>OX381612.1:27701798-29055798 GCA_947459985.1 Diloba caeruleocephala | reverse complement strand
AACCTAACCTAACCTAACCTAACCTAACCTAACCTAACCTAACCTAACCTAACCTAACCTAACCTAACCTAACCTAACCTAACCTAACCTAACCTAACCTAACCTAACCTAACCTAACCTAACCTAACCTAACCTAACCTAACCTAACCTAACCTAACCTAACCTAACCTAACCTAACCTAACCTAACCTAACCTAACCTAACCTAACCTAACCTAACCTAACCTAACCTAACCTAACCTAACCTAACCTAACCTAACCTAACCTAACCTAACCTAACCTAACCTAACCTAACCTAACCTAACCTAACCTAACCTAACCTAACCTAACCTAACCTAACCTAACCTAACCTAACCTAACCTAACCTAACCTAACCTAACCTAACCTAACCTAACCTAACCTAACCTAACCTAACCTAACCTAACCTAACCTAACCTAACCTAACCTAACCTAACCTAACCTAACCTAACCTAACCTAACCTAACCTAACCTAACCTAACCTAACCTAACCTAACCTAACCTAACCTAACCTAACCTAACCTAACCTAACCTAACCTAACCTAACCTAACCTAACCTAACCTAACCTAACCTAACCTAACCTAACCTAACCTAACCTAACCTAACCTAACCTACATATCTTGGCTTCTAGTAGGCGTATTAGGACGCGGTTTTCAGCCTTTTTAGTTATATTAAACCCATAGCTAGGCAATAGACCCTTAAAAGTGCAAGAAAATACCAAAAAATTTCCAAATTTTCCGTATAACAGATTTACTTTGAAAAATTTCATTAGTTTCAGTATTTTGCATAGCCCTCTGGGCCCCACAAGCTTTTGTACGCTCGTACGTTTGGCAAGTGGTCTCCGTAGTCCGTTTCTGGTGCAGATTGTCATAAATCGTCTGCAAAACATTCATTTTGTCCAAATTTATAACAATAAAACCAGTTTTTAGACCATAACTTTTTAAATTTGTTCCCATCCATACCAAGTTCTTTACACCATCGGATAGCCCTCTTCAAGAGCTATCCAACGACGTATCGCACGTAGGGTTTAACACCATCAAAAGTTAAAAAATTCCCCTCCCGCCCACCCTGTGTCGTTTAAGCACGTAAAAAAAGGGTGAATTAATAATATTCATAGTAGGAGTTAATAATAACATCGTCTACATAGATCGAGTCATGTCTTCCATAAACTTAAGTCAGCTAAGCGTGGCCAGCAGCGAACTAGCGGTAGTCTCCTTGGAACAGAGCAAACCCACCGAATGTAGCGATTACGTACACCAGCAGCTGTCCACCACAGATGTGGCAAACCAGCTCCTCAACGACGCCAAGGCTCAACTGGTACTATCCGGGAACCTGAAAGCCAGCATTAAAACGGTAGTCAGCAATAGCCTGACATGCTTATACGATATCGTCCTACGCCAAAACCTCGAGAATAAAAACCTTTTACTTCTGTTGGAAAAAACCAAGCTTCAGAGACAGGAAGATCTTCTACAGCGAGAGACTGAGCATGCTAAACAACTATTGGCTTTAGCAGAAACTAAAAACACAAGCGTTGGCGTATCGGTCGACGAGGTCCTAGTAGAAATTAAATCCCTCGCAACACGATTAGAACAGCTGACCTCCAGTGCGGGCGCTTTGCCCATAGGTACGGATGTTCACGGCGCCGACCGAGTTTTGTCCGAAGTGAGGGAACTCAAAACCGAGGTTAGGGATGCGCTCCAGACAGTGGTGGAGACGGCAGGTCCGATAAGGACAGCTGTCGAGACACTGAGAGCCAACATCCGGGAACAACCTACGGACTACTCTTCCCCCTCTACAAACAGACTATACGGACCAGAAAGCGCTGCTACTAGAAAGCCCTCTTACGCTGACATGGCAATGAAACCCCGACGCGCAGTGATCATCGAATCTATCGACCCACGGAAAACAAGCGAAGACATAATATCAGACATCAAGAAAGGAGTAGATGTTGTGGAATTAGGAATTGCTGTCAGCGGACTCCGAAAGGGGAGAAACAACAAGGTTATTATCACAATGGAATCAGACACAGATAGAGCTACAATGAGCAAAGCTATTAAACAATGCAACCAGGAATATACTGTGACAGAGCCAAACCTTAGACATCCACAGCTTAGGCTAATCGGAGTGACGAACGATTTCACTGATGAAAATCTCGTCAATAATATAAGACAACAGAACGCTAGCATCCTCGGAGAATCGGCAAACGACACCCTCAAGGTGCTCAGAAGAACAAAGCACAGGAATTCGTGTCTTTGCAACGTGGTTGTGGAAGCCAGTCCAAGAATATGGCAAGCCCTCAGGAATACGAGAGTTAGAGTCGGCTTTCAAATAGTTGGAGTTATAGATCAGTCCCCGATTAAACAGTGCTTTAAGTGCTTGGGTTTCGGCCATGAGGCCAGAAACTGTACACAAGACCATCAGAAATGCGGATACTGTGCTGAAACCCACGACACCAGGAACTGCCCACGTCAGACACCACCCAAGTGCGTGAACTGCAAACCGGGGACGGATCAGGTGCATCCAGCTTACAGTGAGCAGTGCCCAGAGTGGCGTAAATATGACCGGTTGTCCCGATCAATCATAAGCTACTGTTAACGAATCGGGCACCGAAATAAACAATACAGGCAATTTGATAATAAACCGTACTCCGTTAAAAATCCTGCAAGCGAATCTTGGCAGAGGCCTCGCTGCAACCCAAGAGTGTCTCAATGAGGCACTAGACCACAAGTACTCAATCATGCTCCTGCAAGAACCATACATTGGGAATCGTGGGTATGCCAAATTGGGTTCTCACAAAATAATTCAATCCTCTTGCAGGGACAAACCAGTCAAATCAGCGATCGTCATTGTTAACGACAGGCTCATTATAACTGAACATCCTGAAATTTGTAGTCAGAACGTCGCTTGCGTGGTTTTAAGACTCGGTAAAATTAGCGTGGGCATTGTCTCGGTGTATCTGGAGGGAACAGAATATATGGAACCATACCTGCAGCATATCCAAAGAGCCATCCAACATATGGGCACGCCACATGTAATTCTGGCCGGCGATGTCAATGCTAAAAGTTGCTGGTGGGGAGAACGCGAGGAAGACACCAGGGGAACTGCGTATATGGAATTGCTGGCCCAACTGGACATGTCTATTCTGAACTCAGGATCATCACCTACCTTCAGCACTTTCCGCAACAGCAGGACGTATGAGAGCATTGTCGATGTGACTGCATGCACTAATGCAGTCTTACCCAGGATCAGAAACTGGAAACTAGATACGAACCTTGTCACGACGTCGGATCATAGATCCATAACATTTGAACTTCATCCCGACCCACAAACTGAAATAGCACCAAGGCAAACAACGAGGAAGTACAAGACGAAGGCGGCGGACTGGTCGGCCTTCGGAGATCGTATGAAGCAAGAGCTATCAAACCAGAATATTACTGTGGAAACATGTAACCTTATACGTTCTCCAGAGGGTCTCAACAGTCTGGTTGCCACGTTAACAAAAATCGTCACTACCGTCTGTGATCAAACCATACCTCCCATTGGTAGTACAAAGCCCAAGAAAATAAACTGGTGGACGAATGAGCTACAGCACCAGAAACAGGATGTGATAAGGCGTCGTAATAAGATCCGTAAAGCAAACCCTCAGAGGAGACCTTTTCTTGTGGGTGAATATCTTACAGCACTAGAACAATATAAAGAGAATATAACCAAAACTAGACTCTCAAGCTGGAAGGATTATTGCACTGGACAGGAGAGGGACACCATGTGGGAAAAAATTTATAAGGCACTGACTATAACAAATCGTCAAAGCGATTGTCTATTGAAAGACCAAAATGGGAAACCACTGGATCCATCACAATCAGCATCATTACTGGCGGACACATTTTATCCCGAAGATGACCAAACGACGGACGACCCAAATCAGGCTAAATTGCGAAAAGACACTCAGACCCACATCTCAACGCTAAAGCAGAAACAGGCAACGAGCCCCTCCAAACCCACCACCCCCTTCACTAACGACGAACTTCTTAATGTTATAAGAAAAATTGGTCCATCAAAGGCCCCTGGAGAAGATGGATTTACCGCAGACATCTGTCTACGTGCCATCACCAACACAAACGGCCTGTTTCTCGCTATTCTTAACAAGTGCCTAGACATGAGCTACTTCCCTAAAATATGGAAACAGGCAATTATCCGGATCATTCCGAAAAAACTAAAAGACGACTACTCGATGCCTAAGTCCTACAGACCTATTGGACTCCTGCCCGTTTTTGGCAAAGTGCTTGAAAAACTCTTTACAAATAGACTAATGTGGCATCTAGGTAATCAAGGGCTTCTGAATAAACGCCAGTACGGGTTCATGCCCCAGGTGAGCACAGAGGACGCACTTTACGACGCCGTGAACCTTATCCGACGCGAAGTGGCTGCTAAGAAAATCGTTGCGGTCGTCTCGTTGGACATTGAAGGGGCCTTTGATGGTGCCTGGTGGCCTCTCATCAAAAGCCAGCTTATACTTAAGAAATGTCCCCTGGACGTTCTTCTGCTGGTTGATAGTTATCTATCGGAAAGATCAGTCAGAGTACAGTATGCAGGGGAACAAATTGACAGATCAACAAACAAGGGATGCATTCAGGGGTCTACTTGTGGACCACTTATGTGGAACTTACAGCTGGAACCTCTATTAAATAAAACCGAACAATTGGAAGCTCATGTTCAAGCCTTTGCTGACGACATCCTAGTCATTGCCTCCGCTCCAACAACTGCCGAATTAAACCGTAAAATTAATGCAGCCTTAACATGCGTAGCCCACTGGGGATTAGACAGCAAAATGCGCTTTGCAGCCCACAAGACCCAGGCTATAATCGTAACTAAACGTCTAAAATTCGACACCCCCCGCTTTGAGATGTCTGGAGTCCTGATCACCATCTCCAGCGAGCTGAAAGTTTTGGGGCTCACAATAGACTCAAAGCTTATATTCAGATCTCACCTCCAGAATGTCTGCAACAAGGCGGTTGCAATCTACCGGGCTGTGTCGTCGGCTACTAGAGCAAACTGGGGCCTTAGTCCAGAGATAACGAGGTTGCTGTACACAGCGGTGGTCGAACCGATCGTGCTATATGCGGCAAGCGTCTGGGCGCCCATAATAGACAAGAAGTATGCGAGAGCGAGGCTAAATCAATTATCACGGAAATTCGCTATCTTAACATCAAAAGCGCATAGAACTGCCTCGCATACTTCGGTGCTCTGCCTGGCTGGGATTCTCCCACTCGATCTCAAGGTTAGGGAATCTGCTGAGCTATATGAACTCAAACATGGCAAGCCATACTCAGAGCTACCGGGGTCAGTAGTGGAACGTAGAATCAGCCCGTTCCAACTGCCACATCCTGCGGAGAGGGTCCCGATTCGGCATGAGCTTCTTAGGACACAAGATGATGTCAACAAAATAGGCAACACGGCGCCCAGACTCTTCACAGATGGCAGCAAAATGGATGGCAAGGTCGGTGCTGCAGTCACTTGGTGGGAAAATGGAGCGGAGGTGCGTAAAACCAACTTTGTGTTAGCGCCTTACTGCTCTGTATACCAGGCTGAGGTGGCGGCATTATTACGCGCCGTAGAAATGGTCCTAAAAAGTAAGGACACGTACATGGCCAACATCCTAAGTGACTCCAAATCCGCACTGGAATCTATAGAAAATCCCGAACATACAAATCCCATCGTCTATGGGATCCAGTCTAAAATAAAAGAAATGCGAACAATGAAAAAAACAGTTAACTTCTATTGGGTCAAGGCACATGTGGGTATGCCTGGCAATGAAAGAGCAGATGAGTTAGCGAAGGAAGCCACCCGGACGAAAAAGACCGGTCCAGCGTATGATGAAATCCCCGTGTCCTTCCTCAAATACTGTCTGAGACAAAACACTATAGACTCTTGGAACCAAAGGTACGAGAACGCGGAAACCGGAAAAATCACCAAACTCTTCTTCCCCAATATACAGGATTCATACAAAATTATTAAACAGACCAAGATGTCAAACGTCTTAGCGCAATTGTTCACTGGGCACGGTGGTTTCAAGGAATATCTGCACCGATTCAAGCTGGCCTCTACCCCTAACTGCATCTGCGACACAAATACACCTGAGACAGTTACCCACATATTAGACGAATGTCCGAGATTCGGAGCACAAAGACAAGACATAAGCATTAAACTCCAAATGCAAATAAGCTCTGCAAATTATAGTCAAATAATTCAGAATAAGGACCATTCTCGGGAGTTTATAGAATACGCAAAACGTCTTGTAAAAATTGCGGCAAAAGCTAACGGCAGCACTGCCGTTTAACAACTAAAATTAATAAATAAGTGAAGAACCTATAATTAAAAAAAAAAAAAAAAATATATATATATATATATATAAGAATTTGGTCGATTTTCAAGCAATTATTTCTATTGATTTAACAAACAAGCAAAATTACTGGTTGATTTTAAACAGTTAGATATATTGTGTCTGATTCTAAGATAGAAAGTACAATTAATGTGTGTAGTATAATCTACATAATTTTTTATGTGTACGTAATATATATAAAGTTATACAGAAATGTATGTTTTTACATGTCAATAAAACCCAGAAAACAAAATTTATAATAAGTTCAAAAACAAAAAGAAGGTTAAATCGTCATAAAATTAATAATGACGATAAATAGAATAAGCATAAAAAAAAAAAAAAAAAAACCTAACCTAACCTAACCTAACCTAACCTAACCTAACCTAACCTAACCTAACCTAACCTAACCTAACCTAACCTAACCTAACCTAACCTAACCTAACCTAACCTAACCTAACCTAACCTAACCTAACCTAACCTAACCTAACCTAACCTAACCTAACCTAACCTAACCTAACCCACACGTCTGAAAACGCCGCACATAACATCTAGCTCCCACAAAAAAATTCATTACATCGGAATTTCGGGAGCTACGCGAGTGAAAAGTGTATTGAGTGAGAAGTGATTGTCCGACTCACCAGGATTCGCGTGGGCAGCATCCTACGTCACCAGCAGCAGCAGCAGTAACCCCGGGACTTTACAACTTAATAACTTAAAAGAGGTCAGTCCTTTTAAAGCACCAATTTAACACAGCGCAGGGCACCACTGAGGGCTATCCGGAGACACTACATCCAAGAAAATCCGTCCATAAACAGCGGAGCTATTCGTCGCCAAATAGGTATAAAAAGCACGTGGTTTTTACAAACACGTGCTTACTACAACCTCAAAAAATAACCTACAACACCACGAGGCGCGACGTCTAGCCCCACCTGACGGCTCCGAAGATAGCCTGAGGAGTTATTGGAGACTTCGCCCCTGCAGTGCTGAGAAGGCTGACCTCAAACACCAAGTAAGCCCTGAGAGGACTCCTCAACCCATACCCCTATCCATCCCGACTTTGGGTTCATTTAGATTGGGGCTCCGGGATTCTCCCAAAGCCACCAACCAACCCTCAGTCACCAACCTCCCCCCCCCTCCTTATCACCACCTTACAAAACCGAGGGAAACCCTCACCCCCTTTCCCCACACCCTCGAGTTTGGGCTTAAACTGACAGGGATACCGGGACTCTACTAGAGCCACCCCAAACACCACCCAAAGGTCAGCAGCCCCCCCCTCAATCACCAGATATTCTCATATCGAGGGCATCCCTTTTCCATTATCCTTAGAACCCCCGTGTTTGGGCTCCAAAGGACTGGGGCCAAGAGACCTTACCACAGCCACCAGTGGAAACCCATAAATCACCACACGTGAGTTCTACTTCCCCCCCCATACCCCCCCAAGGCTCCCTTACCCCCCCTTAGACTTCCCCCCACCCCAAAATTTTTTAACCGCCCCCCAAGCATTCCCACAAAATCACCCCCCCCCCACCCCCACCCCAAATTTTTTAAACCTCCCCCCAAGCCTTCCCACGAAACCTTCCCCCCCCCCAACCCCCCACCCCTCAGGGTTACTTCACCCCCCCGCGGGTTAACTTCCAGCCCCGTGACGCTAGGAAGCCGTGCTTGGGCTCATTTGAAAGAGGAGAAGGAGAGCAAAAATTTGAGCCCAGCAGAAACCCGGAAAACTGCACCGCGTGGACACCGTGAGATCGGATACGTCGCAGATCACTCCATCCATCTTTACCGCTCAAGCGTCGTGTACTCCAGAGAGCAGAAGGTGAGTCCATCACCGTAAAAAAAAAAAAAAAAAAAAAAAAAAAAAAAAAAAAAAAAAAAAAAAAAAAAAAACAATACATTTACAATTTTACACCGTTACTTTTACCTAGCATTAATTAGTATCTACACCACAACATCACAAACTAACATGTCTTCAAAATCCGGCAAAACAGTTGCGGAGGTCGCGCCAAAGTCTACACGAACGCTGCGTGAAAAGGTGCTTGCAAAAGCCACAAAGACCGCAGCTTCGGAGAGGTTGTCGCAGCACGTAGCCCCTAAACAGGAGGGCCATCCTGCGGCGTTAAGATCAGCCTCAGAGTCGGCGGTGCCAGTAGACGCAACTGCCATCAAAATTCCTAAAACACAACCACTACCGTCTCCAGTTCCCATAGCTTCATCGGCCGGGTCGTCGCTTCCAGAGGTGAAGCAAGCGGCGGATCTGGCCGAAGGAAAAGTCATCCACTGGGAGCAGTGCGGAATATCTCCACCGCGTCCAATAATGTCCGACGAGGAAAGCTCCACAGCCTCGTCGGTGGACTTCACTGCTCCCCGTCGGACAAGTATACTATATGGGACACCACGCAGGGGGACGGGAGTGGAAATGGACCTGGCAACAAGAGTGGCGAATGACCTTCTCCAGAAAGGAAAGGACGCGCTCGAGGCGTCAGGAAACATGAAGAAGGAGCTCAGAAACACCACCCATGAGTGCCTACAGGGGCTTTACGAGACGGTCCTCTCGTTGGCAGACTCCAGAGCGAGGCACAAATTTAATCTCGAGAAGGAGCGATCTAGACACGCCCAAGAACTTGTGCGTGTAGAGAGAGCTCACAACAAGGAGTTACTCGAGATGAGAAAACACCTAGCCTCAGAATTGAGCCTCGCTCGCGCCGACATCGAGGGGACCCTCAAGGAAGCGAAGGGCATTCGGGACTGGCTCGGATATGAAACTATCGGGCCTTTCCAGGGAATAACCGAGCTCCAAAAACAGCTGCGGAATCTCGAGAAGGGAATCAAGGAAAGCAAGTCATCCAGCAGGGACATTACGACGGACAGCGACCCGAAATGGGGAGTAGTCGAGTCGTCTTTGTCCAGGCTGGATAAAAGCTCAACCAGCATCTCCAACCAGCTTGACCTTCTGCGACAAACGGTCGAAAAGGTCAAGCTGACTGTAGAGACGAAGCCGGAGATCCCTGCAGCACATAAACAACCATCAGAGTTCCTTGCCGCCTCGAGTTTGTCCAAACTGGAAGAGGACATAAAAAGTATCAAAACACTAACACAAACATTAGTAGACAGGCCAACCAGCTCTCCCCCCCCACCACAACCACCACTGGACCTCACTAAACACCTGAAACCCCTGTCAGAGCGGCTCGATATTGTGTCGTCAGACGTTCGCGTAATACGCGACAAGAAGCCACCAGTGCCTACGCAAGCTGCGCCAGATCTAAATGCGGAACTTGCGGTGGCAGAAGTGAAGAAAAGTCTGGCGACAATAGAGAGGGGTGTGTCGGAGCTTAAGGCGGATAGACCTGCGCAAGGCCCGAGAACGTTTGCGCAGGTAGCCCAAACGCCAAAGGCAAAAACCCCAAAGCTTCCGAATCACACCCTAATAATATCCTCCACAGACCCAAGCCATACAGGCGATAATATCATAGAGAGGGTCCGAGTCGCTCTAGACCTCAAAAACTCTGGGGCAAAAGTTGACAAGGTGAGGAAGGCTCGCAACCAGAAAATAGTAATGAGTTGTGCGAGCCAAAAAGACCTTAACCTCGTCAAAAGTCAGGTCCAGTCCAACAAGGGCCTTAAAGTGCAGGAGCCTAAGCCTGGAAACCCCTTAGCATGCGTGAAAGGAGTCTTGTCCAGCTACACCAACGAAGAAATCGTGGATCTACTTAAGTCTCAGAACAAACATCTTCTGCAGGACGTAGATTTAGCTGGACAAACCATAAAAGTAAGATACCGCAAGAGAGCCAGAAATCCGCATGAGTGCCACCCAGTACTGGAGCTCTCCCCGCAGCTCTGGAAAAACTTCACTCAAGCAGAGAGAGTGCATCTGGGGATACGCCGAAGCCCAATAGCGGACCAGTCTCCGCTGGTACAATGCACCAAGTGCCTTGCATACGGTCACACAAAGACCCTATGCAAGGCCGAAAACCACATCTGCAGTTACTGCAGTGGTGCGCATAATGGCGGAGACTGCCCCCAGAAAGCAAAAGGCGCGCCCCCCAAGTGCGTAAATTGCCTCAATGCACGCAGAGAGCCCAGTGACCTGGCACACGTAGCCTTCAGTGACGAGTGCCAGGAAAAACAAAAGTGGGACAACATAGCGAGATCAAGGATCTCTTACTGCTAAGGGCACCCCAGGAAGTAACAGCTCTATCCCACCTCAAAACACCACAGAACAGATAGGCAGGTTGAAATTCATCCAAGCCAACCTGCAACGTTCCAAGCTAGCAACGGCAGAACTTCATCAGGCAGCACAAGAGAGGGGAGTCTCAGTAGCACTAGTCCAAGAACCCTACGTAGGGAAGACTGGTGTGATGAAGCAAAACCCCGGCACTCAAATCATCCAGTGCACTCTCAATCGTGCAAAGCCAGTTAAGGCAGCAATCGTCGTTTTCGGTGGCAATGTGGAGGTCATACATGACCCCCAACTTGTGACCGAAAACGTCGCCGCTGTATTATTGAAGGTAGGCCAGCTAAAGCTTGGGATTCTATCCGTCTATTTTGAGGGGGATCAAGAAATGGATCCGTATTTATTTACAGCGAAAAATTTCATGAGTCAGCTCCGCACCCAAAACATCTTGGTGGGGGGCGACGTAAATGCCTGGAGCCAGTGGTGGGGAAGCAATTCCGAGGACCACCGCGGGGAGGCGTATAATTCGTTCTTGAATGAACAGGACTTCCAGATCCTAAACACGGGTCAGACTCCGACATTTGAGACACACAGGGGGGACAAACTGTGCACCAGCATAGTCGACGTCACCGCCTGTAGTCAGTCACTGCTAGGAAAAATGGAGGAGTGGCGTGTAAACCGAAGTTTAACAACCTCAGACCACAACGCAATCACCTTCGAAATGCGTCTGGAGAGGGCACTCAAACCATTGAGGCCCATCACTACACGCATTTATAACACGAAGAAGGCAAAGTGGTCAGACTTCATCACACACTTCACCGAAACCCTAGCAGAAAACGCCATAACACCCGGCAAAGTGTTGGAGGCTTCGAATCCAGAGGAGCTGGAAGCCCTGCTTACCAGATACACGGATAGCATCCACCGCTCGTGCGAATATGCTATCCCAAAGCTGTCTGCAAGAAAGGATGACGCGAGACCCCCGTGGTGGTCTCCTTCCCTCAACCTCCTAAAGAAAGAGGTTCTAAGAAGAAAGAGGAGAATCCGGAACGCAGCCCTGAGCCGAAGAGTACATGTCATCCAAGAGTACTTACAGGCAAAGGAAACCTACACCACCAAAGCTGCAGAGGCAGCCACAGAGAGCTGGAAGGAGTTTTGCTCGACCCAAGACAGAGAGAGCATGTGGGACGGCATCTACAGAGTCATAAGGAAAACAGCCAGAAGACAGGAGGACACGCTCCTCAGGGATCTGCAGGGCCAAACACTCAGCCCGGAACAATCCGCGGATCTTCTGGCAAAGACGTTTTATCCAGATGACTCTACAGACGCCGATCTGGAACATCACACATCGCTTCGAAGACTCACGGGGCGGAAATGCCCAGCGGAGCCATCAAACCTGTCGGATGACGATCCACCCTTTACAACCGCGGAGCTGGAAGATGTCCTTCAAGGGCAGAATCCGAAAAAAGCTCCTGGTCCGGATGGATTGACATCTGACATATGCACTGCTGCAATCAACTGCAACAGGGAGGTGTTCTTAGCGATGGCGAACAAGTGCCTATCGCTGTCACACTTCCCCAAGCAGTGGAAAGCAGCCCACGTGTGCATCCTCCGCAAACCGGGCAAAGAAGACTACACCCAACCGAAGTCTTACAGACCAATAGGTCTGTTATCTGTCTTGGGAAAGATCGTCGAGAAACTCCTGGTCGGCAGACTCCAATGGCATTTCTCAAAAACACTCAACAAACAACAGTACGGGTTTACACCGCAGCGCGGAACCGAAGACGCCCTCTATGCCCTAATGGAACACGTACGTTCCGAAATCAAAGCCAAGAAGATCGTGCTATTGATTTCACTGGACATAGAGGGGGCCTTTGACAACGCATGGTGGCCAGCCCTCAAGCACCAAATGGCAGAAAAGCGCTGCCCAAAAAATCTATATGCTCTTGTAGCCTCTTACCTCGAAGACCGGAAGATCAAGGTCAACTACGCCAGAGCATCTAGCGAAAAGGAAACCACAAAGGGTTGTGTCCAGGGCTCTATCGCCGGACCGACATTTTGGAACCTTATCCTAGATTCGCTCCTACACAAAATGGCTAGTAAAGGGGTATATTGTCAAGCCTTCGCGGACGATGTCGTCCTGTTATTCTCTGCCCATTCAGTCAGCACCCTACAGCAAACAGCCGAAAACACCCTTGACATAGTGTCGGAGTGGGGCGTTCAGAACAAGCTACGTTTTGCCGCGCATAAGACAAATGCGATGGTAATAACGAAAAAGCTTAAGTATGACGCCCCGGTGATCCACATGTCAGGCGTCCGACTCAACCTAGTCGAAGAGGTTAAGCTGTTGGGTCTTACTATAGACTGTAAGCTCACTTTTAACGCGCACGTAACTGCAACATGCAAAAAGGCTGCCAACATCTATAAGCAGCTCGCGTGCGCGGCAAAAGTGACGTGGGGGTTAAACAGGGAAATAATAAGGACCATCTATGTGTCTGTGATAGAGCCTATCGTGCTGTATGCAGCGAGCGCGTGGGCCCCTGCAGCCGAGAAACTGATGACGCGAAATCAGTTAGACTCGCTGCAGAGAGGATTCACGCAGAAAATCTGCAAAGCATACCGCACGGTGTCTCTGACATCGTCACTCATTCTGTCAGGCCAATTACCCCTAGACCTCAGGGTAAAGGAGGCTGCAATCCTATTTAAAATCAAAAAGGGTCACTCAGAGGAGTTCCTACCGCCAGGGAGAGACCTAGAGCGCCCGGTGGGTTACTTAAACAAACTTCACCCATCCTTACTCACAACAACAGAGTATGAGCGCCTAGAAGACCTGGACCCCGAAACCCTGAAATCCCACCAAATAGTCGGTCCCCAAATATACACCGACGGCAGCAAGATTGAGGGGAAAGTCGGAGCTGCCCTAACATGGTGGGAAGACGGCAGGGAGTCCAAGTACAAGACCTTCCGCCTAGAGCCCCACAATACTGTCTTCCAATCTGAGATGTACGCCCTCTTCAGAGCCGTAGGGATGGCAAGAGAATCAAGGAAGGCCTCTATCAGCATATTAAGCGACTCAAGATCGTCGCTTGACCTGTTGAGGAGTCCTTCCGTCTCGCATCCCCTGGCCCTCGAAATCAAGAGGAATGTACAAGAAACCAGAGAAGAGGGCAGAATGGTGAGACTCTTTTGGTTGAGAGCCCATGTGGGAACTCCCGGAAATGAAAGAGCAGACGAGCTAGCAAAGAAAGCAGCGCTCACCAAAAAGACTGCACCCGACTACAGCAGGGTCCCCGTATCGTTTGTCAGAAAAAAGATACGGGAGGAGACTGTCAAAACATGGCAGATGCGCTACGAATCCTCTAGCACAGGATCTGTCACTAAGGTATTCTTCCCAACCGTTCAGACGGCAAGAAGAATCCTTAAAGACATAACCCTAACACCAGTCCACGTCCAAGTCCTGACTGGCCACGGGGGGTTCGCAGCGTATCTCCATCGTTTCCATCTAAAAGGCAGTCCTTCGTGTGTTTGTGACCCTAGCTGCGATGAAACAGTATGGCACGTGCTGTTCGAATGCCCAAGACTGGCCCGGGAGAGGATGGACTTGGAGCTCCAAATCCAAACTCCCGTAACACAGTCCAATCTCCAAACCATCTTGGAGAACCAGGCCAGCAAAACAGCATTCATGGCATTCGCAAGCACAGCAGCCAGAGTCGCAGCCAAAGGGAATAAGTCAAACACCACCCTGCAGTATCAAACACCAACACCTGTACCTGCACCAACAGCAACAACAACACCAATACCAGCACCAACACTAACACCAACGCCACCACCAATTGCAACACATACAGCAACACAGTCACCCCAAACAAGCCAAGCCACAGACCCCATTGACACCGTCAATCACTCTGATCTCCCGGAACAGACAACTCTTACCATAACGCCGATCAACCAGCTTCTGGCGTATGGTGAGAGAGGAGAGCCGGGGATGAGAGTGCGTGGGGTAGCTCTCTTCATGAACAGGGCACAGGAAAGGCTGGGCATCAGCTTCTGCCGAGTCGGAACAGGGCAGAAGGTCGCCATATCTCCAGGCCTAGCCGCCCTCATCAATGGAAGTACTTCGAGAACTAGCTTGAAGGGCACAAAATACACCGTGTTGCCCTCAATGGAAGTCTCTAGGCACCGGATCCGTCTAATGCACGTCAAAAATAAAACGATTGCATTATTCGAGTGGGGTGAGGAGACGCCATTTGCGCAAGCATGCTCAGTACTTTCTGAGATTGGGGAGGCAGTGGGGAGGGAGGCCAGCTCACCCTGTACAATAAGCGTGGACGCAATGGTGTTGGAGTACATGAGGGGGGAAGTCGCGGACCGCTACGGTTGCATAAAGGCCTCAGCACACCATGAGGTCGTCATCTACGAGGACAGAGGGGAAGATCTCAGCTTCCTCAAAGTCCCCAAGGATGTCGCAGCCGCAGCAGCAAAAAGAGCGCAAAGAACCCCCCAAGCGAGCACCAACACCATTAGCGGCTCAGAACGAGTCCAACAAAAGGCAGCCCAAGAAAAAGCCAAAGCCCTGCTGCAAAAACATGGCAGTCCTGAAGAGAGTGAAAAGAGAAAGCAAGGCTTTTACAGACTAAGCGATTTCCTCTCTTCCATAATAAGACCAAAAACATCCAGGTCGGAGAAATACGCCACCAAACAGGAAATGGCGGTAAGGGCGTTCACGAGGGAAACCCCGAGGACGCCAAAACCGCCGGAACCCATCCTGACTAGGGCTGACAAGGGTCAAGTCAAACCACCAAGACTTAGACCCGCGACGGGGCCCCTAGACCACGCTGTAAATGCCTTCCTCGAGTTCAAAGCAACCGTGATTGCGACCAAGGAGGTCCATCGCGCAACCTGCGAAAAAATCCTGCAGGCCTTCCACAGAGAAAACGAAGGCCTGTTAAGGGTGAGACTCGAGGAGGCAGAGGCCGCAGTGTATGACAATGACACTTCCCAGATCATCAAGGGAACAATGTCAGGGTCATACATGGCGGCATACAATGCAACAAGTGGCTTTGTGGCCCTGGA
This sequence comes from Diloba caeruleocephala, assembly GCA_947459985.1. NCBI lineage: Eukaryota > Metazoa > Arthropoda > Insecta > Lepidoptera > Noctuidae > Diloba > Diloba caeruleocephala. The sequence continues at coordinate 29,040,161 of OX381612.1, read as the reverse complement.
CGAGGAGGAGACAAACCGCACAGGGCGTATAACATTCCAAACGCCAGAGAGCGACCCCATCGTAGTTACCGCCAAATGCACGAAGATCATGCTGGAGGACAAAACCCTCGGAATGGCTCAAACCATTCAGGGGACTTTTGACACCACAGCCACACAAGAGTGCTGGGCGGTACCAAAGATACGATGGGTAAATGGGGTTCCGGGATGCGGAAAGACGACTTGGGTGGTTAAGAACTTCGATGAGGAGAAGGAAGTAGTCGCCACCACCACAACAGAGGCAGCCAAAGACTTGAGAGAAAAGCTGGCGCACCGCTTGGGAAACCGAGCCAAGACCAAAGTGCGCACTATGGCCTCAATCTTAGCCAATGGATTCAGAGAGTCAGAAAGATGTTACCGTTTAACGGTAGATGAGGCTCTCATGAATCACTTTGGGGCCATAGTAATGGCTGCACGGCTGTCGGGGGCGCGTGAAGTTGTCCTCATCGGAGACGTAAACCAACTGCCATATTTGGACAGAGAGAACCTATTTGAACTTAGGTACTTCCGTCCAAATATGGTAGCATCCATAACTCAGGAGCTGCTCTGCACGCACCGAAACCCTATGGATGTCGCTTACGCCCTGCGCGAAATTTACAACGGAATATACTCCTCCAAGTCGCAGGTTCACTCCCTGAGGGTGGAAAAGTATACAGGCGCGCAAATACCTGCAACCCAGCCTAACACTCTGTTCCTGGTACACACACAGGAACTGAAGGCATCCCTCACCAGCCAGGGATATGGGTCAGGTACGTCTTCGCGCACCTTAACTATACACGAAGCTCAGGGATTGACCTACGAGTCAGTCATAGTCATCAAAACACCAGGTAGACATCTCCAAATCCACGATAGCGTCCCCCATGCGGTAGTGGCAGTGTCCAGGCACACCGCAAGTTGCGTCTATTACACCGACGACGAGGACGACGCCACGGGACGCCTCGCGAGGGATGCGATGCTGGCGACAACCAACACGGTCACCGATTACAACCTTAGGGTGGCCATGCAGCATCGAGACGTAGCGATCGTGGAGGCTTTAATAAACAGCAAAAAGCGTAATGGAAGCCGCAACTAAAATGTATAACTGTAAAAATTTTAAAAAAAAGTCCAATTGTAGTAAATTCATTGTCTGTAAAACTTTAACAACAGTAACTTAATGTCATAGTATGTAATAGTGTGTAAACATGTCTGCAGGAGAGGTAAAGGGCAGTCTGTGGGCGTCAAGCTCACTTAAATGTCCAGCTGGCGGTGTCGTCGCGTGTCGGGTCGCTCGGTTCCCCAAAATACGGTTGAGCCGAGTGACGCTGATGCGTGCGTCATACCCGTGAACGGGTGCCGCCAGGCGGGACAGGTCGCCTTAAAACTGCCATTTACAACTCGTGTAACTAAATAAATAAATGTGCGTAAAGTAAAATATAATATAGTGTCTTAGAATAACATAGCATATAATAATAATAGTATTGTATTAAATCACGTATTCCAAAGTGTGTAAAATTAGAAAAAAAAAAAAAAAAAAAAAAAAAAAAAAAAAAAAAAAAAAACATATATATATATTAATATAATAATAAAACATATATAGTGATGGACTCCTAGTCTTAAGTTTTACTGTAAGTAAAAATAATGTACTTCATCTTCTGCCCATTGGAGGCACATAATTTAATTAATTGAATAAAGCACACAAATAAAACAAACAAAAAAGAGCACGGACGAAAAGTCTGTGGAAGTCTATACTCATTTATAAAAAAAAAAAAAAAAAAACCTAACCTAACCTAACCTAACCTAACCTAACCTAACCTAACCTAACCTAACCTAACCTAACCTAACCTAACCTAACCTAACCTAACCTAACCTAACCTAACCTAACCTAACCTAACCTAACCTAACCTAACCTAACCTAACCTAACCTAACCTAACCTAACCTAACCTAACCTAACCTAACCTAACCTAACCTAACCTAACCTAACCTAACCTAACCTAACCTAACCTAACCTAACCTAACCTAACCTAACCTAACCTAACCTAACCTAACCTAACCTAACCTAACCTAACCTAACCTAACCGAGTCCCGCAAACGCTACCAGCGAGAGCGCATCGTTTTTTATTCGCTCCGTACTCAAAAATCATATCGGAAGGTTTTTTATCGCGAATAATATCGTGTCATATGTCAAAAGAAGCGTCTCTGCGTCTTCTATGCAGTGACATAAAATTAATTTAAATCGTTTTATAATTGTGGCAACAGTGATCAAAAAACCGTAAAAAATTTGCTTATGTGAGCGCGTAGTGCGATTGGTTGCCACGACCTCATCGTTTTAAAGTGCTTCAGTGTGTGCTACACCAATTTACATACCCTGTGTAAATCTTGGATTTTTAGGACCACAAACCAAGTCAGTACAGTGCCTTTATAAATAGGGTGTGGTCGGAAATCTTCATCACAGCTATTGCGACCTATTCTAACATCTACATAGGATCCGCTGTGGCCTGAAGCCACCTTCTGTGTATTTTTAATCTGATTTCGGCTATCCACCACCTAGAACCAACAGTATTTCGGTTGTGAAATCTTTTTCCAAATTCACCTTTTCGTTAAAGTACTTCAAAATATGTTTATTTGTTAAAATTCTTAGTGTTTTCAGTAGCCTATCTAATCCTTTATCTCACGTATAAATCTCGTTGTAAAATCTACAGTGTCCCAAAAGTTACATCCATAAACTAAACACATCTCGCCCATTTCGCCTGCAAAATAACTTTGTCGGAGCGAGGATAACAACAAGACGTGGTGTTAGTCCCATTTTAAAGCCTCAGGCAGCTCCAACAAGGTTAAAACAAATCTCTGCCACCACTATTTTTTGGAAATTCGCAATAACATCACCAAAAAACAAGAAAAACAACAACTGCGCAGCAATCTATTTTTAGAATCCCGTATCGCCCCTCTTTTCACCTTATGATAAAAACGTTTATATTTACTACCATAGCTAGTGTGCTTTCCACTCTTCCTATACTTTTAGTCCTATAGATTCAAGTCCATCTGACGCGAAGAAACAGCCCATTTTTTACTTTAAACTTTGATACCTAAATAACTCTGCAACCGGGAGTGATAGTGAAAAGGTGAAAGCACCACGTATAAACTTCCCAGGGTTGCCCATCTAACCCACCTAGTCAACTCCCCTCAACATTTGTTTTCAAAAAATTCGGGGTAAGTTTACGTGTTTTTCGGGGAGAAACGGACTTACCCATAATTGAAATATCTCCCAGTACGCCTGCACCACAATTTTAATTGTTTGTACAACAACATAGTATTCAATACCCACTCACATCTTTACCCCCCCCCCTTTATTTAGGTAGCAGCCCCCCCCCCTCTTTTTTTTTTTCTACCGATTTTAACTCGTCTCTATTAATCAACCATACTCCCCCCCTTTTTTGATACATCCACCCCTCCCCTTCTAATTTTTATTTTAGTTTTCGTTTCTGACTATTCCTTTTAAATTCCTTCCCCCAATCAATTCTATCCCTGAACAAACATGCCACTCCCTCCTCCCTTAGTCTTGCATGCTAAAAACGCAGACGTAAAGGACTTCACCACCTGCGTTGAGGCCTTGGACAAACTGGCACATCAAATCTTAATTGAAATAGACAAAGCAAAGAGTGTAACGGCGTTCAGTAAACATACCATCAGACACGCCTGTGGTGAGATACGTTTAATAGCTGCAGGTATACCACAATTACTAGCACCAGGACTCAACAAGGCGAATCTAGCACCAACACCAATCACAGCACCAACACCAGCACCAACTCCAGCACAAGTACCAGCACCAGCACCAGCACCTGCACCCGCACTATCACCAGCCTCAGTACTGTCACCAAAACCAGCACCAGCACCAACACCAGCGCAGGCACTTGCACCTACTGGGCTCGATTACATCAGGGGCGAGTTCGAAGGACTCAAGGTAATTCTCCAAAATAGGACATCCGCACAGACCACCTGTACGGGCTTTACACGAGAGCAAAATAAAACAGACCTACAGGAAGCAGTCCAGCCGCTAATGACCCAGCTCTCAACCATCAGAGAGGAACTTAAAGACCTACAGAATCTGGCCAAAGCTAACCCCTCCCCTTACCATCCTGGATGTACTGGAGCACCCACCGCCAACGCTAGCGTACAAAATGCAAAACGCACATATGCGGAAACTGTTGGCAAGAAATACACCCTGATGCTGGAGTCTACTGATCCTTCGTATACAAGCGAAGACATAGTCAAGGAGCTGAAGACGAAAGTCGATGTCATAGATATGGGAATCGGTGTAACAAACTTAAGAAAAATAAAAAATCAAAAGGTTACAATCAACTGTGACTCCGACCTTGACAGAGATAAACTAAACGACGCCATCATAGATAAAACTGACAAACTCGTGGTCTATATGCTTCCGACGAGGAATCCATTCCTTAAACTTATCGGAGTAGACACAAACACCACCGACCAGAATATAACGGAAGCAATCTCTAGCCAAAACAGCAACCTAGGAATCACTAGCGACAAACATCAGTCGGTAAAGGTCATACGCCGAACAAAGAGACGCACAAATGGAACTAGCAATGTCATCATCGAAGTCACCCCCTCGCTCTGGACTACGCTGAGGGGCAAAAAACTTAAAATTGGGTACCAACACATACCGACCATAGACCATTCACCGATTTTCCAGTGCTTTAACTGCATGGGGTACGGCCACAAAGCGGCAGTCTGCACAGCGGCGACATGTTGCGGATTCTGCGCTGAAGTTCACGATTCCCGCAACTGCCCCCGAACCGGAAAAACCCCTAGCTGCACCAACTGCAGGACCAAAGGCCACCATGCCATAAACCACCCAGCCTACAGCCAGGACTGCCCTGAGTGGCAGCGCTGGGACCGCATCGCCAGAGCGGCGATCAACTATCATTGAATGGACATACACGTAAAGTCATAAACTATAGTAAAAAAATTAGAAATAAGTTTTAGCATTTGTAGGTATTCTTTATCAGTACTAATGATTGATTAATTATTGTGTAACCGGAAATAATACTTTACAGTACCATTTAAGTACAGTATCAGTAATAGATAAGGTATAGTTATGGTGATAACATAAAGATGGATATTAGGTAATACAATATTATTATTATTTTTTATATCATATAGTGCAAATAAAAAAAAAAAAAAAAAAAAAAAAAAAAAAATTTAACTCGAGACACGCAAAACAAGACAAGATTTTACAATTTAATCAGTAAATAGTATAGCTAAACAAGGACTGTGCATATATCGAAGGGACACAAAAATGGATAAATGTAGCTTTATAGCACAAATTATATAGTTTAGCCAGTATATTATCTATCAAACAGTATAAATAATGACAAGGTATAAATGATGATAACGGATAAGACAGGAATAGTAATAAGATTTAATACTAGTAATAGTGCATATGATAACTTTGTTTCTATGTATATGTAAGTCAGTATTTGTAATAAACAGTATAAATAGTAATAAGGTAGGATGATGATAGCGCTATAAATTATTATATAGGTAGATGTTCTGTATTATAGGAAAACTAACATCGTGTTATTAAATAGAAATAAGATTCAATACTTATATAGTGAATATAATAACTTAGTGTGTATATGTATGTGTATGTTAGAATGCACATGTACTGAAAAGAATAAATAATGTATGAATGATGATAGAGTATTTTATATTAAGATATTGATTTTAGTATAAGACAGGAAAATAAACACTGGTCTAACCAGAAATAAGATTTTATACTACAAATACAAATAGGAATAATTATAATTTAAAGTGTATGTTTGAGCTAGTTTATTTTTGTATTAAACATTAAGGTTTAAATGATGATAACGTTATAATGATTATAAAGATGTTTAAAATTAGATTTGATATAAGACGTAGAAAAACAAACATTGTGTGAGTTACCTAGTCCCATACTACTGGGAAAGTATACTAATAACCTTAAGAAATATGTAAATTAACAGTATATAGAGTCATGTAAACAAATATTGCGAACAAACCAAATATTGTACAAAAAAAGGAAACCGAAACACAAAAAAAAAAAGTACTAAGGATGTTGCAATATAAATAGCAACAGTGCCAATCGGTAGGCAGGAGTTAGGGTTTTAGTCAGTAGGAGTCTGACACTACCCAAGCCACCTCATCCGTGTGGTGACTTGGGTGTCCATGATGGATTTCCCACTCCTGCCTTGAATCGAAAAAAAAAAAAAAAAAAAAACCTAACCTAACCTAACCTAACCTAACCTAACCTAACCTAACCTAACCTAACCTGCTCCGATCATGTTGGAGGTCGTAGGATATAAAAAAAATATAAAAAAACCTAACCTAACCTAACCTAACCTTTTTTTTTTTTATTGATGTCCAGTGGAAATTCTACATGGAACTTCCTTCACCCCGGGGAAGGGCGAAGGGGTATGCCGGACTCCTACCGGCTAAAACCACTGGAGCGTTCATCTTCGGCACCGAAGGGGGGCTCCAAGTCCTCGTGAGATCACACTAAAGCCGCCCATTAGTGCCACGCCTTTAGGCACATCACGGAGGGGATGACTGTAAAGCGGTCACCCCCTCTAGCGGAGGGAAAGCGACTGTAAAAAGGTCGCCCCCCCAGGCACTTCTCGGAAAGGATTGTAAAGGATCCCTCCAAGCCTCGCCTTGCGCTGTGCTGCGCACACGGCGGCACGTGACCACGTGCGCGCCACCGTCTTCCCGGGGGTTGCTCGGTGTGAGAACGCAGACTCCCCAATCTGCGCACCCGTGACCCCCGAGGCCCCCCACCATGTAGTGACGGCAGGGGGCTCAGGCGTGTTGGACTTGGGAGCCGGGACGGTTGTTGCCCCGGCGCCGTCTCGTCCTTCTCCGTGCGGGATCAGCCCTCTCCCGATCCCGCTCTGCAGTCTCCTTCTGGAGCATGACGCTCTCGCAGAAGGAGACCACTACACTCCAATTTTCATGCTCTGCCAACATAGCCGACACTACTGCCGGCAGAGAGAGATCTTGCCCGATCCGATCGACCAGGATCCGCCGCTCGGCCGCCCATGCAGGGCACTCCTCGAGCGTGTGCTGTGCGGTATCATGGTCGCTTCTACAATGGTGGCACTGTGCCGTAACCTCGCGTCCTATTCTGTGCAGGTACGCACCGAAACAACCGTGACCGGTGAATACCTGCGTCAGACGGTAGGTGATGCACTCGCTCCTCCTGAGCCAGGCTCCGAAGAGTGGCAGGATGGCCTCGACGACACGCTTGGTCGCGAACTGCAACCGTAGGCGTTGTCGCCATATCTCGAGTGCGCGCCGTCGAGCCAGCCGCCTCATTCTGTCAAACGCCCCTGAAGGCACGCTTTCCCCACTTTGGCGGAGGGAGCGTGTCTGGTCATAGACCCACGCATCCATCTCCGCCTGGATGTCGAAAGGCGGAAAGCGTGCCAAGAGAGTTGCCGCCTCGTAGGACACTGTCCTGTATCCCCGTGTGATCCGTATAGCCACTCTGCGCTGCAGACCATGAAGTTTGGTTCTGCAGCGCTGGACGCCTGACAGCCGGGATGACCATACAGGCGCCCCGTAGAGGGCCACAGACCGCACGACGCCCCCGTAGAGACGGCGAACTTCCTCGCTCGGTCCCCCGAGATTGGACAGCACCCGGTGCAATGCACCCACTACCCTCTCGACTCGGAGGACGAGGCGTGCGAAGTGCTCTTTGAAGCCCCAACCTAACCTAACCTAACCTAACCTAACCTAACCTATAAAAATATTTTTTAACTAATTCAAGAAAAATATAAAATTGTATTGAAAACATTGCTACTTCTAAAATATAAGCGCTAAAATTACACTAAAATTACATAAATTTTCTATGGCACATTCCGTTTGGAGAGGTGGCGCAGAGACCATGACTCTTAAATACAGACTAAGGCAACCGAAATTATCAGCAGTCATAGGTCCGAGGAAAAATTTACAATTTACAGTCACTCCAGATCAGCACTGGAAGCAGTCACTTGAGGCGTTTCTCTCCATCCCTTGGCTGTGGAAACCAGGCAGAATGTCCAGGAGGCGACAAACCGTGGGAAAACCATAAAGCTGTTTTGGATTAAGGTCCACGCAGGAATGGAGGGAAACGAGCGAGCAGATCCATCATGGACTTCCTCCACCCTGGGAATGAACGGAGGGGCATGCCGGACTCGTACCGGCCAAAACCCCACGGTGTTCTTCCACTGCACATGGCACTGGGGCTACGAGAAGTGCCTTCACATTCGTCCGCGACCCCGGCAGTGCTGGCCTGCTTGTTGCAGGCCTCATCTCTTTAGAGAGGGGAAGGGAGTAGATTCCCCCTCAACGCGTTTATTGAGGGGCGCGCGGAACACGTACGCGCCTTCACCTCGGGTCCGCTAACTATTGGAGTGACGTACCTCCCCAAGTCCGCCACTCACGGGCTTAATCACGGAGGTCCAGAGAGGGCGTTATTTGCCCGTCTTCTTCGACCCCTTGATTGTCTACTGCGGATTTGGAGAACAGTTGTTGCTTCCCACTCTCTTTCCGCGGCCTCCTTCTGCGAGATTACTTCCTCGCAAAAGGTCACTACTGCACTCCAGGCGCTGTCTCTACCAACTATATTTTGTACTATGGCCGGCAAAGAGAGGTCACTCCCTAATTCATGGATTAAAGCATGACGTGACTCCTCCCACGCCGTGCATTCCTCAACAGTGTGCTGCGCCGTGTCAATCGCACACACAGCGCAGTGGAAGCATCGTTTGTCCGGCTCCCTGCCAATGCGACACAAATAACTGCCAAAGCAGCCATGCCCCGACAGAATCTGGGTTACCCGAAATGACAGGGAGCCGTGTCTCCTGTCCAGCCACTCTTGGAGAACCTAACCTAACCTAACCCATCTGAGCTCAGCCCTTGCCGTGCAAGCAGCTTTTTTGCATTGCTCCGATTTTAATGTTAATAATAATAATAAATAATGGTATTAATAACTTAAACTGATCGAAACAATTTTATCTTTTATAGTTTGTTTTTAATAAATTATTGAGTGCAAAAAACTTTGAGCACCGATATCTTTAAAACAAGCTCTACAACAAGACTTTCCATCTGAACCGTTTGCTGCGCGCTGGCCAGTGGAACAGCCCAGAACATGATTTAGAATTTTTCGATAAATGTTTCATAAAATAAAGTTAAAAATATCAAAAAATTTAAGCTTTAACGGTTTTTCCTCAAAATGTTACTTATTCTGTTATAGTTAATTGTTTATTATATAATTTTGTATTAATGTGAGAAAATTTATGTATTTTTAGTGTAATTTTAGCGCTTATATTTTAGAAGTAGCAATGTTTTCAATATAATTTTAAATTTTTCTTGAACTATTTAAAAAATATTAATCAAAAAAATATTTGCAGACCGGATTTGGACTGGGAACATTTTTCCCTATCTCCAGATACCAAAAAGACAACAAGCAAGACTAACAAGCATTAGGTCTAATATTGTAGAATTTAGACATCTTTAGACATATTTAGAGGGGCGCGGACGCCATCTTGGAAATATACTAATACAAATATCTCTGGAATCAGCGCTCGTAGAGAATTGCGGTTTTCTTTACTGTACTACTTTACTGTGTCTTGACCGGATTTGGGTTGTCACATTTTTGTGCACGGATCTCGCGTGATTCGTGTCGAGCATTAAATTCGACGCTCCCTAGACCCAAAAACCGCGTTTCTGCCACCTCTGGGGCCAGAGTTATATTAAGTTTAAGACTGACTGACGTTTGCGGCGCCATTTGAAAATCTTCAAACGCCTATAACTTACCATAGTATTAAGATATTTTGTTGGAATTTTTTGTGTTGTGTTCGCTGGGGTTTAGAGCACATGCCCACGTGGTCAAAACCCGGATTGGGACCCTATAAATTTCTGTGGCCCCAGGTGGTGCTATCGTACGTGGGGCGTCAAGGACAGCCAGGAGAAACAAAAACTGATTCTCTGCGATCAGTAGGGAAATAGTCCGCGCATAACCCTGATTAGAACCCGAAGGCGTGCACTTGCGGTATCTCGGGAACTATTGGGGGTAGCGACCCGGGATTTTTTCGGGCATTCTTGGCGTGCTGCGAGCTCCCTCCTGAGACCACAGGCATCGTTCTGCCTCTTCTTCTTTTATCTTCTTCTGTCTTCTTTCTCTTCTTTTTTGATTTTCTTTTTGGTGTCTGTCTTTGGGACCTCAGCGAGCACCTGAATACGTAGATTTTTGGCAACTACGTAATAAACTGACCATTCAGTTTGTACAAAAAGGGAAAATTTTCCCTTTAAACCGTTTACATCGACTGATTGGTGCTGACTTGCATTATTGCAATAAAATTTAGATTATTTTAGACTAGGTATACACTTTACATTTATTTTACAATTTTAATGTGAATATAAGTTTATCTAAACTTCTACATCCTCTAATCATATATCTTGTGATTTTGTGACTTTGACCCCTTCATTATATTACCATGAATAACCCCACTTCGAAACCATCGCCAAAGTACCCTGCAAGCAGGAGAAGCTTAAGTGGGGGTCAAAAGTGCTCGTCTTGGCTTCAGGAAGCTATGCATTACAGTAAGAAGGCCAAAACGGTCCTAAATGAAGCCAAGAATTTAAAAGGAGACCTAAAAGTGCTAAATTTTGACATGCTTGACAGGTTGACTTCGTTGGTTGGTGATATGGAGAAACATTTTGAACAGATAGGGGGCGGGGAAAAGACGAGTAAGTTAGGAAACATAGTTGACTCCATATCTGAGACTGTTACTACTAATAAGGTATTTTTGCAAAGTATTGGAGAAAACCTCGAACAGAGAATTTGATAGAAAAAATAGAAGTGGGTGTTGAAATGATTAACACAACCACTACTATGGCAAATGAATACCAAACGAAGGAAACCTGTAAGCTAGTAATACAGGAGGTAAATAAAAGTTCTTTACATATGGAAAGATTTGTTGATGGCTCGTTCGATGCTTTTATTGACAGAATAGACGCGCAGACAGAATTGATAGTTCATGAGGTGAAAGAAAAAGTGGAGGTCCTAAAATCTAGCATCACATCTGTGCATGAGGACAGAGAGATTGTGGGAGAAATACGAGAATTAAAAACTGCAGTGGAGGGTCTCCAGATACGGGATCTCGTGTCTGGAGTTTCTCCCTAGTACGCAGATGCAGTAAGGTAACCAAAAACACCATGGGAGCATAAGCCTACACACTCCCTCATCATCTCTTCCACTGAGCAAAAGAATTTAAAATGAAAATAAAAAACAAAGTATACAAAAAACATAAAAGAAAAAAAAACAATAAAAAGAAAAATATATATATATATATATATAAATAAAATAAAAATTGCTTAAGTTCATCAGGATATAAAATTGTAATTATACACGTAGATGAAGTAAGTAAGATGTACCTATATATAGACACCAATAATCCATATATGTGAAGTACGTACTGTAATAAAAAGTAGCCACAAATTTAAAGATTATTATCTGGATAAAAAAAGGGTTGTGAAATTATTCATCCACCAAAGGTCCCCGATTACACATGCTGGGGGAGAAAACGCGGTCCGGACCTAGATCCGGGCAATAAAAAAATAACCTAACCTAACCTAAACTTTTTTTTTTTGGTGTGGAAATCCATCATGGACTTCCTCCGCCCTAGGGATGAGCGGAGGGGCATACCGGACTCGTACCTGACTGCACATGGCGCCGGGGCTACGAGAAGCGCCTTCGCAACTGAACTGAAACTGACTGAATGCTGGTTGAATGAGAACAAATCACCACCACAAATCGACAATTACTTATGCTACTTTTCCAAGAAAAGTGTAAATCAAAATGATGGAATTGTCATATATGTCATAAAGTTAGTACCTAGTGCTACAGTATCAAGTGTGCTGTAGAGGAACCAGATCCAGTAGGAGCCAACTTTTTATTAATTACAGTTAACAGGGATATTACTATTTTGGCAACATACAGGTCGCCAGCCATTTATTGCATCTAAAACTTCTTAAACTCTATTGACAACATACTTCGCCCTAGTAAGTGCAATAATTTTATTATAATTGGAGATGTAAACATTGACATAAAACCTGACAATAGGGATAGAAATAGTTCACCTTATTTAAATCTCGCTGCGGAGCTAGGTCTTCTTCCAGGACATACATTACCAACAATATTGCGTAATTGTTTGGATCTATCACATCATGATCAAAACGAAGAGGACGGCCATAGTCACAGTGATGGATTCTGCAGTAACCGACCATACTTCAGTTCTTTTTAGTTTATCATATGGGCAAGAACAATTAAGGAAAAGTGGCCTGGCTGTTAAAACTGATTTTATTGCAACTCTTAAACAACTAGAATTTGTAGAGTTCTCTCTTGTCTCCTCTCAAATCTCTTTAGTGAAAAAGTGTCTACTGCACTAAAATCAAATACAAAATCCTCTATTGTTTCCGGTAGTAAGAAAATTATAAAGCCTTGTATAACACCTGGACTTGTCGACAACGCGATAAATTACATACAAAGCTTAGGAAAGACTTAAGTAATTCAATTCTTGAAGTCATTTACAAACACTTTAGAAATTTCTGTAATTCTCTATTGCGGAAACTAAAATAAATTATGATAAATCTCTTCTACAATATGCAAGAAGTGGTAAAGAAACGTGGTCAAAAATCAATAACTGGTACTGCGAAGCAAAAGATCTGTGCGGAGGATTTGTTAAAAATCAGTAATAGCCCCTATGTTGCTATTGAAATGGTTAACAATATTTTTGCGAATGCCGGAAAGTTACTTGCTGACAAAATAAAACAGTCTAACAATCCCGACATCACACAACCAGTTTTAGATGACTTTAGAATACCTCGCGTCCAAAATTCTATTATATTGCTCCCGCCTGATGAACAAGAAATTGAAACTCTTATCATGAATCTTAAAAACGACCCTTCTACTTGCTGGGACTAATCAAGGAAAATCTTAAAATGGCAAGACATATTATTGTGCCACCCTCTACCAGGATAGTACGGCTGTCCATAGAGCAGGGTGTATTTTCTAGTGTATTTAAAAGGGCACTCATCACTCTTGTTTACAAGAGTGGGGCACGAGACAGCGTAACAAACTACAGACCAATTTCTGTGTTGCCAGCACTCTCCAAATTATTAGAAAAAGTACTCAACAATCAACTTAAAAATTTATGAGCAAAACAAGTTTTATTGAACTTTCAATTTGGCTTTAGGGCAGGACAAAGTACAGATGGAGCCGTTGGATCGTTGGTAGATTATGTTACAGTTAGCCTGGACAATAAAAAAAAGTGTGATGGAATCTTTATTGATCTCGCTAAGGCCTTTGACACTGTCTCGATGCCTACTGTTGTTGACAAGCTGGAAAGGTGTGGATTGAGGGGTACGGCACTTGACATTTACGAAGACTTCCTCACTAGTCGTTTGCAAAAGGTTAAAATAGGCAGTGTTATCAGCTCGGACGTCACGGTCACCTACGCAGTCCCACAGGGCAGTATTCTTGGACTCAGTCTCTTTCTTATTTATACAAACGACTTCTGTCAAATGCCACTAAATGAAGGCAAAAAATTGCCTACAGCCTTGGTCTTTCAGGGAAAACCTTGGGATGAAGTCCAAAAAAATGCGAAAGTGGGGCTCCACAAAGCTAGTTTGACACAACATGTGAACCCTTAATATATCCAAAACTTCATATGTGCAGTTCACTAACGCTCGCATAAAGCAGCCGAATACAGTTGTCCGGTTTCACATATTGTGAATATCCCTTCACTCCACGGTGCTCTTGTACAACAGTCAGCAAAACTAACACGGTCAGATACTTCGGTGTTCTCCTGAACGAAAAAATATCCTGGCAACCACACATAGATATGGTTTCGTCAAGAGTCAGGAAACTGACGTGGGTTTTTAAAAACCTGAGGCATGTGGCTGATAGCGATCTCCTCCACACGCTTTATTATCCGTTGGCCCAATCAGTTATTAGTTACTGTATTGGAGTATGGGGAGGTGCATGTAAAACGCATCTCATACGCCTAGAAAGAGCACAACGTTCCCTGCTCAAAACAATGACGTTTAAACCATATAGATTTCCTACGAAAACCTTGTACGAGATGTGTCAGGTAATTACGGTTAGACAGCTTTTTATTTTTAAGATAATTACTAAACAACACATATCTACCCCATATAATCCTGAAAAACATCGAAATAAAAGAAACATTACGAATGTCATTGAATCAGTTAAATGTCGTACGGCATTAGCAAGACGTCAGAACGTTTTGCTCCCTAATCTATAATTCATTACGAGGAAATTGAGAAAATTATAAATAAATTTTACATAATTATACTTAATCATAGGATAAATTATTGTGTTTTTCATTTTGTTAGGTATTTTTAAATTATATACGGGATTATGAGCAATGACGTGATTGTATTTTGTTGTTTGTTAACTTAGGAAGTGACTTTCCATTTGCTATTTCAGCATGTGTGCTATCCAATTGGTTCCTTAAATTTTGTGAGTGATATCACCCAGAGTGAAACTAATACAATCACACAATTAAATTAAATCAATTAGTTGGAGAAATCAAACGATAAACTATATAAACAATCGTTTTATTTCGTCTCTATCAAAAGAAATTCGACTTATTTTCGATAGTGTCGTTTCGTCGTATAAACTATAATATGTATGTATATTATTTACAACATCGTAAAATTACGTTTTCCGGTGATCAAGGACGCCGGAAAAATACAAACGGACATTTATGGTATCGCTGGACCACCGGAACAAATGAAATATAAAAAGTCGAGCGCATAGCGCGGCGGCGTCTAGCCCGAAGGCGACTAGCGTGGCGGAGGCCGGCGCGGTTTGGCCGTCGCGTACGCGATTTCTGACAGACGCACGTCGATGGGCGCGCGCTCGTCGTACAGTGTAGGCGCCTGCAAAATGATGCCGGCCGAGCCCACCACCACAGCGAGCGTGAAGATCCACAGAAACAGCCGGTCCAGCACCATGGCCACGTATTTCCAGTCCTCTTTCACCTGCAGAACACAGACGCGGTCAGTCGAGGGACGACAGCGCGAATATGCGACGATCGCGGGTGACACTCACCCTAGTAGACTCCTCCTCTTTGCGCGTGTGCTCAGCGATGTAGTTGATGCCGTCGATGGCTTTATTCAATTCGGGGCAGCGGTGCCAGCGCCGCAGCGCGTCGCAGAGCGCGGGCGCGTCGTGCAGGCGGCACGCGCAGCACGCCGGCGCGGGCGCGTCGCGCAGGCGGCACGAGCGGCACGCCGGGGCGCCCGCTCCGCACTGCGCCGCGCCCGCTCCCCCCTGCGCCGCGCCCGCCGGCGGCGAGCCCTGCTCCCACGGCGCGCTCTCGCTCACCGCCGATACGAGTCCTGCACTGTAGGATACGCTAATGAGTCGCGTCGTGTCACATGTCACCTGTGCAATATTAGACCGCGGCGTGGTACTCACAACCGGCTACGGTGTGGATCCACTCGGTAGTGCGGGCGGCGCATGACGAGTAAACGCGGCAGCACGTGGATGAACACGCGCCGCACCCACGGCGCCATCGTGTGCGTCTGCGGTGACCGGAAGTGTACGTTCAACACCACCACCGTGACGCAGATACTGCACAGCGACATAATTATAAACCGTGAGTGTTGAAACGTATAAGATACATTTTCACGCGACCGACTGAGAGCAAAGCGGTGTTACCTGAAGGTGTCGAGAATCATGGTGAAGAGCACAAACTTGCCGAGCAGTGGCACGACGAGTGAAGTGGGCGGGATGATCTCGGCCAGCAGTAAGAAGAACACGGTGAGCGACAGCAAGATAGAGATCGACAGCGACACCTTCTCGCCGCTGTCGGAGGGCAGGTAGAACACCAGCACGGTGAGGAACGAGATACCCATGCACGGAATGATCAGGTTCACCGTGTAGAACAGCGTCTTGCGCCGCATCGTGATGTTGAACGTGATGTCCAGGTACGGCTCGTCGCAACAGGTGTAGAACTTCTCGTTTCTGACAGATAACATAACTTTTTATGTAGAGGCACATTTTATTATATAATAATGTTTAGTGTGCCGAACGTCCGAAGAACCCCTGTAGGATCACTCGTGTGTCTGTTTGTCTGTCCGTCTGTCACAGCCAATTAGCTCCGAATCTACTGGACCGATTAAATGAATTTTGAGTATGGGGGTCACTTTGGGGGGGCAGGATGGATAATTAAAGAACAAAGTTTTGCAAAATGTACCGAGTAATATATCAAATGGAAGGAATTATTGTGAGGGTCTCAAATGTATTTATTTTATAATTTCTAAATATACAGTTTTAAATTTATTTAAGAAAATAGACGAAACTTTATTTTGCTCACCATTGTAAGGTAAAATATGTAGGAACTTAATTTGAATATTGTAAAACTGTCTTTACCCATATTTATAGCAAATAAAGATCTTATCTTATCGTGTTCTAGGAAAAAGTAAGTTAATGTAATATAGCACTGATGACGAGGGACAACTCATAATTATAAAACATGGCTTTAAAAGTTATTGGATACCAAAATGGTAAAGATCTGGTATAGAGAGGAGAGAAGAAAAAGAGTTGTGTGTGTTACCTGACGGCGGGCACCTCAAGGATGTCCCACTCGACGGACGTGTAGAACTCTGACAGGTCCACACCCAGCTCCACCACGTTGGTGCCGCGCACCTCATCGATATGTCGCAAGTCCACCTTTTACACGACACAACACTATAATAATATACTTACGGTCTTACGCCACATACACGGTGACAGTTATGTAATAGTTACCTGAAAGCCATCGTATGTCCACGAGCCGAACTTCATGACGCACGTCTGCTGGTCGAAGGGGAAGTACTCCACGTCGATCTCGCAGGACGACTTGTAGATGGCGGGCGGGCGCCACTCCACGCGGCCCGTGTAGTTCAGCGTCGCCTTCGTCGCCAGCGTCACCTCGAAGTTGCCGTCGGCACTGCGACAACGACACGGTCAGCGGTCACCTGGCGTTTACGCCGACCTTGTGCGCTTACAAGATAGAACGAGGCTCACTTGTTGTAGAGAACTATATCGGGCCGCCAGATGTGGTCGGAGGGCACGTGAAGCATTTCCACTCCGCCGTACTCCCGCGGCTCCCACGACAGCTTGTAATCGTACCAGCTCTGTGAACATGTACAAGGAGGTCAGCGAGGGCCCGGTTGATGTCTTCGTGCTTTTAAATGACACTCACCTGTTCCACCCATAAGTTGGTCGTCATGATCTGATTCTTGAGATTCTGAAATACAAGTGTAATCCACTTAGTAACTGATTCTGGTCAGGTTCGGTATGTGCGTGTGTGTGTATAGTACTCACCACGTCAATGAGCTGGCTCAGCTTGAGCTTGATGCGCACGGTGAGCGCGTCGCTGACGTTAAGCACGGGGCGCACCAGCTTGTTGTAGTTGCTGAGCAAGTCGTCGTAGAGACGCTTGGCGTCGGGGTTGGCGGCGCAGCCGGCGAGCGCGGCGAGCGCCAGGAGCAGCAGCAGCGGGGCCGCGTGGTGCGGCACGGCGCGGTGCGGCATCTCCGCCCGCACATGACGTCAGCGCATCGCGCCGCCACCGCGCGCCACCTGCCCTCTCTAGAACAACCAAATAATACTATATAACAAGAGCAGTGATGGCATAGTGGTTAAAGGTTTCACTTTCATACTGAGTTCGATTCCCGGCACCTCTGACTTTTCAGATTCATGTGCGGATCACATTGATTACCACTTGCGTTAACGGTGAAGGAAAACACCGTGAGGAAACCTGCAGACCTCAGGCAAAGACCAAGCCTAACCTTTCTCATCGTGAGAAAAAGTCCGTGCCCAGCGGTGGGACAGTAATGGGCTGATTATGTATACTATAACAGACTATAAAATTAACATAATCTATGTGTGTTCAACCTCGGGGTTCAACAATAGTAACAGATATGAAAATTGACAATATATATAAAATAAAAATTTAGTAATTAGATCAATAAATTTATGACTTCGGGCGAGATTCACAAACCGCAATCTAGGCTATTGTGATAAGCAAAGCATGCGTTTATATGAATATGAACATTATCTGCATATACGTAATGTTCATATTGGAACGTTCACGTCGGGATCCAAACGGCGAGCGATTTTTTCTTCAAATAAGTGCGCAATGCGTGATTGGCTGATGCCCCGATACGATCTCCCTTTCCAACGATTTTGCGCATCGCATATAGCATAGTTATGGTTATATAGGATGTCGAGCTTGACGTGTAGCCGTGTATACATTACTATAATTAATTATTAAATCATCCTTTACCAAAGTGTTGTGTATACATTTTATTCCATCAAAGAGTGAATAAAACCAGGATTCCAAAACGAAGACAATTTAATAAAATGTTAATCAATACTCATAGTTTCGAGGTAACGAAACCATATCGCCATTCAGATTGTACGTACAACGCCATCTAGTTACATTTTGTGAACTATATAGTACAATATTATACATTCCGCCCACCATGGACAACATGTCCATTGTTCCCGCCCACCATGAACCAACGAATTATGCGAAACAAAAACAAAATGGACTGTATAAATTTTACTAAAAGTTGTTAGTAACTTACTTCATGGTGAGGTGACACAGAATTAAAATCTAATGTTACAAAATATATATACTAGAACAAAGATTATTCAAATAGTGGTATAATTCAAAATTAGTTTAAAGTTATCAAGTAGACACATATGTTATTGTTTTACTGCGTAACAGGTAACACACAAAGTTTAGTAACAGGTCTTTTAAATGATACACCCTTACATTTAAGAGTTACTACCCTCGTAATGTTGTCCAAGCCCATGTGTTTCTCAGTTATTATACCTAATAGCCATTTCGCTGGAGAAACCTGAAGACCATCCTCTTTTACTAGAACCACTTGGCCGACCTCTGGTTCGGGAGTTCTTTTTGTCCATTTATAACGATGCAAGAATTGACATAAGTATTCGCTTGACCACCTACGCCAAAAATGTTGTAACATTTT
Organism: Diloba caeruleocephala; assembly: GCA_947459985.1. Taxonomy (NCBI): domain Eukaryota; kingdom Metazoa; phylum Arthropoda; class Insecta; order Lepidoptera; family Noctuidae; genus Diloba; species Diloba caeruleocephala. The sequence continues at coordinate 29,021,029 of OX381612.1, read as the reverse complement.
TTGCATTAGCTGCCATCGTTTTAAAGAGGAAATGGTTGATGTTTCGTAGTTGTTCTCTGGCACGAGAATTAACGATTCTCCTATTAAAAAATGTCCTGGAGTGAGGGGGCTCGGATCCTGTGAATTTGTGTTGATTTGAGACAAAGGCCTAGAATTTAGACAAGCCTCGACTTGGTACAACATAGTTGATATCTCTTCAAAGGTAAGTGTCGCGTTGCCAATTACGCGTTTAAGATGATGTTTAGTAGATTTTATTCCAGCCTCCCAAAGCCCACCAAAATGTGGGGCATGTGGTGGAATAAAATGCCATGTGGTTCCGTTATTTGCCAAACACTCAGCGATTTCTATCGTCAAAGTTGACTTTTCTTGAGCGAATAAGGTTTTGAGTTCGCGTGCGGCACCCACAAAGTTTGTTCCATTGTCACTGAAAAGGTCTGCGCAATGGCCACGTCTGGCAACAAAACGTTTATAAGCCGCAAGAAATCCTTGCGAAGTGAGATCACTCACTGCTTCCAAATGGATGGTCCTGGTTGCCATACATATAAACAAACAGATATAGCCTTTATAGGATCGCTGACCTCTTCCTTTCGAAGTTCTAATCTGGATAGGACCAGCATAATCCACTCCACTTCTATAAAACGGCCGGATTGGTGTTACTCGAGCTGGAGGTAATTGTCCCATGAGTTGGTTTCTTGTCTGAGCAGCATGTCTGACACAAACCACACACTTGCGGACAAACATTTTTACACAGTTCTTTGCATCGAGAATCCAGTATTTAGATCGCACATAATTTATCATTTAATGGTCCACCATGCAAAGTATTATGGTGAGCTTCTGCAATAACTAAATCGGTAAGGTGTGTTTTTGACGGTAAAATGATTGGATGTTTTATTTCACTATTAATATTAGCTCTTTCCAGACGACCATCCACTCTTAAGATTTCAGAGTCATTCAGAAATGGATTTAATGATGTAAGTTAACTGTTTTTATTTACTGTTCCTTTTTCTTTAATATCATGTATTTCTTGCTGAAAACTCTCTTTTTGAAATTGTTTAACACACTAATGAAGAGCTTCATTTAGTTCTGTGTTAGTTAACCAAGCAGGTAATACAAGGTCCTGTAGTTTTTTAATTCTTTTTATAAATCTTCTACAATAAGCCAACACCCTTACTAGTTTTCGAAGGGATGAAAACTTGGTCCATAGCTTAAATTGATCCTTCTGCGTAACCTTATAAACTTTCTTTGTCTTCTCTTCTAAATTCGTTTCTTGTGTAATAACTTCTCTGTCAAAATCTATAGTTATATTTTTCAACCATAATGGACCCGTTTTCCACAGCTGAAAGTTCGGTAGTTCTGACGGATTAATTCCCCGTGACGCACAATCTGCTGGGTTATCAGCAGATGATACGTGTGCCCATTGATTCCTGTCAAAAATGTTTAAAATTTCTGAAACTCTGTTGGCTATAAATGTCTTCCAGCGACTTGGATGACTACTCAGCCAAGCCAGCACAACTGTGGAGTCAGTCCATGCCCGTATGTTACCCTTTGAAACATTCAGGACTACTGACACTTCCTGCAACAGCTTCGCTAATAAGACAGCCCCACATAACTCAAGCCTTGGAATTGAGACTTGCTTAATTGGTGCTACTTTTGTTTTAGATGTTATCAGATGAACATAGACTTCTCCTTTATCATTTACAACACGCGTATATACCACAGCCGCATATGCTTCACTGGATGCATCACTGAATCCATGGAGCTCTAAGGTACCATCTTTGTTTTTGATATTAATCCATCGTGGGAGCCTAAACTCGGTAAGTTCAGTGAGTTCGTCACGGTAGAGAATCCAATCACTTAGAATTTTAGGCGGTAATTCGTCATCCCACCCAATTCCTGACAGCCAAAGCCTTTGAATCATTATTTTTGCTTTTATTATTGCTGGTGAAATCCATCCTATTGGATCAAACAGTTTCGCATTATCCGAGACAACTTTTCTTTTTGTTACGAGGGCGGCACTGAAAATTTCGGGAATCAAGGAAGTGACACAACATTAATATTTAAAAATGTATTTATTGCTTTTCGAAGTATTCTCCGCGAAATTTGACACATTTTTCCATACGGTCTAATAATTCTATGTTTTCTTGCTCTAAAAACTCTTTTGTTCTGTGCGCGGTGTGAGAACTCGCATTGTCGTGATGGAGGATGATGCGGCGGTTGCAGTTCTCTCTACGGAGTTCAGAAACGACCTGTGGCAAACAAATGCTAGCATACCATTCTGCATTAACCGTTCTTTGTCCCTCAAGAGGAATAGTCGGAACATGGCCGGTTTTGGAGACAAACGAGGCCACCATTTTTTTTGCAACACTCCGTGAACGAACAATTTTTGTTGGCTATAACTCATTTTCGAACACCCAAACTCGTGACTGGTTTTTTATTTCGGGTTCGTACGTATATATCCAGGATTCGTCACCTGATACGATGTTGTATACAGCATTTGAGGATCCTGCGTGGAATCTTTCGAGAGTTCTGACGCACCAAGTAACGCGAGCCGCTTTTTGCTCTTCACATAGCAAATGCGGTATCCATCGGGAAAACAACTTTTTTACACCTAATTGTTCATGCAAGATTATTTGTATTTGACTCATGCCAATGTCTAAAGTTGCCTGAATTTCGCGGTATGTCACATGTCGATCTTCCTCAATCAGCTTACGCACAGCATCAACGTTTTCTTGGGTGACTGCAGTTTTTGGACGACCTTGACGAGGATCATCACTGAGCTTGACACGTCCACGTTGAAATTCAGCAAACCAGCGATAAATTGTGGTTTTGGATGGGGCTTCATCACCAAATGCAGAAATCATCCGGTCAACACACTGTTTTTGTGTTAAACCACTTCGAAAGTCATAATAAATCATCGCTCTTGAATTTTCTCGAGTCAATTCCATTTTCTCAACGACTAAACAAGTTTGACAAAACCTTGTGACAAGACCGTGAATCTTTTTTTAAATAAATAAATGGTATTCGATTTGTAAAACCAAGGAGTTTTCAATTAAAACGATTTTAATATGACAGGAACAGTGGAAATATTCCATTCCCGATACTTTTAGTGCAGCCTATGTACAGGTTTGCTGATTGGTGGCAGCTGCACGGAGTACTCGAAATTGTCGGTCCGTCGATTCCAGGTAAGTCCTAATATTTTAATTATATCATCTTTTTTCAGTTCTAGGTTGCTGTATGTTGCTTTATTTCCTTCACTTATTACATTTAGTGGCTGTTCACTATTGCTTGACCATTTTTGGAGTTCGAATCCACCCTTGCTTAGTAGCTTCTTCATTTCTTTAAATATTTCCTTTCCTTCTGATACTGTTTGACACCCTGTAAGTAGGTCATCCATGTAATAGTCGTGTAATACCCTCTCAGAAGCTAGTGGAAATTTGTTCCCTTTATCATACGCTACTTGGTGTAGACTTCTTACTGCCAAGAACGGAGCTGATACAGTTCCAAAAGTGACTCGACCTAAACGTAGGTGTTGGATTTCTTCTGAAAAATCAGTCCTCCACACTAAACGTTGATAATCGGCATCAGCATCAGCCACCTTCACTGCAAGTACATTTTGACAATGTCAGCTACCAAACAGATGGGGTGAAGTCGCCACTTCAGTAGAATGTGCCGTAAATCAGACTGCAAAGTGGGACCTACCATAAGATTGCTGTTAAGTGAAACACCATTTTTATCGTGACTAGAAGCATTAAACACGACCCTAAATTTGGTGGTGGTCTTATCTTCCCTCACTTTCTTCATGATAGGGTAAGTATACTGCCTCTGGTTTATTAATCTCAGCTTTAGGTATTATTTGCATATGACCGAGCTTCAAATAATCTAAAATTACTTCAGAATAATTAACTTTTAAATTTGGTGAATGTTTGAACCTCTTTTCTAATGATAAAAATCTTTTTATTGCAATTTCACGTGAATTTCCATATTTGCAGCTCGGGTCAGTATCTCTAAAAGGTAACTTAACTATGAACCTACCAGAAGAATCGCGTTTAGTACTTTCCTGAAATATTTGTTCACACCTTTGTTCTTCTGGAGTTAATTGTTTTTTTTATATAGAGTGAAGTTATCAGACTCAAGTTCCCAAAATTGTTTAATGTTAAAATCTTCATTATCTATTATGGCATGTGCGGTGACGAAAGTACTATTGTTACATGAGATATTTTTGGTATCACTATCAATACCAACCTTGCCAGACAAAATCCAACCTAACTTGGTGTTCTGTGCCATTGGTGTTCCTGGTGGGCCTCTAATCAAGCCTTCGGTTATAATGTGACAATAGACTTCAGCACTACGTAATAAATAAATTTTATTTGGTATGTTGAAACCTGGGTCTGCCAACTTAATTTCTGGTAAGTTAGGCCACAGCTGGACCACGATTTTTCTTTCAGGGAGAAATGAAGTCAACTTCTTAAGAACATGAGCTTTTACATGTACGATAAAGGCAGGGTCCTGGAGAGATTGCAGTTTAACATAAAGTACATGTTTAGAATTGAGCGATACTCTTTCCTCGTCCCCCACTCCAGATATAACACTGTTGCATTGAATTTTCCTAAGCCCGAGTAATTGGGCTGCAGACTCCGTAATAAAGGCGGCCTGTGATCCCTGGTCCAATAAAGACCGCAGTGTTATGTATGACCCTTGGTTATTTTCTGCTTTTACTAAGGCTGTTGCTAGTACAACCTGATGATCCGTGTTAGAAAAACAACTAGTAATATGTTTTACTTCGGTCTCGTCCTGTGATGTTGTCGTGTTTACAACAACATTGTTACTATCAACTGATTGCTTGTTTGACCCCACATTATCAGTCAGGGTAACATTGATTGACTGTAGCAGTGAATGGTGTTTTCTTTTGCAAATTCTACATCTAGTTGGCAAACGACATGATGTTACTGAATGGTTTGCGCCTAGGCAATTAAAACACAATCCGGAACTTTGGACAAAACTACGACGCGATGACAACTCTTTCTTAGCAAACTCTTTACAATTTCCTAACTTATGGTTATTCTTAGAACAATAAATACAGGAAGATTTGTTCTCAGTGGTATTATTGACAACATGATGTGACTTAGTGCTTTTTACAATTTTAGTACATAAAAACTCGAGTGACCTGAATCTGTTCTCTAAAAATTCTAAAAACTGTTTTAATGTTGGTAATTCATTAGTTGAACTGCAAATTTTAGCTTCCCATTGTTTACGGGATTCGGTATCTAGTTTTAAACACAGTATATAAATAACAGTAAGATCCCAGTTTTCAGTTTTAATGCCTTCATTTTTTAAAGCATTAAGGCATTCGTTAGTGGTATCAAAAAGTTCCTTTAAATAGGTAGAAGATTCGGTAGTTACATTTTTTTGGCTAAAAAATCTTTTTAATATACAATCTGTTATAAATTTCTTATTATTAAATCTATGTTCCAAAAGGTTCCAACAAGTTAAATAGTTTCCATTCGTAATAGGTAGGTGACGCAATAACTGATCAGCTTCTCCCGTAAGATAACTCTTTAAATAGTGAAGTTTCTGTACACTTTGTAATGAATTGTTGTTGTGAATGAGTGATAGGAAAAGGTCTCGAAACGTAGTCCACTCGGAGTAGTGGCCGGAAAAAATCGGTATAGCAATTCTAGGTAACTTGACGCTGTTCTGGGTACACTTGTTCGTAGAGTCTGATGCAGGCCTTTTATCCGTGCTATCGGCTTTTAATTTCAAAAGACGCTCTTTTAACGCTGTGTTATAATCCGTATACAAATCTTCGGTTTGACTTGAAATATCATTTAGGTAGTACTCTGATTTTTCAAACTCTTCCCTTTTGTGCTCAATTATTAATTTCCGATGTACCTCTTCAAATGACGACCACTGAACTAATATAATAAACTATCAAGCCTAGTTTCAATATAACTAACTGTCACTCTTTCCTTAGGTGATTTCCTAAAATTGACGTAACCTCTGTCTATTTTTTTGTTGATTTCAGCTTGAACTCTTATCAATGAATCCATTTCCAATACAATTTCTTTAACTTGTAAAATTTTCCAATTTTAAACTTTGTCCGATTTTTCTAAGTCCAAGATTTGCATCCGTAATTTATTCTAAGTGTTTGAAATTTGACACTTAGGCGAAATCGGGCATGGATTCCCCGTCTCTACCACAATTTATCTTAAAATTTTACAAGTCCATGCATAAGTTAAATTTTTCTAAGTTAATTGGCACTAGTCTTTAGAGTTCACTTTACGGTAAATAAGAATACTTACAGTTTTGTCCATTGATTGCACTACACAAAACTCACAATAACACTTGTCACTTAGCTGTGCTGATTCTTCCTATACTTCGCTGCTAGGGGGCGCCACCGTCGTAGTTGTCCTAAAGTTCCACTGCTTCAATCTCGTTCTTTTATCTGTATCCAGTTCGAAGGACCATGAATAAAACCAGAATTTCCAAAACGAAGACAACTTAATAAAGAATTTTTTATTTTTTATTTAGGGCTTCTCGCAGTAATCCCAAGGGGAATATATCTGCTTTTTTTTTTTTTTTTTTTTTTTTTTTTTTTTGTTGGGCTTCTCGCATACATTTCTGGGAAATGTGGTTGCTTAACCGGTCATTTGCTGGCGAAGCCAAAAGAGGCCTCCAGCCAGGCTTAAATTAATTATTAAAAACTAAGCAACTTTCGCTAAGGGCGCCCCCTGCGGGACACGGACCTCGGCTTAGGGCGTTGCTGGGGATATCAAGCTATTGTTTTGGGGACAGCTGGATCGGTATTATTTAAATTGTATTAAGGGACATTTAAAGCTACAGGCTCGGCACGGGCCGGCGCGAGCAAGAGACGGGAGGGAGAAGTGCTAACTTGAACGGGAAGGTGACGCGGCGATAGGCCTCCGCGACGTCGGTGAGGCGGGCATCCTCGGCGGCGAGGGCGGTACAACGGTCGGGTGTTCAGTGAACGAGACAACGCGAGTCTCTTCATGTGATCTAACGTGATTTTATCGTCTGGATCGACCAGAACGTGCCTCGGGCGGCGTACTCTACTGATACGGGAGGGTTCGTAGTCGGCGGCTGATACCACAAGGGGATTTGGGTGGGACAGGGCAGAATCGAGATAGCGTTTGGACGCTTGTTTCATAAATTGCCTGATGGTCGGCAAGTTAAGGTCGAAATGGAGTTGGTCGTTTCGCATGTACAGAGGCGCTCCGGTGGCCTTGCGCATGAAACGGGTTTGGAGGGTTTCTAATCTACGGAGTGGGTATGATTCGGCGTGTGCGAACACTGGGCTGGCATAGGTCATGATGGGTCGAATGCATGTGGTGTAAATTCTCACCTTATTTCTAAGGGATAATTTACTACGAGCGTTCAGAATATAGTGAAGGCGACCGAGCACAAAGGCAGCGCGGGCACGCACCATCTTTGTGTGGGGAATGAAGGTCAGTTTTTTGTCTAGGGTGACTCCAAGATACTTGGCGTGCGGTTCCCAAGGAACCGATTGGCCCAGCATCGAGATCTCCCTGAAGCGTGGGTGGTCGTCGCCTAATTTGCAAAATAGGACGGCTTTACTTTTGATAGGGTTAACTTCGATCCGCCATTTCCTAAACCATTTACCGTAGACGTTGGCTGTGGTTTGGAGGATCTTAGTTATACTATCGGGGCTGCTACCAGAGTAGAATATGGCCGTGTCATCTGCGAACAGTGCTAATTGGGTCGTATTAGCAGGTCTTTTGGGGAGGTCACTGGTGTACAGTGTGAACAATAATGGGGCTAGCACGGATCCTTGTGGGACTCCGGCTCTAATGGGGTGGGGGGAAGAGAGAGCGCCCGTGATTCGATATCGGAAACTGCGATTTGACAAGAAGTCTCGTATGATGAGAACGAGACGGTCAGGCACTCCGAGTTGGTACAACTTATATAATAAGCCATTGTGCCAGACTTTGTCAAATGCTTTCGCAACATCGAAAAAGAGGACTCCCGTCATCAGGCCGCGTGAGAATCCGAACGTGATGTGTTCAACTAGTCGGTGGACTTGTTGTACACACGAGTGTTTGGTTCTAAAACCAAACTGTTCGTCGGGAATGAGTTTCTTGGAATCGGCATAATCCTTTAATCGGGAATAGATAATCCGCTCATAAATCTTCGCAAGAGAATTGAGAAGGCTTATGGGGCGATAGCTGGAAGGCTCGCACTTGGGCTTACCGGGTTTGGGAATACCGATAACGGTGGCCTGTTTCCACGTATGCGGAAATAGGTTATTGTTTAATGCCGCATTGAAGATGACGGTCATTAAGGCGATAAGACGTTCGGGGAAGAGTTTAATCACCTTGTTGGTGATACCGTCAGAGCCGGGGGCTTTGCGAGGGTGAATCTTTTTCACGAGATTTCTGACCTCGTCTGCCGTGACCGGAGGGAGGGGGTCGTCAGGGTCCTCGGCAGGCGGAATAGCTGCTCTACGTTCGACTTCAGCGTCAACCTTTTTGAGGTGAGCTTGGTCTACAGGTAGAGTGCTTGGGGAACATTGCGCTTCTAGACTGTCAGCTAGGCATTCGGATTTTTCGTCGTCATCAAAGGCCGGCCTTTGGTTGGGACGGTTGAGGGGGGGGACAGCATTGGATGTTTCGGATTTGAGTTTCCGTTGCAGATGCCAGAACGCAAGGTGGGTTGGCTCTAAGTCGCCCAACATCTTATCCCAGTTAGCCTCTCGGCACTCCTTGATACGTTCCTTGACAGCACGCTGCAGGTGGCGCATAAAGAGGCGATTGGGTTCGCTGGGAAAAGATGAGTACGCTCTAAGGGCTGCGTTCTTCTCCGTCATCAGTGCACGTACATCGTCAGGGAGTTTCATGCGATGGTCTTCCATCGCAGGAACTCGCCGTGAACACTCGTCCACGACGGACTGTACATGCCCGGTGAGGGAGTCGATCGCGCCTAGCGTGTCTGCGACTGACGTTATGCATTCGGGAATTCTATCTAACTGAGCGGACGAGGGGTCGTTGAGGCGTTGCCTAACTTTCCTCCAGTCCGTCGTCACAATGGTCTGAGGGGGTAGCTCTGTGTCCGTGGGGCCAAAGCGGGAGGTGAGGTGAAGGATCACAGGACGGTGATCGGAGTCTAGCTCTTGTAGTACTTCAATGGAATGCAACTTGAGGTTGACATTCATTAGAAGTGCTATGTCGAGTATATCCGGGCGATGATTAACATTGCTGGGGTAGTGAGTGGGATACATCGGGGCGATGATGTCAAAATTGAGGAGGTTACTGAGGGAGTATAATTTACTTCCTCTGTGGTTGTGGGTGAGACAGTTCCAAGACTCATGTTTGGCATTGAGATCTCCCGCCACTATGACGGAGTCGCCTAGATCGAAGAATATATCTGCTTAACCGGGCAAGCAATTTAATAAAATGTTAATCAATACTCATAGTTTCGAGGTAACGAAACCATATCGCCATTCAGATTGTACGTACAACGCCATCTAGCTACATTTTGTGAACTATATTGTACAATATTATACAAAAAGAATATTCGATAATAACGAATATTGAAAAAAAAACAGACTGTCAAAAAGCCTTGTAAAAATAAGATAGACTTTATTGAAGCGGTTCCGGAAAAAAATCCAAAAACAAAATTATATCTCGAAAACTATCAAGAACCGCGGAACATATTTGGGTTTACCTTCTCCTGGGCAAGAGGAATCTAATTCTGAAATGAAAGAAACGACATCACTGTTTGGACCAACCTGTATATATAATAAAAATATATATATCTGAATAAATAATAACACTTATTTATTCAGACTACATAATGAGGTCCACTTTGTTGGTAACAATTTTACTTAGCCTACGAACTGATGACTAAAACAGATCGGGTTCGATTGGTTAACGGCCACACATAAAGGCTATCCGCTGTGTCTGGCGGCTATCACTTGCAGAACGATGTCGAGCTGTTACGCAGTCTGCGTCGTAACGAGGCAGATTTCTTACGCCGTACTGTCTCAAAGCTGTCAGTCGCAGATATAAAAATATTTGACACATTAACGACTTGGTATTATTATATGTTCAGTATCTATGTCTACTGAATATTAGATTAAAGAAATTTGATGATGTCATCTAATGAACTAGTGAGACTATTTATTCGCTCAAAGATTTTGAATTCTCAATATTTTCAATATTAAAGTTGGCTTACCTGCGTGATAGAATACAATATGTAGAAATAGCTAGTCTCAACGCAAACAACGAAAAAGTTATGAAATGGTCACAGACTAAAGTTAACAAAATGGGCGTACCTATAGCAGTATTCTGGGTCCACTATAATTTATATCGTATACTAGTTGGGAACCACGGTTTCACCCGCGTTTAATTTAAAAGAAATTTAGAGTACTTCGACATATACAGGGTGTCCAGTAAATAGCACGACATACTGCAAGCTCTCACCCCCGTGAGAGCTTGGGTCAATACCTACCAAAAAAACAGCAAAATCTTACGGATTTACAGTAGTACAAAATTTTCCGAAATATCGAAAAATCTCTACCTTGACACAGATTTTTAAGCATCTCGTAATGAAAAATTCCTTTTCTAGTTTTTTTTACCTCAAATTATTTGTGATTAGTTACTTTACTCATTGATAAGTCTTTATTCTAATAAAAACTAAAGTGTTTTCAAGAAATACAATTTTTATTTGAATTTTCACAGTACAATTCGTTAAATGGTCGTTGGCGGATGGGCAGCGCCGTCCTTCGAAACTGCGATCGCCAACCCGTCTGCCATGCGTGGCGATTATAGCAAAACCCCCCAATGAGCCCACAATACACCCATATCGGTCGTTGTGGTGATCTTTGGGGGAGGCCTGTGTCCAGCAGTGGACTTAATTCGGCCGAAATGATGAATAATTAACAAACGTAAAATTTTATTGTAAAAAAGCGTGGGGTGTCAAAAAAACTTTATCCATGTATTCGGAAACGAAATTAATTTAATTGGGTAGATGTAAACTAATACTGTAATAATTCCAATTCAAATGTTCCACTTGAGCACAAAAATGGATGTTATTACGGAATTAGTTTACCTCCAAGCAAATAAATAAATTTCATACCATTTGGCTTCCGAAAACATGGACAAAGTTTTTTAATTTTTATATGTATGTACATACAGCTTAAATGTTTAGGTTAGGACCAATATGTAGTGACACTTGAGTACCATGGAGGTTTTCTGCTTATTTTAAAATAAAGGACACGGGTTTTGAGCCTGATCTGTTACAGAAATAAAAGCTTAACTAAAAACAAGTGTATATTTTTATATTTTGTTTCGCTATTGTATATTTTATCTTTGAGATTTACAATTAAAGTAATAAAAGCACAAAATTAAGAAGAGAACATGAATAAACAAGTGACATTTCAAAGAAACGCATACTATTGCTATGGCCTTGTGCCAAATGTGTAAAAAAAGTTCTCTTGGATACCGATTTGTCTGGAATATTGTGAATAATTCCTTTACATGTATCGATACGTAAGGTAAGATAAGGTATTATTTAGGTGTTAAAATAAATTATAGTAGATAACTATTGGATCATCCAGCCATACTTAACCGTGTGGTGTCCGGATTAAGAATATAGCACCACTCCATCTCCTCCCGTGGATGTCGTAAAAGGCGACTAAGGGAATCTAAACCAGAGGGATGGGCAGCAGCGCCCCTTCTGTGAAACGGTAGCCATACTGCGCTCACCAACCCGCCTGCCAAGCGTGGTGAGTATTGGCAAATACCCCCCAAAATGATGACACAGTTGTGAAAATCTATGGGGGAGGCCTTTGTTCAGCAGTGGACGTATAAATGGCCGATATGATGATGACTTAACCTCACTGTCACAAGAACGAGAATTTGACTTAAACGCAATAGAGAATAAAAAATTACATACCTACTCATGAAATACCGAAGAAAGACCAATGCAATTCGAAGCCTAGCGTCGTATGGGTGATTGCCAGTCTGCTTTCCGTGTTTATACAAATTATGAAGTTACAGACTTATATGGATGAAACCTATACCTACATAAACACATTAACTTACAAGTCTTCATCAAATTAAATTGAATTCAAATATATTTTCCGTTCCAAAATTATGCGTGAACATTGCCCAAAAATGGTAAACGACAAAGGTATTCTTTTTGAAGTTTGTTTAAGAATAGAAATAAAGAAAAAGCACAATTGAACATAATATAACAGTCTTCGTGAACATGTATGTACATGCTGCTGCATCAATTTTAATGTGGTATTACATAATATACCTAGTTGTACCTTTCATAACACGCTACACATTTCGAAACCTGTTACGTAATAATAATAGGGAGTCTAGAAATGTCAAGAAAACAGATCCGCTGTCTTTTACAAAAGCACTACAGCTAAACTTATCATCGCGGTCTAATTATTGAACTTTATTGCAACCCAACGGAGTTCATGCGTACAGAATGATCGGCGCGAAAGGCACACTCGAGCTTGATTTTATATAACTTTTCAGCTAAGTTACATATTGTGAGCTGAAGAAGCAAACTGGTGCATGCGGCATGCTCGTGCACGAGAACCGTCTGTTGGGACTAGTCAGCCAAATGCTGCCACGACAATTTGATTAAAGCATTAAGAAGTCAGGCTTGTTTAGTAGATTTTTTTAAAAGTTTAGACTCATTTCTCCTACATTGTTTTAATATAACCTTGATTTCTACAACAATGAGCTTATAAAATATTGTAACTTTTATTTTAATATGATTTAGAAAGAGTAACCATGAAGTTTCTAGCCCGTTCTTCTCCATGGGAAATCTGCGTCTTGGAACGCGGCAACTAAAGTCTCGACTGTCTAGAAGTGCCGGTATCATCATCATCATTTCGGCCGAATGAAGTCCACTGCTGGATACAGGCCTCCCCCAAAGATCACCACAACGACCGATATGGGTGTGTGGTCTGCTCATTGGGGAGTTTTGCCATAATCGCCACGCTTGGCAGACGGGTTGGCGATCGCAGTTGAGTTGTTAATGTACTCAAAGGACGCTGCTGCCCATCCTCCGGCTAATCCCTTAGTCGACTTTTACGACACCCACGGGAGGAGGAGGGGTGGTGGTATTCTAAGCCGGCACCACACGGCCATATGTGGTTTCAATTTTTTTTTTTCTTTTAAACATGCAGAATGTCATTACGCTGCATACGCAGTCAGCTAGGTGTCCGCAGACACCACATGGAAAATGGTGTTATGGCACCCTGACTTGGCGGGCAGCAGCCGACGATGAATGTTTTCTTTTATCGCATAAAAGGCCTATCCCTCCTATTTACGGTTGGTTGTTACATCGGGCACACGTCTAGTTTTATCGAAGAACAAAAGCAATTAACTGTGTTTAGTGGGAACTTTAGAACACGTATTAAATCAATTGTAATATAAAGCCTGTAACTTATACAGTATATGATTATGACGGATTGGAAGCTCACTTCTAGATGTTGGTATTTTTAAATGCAAAGACACATATACGTCGATATTAGTGTATTTAGCGACTAAATTTTGTTCCAATTTTTGCAAATGTTTATCTACATAGCTATAGCAACTTACTAGATTTTGGGTACATATGAACGTAATAAATCACAACAAAAACAGTGTGGCATCAGTTTTTTTCCGTACTTGCGGCTTCCCTGTAAACCAATTTGTACCCGTATTATTTGTAGTATTGTAAGGTGACATTGTATCTAAAACTGACAGCATGGGTTCAGTCCACGATTCTGGAACCTCCAGCGTTAGAATTTAGTCGATCTTTTCATGAATTTTCAGATATATCAACTTTGTTTAACTGGTTTCAGCATAAAATAATTATTGTTGTCTATTCTAACGCTATCTATATTCTATATACTGAAATAAAATTGTAGCGACAAAAACTGTACATTGAATTTTTTTTTTTAAAATCACTGCTGGGTGCTTCAGGAACGAGACTGATGCCAAAACTGCAATTTTTGAATTTCTGTCTGTTTGTCTTCTCTCGTTTTTCTATGTTGGATGAGAACGCTAAAACTTCAGTATATATATATTTTTTTTTTTTTTTTTTTTTTTTTTTTTTTTTTTTTTTTTTTTTTTTAAACGTGGCCCCACACTAGGATTTCTCCTGTGTCGTGGGTGCGTTTACAGACATAAACTCCACATACAATACACCCAGACCCGGAACAACTACCTGCAGGCCATACAAATATTTGTTCCGTGTGGGAATCGAACCCACGACCCGGTGCGCAGCAGCCGACTGTATCGGCCACTGCACCAACCGTGCCGTCAATTAGTTGAAATTTGGCAAAAATGTCCGTTACTATCCAAGGATGGATCTAGAATACAAATCTGGCTTCTCGGGAGTTGTGAAAGACGCCGCATTGGGCATTTCCTGCGCCTTTACTGCACACAGTGCTTTTGGTGCCGCTACGGAGCGCTCCATCTACTTGACGATGATAATCACTGGGACGATACTCTTGAGGAGGTCAGCGACAATATCGGTCGTCTGCGATATTTATTCACCATCATGTTGGTCTTCTAAGCGCCGGCAGTCGGGGTTCGACTTATTGCTGACCAGTCAGCGCATGTTATAGTGAGTGGTCTCGAACTTGTGTCTGTATAATGGGCGGCAGTGGTGGTGTCGGCAAGCAGATCGCTCGCAATCGGCACGCTGTATGCTCGCTTGAAGCGCGCGGTCTGCTCACTCGGTCTGTACGCTGTATGTGGGATGGGAGCATGGCAGTTGCGAGCGCACTCGCGAATTTTATCTTGATATTATAAAAGTATTGTACAACACACGACTTAAAGCCCTAATTTAAATGACACAATGAGCGGTGTGGTTATAATGATTGGACTGTTAATACTGGGCGGAAAAGGGCAAGTTACATTTTATAAAAGTTATCGATGACGACACCCAGTGCCATGTGGGAAGCATTTCCAAACGCAGAGCGCATGGTTTGGCACTCGGCTGACTGGGCTGGATGCAATATGCCGCAGCTCTATGGATCGTGTCATTTGGAAATATGTCATGATCCCTCTACACCTATTACAAGTTCCTAATAAAATCTCAGGTCAATATTGCATGTTTTCAATAACATGATCTACATTTCAAAATTCCACGCGTGCGAAGCCGCGGGCTTAAGCTAGTATTCAATAAAAACACAATACAATATTTATTTTTACATAAAACTGCAATGTAGATGACGGTCATCACTTGCAGTAACATAATATGACATCATAGTACAATAATCACACCGTTTTGATGGCGTTGTTTATGATACATTGCGTGCTTAAGAAAGTCAAACTGTAACCTATTATTTTCACGTTAAATGACTTTCCTATTTTTATTATAGAACTCTTCCTAAAGACCTGTGTAACATCTTAGTAAAGTTTTCGATACGTTGTCAGTTACATCCAGTATACTGTGTGTTTTAAAATGTATGAATAGCTGACTTAAATCATTTGTGAAAAAAGTATTCAAAAGGGAAGAATAATCTAAAAAGACCGAGCCCCGTTTTTTTTTGAATTTCTTCTCAGAGGTTGTCATGTAGCGAAATGTCCTATGTTACCGAAATCCGGTCTCTGAAAAAACACTTACATGAATTTTCGATTTCTTTATTTTTTTATTATAATATAGCATACATTGTACTAGTAAATAATTAAATTTGTCCTTTTTATGTTGTTGTTGTACAATAATGGTTTATGGAATATTGATAAATAAAAAAGAAACCTCTGTGAGACTAGTCCGGTTTTAACTAATATGACAATTTTGTTGTAACGCAAATTCATTATTATGGTAAGAATGTTTGTATGTATTTACTTTATATTTTTACAATCCTAGTGTGAAAAAGACTAATACATTTTCAAATATTTTTAGTCTGTATCTATGGAGGTTCCTGCCGCCTCTTCTCCTTAGGACCGACTAATTGGAACCGTGCAACTATTGATATTCTGAATATTCATGAGTGCCTGAGTGCTGATGCCTAATGGCTAACAATAATTTCAAGAATATAAATCTTTAAGTTTGACGTATCGTGAATGTTTCTTGTTGTTGTTGTTGCCATGTTTGCCCAAATTTTCTGAATGATTCTTCTCAAATTGTACGTTAGATTCCATAGAATCGGCCACAGTTTTGATAGTATAAATTATAAAATAAATTTTAGTCACTATAGTGCTCGTATCCAGTTTTGTGTTCGTTATTAAGACCTTTATGTTATGACCGGCTTGTTATATACAATATACGATACACCGCACATGATGATCGAAATGAGATAAATAAGCGTGTCCGTCTGTACTGTACATTCAGTTTTTTTATACATAAAAGGTATATAAATATGTTTGTAGAGGCACGCATGTGTAACTCTGAACTATTTCTGTGGGTGGCTCTGTATCTCGTTTGCTGGCACGTTATCTGAGCAGAACATTTGTTTGACTCGCGCTACTATTCGTGTGTATATTTATTTTCTTATGGCCAATGTGCGACATGTTGTTTCTTATTCTCCTACCAACTACTATGTTATATGGTCGCGAGTCTCGCATCCTTTTGTGTTAATATCGTGAACGCCAACAGTATGGGCGGATCACTGTTACTTAAAATAAAACATCGTTTATTTGTTATTCGTGTGACACGAACTCAGTTAGTTTATGAGATTTTACTATATTTGTGTATTTTCATCTGACAATAAATGATATAATAAGTATGGCGTCGTCCTTAGTTCCGAGACTATTTTTGGTTTGTTATGTGGTTGAAAGCTCCCAATTTTTATCTTAATTCGTGTGACTTATTCGGTACTCAGAGATTAATGTTGAGAATTGAGAAACTGTCTGTTGTCGACTTGCAGCCACACAGCTTGTAGCTAACTTGTACATGTATTGTGTTATGTGTGTGTGTATTGTGTTGTATGGCAACATCCTCCACTTGGTACTGTCATTTGACGACGTTCGTATCAGCAAATGTAAAGACCCCGTTGTGCCTCTCGACCCATCCTATGAAGCATTATGTTTGGCTTTGAGAATTGAGCTATGACTGGTACAGAAATCTGCTGCTCATGCATTATTTGGTTTACGACAAAGCCATATATGATGTAATCAATAATTACGTTTCAAATAGAAATAGAAACTGTATCTGAACTTACGTTTCACGAGGTTCATCTTTTAACTATGTGTACCTGTTTAAAGGATTGATTTGAAACTTCGCGCACTTATCAAGAACCGATGACAATGCAATAATTTAAGTTTAGTTTTTGAGTGTATATGTTGTGGTGGATAACCGTAGGGTCAGTGGTGTGTAAATAAATAGACCAACTCACGATTTTGTTCGTTGTTTATATTTCACAAACATATATCACATATAATAGTTTTGAAGGAGAAACGAAGCACATGCACATAAGTTAGTAATACGATAGGTGAAAGCAGTTAGTATTTATTATTTATATAGCAAAAGCGATATTCCGGCTAGCAAGTATTTGCGATAAACTTGTGGAGGTATATGACAATGACTGGGTAATAGCGGTTAGACACGTCCTACGTCAACAAGCTCAGATTGTGACTGGTGAGAGGTAGTGTTGCTTAAAAATCGATAGGCTATCGATAGTCAATCGATAGTGTCATATAACCCCAAATCACTCATACTATCGATTGCCCTATCGATAGTATCGATATTATCAATAGTATCGATAGTATTGATTGAGAGCTTTGCAACGATACTATCGATAGTATCGATAGTGCCGATAAATAAAAATAGTATTTTAAAGTTAGTAGTAATATTATCAAAACAAGTGGCTGAGGTAGGTGTCACTCTAGTCGGCTCAGAAAACGAAAAGCTTAGGTTAAATGATTTAAACAAGATTATAAAGTTACTTTTATCTCTGGTATCTATCAAAATCTCTACATTGAAATCACCACAAACAAGTATCCTTTTGTTTATTTTTATTTTCCTAAGGGCGTCCTCTATTATTGACAGAAATTTATTAGAATATAAACACATAAAATTACAAACTCCCCCGTTTCTGCACACGCAACGTTTAACTGCGAAACTAGTGAAGTACTGACATATTTAAGGTAGAGAATAAGAGGTAGACTCTGTAAAGTCACCAAATTCAAATAGCGTTGGGCACTGAGGCACTAGAGCTTGAGCGAGAACGCTAGGCATGCGACTCGCTCGCGGCTCTGCGCGGTGCACACAACACGACAAAATGAACTCTGTTGAAGGCACACTGCGTGAACTGTGAACTACTGATATGATATATTGAAGCGCATCTGCTTCAACGAACTCAACTCGAACATCGAACTGGGTACAACTAGGCTGATTGTTCGAGATGCATTTTAGTATTCAAAGTACTTCATATGTAAGTAAAATTATCTTACTTGTAAAACTACCCGCACCTTTTGATTACTTTTGGTTGGCCCGACTGGGCACTGTCTACCACCGGTCGGGGAGTTGTAAGTCGGAACGTACTGAGTCCAGTTGATAGTCTTAATAATCTTCTCGCAAAGTTCTCGTTGCGCATAACCCACGGGGCTAATGACAAGTAATCGTCTCGCGTTAGTGTTAATGAATAGAAACAGTTAGTCCAGTAGACAACAACATACTTCAATATCCTTTAAATCTTACTGATCTGTTTGTAGTTATTTAGATTAAGAACTCTCAGGGGTACCCCAAAATCCCTACTTACGCCTGACCTTGACAGACTTGTATATGACCCTAGCCCTAAGTTGGTATCTGCAAGCTGCGCTGGTAGTAAAACTGGGTTAACATCCAGAATCTGAAGGATTAGTTTTGTCGGGCTGCCGCCGCGCCGACCCCGCTGTGTACGATACATTGATGATGTTGTCGTGTGACAATGTAACACAACGATGTACGGGTTAGTGAGCACAGTATAGGTACTGTCCCACAGGAGGGATGCTGCTGCTCATCCCTCTGGTTAAGTATTCGTCGCCTTTTACGACATCTAAGGGAAGAGATGGAGTGGCACCATTCTATTCCACACTATATTTTAAATCCAGGCACCGCACGGAAATTTTAAACATTGATACATAGTCTTAGTTATATTTAATATGAGTAGATTATCCTCAAGCCATGCTGTAACACTCGCCATACAATTTTCTGCAACACTTTTACGTTTTTCCAAGAGTGGTCATGGAATAAAATTACTGTATCATCTGCAAACATTATTTTATCTGTATTGGCCGATATTATTTCCGGAAGACTATTGACATATATCAAAAAGAGAGTCGGACCTAATGTACTGCCCTGTGGAATGCCGAATCTGCAGGGAGCAGCGTCACTCAGGTATTTATCCACTCTAATATACTGCTCTCTACCCGTCATATAACTCTGGAACCATTTATGGACATGTCCTCTCACACCTTGGCCTTCAAGTTTCGATAAAAGTATCGGAATTAATACTGTATCGAAAGCTTTCTTTAGGTCAAGAAAAACTCCAACCACCTGCTGTCCCGCATCGATATATTCAGTTATTAGAGAGCTCAGTTTAAGCACTGCATCATCAGTTGATCCTCCCTTACGAAAACCATATTGACAATCCGTTATTAGCTTATTTTTCTCAAGATAATTCATGAGTCTACTGTTCACTAATTTCTCCAATATCTTTGACAAGGTAGAGAGCAGAGATATTGGCCTGTAATTAGATACATCTCGTTTGTCATCTGTTTTAAATATGGGTGAAACTATAGCCTTCTGAAACAAATCTGGGAATATCCATTGTTCCAGACTAAGATTGCAAAGGTGCGCAATTGGGTAGACAAGGTGTTCTCTTGCCAGTTTAACCAATTTAGTGGAAATGCCATCATAACCTGGTGCGCTATCAGTTTTAAGATTAGCTATTATCCTGCATATTTCATAGGGATCTGTAGGTGCGAAAGACATGGAGTGGACCTGAGAGCCTGAGACCTGAGACCTATTGTATTATTAGTCGTTTTTCTTTAGGTACCTAATTGGACCTTTAGCTAGTAAGTAATCAATATTCGTATGCCAGCTGAAACAAGTCATTATCATTATAATTGTAAGTCCTTAACTGCGCCATGTTTATTATTCTTACCTATCGTGTTCTATGGTACGTGAATTAATATATACTTGTACAATTTTACCAGTTCGTGTTCCACATTACCCGATTTTATATAAATGTTTATATAAATTTTTACATTGAACCGGTCAGGTAATTACTAACTGTGTCACTAGAATGCATCACGGCAGCATTAAATTTAGTACATTTTTATGCGTGAGGTGTGACTGACACGAGGCACGTACCGTCACTACAAAAGTAACATCTAACACAGTCAACACGCATGTTCTCAAAATGTAGTGTTTTATTTAAAATTCGATATTGTCATGCCCTTTGTACATGTTATTTTATGTATTTGATCTTCTTTTTATTTGTTACATATATGTCTAATGTACAATAAAGAGTATTGTATTGTATTGTAAGAGTCAGGAAAAGGCTGTCTTATACAAAACTTATAGATTTGTAGTGAGTTCGGGAAAGTCAAGAAACGAAAGTAACTGAACACGGATAGATGAGCTACTTCCATCAATCCGAAGTAGCTAGAGAGCGACCTCCAACCAGTTTTTTGTAGAAGATACAAAATACGCAAGGTGAAATAATACTGGGCTTGTTATATCTGTCCA
This sequence comes from Diloba caeruleocephala, assembly GCA_947459985.1. Taxonomy (NCBI): domain Eukaryota; kingdom Metazoa; phylum Arthropoda; class Insecta; order Lepidoptera; family Noctuidae; genus Diloba; species Diloba caeruleocephala. Next base: position 29,000,362 of record OX381612.1, on the reverse strand, counting down.
CAAAATAGTGCTGTTGCCCCAGAGGAGGTCTGGAGGGGAGACTCCGAATCGGCAAACTTAGCATTTGATATCCCCCACAGCCCATTGTTTGACAACTTGAAACAGGCAGCTGAACTACATTACATGCGGAAAGCGGATGACTGAGTTTCGTAAAACAACTTGGAACAGGCATAAGTCTAGCAAGGGATGGCAATATGCTCCATACGCTGACTGATGATAAAGCGGGTGCGTCCGCGACCTCAGACACACCTCACAGCGTTCCTCGACTATGTTTTTTAATGACAATGTCCAGCAGATTTGACTCTAATTTAATGAAGATACGAATGGTTCTGTACAAATCATTGTTCGCTTGGTGGTGTCACGTAGTCGCATTTGTGTATGTCTTAAACCAAGAATGATTGAAAGCAACAATATATCTGATTGTGAACCGCTATATTTATATAAGATTCTGCATCTGTATAAGTATCTTGTCGATATACTACATCATACCTTGATGTGCCCAGCGTGGGGATTATGATAACACTTTAGGACTGAGCAATGCTTCTTCTTGAAAAATGCCTATTTTTGACGATGATCAACTATTTCAAAACTTCGAGAATTGGTCATTCATGTTGTTTGTTAGATTATAAACTGCATCATAAGCTGCGGACGTTCATCTTTACAGTGTAATTCAAGTCACAACATTCTCAAAATGGGACTCTACACCTACACCTTGGATACGAATAGCTCCTCGCATTAATGCAATATGTGTAACAGTGACCATAGTTCAGCATGTAGGTTACATTGGATTTACACTATTTTTTTATAATAACTTGTTATATGTACGCGTGTGTAGTGTGTGTGGTGTTCGCACAGGGGGGGCAAGGATGCGCTGCGGGGTTGGACTGCAAGCGCCACGTGCATGGTGGTACCGCGCGGGCTACACAGCCGCGCGACCGCCAGGCGCGCACTCCTTAACACTACCCGATAACTCACATAAGTTATCGGGTTACGCAGCAAATAACATTTACCAGATCAGGACGAAGCGAATCCTTAAAGAAAGTTTTTTCATGTGAGAGTCCAAACGTTAATTCATTATTATAACGGCACAGTATTACGAGGACGTCGGTTGGAGTTCACGCGGCTGCGCCACCGGCGGCGGGCATGCTGGCTCACGCGGGTGAGGAGAGCGGTCGGAGCGTCGTTAGCAGGCGGCGCGCAGCATGCCAGCGGCGTGCGTGCGGACAGGGCGGGGGCGCGCCGGCGACTGCCGCGGCCCGCGCTGAGCGCCCCCGCCCGCGACCCCGCCCGCGCCCCGCCGCGCCCCGCGCACCGCCGCACTCGGCGCGGCCGTCGCGCGACACTCCGCGAGTCGCCGCGCGCCGCCGCGCACTCGCCACGCCTCCACCGTACACAAACTTTTTTACGTTTGGCTCCGCCAAAATATATGCAGAACGCTTACTACTAGGCACAAAGTTAATTAAAGGTACCTATACAACTTTTGTTTTTTTTTTGTTACGAAATTCATTTGTGACGGCATTGGCTAGGTTTGTATTCCAGAGTTTTTTATGATTATGTACCAAATTGCACTTTCATTTCAGCTGAATAAAGTCCACTGCTGGACGACGGCCTCCCTCAAAGATCACCACAACGACCGATATCGGTGTGTTGTGTGCTCATTGGGGGTTTTGCCATAATCGAAGGACGTTGCTCCCCATCCTCCTTCTAATCCCTTAGTCGGCTATTACGACACCCACGGGATGAGATGGGTTGGTGCTATTCATAGCCAGCATCACACGGCACTTGCAAATTTCACTTATGTAAATGAAATTTCAAAGTGCTTATCGTATGTTTCTAGGTTAGTTGTGGAAACGGTATTGTTTTTATAAATCGTTATGACATTTTATCGTGGGAAAATCCTCATGGACACGCGCAGGCGTGCCGGACTGTGATGTGTTAGTAGATACAACATGTATGTTATAGTGTGCGTTAGTCGTAATATGCAACTGTATTTAGTAAGTAGGATTAATTAGTCAGCTAAAACCACCTGTGTTCCGTCAACCTACCTTCCAACTTTGGTAGAGAACCGTTTATGGTCTGACCAGCAACACAATACTCTAGAGAAGCGTGTGTGGAGGCGGGTGCGCCGCCGTCTCGGGCCTGATGACTGCTCTTGCAGGCCGTGAAATGGTTGATGTCAATATGTTAATATCATTAAAATAATCGTTGGTTTACCAACGGTATTCGATCCCAACACAGTGGCGGATCCAGGATTTTGGTTTGGGAGGGGCTTGACCCAGCTGATGGTAGCCTTTATCAAGGTAAACCCTTTATCAAGGTAAACCCTTTATCAAGGTAAACACTAGGTAAGTAGGATGTACTTTGACTTACTGACTTACTGATGAACTTTGAGGTGTCAATGATTGAAGTGATGAAGTTGCATTTGAACGTTTCTTTACAGATGTTCCAATTTCAATTACTAAATCTTTGAACTCATCCCCCACTATTGCAGAATCTCTCCTTAAAGACAATGTCAATGCCTGTAATACTGATTTTAAATTTCATTATGTCAATTGTAGACATATTTTAAAAACATTTAATACTCTTAATGTTAAAAAGACCCCCGATCTTTGGGACATTTCTATGGACGTTGTTAAGTCTATAATTGATGTAGTTGCACCTAAATTAGCCCTGATTTTTAATAAATGTATTGACTGTGGTATATTTCCTGATCAAATGAAAAATAGTAAATTAACACCTTTGTTTTAGATCTATTTCCGTGCTACCTACGTTTAGTATAGTTTTCGAAAAAATGGTGTTATGTCAAATGCTAGAATTCTTTAGTAAAAATCAACTATTGCATCGTACACAGTTTGGTTTCACAAAGGGTCGTTCAACAACTGATGCCGGTGTTGAATTAATAGGACATATCTATGATGCTTGGGAGGATTCAAAAGATGCTTTAGGCGTCTTCTGTGATTTGTCAAAGGCTTTTGATTGTGTCCATCACGAAACATTAATCAGAAAATTGTATCACTATGGTATTAGAAACGATGTTCTGAATCTTCTTATTTCTTACCTAAGTAATAGGATTCAGAAAGTCGATATCAATGGAAATAGATCTCCGGGGTCGGTGGTCACAATGGGGGTTCCGCAAGGCTCAATTCTCGGCCCTTGTTTGCAGATGACACATCACTTCTATTTAAACTCAGACGACAACAGTTAATCACTGACGATGTAAATAACGCTCTCTCTAAAGTAGTACACTGGTTTAATGCTAACAATTTACTTCTAAACGAAAACAAAACTAAATGTATAAGATTTACAACACCTAATGTGAGACAGGTGCAAACCTTACCTTGTTTGTGTGTAATAAAGGACGAAGAGTTGGATCTTGTGGACACCACTGTGTTTTTAGGCATTACTTTAGATGCTAAGCTGCAGTGGGGCCCACATATAGAAATTGTCGAAGAAGCTCAGCTCTGCAGCATTTGCAGTCTTTAAGATGCGTCAGTTGACTGATGTAGAAACAGCCAGATTGGTATATTTTAGTTACTTTCACAGTGTGATGTCATACGGCATTTTGTTGTGGGGAAAGGCTGCTGATATCGAAACTATATTCGTGCTGCAGAAGAGAGCTATTCGAGCAATTTATAATTTAAGTATCAGGCAATCACTAAAAGTTAAATTTAGAGAAATAAACATAATGACGGTCGCATCACATTATATATATACGAAAACTTGATTCATGTTAAAAAGAATATTAATCTTTTCTCTAAGTACTGTGATATCCATGGCATTAACACTAGAAATAAAAATATACTTGTACTGCCGACGTACCAGGCTCCAGAAAATAAGTAATTCATTCAGGTGCCAATGTGTACGTTTTTACAACAAGATCCCGAGCACTATGCAAACTCTAAGTCTGAATAAGTTCAAATCTATAATTAAGCAGAAACTATGTAAAAAAGGTTACTACAAAGTCGCAGATTGAGCAACTCTAACATAATTTGAATCCACATAAGCTAAAATGACCACTGATCATTGATCTATGACCTAATGTAATTGACATTTTAAATGACATGTACCTATGTTGACATCTAAATACAATAACTGTTTAACATTCTTAAAATGTGTATAGTTCTGTGACATTCATATTTTATACGGCAAATGTGAGTATCATGTAGCCTACATCTATGAATTATAACTGCCTGTTATTTGGCAGTATGAGTCTGTTATGCTCACTAAAATGTCTTGCTGATGGTGGCGTCGTGTATCGGGCCGTTAAGTTCCCTGCAATATGGTTGACCTGAGCGACGCCGATGCATGCGTCAAGCTCGTGAACGGGTGCCGTCATGTGGGACTGGTCAGTCCTTACTGCCATGTAATCTTGTTTAATGAAATGATTTGACTTCACCAGTTTTATTATTGTTTTACTTCATCTATTTCACAGTGGTAGTACATTATTCTCACATAACTTTATGCTACTATATTGCAATGTATGTAAAATTTTAAAATTATTTTAATAGGGTGACTATGGGGTTTCTTGCCGGTTCTTCTCCATAGGACCAACTTCTTGGAACTGTGCAACTACATTCTGACTATTCATAAGCGCCCGTAAATGGTTTATATGAATAAAAATCTTTTGAATTTGAATTTGCTGACGTTGTTTCTAAGCAAATTTTCGTAAATTTTCGCTCGCCTCTCCCTGTTTTTTCTTTTTTTCAGTAAATTATACGAACGAAACCTTGTTCTCGTTTCGATGTATTTTTTTCCAAAATATTAAAAAAACCACGCTTTGATAACAGTGGAAATCACTTCACATCATCATATCAGCTACAGGACGTCCACTGCTGAACAAAGGCCTCCCTCTTAGATTTCCACAACGAGCGGTCACATGCCCCTCTCATCCAACGACTCCCAGCGACCTTCACCAGGTCGTCTGTCCACCTCGTTGGAGGTCGGCCCACGCTGCGATTTCCGGTGCGTGGTCTCCATTCGAGAACTTTTTTGCCCCAACGGCCATCAGTTCTACGTGCAATATTCCCCACACATTCAGCCCACTTCAGCCTTTCAGCTATGTCGACAACTTTAGTTCTTCTACGGATCTCCTCATTTCTGATTCGATCTCGTACACCTGGCATAGCTCTTTTCCATACCTCGCTGAGTGACCCTCAGCTTTCTTATGAGGCCCATTGCAAGTGACTACTTCCCAGTTCCATATGTCATCACTGGTAACACACTGGTTAAAGACTTTCTGTCTTGAGGCATTGCGATATTGTTGACGAAAAGACGTTGCGCAGTTTCCCGAACGCTGACAAGTCGAGTCGGATTCGATGATTGACCTCTTTCTCGAAGTTGGACCTACCTAACCGGACAGTTTATCGAAGGTAGACATACTCGTCAACAACTTCGAGAACAGAGCTCCCAACGGATATTGGGATGGGCGCGACATGTGCATTTGACATGACTTTCGTGTTGCCCATGTTAATTTTAAGGCCCACCTGTTGGGAACCTCTGTTGAGATTATCGAGCATTGTGCTGAGCTCTTGCAGCGATTCTGCCATGACTACGATGTCGTCGGCAAATCGAAGGTGAGTGATATACTCGCCACTGATGTTAATGCCGAATCCTTTCCGCTCCAGCAGCTTGAAGGCATCCTCCATTGCAGCGGTGAACAGTTTCGGGGAAATGACGTCCCCCTGTCTCACACCTGTCTGCAATGGAATTGCCCTCGTGCTCTGTTCATGTACTCGGACCGATATGGTGGCTTTTCTGTATAAGCACTTCAACACTTCAATGTACCGATAGTCAATCTAGCACCGCTGCAGAGATTGCAGCACTTCCCAAGTTTCGATCGAATCGAAGGCTTTCTCATAGCCCACAAACGCCAAGCATAGTGGCACACTTGATACACTATGTGTTGTATGTTCAATTCGGCAAACCGTGCATCAAAAAAAACTTAGATTATGTGTAAATCCCAGCGCAGAGCACGCAATCTTTTTGTTTTATTTTGGGCTTCTCGCAGACATTTCAGAGAAATGAGGTTGCTTAACCGGACGATTTCTGGCGAAGCCAATAGAGGCCTACAGCCAGGCGTAATTTGGTGGATCAGTATTTTTTTTATATTTTGGGGAGTCTGTTGAGTGAACGAGACTGCGCGAGTCTCTTCATGTGTTCTACGGTTATTTCGTCTTCTGGGTCGATCAGTACATGCCTCGGGCGGCATACGCTCCTGATGGAGGAAGGTGGCGGATACCTCGAAGGGATTTTAGTGAATCAGGGCAGAGCCAAAGAAGCGTTTAGATGCTTTTTTCATGAGATGCCGTTACTGGCCGTCAAATTAAAATCGATATGTTCATTGCGTATGAGCCAGCAGCAGCCTTGCGGCGTATCCGTGCGCATGAGTTCATTTTGGAGAAAGTCAGAGTGGATTCTGCATGTTCAAATGCGACACAGGCATGGGTCATGATTGGCCAAATGCACGTGGTTGAAATTCTCATCCTATTTCGAAGGGATAATTTACTACTCTTGAATATTAATGTTCTGAGCACGACACTGGTCAGTGAGTGACTAAGTGAACTCCGGGCTATTACTTTGCTTTCGTGTGACCATCATAGAGCGTGGGCAACGCATCTATACTTATAAAAACATCTTAGGTTGTACTATACTATGATAAGAAGTAGAATAAAGATAATAGCTAGAAGAAGGTAAGATAATATTAGTTTAATTTCAGATTTGTTGGGGGTGGACCCAGATGCTTTTTGGAGTTGAGCCCTTATAAAAAAAAACTGTTGGATATGAATTCTAATTTCAAATTTATTTTATTTTGTAAACATGGTTTTCATTATTCAAAATCAGTCTATATGTTTCCATCACGTTTGAATATTTTTCGATGACGACGATACTTTGTAAATTCGAGTAATTATGGAATATGAGTACCGTCGTTGCAGCAACGCGGCACAAGCGGCATGCAACAACAACGACGTTTACGGAGCGAACACTACAAACGAACACACAATCCGTTATTGGTTTGTCCGCTTTCGTTCCGACGACCACGGGTTTATTTTTCAGATCGATATTTCCAGACACACGGACGCACGAGTACTTACCTTAGCACGGAACTATGAAAAGGTTTGTTAAAATGACGTTTGTTCAATTTCGGCAAAAAACCTTTCACTTTTGCGTAGTGAATGAAATTAAATATCATTTAAAATTGGCTCTTAATGTCACTTTGAAAGCTTCCTACTCTTTTCAGTCCTAAGGACAAGTTGCATATGTATATAATTAGAATGTTACAGCAACCATACTAAAGTATCTAATAGGGTGGTACACGTTTTCGTCCATTAACTTTATTTCCTTGTGTTTTGCTTCATTTCGACGCAGGCGAGATCTTCGCAGCATGCAACGCCATGTTGCAGATTCATTGCGATTTGGTTCACACACTGCTTGGATTCGCGTCACTAGTACAGCATCATCACCATTATTAGTGCTACTCTACAGTTTACCATTATTTGCGTCGCAGATCGCTACATGGAAAGTTATAAAGAGCCATTTTATCTGATTTCAGATTTGTGCTTAAATCACGATGCAGAGAACTAGGGTCCAACCTGAAATAGTGTTCCATATAAGAATAGTTATGTGTATATATGTTAATTATGTAGTAATGCGTTAGCCCGGCCCCGGCACACTCTCTAGTCCGTTGGTAAGTTCTAGTGGGCTGCTAATTAAAATCACATACCTAACAAATATATAAAACAACGGAAACTGACATATACTAGCGTAACTCCCACGGCGATGACGTCAGCTACTACGATCAACTAACGAATAGTATTTCCGTAGCCCTCGCGCACTAATTGTACGTTGACGGCATATTTGGCGCAGTGGCTAAACCATTGGCTTCCCGCGCTACGTTTTGCGGATTTTGAACTTGTTCAAATGACATTTTAATCGATGTTCCACTATAGGATTTCTCCTTAGCCACTACGGCAATCGTGCCGTTAAAAAAGGAGTGTGTTAACGTCAATAATTGAGTTAGAACTCATACCCTCTTGTTGATGGTCCGTAGCCTTAGCAATTGCACTCATAATTGCCACGTTAATATTTTTATTACTATCATAGATATAAGAATGCTATAGCTCTACTATTGTGGATGAAGTGTCCAGGGCTCTAGGTTTTATCTAACGATTGTTAAATGAATTTAATCAATGATTTCGAATAAAAGTTTGAAGTACAATTAATAATTTTCTCACTGATCGTATTGAACAAATACAAAAAAGTCGTAAGAAATGTACAACACAGGTCTAAAACTTATTTACCTAACGTAAAAGATTCCACCATCTTCCATTGCATGACCGAAGATAGCTGATTGCACTTTTTGTTTAAAGTCATGAATGGTATATCTGATTGTCCTGCACTGGTTTAACAAAATTGGGTTACTTATTTCTTCTATATTCTTAAGAAAGCCTAATCTTTTATATATTCGTGCTGAAAACTGTACCTATAGGTGGAACTCCCTACCTCGTGCGAGTGTGTTTTAAGGACACCACTAAAAAAATTATATTCTCACCACCAGCACCAATGTATCTCTCAACTTAGAAAACTGAGGTGTAACAACTACTTCCAACAATAGAGCTTGATTCGTCGAGTATATCGCAATAATTAAGTTTCTCTTTTAGTACTTAGTTTTTGTTTTTGTAGTGACAACTGTAATTATTGTATACTTTTTTTTTTTTTGGCTATCCGTAAAGGTTCTTCAGACAAACTAAATAAATAAATGGCAACACGTTAAACTGTTTTGAAGCAAGAAAATAATAGGCTGGCTATGTGACCGGAATAAGAGCCAGTAGCCAGAACTAAACAACAACATGAACTTTACACAGCGTGTACCATGTTAATGCTGGGCATTAAACAATGTCTTCCTCAAACCCGACTTACAAAAAACATTTGTGCTCCCCGCGCTCCTGCCCGCCTGCCCTCCTGCCCACCGGCCCTCGTGCCCGCATTCGCGGCAGCACTCAGTCGTACTCTTTATGCTTGCCTAAAATTAAATTGAATCAAAACCTTTTTTCCATCACAAATTGAAAGAGTCGGACGGGGCCTAATGGAAAACCCATTAATGGTTTTAATAAAACAATGTAACGAGGGATAGAGACGAGCACTGCCGTAGCTTAGTGTGAACACGACTTAGCACAAGCATCGTGTTGTATCTGTCCTCACTCATAGTATTAATGTCGTGGTCGAGTCTAACTATAGCCTGGTCTAACTGGATTAAATTGAAAGTATTTTAAGTTCAATGTAGGGAACTCCTCAATTTCAATTACATATAATATGACAGTCTTGGTCCTATTTCACCACCTCACACACTCTTGTTGTGTTATAGTGTTAGTGCATTTTAATCTGAACTAGTAAGTCCTCGTCTAATTAATAAGTTACAAATAGCATGAGAGTGGTGGTCAGCTGATGGTTGCGGACATGACAAATCGACGCTACGCTAAACGCTCTGTAAATTGAACCTATTGAACGCTGGTAGAACTATGTGAGCTAGTATTGCTAACACAATCAGTTCCCGCCGACTGCCGACAGCCGAATGCCAAAAATAGTCACCTGACGTCACAGAAAGCTAATTATTGCTTTAGAATCTGTGCTACAACGCTAGCGAGTGAAACAATCCGTTTGTGGGGACTTGAGAGATTGGACTTGGGAAGATGAGTACGTTTTAGTATCGAGTAAAAGTCTGCAGTCACAGTGAAGTATGTGAACTCGTATGAGTAAAGACTGCAGTAGTCGCAGCACGTTCTGTACCACTGGCAAACTTATAAGGACAGCAGTGTGTTCGTTCACAGCTGTCAACTTAGGTTTAAAGAATATTTATTCTCAACAAGAACATTACAGTTCACTTAAATGAGATCTAAAATTTAATTAAAAATAACACATTGTCGTCTAGTGACGAAGCATGCAGAACGATAGGTAAACGCATAAACAAACCAAAGTGAACAAGATTCATAATGTCATATTATGTATATTTCTAATTGATTAATTCATTGTAGGTATCACAACAATACTTGCAACATAACTGGCTAACTACTTATTATCAGGATACCCTCAATAAGTCTTAAGGCGATCGAGTATAGTCAGGGAGACCGTTTACCATTTATTTATTTATGTGGATTTATGACTTTTATTGTGTATGTATGTATTTGTTTTTAGTGTGTATATTTATATGTTTCACTATGGGTTTATTTTTCCATATTTGGATACATAATATGTTTTTAACACATATTTAAAACTATTAATGTTAGAATTATATGATATCATATAACTCTCATAAATATATATATATGTAAGAGTATACGAGTATATATATATAGTTTTTTTTTGTAATATACATGTATATATATTTAATACAACACACATATTTATATATATATATATAAATATATATCATATAATATATATATGTATATATATTTAATACAAATATATGTATATATATTTAATAAAAAAAAAAATATATATATAAGTACATATATATATATACTTTTTCTTCTTGGTGTTACACTTCTGCCGGCGTACCACAGGGTGGCGTTCTCCCTCCTCTACTTTTCGCAATATTTATTAACTCCATTTCTAACCAACTTCTTTCATCCTACCACCTTTATGCAGATGACTTGCAAATCTACTCACAAGCTCCCCCAGAAGAGCTGCCGGAGGCTGTTAAAATGGTTAACCATGATTAAGCACGGATTTCCGAGTGGAGTACAGCCTATGGACTGCAAGAGAACCCATCAAAAACGCAAGTAATTGTTGTTGGTAGCCCCAGGCTAAGTACCAAAATTGATTGGTCGCAAGTCCCCAGGATTACATTTGATGGTACTACAATACCCATAAGTGACACGTTGAAGAACCTGGGGATAAATATAGACAAAAACCTTTCTTGGGGTCCACAGTTCCAAGAATTAAGTCGAAAAATATTTTCATCGGCAGGATCCTTGAGAAGGTTACGCAATTTTCTTCCAACTGCCACCAAAACTGCGCTTGTTCGGTCCCTTCTTCTACCCATCCTTGACTATGCTGATGCCAGTTATCTTGATTTGACTGAGGCACAACTGGATAAGCTTGAGCGACTTCAAAACTTTTTATCAGATTCATATTTGGTTTGCGCAAATATGATCATGTTTCAGATTTTCGCAATAAGCTCAAGTGGCTTCCAATACGACTTCGCCGGAATACTCATATTATATTTTTGCTTTACAGCATTTTATTTAGTCCCACAACACCCCTGTATCTTAAAGAACGTTTTAAGTTCCTTCATGACACACACACACGAGATACTTAAGATCACCGGAGAACTTGAGACTTCAGATGCCAATTCATTCCACCAAATTCTTCGATAAATCTTTTACAGTCCAGGCTATACGGTTGTGGAATGCATTGCCAGTATCAGTGAGAGCTGCCAAATCATTACCCTCCTTTAAAATATTAATAAAAGAACATTATCTGTCCTCTTATACGTGTAATTTGTCTATGCTATTTCATTGTTATCGCATTGCGTTTTATTTTACTATATCACTTTTCTGTGTTCATAATTACCTAAAAAGTATGTATTTACATATGTATCTATTATATTATTATGAGATTTGTTTTAAATATTTAGTACCATCATCTACTTATCCGTACACCACGGACTACCCCAATATTATTTTTCGTAACTTTCTTGTCCATCCTAAGGTTGTCTAGAAAATATCGCTTTTAGCGATAAGACCGCCCATTGTACATTATATTAATATTTTAATTTTTATTTTTAAGATCCAAATGGTGTACAATAAAGTATATTCTATTCTATTCTATTCTATATATATATATATGATATATATATATATGTATATATATATCATATAATATATATAAATATATTTTGTATTAAATATATAGACTTTTGTTACTGTTTTTATATAAACAAGTATTATTTATAATAATTTAGTTTTCTCTTGTATATTTGAATACTTTTGCACTCTTTTATTTCATTTGGTAGTTTATTATATGATTGTACTCCTTCGTATAAAATATTCCGTTTTCCATATTTTTCTGTCCTAGGGAGACCCAGAACTACCTAGTTTGTTTTTATTTCTTAAGTTGTGTAGATATGTTTTTTTAGAGAGTTTAATGTTTGTTTGTATAATATTATCTAGTATCTTTTTACTAGCATACACATGTAGTAGCTGTAAAGTTGTTTCAGATTGAGTAGTTTAGTTTTCTTATATAGTTGTTTGGTTGGTGTTAAGAAGTCATAACAATATAGTCGTTTTATAATTTTGTTTTGTGTTGTCTGTAGGTCTTTGAGGTTAGTCTTGAATGCCGATCCCCAAATCTCAATAAGGTATTCTAAATGAGGTTTTACTAAAGAGCTATAAATGGTGTATTTTATTTTAGGTGGTAGGCAATTCCCGATCTTCCGTAGAGCTCCGGAAAGTGATATAAGCTTGGTTCTTACATGATCAATATGGGGTTTCCAGGTCAGTTTGTCATCTAACAGTAAACGTAGATACTTTTGTCTGCTAGATTGGTTGATAGTGTAATTACTTATTTTTAAATCGGGATAAGGCAGAATCTTTTTGTTTTTATCTGCAAATATCATGTACGATGTTTTTGACGTATTAATAGTAAGTAAGTAATGCAGGAACCATTCTTTTATAAGATTTAAATAATTTTGTGCCTCATTTATTTTCTCAGCATCATTGATTAATGTCTTTTACATAGACAACGAACAATACAGGCTCTAAAATAGAGCCCTGCGGGACGCCACAAGTGATTTTTTGGGGAATGCTCTCGTGATTTTATCAACTTTAACAATTTGACATCTGTTTGATAAATAGGATTCAAATAAATGGTATGCTGTTCCAGTGATACCTAAGTTTTGTAATTTTTGTAGAAGTTTCAAATGACAAACCGTATCGAATGCTTTTTTTAATCTATAAATAGTCCCAAGCATATATTTAGTTACTAGGTCTATAGTTGCTGATAAGGTATTTGTTTGCTGCCTGAAGCCATATTGTTGATCTACTAGGAAACCTTATTCTTTTAAGTAGGTAATTAAAAGACAATATTTTTATTTTCCAAAGATTTTAGATATCACTGGCAGCACTGAAATTGGTCTATAGTTGCTCGGATCCGTCTTTGTACCAGATTTGTAAAAAGGCGATACTTTTTCTACTTTCAGACTATCAGGAAATAAGCCAACGTGTAGACATTTGTTTATGCAACCAATTAAGGGCGTAATTATTGCAGTTTTGATACATTTTAATATCTTTGTGCTAATTCCGTCCACACCTGTGCTGGTGTTAACGTCCAAGTTGTCGATAAGTTTAGCTACTTCCTTAACTGTACAGTGCTTAAAATTTGTAAGTGTATTTGTGTCCATCTTTGTACATTAATGTGTTACCTGGATTTAAATAGTATCCTGATGGTATGTTACTAGCCAGTTTCGTGCCAATTGTAGAGAAGTAAACGTTAAATATATTCCAATCTCTTCGCCACTTGTTATAATTTATGAATTTACTATAAGCTTTGGAGGTACAATCTTTATTTTAGTTTTGTTCATAGCCAGATAATTAATAATTTTCCACATCTTTGGATTTTTGTTACATTGATGAAATGTGTTGTAATATTAATTATTTTTATCATTATTTATCTTTTTCCGGAGTTTATTTTTCTCTTCTAGGAACTTCCTTTGCAAGATTGCGTTTTCTTTATTAGTTTTCGCTTGTTGCCATAAAATATTTCTGCTATTAATCATCTCAATAACATTTTTATTGATCCAAACATACTTTGATAAGTTCATTATTTTTGTTTTGATTCTCTTATTTACTCTTCTGTGTGATTTAATGAAATTTTCCATACACTTGTATTCATCTTCTTTGTTTATGTATAAACCTTTATTAATACTTATAGATAAATTATCATACTCTATTACCTCGTATTGAAATCTTTGTTTTATCTTCGGATTGCAATTAGAAATTTCTACATATATCTGTTTGTGATTGGACATAGCAGATACTAGGATAGCAAAATAAAAGGAACTCTTTTGTAGATCAGTTGCGACATGATCTAAGATAGTGTTTGTTGTCTCAGTTTGTCTTGTGGAGTAGTCTGTGTCTATATTATTAAAGATGTCATAACCAGTCTTTTCAAGTACTGATATATATTATGAGACACATGTATTTAAGTTTAGTAGGTCCAGGTTAAAATCCCCAAACACGATCGATCTCTTTCTAGTTTCTAGTTGTAAGGTTTCAAGAAAATCCTTTATGTTTGTGTCGCCTGGTTTATACACACCTCCAATATGCAAAGCGATTTTGGGAGATATGTCCATAAGTAGTGGTTACTATCCGTATAAGTCTCTTCTGTAGTTTCAAAAGCAATGCCGTCATGTATATAGATAGACACACCTTCGCCTTTACTGTCATGTCTATAATTGTAAATATGTTTATATTTAGGTAAATTATATAATTTAGCATCTTGTTCTGATATTATTCAAGTCTCGTTTAGTATTATAACATGAACTGTGGATGGAATACCATTGATAATACACTGCAATTCTTCAAATTTGAGTGTGGAGTACGCAGAAAACTCATAATCAGTAGACACAAATTTAACACCTGATAGCTATCTCCCTGACTAGGCGTACTTAACCGGTTATGGCTTCTTAGCGCTGGCAGGTAGACTCACCAAGCGTGTGTTTTACGTAGTTTTAAACATTATACACTCTATTAGTAGCAGCACAGAACTTAATGTTTTCTTGTTTGTTGTTTGACAGTCATGAACGAATACGTGTTGTGAGGAGTGGTCGATGGTCGCGAAGTGTGCGCTCGACGGTGGGAAATAAACCTTCAGCCAGTAATCTGGAGTGTCATAACACGACGCGAGTGCCATTTATCGGCGGCTCGCTCCCGGACTTACACCCATCCCCCTGCCCCCTCACCCGCTCCCCGTACCCCAGTCTCCGCAACCCTTGCTCTGAACACATCGCAGCTCTTATCACCGCCGACGAGGCACATTGTCCCGAAAATAGTTTGCTCTAAGATATGAACGCAATGTCGCCTGCTAAGTATCCGTTTCCATCGCACCAACGAAGCACGCGGTATCCAGACATGGTACCCATCATATCTTTATGGCTGCGGTGCAGTTTACTTAAAAAGTGACAGTGCCTATGCTATTTGTATTCAAAGATGCATTGATCGTGCCCTGTTCTTTGCATTTGAAGGGTGATATGTACCTTCGACCCCAAACAATAGCAATTTAGTTTTACTATGCTAGCAAATGTCTCTATTGGCAAGATAACTCGTGAGAGACGCTCGATTTGATGAGTCTTTATTGGTAAAAAAAATATAGATTAAAACGAGACTTGTGGTCAGAACACCTCCTCGTGCTGCACCCTGGCCATTGGGTAATAAATACACCAATCGTGGAGGTACTTATTGCCCGGTGGCAAATATTCTGACATGGGCGTGTGTGTTCTTCCGCGTATCCCTCTGAACGTAGCAGAGGGCACAATGTATGGAGCAAGGGTGGACTCGGGTGCACTCACCCTTCTTCGAGCAGGCAGTGGGAAGAGCTTCCCTGAGCACGTTGAGTGGAGTAATAGGAGAGGTAAAGGTTACGGGTCAGCCATAGCTAGCAGTACGGTCTGATGTAGACCACCGGGCCTGACTCGTAACCCTCGTTGAGAGGACCCGGAGCTTTGCATGTCATACAAACAAACGGTATGTGATAGGGATCTTTCACATCAGCTGGTTGGGCGTCACTATTCACGTTACGCTCGGGACAGTTCTGTATGAACCAATGAATTCAGTTGAATTTTACGATGTAAAAATTTATGCAATTAGTATTAGTATATAAAAGTTGTTCAAGTAGATAGCTCAAGCTTAATTTAGCTTTCAGTAATTAAATTTTTTTTTTTTTTTTTTTTCAAGATTTATTTATTAACCACGGAAAATGTAGCACGCATTATACCGAACGGTCTCGCGGCACATGACGGCACTCGTAGTCATGACGAGCGCGAAGTCTCGACTGTGAGACACTCTAGTACGCGGTGTTGCCGTCAGTACTATCGATAAGTAACTCAAGGCGAAGGCGAAGGTAAGCACGATAGCTGGCAGTGGGTCATTTTGTGCGACTTCCGGGAGTGTCGCGACGAGATCGCGGAAGCCGTGAACCCCCCCTTCCTCCTCGCTCCCCGTACACTCCCGCAGGTCGGAGAGGGGCGGGGGCGCGCCCCTGACCCAGATGCGGTGCGTGCCGCGCCATGCGTGCAGCCCGCATCAGCAGATCGCATCCAAAACACGTCACATTCTGGATTGATTAAAAAATATAACATTATTATTCATGCAAAAACATTATGATGTGGTTCGCGTCGTTTGTAATTGTGGTATTGTAAGGATTAAAATCTCGCAGCTTACAACGATAATGTAGAGCTGTTTGAGCCTCTCCAGTGCGGAAATTGGATACACTAATAACTAATACAATCCTAATAAAATATAACCGTTTATTTTGTCACACGCATCACAAGACAAGTAATACAAGACAAACATTAACTACATCATAAAATAAAAAATATGTGGCCAGGACTTCAGCTCATGATGCGTGGGAAAAGCACAGCACTGATTTTCAGCTGCTCTATGCCATTAGAGCAACCATTTTAATTTGTCATACTAATAAATAACATATTTCAACGTTATCATACATGAAAAAAATATCTGTCTGTTTTTATCCTCTTAAAACATTTAATATAATGCCACTGCCAGTAGTTCTCCGGTGGGCGGTGTCTGTAAGTGGCAGGATACAGATCTAGTGTCGTGTACTGCCACTGCTCGCATATGACTAACTAAAAATAGCTGCGCTTGGCTTGCTAAATACAAAATGCCACAAAATACCTGTCATGCAAATCAACTCGCATTTTCATCAGTTAATTTTGAAAACTTTACATTATCAGAGTAAGTAGATGGTGAAACCTACATTACTTTTTTTAGCTACGGTTTGTTAGACTGAAAGTTAACTTCAACATGTCTGAGGGTAGGTGATAAATTAGAGTAATGAGATAACGCCGCCACCGGCTAAGACCGGATTGAGTGATGTGTGCGGCAGGCACGCGGGCGGCTAGCGAGCGCCTCACAAGTCGCACGCGGAACGTGTCGGCGGAACACTCGCGGCCCGACAGCGTGCGTTGTCGCGTAAATCCCTGACTTACAGCGTACGATTTATTAACCCCCGTCGCCCTATCCACAAGCACCTACCCCTCCCCGACCCGCACCGCTTGCACACCGAGCAGTCTTCACATTTTTACTCTCGTCACATCGCGCTGATTTAGACAATCTAATGGTGTTATTTATAGCCATTACTAAAGCATTCGAGGGCTTTAGTAATTACTTCCACAAAGCCGAGCAGCTGGCGCTGCGTATATTTTACTAGTGTACATACATTGTGTTGTATTATACTTGTATAAACATCATCAAGTAAGGGTTCAGGGGTTTCTGGGTCGGCCACGCACGAGCGAGACCTCTAGTGTTGCAAGCGTTCATAGGTTACGGTAACCGCTTACCGTCTGGCGTGTTTTTGGGCATTTGGGCAGGTTGAACAACTCTACACACGGCCGACCATTAACTAAAGAAAGAAAAGAATAAAGGCTAGATGGTTGTGTTGCCACATACGGCCTCGTTGTTCATTAAAATGTATTTGTCAGCATCATGTGAACGGGATCACAACTGAAATTGAAATACTAGTAAATGATGCAAACGTTTATGATAGTAATGAATTCAGCAAATTCGCCTTTTTTGGTGCGAAAAGGGCTCTACCATATACCATTAAATTAATTATAACACTCAAAGCTAGTAGGTACATCTTCATTCAAATTTATAGCGTTTGTGACAATATTAGCATTGAATATGCTAACACGGCCAAAATATGTTTTAGCACGCCTCGCACATACATTTGCAATCTTAGTATATTATCGGGTGAAGTCCCGAGTACCTTAAAATATCTAATGTTGTTTCAATGTTGTATGACGGGGATCCATGTCAACCATCCCTTCCACTTCAAAGACTCTCTCCAAAGTGTCACACAATAGCTTAAAATTGGCAGTTTGCAAATAAGGCCCTTTGAGTAAGGTAAGGGCGAGCATAACGAGCCCTTTTATGATAAATAGCATACAATAAACCGAGTCACTATTGGACGGATACGGATGCTGCAATTGCGCTACCAATACTAACACCCGTATTCACAAACATTACTTCTCTAAGCATAGGAGCAACGCTATGCTAAGTAAGATGTTTCTCAGTGCGTTGGGTATGGCAAGCCATTCCTTTCTTAAACAATACTTATAGGACTCTTTGTTGTGCAGACGCATAGCATTGAATGAGGCGCTGTGATTGGTTAACGTTGTGATGCGACTTCACTCGAGTCGCTAGACAGTGAAAAATTAAACAAATTACCTTAACCTATTTGAATTCGCAATGAAAAGAACAAAAGATGACTCTACGACGTTGCCGACATTGTTTGGAGACATTTTTCATTATTGTGAATATTTTATGAATAATTAAAGATTGTTTAATTTGAACACCGAACAACTAATTCATATAGTACTTTTAGATATTTGCCTTTTCATTACGAATACTAGTTGCTTGTCTTTACTGAGTGCGAACTCCCCCAAAATATGGTGAATTTTGAATTTTATATTTCTGTTTCTCGTGGTTAGTTGTGAAAATAATAATCCGAGGTTATTTCTTTCAGTCCGAAGAAGTTTATTTATTTAAACTTTTATGTACATTGAGTATACATAAGGCGGACTTAATGCCACGAGGCATTCTCTACCAGTCAACCTTTAGGTTAAACAAAGCACTTCGAAAGAAAGAAGAAGCAAAGCTATATCTAATGTTAAAAAAGACAGAATTAAAAATAGGAATACATACATATACTAATATAAAAATAGATACTATATTATATTACATAATTATAAATAGTTAAATAGAATACATAAAAATATCTGATATAAATATTAACTCTAATGACGAAGACAAAACTGATTAGGATTGTAACAATTTCAGGAAGTATTGACGCACTTTACGTTTAAACGCGAATTTATTTGGAGCTTTCTTTATATCAAGAGGAAGCGCATTCCAGAGTTTTATTGTTGAAACAGCGAAGGATTTGGACATAAACCCTGTATGGTGGGATGGAATGTTAAGAATTAAATTTTCAGAAGCCCGAAGGTCATGACTGTGAGAGCCACCTAAAAGTTGAAAGAAAATTTTAAGATAATTAGGAGCACAAGGATCGTTTATAATAGTGAAAAGCAAACAGAGTGATCTAACGGCTCTCCTCTGACGGACAGGTAGCGATTTAAGCTTAGATCGGTAGGAAGAAATGTGGTCGTACTTACGCAATCCGAAGATGTAACGAATACCGTTGTTGAGAAGTCGATCCAATTTGTTAAGAAGTTCTTGGGATAGATCAGAGTAACAAACATCCGCATAATCAATTACAGGTAGCACAAGGGACTGGACCAAAAGTGTTTTTGTGTTGGATGGAAGGAAACTTTTGAATCTATAGAGAGATCACAGTGTGGCCGTTACGGTCTGGCTTGTCTGGCTAACTTGCTTAACCCAACTAAGCTTGTCATCAATATGGACATCCAAATCCTTTACATGCGGTGACAGGGGAATAACAGAATTATTAAAAACGATTGGGGTAAGGTGTTCGGTTTTAATATTTTTAAGGTAGAACGGACTACCTATAATAATAGCCTGACATTTACTTGTGTTGACAGCAACTCCATATTTAGAAGACCAGTCTGCTATTGCTAGTAGATCATCATTTAGATAAGAAATACTTGTATTTAAGCTTTTTCAATCAGATTGAGTGTACGGTAGTACGGTGTAGGTAAGTCATCAGCATACAAATGGTAAGAGCATTTGAAGATGGTAGTGATTGAGTTGATAAATAAGGAAAACAAGAGAGGAGAGAGTATACCGCCTTGTGGTACACCAGTTATAACGTTACACCAGCTAGAGAATTCCTGGCCGACACGCACTGTTTGCTGGCGACCTCGAAGATAAGATGAGAACCAGCCCTGGGATGACGACGAGATCCCTATTTGTGTCAGGATAGCAAGGAGAATATCGTGGTCCACGGTGTTAAAGGCATTTGAGAAATCAATTAAAACAAGCACCGTTAACTTCGACTTCTCCATGCCAGCTCTTATGTCCTCTGTGACTGTGTGCAGGGCAGTAGACGTACTATGTCCAGGTCGAAAACCAGATTGGAACTGAGATAGTAGTGTATTTTTGGTAATGAAGGAAGATAATTCTTTGTGAACAACTGCTTCTAAGACTTTGGAAAGGAATGGGAGAATGGAAATTGGCCTGATGTTATTAGCTAAAGTGGGGTTAGAGATTTTAGGAAGCGGAATAATATACGCTTTACGCTAGATTAAAGGATAAACCCCAGAATACAGGGAAAAATTGACAATGTGGGTGAAAATGGGAAGAATTACATCAATAATAACGGATATCATCGCCTTGCTGACTCCGTCGTAGCCGACAGCTTTAGATTTGATTGAGGTTAAAATAGTAAGTTACCATTTACTTCTTCGAAAAGAGCATTAACTGTAGCTCGTACTTTCTAGGTTTACTTTCTCAAGGATGTAACTATTTAATTCTTATTCACTAATGTAATTCATCGCAATTGGAAGAAAAAATCCGAAGTAATCAACAAACAACCTAATACGCGTTATAGTTTGACGTTTTGAGTTGATTTACCGCACTATGCGTAGCATAAAAAAGCTACCGAGCTACTTTATCTGTGCGTTCATTATAATGAGCGCACAGTGTCGTTCGTCCCTCAAGTGCTGTGTATGATTAAGGTTTCTGTACCCTGTGCGGTCGAGCGCACTGTGAGACCTCATAGTATTGTTTGTAAATACGGGCAAAATACACAGCAAGAGACAAAAGGGAATAGGAAAACTATATAGAAACCTGTTTTTTCTCATTCTCTCACAGCCTAAACCCTATAAATACATTTATAGTTGTCTCTCTTTCGTTACACATTAACTTTTCATAAAATCGAATTCAGATCGTCCCAAAAGAAGTTTCAGTTCAAAAAGTTACAACGCTGCTTTTAAAACAGAATGTTGTGAATTATGATGTAACAAAATTGATTGGTTGTAGGTTTGTTATTGCAAGAAGTCGGCTATTATGTCGTAAAATCCGTCTAAAGGACTCTTAACTCATAAGCTATTGTGTGGCACCTTGAATAGGGACTCTAACCCAGAGGGATGGACTGCAGCTTCCCTTCTGTGGAATAACAGCCACTCTGCGCTAACCAATTCGCATGCCAAGCGTGGTGAGTCCTGGAAAATTCACTTCAAATGACGACATTATATAGATAAATTGTGGTAATTTATGTGGGAGACCTTTGTTCAGCAGTGGACGTCTTTTGGCTAATATGAAAGTCCAACGAAAATACGTCCAAGCGTAGCGGCCGCGGACCTACCCTAACATAGCTAGAGAAGCGCTGAAATCATTGCGCTAGCTACGTCATAGCAACCGTTCGGTCTTTTATTCTTAAGACTACATAAGTCGAGTCACATTGCTCTATAGTAGTGAATCATTGTATGGTTGTATGTTACAAAAGAGCAATCATATAATACGCATGGGGCGCGTCGGGACGGAAGTGAGATCGCGACTTGTCGCCGGCGGAACGGACTCAATTCGCATGGAGCGCTTCCGCTTGTGGCTTCGGGACAATTATTTATTGTAACCGCATCATTAGAACCGGACGTCGCCTGACTCGACGACACACAACTTGACGTATAATCAACATAGAATAAAACAGTTCTTTTTCAGCGTTAACATACGTCTGCACCGATATAAGCCCACCCTCCATTGTGTACTATTGTATGTAAGATCTAACATAAAGTTGGTTTATTCTGGCGGGAACACAGCTACTTATAGGTTAAACGTAGTAATAAGACGTAGGAGCAGTGAAGCTGCCGAGCGGCGCGCGGCTCGGGCGGAGCGTTCAAAGCACTTCATGCACGAAGAAGCGCAATGAAGACGAGAACAAAGGCGCCGCGAGCACGTCACGCCTCGCGCCTCGCACTCCGCCTCGCCACCGCGCTCACGAGCACCACGCTCACTATTCACTTTAAACTTTGCAGCGATACTGTTGGTCTGCCCTAATATTATGTTATAGGAGAGCCACGCCGTTTGTGTTCTGAACTTAACACACCAATAAATACTACTTAGCTACAACTTGACTTGAATCCAAAACAGACTGTCACACCTTCTCAGAGTCGCTCTCTACCCGATTCTTACCCTATTCTATTCAGCCACCGGGCTCTGCTTTCCTACAGTTACCTGTGCTGATCATTGGTCTCAAACGACTTTCAAATTTTCCTAACAAAGAGAATACCTCGGTTATGCTTTTAGGGATCAAAACATCTAATCTGATGTCATTATAATGAGAGAACATAATAATGTATGCGCTCTAAACTCTATGTATTCGATTTTAGTCGCTGCTTAGACTTTCGTCTCAGGGTACGTTTATATATATTAATTGCAGATACATTCCCGAGAAGAACGAGAAGCGCGCCGCGAGCCACGATGCTTAATTTAAATTAATTCAGTAATGTTGAGTGGACTACGAACACGTTCAAACGAGATAATCCATTCCATGTCAAATTTGAAGTATACATAATTTCGGTAACGAAAAAACAAAAAAAAACTCAATGAAAAAATTACATTCATGATAATTTTTTTTTTTAGATATTACGAGTATAGTTGATTATCATAAAATTGTCAAGTCATAAAATGGCAACGGGCATAAGTTGCGATACAAGTTCAGTACGGCGCCACCTCGCGCCGTGTGGCGCCGTGCTCCGCCCGTCCATTAGCGGAGACACATTTTCATTCTGCTACTTCAGTTTTCGTTTATCGACAGTTTCGTCAGTGAAGAGAATTAATATTAGCACATTTTGCGAAGACAGCTATCAATTATCTTCGATTGTATTAAACGAAAAGTGGACGCCTTAAAGATAAAACCTTTTTTTTTTGTTGGGCTTCTCGCATACACTTACTTACCAGACTCGTTTCCTAGCTGTCACGGAAAAGGCCAGTACGGCCGTAGCGAACGGGTCAACAGCAAAGTTAGCCTAGCATGTATGCAACTGCAATTTTAAATACATAACTCCTTTATAGTGCGAGCGAGTAAAAATTTCAATAAAATATGCAAAAATTATGACATAGATCCGTTTACAACCAGTATAACATCAGCAAAACGGTGCTTGACCCTTGATTTTTTCTCATGAAAACGGTAACACAAATTTACAAACTCTCGTTCTCATTAATGTCTCATAAATAATTATTAAATATGTTTATTAAATATAGTGAATATTAATTATTACTTATATGTATAGATCATAACCATGAAACTTATCATATAAATGTTTATATTTTTATTTTTATATATTCAATTTGTTGTAACCTGTGTAAACACCAACAGTTATCTATGCAACTGCTATATGTGAAAATCTGTAATTGGCTTTCTGATTCCTTACTATTATTGTTACACCTGTATTTTTAGCTGTAGATTTTCCAGTAATAAATAAATAAATAAATAAATAAAAATAAATAATTTGGAAAAAAATATTATATTTGAACCAATTCGTAGAATTAAGTGTTAAGCTTATAAAATACTGTTACGCCATCCGGTAAACAACAACGAAACGTGGCGCCATCTGGTGTTTAGAAGCGATACTGAGGCGTGTAGAAACTAGTAGTGATTAATATAGCGTCTAGCGCGATTAAATAGCGCGCTATATTCATGCAACGTATAGCGCTTGCTATGCCAACTTGACGCTATCAAAATCGCGCCATAAAAAAATAACGAGTAGCGTGGATAATAGCGCGAGTAAAGGCAAAGCGCGGGCGTGGCGAGCCGGGCGGCACTCATCGCGTGAATTCGCGCGCTATCGGTCGTTATCTAACGCGTTGATTATAATATTTGTTTATTTTTGATACGCCAACAATGTACGTATATACAAATTTCGTAAAATTAAAGAAACAACATACATGACATTTTATGACGTCATTAATAGGCATACTCAACATCAACAATTCCGTTCCGTGAGAACTGCTGTAAGAAATTAATTATAAAAAAAATATAACTGTATCCTAAACAAATAAGTACTTAAATTCTATTATGTCAAACCTGGAAAGTATGAGAAAAAGTTAATTAACTTTTCTTTACTCCTCGATTTTATTTTGATAGATATTATTTTACGCATCGAATATACTATAACGTGCCGTGTGGTGCCGGCTCAGAATGCCACCACCCCATCTCCTCCCATGGGTGTCGTAAAAGTCGACTAAGGGATTAGCCGGAGGATGGGCAGCAGTGTCCTTCGAGTACATTAACAACTCAACTGCGATCGCCAACCCGCCTGCCAAGCGTGGCGATTATGGCAAAACCCCCCAATGAGCTCACAACACATCCATATCGGTGGTTGTGGTGATCTTTGGGGGAGGCCTGTGTCCAGCAGTGGACTTCATTCGGCCGAAATGATGATACTATAACGTATTCAAAATCAAGAATATAACTAAAACAGCGCGCTGTACATATAAAGCGCGCTGTCTTGACACAGCGCGCTATCTGTCATTTAGCGTGATTCGAGAATACAAAATTTTCCGAAATATCGAAAAGTCTCTACCTTGACGCAGATTTTTAAGCATCTCGTAATGAAAAATTCCTTTTCTAGTTTTTTTTTTACCTCAAATTATTTGTGAATAGTTACTTTTTCATTGATAAGTCTTTATTCTATTAAAATCTAAAATGTTTTCAAGAAATACATTTTTTATAAAAATTTTCACAGTACAATTTTCTTATCGCTTAACTTTAACCTACAGTGGTGAAAAAAAAAAAACCTAAAGATTTTGCTGAACATATATTGTGTTTTTTTGGTAGGTATTGACCCAAGCTCTCGCCCCCTGCAGTATGTCGTACTATTTACTGGACACCCTGTATAGTGGCCGTGAAGAAAGAACAGACAGGCCAGTTAATTTTACTCTGCGACGCAGTTAAGAACAAGTGGAACACCAAGCAATTATCCTGTTAGTTTTATAAGCGGTATTAATTGTAATCAAGATTAAATTGTGTGTCCGTGTATATTGGTGAATTTAATTTATCCCAAACCCCGGCTCGTGACAATACTATAAAGTTTATTTTTAAAAGAACATTCACTTTTATTTTTACGTCGTAGCTTGTTGCTACGCATTACAAATCTTTGCTACGTATCGTAGCGTTCATGTAGTATTAAGGATGGAAGCACGCGTCTTTGTTTGGAATGGTTTCGTACTGCCGCGTGCTTCTCAACATGGGAGAATCAAATGCGCAGCACACCGTGCGGACTTAGGCAGACGAGTCGTTCGGTTAAACATTCGTTTTATTTATTGTTCCCACTGTGTGGTAGCGCTGGATTTCACTTACTAATTCTTAACAAAAGGCTGTTGATATTTTAAACCCATAATATTCTTTTAAGCATCATAAAGAAGAATTATGTAGCAGGAATCGGAAGATATGACACAAGACATCACTGTACAGGATTATATATTATCGAGATAACTATTATACGAGTACATTCGGCATATCCCCCTGCTAACCTGCATGTAGTATAAAGGTATTATAAATGTATCATGAGCAAAAAGTTCAGTTCCCGAGACCAGTCGTTCATCATCAGTGTGGTTGTCTCACACGTAGTGATCGCTTCGCAGTCGGTCGGCACCATGGTGGCATATCTTTTGTGACCGAGGACTGGCTCCACTGACTGCTTCTGTGGCCCATATCAATGAATTACTCTTAGCTTAAGTAGAGTGTAGTTTGACATTGATTATGAGCGAGAGATACAAGCGAGATGAGCGCTTCTGTGATAAGTATACACATGAGGTCGCACTCTATCCGCACCTGGTCGAGTAATGTCGAGCAGTAAGCGTCGGGTCAGTGCAACCGAGAGTGTTGAGCGTGTGTCTACATATATTGATTTCCCATTGCCTTCGCCGACTATCTAACCAAATGCAGCTGCTATATTTCGGTTTATGAGATATAGAATGTAATTTGGAAAAGTTCCAGAACATTTCTGTTGGCAAAGTATTCCCACATCTCGATCGTTTATCAGGACTAAATTTCTTAGCTACCGTTCTATGAAGTCACTGTTGGTTCCATTGACAATCAATATGATGAGACAATGCAGAGCACTCACTCAAGAGGATATTGTGTGGATTGGCCCTCGGGCGTCCAGAGCAGCATTCAAGTGTCATCGTGTCACGTCGGACCCGTCCGCCGCCTCACCCCGAGCCCCGCGCCCCACCCCGCGCGCCCCACCCCGCGCGCCCTAGACCACCATTACGCATTCACATAAACGTCACCGAAATATGGCAAACGAGGATGAAGCGAGTTAAGTGAAGTGCCGTGCTAATGCTGCGCAGTACAATACAAGTAATGTTATAGAGCTAAAAGCGGACTACGGGAAAGCACAAAACAAGTTTGAAAATCCGTGATAATTTGTATATACCATCCTTCAGGATAATTAAAGAAATTGTCACAAAACAATGTTAAATTAATAAATAGTTTGTCGCCTTCGCCTACGAGAAATCCATTTATTTTACTTAGTCCGGTTTTAGCTTATTAACCTTATTGTTATTTAAACTATTTTAGTGTAAGAATCGTTCTCAGAAACGCATTTTTTATATTAAGTAAAATAATATGAGTATTATTTATATACAATTATAGGCAATCTAAATACTTTGAGAATGTACTCGATAAAGTTTTTCGTTGGATACCTAACACGATAGTTTGCTTGGTAGCAGTATATGTCCGTTATGAACCGAAATATTTGATTTTATGTGACGTCATAATGCCCATAACCTGCGGAGTAGCACGACGCTTCCAAAGATAACTCTTTTGTCAAAATACGAAGAGTAGTTCAGGCGATCTGAGGGAACAGGTGAACATACGAACATATATATACACTGTAACATATATATATACATACACTGCTAAAATCATAACCCTCGTTTCAGAATCGCCATAGTCGGGGAAAAAATGTTTTTGTCACATTTAATATCGTATTATATTTTTATTATGAACTCATTTCATCATTTCGGCCGAGTGAAGTCCACTGCTGGACACAGGCCTCCCCCAAAGATCACCACAACCACCGATATGGATTTGTTCTTGCTCATTGGGGGGTTTTGCCATAATCGCCACGCTTGGCAGGCGGGTTGGCGATCGCAGTTGAGTTGTTAATATACTCGAAGGACGCTGCTGCCCATCCTCCGGCTAATCCATTAGTCGACTTTTACGACACCCATGGGAGGAGATGGGGTGGTGGCATTCTGAGCCGGCACCACACGGCAAAGCCGGCACCACACGGCATAAACTCATTTATTGCATTAAATATTGTACTAATTTTATATTTATAATTTTTTTTTTTATGTTATATAAGTTTGTTTAGAGTTGCGAGCTAGCACACACAATGTAACATGAAAGGATTCTACTATATACCATCCGAGTGCCCGATTTAACCCCCTTAGGGAATGGATTTTCCAAAATTCTTTCTTAGTGCTCACCTACGTTGTATAAGGAACTCTTGTGCAAAATGTCATGCTTCTCATGCACGACCCACAGTTTAAGACGTGTGTTGTCTATTCTCAGGGTTAGAGTTTTTACTGAGGACATTTAAGCACTAACAAATAAAAAGTAATAAAGTCTACATACCACTGTCTATGTTAAGGAAAAGAACCGTGTGCTTTGCAGATCAAGTTCACATGTGCAGCGACCTCACGGATAAGGTGAACCGGAGAAAGTACAACAATGACACAAACGGCTTACCAGCAACGCGCGGTGCCGATAATGTCGGCCTCACTTGTGTAGGTACCTATATATATAATGTTTTTTTCCTTCCACACTAGGATTTCTCCTGTGTTGTGGGTGCGTTTACAAACACAAATTCCACACACAAGAACAACTACTTGCAGATCGTACAAATATTTCGAACCTACGACCCGGTTGCTGCTGAGCTATTCAATAGACATGTGGCACACATAGGTATAACGGTTGGTGCAGTGGCTGATACAGTCGGCTGCTGCGCTCCGGGTCGTGGGTTCGATTCCCACACGGAACAAATATTTGTATGACCTGCAGGTAGTTGTTCCGGGTCTGGGTGTATTGTATGTGGAATTCATGTCTGTGAACGCACCCACGACAAAGGAGAAATCCTAGTGTGGGGCGACGTTTTAAAAAAAAAGAAGAAGAAAAGAAAGAAGAAAGAAGAATTATTTCTGGCATTTATGAGCTGTTTATATATATATTGTCTAAATATATACTTTTGACAAGTTAATATTACTAATATAATCTATTAAACATTATTTAGAGCTCTGGCGTCTAGTATGCCCTTTATTTTGAATAATTTAATTTTCGTTCGTTTAGAATCTTGTTTAAATATCTTTTAAGAGCTTTTCGTAGATTTTGGATAGAATATGTAGCAACGAAATTGGCCTATAGTTCTTAGGATCAATTTTCTTACCTTTTTTGGAGATAGGGATAACTCTGGCTATTTTTAGGTGATCTGGAAAGGTATCCTCACTGATGCAATTATTGAGAAAGTCAGATATGGGTTCAGCAAGGAGATCAATATTTTCTTTTAAAACTGTGATTTACCAATCATAACCATAAGATTTTTTCATTTCCATCCTTTTTATGATGAATTTAATCTCATTCCCGTCTGATAGTCCCATTTCCATGTAAGTATGAACTCTTTTTGAGTGTTCGCCCAGGAATTTAAACGACGAGGTTTTATTTGTATTGGAATTTATCTCATAAGTACAACAAAATCAAACAAAGTCAAACAAAATCGCAAAAATGTCAGCTATTTCCTGGGTGTCACTTACAATTTTATCATTAATTTTTAGCAAATAATTATCATTATTCCTAATATTACTCTGATTTCTATGTCTGTTAGTTAATAACTGTATTCCAGATCTGTTTTGTCTTGTTTTATGCTTTATCTATTTCTCTTTTAACTGCCTTCTTTTGTAATTCGCCATAACTTTCTTGTGGAGTTTTATGTTTTATGGGTTTCGGTATAGAACTATTGATTCATGACTACATTTTTTATTCATTGAGTTCAAAAATCTTTTCCATTCTAATTCCCTTTGATATCCAGCTAATTTTACTTTGAGTGCTAGTATTAATTTTGATTCGTGCGGTGTTCCACAGGGATCGATCTTGGGGCCGCCCCTGTGGAATATCGGATACGACTGGGTGCTGCGCGGTGTGAACACCCCCGGCATCGGCGTAATCTGCTACGCCGATGACACGCTGGTGACGGCACGGGGGACGAGCTTCCACCGTGTTGGCGACGATGGGGGCTGCACTAGTCGTCTCAAGGATCCGGCAATTGGGTCTCGAGGTGGCTCTCACCAAGTCGGAGGCCCTGTGTTTTCATGGGCCTCGGCGGATCCTGGTAGCGGTGTGGAAAGGGTAACCGGAGCGGCCCACTGCAGGGCACGCCACGATAGCGGCGGTAAGACCGGTAAAGGAGGAATGGCTGGAGAGGCGGCATGGCGCTCTCACCCACCGGATGACGCAGGTACTCTCGAACCATGGGTGTTTCGGGAAGTACCTGTGTCGAATAGGCCGAGAAGAGACGCCAGGCTGTCATCACTGCGGAGACTGCCCGGAGGACACGGTGCAGCACACGTTGGAGGAGTGCCCAGTTTAGGCAGCGCAGCGCCGTGACTTCGTCGTGGCGGTCGAAGGGGGTGACCTCTCGCTTCCGGCCGTGGTTCAGTCCATCGTCCGGAGCGAGAACGCGTGGGATGCTGTCGCCTCCTTTTGCGAGGAAGTGATGCAAGCAAAGGAGGCGGCAGAGTGGGGTTGGAAGCAGATCTCCGATCCCCTCCGCAGAAGACACACTGGGCGTGGGCGCCAGGGTAGGGCGCTGGGCGATCACCGGCCACCTTGAGGAGCGGCCTGCGGGCGAGCCAGGGGCAACAGAAACAGGCCCGAGCTGGCGGCGCGCGCCTCTCCGAAGGATAGGTGCGGCCAACGAGGCCGCACACAGAAGGGGCCCGTTAATCATTGACGGGCCGATACCTGCCGGGGGGGAGCAGTCAAATGCAGAAAGCGTACCACTCACCCCCGGCTAGAGGTAAGAAGAAGGACACCGTGGGGTTTTAGCCGGTTTGATCCCGGCATGCCCCTCCACCCTTCCCAAGGCGGAGGAAAACCAAAAGGATTTCCCCACGTTAAAAAAAAAAGTATTAATTTTGATAGTTTTTTTTTAAGGATTTGAATATTTTTTAGAATTGGTTTAGAAATAAAAACAATTCAATAGATTGCTCTCTTGTAGGCTTTGCCTCAAGTAATATCTGTTCCTCTCAGAAAAGATTCTGCGTTGAGCCATATAATTTTTTATATGAATTGTGTGAACTTCATCGACTTTATTAGTGCTATGGATTCATGATTATCTATTTCCTATTGTGTATTTATTTTAAAAGAGTATATCCATCAAGTATTTTATCAGCTCTTCTCCGTAGGACCGAGTTTTTCGAACCATGCACTTAACTGTTGACTTTTCTTATAAAAATAAAACTTTTAAATTCGAGATAAATTGAGGTATAATGTTGAAGACATCAGGTCGCTCCGCCCTCACTTAATGATTTTCCCAGCGGCGCCGGATATCGAGGAACGTGAGCGCAATAAAGAGGGGATCAGTGACATATTACCTACAGACACATCGCATCCATATTAACGCGGGCTCCGACATGGTTGCGATAAAAACGTTACCCGCAGTTGGAGGCCACTCATCGCACGTGAGGGCGCCGCGGCCGACACCCGGAGGAATGGAATGCTTTTATGATATTTTACAAAATAAAATTTTATTTAAGCACGTATGTTTGGGGGGAAAATGATGATCACAGACATATGGAACAGAGACGTGGTCACTCACAATGGGCCTCATAAGAAAGCTCAAGGTCACTCAGCGAGCTATGGAGAGAGCTATGCTTGGTATTTCTCTACGAGATCGAATCAGAAATGAGGAGATCCGTAGAAGAACTAAAGTTATTAACAAACTAAAGTTATTAAGGATTAGTAAACTGAAGTGGCTATGGGCGGGGCACATTGCTCGTAGAACTGATGGACGTTGGGGTAAAAAGGTTCTTGAATGGAGACCGCGCACCGGAAAACGCAGCGCGGGACGACCTCCAACGAGGTGGACAGACGATCTGGTGAAGGTCGCTGGGAGTCGTTGGATGAGAGCGGCATGTGACCGCTCGTTGTGGAGATCTAAGGGGGAGGCCTTTGTTCAGCAGTGGACGACCCGTGGCTGATATGATGATGATGATGACGTATGTTTAATTGTTCATCGTGCTGTCCGAAAGGTGCGAGGCATACCGATGACCGACTCATATTAATATCCAAGTGTTACTATTATTTGTGTGTGCTCTCCGTCCCGGCGATGTGTAGCCGCAAGCCTAGGGTCGGGTTTAGGGATTAAACCAAATAAGCAGCAGCATCAATCTCAATATATTTAAACTAATGACGTCACGCTGTGATCACTAATCTGCCTGCCTGCTGTCAAGGGCTGTTGTCTAACGCTTATCTCATACGTTCAGGGTTGAATATAACAGACTTAATGTTTGATATCAGCGAACCGATAAAAAGTGGGTACATAAATAAATGATGAAGAATTGATAGTAGACACGATGTGTTAGATGGCGTCGGGTCCGCCCCGGGCGGCGCAGCAGCACGTGATCGTCGATAAGTACTCGTACAGCGGAGTACCTAATGTAATGTAATAACGGCTGATCTAATCTCCTAATATCCTCGAACCGGTCCGCGGCGGCACGTTGAGCCGCTTCCTCCGTTCGGAACCACAACATGACGAAGGTGCAGAAGTTCCACTAGTACTAAACAATATGGAACTCCCACATAAATAGTCACCATTCACACAACATACATAACGGCCTCAAGTTTGATTATTTTTATTATTCTGTTTATTTTTTTAAAACGTTGCCCCACCCCTGAATTCCTATTGCATCGTGGGTGCGTTTACAGACACAAATTCTACACACAGTATACCCAGACCCAGAACAACTACCTGCAGATCATAAAAATATTTGTTCCGTGCGGGAATCGAACCCATAAACCGGAGCGTAGCAGCCGACTGTATCAGCCACTGCATCAACCGTGCAAAACGCGAGTAATATTTTCGACTAGCTGGACCCGTAAATTTGACAACTCAGTCATTTCCAGTGGAAGTTCTACATGAATTTCCTTCGCCCTGGAGAAGGGCAATGGGGTATTCTCCCGGCTCCTACCGGCCTAAACCACTGGAGATGTCATCTTCGGCACCGAAGCGGGGCTCCAGGTCCTCGTAAGATCACACTAGAGCTGCCCATTGGTGCCACGCCTTTAAGCACATCACGGAGGGGATGACTGTAAAGCGGTCACCCTCTCGAGGGAAGGCGACTGTAAGAAGGATTGTAAAGGATCCCCCCAAGCCTGCGCTGTGCTGCGCACACAGTGGTGCGTGACGACATGCAGGCCACCATCTTCCCGGGGGTCACTCGGTGTGAACCACCTTCTTGAGCATGACGCTCTGCTAACATATCTAACACTACTGCTGGCAGAGAGAGATCTGGCCCGATCTGATCGACCAGGATCCGCCGCTCGGCAGTCCACGCAGGGAGTGTGCTGTGGTATCCTTATCGTCTCCACAGTGGTGGCACTGTGCCGTGACCTCGCGTCCTATCCTGTGCAAGTACGCACCGAACAAATCGTTTTGTTCCAAAACTCAAAGCTTAGCAGAATGCTAACATGTCATTATTACTGACCTCCAGCGACAGCAGCGAGCGCAAACGTCCCTGATGATAAATTATTATTTAGCTAGATCGATTTATTACAATGATCATCTGTTGGCGTGTCTGGGCTGTATCGCTGCCACAAAAAGACTAGGATAGAGCTGCTCTAATGTAGCATCTATTTGATTTTTGCGCGATGTTAATGAATAATTGTATTTTTCGTCATTTTGTTATTATGAAGTCATACCAGTCATCAAAACAATATATAAAAAATTGTCGAATGTGAGTTCACACGCGGTAAAAGTGAAACTTTGTTTGTCGACAATAGGGAACAAGGAAACCATATAGAAACGTGTTTTATCTCATCCTCTCACACCCTAAACCCTATAAATACATTTATAGTTGTCTCTCTTTCGTTACACATTTTCGTTTCATAAAATCCAATTCACACCGTCCCAAACGAAGTTTCACTTCAATAATTATTCGTTATTTTCATAGCATTAATTTAAAGTGGTATTTTTAAAACTTTTGACTTTTTTTAGTCATTTCCTTTTAAAAACAGTCAGTATAAAATACCGGCTTCATCTAAATTTACAACAGACAGTGGTTCTTGATACGTACTTGCTAAATAACATCATTATATTATCAAGTCACAATTGAGTGAAACTTAAGTATTGACTTTTTGCCAAAGTGCGCGCCTACATAGGTAGGCAGGTATATTTCTTTTTTGCCGAACTTGGCAGCCTCGACGCAGAATTGTCTTAATGAGCAGTAAACTGGTGCAGCTCACAAGCGCGCTTGTACTGGTGCTCCACGTATGTGTGGGTG
The DNA here is from genome assembly GCA_947459985.1 of Diloba caeruleocephala. Taxonomy (NCBI): domain Eukaryota; kingdom Metazoa; phylum Arthropoda; class Insecta; order Lepidoptera; family Noctuidae; genus Diloba; species Diloba caeruleocephala. The sequence continues at coordinate 28,966,643 of OX381612.1, read as the reverse complement.
ACATCAGGCCAAGCAGGCACAGACGCAAGGTCTAGCGGCCACCGAACATTATCCTGATAATGTTCTGGCTCATCACGCTGAGTCGGCAGGGCAACTTCACTTTGGCAGCAAGTCACTCTAGAATTTTAGTTCTAGACTCACATAATTAGAAAACACACGACCACAGCTATGCTACATATATGTGGCGACGCTTCATAATTTAATTGCAATTTAACGAGTGCTAAGCAATTATTTGTGTAACTTAATGATTTTATGGATATTAATTTTGAACTTTACTTTCGCGACCACGATCTCTTACAGCGGCGCGCGGCGCCTGCGGGGTCGCCGGGTAAGGACAGGTGGTTATAGGCGGGACTTATGTTGAACGTTCGGAATACAGGTTCATTGTGAAAATAAAATATCAGGTTGTCCAACTTCTAAACTATTTCAAGTCGAAATAATAATCCCCTAACATCCCAGAATTAAGCGTAGAAACGCGAAAATAAGAGAAAATTACTACTAAATAATGAATGAAATATTGCTTTTAGACATGTGTAGGTAGCTCAAGAACTAAGTATTAAAAAGTACTAGTTCCTGACAGTGTACTAGAATGAACTATTCCGTTAGCAAATAGGACATCGGCCATTTAGTACTTCATAGTAGGTACTCGCTCGGAATGAGGAAAAGAGCCGGCGAGCGCGACGCGTGCCGACTGCCTCGTGACGGACCAACTAACGAGATGCATTTCTTTTAGCTGCTGACGCACGGGAGTGAGGGAGACAGCTAACTTAAGTCTCTTTAGCCTCTATACTGATGGTAATATTGGCTATTATACTTTTTTATTCTATAAACGTTGTTCCCAAGGTTGCCGATGCGTGTATATTTTCTGGGGGATATGGTCGTATTATTGTAAGTAGGTAATTTCTTATAAGTTTCCAATGTTATGCACTGTTTACAAATTATGAACTCTGCTTGGCATCTACGTTATTATTTACTAAATGTACAAGGAGATCAAAGTAATACCTACATTTGGATGGCTGTACTAGATCGGAACGCTCCGTTGCTGTCCGAAGTGCCGGCACGCAACAAACAAATATTGCTTCTGATAAAAATAAATCTCCTGATAAGATGATACATTATTTCACTTTTCAGCGGGCGCCTTGGGCGCCTTACAACTCACTAGTAATGTATCCCACTTACCATGTACATAATTATAGTTAAATATATATTTAGGCTCATCACTGAATCACTGTCTGACTCATTTATTTGATTATTCTTTATTTTACTTTTTTAACGGGCGTCTTAGGCGCCTTACTAGTATCATGTACTACACGGTACTAATAAAATTTCGGTATTTTTTAATTCATAAAAATAAAATATCTACTACAATGTTTTAAGTATTCGTAAAATTGTCCCTAAAAGTATTAGGACACTATACAACCCCTATACAACCTCTAAAGCTTAGGTGTAAACCCCCTAAAAATAGGTTACAATACCTTTGATAATTCGACTGTGCAAACTGCCCTGTATTCAGTGTCTGTCTGTAGTTGAGCTACAAATTAAATGAAATAAAACAATATTTGTAGCCAGCGTAGTAAACATTAGAGGTACTTATTATAGTTACCGTAATATACCAACCAGATTACCAGTAATGACATATTATGGAACTGAGACGTGGTCACTCACACTAATAATACCGGTAAACTGAAGTGGCAATGGGTGGGGCACATTACTTGTAGAACTAATTGGCTGTTGGGGTAAAATAGGTTCTCGAGTGGAGACCGCGCATCGAAAAACGCAGCGTGGGATGACCTCCGCACCACGCCAGCACCGGTGGGGGACGCCGAACGAGTTCCGGCCTCCACGAGTAGCGGCCTGCGGGCCACGAACTAAGGGCAGTCTGTCGCCTGGACTGGCACAGGTCCGAGACGGCGCACGTTGTTCTGCGGCCGGCCGGTTGCACAGAGATGGCGGCACGGCCCGATACCTGCCAGGGGTGAGGCCCGATGCTTCCAAGGTAGGTAGCAGCGAACACCGGGGTGACACCATATCTGTTGCCTTTAGCCATAAGAAGACCGGCGCGTAAATTGTCGCCCATCAGGTTTGGTAATAAATGATTTTATGATGATAGAATGCACAATACGAAGATATAGTTTTTTTAAACGGCCCGCACACCTGTGTTTCTCCTGTGTCGTGTGCATGCTGCAGCTGACAGACATAACTGTCACACTCTACACGAACACCCACACCCGACACAACCATCTCTAGATCATACAAGTATTTGTTCCGTGCGGGGATCGAACCTAGTAATATTTGTACGTTCGTTTACTGTAGTGTTGTTGTTTCTTATTCATCAGCCTGGGCTCGTCACGCTACAAACGAGCAATCTAAGTACATACTTGTAGGACTGTTCTTTAAAGGTTAATTTAAGTTTAGACTCTTCTCCTGCATTATTCTCGAATCTCGAGAACAATGCAGAAGAAAATGTAACATTGTGATTTAAAAAGAGTAACCTTTAAGTTTCCTGCCCGTTCTTCTCCATAGGAAATCTACTATAAACTAAAGTCTTGACTTGTGCATAAGTGCTTGTGAATGGTTTTATGTGATATATATATTTTTATCTTTATCTAAGGAAAATAGCTTCTGAACCTGTAGTGCAAACTCGGATTACCAACTGAAAATATCGTATTCAGTTATTATTCTATTTATCTGTCGGGCTGGTAATGTTACCAGGATATATCTTTTTTTTAATGATGTCCAGTGGAAATTCTACATGGGGGCGAAGGGGTATGCAGGACTCCTACCGGCTTAAACCACTGGAGCGGTCATCTTCGGCACCTAAGGGAGGCCGAGGTTTTCGTAAGATCACACTAGAAACCAAGATATAACCTTAGTAATACAGGCAATATGTACTTGCTTAAAAGGAGGCTTCAATTACAAATATTGTCATCACTGAAACCTGTTTTGCAAATAAAGTATTTTATTATTTCGGAGCGGCCTCGGTGGTACCTTCGGTTGTGGACCATGCCAGGCTGGTGATGCCGGGACTCGGTCAGCTACACCCAACGAACACAACCTTGAACTGCAGCTTTTGCAGCGTCTAGCACTGAAGTCTTGTGTTCTATTATCTGAGGCAGTCTTTATTGCAGTAAAAATATTTGAATTTCACGTAATTATATTGTTTGTCATATTTTATGATCGCATCGGATAATTACGTTCCCAACGACGTACTCGTGTAAGGATTTCCGACGCACACGTTCACATGAGTGCCGCATTACGAGTACCGCTCGCCCGTTGTGATATTAAAAGTTAAGCGGGTGATGTTGCTGTGCGTTCCTTATTTTATATTTTTCCCGTCGGCCCCATTGTAACGAGACTCGGCGAAATGAGAAATTTCACGCTTTAATAAAGCTGTGAGAGCTCCGCTGTTTTACGTCTGTTCATAGAGGAGCACGAGAGTACAGGCACTCGGGCCGGCCGCCACGCGTGAACAAGCTTTTAGAGGCGAGAACGTTGACCGCGGCCGCGCCGCCGACCCGGCCGCCGCATACCGACCCGCGGCGCCCGGATTATTTAAGCTGCTTAAGAGCAAGACCTGCGGCTTTCACTTACCGCGTTCTGTTTTATGTATTAACCGCCGACTCGAGTCGCCCTTACATATTAATGCCTCGCTGAGCTCCGCTGAGGTATTATAATCGTCGACAAACGATGCCCGCTTCCGTACTGACGCGCGCACATACGTGACTGCAACCACAACGTTATACATCGCCGACCAGCACAATGTACCTCGGTGCGTCAACACATTTCGTGTTCTAGTATTTACGGTCAACTAGCATAACATAGTCGGAAAACATTTCATGCACTAATACACAGGCTGCGCACTCCTTTCACTGACACAGTGGCCGAAGTAGACGAGTGCACAAACCGTCACTATAACAACTGTTACGAGTGCAACTCACTAATTTAGGAAAAAGTTTTGTTTCTATATTCGTACTAGAGAGTCACTTGAAAGGAGTTGGCGGGCAAGTACGAAGTTCATAATCAAGTCTTAATATATATGATAATACGACCTGCTGACTGAGGCTTCGACCGTTCGATAAAAAGTGTTTCCAGCTAAACATAGGTATGCCCATTGGACGGCAGAGGAGGTGGCCTCGCAGCGGCGGCGGCGGGCCGCAATTACTTGCAGACTTATAATCGTGGAGGGTGTAGACGCTCCCAATACGGCTCTATCTGTGACTTGAGCTAATAAGTTTTAATTTTTATATTATTAAACTTTCGCCTATTTTAACATCTTTTAAATAATTATTTAAAACTCAATCTCTGAATATAACCCTTTTTCAAACAATCGCACACTAATCGGGTGCGATGGTGGCCCATCAAGTGAGGACGCGCGATCGACTTGTGCTCGTGTGTCGGTGAGGCGAGTGCGCCGGGCGCGGTGCGGGCCCACGCTACGTGCGAGCCTCAGGCGGGCGAGCCACTCGATCGACTTGTGCTCGTGTGTCGGTGAGGCGAGTGCGCCGGGCGCGGTGCGGGCCCACACTACGTGCGAGCCTCAGGCGGGCGAGCCACTCGATCGACTTGTGCTCGTGTGTCGGTGAGGCGAGTGCGCCGGGCGCGGTGCGGGCCCACGCTACGTGCGAGCCTCAGGCGGGCGAGCCACTCGATCGACTTGTGCTCGTGTGTCGGTGAGGCGAGTGCGCCGGGCGCGGTGCGGGCCCACACTACGTGCGAGCCTCAGGCGGGCGAGCCACTCGATCGACTTGTGCTCGTGTGTCGGTGAGGCGAGTGCGCCGGGCGCGGTGCGGGCCCACACTACGTGCGAGCCTCAGGCGGGCGAGCCACTCGATCGACTTGTGCTCGTGTGTCGGTGAGGCGAGTGCGCCGGGCGCGGTGCGGGCCCACACTACGTGCGAGCCTCAGGCGGGCGAGCCACTCGATCGACTTGTGCTCGTGTGTCGGTGAGGCGAGTGCGCCGGGCGCGGTGCGGGCCCACACTACGTGCGAGCCTCAGGCGGGCGAGCCACTCGATCGACTTGTGCTCGTGTGTCGGTGAGGCGAGTGCGCCGGGCGCGGTGCGGGCCCACACTACGTGCGAGCCTCAGGCGGGCGAGCCACTCGATCGACTTGTGCTCGTGTGTCGGTGAGGCGAGTGCGCTTCTCGATTTTTTCAAGGTGACTCCTTAACGAGCCGAGAGCGGCGCGCCACGCGTGTTCTGGAGCCGCACGTGCTACGCTCATCAACAACATTAGTTCTGTGGTTCATACCGGTACTCCACCCTCACGTACTTACATAATATTACATGTGTGGTTCCATGATCCAGTATTAGCTGACCCGTGAATCATTGTATGTACTTTATATAAAAATAATACCTAAATGTTTTCCCTAATCTTAAAATTAAACTGTAACCGCTATAGTGCACACAACGCTAGTGTCGTAAGCGTGACGTTTTCGCTAATTATAAGTCGAAAGCCTACGAAAACATTTTATCGCAAAATGTAGAGAATTTAGCAAGGAAATTAAATGTGACACAAGAGGGGCGTGCCGCGTGCCGGACGGGGCCGGAGCCAGCGCGGACCGGGCTCGTAATGCGGCTCTCTACATTGGACATATATCACGGCAATGCTATTATTGCCTTGCTTCTGCTACCAGTGTGTTTTTCTCGTGCATTGTAAAACATGACAATGTAAGTGCAGCTCTCACGTCGCGTGCGCTGCGAGCTGATGCTGAACGTCGTCGTTGTGTAGTGTCGCAGAGTGGCGTGACAGTGTGACAGCACCTGCAGCGCTCAGGTGAGCAGGAACATCTTGCTCAAAACGACAAAGCTATACCTGCACAAGCACTGTACAGCGACGGGCCCCGCGGCCCTCCCACAACACATCGCAATCAAATGAGAACTCTGCCAAGCATCGCAAAGACTTTAATAGCAGATTAATGAGCCACCGATCTCGCTGTCAAGCCCGCAGCTTTACCAGAAAGACTCCACGTGTAAGCTTCTTATAATAAAAATCCCTTCTCAGCTAAATTTTTATATTTTTATGCACAATGATGGTACACTAGGCGAACTTAATGCCATTCTCTACAAGTCAACCTTTGGGTTTAAAAGAAATGCATCAAAAGAGGTGCAGAAAAGACATATTACATTTTTTTTATAATAATTAAATAATAAGTGGTTACAAATCATATGCCGATACAAATCACATGAATCAAATTAATCATACATATATTACATGCGTACGACTTCAAGTTCGAAGTACAGTGGGAGTTTCGAACAGATATCGTAAAATCGTAAAATGTTGCTTCTACGAGATTTCAGAAAAAGAAAAAAGTTAATTGCACGACCACTGGCGCCGTCCATCTCATCACCTGTAGCCGTGCCGCGCGATGCGAGCGAGCGAGCCAGCGAGACACGTCTCCGTTCATAATGACGGTGCGTTCGTGTTCATGTAACCGCACATCGACACTCATGTGACGGACATGTTCGCACCTTATGGTAACACGTTCAGACAGCGACGCCACTCAGTAATGTCTGAGGTTTATGTGATTATTGCTCATTATAATAAAGCTAAATAACCTTTTTTGTTTTTTGTAACGTTTCAAACCCGCGTTCGATCACAAAGGCGACGGTTGGTGCAGTGGCTGATACAGTCGGCTGCTGCGCACCGGGTCGCGAGTTCGATTCCCGCACGGAACAAATATTTGTATGATCTGCAGGTAGTTGTTCCGGGTCTGGGTGTATTGTGTGTGGAATTTGTGTCTGTAAACGCACCCACGACACAGAAGAAATCCTAGTGTGGGGCAACGTTTTTAAAAAAAAAATATAGACCGTAAAACGTTGTGGCTGCCAATACTCGCACGCACTCAAGCAGTCCCCAGTGGAAATTCTTTATAAATTTCCTCCGCCCCGGGGAAGGGTGAAGGGGCATGCCCGACTCCTATCAGCTAAAACCACTAGCGTGGTCATCTTCAGCACCGAAGGGGTACTCCGGGTCCTCATAAGATCGCACTAGAGCTACCCATTGATGCCACATCTCAGAGGGGATGACTGTAAAGCGGTTACCACCTCTAGCGGAGGCAAGATGACTCTATAATTGTCACCCCCCAAGCCAGGTGCTCCCAAGCAGGTTACCGTGGAAATAGAGCTAACAAAGAAGAAAAATGTCTTGCCACATATAATAGTTACCTACTGCCATGAGTTAAACACAAGCGCACCTTGCTTCCACGCTGCACCACAATACTTCCCCTCCGTGTTTCCGCCACAGCACACGGAGCTCTATCATGCTATTCATGCCCCACCCCACTACTTTCTACAGATGCAAAAGACCCGGTTCGACCACCCGGTGTACAGATACTATGATTTCCCGCTAAACGCATAATATACACACTGTACACAATGATATGATAAAATATATTATATGTGTCATACAATATTAAGAATGTCACTCAACAGCGCCTCACCGCGGTCGCTGTAGGGCAGGTGGCGCCGCGCCCCTGCGTACAACTAATATAAAAACAAAGTGACACATTATCTCCGCGTACCGTCGTCATGCATAATGCATGCGTTCGTAGAGACGTAACCCACTCGCTAACGAAAACGTGAACACAATACGCTCGCTGAATAATTTTCTTGAATTGTAATAAGTACGTATGATTTGATCTGGTAAAGTCAAGTAGTGAGTAAAGCTACTTACCCATAGAATTTAATATATTTAATGACTCATACTTAATTGAACACTATATTAAACCGAATCTACGAATGACTGATTCCATAATTGAGCGCTCAATTGAATTATAAAATCATCAATTGAAAAATGAAACCTTCCAAATCAGTTCAATCGTTCGTGATATGACTCCCTAAGTTTCCCGCTAAACGCATATAAAGGTATGTGTATTATAAGTACACGCGCATGAGATCCCCGATCCGGCGCGCACTAATGTCTCACAAACCATTTTAATCTAACGTAACCGACGTCTTTGCCGCATTGACTACATAAAATAGAAAAAAACACCTTCGTTTTGGTTTTGTAGTTGTCAGATAATTAATTATAATTGTTCATACCATACTCCTCACTAGGATTTTTCCTGTGGAAAGCCAAATAAATAGCCACTGAGCCACACTGACCCCGTGACGATCAGGAACTATAATTTTTGGATTAAATGAAATTGCTTAAATTTACTCTGGTATCAAAGAATATACAATTAACTAGCTAAATATGCTATTTAAATTAAAATTTAAACATAAATATGAGAAATATTTAAGTTTTTCGGTCAACATATGACGCAAAGTGTTCCTGTACGTCACACAATATAATCAGTCAGAAATAAAACAACCAGGTATTGAAACAATATCAACTTATATTAGCATAAAGATATGTTTAAAATCTTTCCAAAAATAACAAAAAGTGAGCATAATTCTATCGCAATAATAAACAATCAGCCAAATAGTTTCATTTTCGTCGCTTCTTAGACACATCGCCCTAGAAAAGTTGATGTTTACTAATGATACGTGTTACAAATTCAAAAATTCAATAACAAAATTCTAATAATGACAAAACTTAATACTCTACAGAAATCTAGATACTTTTAAAACTAGTTTTGTACAATTTAGAATATAGGACAGTGACTATTACGAAAATGGCGTGACGAATAGGAATAATTTGAGCAGTATCCACACTGCCAATTTAAAACACAATCACAAAGAGCGTCGGCTAGCAGAGTGATCATAATACATATGAGTAAGTATGTTAAATGCGAACTTATATCTGAAATAAGAAAGGTATCATTGTTTGTAGTAAAATTGGGTAATAAGTAGTCTATAGCAATTTTTACAGTCAATTTAGATTCAAATCCAATGAGTCGTCACGGGTACTACGTGCGAACAAACAAACAATACAAATTTTACCTATTATCAAAATTAGGTAACACGTAGGTAAGTATCTATTATAAGATTAAATATTTCGTTGTACACTAAGCTTTATAATTCAAGTTCGTCACGATTTTATTCCGGTATTATGTCACATGACGCACAGGAGGTGACATATTCATATGACGAAGCTTTTAAAATAAAAAATAACTAATACTCTGTTAAATTATCTTGTTTTTAGCTTTATTTATCTAATATAGGTTAGTTTATGTTTTAAATACAATATGCCAAAGTAAAGAAAATGAGTTTATTTACCTTTTAAATACTGTCACTATCCAGAAAACTTTGTCTGCACGCCGAAGACACTTTCGTCACTGATTTTGTCGCAAACGTTGTTTAAACAGTATGGCAGTATGGCGGTATCAAAATACGATCACAATTTTGCCAGGAAAGTAGAAAAAACACAAATTAGTAGATTTTGTCTTATGTAAGATATCAAATTCACCGTGACGATACCGGATTTTCCGGTACTATGGTTTTCGTAGGACAACGTTAATTTAATGATATTTCTTAAAAATAACTAGAAATTAATCACATAAAGACCAAAAACACACTTTTAGACATAAAGACATTATGTTCGAACACCTAAACATACTCAAAGCTCAATAGTCTACAATAAGAAGTATTCGAAATCTCCGAAAGCACCGTGGGACACACGAAATCTTCTTTCGTCGTCGTCTTTTTATGGTGTTTTTAAATTTAACTTGATTTTAAAATGTCTGCCTTAATCATATAACATTTCACATCTACATGTGCCATATAAAAAAACAAAAATAAAAATGTTTGAAGTTGTGGGACAGTCCGATTTTGCTAGGGTCATTTTTTAAAAAAAAACCCTTAAATATTGTTACCCTATTTTAAAATGAGGCGTAACTAGGCTATTGTGACTAGACAAGTCTTATCGCGTGTCCAATGATAACGTTTATTATGGCACAAGAGATAATTTTATACTTTTGAAGAAGTGAATAATGGTGTGTATTTGTTCGGTTATCTGCGGCACTTACCTGGGGCCCCATTCACCCGCCGTCGCCCGCCGTTTTTCGATAACATACAAATTACCACATTTTTACGACACTCTCGCTCCAGTCGCTGTGAGTGATCTCCTCCGTATCTACGTCCCCGCTCCGCCGCCGCTCCCGCACACCTCACTGTACACCTACTCAGTTTCATCATAACACGTCTTCGACATGCGCTTTTACGAACGCAATATAAGTAATACAAAATTGGTTGATTTGAAAGAAAATAAATCGAGAGTGTGTGATTTGTTTTATCTGAGTACACTAATTGAATCTAATGCGATATTAGGCAGAGTGCTGCTACTACTTGTAGCGTGTATCGCTAAATTGTACACATCGTAACAATTATGTGTACACACATTAAAAAGATTCCGACTCCGTTGTGAAATAAAAATCATACGGCGGCGATCTGTTAGGGCAGACAAACACTCGCAGATTCGCTCCTTCTGGAGCATAGCGCTCTCACAGAAGGCGACCATTGCATTCCAGTTTTCGACACTACTGCTGGCAGCGAGAGATCTTGCCTGATCCGACTGACCAGGATCCGCCGCTCGGCGGCCCACGCAAGGCACGCCTTACATGGGTCACATTTGATGTAGAGAATCTTCGTAATTTGCTATTTTTCTGGGTTTAATTTAATCTTAATATAAGTTAAACATTTAATAGAAGATTATTCGCCGAAAACCAATCAGATATCTTATGAAATATATCATTGAATTCTATAAGATCCTTTCTATTTACTTTAAATATAAGTGACGTGTCATCAGCAAACAAGACTATTTTCGACATTGTATCGTTTATCATGTATGGCAGGTCATTTATATAGACCAAAAACACCTCCCTTAGGCGCCATAGATGACCGCTCCAGTGGTTTTAGCCGGTAGGAGTCCGGCCTACCCCTTCGCCCTTCCCCTGGGCGAAGGAAGTTCATGAAGAATTTCCACTGGGCAGCAATAAAAAAATAAAAAAGGACAGGACTCTGATAGCTTGATGGTTGCTTAACCAGTCGATTTTGACGAAATCAAAAGACACCTTCAGCCTGGCTTAAAATTAATTTTACAAACTAAGCAATTGCAGCTAAGGGCACCCCCTACGGGACTCCAACATCGGCTTAGGGCACTGGTGGGCGATACAAGCTATGTAGGGGCAGCTGGATCGGTATTAATTAAATATTTTAAGTAATATTTAAGACTACAGTACTCGACATGGACCGGCGGGAACAAGGGACGGAGGGGGGGAGATGATGATTGACTGGGATGCTGTCGCAGCGACAGGCCTTCGGCGGCGAGGGTGGTAAGGCGGTCCATTGAATGAACGAGACTGCATGAGTTCTTCCAGAGCTCTTCATGTGTTCTACAGTTATTTCGTCATCCGGACCGATCAGTACGTGCCTTGGGCGGTGTACGCTGCTGATGCGAGAGAGTCGGTACTGGGCGGCCGATACCACCAGGGGATTCGAATGGATTAGGGCAGCATAAAAAAAGCGTTTAAACGCTTTTTTCATGAATTGCCTGATGGTCGGTAAGTTTAAATCTATATCGAGTTTTGTGGGACGTAGCTAGCTGACTGCGATAAGGAGGAGTACTTTTACGCCTGAGGACCCCTTCTTTTTAAACTTTTAATTTATGTAATTATAACGTTGGTGTAGGTAGAGAACTAAATAACTAATGTTTTTATCGAAATTTACTTTTTGTAGCCCAAGTTTCTTGTATATACATGTCAATATCTTATGTCACATAAACAATAGCTTAATTTAATAAACCCAGATGGAAAATGTATATAGTCATATTCACGTTAAAGAGGCGAAGCAAAATAAATAACTCGAGAAATAAATCAATAACTCCATTTTATCTTTACTTGAGCAACGAAACAGTTGAACAAGGTGTTAAATATGGCACGACCATGTCGTAAATGGATTCCATGCGTGGGAGAAGTAAACAACTGACAGGAAAGAATAACTAATTACATCATATTCCTAAAGTTAGGTAGAGAGAAAATTGTATAACTTGACTTTTTTGTCAAACATCTGTCCGTCTGTCACAGCCAATTTGCTCCAAATCTACTGGATCGATGAAGTTGATAATTGGTACACCTATGGATTTCTGCGACCCAAACACGGACGTGTCACATAATCAAAATATGGATAGACATAAGACTCAACTAAGAATCTTAAAATAACATGGTAAATCCTTCAACATTGTGCGTACAACCTAACGTTTGCAGTTGGAATGTATGGGAGAACATGTTGTTCAACTACGAAGTTAAGTTTGTTATTGGGATAAGGTATTGGTACAAGTTCGAATTCAACAATAGGCAATATATTCAGCAATTTTGGAACTCTCTCCGCGCGAGTTCAACGCGCACTTGACAGGTTTTTATTTATTTTTAACCGACTTCAAAAAGGAGGAGGTTCCCAATTCGTATTTTTATATATGTACACCGATTACTCCGAGATTTGTAGACCGGTTTGAGCAATTCATTTTTTAACTGGTGCAGAATGCTGTGGAGTTGGTCCCATATCAATTTTATTACATTTGATTAAGTAGTTAGTAGTTTAACCAGCTTCAATAAACAGGTTGATTGACTGCGCTTATCTAGATGATGTCTTAATAGTTACGATACAGGCACCTATCAGTTGTTTCAACTACCTGCCTGATAATTTTATAATAGTAATGACGCTCATTTTGTGCCGGCCCGCACTGGTTTTAAGTTTACCCAGAAGACGTGACGTGACGTGACTCGAGCGAGAGCATGAGGTCTTGTCGGATACAAACAGATTCGGTCAAAACTTAGTTATCATGGCAATGTCCGGCGCGAGGTCACTAATGTGAAATACTTATTAACAAAAACGTGCTGTCAAACTTAATACTGTACATAAAACATGCAAGCCATGTGTGTGGACTCAGAATAAAACTATTTTCTTTCTTTATTAATGTTGTTTTCCTAAATAATAACAGTATACACAAAAATGTCGCGAATAAACTCAAAAAGCGAGGAGCGAGAAATGACGTATGTATTTAAATTAGCTCGAAAAAGCTTAACCGCCGAATACCCCTACTATACTAGCCTAGTAAAAAAAATCGTGTATTTGTATATTGCAGGTCTAAGCTAATTCAATATTATTGAAATCACACAATTGAAACCAGCATTATTATATACACATAGTCATATCGCTATTTATACGGTCAGCTGCTACACTGATAAAACAAATGAAGTTTGTATAAAGTCAGACTAATTAATTACTTTCTCTCAAAGAAAAATCACGGGAACTACCTTTTTACGTCCGTAATTCATCATTTCGGCCGAATGAAGTCCCCTTCTGGACACAGGCCTCCCCCAAAGATCACCACAACGACCGATATGGGTGTGTTGTGGGCTCATTGGGGGGTTTTGCCATAATCGCCACGCTTGGCAGACGGGTTGGCGATCGCAGTTGAGTTGTTAATGTACTCGAAGGACGCTGCTGCCCATTCTCCGGCTAATCCCTTAGTCGACTTTTACGACACCCACGGGAGGAAATGGGGTGGTGGCATTCTGAACCGGCACCACACGGAAAATAATTATGTCCGTAATTAAATATGCTATATATACTGATGAAGTCCACTTCATTCAGGCATACTCTTGTCTCATTTCCCATCGGCTTGGTAATCTATCAGCTTTGACTCTTCACGCGTTCTGCAAATAAGACCTCGAAATTATTTATTTACTTTTTAGAACTCACTCCCTCCCACATAAAGATAATTTTGGAATAGAAAGAAAGAAGAAAGAAAGAAAATATTTTTATTTCGGTATCGTAAAACAAAATAAAGTATCAATTAATACGTATGTGTATACAAAAATGTAGTAGTGGACAAGCAGATTGATGAACTGAACGATTATCGGGCCGGTGTTATTCAATAGGCGGTCAGCGATACATTATGCAGTAGCCGCCCCCCCCGGCCAGGGGCGGGGGAAGCGGGACGAGAAGAGAAGGGGCGGCGGAAAAATGTCACACCACTTAGAATCGGCTTTGATTAATTTATAAGTAATTGGACAACTATCACAGGTGAGCGCGCAACACGGAAAACGAATTAGGAGCGAGACAAGCTGGCGCCGCCGAGGCCGAGCGGCCGCGGGTATTAAAAGATGGGAGAGCGACACCACGCCGCCACCGGCAGCGCTCGTGAATTATTTAACTGCACTTTGACTCTATTAACAGCTCACAGATTGTGAATGAATATGCTGGCAACGCGGGGTGCGGGCGCGGGGAAGAGGGGCGAGGGGGCGCCAACTAACAGTTACGATATGGCCGTAATAGTTTTAAATTTATGGTGATATTGTTCAGCTGGCGAACTGCTGCATCATTATTCAGAAGTCCCTACATTGGAAGTATGATTGGTGTATTTATTCTATATTGATAAACCATACGTTTACTTCCACCAGTATTATTCATACAAACCCGACTGTGCCGAGATCTCTTTTATAACAGATGTTTGTGTGAACATATGACATCGACGGGTCGTTCGTTAAGAACTCATGTATTTTCACTGTGACTTCTAATATAAACTGTTTTCATTAGGCCTTATAGAATGTAGCCAAGAAAAATCGTTGCAATAATTGCCGTGTGGTGCCGGCTTTGCCGTGTGGTGCCGGCTCAGAATGCCACCACCCCATCTCCTCCCATGGGTGTCGTAAAAGTCGACTAAGGGATTAGCCAGAGGATGGGCAGCAGCGTCCTTCGAGTACATTAACAACTCAACTGCGATCGCCAACCCGTCTGCCAAGCGTGGCGATTATGGCAAAACCCCCCAATGAGCCCACAACACATCCATATCGGTGGTTGTGGTGATCTTTGGGGGAGGCCTGTGTCCAGCAGTGGACTTCATTCGCCGAAATGATGATGATGAATAATTAATAGCTTTTTATTTAATAAATAACATTAACAGTTCGAGGAACGGTGACTCATGCACGTCCTCCATTTCTAATAAAGTGTATTTACCAAATTGGGATCAAAATTAAATCAACAATTTAATAAATTATGGAAGTTTATTTCACTGAAAGCATATCAATGAATAATTCAACAGCTCCACTGTGGCCGCTGTGAGCAGCACAGGCCGCACGCAGCGAGTATTACATGTCGATGAGAATGAGTTGTCATGGTGCCAACGTAATCTGTGTACACCATTCTGGGCGGACAGTGCTGTGGCGGAGATATCATACAGCCATAAAGAACAATCCGTGTGTCGTTCGTTAAGTGGGGCCGAGGCCCGCACGGAGCGCCCCGGCCACATATTTTGATCAATTTACAAAGACTACGAGGATGTACCCGTGGATAGTCCAACACACTGCTGCTTATATCTTACATACAACATCTGTGATACATCGTACCCATTATATTGTTACTATAACCGTGATAATAATTTATTTTGTTGACTTGCTACGCAACTCTACGCAGCCCCTACGCCCCCGTAGCGCTACGTAGCGTAGACATTAAACATTAAAACATGAAAGATCTAAGCAGTTGTCAATTTATTATTCATCATATCATCATCGCATTAGCCAAAAGGACGTCTACTGCTGAACAAAGGCCTGCCCATAGATTTCCATAATTGTGTCATAATTTTGTGGGGGAGGTTGCCAGTACTTACCACACTTGGCAGACAGGTTGGTGAGCGCAGTATAGCTATTGCCCAAGAAGGGACGCTGCCGCTTATCCCTCTGATTGAGTCTGTTAAATTTATTTTTCCAAATTCCACGACAGGAGATGGAGCTATATTCTTAATCCAAACACCACACGGAATAACTATTTATTATGACTTAATGTCTTTATAGATATCTATAATATGTGAAATTAAACTAGTTTCGTGCAATATATGGTTGGTTTATTTACTATACCTTTGATTACAGTACTCAAAGCGGCGACAGTGAGAGTGGCAACACGGCAGATATGGTTGTGCCAGACTGAGACTTATAACCGCAATACTATATAATTAATCATATACATAACAATGTATTTCCATGAACTACATAGTTGGTCCAGTTTTATTCATTCGCTAACAATATTCCTACAGTTTGTTAACGGAGGTATGCATTTTCAATGAGGTATCAATAATTCCTTCCAGTAGATAGCAAAGTTTAAAAAGTATCTCGTCCACTTGTTCTTACGAAGCGCGGTCTGTTTTAGTTTCACATTAGAGTGAGATTGAGGCGTCGCGGGTCGCGGGGGGTGAGGTATCAGAGCGGGCGCGGCGCGGGGAGGTCGATAAATAGTACCGAGCTGCTAAACAAACAGAATGCCGCGACACAACACTGGCGAAGAACACACACACACCACGCATATAATGCGTTAGTGACATCTTACCCGTGTAGGCTCATGCGGAGCGGTGCGATGTCGCGATATAAGAATCATTCCGTGTACGGTCAGAAGAATGCCAGCACTGCACAGTACAGACTGAGACAGCAAGAAGCCCACGTGCATGTTGTGTCGGCACCACATCATACAGACATCAGCCGTCGCTTATTTACTATGCCATGCCCATGAAATTGTCGTTCTGCAGTACCATATCAAATGAAAATATTTTTTGTTTGTCTATGAATTCTAATTTCAATTTTATTTTATTTTATAAAATTGCCAAAGATGCCTCGATTGTATGGCTGATTACATTGATTAAAAAAAACTATACTATCGCCCCCATTGACACAACATAATAAAACCCATTCCCTCAGTAGATCTATGCACGTCTACGGTAAGGCCACTCAAAAGGGAAAAATAGAAAATCTTAACCCGACTTAAATTAAATACCCCATATCTATATAATGTATAAAATGTAATGTTCGTTTGTTCAAAATTGCAAATCTCCTAAAGTTTTTTACAGGATTTTGTTCAGCAGTGGACGTATAATTAATGGCCGATATGATAACGATAAAAATTAAAACAGTTTTTACAATGACTGGCTAAAAAACTAAAAATGCTTGCTTAATCGCTAACTATCTAGACAAATAAATAAAATTTAAGTGTCTGTTTGTAATGTCAAAATAACAGCGTTTTTACTAAATGCATATAGAATATACGGTACTTACTTATAAAAAAATAACAGCTTTTATTTTTTGTCTGTCTGTCTGTCTGTTTGTTCCGGATAATCTCCAAAACGGCTTGACCGATTTTGACGGGACTTCACTGGCAGATAGCTGATTTTATAAGGAGCAACTTAAGCTACTTTTGTTTGAGAAAAAGGAATGAATGAATGAATGAAATGAATGAATTCCAATATATATATACTAACTATATAATAAGTATTTATAAATAATCAGATTTTTCATAAATTATTTTAAAGTAAACACTGGGTGAAACCGCGGGACACAACCTGTATCTATATAAAATAGTTTAATATTCAACGTAGGTACGTAGGTAGAGTAGGTACACATACACCACCGTACAGTAAAATACCCAAATCGAATTTAATTTTAATCTAATTTTATAAATAACTTTATGTACACAAACTGAATACTAAACTCAAACGAAACTGAATTATGTAGAAGAAAGGTTTATACATATCGAACTATAGTTCCGTACAACATTAATTTATCGGAATATTCCTTGCTTTTATTATATTATAATTACTACAGGAAGATGAAGTTAAAATGTACTCATCTAAGCCGTCAACTACTAATGCGGTGTTTTCACCGGTGACTAAAGCTTAATGGTGGCGATCAAATAACATTAATTTGTATCGCATTTTTCGGGTTTGATTTATGGGGTACTTATGTTATAATTTGTCACATAAAAAATATCCATGGACCCTTCTTTAGGCATATTATTTAAGCCCGTTATAGTGGTTCTTAAATTCTTATTTTTGTACAGTATTAATTAATGCCGATTTTAGATCTCTAATAAAAGTTTTTTGTACACGGCTCTTACTTCCAAATATATATAGGCTCGAATCCTGTAAGCTTAGAAATCTGCAGCGGTTTTATTTTAATCTACGTATAATATTTATAAACACAAAAATCAACGTGGCGTCAATAACACTGTCAAAACCTGCCGCTCCGGGATTTGTACCCGTCACCAGCAGGGCCACAGAACACGGCACAGATAAATGAAGGATAGTCCCGGCGGGCCATCCCGCGCTTACAGCCCCATTTTATGATCGTGCCCTTCTTACTCGCGCCCACAGATTAGCTAATACACACGGACCGCGAGCTACGTGCTGTAAAAAGTAATACCTATTATTAATACAGGTTTATAGATACGTATAATTATTGTTTTTTATTAAAACGGAACCAACCAGTTACAGAATTTTAGGACTAAGACAACAGTAGTTGCACACGTTCGTCACAAGCTCACATCATTATACATCCGTTGAATAAAATCTCAAACATTCATCCGCGAAGAAGCTGTGCTAAGGAATGGTCCAAGGGAGAGCTGAGCGCGGAGAGGGTGCACTATACTGGGGAGCTAGCGCGGGCCACGGGGCCCGCCAACAACTGGCGCCTTCTGTTGTGAAGATAATGGTGTTAATACATGACTTGCTAACATTCCTAGCACACAAAGGTGACAGGGGTCGCGGCGACATTCACTTAGACTGACTTCACGTGCGCTGCGGATGGGTGAGCGACTCTTATTGCCACGATCGGGGCCGGCGCCAACGCGCTTCTTCAACTGAAAAAATTGTGAATGTTAGTTATCTACGTGTCCTTCGCGATCACTCGCCATGTTTATTTAAGCAGGCCCTTGGTGCCCATGGTTGTTCTGCCTTACCGACGCCACGGAGACTCATCGCCGCGACAACACCATTCCGTTCAAGAAGTCAATCATTTTCTTCCCCCCTCCCTTGCTCGCACTGGCCCGTGCCGAACCTGTAGATTTAGATGTCCCCCAATACATATTAAATAATACCGATCCAGTCGTCCCTAAAAATAGCTTTAATTTTAAGCTTGGCTGGAAGCCTCTTTTGCCTTTGCTAGAAATGTCCGGTTAAGCAGCCACATTTCCAGGAAATATTTGTGAAAGTCCTACAAAAAAAGCCCATGGCTGTCGATGTGGGGTGCGGCAGCCGGCTCGTCACTGTGTGGAGTGACCCCCCGCCCACCACTACCCGCTGCGGCCGCTGATATACGGCTCACGGGGGTCACTGCCACCGTCCCCGTCGCCTTCTCATACTATCCATACTCAGCATATCCTAGAATACTTCTGCACATAGCTCCTTCCAAAAAAAGAGAAAATTTAATACATCTAACATAAACAAATAAACTAGTATTAATAAAGTTTAGTCCAGCATAAAATAATGTGCCCAATAAAATGTACCTCCGCATGCTTCAGCTGGACTCGGCGCAGTCTATGAAACGAACCACTTCCGGGTACAGTTACCGTGAATTCGGTCGCCTTGTTTTTCAAAGGTTTCCTTATAAACAGCCTCACTGTGACCGTATCAAAGGAAGTAAGATCTGCAGTAAAGTTATATTCCTATACAGGACTCACGCTAGTTACTATAGGTATATTATATGTGCAATGTTCGGTGTTAAACACATAAAAAGTTGTTCAATAAACTCGTCAGCACTGTTGTAAACAGCAAGCAGTAAAGTATGACATCTATATCTGGACCAGAATGTTTTTTAACTTAAATACCTTATAGTATTCAGCTTTATCAACTACCAAGTTGCAGGCAAGTAACCACCTTACGAGTACATAGGACGACCGCTCCATACTTTATTTCGGCACACACTTGACATCAGTAGGATCGGACATTGATGACTCTGTGACATCTATTATTCGCTGGCTGACATAAATAACCTCAAATTCAATTGTGATACAACTAAAATTGAAAATTGACACAGAGACCTATCGCTAATCCTGACTAGCGATCAATATTTAGTTTATGGGTGCAACAATTAAAGTCAGCGTGTAAGTACAACATAACTAGGTATACATTTAGATCAGACAAGGAATTGGAAAATACGTATTGAACATGTCAAGAAGTTTCATATTTGTTACATTAGTTTCAAACATTACAAATAACAGCATTATAGCTGTTAATAACAGCATACCATGGGTATGTTCCTTCCGCGCTGCAATATGGAAACATGTTGTGGGGAAACTTAACTGAGTGGCTTCTTGTATTATGTTTAAACCGCAGAAGCACTGCATAAGTACTATGACTACATTCAACGAAGAGAATCGTGTCTGCCTTATTTTGAAGTGCATGTTTTGATGGATATCATCATATCATCCAAAGGACGTCCACTGCTGAACAAAGGCTGCCCCCATAGATTCCACAATTGTGTAGTCATTTTGGGAAAATTTGGGTTGGTGAGCGCAGTATGGCGACTGTCCACAGAAGGGACGCTGCAGCTCCTTTAGTCGCCGTTTACGACATCCAAGGCAGGACATGGAGTGGTGCTATATTTTATTCCGGACACCACAAGAATTGATGAATATGCAGAGCTTAAATTTGTATGAATATTTTTACTAAGAAAAACCTAGAAATATTTAACAAAACAGAGAGATCGCGTTATTCTGATGTTCCGTTAATGAGTTATGAAAGCGGTCAAGTTAAACTTTTTAACGCATTAGTAACAAAATCAAATTCATACGCAACATGCAATCCCAAGGGAGCGTGTCATCCGGTAACGGAGCCGAACGTGTATCTAACGAGTCGTTGGTCATACGAGTACATGATAAACAGACAATGTTGGCGCCGAGCCGCAGATGAAAGTCGTAACGAAATTAAGCGGTCGAGTGCTGCGGACTGTTTAATTGAGTCGAAAGTCACGGAGCGATCGGGCGGCCGAGCGGCGCGGCCACGCGCGACGACAGCCTAGTCGTAGCATGTAGATATGCATGTCGCATCGTTTTCTATAAGCTACGAATATATTGGTATGATGTTCTTAACACCTTGTGTTTCATCTGTGTCGGAGGTTGCGTTTTCGTATGCTTAACGTATTAGATACGCACGCACGCACACATTCGCGCGCCACGCTGTCTTCTGATCTGTTGGTTAATGACACTGTCCTCGCAGCGGGCTGCGACGAGACATCAAATACGAACAGAGTGGGGGGTGGGGCGCCGCTCTCGGTAGAAGTTAAGGGTGTCGTACTTCTTTCTCGTCGAGAACTTGAACAATTCGGTTGAATTGTTTTTTTGTAGTGAAAACCGCGGTACGCATATTTTTAGATGAGATAAAATCTCTGGACTCGCGACACCGTTACGAGACGCTAGACGTTTAGTTAGGCGTTTCGGCGTCGGGATCGCATTAACCTACACACACATCTAAAAATGTCTAACGCGCCAAAATAAGTTTTCACTTTTGTCGGCACTCCCGGAGTGCAACCGGATTTTTTTTATTCGCGGAGACTAACAGACTGCTTCATTAATATTGTTAGCTATCGAGAGGGGATCGAAAAATCGGGATCGGTTCGAGAAAGCGATGTCACGTGAGATAAAGAGCCTCACGCAAGCCTCTGGCGGCCCCGCAGGCGCCGTGACATACGCGAGACGGGAATTAAATTATTGGAAACAACTGAAATATCCGTACTGTACTTTTACTTTTACCTCGAAAAAGTTCATCTCGTTATTACGCTAGATAGAAATAATTAAATACTCTGCGAGCGTTTTATGCCAATGTCAATAAATTACGTGCAAACAGAATTACAATGCGAATGAATGATAAAAGCTGATGAGCAGGGGTAATTATTTTATTTAAGTAAGATGTATAGCCGTGTGGTGCCGGCTCAGAATGCCACCACCCCATCTCCTCCCATGGGTGTCGTAAAAGTCGACTAAGGGATTAGCCGGAGGATAGACAGCAGCGTCCTTCGAGTACATTAACAACTCAACTGCGATCGCTAACCCGCCTACCAAGCGTGGCGATTATGGCAACACCCCCCAATCAGCCTACAACATACACATATCGGTCATTGTTGTGATTTTTGGGGGAGGCCTGTGTCCAGTAGTGGAACTCATTCGGCCGAAATAATGATATCTCATTTATATAGTAAATGCGAAAGTTTATATGAATGGACGTTTGTCTGACTTAATTAGTATTTATTAGAAATAATCTCTCTTTTCACGGGTTAATATCCTCTGCAAAGAGAAAGATGGTCTTTTATTGGCTTACGCGAGGACATGGGTCCTACACGCAGAGGCCCTTTAAAATTTTAATGTAAAATGTAATGGGACACCAACCGGGGACTCTCCATGGCTGCACTGTAAAATGCAGTCTCGGATTATCCGCGGTTGTGTAGGACTATTGTATGAGATGGAAACTAAGGTTTATTGCAATGAGTGTTATATGGAATGAAAATTTGAAGGAAACCGGGAACAATGGCGTCTGTCTTTCAACCAAACCAAACTCAGAGTGAAATTGATTAGTATTTTGATTGATATTATCGCCGCTTAGCTAAGCAGTAGTGTTTAAACTCTAGTCATTATTGTGTTCCGGTTAGAAGGACTGTAGCTAGTGACATTACTGGCCATAAGATACTAATACCTCCACATTTCGTGGTGAGGAGCGCAGCGTGTGCCGCGCAGGACTTGCGTCACATGACATAGTTGTGGGTAGACTGGGCAGCATGACGCTTAACGCAAAGCGAACGACTTGCTTCGGCGCCATGTTGTGAAACAAATTAATTCGATGAATAAATAATGTGACATTGAAATAATTATTATAAGTAATATAATTTTAAATAATGTTCAAATCAGTGATTATATAGTCTAGTAATAATTTAATAACATGTACCATAACCACGTGTGTTTTGCAAATATAATTAAATATACTTAATGAAATATACTTTTATTGCTATATTTTCTGAGAACTAAATACAAAAGAGAAGCATACTATTAAATATGCATATATTTCATATAACATTTATTAATATTGATTATAACAACCATTAAATATTTATTAATAATAAAGCTGAAGAGTTAGTTTGAACGCGTTAACCTCTGGAACTAACAGTTGGATTAGAAAAAATCTTTTTGCATTTGATAGCCTAATTTTTGAGAATGGTTATAGGTTATAGGATAGGCTATATTTAATATGACGCTACAACCGTACAGGAGCCAAACAAAAAGAGAAAAATGTTGGAACAAACGTACGGGCGGGCGCAGCGACTGGGTCGGTCGGGGTCCGAGAGCAACCGCCCAACCAGAATCGAGCATTACCGAGAAGAGATGAACTTTGCATGCCTATGTCAATTGTCTATGCCAAAGTACCCAAAATTATTAATAAATAATCCTATTTCTTTTAAATTAAACGGTGGGTGAAACCGCTGAGTACAGCTAGTACAAATATAAAATTACAATAGTACATTGTGCACGGCACGGCGGTGACGCAACAGCACCGGAGCGGGTTGTCGCACATCTTCTGCGGGAGACGTTTTGCTATGCGAATCTCCCCTTCTTTGGTATGATTCGAGCTCCGACCTGCATGACGCTGACCTCGTCCATGAATCTGGACTTGGTGCTGCCGGCATGTCAGGAGCTCGTTGACTGTAAGCTTTGAGAAACAATTTTTTATGAGGGCTGCGCCTACACGCATCTGTCGCAAATTAACTAATTAAGTGAAGCAAGTCCGTTACCGAGCGCGCATCGCAATGAATTAAATTTATTACGGTATCGAGTTCTCTCAACGATTTAAATTAGTTCCCTCGCGGACGAAGTCGTCGGGAACAGCTAGTTTGTAATAAATATATAACCACGATTAACGTGACAGGATGCTGAGTGGGCTTGCGCGTCGTTCTACATCGCTGTCACGAGCACACGCTTACGTAACACCCTTTGTGAACCTGCCACACACCCGGCACGCACCGGGTGACGGCGGCCATGTAATCTAATGCCATCGTTTAGCTTTTGTTACACATTTTCCTAGATAGAGCACGCTGAAGAAGCGCCGCCTTATAAAGCAGGAAGTTAAACAAACACGGTACAAGCGAGCGTGGCGGGCACAGGCTGTAATTAAAGCGGGCTATTATAATGTTCGGTGCATGCACTTGACTGGTGAATGCTGGCGCACTTTGTTGGGCAGGTATGAAAGGAAGTAAGTGGTCGTGTTCATAGTGTAAGAGCAAATTGAGTTGATAAAAACTACATTCAGCCACACGAGGCTGGCTGAAAGACGACCCCAATATGCTTTGGAGAAGGCAGTGACAACAAAATTTAAATGGTTTTTTTATTGAAATCGCGTTCAGAAAACGTCCCGTCGGGAGTACAGGTTTGTTAATAAAACTATTATCTTTCATTAGCGCTAGAGCTAAACATAACAAAATTCAAAACAAAGCTCTCGAAGAAGCTGAAACTAAGATGATGTTATTGTCGAGTGTATAAAACCGCCGTAAGAAAGATCACTTTATTTGTCAAAATATAGTACAATTGGTGTTATAAATATATTTATGTCTCTTATATTCTACCATTTCTGGTGTACAAATATTTATTTTTATTTCTATTAACGCCAGTTTACTCACGCAGCAAAAAACTATTTTAGCTACGTTTTTATTACTTACAAAGTTTTATCATTTAGGAAATCGTTTGTTGTGTAATAGCATTTGTTAATTAATATATTATATAATCTACACTTAAACAAATTTAAATCAAGGCTTTTTAGAAAATTCGGTAATTTATTAAACACACGAATAGCCATACAGTATGAATTCCTACTATACATTGTGGTACGTTGATTAGGGACGTATAATTTATTAGGAAACCTACTATTTCTGTTGGTGTTTACAATTTTTGTTTCAAAAAGTGTTCGGTGTTTGTAGACAAATATACATATTTCATATATATAAATACAAGGTAGAGGCAGAATACGGTGTTTTTTAAATAAAGGAATACAACTATCCAAGTATTCTGCTCCACTTATTTCCCTCACACACTTTTTCTGTGCCCTAAAAGCTCTGATTAGATCCACTGAATTGCCCCATATGACTATTCCATAGCGCAAAACTGATGAAACATATCCGTGATATGCGTAAAGGGTCGCACTGAATGTGGCGACTTGTCTTAATCTCTTCAGCACATATACATAGCTGTCTAGCTTGGAGCATATTTTATCAATGTGTTGCTTCCAATTACAGCGTTTGTCAATAATTATACCTAGAAAACTGGTTGATTCTACTTTTTCCACGGTTTTATCCTTTTGGATCATATTTGTAGCTACAGGTTTACTATTGTGGGTCTGAAATTGTACAAGTTTAGTTTTATTTATATTTATATTTAAATTATTATTATCTAACCATTTGGTTACGCTATTTAACGTTTTGTTTATATCCTCTTCATATGTATTTTTATTTTTGCAGTGTACTAGCAGAGTGGTATCATCCGCATATAAAACACACTTGTAATTGGTAGAATCCGGCAGGTCGTTGATATATAGCAGGAATAATAGCGGGCCGAGAATACTGCCCTGCGGTACACCGCATTCCTTCCTTACGTACCGAGATTGTTGCAAATCTTTGTAAAATCCTCTCATACTTGTTATCTCAACACATTGATATTGGGATAAGAGATAGGATTCTATCCAATTTCGCGCATTTCCTCTCACACCATACTTCTCAAGCTTCTGCAAAAGCAGACTGTGTGATACGAAATCAAAAGCTTTGGACATATCCAAAAATATTGATACAGTCGGGATCTTTTTGTCTAAAAATTCTGTTATTGCTTTTACCAGTGTAAAGCAAGCTAATGTAGTTGAATGGTTTTTTCTGAAGCCAAATTGTTCTGATCTTAATATATTATGCTTTAACAGGAACATATTTAGTTTATTGTAAAATGCTTTCTCAAATACTTTTGATATTATTGGAATTAATGTTATTGGGCGGTAGTTATTCATATCAGTTTTATCGCCTTTTTTATGAAGAGGTTTTACTAAGGAGTATTTTAGACGTGTTGGAAAGGTACCTTGACAGAATGATAGATTAATTATATGGGACATCGGGCCTGCTAGATAAATGGCAGACTTTTTTAAAACATTTGTTGTAATGTCATCATAGCCAGTAGAGTTAGTATTATTAAGTGAAGTTATTATCTTATAAATGTTTCCATTATCTACCGGTTCTAAAAATATAGTATTAGGATTATTAGGAATGTTTTTAATATTTTGGTTGTCATTTACGAATGGTTTGACTCTTCTGGTTAAATTTATAAAATAATTATTAAAGATATCAGCTATCTCCTTTGGATCAGAATACTCTATATTATCCTTTTTTATTATTTTTATATCTGTATCTCTTATCTCAGATTTGGAGTTAGTTTTTATTATTTTCCATGCTGCTTTGCATGTGTTTTTAGATTTAGTAATAAATCTTGAATTATTTAGTTCAAGATTTATTACTACTAAGTCGCTTTATGGAATCCTTTGTAGCGCTGCATCCGCTTCAGCGAACATAAAAACTTCATCGGGTCTCTATTTGCCGTACGAGGTCCAACTAATAAACTTGTCGGCGCTGTTTCGTGGAATGCGTATACAAGTTTGTGACTGTTTCGTAGATAGCTTAACGACCGGACCGCACTTTCGGCGTATTTCCTGGAATACCTTTGAGTGCGCTGAACACAAACGTATATTAAATCGTCATCTTGAACAAAGGCTTGAACAGGACCAACGCATAATGTCAGTTTGTATACAGTATAATAAGAGCTTTAGACTTTATTATTTTAATAACAGGATTCCTAACTGGCGGTACATGCCAACCATCTTCTTTATTAAAATTAGGATTGTTTTGATACAAAAGAAATGAAAGAGAACCGATATGTGTACGCCGGTCACCGTGCGACCACGAACCCTGCAAAGTGTTCCAAACGTCAGGAAAAACAAACATCTATGATATACGCGATGTAATCCGTTTTAAAGTGTTGTGTTATAATGAGTAGTGTTTATACTTTAAATATTACTGTGTTCGGGTTTGAAGGGCACTGTACCTATTGAACTTACTGAAGAGTATAGCACCGCCGCGGATGTCGTAACAGGCGACTATCATCATCATCATTTCAGCATAATAAAGCTGCTGGACACAGGCCGCCCCCAAATATCGTCACAAATACAGGTCTGGGTGTGTTGTGAGCTCGTTGGGTCTTGCCATAACCCTCCGCTTGGCAAGCGGGTGGAAATTGCCGTTTTGTATGAAATAAATTATAGTAACGTTTCTTCTTTCTTTTTAATTTATTTTAATCTAGTTTTTTTAGTTTATTATACTGACTTTAATAATAATCAAAGTAATCACCCATGGAATCTTTGCCGACGCAGTGGCAGTTTATCGATTCTTGAAGCAACCATATGGATGGTAGGTGACAAACTGTTCAAAGGCATTTTGTACTGCCTATCGGGTATCGATTTTTTTTCCCGCTAAAAAGCTATCCAAATTCTGATGATGACGGAGAGCCTCCAACCCCAGCTCTTGTAGCTTGAAGACCGTCTGTTGTGCAGTTTGAGGTCGCGCGTTGTCACACCGGAGCAGCGGGGACGAGCGATTGATCAAAGCTGGTTGCAGATGATAAGATAAGATACCTATTACATAATTATGTCCAACAATTTACACCAAGTGTGTAGTGGTCAGTAAGTTTAAGTACCTACCTAAGTTTTGTGGCCTAAAGGCGGGGTAAATTGTGACAGTGCACCTTTTTCGGGATAATGACAATAGTGTCAAAAGTAAACATGAAATCAATACTCTTGATTTTGTTAACGGTACCTAAATAGTTACGGTAACTATTTTTAACACGCTTTTACTAGCTTAGTGTGTATCTATGTATCGAAGTATTTATGAAAAAAAAAATCTGTTACACAGATGTAACACAATTTTTGAACTCGATTTTCATCTCCTTCAAAACGTCGGAATGATTTGAATCTTCGCACACTTATCAAGGACTAATGACAATGCAATAATTGGAATAGTTTTTTCCATTAGACTTGCCGGGATCCTCAGAATTAGCATTTTATGGGTACGCCAAACAGACGGACTATTGGTTTTTAACATCACAGGCCTGCGCAAAAAGAGCACCAAAGCTTGCGGCGGTAATCGAAGACGAGTTTGGTACGCTGACCCGACTGCCTCAGGTACCTCATTTCAAGCCTCCGCGTTGCCAATATATCGCCACTATCTCTGTACGCCAGCACTACGATCACTGTGGCCACGCATGACGCTTACCACCAGGCGCATGACTTGCACGTTTGTCACCACGTTCTATTTTTTTCGGAAAGCTGACTCCAAGCAACACTCGACTACATGCTTAAACATACGAGGGCCACACTGAATGTTTTTAGAATTGACCAGTAAGAAAAGGAGCCGATGAAAATTGTATTTAGATTTCAAATTAAGAATTCTCTGGGAAATTGTAGATGTACATTGAATTCATATGTCATTTGATTTTACAAATTGGCAGCAATTTAAAAAGTGCGTGTCCTCTGACGTAATTAATTTGAAGAGAGAAAAATTTCACTCCATGATTTTCTTTACAGTCTTAATCAACAACTATGTTATCAAAGCCTTCGCTTGGCATTTCATAATGAAGCCCCATCTCGTGCCATAGTTTATAATTGGTTTAATGAGTTCAAACGTGGTCGAGGCAATCCCACTGATGATTTGCGTAAAGGACGTCCTTGTACGGTGACCACTGAAGGTGAACGTGAGTGCTGTGCAGCTAATGATAGAGCTGACAAAAATGTGACATATCAATAGATCCGGGCAAGTTTAGGCATTGTCTGTATGAGTCAAGTGCAGAAAGTTTTACATGAAGCACCAGATGGATACCTCATAATCTGACGGAAGATCAAAAACGCTGTCGCTCGGATTGGTGCCGCGAAATGCTTGAAAAGTACTACGCGGGTGACTGCTGTGTATGACATCGTCACGGGTGATGAAAGCTGGATATATTGTTACGAGCACGAAGCCAAAAGACAATCTGCCCAATGGATGTCTGTCTATATAATGGAAACACTTTCGAAGATTTACCAACAAAAGTAAAGAAGGCCAGAAGTCAAGGGAAAAGGATGATTGCCTCATCTTTGGATGGACGGATCAATTCATAACAAGTGCGCTAGAGTATAAAAGGACTATTACTGCAGATTGGTATGTTAGTCATTGTTTACCGGTTGTCTTGAAAAATGTTCAGCAGCGATCAAGAATCGTGGCAGCGCTCCAGCTCACTCCACCAGACGGACAATCGAATATTTGTCTATGGAAGGTGTTGAATTATTAAGTCGTCCTCCTTACAGTTCCAATCTAATACCTTGTGACTTTTATTTATTCCTCAAAATAAAAGATGAACTTGGAGGAATTCGCTTCATGGGCCCCGAAAATACCGTGGCAGCGTTCGAAATAAAACGTGGAAGAGATCTCTAAAAAAGACAGCTCACTGCTTCAGTTAATGCTTCCATCGCATGCAAAGATGCTCAGAAAGAAACAGGGACTGCTACGAAAAACAACAAAAATATTACCTAACAGGTTCCTACATCATTCCGTTTTTGATTTTCTAGTAACTTTTAGTGTGACCCTTGTTTAGAGGCGCTACTCTACGGTGCGACAGATCGGCGGTACAATTACACTGAACAGTCTCGAACAAACGTTCGCAGTGAGCACGAGCCCTAACGATTCTTGTGACTTCACAAACATAATCCGGTGGCAGGTGTTCTGTAATGTTTGCGCGCCGCAGCCCCCTGCCGGGAGGCGCCAAGTAAATACATTATGTACACCGACAAGTTCAGGCCGCCGCGTTGCGGGCGCTATGTAAGCTCTCACTGACGCCGCCATAGATAAAATAAACCGTTTTACGAGCGATGTCTGAGGGAGGATGGCTCGCACATTACGCATCGTGATAGTAGGTACTGGCGAGGCAGGCAGGCAATTACGTTGATTTCACCACTCGCTGATAAGTCCCGGTTAGCTTAACCGGGCCTTATCTGACGGCTCACTTTTATACTTTACGATTTTATGTTGTATCTGTTAGATTCTGCATTATTTTAAACATTTATTTGGGTGGCGAAACAGTACGGTAGAGTGGGCGGCGCGTGCGAGCCGCAGCGTGTGCTGCCCAGGCGCCGCTGTAGTGGCGGCTAGCGATGTATCTGTCATGGACCAAGTGATTAATGAGGACGTTATTTATAATGGTCCGGGTGGACTGAATAATGTAAAATCTAATCGGGCAGCGTAAATAATAAGTATATTTTATTATCCTGAATAATGATTTTCCGTGTGGTGTCAGAGTTAAGAATAAAAACAAAAAAAAAGAGCACCACTCCATCTCCTCCCGTGGATCTTGTAAAACAGGGATTCTAAACTAGTCTTTCAATGGAACAGAATAACTTCTGCGCTCACCAACCCGCCTGCCAAGTGTGGTGAGTACTGGCAAATTTCCCCCCAAAATGAAAACACTGGTTCTGCAGTGGACGTCTTATGGCTGATATGATGAAAACAAACACTCACAGTTGGTAAAGGTGTGATAGTGGTGGCCCTTGGGCCCCCAGGGCCGCCAACATGTAATCACGCAATATTCTTGGTCAATATTAGACTGACCTAAAATATTTATAACCTACTGATATAGCCTGATTCCATTTGCCAGTATGGCTGGGGAATTGTCCTAATGAATCACACCATAACTCACCTGCACCGCTAACCTTAATACATACGTAACTGATGCAAATAAAAACACCCGTTTTAGAAAACGCTATTATCAGAAGTGGGATAAAGATTCTCTTGTCCACATGTACTAAAATTAGTTTTTGGTGTTGATATGAACTGACCAGAGTCCCTTCTGATTGGAAGGTTTATACAAAAGGTATTATTCTACAAAAGGTATTTTCAGCCTACACTGCCATTATCATAATCAAATTGTAATTGAACTATAAACTAGAAGTGTTTAATAATGTCTTAGGTTTTCGCGAGTATTAAACATTATAATAAAACATTTTAAACGGATTCTATCGCGTATATTTTAGATTTCTGTTTTTCCTCGCGTTTCGAACACTTTGCAGGGTTCGTGGTCGCAGGATGACTAAGGTGACAGGCGTCGTTACAGATTTTAAAAAGTTATTTTATTTTATCTACCGTACTATTATAATCAAAAATGATTTCGATGCACGCAGTAATCACTCACAGTGTCTTGATGTTTTTAGTGTGATATTTGGTTTGGGACTTTATTATTTTAAAAACAGGATTCCAAACTGGTGGTACCTGCCAGTCATCTTCTCTATTAAAATTAGGATGTTTTTAATTTCAATAGCCTCACGAAACATTCTTGGTACATATCGGTACTCTTTCGCGAGGACTTGAGGTTGATCAAAACGAAGAAAATGGTTGGGTTTGTATAAGTCATGTTCGCACACTGCAGACTTTGTGGAGCGTCTATGCTTGACGTCAGCTATGTGTTATTTTAACCTGGTGGCTATACTACGCTTTGTTTGCCCTATGTATGACAACCCACACTCACAATCAATCTTATAGACCCCTGCATCTTGTAAAGGAATGTGACACTTCACCGGTCTGAGAAGAACCCTGCAAAGTGTTCGAAACGTCAGGAAAAACAAAAATCTAAATTATACGCGATAGAATCCGTTTAAAAGTGTTTTATTATAACTAGCAGTGTTTGTTGAATTGACCTACCTGCAATTTATATTGCATACGAGTTTCATTCATTTGCGCAAGTTTCCATTCTATTTGGATTGATCTAAGCACTTGGTCCGTGTACTTCCTGATAGTGTCATCATTCCTATCGGTACCCTCTGCTTCCACGGTGAACGGAACGGTGAAGTGTTAGTACACTCCACAAAATACACTCACTATATACTTACAATATACTTACTTGGATATCTAGTTCGCGGTATGTTACTGAAATGATTTTGGCACGTGGTCGGGGTACTCCCGGATAATGTGATCATCTTTCAACATGCATTGAGTTTGCACTTCGAATACTTGGTTGAGGCTACTCCTCGACAGTGTTTGATTGGGGTGCGATGTATTGGATATGAATACCTGTTTGTCAGGTGCCAGGAGCAGTTGCCCATTTAGATACATTTCATACTAGCAAAAGTATTGCCAGTTTATGACGTCGAAACTAAAGTAAACCCATATGATTGAGGTTACGTGTACGTTAGGTTACGTATGTGACTTAAGGTTATGTTGCCTATATCACTTGAGGGAACGTGATATGGATCAGTGGTTTGAACAAGTTGGCCGTTGAATGTATCGCGTATTGGAAACCCAAAAAAATTATAATAATAAAGGGCTATGCAAAGAACTGGCTCAGAGAATGGGTAACATGTAGCCGTTCATTATATGTAAAGAAAGTCGATGTAGCCGATGTTCTATACATGTAATGGGTGTTGATTCGGACGTTATCCACCTGATGCAGAATATGTTCGCAAAACGTTATTACGTTTGCGAATAACCAATTTGGGAAGAACCTATGAACGGCAACTGTAATGTATTAAGCCCTTAAGTTATGGCATCTGTCTAAAACTTCAATCTGGATCCAGAAAATCTCGTTGTTTATATTTGTCCATCGTTTTACAAGGGCAGAGCAAGGTGACACGCCGTGTGGTGCCGGCTCAGAATACCACCACCCCATCTCCTCCCGTGGGCGTCGTAAAGGTCGACTAAGGGATTAGCCGGAGGATGGGCAGCAGCGTCCTTCGAGTACATACATTAACAACTCAACTGCGATCGCCAACCCGTCTTCCAAGTGTGGCGATTATGGCAAAACCCCCCAATGACAAAACACAACACAACCATATCGCTCGTTGTGGTGATCTTTGGGGGAGGCCTGTGTCCAGTTGTGGACTTCATTCGGGCAAAATGATTAAGGTGATTGTAGATCGTGTTCTA
Organism: Diloba caeruleocephala; assembly: GCA_947459985.1. Lineage (NCBI taxonomy): Eukaryota > Metazoa > Arthropoda > Insecta > Lepidoptera > Noctuidae > Diloba > Diloba caeruleocephala. The sequence continues at coordinate 28,933,939 of OX381612.1, read as the reverse complement.
GAACGTCTGGCTATATTATATATAAAATAAAATATTAGAGTCAGGCTTGTTTAGTAGACTTTTTAAGAAGTTAAGACTCTTTTCAGCAGAAAACGTTGTTTTCACATAACCAAACCAAATAATTGATATCTACAACAATGTGCTCATAATGTATTGTAACATTTGATACGATTTCAAAAGTAACCATGGAATTCCTTGCCCGGTCTTCTCGATAGGAAATCAACATCTTGGAACGCGGCAACTAAAGTCTCAGCGATTCATAAGTGCTTGTTTACATGAGTAAAAATAATATTTTATCTTTATCTACAGTAAGGATTCGTCAAGGATAGGCATAATCATCTTATGGCTGATGCAGTTGCATCCAAGCGGAATCACAAGCAGAAAATTGACCAAGAAGAAATGGAGGATAATCGAGTTTCGGAAAAGTGGAAAGATAACTCAATGTAGTAGCTAGCTGTAGTAGTTTAATAGTCGTATCAAAATTGGACGAAGTTGTAAAGTGGCTAGTGAGCAAGTCAAGATTTACATCTCTAGAAAGTGTGTCGTGTGGCGTTTTTACAACCCCAGTGATTTAAGAAATTTCCAGACTTTACCAGACCCAGCGTCTCCGTTTTTAGCAGAGTTGTGGTTAAGTTAGCATTGCGCATTCATCGTCATCATCATATCAGCCACAAGACGTCCACTTCTGAACAAAGGCCTCCCCGTTAGATTTCCATAACATGCAGTTACATGCCACCCTCATCCAACGACTCCCAGGGGCCTTCACCAGGTCGTCTGTCGACCTCGTTGGAGGTCGTCCCACGCTGCGTTTTCCGCTGCGTGGTCTACACTCGAGCAGAGTTCTGATTGCATGTATTAGCTCTAGAATTACCACAGTTATCCAAGTAACTGAGTAAGATCTAAGGAACCAAAACTGATATATTGAGTCATTCGCGGTATCGCCTTAATACGGCTTGCACTGAGACATGCATGGCTTAATCTTTGAGACAAGCATATAACTACTGGCAGGATCAACCAGGGAGCTTCGACTAAAGATATACAAGAATCGACAGACAGACTAAGGTCCGGTCCGTAGATTTTTTCCCCAACGGCCATCAGTTCTACGAGCTTGTACCCCGCCCATTGCCACTTCAGTTTACTAATCCTTTCAGCTATGTCGACAACTTTAGTTCTTCTACGGATCCCTTCATTTTTGATTCGATCTCGTTGAGAAATACCAAGAATAACTCTTTCCATAGCTCACTGAGTGACCTTCGCTTTCTTATGAGGCCCACAGTGAGTGGCCACGTCTGTGTTCCATATATCATCACTGTTGTTTTGTGCATTCCTGCTTATCGCAGTTATTATAATAATAGATACGTATTTTTCCCTATTTGAGCCTGTACCGTAAACTTGCCGAATTTTGTTTGTGGACTGTATATACCTATAGGGCCAGTAGGCCAAACCTAAACTCCAAAACGCACGTAACGTAACCCAATCAAATCCACCTACCTTTGCCGTGGTACTTGAAGATGTGCAGGCACGTGGATGTCGGTTGCCAAGGTTCAGGATCCGTGTGGAAAAGTTAACTAACACAAATAGCACACCGTAGTCACACCAATTAATAGTTTATGCATAAATCACAGCATTAAAACAAGCCGTTATCAATATTCGAGAATTATATCGCGAGAGGGCCCGTTCCGTTTTTGGTTGCAACCGCCATGAAGGAAAAAACGACTCGAGCGTTTTTGATTGGTCGACGCGTCCACCGTGACATCGTGCCGTCCGGCGCCAAGACATAAGGCGGCAGATTCGAATTGGGCAAAGACGAATACGTGCGTGAACAGAGCCTATAGGTCGAATTTTGATTTTGGACTTCGCTATTGGTTTTTTTATTCATTAGAGAGCATATTTCTTCCGTTACTTATGTTATGAGTCACGCTATTAATGTTGAGTTCTAATGCTATCAATAATTTGTTAAATTATAATATGTATACCAACCTGTATACATTACGGTACACCATTGCTCAGATAAAACTCATTTCATTTCGAATAGTAACTCAGAAAACCGGAGTACTAGAAGCTTATGCTCCGATCTTCACCGCCATTTGCCTCCAGGAAAATTATTTTAGCGTGTTAATCCGTGTTGATTAATGTTGATTAATTTATTAATTGATTGATCAACATTAACACATTAATTAATTAATGTGTTAATGTTGATCCGTGCGTGGTTTAATCACTGCTTACTGCCAACATAGCTGAGCCCGTTCCTTTACCATACTACACTAAAAAATTAAAACCTATCTGTATTGTTTTGCATTGAACAAATTATGTGTTTAGTTTGGTAATAAATTTATCTTTATCTTTAATTTCACAGCGTTCGGGCGATCCTGGACAATCATATTCCTTTAACATTACGTGACACTAGATGATGCACAACCACGAACTGACAGGTTGACATCCGTGGTGCACGAAGGGGATCACATGAAAAGCAGCACCGGCCACTTGTGCCTGACATTTAGCTGATCTGGATGCCTATTTAGTTCAACCTTGAGACACCGTACCTATCTATATCTTGTACCCATTTATGAGTCCGTATTTTATCTCATTACCTATACGCCATTTCTTTTTGTTAATTGTTTTGATTTTGTGCTGTGACCAAAGAAATGTTCCTTTTTTGCCATGTTCTAATTTCAGCGTTTTTTTCTTTCTAAGCGATATCTTTCGGTGCCTTGCGATAGAAGGAATAGTTGTCGTGTATGCAAAGTGTTAGCGTGATGGATGGTACGCTGTCCCGCACGTGACTCGCTCGCGGCGCCCCGGCGCCCCACCACCGCTGACCTCCCTTTAATCGCTGCCAAATCCCTCACAAAAATAGAAACGATTAGCACTAACCAGCCACTGACCCGCTCCCCTGCCCCGCACCACATGCCCCGCGTCCCGCGCCCACGCCATCGCCCGATGTGTATAAAACAAATTATTGTAATAGTAGCAACGGCCCTGGCTGGAGGCCTCTTTTGGCTTCGCCAGCAAATGACCGGTTAAGCAACCACATTTCCCAGAAATGTATGCGAGAAGCCCAACAAAAAAAAAAAAAAAAAAAAAGTAGCAACGGGGCGCGGCGCGGCGATGCCACGCAATAACGTAAATTCCTTTTATTTTTCATTCCCCACAACTTCTGATTAATATTAACAAGAAAGTCGGCATTATCTCTCTCCAATGATATATAATTAAATTCAAAAAGTAAAGAAACGCGGCCGCCTTCTGTTTGTTTGTTAAGCGGCGAACTTTGGCGCGAGGCCGCGAAGTGAAGAGGAACGAGGCTATTGAGGGCGAACAGCCGACACCCACAGATAATATTTAATTATATTAGATGATTAAATTCACCGCGGCGTTGGAATATTGTCAAGTTATTATCTTAGCATTGTACTATAACATTGATTACATTTTCTCCCTCCGGTGGACCAGCTCGCACGGTGCCAGGCGAGTGCCAGGCAAGTGCCAGGCGAGTGCCAGGCGAGTGCGAGTGCCAGGCGAGTGCGAGTGCCAGGCGAGTGCCAGGCGAGTGCGAGTGCCAGGCGAGTGCCAGGCGAGTGCGAGTGCCAGGCGAGTGCGAGTGCCAGGCGAGTGCGAGTGCCAGGCGAGTGCGAGTGCCAGGCGAGTGCGAGTGCCAGGCGAGTGCCAGGCGAGTGCCAGGCGAGTGCGAGTGCCAGGCGAGTGCGAGTGCCAGGCGAGTGCGAGTGCCAGGCGAGTGCGAGTGCCAGGCGAGTGCGAGTGCCAGGCGAGTGCCAGGCGAGTGCCAGTAGCAAATGTAGCGCATGTCAGCAACCGGGCGGCGAGCGGGGGCCGGGCGACGCAAGTGGCGCGAGCGCAACCTACTTTATGTGGAGTGGAGTGGGTGTGGCCATTTGCTCTTAATAATGGTGGTGCTTAACCGAATGAGTACAGTTAATTTATTGCTAGTTTAATAATATCATCGCTTTTTTCTTATAGGTAGATCTCTATCCAATATATCAATGTAGTTATTGCCTAGTCACACAAATAAAGAATTGAATTCGAAAATCAACCAAAGAAAAACAAACTGTCCGTTGTGAGATCCTGTTGAGTGTTCGTACCGCTCGCGCACCCGAATATGTATGGTTGCAACACATTTAACCTGGACCGCGACAGCCTCACTTCCGTGGACCGCAGCCGGGTGTTAGGAACGAGCAGTCCTAATGATGCAAGAATGTGTGGATTATTTAGTTTACCATCAAAACACAAGAAAAACATATTTCACTGCAGCAAAGTGTCGTTGAACCTGCTTGTTAACTTACAGTAACCAGCCGTGCCTATTACAAAATACAAACGTAAGTTGATAAAACGGGCAGACCCGGTCTTGTATCAGATATTACAGATAATAGGGCTCGTGTGCTCGATGCACGAGGCGGACAACTCCGGATTAACACGAGGACTGCATCAATTGCCGAGTCTGCTACTGCAGGACATATGCACGTCAGTACCTGAGACAAGATGACACGGTGACGAACAATCTTACCGGGTTCCATCGTCACCACAGTAGTAAGGCAAGACTGTGTATGTACGTAGCTACCTATTTAATTCGCAAATAAAGCCAATTGCGAAAGTTGACTCAACTTATACTTATGTTCCGGCTACAATATACCCATTCCACCCTATCTCATCCCGTGGGTGTCGTAAAGAGCGACTACGGGATTAGCCGGAGGATGGGCAGCAGCGTCTTGCGATTATAATGATTGATTGATTAATACCAACTTGGGCTAAGACGATAATGTTACTTCTAAAGTATTTAGTACTTGGCTGCAGTCCACGTGCTGGGTGATAGATACTTGTGTTTCGTTAAGTCTTCATCTTCTTCTTCGTGTCACTGGCTCATCATATACAGAGCTAGACGTTGCCACGTCGATAGCATTTCTTAAGTATTTCTAGTAGTTGCGGCAGATTCGCCCAATTTTCCTTATAGACGCATAAATCGCAGATTGCGTGTGGGGTGAGGGACGCGGAGGGAGGTGTGAGAGGGTTAGAGAAAGTTATAAGTTGTGTGAACGACTTGTGATTATTTGCTGCTACAGTGGGCAAGCGGCCGCCGACGACGGTTGGCTGGAGGCGATCTTCTTTATTGCCGCTTCGTGCAGTATGTACGGCAGAGTCACGAGTGTAGCGACCGTGACACACGACGCCTTTGTGACATACGAATAAGTAAATTCAGGCGCCTCCCAACAGACAAATACCCCTCTACACCCATGTATGCCGTAAAAGCCGACTAGGGATTCGTTATCAAAATGATGGGCGGTAGCATTGTCCAGTGCGCCAATAAAAACTTTACTGCGATCCGCCTGCCAAACGTGGTGATTATGGCGAGTACACCGCTCACTGTAGTGATTACTGAGAGGCCCATGTTCGGTAGTGGACGTTTACGAGCTGATGTGTGTGTGACTGTCCAGTGAGCTCTAACCCTACATGGAGAGAGAGCCCAGCATCATTTACAATTACACTAATTACTTCATAAATTGTACGCATTTAAATGATCCATTAATGTTCATTAGCTAGATAAAAATCGGAGTCCGACATACTTGGGCAAGAGCTATATTAATGATATATCATTGCTAGGTGAGTTTAGTGGAAGCAATGAATGCACTAAGGAGTAAATTTTCAAAATGTAAAAATGTGTATTGCTACCACTTCTATAGTTCAGGATAAGTTTCTATAGTGTCCAGCAGACTTGACCTAGTCTTGGAAGGAACCATCCGGCTTGTAAGCGGTGGAATAAGTCCTGGCCAAAATCCACGCATTGGATCTGCGGATAGCGCCGTGCACCAGCTACTGCCCAGTCTTGGGAGACCGAGAGAGAAGTTCGCTGTTTCTATGGAGTAGTCATGTGTTCCATAGCCATCTGCAGTGCAGAGTGTCTATACGGATTGCACGAGGACACAAAACTCTGTCGGCAAAACTCCTGGCGCGTTTTCCGACTCTTAACATCCTGGCGGAGGTAGCATGTCTGATCCTAGGATCAAACACGCTCCCTCCACCAGAGTGACCAACGTGTGCTCCCATTCGAAAGGCTCAGCAGGCTCGTCCACGCCTATTCTACGTAGCACAGGCGCTTTCATTTGCAATACATGACCAAGCGCGTCGTTCAGGCCTTCTTGCCGCTCTTCAAACTCTAGCTCAACAAGAGCGAGCGTGTCCCGCGGTACGCAGATATTCACCGTACATGATTGATTCGGTGCGTCTTTGCACAGGATAGGGGGCTAGGTCAAGTCAAGTCAAGTCAAAGTCAAGTCAAAGTATTTTATTTCAAATAAACCAAATATTGGCACTTATGAAACGTCAGAATCTAATTTGCACGGTTCCAAATAGTTGATCTCGTGGAGAAGAGCCGGCAAGAAACTCCATGGATACTCTTTTAAAATAATTGAGAATACAATGTTGATTAATACAAAATATTGTAAAACATATACCGAGAAAAATGTAGGTCAATGTGTTAGACAGTAATATAATAATAATAGTTTATTTGCCGTGGCAGTTAACGGCTGACCAGTCCCAACAGACGGCACCCGTTCACGAGCATGACGCATGCATCAGCATCGCTTAGCTCAACCATATTGTAGGGAACCGAACGACCCAATACACGACGCCACCACCAGCAAGACATTGTAGTGAGCATGACAGACCAATACAGCCAGGCAAAAAACAATCAATATAAGTAACAAAAATAACATTGGTGGCTACATGATGCTCACACATTTACAGTTTTGTATGAATATGTCCAATAAACAATATTAACAATAACTTATGTTCAATCAATGCCATAATATAAGTAAATAACATAAAAAAATATGAATTTTTCAATTAATTAATTCAAATGTCAAGTTATTAAATAACATAAAAAATGTAAATTCGTAAAAAATGTAAATGCAACTGAGTCAAGTCAAATGTCAAGTTATTAATTATAAGTAAATAACATAAAAAATGCAATTTATAAGTAAATAACATCAAAATAATGAGTTATGTCAACTATCATGTTATTATTTTACATTAATAATATAATTAATTCCAATTTTTAAACGAAGATTTAAACCTTTGATTGCACGTTGCAACACTTGCAATCATATTAAATATCAAAAGTTATTAAACAAATGGTAAGAAATGCTTACAAAAAAATGTCAAGGTTGAAAGAAAAACAAATGTTTGAATAATATAATATTCACTGAATTCAACTCACTCTGTACATGTTAAATGAGATTATCTTGTGCTGGACACAGCGACCAACAATTTTTATCATCTAAATAATCGTTTACGGTATAGTATGCTTTTTGAATAAGTATAGATTTAACATTAGTTTTAAATGAACTAAATGGTAACTCTAGTAAACGATGGGGTAGTTTATTGTAAACGCGAATGCCAAGCCCTACAAACGAACTATGCACTCTGTGTAATCTGTGGTAAGGAACGCATAATTTATGTCTATTTCGTGTATTGACATTATGGACGTCACTATTTTTGACGTAGGAACTTATATTTTGCCTAATATATATTATGTTAGTAAAAATAAATTGTGATGCAACAGTGAGAATATTAATATTTTTGAAATAATCTCTCAAAGAAACCCTTGCGCCTAACTGATATATAGCTCGAACAGCTCGTTTCTGCAGAATGAAGACACTTTCAAAGTCTGCAGCTTTGCCCCATAACAGAATTCCGTAGGACATGATACTATGAAAATAGCCAAAATAAACCAACCGAGCTGTGTCCACGTCAGTAAGTTGCCTAACTTTTCGGACTGCATAAGCAGCAGAGCTGAGCTTTCCTGCGAGACAAGATACTTGAGCGCCCCACTGGAGTCTTTTATCTATTGTAATACCCAGAAACATTGTGGTATCTACATTTTCGAGTACCTCATTATTGAGAACAATGTTGGGTCCTAGATCTTTTACATTCGGCATTGCGAATTTAATACACTTCATCTTCTTGGCATTTAGTACTAGGTTATTTACCGTAAACCAATGTGTAACCTGAGACAGAGCACTGTTCACTTCGTCAAAATGTTGTCTATTTCTCTCTACCTTAAAAATAAGGGAGGTATCATCTGCAAACAGTACAACGTCACAAATTTCCCTCAGGAAGTACGGCAAATCGTTGATGTCTACTAAGAACAAGAACGGCCCTAGTATCGAGCCTTGAGGCACGCCTAATTTAACGGGTAGTCCAGCAGATTTTTCTCCATTTATCTCGACACACTGAACCCTTTGATCCAGATAAGATTTAATTACACGAAGTGCTACATTATGGACACCATAATGACGAAATTTTCGTATAAGAGTGTCATGGTGCACGCAATCGCATGCTTTCGAAAGATCACAGAACACTCCAATTGCATTCTTCGAGTCCTCCCATGCATTATAAATATGTTTAATTAGAGGTCACGGAACAGTACCACCAAGATACCGCATAGCACACGCTCAAGGAGTACCCTGCGCGGACTGCCGAGCCACAGATCCGGATCGATCGTGTCCGGTAAGACCTCTCTTTGCAGACAGAAGTGTGACGAAACGGTCGTCTATTTCATGTTTCGATCTCGTAGAGAAATACCAAGCATAGCTCTCTATATAGCTCGCTGCGTGACCTTGAACTTTCTAAGGAGGCCCATAGTAAGTGACCAGGTCTCCGTGACATACATATGTTATTGCTGGTAACACACTCTGGTTAAAGGCTTTCGTCTTGAGGCATTGCGGTATTGTTGACGAAAAGACATTACGAAGTTTTCCGAACTCTGCCAGTCGAGTCGGATTCAACGATTGACCTCTTTCTCGAAGTTGCACCTTCCTAACTGGTTTGCCTCAGGTACACTTACTTGTTAACAACTTCAAGTACAAAGTTCCCAACGGATATTGGGATGGGCCAGACATGGGTGTTTGACATGCCTTTTGCCCATTGTTTTGCCCATGTTCATTTTAAGGCCCACCGGTTGGGAAACTCTGTTCAGATCATATAGGATTGGACTGAGCGCGACATCGTAGTCATGGCAAAATCACTGTCAAAACTTTTTAATACATAAATGTTATATTGATGTAAAAGAGTATGTAGAAGATAGGTTTCAATATCCGATTTTATGGTTGCACCCACCTACTGTTTGAATGACGCTCGATGTTAGCGACCAATTAACCCTTACCGTGGGAGCATTCTCCAGCACATAAGCACACACAGGTGTTAGTTTAGTAGATACCAATATGATTCTAATTATTGGAACTCCCAATTGCTCTGAAATAGACCGAGACCTTTCCCCTTATCTGCAAAAAAATGTACTTTTTCTCAGTAAACAGAAGAGGCAATGCAACAAATTCGCATCTCTTATTAGGTACACTTCTTGTGAAGGCTGTTCAATATATTCAGTGATTCACACCAATACAAAGCGTTTGACGGACAGATCGACCTTCCTGCCCCCCGAGCCGATATCTTCACCTGATTCATTAGGGCTAACTTCAAAGAGGAAAAGTTGTTGGCTTTATATTATTCATGATGTGTCGACAGGAGTGAGTTGCTGAATGTTTTATTGCGTTGTGATCATTGAAATACTTCACACTCTCACTTATTATATAATAAGTGACAATTACGCATTATACATAACATATGGACTTACTTTGCTAGACAGAGCTATGTTAGGTAAAACCTAAATTAATTCAGAGTTAATATAGTTACTCGTACCTCCCCCTACTTACAAACCTGCTCGTTCTGGTGTTGACATTGATGTGTTAATATTTAAGCGCGAATAATTTACATATGTAAACCTGAAATAGTGTTACAGATGTTGTGTCATTAATGATAGCTTGCCCGCAACCATGAATCTGTAAAGGGCTCAAAACGTCGGAAATACAAAAGCATTACAGCATGTGCACGTATTTAGTTATGTATGTACGTTTCTGTCGTGGGGAAAGCCTGATGGACTTTCTCTGCCTTGGGAGGTGCAGAGGACCATACCTGACTCTTCGTTCCACTTAGCTATGGCTGGCAGGTATCAGTCCGTCACTTGGTCTGACGGGCCACGTCTCGGTGTGACCTGGACGGGTCACATATTCTTTCAGAGAGGCGCCCACCGCACCCCGCGCCGCCGTGACGGGCCTGTTTCTGTTCCGGTGCCGGACTGCCCCTAGTTCGTTCGGCCGCCCCCCAGGTACTTCTCGAGGGGATTGTAAAGGATCCGCCGAAGCCTCGATAGAAATTATGTATGTAACTACGTCATTAATAACGTGTAGAAATTTGAAAAAATTAATTTCTTGCTTTCGTAGGTATACATACATTCTGGGGGATCATTTACAATCCCCACGGGGGGTGACCGCTTTACAGTCACCCTCTTCGACATATGCCTATAGGCGTGGCACCAGTGGGCGGCTCTAGTGTGATCATATGAGGACCTGGAGCCTCCCTTAGGTGCCGAAGATGACCGCTCCAGTGGTTCTAGCCGGTAGGAGTCCGGCATACCCCTTCGCCCTTACCCGGGGCGAAAGAAGTTCATGAAGAATATCCACTAGTCACCAATAAAAAACAAGGTATCCTACATACGTTATTCTCGTAAATATCGAGGAATCAATATAAACACCAGAATGGACTATTAATAAGTAGGTAATTGTTTACTAACCACTAACCATAGCAACTAAGTATACAAATTACCTCACAGACGATTTCAACTCGGCTAATTCTGAATCTGAATGGCTGCATACAAGTTCTCGGTGTGTTTCAGGGATGAAGTGCTTTAATCCAGATGGTTGTGTATTGAGGGTTGTCGTACCACGGGCTAGTGGTCTCAAGAACGGCCTCAGCGGAACATTCTTAGTTAAATTGCAAATGAAGAGCGCTCAATAGAGTCCCAGAACTGCGAGCACTCGGAACACTTGGAACAATCCGTTCGTTAGCGCGGCGGCACTCGGCGGCAGCTCTCCACGCCACTCGAGTCACCTCGCGCGATCGGGCCGTCGATCAATTGGGTGCATATCTCGAGCCCTAACAGCTTAGCGCACATTAATAACTCTGTCCTTTATCAGGCTCACGAGTCACGGCGCCGCGACCCCCGGTGTACCCTGCATGTCGATATTTATTCGGTGCCCATACCTTTACGAATATGGAACTCCTAAACAATTTAAACCAGGTCGAGGACCTTATCATCAGATTTGTATAAAAATATGGCTGTTGTGGTCGGCGATTTACTGTTAAATAACAGTGGTACTACCTGCAATCGGGTCTCGTTAAAGGTGACTAGAAAGAGGGAAACAAAAGAATTTATACACAAAGACAGACAGATACGCAAACTTAACAATAATACAACAGAAGTGCGTTATTAACTCATCATGAGGGGATGAGGTACCTTACTTCCTTTTTTTACATTGTGCTGAGGTGTTGGAGGTGACTGTAGGGAAGCCACCCCAGGGCCATCCCGCGGTAAACGGATGGCCCCTGGAAGCCTAGCTGTGTTCTGTCCTACGTACACGAACGGGGCGCCATGCGTGTCACCTTCATATTTTCATCCCTTAACTTAGTTAATAACCAGGAAGGCCAAGGCGGGAGTTCCACTGCGTTTTGCTCTCGCCTTAGCCTTCCAACTTGAATTATCCGAAGCGAAATTCGAATTTAGAGATTTGATCAAATGTCGGTTTTCATGACTTCGCTGGGACATATATATGACGCTACAATAATAATGAGCTTTATATATATCAATATCAAGAGCACAGTCGGTAGGTTGATTCTTTGCAATAATATTTTTTTATTTAATCACGTTCTGATTCGAGCAAAAAAATAGTTTTATCATTATTTTATTATGAAATTGCACACAAAATGTAAAACAAGCATCGCTGTGATGAAATTGTTAAATGAAGTGCTAGTTTTAGTGCTAGAATCATCGTCGTCATTATCATCGTATCAGCCAAAGGACATCCACTGCTGGACAAAGACCTCCCCATAGATTTCCACAACAAAAATGCTGCTCGCATCCAATGACTCCCAGTGACCCTCACCAGGTCGTCTATCCACCTCGTTAGAGGTCGTCCCACGCTACGTTTTCCAACGGCCATCAGTGCTACGAGCAATGTGCCCCGCCCATTCCAACTTCAGTTTACTAATCCTTTCAGTCCTATGTCGGCAATTTTAGTCCTTCTACGGATCTCCTCATTTCTGATTCGATCTCGTGCTAGGATAGTAACTTTTATTGCAAACACAATGGAAATCACTTAAGCCGATTGTTCTTTTAAATGAAGTTCACAACTTTTATAGGAATCTATATATACTCACATATGAGTTAATGTATTAAGTCCAGCGATATGTTTAGTTTAGTTCACATACAATTAACAGCTGCGATTCGAACCGGTTTTCCACGAAAACTTGGACCTCATATAAGCGTCAAAAAACATCATGTTCCTAGTATCAGAGAAATTCTCATACCATAAGATCCCTACCTACTAGAGAGCTCATAGCAGTTCTCTACTGGGCACAGCTCCCCTCCACGTCGGGCCACAGCATACAGTTCTGCACCTTCCACACAACCATACACTCGTATAAACAAACCAAGTGAACACGCGACACATAAACAAGTGAATAAAAAACAATTAAACTTAAGCGAAACATCTGAAGTGCAACGTTTCGTATCAACGCGGCAATCAACTGATAGATGAGCTCGATTGCACCGTAACGATAGTTTACTACCGCTATAGTGACGTCATTAAACAGTGTAAAACAGTTTAGATGTGCGGTAACGTTCACAGCGGAGCCGATTAATTGCATCCCGGAACGGATTTCTAATTAACGCGGATGGCGGCTCTGATTGACATTCTTGCACAACTAGAGCTGCGCCAGTTTTATTCACGGCGCCAAGCTCGGGAACCGTGCGCACTCAAACATACTGACGCGAGTTCCTGCACACTAGTAATGCATCAGCGGCAGCGGTGGTTATTGTGGATATTAATTATTTATCATTATCAGCTGGAAATGTATTTAGTAGCCATGAACGCAAAATTGTATGGTATAAAATTCCGTGTGGTGTCACACGGGCATACTGCACACACCAACTCGCCTGCAAAGCGTGGTGAGTATTGGCAAATTCCCCTCAAAATGACGTCACAATTGTGGAAATCCATGGAGGAGGCCTTTGTTCAGCAGTGGACGTCTATAGGCCGATATGATGCTATTATCGTGTAGTAGAGTTAGTAAAAGATAATGTTTGTCGTGTACTAAAATGGTTTATTTTAAAGAGCTGGGGAGTTAGTTGCAATGTTTGTTCTCCCAGCTTAAACAGTAGGAAGCGGTGCAGGGCGGGCTTGTATCATCATCATTTCGGCCGAATGAAGTCCACTGCTGGACACAGGCCTCCCCCAAAGATGTCCACAACGACCGATATGGATGTGTCTGCTTGTGAGACACTTGAGTTTTATCTTTCTTGTAAAATAAAACCCGAAGATTGATTTGGAAAACTTGTATAATGAATAGAAAACATGAAAATTGTGAGAGGTATAAAACAGTGACCGCCGATTCGAAAGACGGATTATATCTCAATAAAAAAATAGATGCTACGGTAGATGGAAAATAATTATTCACAACGTCAATAATCTTAAGGCGCGGAGACATGATTTGCAGAGTTTTGTATTTGCGTATCAAAAATATGCAGGCGCCGCGCCATACTCCCACCGTTGAAAGACTCTTCTTTCAACTACAAATCCTTTCAGTTTCTTCAGACAGGTGAAGTGGGCACAATCGCACCAGAGCTCGTCGGAAGCAGGCCGCAGCAGTTCTCACATCTGCCACTCGTGCAATGCCATCTGGTCCTGGGAAAAGCCTTGTCACTCGTCCAAGTTTCCAACAAAGAGGTGGCAGGTTTTCATCCTTGATTAGGACTAGATCATTTATGTTGAGCTGCGATGTGTCCTTCCTCCATTTTTGTCGCATTTGTAGCTCGCTTATGTATTCTCTCTGCCAGCGACGCCAAAAATGCTGACGGATTTGCTCCAACCTTTGGTATCGCTTCAGCTTACTGGGTTCCACGTCTTCAAGGGCAATAGACGGAAATGTAGTTAGCGGTCTCCCGATGAGAAAATGTCCTGGGGAGAGGGAGAGGAAATCGTTAGGATTGGAAGACATGGGATACAAGGGACGACTATTTAATATTGCCTCCACTTGTGCAAATAATGTTTGCAATTCTTCGAAAGTTAGGTGAAGATTCCCTATGACACGTTTGACATGATGTTTAGCGGATTTTATGCCTGATTCCCAAATGCCGCCAAAATGAGGACAGTAAGCTGGAATGAAATTAAATTTTATGCCTTCTTGTGCAGCAAAGTCGGAAAGTAAGTGGTTGTTTGATTTGAAAAATGAACCCAATTCTTTAGCCGCCGCGACAAAGTTTCGACTATTGTCAGAGAATATTTCTGCCGGCTTGCCGCGACGTGCAATAAAACGTCTTAAGGTCATAATAAAGTCGTCTTTAGACAAGCTGCTTACTGCCTCTAAATGAACACACTTATATCGCATACAGATAAATAGGCACAGATAGCATTTAATAAGTCTTGCGCCGCGTCCCTTACGGTTTATAATAAAGAACGGCCCAGCAAAGTCCAGACCAACTGACAGGAACGGAAAATTTGCTGTGATACGTTGTAAGGGAAGATTCCCCATTTTCGGTTGTAGGGTTTTCCCTTGAAAGCGTCTGCATATCACACATTTGTGTACAGTGCGACGAGCAAGATGCCGACCATTTATAGGCCACACTGTTTCCCTGACTGTGGCTAATAAGAGTTGTGGACCAGCGTGCATCTGACGGATATGTTCACGCCAAAATAATAATTGAGTAAGATGGTGTGACGAGTCCAGAACAATTTGATGCTTCTTCTCATAAGAATAATCAGAAGCTTGGATTCTGCCACCAACTCTAATTAAATTGTAACTGTCTATAAACGGTGCCAATGACACAATTTTAGATTTATTATGTAACGGTTTGTTATCCTTTAACATTTTATAATCAATCAAAAATGACTGCTGCTGAGCTATAAAACATAGACTTTTAAAAGAATATTTTAATTCATCGGATGTTAAGAAATCTGTGCGCTTTGAATCAGGATTCTTTGCGTTAAAAATAAATCTTTTAACATATGCTAGTACTCGTTGTAGCCTAGTAAATGAAGAATAATTTTCAAAATTGATTAAAGGTTCTGTGTTATTAGATAATGATATTATAGAAAATATAATAATTTAGATAATAAATAAATTTTCCGTGTGGTGCCGGCTCAGAATGCTACCACCCCATCTCTTCCCATGGGTGTCGTAAAAGTCGACTAAGGGATTGGCCGGAGGACGGGCAGCAGCGTCCTTCGAATACATTAACAACTCAACTGCGATCGCCAACCCGCCTGCCAAGCGTGGCGATTATGGCAAAACCCCCCAATGAGCCCACAACACATCCATATCGGTGGTTGTGGTGATCTTTGGGGGAGGCCGTGTCCAGCAGTGGACTTCATTCGGCCGAAATGATGAGATAATGCACTTAAATTGGATTTAACTTCAGGTAAGTAATTTTTTCTTACAATATTAGAATTCAAGATAGGCCAATTTAATTCATCTTTGGTTAAGAATTTTGGGCCATACCACCACAGATCTAACTTCGGCAGTTGACTCGGATTAACACCCCTCGAAATGAGGTCAGCTGGGTTTTCTGAAGTAGGTACGTACCTCCACGATGATGGTTGTGTTATTTCTATGATTTCACCTATGCGATTTGCTACAAACGTTTTTAAATTTCTAGGTACGCTGTGAATCCATGAGAGGACTACGCTGGAATCGCACCAATGGACTACGCGAGAAGGTTTGTATTTTATTGCATCACATACACTTTTAGTTAATCTGGCACCGAGTAAGGCAGCGCAGAGCTCCAAGCGGGGAATCGTCATAGGTTTTAAAGGTGAGACTTTAGACTTTGAGCATAATAGCTTGATGGTAACGTCATTATTATGATCTATTGATTTAATATAAACGCAAGCACTGTAGGCGCATTGCGACGCATCACTGAAGGAATGGACTTCAATGACTTTTGCCTGGTCACAAATAACGTGTCTAGGAATATGTAAATTAGCAATATGATGTAAATTATTAGAAAACGCATACCAAGATTCTTGAATGTCTTTGGTAACTGGTTCGTCCCAATTGATTTTAAGGAGCCATAACCTTTGTAACATAATTTTTGGTAAAATTATACACGGACTTAATAAGCCTAGGGGGTCAAATATTTTTAATGAATTTGACATTATGCGACGCTTAGTCAAGTCATTGTCTGTCATTGATTTAATTATAAAATGTAATTGATCGCTGGATGGATTCCAACCCAATCCCAGCGTGCTCGATGATTCGCTTAATATAAGTTTATCCTTCTGATTAAGTTTGTTATCTTGCAAAATACTTATTAAATTACTTTTAAATTTCCGCAATGGAAGGCAAGCTGAATTTAATGCATTCGAAACGGATTCTTTTATGTGGTGCAACTCGTCCTTGTCATTAGAGCCTGTAATGAGGTCGTCGACATAGAAGTCATTTTGAATAATAGATTTGATGAGTTTGTCATCACATTCCTCTCCAACCTGCCACAGGCAACGCGTACTTAAATAGCTCGCACTTGCTGTACCATAAGTGACGGTATTCAACTTGTACGTTTTTATTGGCTGCGACTCGTCTTCTCTCCACAAGATCAGTTGCAGATTTCGATCATCATTGTGCAATTTAACCTGGCGGTAAAAAATTTCAATATCACCCGTGAGCAGGTACTTGTACTGTCTAGCCCTAACCATAATGGAGAAAAGAGAGTCTTGCACATTCTCATTTTTTCATTTCGGCCGAATAAAGTCCACTGCTGGACACAGGCCTCCCCCAAAGATCACCACAACCACCGATATGGATGTGTTGTGGGCTCATTGGGGGGTTTTGCCATAATCGCCACGCTTGGCAGGCGGGTTGGCGATCGCAGTTGAGTTGTTAATGTACTCGAAGGACGCTGCTGCCCATCCTCCGGCTAATCCCTTAGTCGACTTTTACGACACCCATGGGAGGACATGGGGTGGTGGCATTCTGAGCCGGCACCACACGGCACATTAGGACCCACCATAAGAATATCATTTAGCGAACGTCCGTTGGAAGAGGAGGCAGAGCCATCAAACACGACCCGTATTTTGGTGGATTCACTTCCCTCTTTAAATACTGCGTGGTGACACAGGAAGTAGTTTGGAATCGGTTTTGCTATAGGCGATCAACTAAATGGCCTAATTCTGCATATTCCTTGATGAATTCAGTGTATTGCTGTTTAAGATTAGAATTTTTACGACATCGTTTTTCTTGATTTAGTAGACGCTGTTTGGCTAAATTGTAAGACTCACCAAGGCAAGAAGGATTTTCAAGCAACGGTAATTTGACGCAAAATCTACCGGAACTTAATCGTATGGTATTAGCTGTGAAATGTTCTTCGCATAACCTTTCACTTGGAGCTAGAATGGATTTACGAGGAAGCTCTTCGACATCCCAAAATTTCGTTATGTTTCGATCAATATTTGTTAGGGAATCTGACATGTATGATTGATTTATAGTTGATGAATGATTGCATTGAATGTATTTAGAACAACTAGAATACATTGGACCGGATATGAGCCAGCCAAACTTTGAATTTATTAATTTCGGGTTCTTAGGTCCTAATGAAAACTGTTCAGTACCCAAGACATCCCAAAATATATCCGCCCCGAGAATAACGTCTACCTTTGATGGTAAGTTAAAATTGGGATCGGCTAATTTTATGTTATCGGGTAATTTAATGTGTTTCATGTTTATAGGAGCCCTAGGTAGCTCACCTGTCAGCTCATCAAGCACTAAACAGGACAAGGTAGTGCTATATGGATTATTAATTGAATTTAGTAATATGTTGCAAGTTTCGGTTACTTGGTCGCATACATTATTGCCTATTCCAATTATTTTTAATTCTTTTATTTGACTTATGTCTAACTGTAATTTCTGTTTCAGGTTTCTTGATATAAAAGAAGATTGACTGCCACAGTCTAAGAGGGCACGTACCCTTTCGGTAATATGAGTCAGTGGATTCGACACTTCGATGACAACGGTAGATAAAAACACCTGATACCCGTGTTCCTTTGAGAAAGTGGCTAGAATTTCAGCAGAGTTCGCAGAAGACATAGATGCTGACGCATCATGACCTTGGTGAATAAGAGAATTATGGCGTTCATTACAATTCCTAAATATACATGGTCCCAATGAACAGTCAGACACTTGATGGCCCTGTTTTAAACAATTAGGACACAGATCATATTTTTTAACATCAGCCAATCTTTCAATAACGCTTTTATTTTTAAATGTCGGGCATTGGTAAATTCTGTGTGGACCTTCACAAATAATACAACAAATTTTATTTTTAATGTGTTGCTGTTGATAATTGCTCATAAAAGTTTTAACATGAGGAGTTCTCTCTTGTTTATTATTAAAATTAATATTATGTTGTTTTTTGTTTGAGTATGTATAGTGATTATGGGGATTTTGCCCAGTGTGGAACGTGGACTTGGGCATTTTATTAGCATTGTCAGCTTTACTACGATTCAAGGCTTCTAAGACATCAGCACAGTCTGTCAAAAACTTATGAAACTGAGGTAATGTTGGTACGTCATCGTATGAATTGCGTAATTCTTCCCACTTTCTTAGACTGTGAGTATCTAATTTAGACGACATCATAAATACAATCAAAACGTCCCATTTATCAGTGGGTTGCCCTAAACTCGCCAGTGCTCGCAAGTTCTTAGTTACGTGGTCAGCCAAATATCGCAAAGATCGTTCGGATTCGCTAATCATCGGCTTCAAATTGAATAGTTCAGATAGATGATAATTAATAAGCAACCTCTTGTTGTCGTATCGCTCACAGAGCAATGACCACGCCTCTTTATAGTTTGATGATGATACTTCGAGATTAGAAATGATACGTGCTGCATCTCCTTCAAGATAGGATATTAAATAATGGAATTTGTGTATGTCCGAAATGTGTTCATTGTTATGTACTAAAGCTTGAAAAGTATCTCGAAACTCAAGCCAGCGAAAATACGCTCCGCCAAATTTGGAAATCTCTATTCGCGGCAGCCTGAACCCCACACGATCAGAGTTGTGAATATGGCATGAGGAAACTGAAGACTTGCGTCGCGCTTCAGATTGCATGTTCGCGTCTTCAATAAGACTCTTAGCTGTTGCTATACATGAAATAATATCGTGCTCAATGCTATCACGCTCATCAATCTCTGACTCCAAATTTTGATGATTAAGAACTTCAATTTCGGTCTGAAGGTTATCGAATTTGGTAGATAATCCCTCAAACTTACTTAACTTTAATGACAACTCCACAAGTTCAATACTAGATAATTGCAATGATTCTAATGTTGATACATAGTTTTTAAATTTAGTTATTTGCCCTTTAATAGAACTACGCTTTACAATTAAATCTTTGCAATTAGCAGTAGATTTGTCTGACTCAGGTGGCATTGTTATATACTACTAAAAAACCAATAAACACTTGTCCACTTAGCTGCACTTAGTTAGGACTAATTTATGTATCTCACTCTTCCTCCTTTCGGCGTCACTTTGCAGCGAAGAAAACGGTTCCGCACAGCTGATCGATGGCGAATGCAGGTCGTA
This sequence comes from Diloba caeruleocephala, assembly GCA_947459985.1. Lineage (NCBI taxonomy): Eukaryota > Metazoa > Arthropoda > Insecta > Lepidoptera > Noctuidae > Diloba > Diloba caeruleocephala. The sequence goes on along the minus strand of OX381612.1, from coordinate 28,914,247 downwards.
TTCCTTCACCGAACCTGGAAATTTCGGCAGAAACGGGTGAAAAGTAAGAAATTACTTTGTTGGATCAATAGCCATCTAATGGCTGGACTAAGAACTTTATTGAAAATGACCAAATAACTTGTCAATAATAATGAGAATGTAATAGTAAGAACCTAAGTTCACCATAAACATAAAAAGTTTTGCAAATAAAATGAACAACTTTAATCAAAAGAAACCGCTAAAACTAATTAAATGGGTAAATAATTGTTTTTCATTTGCACATCAGTATACTTGTTATAAGTACCCAGGTATATATTGACTTGTTTAATATACCTGCACCTGACTTTAGACAAGTTCTATTGTTTGGAATTATATTATGAAATTATCGACACAAATAATGAATAGCTATCTGGGAATGAGATTACATTTATATCTATTCGTTTGAAATAGTAAACAGGCAATGTATTAATGTATATTTGTTAGTTTAGTAATAAACTATTAGATGATTTGAACATCGAATGACCTTTGTACCCAGGGGCGTGTAGGTATGCAATAAAAAAGAAAATAATTGATGTTTCGTTCATGAATATCGTGATTTTACGCGATTGTAAGATGAATACAGGCTGTAATGACCTTTTATGCCTTTAGATGCACTGTGAAGGCAATAATTAGTTGATATTGGTTATATAGGTAGGACAAAGAATGGATTAGGACACTTATCTCTGTGGAAGAATGCTGCCGTGGTCGTGGCTAAGTCTAATTGTTCTAGCTTAGCTGCCGGATCCTGACGGTCTTCACTCTGGATGATGCACGTCCTGATTATGCCCAGCAATGACTTGCTGATTCGTGATCGTATGTTTTCCAGTCCTGTCACGGTCGCCAATTATGTCTGCTTGTGAGACACTTGAGTTTTATCTTTCTTGTAAAATAAAACCCGAAGATTGATTTGGAAAACTTGTATAATGAATAGAAAACATGGAAATTGTGAGAGGTATAAAACAGTGACCGCCGATTCGAAAGACGGATTATATCTCAATAAAAAAATAGATGCTACGGTAGATGGAAAATAATTATTCACAACGTCAATAATCTTAAGGCGCGGAGACATGATTTGCAGAGTTTTGTATTTGCGTATCAAAAATATGCAGGCGCCGCGCCAGGATGTGTTGTGGGCTCATTGAGGAGTTTTGCCATAATCGCCACGCTTGGCAGACGGGTTGGCGATCATATAGTTTTATGTTAAAATGAAGCCTGGAGGTAAAAAATGACTAGGTGTTGGATTGGTATCTGCATGCCCATACCGAGTTGTCTCAGGGAAGATGGCGCTCACGAGATCGGGCTTGTATGGGTGCTGTCTAATGTTGTTCAAAATGAACTATTATTGGGATGAAGTTTTTTTACGCGGCTTACAGATTCGACTGACGATTACTGCCAGTTCACTCTATGGCTGGCAGAAATAGTCACGTAAGGGAAAAGCGTTAGGCCCCTCCAGACTGCTTTTCCCTCTCTTTGTATTTCTCTCGGTCACTTTTTTATTTTTTTTATTTTTCACTACCACAATATTTTTGCTGCGATTTGTTGTGGACGAAACACGCGAGCAAAATATACTTTTAATTCACAAAGATGAATTACTAACGACATGGATGTTATATGGAATGAAAACTTGATGATGATGATGACAAATAGTAATTGTCTTAGGTTTTCGCGATTATTTCACATTATAATAAACTGCTGCAGGTTTATTGTAATAGTAAAAAGGAGATGGCAAAACGCATTAGTGTGAGCGAAAACAAACATTAGGTCCATGTAAGTATGCAGCGCAGCAATGACGTTCATAAGTTTCTATCAACTCGTGGGAAAAAACTATATACTTAAGTTGCATTTATTAAGCCGCCGAAGCCGCTGGCATAGCTACTATATATCCTACTATATATGTATGCAAATATATATATAGCCCTACAAACAAACAATGAACTGTGTGGTGTTTGGATTAAAAATACAGCGGCACTCCATCTCCTCCGTGGATGTCGTAAAAGGCGACTAAGGGACTCTAAACCAGAGCGAAGGCAGCAGCGAGGATTGTTGACAGACACAAATCGTACATGCTCAACCACCTCCACACTGGCCTTCCAACGCAATGAAACAAAGTACTAACGTATGTAGGGAGGTAAATTACCGCTCAGTTAGAGCCACTACCTGCTGGTCGTCGGGCCTGCTAAGTTTTATTGAAGTTTACGATGTTCGCCGTCACTCGGTCGCGGCCGCTCGACGATAATACACCAATTCAATTACTGCGTACCTCTGAAAATGGATTGCCAGAGAAAGGTGGTTTTATTAGATTTCTTCGTGATATTTGCTAGTACTATCTGGCTAGTAATGGACTCCTCTTGCGGACGAGTCCTGTGTAATGAGATTACGAACTGTCACGTCACGCCTGCGATATGAATATTATCTAAGATGTTGCGAACATCAGTGTGGCTCGTCAGCCTGTTGTCGTAGCCTGGCAGGTTGGTGAGTGCGTCACCTGCCATCTACCTGGGACTAACCGTCCAGTTAGGGAGGTCCAACAGGCAGTAGGTGACAATTAGCGTGCCACAGTACGCGCAAAAACGCGTCGTCGAGGCCGTCTTGCCGCTCTTCGGAGCCTGGCTCCGAAGGAGCGAGCGCGTTACATTCCGCCTAACGCAGGTATTCACCGGACACGGTTGTTTCGGTGAGTACTTGCACAGCACACGCTCGGAGACTGCCCTGCATGGGCTGCCGAGCGGCGGATCCTGGTCGATCGGATTGGACAAGATCTCTTTCTGCCAGTATTATTGTCGACTATGCTGGCATAGCATGAAAATTGGAATGCGGTGGTCTCCTTCTGTGAGAGCGTCCTCCTCCAGAAGGAGGTCGCTGAGCGGGATCAGGAGATGGCTGATCCCACTCGGACAAGGAGAACACGGAGCTGAGGTAACAACCACCACGGCACCCGTGTCCTACACGCCTGAGCCCCCTGTCGTCGTGTGTCGAAATCTATGGAGGATGCCTTCGAGCAGTGCATCCTTTGGTCGATCTGATTTTGGTGCTGATGAGGCAAAACGCTGCTGCCCAACGTGAGAACTTGGATGGAGTCTCAGTTCAGGTCAGATGTTATTGCGTTTTTAATTGAGAAATAGTTATAGAACGAGGTTCAAATCGCATTCAGTAAACGGTGATATGTTCACCTCCTGTATCAAGGGAAATTAAGAGACTCCGCAAACCTTTCAACCTCGAAATAAACTGAACAAATGTATTAATCGATGAATTGGTAACAAAATACGCAATTAATAATAATGAATACGGCCCATTATGGAGTTTCAGAAACTTTCATCTATAAGTCGTCACAGATTCAGTCATTATTCTGCTGGTTATCATGAGACTTCGAAACTTCCGGCGAAGTAACAATATCAAGTTCAAATTTGAGTTCAAACTCGCTTTTATCTATTACCAGACCCTCGACATTCCGGGTGTGAGGCAGCCTTATACAGTTGAATATTTGCTAAACCCTCAGGAAATGGAGTTGGTGCTATATTCTTAACCCGGACTGCCCCTCATATAAATATATTAGATTTAATATCAATGTTTGGAAGTATAGTAGGTAACTATGAACTGTCTATTATCTTATATTACGTAATGGTGTGTGCTAGCGGCCATGCGCTACGACACACTTACTAAAAGTTTTAGCTTTGTTATTTTTTATATGAAGCATGTGTTTTATAAGATGTTGTGTATAACAGACTAACGTGTTACTGGGGGGTTTGTTGCGCCGTTTCTTCTCCCCAGTTTAAACACCCGAAGCGGTGAAGGGTGGGCTTATCGGGTGCTGGCTTTTGATGAAGTTCTTTTTTTAAAATCTATTTTGAATCAATGATCATTTCATTTCATCATCTCCGCCGAATGAAGTCCACTGCTGGACACGGGCCTCCCCCAAAGATCACCGGCAAAGACCGATATGGCTGTGCTGTGGGCTCAATGGAGGGTGCTATTTGTCTTTTAATTTCATTTCATTAAAAGCTATATTCCGTCGTGTCGTAGAGCCCACGCAAGTACAGAACTAGTTTCATTTGTCCGGGAGGCGGGAACAAAACGCAATAGTGCGGGCGGCGCGCGGCAGCAGGTACGAGATGTGTTTTCTTTACATTATACGCGGGTGAGCGAGCTTCACGGCTCACCTGCGGAGGCTTTGTGTCTGATCGCGACACCGAACATTTAAATTATTCAGCGCCGTTTGTGTTTGTTTACTGGCGTCCCGAGCTGGTGTGTGCGTATGTGAGCGACACCACACACACATACATACCACACATGTTTCGAATAATAGAATATTAAGTGTCGTCGTGACTCCGGTGTGAACACGGCGCGGCTGATATTGTATTCATGACAACTATCAGTGGCATATCATGTGCCAGACAACTACAGCTAACGCAGAGAGAGCGCTGCTTAGAGCGCGACTGAAACTGTAATTTCAAACAGTGGCTGCGAGGCGGGGTTATCAATGTGTCATATAATAAAATGCTCCTCGTACACGTGCGTGTGATTGGCGGGAGCTTAAACATCGCGTAACGCACGCCTTTGTTTTATTAACATTACAACGATGTCTGCGCCGCACTGGATACTAACATTCTATCCACAACCTTACTCAGACGTAGTTGCCTAACTTTCCTAAATTCACATGTGTTTGACACAGCTGTAATGCTATGTATATCTATCTATATTAATAAATCAATACCTAGAACGAGTTTGATATCACTCTGCAAACCTAAAATTTTACCCGTTACTGAAACTATATCGTATTGTTATCGTCTGCCACTTTGTTTTAGGCTCCACTACGACCAGATGCGGCTTTTATCCGTATGTAGTATGATGGAACTGTAATCTATCTACTGCTAACCAATGCTGGGGAAACAGCGGTAACTAAATTCTTGAGGTTCAACCATTCGTGAGATCTTTTTAATTGTTTCTGACTGCTTGCATATTAATCTCAAAGTTGCTCGGCTCCTCTGATGAGGTCTACGTTCCAACCCTCGAGCGCTCATATCCAAGACCCCGAGAGCTTTCAACTCGAACATCAAAATCGCTTCGAGTGCCTGGAACATTGCGTATCTGTGCACGATTTAAATGGTAGGTTTCTAGAAACTGTCCAAACGGTTGGTCTGCGTCCTTTAAAACCCACCGCAAAGGTAGACTAATAAAGTTGTCGGTAATTTCCCAGAAACTGTTCACCGCTGTAATGGAGGATGCCGTCAAGCTACTGGAGTGGAAAGGATTCGGCATTAACATCAATGGTGAATATATCACTCACCTTCGATTTGCCGGCAAGCTGGGGCTGGCAGCTAGTATAAAATATAATAATAACTCTGAGCGAAGTGTTAGGAAAATATATGCTAGAATGGAATACGTGATATCTGATAGCATTTTACAGTCCACAGTTTAGATGCTCGTAAGGTAGGTCAACTGATTAGTGTAGTATAGTAAAGGCGGCGACCCGGCTAGGATCCCCGCCCTCGGACCCGGAGGTGCGAGCCCTCACGTCCTCATATGTTTGGCGCGCGTTAGGTGCGAGGACGAGGCCATCGACTAGTGCCGCGCCAAGTTGAGTGGCCCACAGAATGGAGCTTCACCAGGCCCTGGTGGTGTTGTCTTTATAGGGGGCCTCGGGGTCGCGAGCGCGCTTATTGGGAAATCTGCGTGCTCATACCGAGCGACCCCCGGGAAGACAGCGGTGCGCATGTGGTCACGTACCGCTGTGTGCACAGCGCATAGTGAGGCCTCGAGGGAACCTTTTACAATTCCCTCGAGAGATGCCTGGGGGGGTGGCCTCTTTACAGTCGCCTTCCCTCCACTAGAGGGGATGACCACTTTACAGTCATCCCCTCCAAGATGTGCCTAAAGGCGTGGCGCCAATGGGTGGCTCTAGTTGGAGATCTTTCGAGTTCCTGGAGCCTCCCTTCGGTGCCGACGATGATCACTCCGGTGGTTTTAGCCGGTAGGAGTCCGGCATGCCCCTTCGCCCTTTCCCGGGGCGAAGGAAGTACATGAGGTATTTCCAACGGATCAATAAAAAAATAATAAAAAAAAGGCCCTGGTGGTGGAGTGGAAGGCTAGGCTCACTTACTGCTGGACGTTACAATGGCTACTACATTTCTACTAACCTATATGTAAAGTAGATAAAACCGAAAATAGTATATTAGGAGGTCCATCTTTCTTCTTTCTTTATTTTCGTGTGGTCCGTGACCTAGTCCTAGATCGGGGCCGGATCGGTAGATCGGGGTGTTGACGCACGTGGCATTCGTGGGTCAATTGCCGCAGCAGGCAGGCGTTATGTTGCGCATCGCTTACACCTTAAATATAGCGTTAATTATTATTAATCCGTTCAGATTGTGTATTTGGCCCATTTGTAATCCCGGAATTTTAGTACTTTTATGGCATGTCCATATTGAGTTCGTCACAAAATCTCGCAAAATTGCATTACCTGTTCCGATCACTGATTATAATAAATAGACTAATGAGTGCACGCGTACATAGCTCCTGAGGACGGCAACATTTAGATCAGGCATGTTTAGCAGCTCAACAACAGTCGGAGCTAAGCGGCAGAACTACTTAACTATCATTTAATAACGAACTAATTAACCTGGTTAGAATCTGAAATTACATTACGTGTCCGCAAACTTAGCAAACGGTCGGTGAAGCGGCGTGCTGCTAAACTTGGCGTACTGCGGCGCGTCTGCGTGCCGCCTGTGGGCGCTCCGCTACAAGCAGCTCACGCGACCTGGGGTGCAATTCTCTAAGCTCAAACATCCATACATCCTTGAATACATAATTGAAATAACGACGATAACCCAATTTGGTATTCGCCAAGACTGGTCCTCGTGGTTCACCGTCAGTAACGTATCCTTGAATAGCTTCAATCATGTCTTAGCTAGCAACAAATTGGTTTTACACCGTTATTTCGATTCCGTATTCAAGGATGTATGGATGTTTGAGCTTAAGGAATTGAACCCCTGCACCCGCGGGTCTGCCCCCGAGTGCGCGAGTGCGCGTGTGTGCAGAATGTAATTTCAATTGCGGCGGACCGCGGCCGCACCGCACTTCGCCATTGTTTTCGCGTTTATTCATATTTCAGGAATATCGAGCGAATTATTTTGTATATCGATTGCTGTGCCCGTGTTGGGCTAGCGCTGCACCCGTGTCGACTGTCCCGGTGCGGATTTATTTCTGTCAGTTTACATCGAGTGAACAATACATTTAAGCAACACATTAAACGTGTATAAAAAGTCTAACTCTTAGTCTCATGCTTACTAGAACATATGTATTTAAGTAACAACTGTTACCCTTATTAAAGTTAATAAATAAAATATGTAAACACCTGGCACATTCATCTCTATAGTTAAGAAGTTAACTGGGGAGATTGGAATTGCCACCGTTCAAAAATCGTTAAAGGTTGGATGTTCGCCTTAAGTGCGTCTTCAGGAGAAACGTCAGATGTGCTCTCCGCCGAACTTCCCTGACTTTATAAGTGCCTACTTACAGAGAATGCTTAAAACATTGAGAAATGTTAGTGAAAATAATGCGTATGTAGACCATTTCATATATGTAACTGTCGTTAACGTGATTCCCAATAAGTGATCTCGGATGTTATACATTATCGTGTGTTAGTACATTGACCAATAATATTCCAATTTTTTTATATATACTTTATAATTCCCTATAGTTTCAATTTAAATTCGTCACCATATTGTTGTGAGCTCCATTTCCAATATCAAAATACGTTCCATGTGCGGGTTGTACTGACACATGTACATGAAATAAAAACGAATACACGATGTGGCTGAGCCGTGAAATACTTTTTCATAGGCAGCTGGCGAGTATTTCGGTATATGATTCGCTCGTGTTTTATATCGATGAGAATTAAAGTTGAGATCAATACGAATCGATTTGGTCGTTTCAGTTTAGATTCTACGTCCCTGCGTTTGTGTGTTACAGCGCTCCAAATTTGTAATAAGTAAAAGGCTACAAAATCTTCCGGGTGGTGTCCTGATTAAAACTATAGGATCACTTGATGTGTCTGTGGCTGTCATAAAAGGAATCAAAGGAATTCTAAACTAGAGGAATGGGCGGCAGCATCCCTTCTGCTAAACGTAGCCATGCTGCGCTCACCAACCCGCCTGCCAAGCGTGGTGAGTACCTACCGGCAAGTTCCTCACAAAACGACGACACAGCTGTCTATCTATGGGGGAGGCCTTTGTTCCGCAGCGGATGTTCTCTGACTGATAGGATGACTAAATCATGCAGACATTTTGCTCACTACTTTTGGCCAGTAGGTACATGTTTTAAAACTCATGAAATTAATGGAAGCGAGTATTACGATAGATTATTGTTAATAGTAGCAATATTTTGTTTAGTATTCTTATTCTCTATTAGACAAGGGTTTATTACTTGAAACTTGATGCAGACGAAGTAAAAATATTCAATATGTCTGCCTTCGGAATACCAGACGCCTGGATGTCTGACTCATCGATTTTCTTCATTTTTAACACGCTTTTATTAGCTTGGTATGAATCTATGGATCTATGTATCGGAATTTTTTAACTCGATATTCACCCCCTTCAAAAAGTCGGATTTTAATTTTTTTTGACATCCACAGGAGGAGATGGAGTGGTGCTATATTCTTAATTCGGATACTATACGACACTTGATTATACACTTTTTTATACATACAAAGCCTAAGATAGGTAAAGTCGATTACTTCAAATTCGAAGCCCTGGATTGACCATGCCTCTTCGATTTTGTTCTTTTTCAGAAGGATTCTAAGCATCAACCATACGAGCAGACACAGAGCCTAGAGTAGGCCTTTTTATTAAAAAAATCGAAGGGCTGTGAATTTGTCAATACAACAAATATTATATATATACAATACAAAACGCAGCGCTACCGTAGCGGCAGATGCACTCCTTTATATTTATTTTAGTGCAATTATCAATAGTTACAATGACGGCCACATGACCAAATCCTCACTCGCTGCCTGATTATTCATCGCCAATTGATACTATATATAATATATAGTCAACAATACCGCAATGCCTCAAGACGCAAGTCTTTAACCAGTGTGTGTTACCAGTGATGACATATGGAACAGAGACGTGGTCACTCACAATGGGCCTCATAAGAAAGCTCAAGGTCACTCAGCGAGCTATGGAGAGAGCAATGCTTGGTATTTCTCTACGAGATCGAATCAGAAATGAGGAGATCCGTAGAAGAACTAAAGTTGTCGACATAGCTGAAAGGATTAGTAAACTGAAGTGGCAATGGGCAGGGCACATTGCTCGTAGAACTGATGGCCGTTGGGGCACAAAGGTTCTCGAATGGAGACCGCGCACCGGAAAACGCAGCGTGGGACGACCTCCAACGAGGTGGACAGACGACCTGGTGAAGGTAGCTGGGAGTCATTGGATGAGAGCGGCATGTGACCGCTCGTTGTGGAAATCTAAGGGGGAGGCCTTTGTTCAGCAGTGGACGTCCTGTGGCTGATATGATGATATGATGAATTGATACTATTATCAAACGGCGATGATGATTTTATATGAAAACAAACCAAAGTAACCAAATCCAGCAAGCTTCTGTTAACAAACATGGAATACTGCCAGACCGCGTTTACGATATAGAATTGTTCTGATAGCTCGTTGGTATAAGTTATTCAAATACCCAAAACTATATATAATCCAGCCGCAGCATAGGTGACGGCAGCTGACGGCACGTCACGGCAGCCGAGAGTATTCCTTGGTGTATCCTTCACAGGCAAATGTGAACTTTAATCTCCAAGCAGACATTTCATTTTTCTTCATGTGCACGCAGATAATACTGTTTGTCGCAGCACCAAACAGTGGTTCACAGCAATGTACTGAATAGTGAGCTATCTTTGCCCACAGACGACGCACAGAAACATGTTTCATGGTTTTGATTTTCAGTAAGATGATATTTCTGTTGGTTAGAAAAACGTTACTATTTTTCTTGTTGTTTTGTTTATGTTTGGTAATCTTAGTCGTATATCCATAGACATACCAGAGACCATATGGTGTCAACAACAATTGAGTTTTATTTTATTTGTAGTGTCACCAATTTTTTATTTTTATATTTTCTATTGTTTGTCGTGCATTTGATTGGGCGTGGATTTTTTTAATTTTTTTTTATTCAAAGCCCCGTTCTGGAAGTACTCCACCATACTTTGAGAAACGTAATAATAGCTGCGCGGTGTACCCGCTGCCGGCTGTCAACTCAATGCTATCAGCTTACGCTGGGGTCGCACCGCAGGGTACCGCATCGCGCCTCCCCCACAGATCCTGATAACGAACGGAGCCATTGAGAACCTACACCCTTGTAATTACTTGTAACACTCGGAATTCTGCCTCAGTGTTCCATTAATTAATATTGACTAACACGTTGTATCGTTTAATTGATGATACATAATTGAGATACGAAACTTACCGCTCACACGAACAATTAATGTAATGTAAGTAAACACTTGTTCCCTGACGTGTTCAACGCAACAATAGCTACGCGTATATTAACTCTTGAGCATGTATGAACAACAAACAATGTATGTTAGTACGTTCCCGTCGGTGCGGGGGCGGCCCACAGCGACACCGACGGGCCTTGTTTAAACTTTAATCGCGTCGGAACTTGCGCTCCTACAGTTTTCACTGAGTTGCTAACTTCATCGCCGAATACTTTGGGACATGAACCGAGCACCATACAGCGACTCAACTTGTCAGTGCCTTGCGGTGCGGCACGATGCGGTGGGGCACGATGCGGTGCGGTAAACATGCTTGCCGCGAATACACTTAATGAAATATTTACACTTGTAGTTGCACTTTAGGTTTAATCCCTATTTTTATTGGGCCCAGTGGTAATTCTTTATGAACTTCGTCCGCCCCGAAAAAGGACGAAGGGGCATGCCGGACTCCTACCAGCGGCGGCCATCTTCGGCACCTAAGGGGGGCTCCAGGTAGGTTTAATCCCTGCTGCATCAATAATGCTACAATTTGTGCACTTGCACAAGTATTCTGTCTATACTAAATCAACATAAGTGATGTTAAGATAATTAGTAGAAGGTAATTATATTAAATTTTAGTGATAATTGAGCGTTTTAGTACATACTCATTTCAAGACATTGGTTAAAAGACACATTAGTCTGAAATATATTTTATAGAATTTAGTTTAAGGCTACCTTCAGACATTTTGGCGGTCGGTCACGGAAGAGTAACAATTCACCGCCGCCCATGAACAACCGCAACACCAGAAGAGTCGCTGATGCGTTGCCAACCTTTTAGGGAGACCTACACTCTTTTCTTGAGGGTACCATGTCATATGTGTTTGGGAATACCGCTGCTGAAATCTGGTCCCAACATTTTCTTCGTATGGGGCAACAAGTGACGAGTAAATTGTACAGTACCATACCTCCAACTATCAAGATACTGAGGATGGTATTCCGACTCGATGCGGGTGGTGCGATGATACCATCGGCTAATGGCTAGAAGTATGCTGAAGAGTTCCTCAGAGCACTCCCCATTATTTATGCGGTAGAAGATGCACAAAGACGCAACACCGGGGGATCGAGCCTATTGGAAACTGAAGCTTCGAGCGGCTTGACGTTGGATGCAGTCAAATGGAAGGAGTTGGGGTTGGGGTGCTCCAGCCTAAATATGAAAGCAGTATTCAGGGTGCGGCTGGACTTGTGCCTTTTAAAGTTACATGACTTTTAATAAGTCTTAAAAGTTAGCATATTACAGATAAAAATGTTTTTAAATGGCATCCAGTACATTGATTCGATTATGCATACCTACATTAGTGTATTAAATGTGTGAGCATATTTCTAACGGCACTATAATTCTGGTGATCTGAGCACAGAGAACTTCTCGTTGCGAAGCATTTGGGAGCACGCGTGGTAACATTGTGCTAGTTATTCTGTGTGAAAAATAATCTCTAAATCCACAAGACAATTGTTTTCATTTTACTTTCCGGTTTGAATAGACCTTAATACATTCTTATCATTTAAATCAAAACATATGCTTCACTGATGCGCAGTTGTCCGCAGCTGCAACTAGAAGCGAGTCGCGTCCTCGAGCGGAGTGCGCCTGAACTCCGCACATCGTCGCGGGCACGCGGTGCTAATGATCAATTAAAAGCGTGTAGTTTGTGGCGACTCCAACGCTAACGGACGTCCTCGTCAATGCTCAATTGTACATAATTACATACCGCTTTAATCTGAGACAAATTCAGTCAACGCGTTGTTGGAACCATGTTAAGTGAAAATATAGTTTTTGGTTAATAATATAATTGTTCTTTATTAGTTACAGGTATTTAGCAACATCGTCATCACAGCTGAGTATTTACATCCCTCGATACTAGGTCTATAATCGCCACTTTACGAACGGATTGGTGTTGTATAATGTCCATGTGTGTCCATCATTTTGACATTAAGATAAGATAAGATAAGATAATCGTTTATTGTACATTAATAATCTGTTGCGACACTCACGGTTCGACACGAAGCAGGTTGGGCTGTACCTAACCAAGATTCACATCGGAATTATACATACGAGGGCGGCACTGAAAATTTCGGGAATCAAGGAAGTGACACAACATTACTATTTAAAAATGTATTTATTGCTTTTCGAAGTATTCTCCGCGAAATTTGACACATTTTTCCATACGATGGAACCAGTCGTTGAAGCAACCATTCCATTCGGAAGTTGGGGTCTCCAAAATGGCCGTTTTGTAGGCGTCCACAGCTTCTTTAGGTGATGAAAATCTCTGTCCACGCAATTTATTCTTTATTTTAGGGAAAGTATAGAAATCATTAGGGCTTAGGTCGGGGCTGTACGGCGGATGGTCTAATAATTCTATGTTTTCTTGCTCTAAAAACTCTTTTGTTCTGTGCGCGGTGTGAGAACTCGCATTGTCGTGATGGAGGATGATGCGGCGGTTGCAGTTCTCTCTACGGAGTTCAGAAACGACCTGTGGCAAACAAATGCTAGCATACCATTCTGCATTACCCGTTCTTTGTCCCTCAAGAGGAATAGTCGTAACATGGCCGGTTTTGGAGACAAACGTGGCCACCATTTTTTTTGCAACACTCCGTGAACGAACAATTTTTGTTGACTTTAACTCATTTTCGAACACCCAAACTCGTGACTGGTTTTTTGTTTCGGGTTCGTACGCATATATCCAGGATTCGTCACCTGATACGATGTTGTATACAGCATTTGAGGATCCTGCGTGGAATCTTTCGAGAGTTCTGACGCACCAAGTAACGCGAGCCGCTTTTTGCTCTTCACATAGCAAATGCGGTATCGATCGGGAAAACAACTTTTTTACACCTAATTGTTCATGCAAGATTATTTGTATTTGACTCATGCCAATGTCTAAAGTTGCCTGAATTTCGCGGTATGTCACATGTCGATCTTCCTCAATCAGCTTACGCACAGCATCAACGTTTTCTTGGGTGACTGCAGTTTTTGGACGACCTTGACGAGGATCATCACTGAGCTTGTCACGTCCATGTTGAAATTCAGCAAACCAGCGATAAATTGTGGTTTGGATGGGGCTTCATCACCAAATGCAGAAATCATCCGGTCAACACACTGTGTTTGTGTTAAACCACTTCGAAAGTCATAATAAATCAACGCTCTTGAATTTTCTCGAGTCAATTCCATTTTCTCAACGACTAAACAAGTTTGACAAAACCTTGTGACAAGACCGTGAATCTTTTTTTAAATAAATAAATGGTATTCGATTTGTAAAACCAAGGAGTTTTCAATTAAAAAGATTTTAATATGACAGGAACAGTGGAAATATTCCATTCCCGATACTTTTAGTGCAGCCTATGTATATACACCCACGTGTGTGTCTGTAGAGCGAAGCGGAAAGTATATCAGCAATAAACGCGTAAGTTTACGAGTGAATCACATCTGTGTAGTAATTACGAGGCTATAAAGTCGGCAGGCGCGGCGCCGTGTTGTACTTTATACTCTGACATCAGTAATTAATCAAACGGCCAAGTGTGAGCGGCGACCAACAAGCGGTGTCGGGCAAAAAGCCGCATTAAGAGTTTCTTTGAGTTAATCGCACTGCTTGCGGCTCAGCTGGGCAGGCGGCAGCTGGGGACTGCACAGACGTCGCCTCCCGAGAGCCGCCATTCAGGGAAACCATCCGCTATTTAATTCGTTAAATTGAATCTTTTTCGCGGTCTGTTTTAATTACTTTACTACGATATTATTTCAATTCTGTTTGCTTTGGTTGTAATATTGCACATTATAACACATGCTAAACCTATAATGAAAGCTAAGATAGTACTAGTCTTACAGACTTAAACAAAAATAAAATGGTCACTCCCAGTATGACCAATTGCGACTCATCATATCAACCAAAGGACGTCTACTACTAAACAAAACCCTCCCCATAGATTTCCACAGCTGAGTCTTAATTTTAAAGGATATATGCCATACTGATATATAAGTGCCAGTACTTACACTGGTGGGTGCAGTATGGCTACTGTTCCACAAAAGGCTCTGGTTTAGAAAAGAAAAGAGAAGATAACAGTGATTCTATATTCTTAATACAGACACCACAAGGAACATTTAGTACCCTCTTATTTTTTACAAATTTGAAGCCCTGTATCGCATAAATGCAGCGACGTAAAACCTAAATTGTCTGGACCAAATAGAGACTTATTGATCTCAACTTTAAATCCTATCGATATTAAACATGAGCGAGTCGTATATCAAAATGCTCGCCTGCTCCATAACTATAAAAACAGCGTACACAGCTCAGACCCATTGTTTGAGTATTCACATCACACAGAAAACATGTAACTGCGGCTTAATATCAGGACTTTACACAGAGCGAAGGCTGTGGATAATGTTAAGCTGCGGTGCGTGAATGCGTATTATGATATCTATTTTGACCCATTTTAATACAAATAAGACATAATATCGGCCATACGTCCACTGCTGAACAAAGGCCTCCCCCATAGATTTTCACAACTGTGTCATTATTTTGGGGGGAATTTGCCAATACTCACCACGCTTGGCAGGCGGGTTGGTGAGCGCAATATAACTACCGTTTCACAGAAGGGACGCTGCTGCCCATCCCTCTGGTTTAGATTCCCTTTGTCGCCTTTTACGACATCCACAGGAGGAGATGGAGTGGTGCTATATTCTTGTCCGGAAACCACACGTATTCTTATTAAATAAATTAAATAAGAAATATATTCAATAAGACACATAGTTTAAAATATAAAGAAATAATTTGCAACGTACGCGCACTTTCCTGTCTTGTTCTTGTGAAGCCTTGTATACAATATTGTCCACGGTCTTTGTGAAACCATATTTCATATTGAGCCTCACATTATTCACATTAATCAATCATATTTTCGATTCCTGGGAAGGCTCTCAAGGTGCAATTGGCATCATCTGTGACCTTTCAAAGGCCTATGATTGTGTAGACCACGCGACGATTTTGCTGAAACTAGAGCATTACGGGATTAGGCATAATCTTTAAAAATCGTGATATCATATTCGCAAAACCGGCAATTCAAATTCAAATTCAAATTCAAATTCATTTATTTCAGGTACCATATAACCCATATTAGAAAACATCTTTAAATTATTCAATAATAAATATATAATCACACATAAATAAATACAAATATATAAATACAACATCAACACACAATGTATTATAATTAACTAATATTAATTACAGTATTCTCTTACGTGTGACACTATATGTGACTTGTCTGTCACAGCAGTGTCGCACATAAGGACAGTCCAGTCTGTTTGCTATCATACTCAGAACGGTATTGGAGCTGTCCCGCACTCTGCGCACAAGAGACGCGCAGCGCTTCCGCATGGTCGCATGAAAACAGTCCGTGCGCGCCCATGCGAACATACCCGAAGCGCTGCAGTAGTGAGGCAGACCCAATATCGCTCTGAAAGCGTTGTTAAATTGAATGCGGAGGGTGCTATAGCTTTTCTGCGTGTAATTAGCCCACAGGCTGCAGGTGTACATGGACGTGCAATATGCTCGGAAGAGAGTTATTTTCACGCCATCCGAGCAACGTGCGAACCTGCGGGCAAGCATATTAGCTCTTTTAGATAACGCCCTCCGCTCCCGTTCCATGTCAGCATGGTCCCTAAGGTCAGCCGTGACTATATGTCCTAGGTATTTAAACTGATACACCCTGTCTAAGGGTACACTATTTAGACGTATAGGTGGTACATGGTCGGGGCATGTAGCCCCACCGGCCTCAAAGACCATGTACTGACTTTTCTTAATATTATAAATAAGTCCGTGTTTAACAGCATAATCCTCACATGTCGCCATCAACCTCCTTAGGCCACAAATCGACGCGCTCAGCAGAACCATGTCATCTGCATAGCTTAAATTGTTGATACACACGTCGTCTACATGACATCCGACATGCTGACTGCTCAGCGCGACGATCAGCGCGTCCATGTAAAGGTTGAATAACGAGGGTGAGGTCAGTCCGCCTTGCCTTACACCACATTGTAATCGATATGGCTCCGACATTGCCCCCGACCACCTGACGCTGTTGACTTGGTGCGTATACCAATACTTAAAGATGATAACAAGTTCTGGTGGTAGGTTGATACTCTCAAGTTTTTCCCACAAGAGATCATACGCCACCAAATCAAAGGCCCTGGACAGGTCGAGAAAACACGCGTATACCGGGGTTTTACGGTCATTATAGTATCTGACGGTATGCTTAAGACAAAGTATTGCACTTTCCGTTGATAATCGGGGTCTAAATCCAAACTGATTATCGTGCAACGATATATATTTACTTATCTGTATATTAAGCAAACCGTCAAACACCTTCGCTATAACTGTAGCTAGAGAAATGGGCCTATAGTTACTTTTATCAGCTAAGTCACCAGTTTTATCCTTAACTATAGGCACAACCACAGTTTTCATAAGATCGAGTGGAAGATAAGAGTGGCTCACGCATAGCGAGTAGAACATTGCCAATACTCTATTTATATGTGGGCCAGCGTGAACCAGGTGTTCAATGGATAGAGAATCATGACCTGGACTCTTGCCTTTGGTCATACTCTTAATGGTTACGGCCACATCCTTGGCACTAAACCTCACCCCTACTATCCCTTTAGGTACCTCTCCACTGTAAACCTCACACGACGGACCCAAAGGTGACTGAATAGAAAATTGACTCTTAAAGATTTCAGCAATGCCTTTACAATTACTCACCCCTTCGACACTCACCGGAAGCCCAGGTTTGGGGTTAACTTTGTTGGTGTTTTTCCAAAAGCCTCTAAAATCACCTTTGGCGTGCTTTTCCGCAAGATTGTCCATTTTAATCTGGGTTTGATGATCTTGACACCATTTTATATGTGATTTGAAAACTCTTCTGCTGGCACACATTTCATCGTACATAAGGCCAGTATTTGGTTTACCGCACCAAACCCATTCCTTAAACTTCATTCTAGCCTTCCGGTGAGCCTCGCTGACGTGTCTATTCCAACCTGTCAAGCCTGACTCACTCCTATTCCTCATAATGCCCTCACGACCTGCCAAGGACGCAGCACGTAGGGCGGACACAATGTCAGAGTACATTAGATCAAGAATACGATGGTGATAGGGATCATTACAGTAAAAATCAGCACAATTTACACACTCGGTAGGAAAGTTAACCAACCTTAAACGTTTATGACACTCTGTGGTATATTTCACGATCTGTTCCATATTTCTAGTGCCCCACGATACAGTGTTATCATTTAATGACATTTCATTCTGTAATTTAGGTGTAAGTAAATCAAGGTCACACTCTATGATTAGAGGAAAATGATCAGACCACAGCGTATCATAATTAACGTGAACGTTAGTGACAGATGGTTTGGCTGATTGCGTAACTATACAATGATCTAACCAGCTACATGTACCGTGAGTGTCACTTATGAATGTGTATGTGCCTGAGTCAGCACCGAGAATGTCAACATCAATACATGACCAATATTGTTCACTACAAAAACTACAAAGCTCGTTATAAAATAACTCGTATCGGTCAGCATTGTAATCACCTAACATAAAAACCGATTGAATATTGTGTTCGTCTATAATAGCACTTACCGCACTTAAACAGTCCGTAAAGTCCGGCAAGTTCTCTGCACAGTTAGTGGGCATATAGATACTCATTACAAGCACAGGTCGATCTTTTGTTATCACTTTTAATGCGCTAATACGAGCGTTATCACATGGCAACACTGATACTTGTTGGAAAACACTGCTTCTCCATAATAAAGCGACGCCGCCAAACGGCCTCCCGCGCAGTATGCCGGCGGATGTATCCACCGCCGATGTTCCTGTGTATCCGAAGCCACTGTCGATCGTGCCTAGATACGTTATTTCCTCAGGCAGTAACCAAGTTTCTTGCAGTGCAATTAGGTCACAGGTGCGACACAACTCCCGAACACCATCTACTGATCGCTTGACGTTCTTACAATTGAAGCTAGCAAATCGGTAGCCTTGTCTTACCATTATTATGTTGTTTAGCGCCGTCCACAGTGGATATTCTGTTCGTATTTCGATAATTAAAATTCATGAAGCGTCTAAATATAATACCAGCAGGCCACATATTTTCATCTAAGTATAACGATATTTTGGATTCAGAAACAAAAAATTTGTAAGCATTATGGCCCTTGTTTTTTCTCATTTTAATTTTCTCAAGATATACAGTTTCCTGTGTTTTACGGTAAATGTATGTAATTATATCGTCTTCTGTTGTTTCACCGTGAATATTCGTAATGAATATTGGAATTTTCTTTTCAGCTGCTTTAAAATTACAGTTTAAATCCATCGCAATACCTGACTTGCCTGCAAAACGGTACTTTGTCCGTTTCTTATATGAAACTAGTTGCCATTCCTCGTCTTTATTAAGATGTTTTTTCGGGATTTCATTAGAACCCGCACTCTGTAGATTCGCCAATAAAGTCGTAGTGTTCTCAGTGTCGGTCAGCTGACTCGTTATCACTACCTGCGTTGGCGATGCCGCGGCTGGCTCGGGAGACTGTACGCACATAAAATGATCAAATAAATGTAGTTAATTTGTCTGGTACTGGTTTGTACTCTCGAGAGTAGTCACTAACCGCCTCGCTACAAGACTCGACGAGTTCCAGCCACCAGAACAAGCTGGGTTTCGAAAAGGCTTTAGCACCGTAGACCACATCCATACTGTTCGGCAGATTGTGCAGAAAACCAAAGAGTACAATCAGCCGCTGTGTTTGGCCTTTGTGGACTACGAGAAAGCCTTCGACTCCATCGAAACTTGGGCGGTTCTGGATGCCCTGCAACGATGTCGTATTGACTGGCGCTACATCGAGGTGCTGAGATGCTTATATGACACCGCCACCATGACTGTCCAGCTCCATGACCGTAAGACGAATCCGATCGAGCTGCGTCGGGGGGTGAGACAGGGGGATGTTATATCCCCAAAGCTGTTCACCAACGCGCTCGAGGATGTCTTCAAAACTCTGGATTGGACTGGACGGGGTATAAATGTGAACGGTGAGCACATCTCGCACCTTCGATTTGCCGATGACATCGTCATAGTAGCAGAGTCGCTGGACCAGCTAAGCGAGATGCTGCATGGCCTAGATGAAGCTTCACGACTGGTCGGTCTTGGCATGAACTTGGATAAAACCAAGATCATGTTCAATGAACATGTCAGGCCGAGACCGATATATGTCGAAGGATCGTTGCTCGAAGTTGTTCAAGAGTATATCTACCTAGGGCAGGTCATTAAGCTTGGTAGAAACAACTTCGAGCGGGAAATCGATCGGAGAATTCAGTTGGGCTGGGCAGCGTTTAGCAAACTTCGTCGAGTCTTTTCTTCGCCTATACCGCAATGCCTGAAGACGAAAGCATACAACCAGTGCGTCCTACCTGTTATGACTTACGGTGCCGAAACGTGGACATTAACGGTTGGACTAGTCCACAAATTTAAAGTTGCACAGCGGGCTATGGAGCGAGCTATGCTCGGAGTCTCTTTGAAGGATAAAATTCGAAATGAGGTCATCCGACAAAGAACCAAGGTAACCGACATAGCTCGTAGAATTAGCTTGCTGAAGTGGCAATGGGCTGGCCATGTCTGTCGAAGGACCGATAGCCGTTGGAGCAGACGAGTCCTAGAATGGAGACCGCGGCTCGGCAACCGTAAGGTAGGACGCCCGCCCGCCAGGTGGACCGATGACCTGAGAAAGGTCGCTGGAGGGGACTGGATGCGGAAGGCGGAGGACCGGGTGTTGTGGCGTAAATTGGGAGAGGCCTATGTCCAGCAGTGGACTATGATTGGCTGATTGATTGATTGAATTTGTCTGGCACTGAAGTGACAATAGGCGTGCCCCAGGGTTGGATGGGCGGAGGTTGAAAAGACCTATATATTTTCTGATTATTTATCATCATCATCGATTTACCCGAATAAAGTCTACTGCTGAACTCTGGTCTGGTGGTGAAAGTGGTTAAGTTGCATTTCTCGTACATTGTCCTCTCATATCATTAGTTTAGAGAACATAGTAGTGTAAATGTTGTAACATTTTATGGTTTTAAACGAGTAACCATGGAGTTTCTTGCCCCTTCCTCTCCTTAGAATCTTGGAAGGTAGCAACTATAAGTCTCGACAATTCAAAAGTGCCTGTAAATGGTTTTACATAAATAAAAAGCCTTTATCTTTTTATTTTAATCCTCTGCATCGCTACAAAAATTCCATCTCAAAGATGCACTTATATAAACACCTGGTCGAATGCCCACTAAATCCTTAACTGAAAAGTTATTTTTTCACAACTTACATCGGCATACGATAAGAGATCAACCTCTTAATAAGGTCTTCTAGCCAAATAATCACAGGTACTCAATGCTAATATCATCACATACGCTCGATGTTAATTACTAATTGCCGTTTTACCAAAGTATAATTTATTCAGTTTTTCGTTTCTGTTTCATATAATTTTAATTTGTGCAACCCTTTTCATGCGTGTGGTTCCGCCAGGCAAAGTTGGCAGACTGGTGACATTTTTTTACTGAATGGCACAAGCAACCCGGCTTTTTCTTTATTACGTTCAGCATCGTAATGTCACCTACTTGAACAATTTTCATAATTACGGCTGTAACTCTAACACTGGTATTGATTTAGTGCTCTTAAGTTAATGTAGTAATAAATAGTTCCGAACTTAACCGTACATATTGTGGAAATATCTACGTTCAGTTTAAACAATTATACGTAATGGACAGCCGGCGTCACCACGCAGTCGCATCGATAACGCACGACATTATCGTAATTAAATCAGTTACCCGTTCCCGCACCCCCGCACCCCCGCACCCCCGCACCCCCGCACCCCCGCAGGTCCCGTGACCCCGACTGCACAATATATTAGTTGCGATATACTCCGAGCGTAACGCTTTCATGAGTTACACATAAAAACTAGCATAGATATGATGGAACTCGCAAGAGACGATCAGTCTAGTGGATAGATTCAGTATAGAAAAGATCGAAAAGAATAATCGTAGCACGGGGTACGGGGTGCAGGGGTTATATTGCCGATAAAGTCCTTTTTTATGCATGGAGGGCCTCCTCGCGGTCTCAAATATTGGCCCATAAATCACCGCCGTAAACTCTCACTTGTAAAATTCGGGAACAGGCTCGTGGCGCACCACGTAAATAAGTAAGGCTCAGGAGCGGCGGCGGCGCAGCGCTCTAATTAATTTACGAGCGGCGCGGAGCGGCGTATAAATAAGATATATTTTAACAGTTTATATTTCATAAAGCTCACGACGTAAATGGCCGTTTTTATCGTTATTATCAAAATAAAGTGGAATAAAAAGGGCGTTGGACGCACTGGCCGGACGCCCCGCGCGGCCCTGTCGCCCGCCACGGACCTGCCACCTGTTTCACCTGGTTCTCCTTACACGAGGATTGGATTACATTATCGTTCACACATACCACTGTAACATTAACCTAGCCTACTTTCATGTATGTTGGGGTACAACATAATGTTCACCTCCGACCAGACCTTACCTTACGTACGCTACCAATCTCCGATCGTCAACAATAGGCTCATCGATGCAACGTGTTGGTTTGTCATATGTTCTGTGGAGCAGTCACGTGATACGCTAAGATCATCATCATCATCATATCAGTTTAGTGCGATGCGCGCTCGAAAACGGTCGCGGTTCACTATACGCTTCGAATGATTTATACTTATTTCACGGTAAGCACGGCATTAGCCGTCGCTGTGTTTCGAAATTATGAGTTTACAAAAACTTATATTAATGAGCTTCTGGCGTTCCTGCAACACCAACTGGACGTCATGGATGAAGTTAGCGTCATGCAGATCTGCACCTCGAGGTACACCGAAAACGAGATTCGCAGTGCAAAGGGGTTTATTGTACGAGTCGATCAACATGACCGACCGAATGCCGTCCCGCAGGAGGGACGAGAAGGGAGAGAGGAGTCATCAAGACATGATTCGGGTGTTATAGGAGACCGACCCTGACGATGTGCCTACTTTCGTGGCGAAGGAGCTGAGTGAGCTGCCACCCGTCATATTCGACCACGTTGACGTTACCAAGTTGCTTAAGGACATCACTACTTTGAAAACAAGCCTGGCTGAAGTGAATTTTAAGTTAGAGGCCTCACAAAACACCATACGTGAACTCCGTCTTAAATAGTGGACTTACGCAACACTATGACAGTATGTAGATCACACGAGGCTGACAACATAAATACGCGTCGCGGGCGTTTAACGCTTCGCAGCTGAGTTTCGAGTCAGCAAAACGGGACTCATCACCGGCCACTGTTTCTGCAAGCGATGCACAACATAGCCACTGCCGTCCCACTTCCCCTGTTGCGGGGAAACTGACACAAATAAGTGCGTCTACACCCCGACGTGCTTACTCAGCTGTCAACCTCCAGTGAACAATCAGCGGCAGCCAAAAACAAAGCATGAGGGTGCACAACGGGCTCCAGAATCTGATCGAAGCATCTTGCCTCCTGCAGCACGCCAAGAACAGGCTGATCAAGATGGCTTCACCGAAGTGAAGAAGAAGAAAAAGAAGAAGTCGTCCCACCGTAATCATTGCGGTAGTGTGCTCAGTGGACCCAACATGCTGCTGCGTGCCGCTATACCCTCGACGCAGCTGTATGTGTCACGTCTTCATCACTCCACAAAGGTTGAGGAGATTGTGTAGTTAATTCTAGTGAAGACGAAATGGACCTTAAGGGTAGAGAAATTGGAGTCGCGCCACAATACGAACTTCAAATCGTTTGTGGTACAAGAGTCTATTAGAATCAAATACCGCAATGTCCATAAAAAAGCAAAAATGCGTTTTCTATGCCGTATGAATCTACAGATTAAAAGGAATCTATTTGAATATTCAAAATGCAACCAAAGCTGCAATGTCATGTAGAAAACTGGCATTAAAAATTAAAGTATGCTACAAATATAGCATTATCCATTGGTGTATGTATATAAAAAATATGAATTATGGCCAGAACACGAAAATGGACATTGCGGTATTTGATTCTAATAGACGTCCTGACACACCATCTAGGTATGTTCATGAAGGAGACCTTCTAGCCGGAGCGTATCATGTACAGGAAGTTCTGTGGAAGACTAAGGGACACCTCGCTGCAGTGCAACACGTTACCGCCTATACGTGTAGAATAGTAATTGTCTTGTTTTATTGATTTTTATGTATTAATTTATAAGATTTTAATGTAATTTTGTACTTTTATCTATGGGCCTTAGTCGCCTACCATTAAATAAATAATAATAATAATATCAGCCTATGGACGTCCACTGCTGAACAAAGGCCTCCCCCTTAGATTTCCACAACGAGCGGTCACATGCCGCCCTCATCCAACGACTCCCAGCGACGTACGACTCTAACCAGGTCGTCTGACTACCTCGTTGGAGGTTGCCCCACGCTGCGTTTTCAGGTGCGTGGTCTCCACTCAAGAATCTTTATGCCCCAACGGCCATCAGTTCTACGAGCAATGTGCCCCGCCCATTGCCACTTCAGTTTACTCATTCTTTTAGCTATGTCGGCAACTTTATTTCTTCTACGGATCTCCTCATTATAATTACATAATTTTGTACTACTGTAAATCCGTAAGATTTTGCTGAACATATATTGTGTTTTTTTGGTATTGACCTGAGCTATCACCCCCTGCAGTATGTTGTGCTATTTACTGGACAGCCTGTATATACATCTAAATACATATTATTTAAATTACATACTTTATTCTATAATAAAATCTATAAGACACTACTCTTCGGTAAAACAGTTTTATCAAGCTGCCGACATCCGTAGCGTCGGCGTTCGCTACGTCGTAGCCCGTAGTATGGCTACGATGAACCATTTTGTTCAGGTTTTTATGGAGGGTTTTATCTAGTTTATAGTGTAACTTAACACGATAAGCCACGCCGCACACCAGATTTCAATGGGTTTTCAATATAACGTACGTGACATACGAGTTGTGATACTGCACAATGAGCAACTTATTTTGTTAAAATAGTGTGACAAATGATAATGTACAAAACTAAATTATACTTACCGCGAGAAAAATTGTCACATCTGTCTCATAAAACATAACAAAATTATTAATAGGAGGAGTTTCAGAGCAAAGTGTAACGACCATCTGTGCAACGAACTGGCCGCGCGGCCCGAGCGACCCACCACACGAGAGACACCAACACAAGAGTCTCGAGGTAGGCTTAAATGTAACTGTACGCGTGGCGAGCGGCGAGCCTCGGGACTAGCGTATGTAGCATAAGATGGAGTTTTATTGTTGCACTACCTGCTTGTAACTGACGTGGAATTTTGATATGAAGTGAGGTGATAACTGAATCTGAGATATTAATATGTATAATTGCTGGTGTTCTAATATGGCGGCAGCTAGAGTAGCTATATATTACAGATTTATGAATTATTTCTTACACGTAGAAAATACAGAACAATAGGCTCGTTACGGTATTAAACTTACAAAGTGAATTACTGATTGTGTGCGAGCCGCCGGCCTTCGGTGCGGCCCGCGGGAAGTGGGGGGAGGAGGGGGGAGGGGGGGCCACGCGCTGCGCCCGCGCCGCCCGCATGCCAAGCGTGAGCCGCTCATTTGCATTTGCAACGGATTCGTTAAGAAACCTCACCACAATGACACCTAATTAAGTAACGCTGACTAAAAGTATTACAACAATATCGTAAATTTAAAGCCGCTGTCTTGAATTTGTTAATTTAATCAAGACGCGGTACATTGTTCGCGTTTTACGGCCGCCCAGCCGGCCTGGTTGTGGATCATTACTAGTGTATCGTACGCAACGGGATCGGCGGCCCAGCGACACAAATCCTATATATTCTGTAAGATAGCCTAGGTAACTTACCAGCGCAACGTGCGGGTGCAGATTTAGGGCGAGGGTCACATGTAAGTCTGTCAAGGTCAGGTGTAGGTAGGGATTTGGGGTTCCCCTGAGTGGACAGAATCTAATAAACTATAGTAAAATCAATAAGGGCTAAGGGGTATTCAAGAATGTATACTTGTCCACTGGACCCAGCGCCACATACCACCGCGTGGCGATCACCGGGGTTTCACACCACGTTTCACCAACACACTACACGGAAACTATTTCTGTTCAATATTCTCACTATCCCGTGGGTTAGGTATGCGCAACGAGAACTTCGCGAGATGAATATTCAATTTCAACTACCAACGCGGGCGCAATAACCACACTTGGATGTACTATCGACCGCACGCAATACGTTCCAACTTACCACACCTCGACCCGCGGTGACGATACTCAGCCCGGCCGGCCAACAGTAATCAAAAGTTGCGGGTATATTTTAACAAAAGTAGGATAATATTACCTACATCTAAATTATATTAAATACTCCAATGTATTTCGAACAGTCCCCCGCCCCAGCCAGGCGTTATCTGGCTGAGTCCAATACCAGAGGATCAGGATTGATAACTAAAACTAAACTACTGGAAGTCGCGACAAACTTGCCACGGCTCTTTTCAGAATCGAGTCACCCACCAATACCTCTGCAACACGAGGAGTACCATCTGCGCCTACAAATAGTCGCAAAATTCGACCACGTCTCCAAGACAAGGATGGCATGTTCATTTCCTTTACTAGGACGAGGTCACCAACCCTTGGTGGGTCTGTCTTATCAGACCAACGGACACGCTGCTGCAACAAGTGGAGATATTCCAAATTAAATCTCTTCCAAAAACTCTGAGAGAGCTGTTGCAGCAGTTCAAAACGTGAAAGTCGATTGACCGGAGTATCAATAAAACAATATTCTGGAAGCGCCGTGAGAGGACCACCGATCAAAAAATGACCTGGTGTCAAAACTTCCAAATCATTTGGGTCCGAAGATATGGGACAAAGCGGCCGTGAGTTCAGGACGGCCTCAATTTTACAAAATACCGTAGCCAGTTCTTCAAAGGTGAGAACCGTTTCACCAATAACCCGACGAAGATGAGTTTTAGCGACCTTTACAACCGCTTCAAATATACCGCCCCAAGAAGGATAAACGGGCGGACTAAACTGCCATTTTATGCCACGACGCGAAAGTGAAGTTTCAAGTGAAATCTGATTCTCAGTTATGAACTTATTCATTTCAGAAAGATAGCGATCGCTTCCCTTATAGTTTGTCCCGCAGTCGGACCGAATTAAACTCGGTAGCCCACGACGACTGACAAATCGAGACAAACAAGCAATAAAGGCTTCAGTACTAAGGGCAGAAACTACCTCCAAATGTACGGCCTTGGTACTGAGGCAAACAAAAACGCACAGGTAGGCCTTCATCACCCTAGCATTCCGTACTGAAGAAACCTTAATCGAGAATGGACCTGCAAAGTCAGTACCTACACCAGAAAAAGGCCGTGAAGCGCTAACTCGGTCTGGAGGCAAGTCACCCATCTGGGGCTGTGTGATTGTAGCCCTTAACCTGTAACATGGAATGCAACGAAATATTACATTTCGAATAGCTCTTCTGGCTGACAGAATCCAAAACTCCCGATGAATGATGGCCAGGAGAGTATTCAATCCAGCGTGAGCATTCTTCATGTGTCGATCGGAAATTATTAACGTCCCGAGAAGACCTGCTTTAGGCAGTAAAAGAGGATGCCGAGTCGCATACGGCAACCTAGAATGACGTAACCTTCCTCCGACTCGTAAGAGACCATTTTCATCAATAAAGGGGGTCAGGCGAGCAACAGCACCCTTCAATTTGACACACTTGCCTCTTAAATTTCTAAGAACTGTCTCAAAACTTTCAGCCTGTACAAACCGCACCCAAAACATCAATGCTTCGTGCCTTTCTTCGGGGGACAGCACTAAAGAAAATCGCCTTTCAGACGGATGCCTGACATTGTGGACAAACCTATTAACCCATCCTGTTACACCCAGTAATTTATCTAAGGAGCTAAACCGATTTAACAGGGAATCCAAATCCTGCGGATGCTCCCTCACAACCGCTAAAGCCCTTAACCCCGGAAGGGGTTCAACGAGTTCCACAGCGGTATGAGGCCAGCAGTCTTCTGGCTGGGAAAGCCAAGCTGGTCCCCACCATAATGGATGGTTAACCAAAACCGAAGACTCACAGCCTCGTGAAGCGCAGTCCGCAGGGTTCCATTCTCCGGGGACATGTTTCCAATCTAAGGTAGCAGCTGAATGCTGAATTTGAGAAACCCGATTGGCTACAAAAACTTCCAATGCGTGGACAGATGCTCGTAACCAAGACAGAACAATCTGACTGTCTGTCCACGCAAACACTTTCTCAATATTTACTTTCTGACCCAAGGTCGACACCAGGTGATTGAGAAGACGAGTCAGAAGAGTAGCTCCAGACAATTCCAACTTAGGAATGGTTTGCCGTGATCGTACAGGAGCAACTTTGCTCTTTGCCATAATGAGCTTAACTGCCACTGCTCCTGTCCTATCAACAGTACGAATATACACTACAGCTGCATAACCGCACTCTGAAGCGTCACAAAATCCGTGGATACTAACTCGACATTTCCCATAAGGTAAGAAAGCTCTGTCAATTTTAACTAGCTGAATATCAGAAAGAGACGAAACAAACTTGACCCAAACACTCAATAAAGTTCCAATGAGAGGAGCATCCCACGTCAAGCCTTCCAACCAAAGCTTCTGCAGGAAGCATTTTGCCCAAAACACAACCGGTGCTAACCAGCCATTGGGATCGAATATCCTTGCCACAGTCGACAGTACCAAGCGTTTTGTCCAAGCACTGGTGCCAGCCAGATCTTGCACTCGAAAAGTAAAAACATCAGGTATCGGCTGGTACTGAACACCTAATACTGCCACAGTGTCAGGGTTATCGATATTTTTAAAAATATGAGGATCCTGCTGGTGCTCTTCAGGTAAACCAGCAAGAACAGCTTGCGAATTCGAAAGCCACTTCCTTAACTCATAACCACCTGCATTCAGGATCCCTATCAGCTCATTGCGTAATACAATTGCTTCTTCTTCGCTGGCAGCACCTGTACAAATGTCATCCACAAAAGCATCGTTAGATAGGACAGCGGATGCCCTTGGAAAACTCAGTCGTTCACGCTCGGCCAATTCCAATAAGGCACGAATGGCAATAAAGGGGCTGGACCTTAGCCCGTAAGTATTAGTGTTCAGTTCAAATACCGTAACAGGACTCAACTGGCTTTCGCGCCACAGGATGAGCTGATACCGCCGGTCATCCGGATGAATTACTGTCTGACGAAACATCATTCTTATATCCGCTACAAAAACGACCTGATGTCGGCGAAAGTTTGTCAGAATCTCACTGACATCACGATGAAGTTTCGGTCCCGAATGCAAGCACTGATTAAGAGATACACCATTAGATGTGGGCGCAGAGCCATCAAAAACAACCCGAATTTTACCCGCCTTAAAAACCGCATGGTGGGGGATGAAGTAGTGTTCCTTCGCACGCCAATTAAAATTGGAAACAGACATGTGTCCCAGTTCCAAATATTCTCGCATGAAGTCAATATACTTCTGTCGGAACACCGCGTCTCGGTTCATGCGTCTGTCCATGGCAGATAACCTTTTTTCAGCCAACATCCTGGACTGACCCAGACGAGGCCGAGACGGTAAAAAAGGCAACCTCGTGACAAACCGACCTGAACAGAGACGACCTGTATTGATCTGGAAGAATGACTCACATTCCAGATGCTCTGGGTTGTCACGAGAAGCAGTAGGGGGCTCTTCAACTTCCCAAAATCGCTGAACAGCTTCAGCGAGTGAGAGTCCTACCTGTAAGTTACCATCCTCCACGTTAGGAGGGTAAACTGAAAAAGCGGGGCCCATAATGACCTCACCAAGTTTGGTCGACACAGCCACCAAACCGCCTGGCTGCAGAAGCCTGCTGCTTCTCACCTGCAGTAACCCTAAGACGTCTGAACCAAGTAAAAGATCAACCGGACCTGGAATGTGAAACTCAGGATCAGCCAGTAATAGGCCCGATGTTAAATTAATGACTGCCGGTGGAAGCTTGACGAGCGGATGTTGACCAATAATATTCTCTAAAACAATGGCTGAAGTTGTGATTCGCAGACAAGGGCGATGAAGCGAAGAAAAGGAGAGTGAGACCCGTCCCACCAAGCCAGGCACTTTAACTCCACCTACCCCACGAATAAAACCTCCCCCAGGATCCACACGAAGCCGTAACTGCTCCACCAACCAGGTCGACGCAATGCACCCCTGAGAACCCGAATCTAGCATCGCACGCGCGGTCACCTGGTCTTCCGAAAGAGAACCAACGCGAACCTGAGCGGTGGGCAGCAAAACAGTCAAAGGAGAGGGGGCAAACGCGGGTGGAGACTGAGGATGTGGAAGTCAATTCTCCCGATGATTATTGTTATTATATGGCAGTGTTGAAGAATTCCCCTGAAAGGCATAAGGATCCCAATGTTGTTGCACCTGATTTGTATAACTGAATTGTCGATCCAAACGAGGCCGCTCCGCATAATGCAGTGGCATACCAGAACCACACCGATGCCCTTGGTCCACAGATGCATGACTTATACGAGGGGGATTACGGGTACCCCCGCCCGTGATGAGCTGTGCCTGACCATGAGAGTTACGATATGGGGTTCCTTTCCTACAAAGGCGTGGTGAGCGGCTACCAATACGAAGAGAACCAAACTGCACTTGACCAGTCCAAGGATCTTCAGGTCCCATCTGATCCTCTTGGGCAACTGTCATCTGTGCCGGAGCTGCCGGTGGAGATGATCCGTTTCGGTTGCCACAAAGAAGAAGATGATGATTACCACCACACTGGCCACAGGGTCGAGCTGACTGGCACTGGGATGCCAGGTGATTGCCCAGGCAACTATAACACCAGTTGCGCTGGCGAGCTATATTCCTCCTAGCCTGCCAACGTAGTTGTCCGAATCTAAAACAAGACTTAACAGCGTGGTCTGGGTCCCTACAATACGCACAGCGGAATTCTGGCTGCTGCGCGGCAGTTACATTATACGCGCGTGCTGCATGACGACGTTCCGTACGCGCTGTTTGCTGCCTTGACCTGGAACCAACATCGGAAAGTCCAGGCGGCGGAACATTATCCACACGACGGCTCTCATCCTCCAAAAACGACACCAAATTATCGAACTGAGGGAGGTAAGTGGTGGAGTCCCCGCCATGCTCCTGCTCGAACCTATTCCGCAGTTCATGGGTAAGTTTCCCAAGTACAATGTGCAATAACATAAACGACCAGCTTGACACGGGTAAGTCCAATCCCTTTAAACCATTTACGGCAACCAATAATGGATTAAGCAGTCGAGTCCTTAACAACTGCGGCCCCGGGTACCTGGGTAGGCTCAAAATGGCAGACACATGGTTGTCAGCTAACCTACGAACATTTTGGTACCTCCTCATGAGCAAGTCGCGAGCTATCTCGTAATTCCCATCAACGAGCTCCAGATGTTGGACTAGACCCTTAGCTTCACCAGTAAGAGAGGCCAACAAATAGGCTAATTTCTGCCCCGGGGTCAGATCCCTACGTGAGTGCACCAAACTATCATATAAATTATTATATGCCACCCACTGACCCAAATCGCCACTAAAGTGGGGTAAATCAAGCTTCGGCAATCTACTGATCAGCGCCGGCGAAGCGTCTCCATCAGACTTAGATGTCCCTCCAAGAGTAGACACCTTCAAAAGACCCACAGCTTGACGGATCTGGTCCGCCAGATCATCCGCTTGATCAATGTCGGCACTAATTTTATCCATCGACTCCGGGTCTAGACTCAACTCAAGTAACGCCTGATACGCATCATACAAGTCCTCTAATTTATTTTCTAAAGATTCATAACGGGATAACAATGCTTGAACCCGATCTTTCCGTGAAATATTCAAAACAGCCGAGCCGAGCCATCGTAACACTGCAGCTATCCGAGCTGTGTATTTACCAGCCATATTTAAATAACCAAATTCCAAAGATCTACTTAATAGAATATCTAAATATGACCAAAAACTAAAATGTAAACAAACTATCCGTTATATCGAAACTCCTTAAGAAAATATTTATTTCATACGAAAAGAACTAATGACTTCTAGGTACTCTCGGAACCGTAATTAGCGGATCAGCCGAACAAAAACAATTAACTATCACACTACCTACATACTAATATGCACCGGACCGGTTGCACTACCGCGTGCTTATAGGTTATATACGTTAACTGGAAAATATTACTAATAATTTATCATTAACATGTATAATCCAACCGATACTATGCACTAGTCTGTACCTAGCTATCCTGAATCTACCAATAACAACGTTTTAAACGCGTTTAACCGATATTAATAGATTGTAAAGAAACCGAACCACGCTCTGCTACCAAAACTTGTATCGTACGCAACGGGATCGGCGGCCCAGCGACACAAATCCTATATATTCTGTAAGATAGCCTAGGTAACTTACCAGCGCAACGTGCGGGTGCAGATTTAGGGCGAGGGTCACATGTAAGTCTGTCAAGGTCAGGTGTAGGTAGGGATTTGGGGTTCCCCTGAGTGGACAGAATCTAATAAACTATAGTAAAATCAATAAGGGCTAAGGGGTATTCAAGAATGTATACTTGTCCACTGGACCCAGCGCCACATACCACCGCGTGGCGATCACCGGGGTTTCACACCACGTTTCACCAACACACTACACGGAAACTATTTCTGTTCAATATTCTCACTATCCCGTGGGTTAGGTATGCGCAACGAGAACTTCGCGAGATGAATATTCAATTTCAACTACCAACGCGGGCGCAATAACCACACTTGGATGTACTATCGACCGCACGCAATACGTTCCAACTTACCACACCTCGACCCGCGGTGACGATACTCAGCCCGGCCGGCCAACAGTAATCAAAAGTTGCGGGTATATTTTAACAAAAGTAGGATAATATTACCTACATCTAAATTATATTAAATACTCCAATGTATTTCGAACAACTAGTATTGTTGTTTCAGTCATATTCTGCAGTCGCGTCGCTCTGGTGAGCGACGCTGTTAATCTGTGTCACGACTCAATCTTGTTTAATCTTGAAAATGTCCACTCGTTTGTAAAACGACGTTTGTGACGGCACGGTTGGTGCAGTGGCTGATACAGTCCGTGGCTGCGCTCCGGGTAGCGGGTTCAATTCCCGCTCGGAACAAATATTTGTATGATCTGCAGGTAGTTGGCCCGGATTTGTGTGTATTGTGTGTGAAATTTATGTCTGGAAACGCACCCACGACACATGAGTGTGTTTTCAAAAAACAAATGGAATGATAACGAAACCACTATTTTAAAGCAACAAGTCGTCCATTTGATAAACAATTGCAAGCAAAAGTTTAGCTGTTTTGTGTTTACCATCTTGAGTAGGATACTGCCTCAGCTAATAACATTATTTATCGTCCAAAATAATATATGCAACAACTTAATACTCAGTCCATGGCGCCCCGCCACCGCTCGCGTAGCGCTCGCAGCGGCGCGCCTCCACGCGCACGCGAGCCGCGCTGCTACAACCTCACTGCTACACACGCAGTTTTCAACTTTACCATATTATAATGAATCTCAATCTCCCGTACTTCGCATTATGTACACGCGTACTAGGCTATTACCGCTTGAGTACTAAAGGACAGCAACTAATTAATATAATCGGTACACTGCTGGCCGATATGATTAATTGGCGCGTAGTTACACATAATCATATCTGCCAACAGAAAATTGTTTAATTAGTGGTCGTCGGAAACACGTTTATTGAGTGGAAAGTCCGATGATTCTCAGGTAACTAATACAGGTCAGAATTTTTGAGTAATATTTTTATCGTTTTTAATGTCCACGATTTGGAACCTAGCCCAGTAGTTTGAGAGTGGAGAATTCCCCACCACAGGGAACCAAAACCATACTTAGCGCATTGTCATTGTAATCAACACTAATGGGCGAATACTGAAACCTGAAACGTCATTTATTATGTAAATCCCACTTAACGATATGAAACGCCCGTTTTCGGTAGGAAGTCGGGCGTATCAAATCGTTAAGCGGGATTTAAATATTAAATGGCGTTTCAGTATTCGGCTATAATGCCCGTAACTTGAGTACCTACCCTACGTAAGAGGTCCAGAATTGATATTCAACTGTCGGAATCTCGACTCATGTTCTGCTTGAGTTTTGATTCTTTCGTATATGAGGCCTATGGTTAAGGCCTAAGGCCTCAACTAATGGTATACTTGTGCGTCTGCCTCGTGAAGATCGGAAGCTATAGTAAACTTGTCATGATCACCCGTATATCATGATTGTTGTCAGCAGGCTGGTCCGGTCTGGCGGGTTGTGGGTCCCGCAGGTGTACTGGGATAACGTGCAGTGGTGGCAGAGGCTTACCCCTTCAGTCACTACATGCGGCATCGGTGGTTATGTGTTCGTACAGAAGTCGGTAGTAACTATAGTTACGTTTCAAAGCTCAACTTCTATTTATTAAAAATATATTTTTTACCAGGTTTGACAATATTTGTTTATCGCGTATATATTTTGTTTTACCTGACGTTTATTATAATGAGTAATAATCACGAAAACTTGAGACATTACTAATATTTGTTTGGTTGTACAAAAGGCGCACAGCCTTCGATAATTTTATTTAATATTTTTCATCACTGCATCTGACTAGACGTACAAAGTTGAATAATATGATGGCGCATGAATACCTTTTTTCTGCGAATCGGATTAATAAACTTGTTGAATACGGAGGCTGCCGGCGGGCCGGGTAGACAGCCGGTGTCGCGAAAAGGGTATTTATTTCCAGCGACACGTTGCACTTTCCTATGAAGTGCTACGAGAAACATGTTTAATATCAATAATAACTCTTCTGAGCAACTATAGGCCCATTGCCTTGATACCAATTATAGCTAAAGTCTTTGAAAAGGTAATGCATCTACGTTTAATTACTTTTTTAAATAAATTTTGTATTTTAAAACATGAACAAAACGGTTTCCAAAAAAGTAAATCCACAACTCTTGCGGCTTTTAACCTCATTAGCACAGTAACGAAATGTATAGACAGGAATATACGCACTGCAGCCATATTTTTTGACATGAGTAAAGCCTTTGATTTCGTCCCTCATGATAGGTTGTTGCTCAAATGTGAAAAGTATGGTTGCTAACAAATGGCTAGAGAGCTATCTCAAAGGCAGAACACAATGTGTAGACGTTATTAATATTAATAAAGATAGTGAAGAGTGCCATTACACATCAGCCCTTCTACCAAATGCTGTAGGAGTTCCACAAGGTAGCATATTGGGGCCACTACTGTTTCCGATATATATAAACGATTTGCCTGACGTGGCCCCACATAAATTTACACTCTTCGCGGATGATATATCGGTTATAATAACAGAATCTGACACAAATAACTACAGTGACGATGTAAACAAGTGTATTTATGATGTTATTCTATGGTTGGAAAATAATAATTTGAAGATTAACGTAGATAAGACTAGATACTTACAATTCTACAA
The DNA here is from genome assembly GCA_947459985.1 of Diloba caeruleocephala. Lineage (NCBI taxonomy): Eukaryota > Metazoa > Arthropoda > Insecta > Lepidoptera > Noctuidae > Diloba > Diloba caeruleocephala. The sequence continues at coordinate 28,879,146 of OX381612.1, read as the reverse complement.
TAGAAATCCGAACAAAGGCAACCTGAAAGTTATGTGTAAAAGCCAGGTAATCAATGAAACCAAAGAAGTCACCTTTCTAGGAATAATTTTAGATAACCAATGTCGATGGAATTTTCATATTAAAAAGGTCTGCACTAAAATTAATAGTTTCGCTTGTGCACTCTGGCGGTTGACTAAAATAACTAGCCAAAGTGTCGCTCTTCAAGCTTATCACGGGTACGTAGCATCAATAATCAGATATGGTATCTTGATTTGGGGAAACTCTGTCGAAATTAATAGAGTTTTTATATCCCAAAAACAATGTGTCCGATCCATTGCTGGAGTAGCGCCCATTACATCATGTAGAAGCCTGTTTCCAAAATTTAAATTACTCACTGTTACTTCTTTATATATACTGGAGTGCTGTAATTTTGTGAAAGCCTATCCAGACTTGTTTAATAAATGGAGCGACTGCTGTAAATTTAAAACACGATATCCTGACCGCTTATTGTTGCCTAATATAAAAACAGAACTTTACCGCCGAAACTGTTATCCCATGGCCATAAAAATCTACAATAAGTTGCCTGAAAGTTATAAAATACTCCCTATTAAACTGTTCAAATCCCGATTACGTACTTGGTTGATAAACAAATGCTTTTATACTTTAACTGAGTACATGAATGCAAAATTTTAGAAACATTATAATCGGGTGTCTTGCTGAGGTTATTGTGAACTAATATAATTTTTAGTGCGATTGTATTGTATCATATAAGTAATAATGTAGGTATTATATGTACGTTGCAGTGTATTGCTATAACCAAACTTATAGTCATAAAAAATCATAATAAAGTTGTTATGAATGTAATTTCCAATTTTGCATGCTATGAATTAGCCAAATATGTGAAACATAAATAAATATTGTAACAACATCCCTACACCATGTTTGACGCAATAAATGATTATATATTATATATTATATATTATTAAATAAAAATAATGAGAATGATATATCTGCCACATCGGCGGCGCGGCGTGGCGTGGCGCCCGTGTGGCCACGCATCGCCACTAATGCACTTGTCGTGTCGTCCCCGCGCCGGCCTCACACCGACGTCAAACGTTTTATAAAGACATTCACTCGGCCGGAGGGTAAACATGGTTCAGAAAATAGCGGCTTATTTCGATATTTTAACTGTCTGAAAGTAGTATTATTAATCGATTGTGTTCCGTATCACTTTGTTGCAAAATGTGCTGTTTGTATATTTATATTGCTGTCGAGGCCGATGACTTCCTATACACCAAAGTCACTCTTGTTTAACTAATACATTACGTACAGTCTGTACACAAGTGCGCACATCTATAAATAAAGTACAACATTAAAGTTACTACACAGACTCAATTCGTCAAACCCACAATGTTAAGCTAGTTTTGTGACTAAGCAACACTCGCCTACATTTCGAGTTTTTTATTATTTTTTACATTTTTATTGCTTAGCTCAGAAAGCCGCACGGCTAAAATGAGTCAGTGAGATTGGGCTGGTGACGTTTTCCGTATGCCTGATGAACTATAGGCCAACATTACTAAGTATTAAGTGACATTGAAAAACGGTGGTGGCGCCGCTGACAGTCACGAAGAAAATGCCGAGACTTGCAAGATAAAGAACATAGAGATTTTTCACTAGAGCCAGTCTCTGGATCGAATAGTCTAGAAATCATGGGGCCTTTGATGATGATATAGGGTGACATTATCGATTAAGATAACACATTACAAGAATGTAGTTTAATTAATTTTATCAAGGCATTGAAATGGATTGTATCATAAAATGTGCTAATTCTATGTTTATATATTAAAAGTTTATTCATTCCAAGTCAAAAAACTAGTTTTTACCAAGCGACCAGTCTTTTTTTCCAAACTTTTTAAACTATAACAAATGACATTTACACAAATATGCCGTTCTTTTATGTATGTCTGCTCGGAGCTCGGTAACGCTTCAACTTATTCGCAGGAGTGGATATGCTACCCACTACTTTGAATTGATTTTGAAATATTTTAAGTGCTTCAGATCGCTGCTTAACAAATATACAATTCCTAATGTAGATCAACTGAGGTCTGCAGCTGTCCGTAAAAAGCTGGCCACAAATGATCTTTACGCGTTTTTTCACATTAGAAAAGCCATTGATTTTCCAGTATTCACCACGTTTTTGCTTCGCTAAATGCTAATTTAAGCATCTGGGGAGTACAGTAATAGCCAATAGCGTCATTGACCCGGAGATTAACAGTAAAATGGGTGCTGAGTTAGATGATTCTAGAAAACTCCCGATTAGCATGATCCGCTCACATGACATCAAACTTAGCACAGAGTTTACTTAAAAATTTGCTATTGGCTGTTGTTCTTCCAAATATATTTAATTCTTCTGAGGCATGGTGATAATGCCGCAGACACATGTGCACGCTCAATATTTTCTATTTCTGATGCCTCCGACTTCATGAACATAATTGTGGTACTGAGATTACTGTTTGTGGGATATTGCTTTTTTAAAGAAGAAATTCTTGCGTGTCTTAAGGTTTATTTTATATCCGTCATCGCTTACATAGTTAAGGTGGCTGTAGTGTAGTTGCTTCAATCCACAACATTATTGGAGCAGCTTAAGTTTCGTAAATATTCCTAATAGTTTCTAGTTGTCCATTTCAAATAATCTTACATTCACCATTGTATAATATGAAGTCTGTCAGAACATTCCTCGTGTTCCATTGTCGAATATTGATTTATTCTCTTTTCAAACGCAGTCGCCGCCTGCGTTCCGGGACGCGCCTCTCCTCGACACCCGCCTATATATCTCATTGATGGCAATTTTACGACTTTCAACTTGATTCATACTCACCCACGCTTTCTTTGAACGCTGCAACCATTTAAATGGCTTACACACCTGTAATATCTGCAACTACATACTTATGTCGGTGACGATACAATGTCTCCTGTGAAGGCCGTAGCGTTCTTCTAGCTGAAGCATAAATTTTCTTAACAATAAATACCAATAACACTTTTTCAGGTTTGGGAATCGAATGTGGTGCCCGAACTAAGAATATAGCACCACTCCATGTCCTCCCTTGGAGGTCGTAAAAGTCGACTAAGGGACTCTTAACCAGAGGGATGGGCAGCAGCATCCCTTTTGCTGAAAAATAACAACAAGCAAATTCCCCCCAAAATGAGGACACAATTTAAGCATCTGATGAAGTTTACGCTCCGGCCCTCTAGCACGCATATCCAAAACCCCGAGAGCTTTCAACTCGACCTCCAAAATCGCTTCGAGTTCCTATAAAATTGCGTATCTGTGGACGGTTTAAATGGTAGGTTTGTAGAAACTGTCCAAACGATTGGGTCTAAAGTTCTCCGAACATATTCTCGACCGACTCATCAATAGACGGATATGGAAGTCTTTGCATCACGATCGTTCCTTTAACACGAACGGTATTAAAGAGACGATTAAGTGGAATCAAGGATCTAAAGTTTTCGGAAGAGACAAGTATATTGGACAAAGACGTATTATGAAGCTGAACCGAGGACGTCAGTGTAGCGTCGACCAAGCTAGAGGTTTTGAGAAAGATTGAGAACTTCTACCGGCAGCTATAAATCTCGGTAACTATACATACGATTGGCTTTAAAGAAGACCCGCGAGCCAAACTAACCCGACACTATACCGAGGATATCCCGGACATCAGCCTGTATGAGATTAGGATGACTTTGAAGATGAAATAACGACAAAGCTTCTGAAAGCGTGTCGTGTGAAAGGTGGTCTTTCAGATGCTATTCAATTTCATCTTACTCGAGGAACAGAGGTGGGATGGTGCTCTTCTGGCAAAAAGGGTGACAATACCCTGTTGAAGAATTATAGACCCATCTCGCTTCTGAGCCATGTTTATAAGCTGTTTTCAAGGATCATCACTATCACACTCAATCTCGAGCGCAGGTTTGATGAGTTCCAGCTTCCCGGACAAGCTGGTTCCCGAAAAGGTTTTAGTGCCGCAGACCACATCCATACGCTGCGCCAGGTTATACAGTAGACCATGGAGTATAGTTTGCCACTATGCTTAGCGTTTGTCGACTATGAGAAAGCCTTCGATTCAATCGAAACCTGGGCGGTGCTGCAGTCTCTGCAGCGGTGCCACATTGACTATCGGTACACAGAAGAGAGCACGGGAGCAATCCCATTGCGTAGAGATATGAGACAGGGGGGCGTCATTTCACCGCTATTCTATTCACTATTCACCGCTGCAATGGAGAATGCCTTCGAGCTTCTAGAGTGGAAAGGATTCGGCATTAACATCAATAGCGAGTATATAACTCACCTTCAATTTTCTGATGACATCCTAGTCATGGCAGAATCGCTGCAAGCGCTCAGCACAATGCTCGATGATTTCAACAGAGTTTTCCAACACGTGGACCTTAAAATTAATATGGACAAGATGAAAGTCATGTCGAAGACCCATGTCGTGCCTATCCTATTATCCGTTGGGAGCTCTGTTCTCCAAGTTGTTGACGAGTATGTCTACCTGGCACAAACTGTCATCCATAGAGTCAGAGTCTTCGCAGTCCACAATGGAGACCACTGAGGGGTGGTCCATTGTGGGCAACAAGAAGTGCCAGCCCCGACCTCCTAAGACCCAAGAGCTCGCAGGTACAAAGCATGCGCAGCTTTCTCTGCAGAACGAGAGGAAGCGACGTAAACGGGGTGGAAAAAGACGAAGGAAAGGAACGTTCAACCTCCCCAAGGTTCCCGCAACGGCCGCCATATCAGTCACGGTTCCCGAAGGCTCACCCAACACAAGGTTGAGTGAAGTCATGGCCGTGGCTTGGCAAAATATAAAGCTCACCGACCATGGCATTGGTCGGACACCATGAGCATCTAGAAGCCAGTCAGCGGCGGATTGGTGCTTTCCGTCGCTGGCGAGGATGACGGCGCCAAGGCCGATAGCCTAGCGCGCTGAATGCGGGAGGTGCTCATCATATCTATGACGTGCGTATTACGCGTCCGGTCAAGAAAGCGTAGTTGACGGTAATTGACCTGGACGACGCCGTCACGAAAGCCGAGATCGAAGAGACCATCATGGCTGCGTAGTGTTTGCCTGAGGATATAAGGGTGGGTGATATTCGCCACTCACCTATATCCTTGAGCACGGTCTGGGTCCGGATCCCAAACCAATCCCGGCAGAGCACGAAAAAGAGAGCATCATGCTCCAGAAGAAAACCGCAGAGCGGGATCGGGAAAGGGCTGATCCTGCTCGAAGAAGGTGGAGACGGCGCTGGAATAACAACCACGCTGGCGCCTAATTCCTATACGCCTGAAACCCCCTGCCGTCACTATGAGGTCGGGGGCCTCTGGGTTCGTGGGTACGTAGATTGGGGAATCTGCATGCTCATACCGAGCAACCCACGAGAAGTCGGTGGTGCGTATGTGGTCACGTGACGCCATGTGCGTACACATAGCACAGCGCACAGGGACGCTTCGGGGGACCCTTCACAATCTTCCCGGGAGGGTAACTGTAAAGCGGTCACCCCCCTAATTGTCTTCGAGATGTGTCTATAGGCGTGGCACCAGCGGGCGGCTCTAATATAATCATATGATGACCTGGAGTCACCCTTAGTTGCCGAATATGACCGCCTCAGTGGTTTAGCCGGTAGGAGTACGGCATGCCCTGTCGTCCTTCCCCGGGGCGGAGGAATTTTATGTAGAAATTCCACTGGGCCCATTAAAATAAGGTACCTCACCAATGTGTATCACGCATGACTCCCCTTTTATTGTCGCAGAGGAATCCTCATGCACTTCCTGGCCGGCCACCAGGGGCCTCATGCGAATGGCTGATCAGCAGTGGGCAGTGGCTGATATGCTGACCTCCGTAATTTCCACATAAAAGCGTTTTCGATGCTTGTTGCATTCCTACAAATGTCGGGAAAACGTTCATAACTGGAGTTAAAATAAAATAAAACGTTAAAACTTGGTAATATTTGAGCAATTTCTGAGCAACTCCTGAGTCGTGTAGTGACAGATAGGCAGCGCGGACGCAGCCGGCAGGCAGCGTGATGGATGGCAGTTATTAGTGCGCACCGCGCAGGCGCAACGCGAAGGGGAACAGATCATCAGAGTTTGTGGATGAAGCTTAACAAGTGGTGTTGGTTTCTTCTGAGACATAACCAATTACCATATGATGTGATGTGTTCATAAATATTTAAATCCTTCTATCATATTTAAATACGGTAAAATCATTATAATCTCGTAGTTAAAAGTAGTAATGGCTTATTGTATTTTTATGTACTTAGTAATAAAACGTGATATGAAACAGCGTGTGACATCGACATAAACTGAACGGGGCGGGCGACCCTGCCGCCCCGCGCCGGGAGCGCGTGCCTGTGCACCGACGGCCAGACGACATGAAACAGCTTAATGAAATAAAAAGCAGCTGTCTGAACGAGGCCGAACTGTTCCACATACATTTACTTCACACGCCCGTTCAACTAACAATTCAGCTCCATATATACATTATATATACAGCTGCTACGTTAACAGCAACAGCTACATGAAATAACTTTCACACGCGTAAAGAATTACTGAAATTAAGTATCTTAGGTACACTTCTGTCGATACAATAGGAGGAACATCAAATTAGATTGCGAGTCAGGCCCTTTATCGATAAAGAAAATAGCTTGAAAATCCTCGTCGATGTTTACTCATCGATCGTTCAAACACCTCTGAGCTCTGAGGAGCCGAGGCCGCCTCAATGTAAGCCGTTTTAATAAAACTGTCCGTTGCTTTTAGGTGCAAATTTCGTGACGCGTGACACTCCGACGTGACGGTAATACGACGGGACGACACTTTCGACTACTTAGTCACTTGTTCAGTGTTAACAGTTTAAGGTCGGGGAAATACAACATGATCGCCAATAAACTAAACCCTCCCAGTAGTTAATTAATTAGAGTTCAACGTCGAACTGGAAACCTCCGTAAGACGAGTCAATTGTTGGTTTGTCGTTGAACTGAGACCCGCCCGGCCCGCGGACGCACGTTCGTTATACAAGTTATGATCGTATCACACGCGGGAACAACTACGCTAACAGGTCATAATTCACGCGAAACCTGCCCACTGCGTTAACATGATAACATCACTCGTGCCGCTTGAAACCCCAGCTATGATAATGTTGTCTGTTTGTTGTTGTATTTTTCAAACAGACAACTATCAGAAGTGACCCAAAAGTATTCGTTAGGCTGTCGTCGTTTGCAGTATAAATTGTTAAACGATGGTAAATGAGGGAGTGTCCGCTGTGTCCGCTGTGTCCGCTGTGCAGAGAGCGGACGACAGCGCGCGGCGGCTCTGTGTGCACAGTCACAGCGCCGCCCCGCCGCGAAGTCACGAAGTGCAGAAGACCAACTCGAAACTCTTTCATCCTAAATTGGAGATAAGCAAAGTTGACTTTCGAGCACGGAACACTAATTATATCAACATTCATGCGAATATCTAGTTTTCAGGAGCCTGACAGTTACAACCAGTCACATCAGTCCAATAGCGCGAGCTACTATGTTATGTCTTTAGGGAACCAATAAGGGATCGCAAAAAATGTACCTAGGTAATCAAGTCGACGTTGTTACCCTTTGCGTCAGCTGCTTACCGCGGTAAAACAGGGATTATTTTATTTGTTTCGTTTGTTAGACACCTCGAGGCCACGTGGCCTCATACTATCATCACACGAACAATCATAGCATATCGTTATTTTGAGTATTTGATAATTAACATCAATCTACAGTAAGTCTAGGAACCGACCCTAGAATAATTAGAATAAAGTTTCTTTCTGGGTGTATTGTATGTGGAATTTCTGTCTGTAAACGCATCCACGACACAGGAGAAATCCAAGTGAGGGGCAACGTTTTATTAAAAAAAAAGGATAACTTAATTACATGACAGTATGTTTGAAGTCGTCGTAAGTACATTCTAATTTGTTGGTTTTTAGGGTAGGGGTGCTCAAACGGTCGATCGCAAAAATTTTCGAGTCGGTCTCGAGAAATTGTAACGTAGCTCCGAAAAGTATAACTCAACCATGAAAGACTACAAAGTAATGGAAATTAAGGCCCGCAGCGACGATCACTCATACAACGACACCAGCTTTACTTGGGTTTAATATTTCTCAAATGTAAATACCTAATTAAATCGAAATACGAACACCCGTATTCATGCTTACGGTATGGTACGATATGCACGGCCATGCATCAACATCCAGACAAAATAGTGATTCTGTGACAATTATTACAACAAACCTTCATTTTGTACCCATATAATTATACAACACATTTAATTAACAACATACAACCATATAATTACACGTCACATTTAAAAAAAATGTTTTCTTTAAGATGAAGTACTAGGTAGGCAGTTAATCACTTGCTGCCTAAATACGAGCATATTGTGGTAGATCGCCACTATAAGTCTGAGCATAAACCTAGTTTAGGGTTCCCATGTTATATTTCTGTGGCAGTGATCGTACGCAGATTCATACAAGTACGCTCGTACCATCGATTTGCATTCGGCACTAGAAATGAGCCGTATATTTGTTTAATATTCGGTGTATTGTGTGAAAATTATGTCTGTAGACACACAGAAGAAATTCTCCAAAAAACTGTCATAATAGAGAGTTACGCCATTTTTTTTTTGCGAATTTGCCAGTACGCGCTACACTTGGCTGTCGGGTTTGCAGTATGGCAACTGTTGCACAGAAGGGGTTGGGATCGTTGGCCATCCCTCAGATTTAGAGTTTTTTATTTTTATTTAGAGCTTTCACAATTTCGTCAATGTTATGTGTAAGCAACGTTGCACGGTGTTCAGATTAATCAATCTTTATATTATAGATTCGATAGAGTTTCTCTCAAAATAAAAATATAATCCAACGCGACGCTACGTTGTAGCTAACGGCACTGCTACGCAAGCTACACGTGCGCGGTCCGCTACGCGTCATAGACATTGACGCGACTTGAACTTCATTGTACTAAGACGTGCAGTAGTAGTCTAGTAGTCTGTAGTTAGACTTTGAATAAGCGTGACTATTTCGGGCCGAAGAGATTGATTGTAGTAAGAACTGTTTTAAGTGCTTAGCGGCCTGTACCATGTTCTAATAGACCTAAGATTCTGTTCAGGCAATATGATGCTATTTATTTTAGTTTGTGTACGAGGTTTCATGGGCCCCTACCCAACGCTCATGCACCTGATTGATGACAGGGTTTTCTCCGAGTCACAGTCACCTGTCTGCCATGCTAATGGGCACCATCGGATCAGCCGATGACTAAGCTAATTTACAGCCGCCTCCCGCTCGCCACAATTTACTGCAAGCGGAATATTGGTGTAGTACGGTAATGTGGGAACAGCTTCTTTTTTTATGATTATAACTTCGGAGTAGACTGTGATAGGTATCAACTGATCAGAGAATAATGTTTTTTTCTCAAATCTTGTATATAATCGCATCAACTTAATCCGAACGATTATAAATCTGGAAACGTTTGTTGCGTCGAATAGTTGACACACGCTCAAAGCAAGCACGACGTAGCGCACAACACTAGCGGCGCGCCCGCGGGCCGGCGCTCGCGGCTCGCTGCACTCGACACGCATTTTTTCTATTCATTATTTCGGGCGGATCAGTCTCTGCATACATTACAATGACAGGTGATGAAATAAGGTGATATTGATTAGATGCCTCCTGATGTCTACAGTGGTATTATAATACTAAAGTGAGTTATTCCGTCTATCTGTTCGTAAGTTCTGAACCGATTTTAATGAAATTTGGTAGATAAGAAACTGGAGACTCAAAATATGGACTTTTCATCTCAGATCATCAGGAGCATTACCTGCGGAAGTAGGTAGCACTCTACATGGATTATGAAACATTATTTTGACGTGCTAGATTAGATAGATTCCGCTCTCCACGCAAACAGTCCACTGTTATGAGCCAACTAATCCGTACGCAATTGGATCGGCTCCCGTCACGACTCGTTTTAACGTGCGCCAAATTAATTTCAAACGAAATGATCCTCGATCGTCGACAAACATAACCTTGTTCAACGGCGAAATTGATTCTCAAACGAATGTATTAGGCGGTGTCCGGTGACACGTGGTGACGCGTGGTGACGCGTGGCGACGCGTGGCGACGCGTGGCGACGCGCACGAAGTCGGGCGCGCCGCTCCAGTCGCCTGTGTTATGTAAAACGTTGCTCAATTAGTTTTGCATACAGGGCGAAGCACACTCCGGCGCGCGGCTCGCCGGTGGACTCACCTGCGACTCGATAATTGATATTTATGCAAGCTCCGTAATTTATAATACAACAAAGATTTTCATTGGCGCGTATCTCGATGATGTAATTACTATGCAAATTTCGGAATACTCGTATACAGAAATTTGAGGGAAGATCAATTTCGTCGATATTTTACAGAGTTCTTTTATAGTATTGTGCACCTAAACCGAAATGTGGTTTTTAGGGATTTCGGTATGTATATCCTCTTGGTTCAGGTCTAAAATACCGTCATAACCAAATAAAGTACCAAGCTTATTAATGATGCGTCAGCAACGGTTGAACCCAAGAAAGAGAAACCTCGCGGGTGCGAGAGATTGTATGTTGTTTACGACAATTGTTGTACAAAAAACACAATAGAACGATTGAAGAGAGCAGCTCAAGAGATAGACAGTGACAAGTACTTAGACGTGAACGTTTGAATATGGATGGTTTAATCAACTGATGGCCTATGTAGGTATGTGCAGGAAATGAATGTGTGGAGGTGACGCATTAACATTTGAAGGGCATCGCAATAAAACGGGCACATCAACATTTTCCGTAAATCCAACCAACTTTGTAATTCGATACGTTTCAAATGGGCCTTTCGCATGATTAATTTAAAGCTATCGATACATGGCACGTTTTTTTAGAAAATGTACTTGGTGAGAAATCCATGGATGGCTTAAAGGAGCCTGATTGAAGCTCAAACCTGAATAAAAGTGCACATTGCATGCAAAATCGGTGTTAAGGTTCTCATTGTCTTCGTTCAATTCAAGAACGCCCATTGCGCGTTCATTTTGAACGATCTGCCGTACTTTACATTAAATCTTAAAGGTTTGAGTAGCGATTATCTCTGGTTATTGGCTTTATTGATGAGCCCCTTCTAATCTGTACCCCTTATTTGGAAAGCAGCATGCTCTGAAGTGTATACGTTCATGTCGCCAACTTAAATAAGTTGTCCAAAACGTATTGCAGCAGATCGGCTGAAGCAAAGTGAAGCGCTACACGAGAATGTGCCTAAGCCCGAGCTTTTATGCTTTACGCATAAAAGCTAATTGGCTTCGAATCCGTCAACGTAAATGGAATTGGTTTTTGAAAGTTGTGAACGAGTCTGTTGCACGATGGGGCTCACACACTGTTTACCGACACGTCACACACCACATTAAAAGCCGCGCGGACAGTAACTTACCTACTGACCGTTCGTGATGCAAAAGTCACGAGATTTATCAAAAATATATTGCAGTACAGTTCTCTCTAGGCGATAATATGGTTTTGAATATAAAATTCGAGTGCACTGCAAAGTGCGGCAAACATACAGTGGGTATGTAAGGTGTAGGCAGGGGTCGAGCGCATATGCAATGTTTTCAATTACGCGGAGCATACCGCAGGCTCTAAATACATTTTCATTCAGATCTGCCTTTTGTTCGAGCGGCCGCCGCCGCCGCACACTCCTAACTCGAAAATAGAGCAATCGATAGCCGAATGCCGAATGGAACGAAACCGCATATCACTGCCGACGATTTGATACAAAAAGTCCGGCTCCAGCGAATAAAATCCTAACATTTGTTCGTCGAGCGATATTTACGGTTCAACGTTTACAGCGCCTTGATCTGATCGTTGGGCCAATTCTTTTATTTGCATCAAGAGTTAAAGTTGTTCGAAAGAAATAATACTCATGTATCCATATTTCTTTTCACCACCGCGGGGTAAAAAGTCCTATCTGTGTGGTGTCCGGATTAAGAATGTAGCACCACTCCATCTCCTCCCGTGGATGTCGTAAAAGGCGACTAAGGGAATCTAAACCAGAGGGATGGGCAGCAGCGTCCCTTCTGTGAAACGGTAGCCATACTGCGCTCACCAACCCGCCTGCCAAGCGTGGTGAGTATTGGCAAATATCCCCCAAAATGATGACACAGTTGTGAAAATCTATGGGGGAGGCCTTTGTTCAGCAGTGGACGTATAAATGGCCGCTATGATGATGATGATGGGGTAAAAAGAAATATCCAACTGCTGTATATAAATTGTCCGTGTATAATAAGGAAGTGGTTCTTTTTTAATTTGGTCGCCGGTGGTCCGCCTCGAAATAACATTATTTTAAGCAATTTTGTCTGTAATGGTTGAAGAACAAATCGAAATACAAACTAAAAAGCTCTATCATAGAAATAAATTGTCAAAAACACCTACTAAAGGAGAGCAAACGGGAATTTAGTGGAGGAGTTAGGTATTGTAAGTTAGCGCATCGCTACGAGCTAACTATAGATATAGCTGTCCCTCTTGTGGAAATGGAGCCACAGAGCTTACAAGCCGTAGCCGACACTCGGAGGGAGGAAAGGGGTTCGTTCTTCATTCCGAGCAATTAACTGCGATATCCTGGTATCGGCACTAACGGGGGTGCTCAGTATTACAGAGGTACATAGCGGCACGCAGACCGTCCTTATTAAATGGCGGGCGATAAAGGCGCTCCTACACTCAGCGTTCCGAATACCAGACGGTCTCTGCGTATTGCGGCTCCGGTGCCGATAACGTGCTGCAAGGAGATTTTATTAGTTGGACCCTTGCCAGCGCCGTGGAATTAAGAAATTATATCTGTACGTAGGTGCGGTAGCACTGCGGGGCACCGAGCGATACACGACGCTCGATACAAACCGCAAAGTTAATGGCTTGCAAAATTACACGCACGTAATAGTGTCTCCTATGGTGTAAAAGTACAATAACCTCGTCAGCAACCCCGCGCTTCCACACAGTTTCTTTTTAATTACACAATTTTCCATTTCCTGCGACCGCCCGCCGCGCCGAGCTATACGCAAGCAACTTCTTTAAAATTGTAATCTCGCGATGGTAAAATATTATAGAGAGTCCTCATCCACGCGCCGTATGATTGTTGTACCTCTTTGAAAATGTCTAACATTTTGTTAAATTTAAACTTTGCATAATCTTGCAAAGATATTAAGAGCTACGGACTTGATATCATGCAAAAAAACTTAACAACATTAAGGAATTATTCGTAAGTTAGCATAGGAACAAAATACAAAACCCGTTTGATTGACTGCTGACGTCACTTGGGCAGATATGGAGCAGTAATCTGAGCTGAAACAATATAATACCTACTGTTCTCAAAGCTTAGTGGAATCGCTGCCATATTTGATCAGTTCTCATTGTATAAGGAATTAGCTTACTCCTTACACAATGGGAACTGACCAAACACTCCGTCCTTATGCTATACAAAGTGTCCCTACATACGTGCGTGTTTATATGTAGCATACATTTGAACTTTGCGCATTCGAGACTAACACAAATAAATAGACCCATTGTGGAGCTGCTACTCGTATAAATTGTCTTGCATTACACTTATATAATTACATACCTAGGTAGATATATGTAATATAGACCGTCCAACGCGACAAAAGCAGACATAATTATACTAAACAATTGCCTAAATAAAATATACAGAGCTTAGGTAATAATCGTGAAGAAAACAAGAGCCGCAGGTTTATCAAGGATTAATGTTTTACCTCACGCGCTCCGGCGGCGCGCCCTACGCTTGATTAAAATTCTACACAAAGACTCAGGTTTTTGTTTAGAAATATTACTGCGAGCTACACAGAGTCGCTTTGGCGAACATCAGCATGCATAATGTATGCGTGATCTAGTGCGCGCCCGCGAGCGAGCATCGCTCGGCACGGCACCGCACGGGACCGGGCCGGGCCGGACCGGGCCCCACCGCCCACCGCACGGGACCGGGCCGGGCCGGACCGGGCCCCACCGCCCACCGCACGGGACCGGGCCGGGCCGGACCGGGCCCCACCGCCCACCGCACCGGACCACCACTACATATATACTGCACGGATTCTTCACTTTCTATATTCACCGTCCATCGCACGTTCACGTACACAACTGTCGTTTACGCGGATCCTAAATAGATTTCGCAAGGTTCCTCTACTTCTCTATTGATCTTTGTAAACAGACATTTTGTATGTTTGCGTGCGCATCATTGAAATGAAATGAAATGAAATGAAATGAAATATGAAATGAAATAATAATTTATTCAAATAGACTAAATTATTAGTTCTTTTGAACGTCAACATTAGACAGCACCCATTAAGCCCACCCTTCACCGCTTCCAAGTGTTTAAGCTGGGGAGAAGAAACGGCGCAACAAACTCCCCAGCAACACGTTAGTCTGTCATATACAATATTTATACATACATGTACACAAAAAATAAAAAAATTACAACAGTACTAAAATGTACTTGTATGTCAAAAATTTATGTAAATTAAATATAAATGAAACGTAAAAATTCTAATATAAAACACATGTCAAAAATCTGTTTGAATTCAATGTCAATAAAAAGTGTATAAAATAACAGATGTCAGTTTTTGTATAAATTAAAAAAAAAAAAAAAAACTATGCTGACTGTACCTAGCGAGCAGCTCAGTCCCAAGCTTTTTTATCCTCAAGACAATCAGAAATCTTATAATATCCTTTATTACAGAGTTTAGATTTAATAAAAGTTTTAAATTTCTTAAGCGATAAATTTCTGTCTTCAGTGGGAAGTTTATTGTAAAAACGTATACATTGACCCATGAACGAGTTGCTTACTCTGTGGAGACGAGTACAATGTACAGCTAGATTGTGTTTATACCTGGTGTTTACACTGTGAACATCGGAATTTTTTACAAGATTGAAATGTTTCTGTGCACATACAATAAATTTTCATATATATATTGCGAAGCAACAGTCAGAATATCAATTTCTTTGAATTTTTCTCTGAGAGAAACCTTTGGACCCAATTTGTAAATGGCTCGAACTGCCCTTTTCTGTAATGTGAAGATGGTATTAATGTCTGCATATATAGGACGATTAAGTACGGTACTAATCACAGTGACCTGCGGCCGTCTCACTACACTTGTTGAGTGGTATCTTACTCAATTTAAACAACGCGTCTTGAAAACTTTAAGAAACCAACCGCATGATGTTGAGCTAAAAGTAACAGTTCGCGCGCAGGCAACGGCACACTGCCCTCATGAATAAACTATGCGACTTTGATGCGTTGTTAGTAAATTCAGCATAAAATTCTGTAAGAAGAAATTTAGCTTAGTAGAATTTGAAATGCAAAACAAAAATATAAAAACGATTCGAAACTGCAAGTTCCGACGATTTAACAAATGGAATAACACTTTAACTGCGCAGGAACGTGTAAAGAAACGCAATCAAATATGCATGGCGGGTCCGCTCCCCCCGCCGCGGCTGTCTCCGACAAAAGCAAGCAACTATAGACTCACGAAAGCATAATTCCCTCAGAGGTGACAGCGGCCGGCGCGAGCGGCGCTGCCACCCAATAATTATAAAACTCGTCGGGTAACGGATCACTGTCACGTCGCCTTCTCGCCCCCTCGCCTCTCCACCGGTTACCCCACACCCCCGGTTCCTGGTGACGCTCATCAATCCTGAGACGGTCGCAGCCACTCACGTTCCTATTTAAAGTGACTGAACGAATGGAGCTCTTAACAAAGCGGGGTGAAGAACAATAGTCGTTAATTGCTGTTGTATGTTATTATGTACCAATACTGTCACGTCTTATGAGGGACACGGTGAGCCACCACGTCTCTGTGCTATACTCCATCTTAGAGACGATCCGTAGTAGAACTTAAATATGAGTTGCCTACATATGACAAGTTTAGTAGGCTCTAGTGGCAATGGGGGACACATTACTCGTAGACTCGAATGGCGCGACCTCCAACGAGATGGACGGATGACCTGTAGAAGGTCCCCAGGTTTCGCTGGACACGGGTGGCAGGTCACTCCTTAGGCTGGTGTCATGATGCGGATTCACCTCTAATATAATTGTTTGTCTAAATCTTACTTAAAGATATCTAAGGGAAACATGTTTTTACAATTTAAAATAGTGATAAATCGCTCGTCAAACCGCCGTCTTCCTGGCCTGAGTCTGCAGAGCGGAGCTACTTTCTCCTTAGATTCAGTCCGCATCACATACAACGTGGGCGACGTGTAACGTTACGTCTCTATCAGCTAACCAAACAGACAATGATAATTAAAACTGAAGAAAGACTTGTCGTCATTTGTTAGTCTACTGCTATTGTCAGAGTACAGTGGTAGGCAAGTTAATCACTCGGATCAAGTTTCCTACCGTCATTAAAAGCCGCAACAAATTTCGTAAACCCCTTGATAAACTGGTACTTTACAGGGACTACAATATACACGCTATAGAAGGCTCACGCCTAATAAGACGCGATACTGTGATACGATGCACTGCAGTCGCTTACAGTTCGTGTGGTTGTTCGCGCCTGTGCGGAGTGGGCCTTCTCCGCCGACCTCGCGCGTGCCGCAGCGCAGCGGAGCGCGGCGCGGCGTGCGTTTAACAACTTTTCGCTTAATGTACTTTTATCACTTCATAAAAACGGTGAATGGGGCGCGCCATCGACCCTGCAGATTGCTTGCTCCGCGTGTAGTACATATACGGCCAACGCAATCGGTCGGCTCGGTTTGATTGAAGACCGGCACCCCTACACACTCCCCTCGAACCCCCTCCTCGGCCCCCAGGAAATAATGACATTGTAATTTGTGCACAATGACCGTCCGAATCATTAATTTTTCGCCGACATTTATTAAAAACGGTTCTGAATGATGGCGAACTGTGAACAGCTCGTCTTTATTGTAAGTTGGATCATTTGTTTGAACCTCGGTGCCGTTTATTAAAAACATTGAAATGTATTCAGATATAAAAATATAATACCATTATATTCAATGATAATATACGCACCAATTGAGGAAACACGATAACCCATTAGCTACGAAAAGAAAGAAGTTAAGGAAATGTAAGGTGTCTAACAAAATAATATGCAGTATTTACTTGTTATCTTATTATATAGAAGCACTCATCACTATGTTCTATTGATTATAAAGTTATTTCCAAGCTTAAAATTGTACACGACACGCTTCCACTAACAAACATAATTAAATAAAATATAAATATAACTTCTCGGTGGTCTGCATGAGTATGGTTGGGGCATACCTGGCCCCGCCCGACGACATTTTTTATCCTTTTCAGTGGTTTTAATATTTTTATATCGTGTGGGGTTTTTTAAGTCGGTATTTTTTTGTTAAAAAGCTTTACTTGCTTCTTTTTAGTGTAAATAAATGTAAGAACTGTTTCCAATTTGGTATCAGTATTTAACACTAAAAATAAGAGTGACTCAATTCGGTTCTCTGACCTGAGAGGAATCAAAACTATTAAGACATCATCTAGATAAGCGCATTAAAATTAACCTGTTTATTGAAGCTGGTTAAAAAACTACTCAATCAAATGTAATGAAATTTATGGGACCAAATCGAAAGCATTTTACCAGTAAATAAAATAATTGCTCAAATCGGTCCACAAATCTCGAAGTAATAGGTACATACACAAAGAAAAACAAAATACGGGTTGCAGAAGTGAAAATTTTATAGCAATAAATGTTTTTGTTTTTATTTATCTAGACGCGTTCGCGGTCTGCTATATGTACATGCATATATGCACATACTATAGCTGCGTCTCGTAACGGTGTCGCGAGTGCAGAGATTTAATCTCATCTAAAAATATGCGCACCGCGCTAAAAGAAGTTTTCACTTCAAAAATACTCATCGAATTGAGAACCTTCTCCTTTTTGAAGTCGGTTAGTAAAATTGTACACGACACGCTTCCACTAAAAAAGGATATTGGAAATATCAACTAATAAGAGGTTATCACGGCGCACGAAATCTCGGTAACAGCGAGACATTTATTATATCCTAGCTGTTACGCACAGACGTCCGCGGCATTCTTAAGGGAACTCGATATCCTATTTCCTATTTCACGACAGAATCTGTTTCTATACCAAATTCTGTTAGAATCCATTCAGCGTGATGGAGCCTAAAACATGTGTACAAACTTTCACACTTTATAATAGTCATCATTTCGGCCGAATGAAGTCCACTGCTGGACAGGCCTCCCCCAAAGATCACCACAACGACCGATATGGGTGTGTTGTGTGCTCACTGGGGGGTTTTGCCATAATCGCCACGCTTGGCAGACGGGTTGGCGATCGCAATTGAGTTGTTAATGTACTCAAAGGACGTTGCTGCCCATCCTCCGACTAATCCCTCAGTCGACTTTTACGACACCCATAGGATGAGATGGGGTGGTGGTATTCTGAGCCGGCACCACACGGTTTTTATAATAGCAGCAAGATATAATCCTTTCCGCAGTAGATATACTAACATATTGACACTCCACTGTCAGTCAATAGAACACTTGGCGCTACATCATGGCTGCCCGCAGGCCCCGTGCGCCCGCCGCCTGCTACACAACAATCATACAATTAAGGAATGCTTTCGGCAGTCAGAAACACATTACCATAATCGCGAGTATTGGCGGGAACGGCGGCACTAATCCGGCTGTCGGACAGCCCGGAGGGTCGGAGGCTCGGAGGGTCGGAGGGATCCAAACTCCGGATAAAGCCGAACAGACCCGAGCGCCTGCATCAACCCAGATTACAGATATCGAAACCATTTATTCAAGTGGCGTATCATCACTGTGATCTTAGTGTTAAAGAGATACCAGACGTCAGGGCGAGACCACGCCGGACACTGCCAATATATATGTCATCATCATCATCATATCGGCCATTTATACGAACCAAGGCCTCCCCCATAGATTTACACGACTGTATCATCATTTTGGGGGGTATTTACCAATACTCACCACGCTTGGCAGGCGGGTTGGTGAGCGCAGTATGGCTACCGTTTCACAGAAGGGACGCTGCTGCCCATCCCTCTGGTGGTCTAGATTCCCTTAGTCGCCTTTTACGACATCCACGGGAGGAGATGGAGTGGTACTATATTTTTAATCCGGACACCACACGGAATATATTTATATGTAACAGAGAGTAAAGACAAGTGTTCTAAAACATTCTGATTGTTTTCATGTTTTAAAACAAATTCATAAAATTATTATGACGTAGTTTTTCTGCCTTTACTAATAGTTTCTTGTCAAAAATTCCCCAGTCGGTAACTTAATTACTTTCTGAAAAAGAGATACAAACGCTTTGTGAACTCCGAACGCCTGTAATAAAAACAAGTAACAATAAGTGAATACTTGGCCATAACCGGGCTCTGGCAAACTTTCGCTAACTTTCCGTGTAATCTTCCATCTTGTTCGATGTTTTCCAGTGTTTGATACGTTTTGGGAGTTGGCTAAGTTTATTCGGAGTGAAAAATAAACGGCGCAAGTATCATTGGAGGCAGATGGCGCCGCGAGTACACACAATGGACAGGTACTCTCGACTCCCTCGACGAACTCCACTCACGGGGTTCACGGAAGTTCCGCACAGATATAGGATATCAAACGATTCTCGCCAAAATGTCCGGAAATATTACTTTACAAAGAGAATAAAGCGTCGCCCAGATCGGGAGCGAGATACAAATGTGCTCCGTATAGTTCACGCGCGGCGCTGTATGTAGCGAACGTATAATATTACTTAGTGCGTCATGCTCGTGAACGAGTGCCGTCTGTTAACCTTAAAAATATATTACAGTCAGGCTTGTTTAGTAGACATTTCAAGAAGTTTAGACTATTTTCTCCTACATTGTTTTCACATTACCAAACCAAATAATTGATTTCTACCACAATGTGCTCATAAATTATTGTAACATTTAATATGATTCAAAAGAGTAACCATGGAGTTTCTTGCCCGTTCTTCTCCATAGGAAATCCACGTCTTGGAACGCGACAATAAAAGTCTCGACGATTCATAAATGCCTGTATAAGGTTTTCTTTTTAGGGTTCTGAACGTCCGAAGGAAAAAACGGCGGAACCCTTATAGTATCACTCGTGTGTCTGTCTGTCTGTCTGTCCGTCTGTCACAGCTAATTTGCTCCGAATGTACTGGACAGATTAAGTTAAAATTTGGTACACATATGGATTTCTGCAACCCAAACACGGAAATGTAACGTAAGTAATTAAATTTTGAATATGGGTGTCACTTTTGGGGAGCAATATAGAAAATTACAGAATAAAGTTTTGCGAGCTGTACCGTGTAATATAGTACCGTGCTTGTTGTGAGGGTTTCAATTGTATTCATTTCATAATTTTAAAATGTATATTTTTAAAGTTATTTAAGAAAATATACGAAAATTGCCCATTCCCCCGCCCTATGTCTGCCGCCAGTATGTCAATGGTACCGAAACACATGCGTGTTACGTCTGTCGTGTTAACAAGTGTAAGTTTCAACTCGCACCGCAACACTTCAAACTTTATTAATTTGATTAACAAATTTTTTAGAACACCAAGCTTATAAGCACTGGAATATTGACTGTATTGAAATATATATATATATATATATATATATATGGACGGAGTTGAAACTACGTACAGTGCGGCCGCCGAGAGAATGCTTTCCTGACATTTGTTAATTGGTCTAGTTTCTGTTATATTAAAGATTTAATTTAGCGCTAAACTATTAAGTGTTTTGTGTGTTGACGTTACGACATTAAAATCATATTGTATATCAAATGTTGTCTTTAATATTTTAAATTAATAATTTAATCTAGAAACTAGACCAATCAACAGATACTAGGAAATCATTCTCTCGGCGGCCGCACTTTAGTAAAATAAAATTACTAATGTTTTTTTTTATCAACGTGTATAAAAATTTCAATTTCTTAAGTTGGTTGATAATGGTTCTGTTCGCTCGCTACAGGAACGCACAGTACATACGCACACTGGCGACAATTAGTGCACACTGAGTGCAAGCGCGTGGTGCCGACTGCGTGGTGCTTGAAAGTTTAGTGAGCCAACTATCGAGACATCACGATAGATAACTTTTATGTAACACCAACTATTTTGATTGAAATGTTTTACTTCCAGATTAGAGCAAGAGAGTGTACCCACATGAGGCGTAAGGTAGGTATAGTGCAGGAATCCGGCTTGCGGAGCAAGCGGTGGCGATTGTCGTGGCCAAAATCCACGCCCTGGGTCTGCGGATAGCGCCTCAGAAAACCGAGGCGCTATGGTTCCACAAACTGCCGAGAAGCAGAGAACCGCCCAGTTCGTGGATACGCGTTGGTGACGCGCAAATTGGGGTGGGCCGGTACATGAAATACCTGGGGCTCACCCTGGATAGTCGTTGGGGCTTCGAAGAGCACTTCCAGCGCCTCGTCCCCCGAGTCGAGAGGGTAGTGGGTGCTCTACACCGGCTGCTGCCCAATCTCGGGGGACCATGTGAGGAAGTTCGCCGTCTCTACGGAGGAGTCGTGCGGTCCGTGGTCCTATACGGGGCGCCTGTATGGTCAGCTCGACTATCAGGCGCCCAGCGCTGCAGAACCAAAATTCACGGTCTGCAGCGCAGAGTGGCTATCCGGATCGCACGAGGATACCGAACGGTGTCCTACGAGGCGGCAACTCTCCTGGCGCGTTTTCCGCCTTTTGACATCCTGGCGGAGATGGATGCGTGGGTCTACGATCAGACACGCTCCCTCCGCCAGAGCGGCGAAGGCGCGCCGCCAGGGGCGTTGGACAAGCTGCGGCGGCTAGCTCGGCGGCGCGCACTTGTAAAGTGGCGTCATCGCCTGCGGATGCAGTTTGCAACCAAGCGCGTCGTCGAGGCCGTCCTGCCGCTCTTTGGAGCCTGGCTCAAAAGGAGCGAGCGCGTCACCTACCGCCTGACGCAGGTGCTCACCGGGCACGGTTGTTTCGGCGCGTACCTACACAGGATAGGACGTGAGGCCACGGCACAATGCCACTTGTGATAGCGACCAGGACACCGCACAGCACACGCTCGAGGCGTGCCCTGCGTGGGCCGCCGAGCGGCGGATCCTGGTCGATCGGATCGGGCAAGATCTCTCTCTGCCAGCAGTAGTGTCGGCTATGTTGGCAGAGCACGAAAACTGGAATGCAGTGGTCTCCTTCTGTGAGAGCGTCATGCTCCAGAAGGAGACCGCAGAGCGGGATCGGGAGAGGGCCGATCCCGCTCGAAGAAGAAGGAGACGGCGCCGGGGTAACAACCGCCCTGGCGCCTAATTCCGATACGCCTGAAAACCCCTGCCATTGCTATAAGGTGGGGGACCTCTGGGTTCGCGGGTGCGTAGATTGGGGAATCTGCGTGCCCACACCAAGCGACCCAAGAGAAGACGGTAGCACGCATGTGGTCACGCGCTGCCGTGGGACGCTTTGGGGGATCCTTTACAATCCCCCTGGGGGGGTGACCGCTTTACAGTCTCCCTCTCCGAGATGTGCCAATAGGCGTGGCACCAGTGGGTGGCTCTAGTGTGATCATACGAGGACCTGGAGCCTCCCTTAGGTGCCTAAGATGACCGCTCCAGTGGTTTTAGCCGGTAGGAGTCCGGCATACCCCTTCGTCCTTCCTCGGGGCGAAGGAAGTTCATGATGAATTTCCACTGGGCACCAATAAAAAAAAAAAAAAAGGTATAGTGCAGGATATGCTTGCAAATTGGCCACGTACGGCCGTATGTACGACGCGTACGTCGGTAGGGGTACATGCAAAGACGTTAAAAACTGGGTATATGGGTCAGTGCGGGCGGCAATCTACAGGCGTCCGCGTCCCCGCTCCCCGCCCCGCGCGCCCCACCCCGCGCGCCCCGCCCCGCGCTCCCCGCCCCGCGCGCCCCGCCCCGCGCTCCCCGCCCCGCGCAACGCTTCCTAAAACGTTGACAAAGTCAAATGCAATTTTCCACTCAGTTCGGTCACCGAGACGCGTCGGCCGTAGCCCGCACAATGACAGAGCTATCGCGGACCGTCCCTGCCCCGGTACCCTAAGGAATCAATGATAACATTTTGCGTTTTTCCTGTGAAAATTCTCAATTCAAACCTTTACAATAGCAACAAAGCTATTGTAAAGAAATTCAGCAAATTTCACCCAAAATAAATCGGATGACTACGCTCGGCTACAATAAAAATGCGCTAACCTAGTTTATGAATCGGAATGGATGCAGCAATGCTGTGAAATCGATGCCGTATAATATTAGACGGAGGAAAAGAAATTGTCGTGAATGTCCCGGAATGAGACGGAATAGAGTGGCTCGGTTGAGACGAGCGACATCGCGGACTATTGTGAGCTCGAGGCGGGACACGGCCACCGGCCGGCCGTAGTGGGGGCGCTTCCACGCCGTATTACTGAATAAAAAGCTACAGAAGGCTCACTGAAATCGCTTCATTAGAAACAGCACATATTGTACGAAAAAACCGTATAATATTATTGCGCTCTCAGCAAACCTTTTTGTTCTAATTTGCATAGATACCGATAGTTATTTAAAAAATATAAACTATTGTATGCCAGTACCTGGTGAAACATGTATTAGTTCATAAAAATGTTTTGTAACACTTTAATGTACCATGTTTGAAGCAATTAAATAAATAAAGACTACCGCGCGAATGAGCGCTATAGAATGCTTAATTTATCATTACATTAGTTAGTAGTCGTGGCAATGATTAATAAACTATTTTTGTATCAACTGAGCAAGTGTATGATTTAAACTAATACGGTCATAACTATCAGATGTAACCAGACCAGGTATCCTTTGGTCCTTCGAGCCGGATTATCATTACGAAAAACGGAAAATAAAACAGTTTACAATTGTTTTACCGATTCATTGGTCCTGTGTATACAAATGAGCAGGAACTTTCTGTACCTACGTATATTCTACCGATATATTTTTTATCATTTTAGTCACACATGATTTCGATTTAATTTTATATTTATAATTACGCAGACTAACTAACAACTTAGCTCTTGGGTCTTTGTAAGAGCTAATGGTAGGTATAGTTACCGATGCGTATAGCTGTCGGTAGAACTTCTCTATCTCTCTCAGAACCTCTGGGCTAGTCAATGCTACGCTGCCGTCTTCAGTCTTCAGCTTCATAATCTGACTTTGCCTAATAGACATGTCTCTTGCAAAAACATTGGTGCCCTGGTTCCGCCCCTTTCACAACCTTAATGTTAAAGGTACGAATATCGTGACGTGACTTAAACGCTGCTGTACGCAGTATGCTTCAGTATCACCGAAAAGCTGAAGGGGTGCATCATGGCACGTATTTCTTCCACGAGGTTGAGGGTCTCATCGGAAAACATTTATTTCTACCTTTATCGCAGCTTTTAAAATACATAGACCTAACCGTTTGGACATTCTCTGCAAACCTACTATTTAAGTCATCTACAGATACAGATAAAAAACTTTAAAAAAAAAACAGATACGCAATGTTTTAGGCACTCGAAGCTGTTTTGGGGTTCGAGTTGAAAGCCTTCGGGGTTTTGGATATAACGCTAGAGGGCCGGAGCGTAGACTTCATCAACGAGACCTTTCAACTTTGATGTTAATATGCAATGTGCCGCTTACCATTCGATGATCACTGCCGGTTTTCACCCTGTGGATCACAGATACATCATTGAATATTTGACTTAAGTCATGATGGAGTCAATCTCATTCTTTGTAGAACCATCAATTGACGGCACGGTTGGCGCAGTAGCTGACACAGTCGGCTACTATGCTCCGGGTCGCGGGTTCGATTCCCGCAAATATTTTTATGATCTGCAGGTAGTTCAGCCCCGGGTCTGGATGTATTGTGTGTGGAATTTATATCGTCTGTAAACGCACCCGTGACAAAGGAGAAACGGTAGTGTTGGGAACGTTAAAAAAAAACATGCGTACTCAACCAGGTCCATTTCCTGTGAGACGGGTTTTGGAAAAAGGAATTTATCACAAAGAGATCCTTTTCCAAAAAGACGGCCAACCTCTGTCCTCTGAGGTGCCATTGTCTATACCAAAATTACCCCACTCTCAACTCACCATCGCATCGTGAGCCAGTTTTTCATTTGTGATGTCATGTTTTGAGGTATTTGCCAATACTCACCATGCTTGGCAAGAGGGTTGGTGAGCGTAGAATGGCTGCTGTTCCACAGAAGAGACGCAGCTGCCCATCCCTCTAGTATAGATCTCTTAGTCCTCTTTTACGACAGCCATGGGATGAGATAGAGTTGTGCTATATTCTTAATCCGGACACCACACGGACGTTCATTATGACTCCCTAATCTAACTCACATTTTAACAATTCATTAAGTTCTGGGTAAATATTGTTAGCCTGTAAACAGGCTCCGGCCGTACCATTGTCCAATACAAACAATCCTTTATTGTTGTCTCAGTAAAGACGCGTCTCTATCGCACCTTTTCTTTCCATAAATTTCTTTCTAAGTTTTGAGGCACATTATTCATCAAAAACTTTATTTTTAACGTCCAATTCTCATATTTCCTCCTACCAATTTGGCTTTCTTCCAGATCAAAGTACTATTATTACTTATTGTGCACTCTTAAAAGTGACTGACGACACCTCCTCCTCTGGGCTATGGAGAGTAAGTCTTGCACTATACTCGTATTACTTGATTTCTCAGCACCTTCCACTCTGTGGCATCTGATATCTGATTATACTAAGCACCCTCCAATATGTAAATTTCTCCCCCACTAGTGGAGGCTGGTTTACCTTTTATCTTCGAGGCCGCTCTCCTTGTCTCCGCCTGGAAATGACCGCCTCTGATTGGTGCGATCTCCGGAGTGCCTCGATGTGACATCCATTCTTCGTTCTTTCAATTTCTTTTCATTTCCATCAGGATGCACACGTTTAGCAACTTTATCGACATTTTGTAGTGGATTATGCTGGTTTTTGAGAAAGAGGATAAAGTGCCGGACCAACAACCCCCCCGCTCTCCATGTTCAACACGCCTCAACCGACAACTGTGTGTACTGTTGTACCTCACCTCCGAATTTTCTTTTATTTTTGAATATGTATTGTACACTTCCGTGTGGTGTCCGAATTAAGACTGCTCAATTTCCTCCCGCGGATTTACGACTGAAAGATGATGAAGGGAGGGAATGGGCAGCAGCGTCCCTCCTATGGAACAGAAGCTATCCTTCGCTCACCAACCCGCCTGCCAAGCGTGAGTGGCAAATTCCCCTCAAAATGACGACACAATTATGAAAGTCTATATGGTAGGCCAATCTTCAGCAGTGGACGTTGTTTGGCTGATATGATGATGATATATTTATTGTGAATATGTATTATTTTATTTTTTATTGTGTGTTTTCAAATTTAAAATATCACTAATATTTTCTATGGTAGATCTTCGGTTTCATTTAGAAATAAGCAGTACCTTACCTTTCTCAAGGACCTGTACACATTGTATCCTATCGCTCTGAGTACATAAATCATAAATCATTTCATTCATTTCGGCCGAATGAAGTCCACTGCTGAACACAAGCCTCCCCCAAAGTTCACCACAATGACCGATATGGGTGTATTGTGGACTCATTGGGGGGTTTTGCCATAATCGCCACGCTTGGCAGACGGGTTGGCGATCGCAGTTGAGTTGTTAATGTACTCGAAGGACGCTGCTGCCCATCCTCTGTCCCTTAGTCGACTTTTACGACACCCATAGGATGAGATGGGGTGGTGGTATTCTGAGCCGGCACCACACGGCTAAATCATAAATAAATAAATCTAATTATACTCTACGGACGCAAATAAATCGGCACATCGCTGACGTGCCGTGCGCATCACCGATTCTCTACACCGTCATCATATCAGCCAAAGGATGCCTACTGCTGAACAAAGCTTCCCCCATAGATATCCACAATTGACGCTTTACTTAATGCCCTTATATTGCTACAATTTTTCTGCTGATACATTTCAGACATTTAAACTGTTCTAGAGTTGCTAAGATTTAAGACAACAATTCCGCTTTATAATTCAGAAGCTTTTTCTGTCTTCGTCTTGCTTCACAATTTGTTTTACAGAGGAACTTTACAACATGTACCGATGTGATAAATAATAGTGCTGTCTATTTTAAGTTACACTTTAATATAAAAGCCTTCATGCAGGAAAAGTTTCGTTTCGCCTGCGGTTGCATTTTTGCTATCTGCAGTCCATTCTCAAGTCGTTTTGATTCTGCAATTAGGCTGTATTAAGACGACAATACTCAAGGCAAGGACCAGAAGGGTATGCGGGAAGCAAGCGGGTTAATTTACATAGTATCGCAGAGCTATGTATTTGCTTTATTTGCGTTGTATATCTTGTAAATATTTGTTGCAACGTTTAAATACAGATCGCTCTAACTATGTGGTGACGCGTAAGGTCTGCAGTACGAATGGATCTCCGTTTCATATCCGTCACTATTATCAGAGGCATCTGGGGTTTCAATATCGACATGCATAAGTGCTCTGCAAGCATTCAAATGAAAATATCTTCCAAATAAACAGCTAATATAAATAGCTTCCAATAACATTAGGAGTTATGACAAGTCTTCTAAACTTATTTTACCGGTATTAAACATTTTCATCGACACATTAGCGGTCTATCGGTAACATCTAACGCAAAAGATATCAAAGCTGCGAATGTAATTATCTCTCGTCCGCAGTTCGATATCGAGCCTCCGCCGAGAGCCGCTTCACACGATCTGATATTCAGATTTACATTAAGATAGCCCAGATCTTTGCCACATACAGCTAATAATACGATCACAACATTTTGTTTGCGGACGCTATTAGGATGGTTCGTCTTGCCAATATTTTCACCAATACATAACGACGTTAAAGTCCTATTTTTCTGATTTTTTTTTTCCTTAGTAGTAAGAACGAACAAAATGACTAAGCAATTAAATAATGAGAATTTCAGAAACATGTCTATTTTTATGGACACTAGTTTTCCTGTCGAACTATACGTAGTACATGCTTCACAAAATATTATATTAGTACAATTGTGTGTGTACGTTTATATTATTTAAGTTTAAGTTTATACATAAAATACGGTACTGGCGGAGACTTAGCTGTGAAATACCAATCTATGCCTGGGATGAATGTGGCGGCAATAGATAAGCTGCAACGTCTAAATTATCGTCTTCCGCGGGATGAAACGATGAGGTTATATGAAATTCCGTCCGATTACGATCGTTCCAAATAATAAGACATTTGAAAGCCGTCCACCGTTAATATAAGCTGATATTATTCGACGTACCAATAGTACATCGAGTACAATACAAGTAATTTTGCACTTTCACGCTTGAAGATTTAAAAAAAGTGAAAGTGCTCAAAGAAGCAAGTATATAGCACTCTATACTCATAAAAGTCGGGTCGCTACTTGAACAAATGTTCCGCACCAAATAAAAGTCACGCAAAGTGTCGGTTAGAGTGGGTCATTAGTGACATGCGGGCGCAGCCTGCTGCAGCGAGCGGCGGCACGGTACCGGCTGCGGCTGTGACGCTAAGAATTGCGACCCAATCAGCGCTAACGACGTGTCGCACGATTAACGAGCGCACACAGATACGAGGGCCGCCCGACGATACGAGTTTTGTCTTATAAGGAACTTACTAGACTGATTCGGGAAATCTTGGATTTACTTTTTACATATGGCAGCTGGACTGATATCCACTGCTGACCATAGATAGAAAGAAATCGGAAATAGTACGGCATTTTATTATTGTTCAATCATGAACATCTGTGCCATGGCACAAATAAACAACCACGACCCAAAATCACAATTACAACATACCTACTAGAGTAATTGCTGCAACGGCATATAATATATTTATAAAATATTAGGTTTTCCGTGGTTCTGCGTCAGCATACCAACTGTGATTCTGCAACACCGCAGCGTCGGCACAATACATGGACGGCACACTAGTAAATAAGCGTAGATTTGTATATAGATTAAGATTAATATATAAGATGTAAATAATGTTAATAAAATCAGTCATTATGTTGAATCCGACTTTGACTCATTACCCATCCACCACCTCTCACTGCGGCCAAGACACCTTTAGCCGTCAGTACGATCGGTCTTGTGAGCCTGCTTGACCGGCAGTGAGAAAACCATTTCCACACACCCAGATCCCGCCCACCTTCCGCCTGTTACCTTAGGTCTCCTGGTAACAGGTTTCCCTGCCTTCAAACTACAAGATAGTAGGGCTAGGGACTTAGGGACTGTAGGGTAAAACTAGGGACTTTAGGGTGTGGTAGTAAGTTAGATAGGGAGTATTAGGTTTAATTACGTACGGGACGTTGGTTAATATACGTTGGCCCTCGCCCGTACAATTATTATTTACTCTCTTGTGGCTAGATCATACATCTATACATACAAATTATATTTATTTAATACAGTAGCAATTAAAATTACAACTTTAACACGTTATATCGTGGGCACGTTACAAAGATGACATCCTAGGGCCGGGACACTTTCTTCATGAAAAATTTCAGAAAACAATTTGGTTCACACCCCGGATTAAGTAGTTATAATAATTTACGTATTTATTTATTATGTGACCACAGATCTGACTTGAGTATCGATCCCAGAACTTCATGATCAGCTAGCATGATTTTAGGCAATTTATCAATCAGATATCTAATAGCTTGAAAGAGATATAGATCCATTTTAACATTAATAATGCATCACCATATGTTGGGGGGAGTTTGGGTATACTCACCACGCTTGGCAGGCGGGTTGGTGGTGATATGGCAACTGTTTCACGGAAGGGACGATGCTGCTCATACCTCTGGTTTAGAGTACTTTTGAGGTCTCGATCACCTTTTACGACATATACGGGAGGAGATGGAGTTGTGGTATAATGTTAATCCGGATACCACACGCAATCTAATGTATAAATATCTCGTGTCACGGTGTTTGTGGTCCCACTCCTCCGAAACGGCTCGACCGATTTTAATGTTTTTTTTTTTTGTATATTTGTTAGGTGTGAGAATATGTCGTAAAGTATTTTTCACCCTCCTACCCCCACTTTTTATCGCGATTTTAGTATTTCTGTATGAACAATATCCATGATCTATATTTCCAAATTCCACGCGTGCGAAGCCGCGGGCAAAAGCTAGTTTAATAATAAATTAATTCAATATTTAAGATTTAATCTACAAGTGCATAGATAAAGCAAGTTGCTAGTGTTTCGTTGTAAAAGTTTCGTATAGCGTAACCTGTAAGGCTCCAACTTCAGCAAAATCTTTGTGAAACAACGTCGCGTACACACTCATACAAAGCTGCGACAGTTTGACGGCTCGGGCGGCCTCGTACGAAGTGCTCCTTTACTTCGATTACCTTCGGAGCTCTGTATTTATACAACCAAACGACGCTCCAGTTTTTATGTGAAAAGGGAACGGGCTCAGTAATGGCGAAGTGTGATCACAGGAAGAGGTCGCGACCGTCATGCGATAATCCAGTAATGCCGTGAAATATGAGACTCGTCGCAACTGCGCCCCGCCACGCTCAAACAAACAACCATTTCTTTTGCAATTTCCTGAAGGAAAAGGAATTCCGAAATAAATATATCTACTGAGAAATTTCCTCGTACATATTTTAGTTGGTGAAAATATGTACTAGGAAAAGGGAATCATTACAAAGGAAGTATCAACGGTTATGAACAAAAGGAAAACAAAATTGAATTTCCAGGACAAAGCTCGGGCCACTTGACAAGCTGAGGACCGAGCCGCGGACAGAGCAGAACAATAAATCGCCACGAGGGGACAGCCCAATATTCCGGTGACGGCTCTTCCATCCCTCTACCTCGCCCCGCACGTCGCGTCGCCTCAGCCCGCGGCCGCGCGCTCCCGACACAAGTTTTATTTGATCCTTAATTTTAATGTAGATGATGAGCAGGTCAAACGTTGATAGGATTATGAACAAGATAAATATCTAACCAAAACCCATAAACCATAGCCCCCGCGGCCTATTTTGAGCGGCCGCGCGGTAAATTAGCTGTGCGCTTGGCATTAAAAGCCATAATGTTCCTGGCCAGTCGCCCGATCACTTTGTCGTAATAATAGTTATTGTTATCTTGAAACATTTAGCATTTATTTCTTTGTACTTCATCATTTCGGCCGAATGAAGTCCACTGCTGGACACAGGCCTCCCCCAAAGATCACCACAACCACCGATATAGATGTGTTGTGAGCACATTGGGGGGTTTTGCCATAATCGCCACGCTTGGCAGGCGGGTTGGCGATCGCAGTTGAGTTGTTAATGTACTCGAAGGACGCTGCTGCCCATCCTCCAGCTAATCCCTTAGTCGACTTTTACGACACCCATGGGAGGAAATGGGGTGGTGGCATTCTTTGTACTTATCGCCCTAATTTCATATTTAGAGTTTTAAATCTAATATTCCGTGTGGTGTCCGAATTTCGAATAGAGCACCACGCCATCTCATTCTGTGGACGTCGTTAGAGGCGACTAGAGGAGTCTTAATTAGAGGGATGGGCAGCAGCGCCCTCTCTGTGAAACAGTTGCCACACTGCGCTCGCCAACATGCGTGCCGAGCGTTGTGAGTACTGGCAAATTGTACCCAATGTCGACACACATAAACAACCGCTCTCTAGTGTAGCCGGGTATTTTGGAAATCTATGGAAAAGGCTTGTTTTCAATACTGTACGTCCTTCGGCTGATATGATGATGATGATGATGAAACACGCTTTTTAAATATTCAAAAATAAATGTCTTTTATTTCAAGTAAACCAAATATTGGCACTTAAGAAACGTCAGAATCTAAGTTGCACGGTACCAAACAGTTGATCTCGTGGAGAAGAGCCGGCGAGAACTCAATGGACACTCTTTTAAAATAATTGAGATTGCTCGTAATAAAACAACGCTAAAAATATCCAAATACTTTAATAAATGCGGACCCGAGTTGACCATGGTATTTCGTCTAACTGACGAAGGCGCATCACTTTACTGCGCGCGTACTCTCGCCGAAATAAAACGTATATGCAATAACCGTCAACTACGTGTAGTTCTGCTTTGACGCGCCACGCCAGCGCATGTCGCCGAGTGTGCCATGGGCTGCACGAAACCAGTTGATGCTAATGCAATTCTCGACGGCCGCAGTAATGAAATCACCCGCCCGGAGCGGAATTACATTAAAAAATCTTAAACCGAGGTGAAATTTATATCTCCGACGCGAGGAACTTAAGCTATGGCGGCGATAAATCCAAACAAGTACAAGCGCAGCCGCAAATTTAAAGCTACTTCCGGCGACACGAGGCGAGCGCCGCCGCCTTGCACTCCACTCGAGTGGAATCGAACAGATCCAAATCTTAGAGATTATAGTATTATTTA
Source organism: Diloba caeruleocephala (assembly GCA_947459985.1). Classification (NCBI taxonomy): domain Eukaryota; kingdom Metazoa; phylum Arthropoda; class Insecta; order Lepidoptera; family Noctuidae; genus Diloba; species Diloba caeruleocephala. The sequence goes on along the minus strand of OX381612.1, from coordinate 28,846,719 downwards.
TTTGTTGACCGGTACGCCGCCCACTATGTCTTTGACCTCATATTTTAACACCTGAACGCGAGGTCGATACGTGAACGAAGAACACGTTAGATTTTTGTTGAATCCACGTAATTGTGTTGTTTGTTTTGCCTTGTGTGGTTGCCATACTCGCTATTACAGTTGTGTAAACGTTCGGACGTGCTTAGTTTACGGAACGTCGACAATAGAACGTATTGAGGTGAAAATTTGTTGAAATCGACAAACGTGGCGAATGCCGCCCCACTTGAGCCAACGACGGTGCGGAGTGTTTGATCTTACAATCTACAGCAAAGTTTAAAGCCCATACTAAACGCATCCCTATTAAAAAAGGGCCTTATATTTAACTGGCTCCCAGAAAAACAACTCTTGATTGCCAAAACTAGTATACTACCACAAAAAGTTTACTTCAATTCATCATTAGTGCCACACGACACTGCACGGCACATTCGCTAACTGGTGTCACCAAAACATAGGTTTTGGTGTGGTATATAGAGCACTTCCCGGTGACATACTCGTATAATCTTGAAATTTGGCACTAAGGGAGGTCTTGTGGCACCAGTGAAGGAATAAATCCGAAAAGCAATTAATTTGAAATCCCGTGAGGAATTATTATGAGACAAACTTACATGTGTACTTGATTGAACGGCACGACTGGTGCAGTGGCTAAGCGATTGACTTTCTATGCTACGTGACGCGGGTACGGCACAAATATTTGTATGATCTACAGATAGTTGTTCGGGTCTGGATGTTTGTGCATGTAAGACCTATATCCGTAAACTGTAGGTAACCACGATGAGGGAGAAATTTTAATGTTCGTTCATCGTATTAAATCGTATTAAGTACATTTGTAATAGGAACTACAAATTCACTCGCTAAGTACACATACTACGAGTACAGCAACATATTTAAGACTCTCAGTAGACTCTTATTTTTCTTCTTGTTCACCCCAAGCTTAAGTGTCACCTGCCCACACTGTCTGCGCTACTGCCACTTACAAAGTCACGCCTACCAGGACCGTAGTGTTTCTTTCAGTTAACTAGAACTTCACACATATTTAATATCAAACTCACGACCTACCGGACTACCTTTATATTTTACCCGGTGGAAATACGTCATGTACTTCCTCCGCCCAGGGGAAGGAAGGGAAATGTACGCGGCACAAGGTCGGAGCGGGCATCCGCCGCTATGGCAACTACTTAAATACTACTCCACGTTAATACCTTTGCCACTTGGATGTTAATAGAATGTTCTTCAAACTACATCATGTATCTCTATCGTTTTTGCTCAAAGACCTAATCACAGGGTCTGAGATAAGAGTCGTTGGATGCGGGCTGCATCTAACCCATCGTTATGGAAATCTATGGGCGATACTATGTTCAGCAGTGGACGTCCTGCAGCTGATATGATGATGATGAAATTGCGAGTGTGTTATCGAAATGGATACAAACGCAATAAAATCAAATCCCTCTGTCTCAACGCTAACGTTTCAGTATAATCGAGAAAATACACGTTCTACGTTTGGGTCATCATTTCGGCCGAATGAAGTCCACTACTGGACACAGGCCTCCCGCAAAGATCACCACAACGACCGATATGGATGTGTTGTGGGCTCATTGGGGGGTTTTGCCATAATCGCTACGCTTGGCAGATGGGTTGGCGATCGCAATTTAGTTGTTAATGTACTCGAAGGACGCTGCTGCCCATTCTCCAGCTAATCCCTTAGTCGACTTTTACGATACCCACGGGAGAAGATGGGGTGGTGGTATTCTGAGTTTACTGAGCCACAAGTATGCCGTGTGGTGCCGGCTCAGAATACCACCACCCCATCTCTTCCCGTGGGTGTCGTAAAAGTCGACTAAGGGATTAGCCGGAGGATGGGCAGCAGCGTCCTTCGATTACATTAACAACTCAACTGCGATCGCCAACCCGTCTGCCAAGCGTGGCGATTATGGCAAAACCCCCCAATGAGCTCACAACACACCCATATCGGTCGCTGTGGTGATCTTTGGGGGAGGCTTGTGTCCAGCAGTGGACTTTATTCGGCCGAAATGATGACTGAGCCACACGGCTGGGTGATCAATGTTTATTACAAGATTCGTACAAAATTACTCTCTGATAAAGTGTCACCATCTTTGATATCCGATGACATTTATGTGTCATTTCAGTTAAAAAAAACTAAAAACGTAAGTAAAGGACATACTTGAAACGTCTAAGTTAAGTGTTATTGATCCGCGAGTGAGGGGACCGCACCGTTTGTTCAGCATATCGCACGTAATACGCACACACGCTGTTCTTAATACAAGATTCTCACATGTAATGTGATCAAAGTACCGTGAGATGTGAGTTATCGTGTATCCGGCGACGCGGGTAAGAGAGCGCCGCGCGCCCGGGCAGGTTATCATAAAATACTGAGAAAATGGCGACCATGCATTTTAGCCGAAACATTTTCAGCGTCAGCAAATTAAAATTGGTGATTGAAAGCTAATATACTGATGTATACATACATACAACATCGACAATTGTATCGAATGCAAAACCTGCCTCCTGTCCACCTCCTCAAAGTCGCAGGTTCAATTCCTGCAACGAGACTAAGATATTTGGGTGATTTGACATGAATGTTGTATATATTTTTTTTTTTTTTTTTAATATTTAATATTTATTTAATTCATAAAAAAAAAAAAAAAGATTGTACATGGGACATCAGCAATAACTAAAATATAGTTAGGTACATTTTCTTCAATCAAGTGGGTGAAGTGCTGTTTTCCTAGCTAGGTTATAAAATAACCTGTATTAAGGAGTAACAGTTTAATCCGTTTATTTAGTTCGGTTAATTTCTTTTTTATGTATTGCATCACAAACCAAACAGTATATATAGCCAGCCGTTACTCGGAACTCGTGGAATTCAATGTGAATCGATATTCAATAAACTAACCGTATCAATCGTATATTTAGCCATAAAATATTGTAATGCATAATAAAAGACATCGTATATCTAGCGCGAGATATTTCGATGGTTATTGAATATTTGACGTAAAACGATATTAAATATAAGAGGGTGAGGGAAGCGCGCGCTTACAGCGGCGCAATCTAATTGTGAAGTGAGCTTGTTAATGTGCGGTGAGCGACCATGTTCATACATGTAATAACATGTTGAATGAAACCGCGCCATTGTATTACAGCACACTGTCGATCTCAACAAAAGCAATCAGCGAGTCTCGCGACAACGTGACTCTCCATCCTTGTCGCCCGACATTCACGAAGGATATGTGGGGGCACGTTTTATAACATATGTCCCGAGCAGGAGGAGGTCGCCTCGCGCTCGCAAACGTATGCTAATATATTATCGATACGTCACGCAAAACTGCAAAAAGCTGTCACTTTTACGACATCGCTACAAGTTTCTTACCCTTTTACCGAAAAGTAATGTACGACCCACGGAGAGCGCGACCTTTAATCTCTCCCGCCCTCTACTAAAACCATTAATAAATTATGTAATTATGTCGATAATGGAGAGACAAAATGGCCTTAGAGACATAAAGTAATGACTCTTAACAACGTCCATGAATAAAATATGGTATGCCACGGGTGGCCTTTTGGATAATCCGACAAAAAGCACTCCAATTTGGACGAAATTGCACCCGAGCCGAGTTGTGAGAAGGATATTTTTTAAATTCTAATGATGTGTATTTTATGCCTAAGAAATGTCATGCCTTTTTCTCTTTTGATCGCAATATTTAATTGTTTCGCAAACGACACCAACCGTTTAGCTTATGTCTACATATTCAAGTGTATGCATAAATATTTTCCATAAAAAGTTTGCGTTCTACAGGGATTCCTTCACTCACAATATTAAAGCGGCGTTTTCTATGACGTTTGCCTACGCTTTGTCTACGATACTACAACACGCTAGCTACGCCCGCATGATGTAGCAATCCCTTACTCAAGCGTAGCACTCTGCGTAGCTGCTACGGACAGCTACGCAGTACTATTTATACTTTAAACAACACGGCGTAGTAAATTACTAGATGGTTACGAAGAAGTGAGAAAGTTCATTTGGTTCAGTTGGCCGAGGTACGCACGTCACGCATCTTTCCGTAGTTAAACGGATCACATCAAAAGGACTACATGAATGTAACAGTGATATATGAAAATAAATATGCGTATTATTGCCCCATTTGTTTACCTCTCCGTGGTATAGTATAATACAATTCTGACATCCAGCTTTTTTGTTTAGTATCCCAGAGCGGCGGTGCTCCGCGGCGAATGTTTCAATTAGTTCCGCACTAGCGTTACGTTCATAACGCGTGACCGATATTTTAAGCCGAGACTAGATTTTATTCGTGAATTCTGCGAAATAACGATATAAAGCTCCCGCGTGCGTAGCGTGGAAATAAACATTTTACGTCGGTGTTTTGTCTGACATGATGTTGTTAAAATGTTTTCGTCCAAATAATAACGTATATTTTTCGAGGTTTTAGTTGGCTGCAATCTGGCAGGTTGAATGAATGTTGCCGTTATATTATAGCTTTATGTAATTATAATCTATGAGTGTATTCGGGTCTCAAGTGGCGTAGTTAGACAAAGCGGCGCATTATCTCGTAGCTCCTCTCGGTGCTCCAGCACCCGGCGCTGTGCGGCAGCGGATACATACAAAATAACGCAATACCAGGTTTATGAAAGTAGATGATGACATAACGTGCACTACAGCTTACGTACATTACCAATATATTATTTGATAATTTTATGTTTACCACATATCAAGGTCCCATGGACGACTATCGGCTACTCCAATGTTTGATCCTGAGTTACGGAAATGCGTTTAAGGTATTTTTGATCCTTGTGTGATATGTGTTTTTAACTTTACACACATTAGGCTGGTTAGGTTGGTAACTTAGTTAACAATTTACTTACAAATTATGGATTATAATACAGCCTGTGAGATCATATCTAGAAATATCAGGCAGCAGACCACGGCCACGGTAATTATTATCAACTGTAACAACAGCTAGTGTAGACAAATGGTGTTGTTTACGACACGATGCAGCAACTAATTTACATGTTGACTGTACTGTTGTACTTTATGTTGTACGAGGATCATACGTTATTGATACTTGGCTTTGTATGGTGAACGAGATATTACGATACCTTTGAGTAGTTGTTAAAATTTACTTGTAGTGTATGTATATATTTATGTTAGTCCTTGTGGTGTCCGGAATAAGATAAAGATAAAGACAAAAATATTTTTTGTTCGTGTTAAACCAGTTATACGCACTTATTAATAGTCAAGACTTTAGTTGCCACGTTCCAAGGTGTAGATTTCCTATGGAGAAGAATAGGCAAGAAACTCCATGGTTACTCTTTTTAATTCATATTGGTACTTTTTTTTGGCCAGCCATTTTACAGAATTTTGTAGTAACCAACTTGTAATAAGCAAATTATGAGTTAGAAGCAAAAATAAGTTGTGGACAAAAAAAAGACAGTGCTCTGGCAGAACAAAAGTTTAGTATTTTATTTTTTATTTGTTTCGCTTTCACCAATTGATAAATGATATCGAATCGAAAGTAAGTCTAAGAACTTGGACAGATGGTACCGACTGATAAATTATCTGAATCCGGGACGGAGTGCCATTGTTATGTATAATGTAGGCAAATATAAGTAGTACAGAGAGAGGGCTGCGGCTGGCGACTTGTATCGCATCCGCGCATCCACATCAAACTTGCAGACGGAAGCGAGTTCGTCGACGAGCGACGAGTTGCCGTGCCGCGAAATACTAGGCGATATTTTACGATCAAAGGAAAAGTGTTTCAGTTTGAGGCGGCGCCGACGAATGTTCGGAGTGGCCCTTCTGTATCTTCTTATTACGTGCCGTGACCCCGAGCCGCGCCCTTGCGCCGCTATACAAGTTCAGAGCACTACATAACATGTATTACTTCTCTTATACAGTTAAAATTTCGGGACTCTATATGTTTACTCATTAGCACGCGCTGCACGTCCCGCTTTCTTTCAGTTTCCAACATTTTTCACAATGATTTGAAATTTATAGAAAAATCATCATCATCATATCAGCCAAAGGACGTCCAGTGCTGAACAAAGGCCTCCCCAAAAGATTTCCACAACGTCCGGTCACATGCTGCCCGCATCCAATAACTCCCAGCGACCTTCACCAGGCCATCCGTCCATCTCGTTGGAGGTCGTCTCACCACCACGTTTTCCGGTGCACGGTCTCCAGTCGAGAACCCTTTTGCCCCAGCGGCCATCAGTTCTACGAGCAATGAGCTCCAACAATACTTGGTATAAATGATCATGTTTCCACTTAACTAAGAGTCATGGCGGAAGACAGTGTTACACCAAAAATAAGCTAAACCAGCCGCAGAATCGAGGACGCGCCGGAATTGATTAAAATCTGGGAAAAGATTAATCGTCATCAATCTTTTCTTGTCGGCGGCGAGTGAATGGTGCTCCCTCCTCCCTCCGCACCGCTCAGTGTGTCCCGCCCCCCTGCCCCGACGCGAGCTGAGCCGCGCCGATATTGAAGTTTCAATTAACGATTCTTACGAGCATCACTCGGCTGATGTTCAGGAACTATATTGTGATGCTAAACCGTACATCGTAAATCACCGAATATTCGTATGGATACATAAAGTTTTGCCTTCCTCATCTATGCCTACAATTTATATAACTTACTCAGATTTCAGAGATACGGAATTACTATGAAAAGTCTTGCATTCACGGTAGAAAGTCAAATTCTATAACTATCGACAAGTAGCTATCTCGCCACGCGCCAGCATTTACGATAGGAAACCAAATATTACTTTTGAAAACTTCTTTGAAATTTCTTTCCTTTTACTGCCAAAACTGTAAGGAACCTACATCAAAGTTGGAGCGTGATCGTATTCAGTGCTAACGAAATACCCGAGGGCTTTACGTTCGGTTTTGTTCCTGTATGTAACACACGCCGACTGATTCATAAAACACATAATTTTCTTTACTAAACCTGTACCACGTAAATGTGAGTTTCACTTACGTTATTATTCACATATCTTTATTACATTCCGTATGTAAATTGATGTACAAACACAATAACACGGAAATGTAAACATGTGGAGAGGATTGTGGAAAACAAATTCATGGGGCTATTCAATGGAGCAGAAAAGAGCCGAAGAGAGACGACAAATGATATGGAAGGGTGACACCGGGGCCGGGGCCGGGCCGAGCCGTACCGAACCGGAGCAAACCGTGCAGCGGTGCCGGGCGTTCAGTGACCGGTCCTTCATAATGATGACGATAGATGGTACATAAGTTAAATTTAATATGCCTTTAACATCAACTCTGCGTGTTTATTTCACTCATTTCGCAATGGGCTAGTAGTGAATCAGTATTAGAACAAAAATCAAGCAAAAATTAAAATGCATGCCTGATATTTAGTGTACTATTTCACACAATAAACAGTATATCAATAAATTACTCGTTTGGATATTGTGCATCGCACTGTGAAATTATATTGAGCGATTATCAAATATCGCATGAACATCGCACTACTCATTTATCGCTTGATTAAACAAAATCACTCGTACAACACACACACATGTAACTCTAGCTCGTACAATGGCGACACAATGCGACAGTGATAGCGCGAAGTGCTCTCAATCTGTAGCAGTCTTCACAAAAGTGTGAACAGACTTGAAGATGTCAGGCTTCGCTTGTAAAATATTTAGTAGCACTACTGAGTGACATTAACGATGTTATCTCTCTCCAGGCTCTTGTTGGGCCATTAATCAAACATTCGCAGGTCGAGGGCCGCGCGCCAGCCGCGGTAGGTGGATTTATAAATCGAATGAGCTTCTCCGCTTGTTTGCTGCGATTTGTTTGCTACCTGCCACCCTCGGTGCCCCTGTGGAGTAGAAGTTATGGGGAAATGCACAATAAAGAGAAACAGAAGGGCCACTCCATACGTTGCATGGTCATATACAATTGACACTTAAATAATAAACGAGTAAAGCAATTGCACATTCCTGCTTGTGCAGCGTGGCGACAGCGGCCATTTTTTTTCTCTTTAGAAAATGTCTTTTTGGATTGTGAACCGCGATGGACTGAAGAAATAGATGCATGCAATCGATGGTACAGAACTTTGGTTTAGTTTGACTGCAGCTTTACATGGCGCCACTGTGCACGGTGGTTTCTTCCATATGACATAATTTAGAATAATGCATAGATAAAATATGAATCAGCATTTCATTTTACAAAATGTTATAATGAGGAACCGTACGACGTTGCCGACATATTTTTTAGTTTTTTTTCATTTTTGAGAAATGTTTAATGAATATATAAACATTTATTAATCTAAATACCGTACGACGTTGCCTTATACTTGACATTGGCGAAATTGTGGAAGATATTCTACAGAAGCCATAATCTAAGAGAAGAAGAAGAAGAAGAATGACAATTATTTTTAATCTCTACCTACATACAAATAATATTAATTTAACTAAAGATAAAACTTATATATACACATAACTAAAAATATACACAATATTTATACCTTCAATAACTAACAATAAATAAATTAATGAAAATCCTAAAAAAGGAAGAATTTAAGCGTCAAAATACTCCTCCCTATCGCTGTCAGATGGTAATGTTTCAAGAAAACTGGCAGCATTGTCACGTTGAATGGCAATGCTTATTGTTTGGCCAAAGAAAAGGCCAGCCCTCTGATCACGCGAAGTGTCGACCAACAGTCTAGTTATGTCTTTTAAAAGAAGACGTGCACTCGGACCCCATAACCCAAGCGTTTCGACCCCAAACGGCTCAAAACAATAATTTCCGATGAGATTATTATATTTGCGCCGTTTGAGGTTTTTCTCTGCAAAAGCAGCAGCACCAGCACAGCAAGCCGTGCTTGGAAGATGGGAAGGAGCAAGGGTGTCGACACAAGTTGCGTCCCACACCAGAGGCCTAACCAGTTTCCAAGGCAGTAACGACATACCGTCCGGTCTTTTGCCATCGTCGCGTGCCAAGCGATTGGGTTCTAATACAACTGGCACGTCGGCGTGGCAAGAGCACGACGAATAATGTCGTTGATGCACGATGTATTCGGTTCATTATTATCATAAATTAATTAATTTATAGTAATTTGCACGCTTTACCAATAAAAACTGTTTCGGTGTATTATTGAAAAATTTGAAGTTTTGTATTGCTTTGATACATTGTGGAAGTTTGTTATATATTTTTACTGGCACTAAAAACGTACTATTACTAAACATTGTACTAGTCTTAGTCTATTCTTATGTCTCTTGCTATTTAAAGTGTCGTAATTATTTATATCTTTTTTAACCTGTATAGTCGATTCGTAGATATATATCGAAGGCAACGTTAAAAGTTAAAATTCTCGGAAGTGAGGTTTGCAGGAGTTAGTTTGATGTAGATTGCACATTGACCGGATGCATTTCTTTTGTGCATAAAAAGCGATTTCCTTGTCAATGGAATTTCCCCAAAATAATACTCCATGTGTGGACCCTAAATAGGCGTGATAAGCACTGAGAAGTGCATTTTGATTGCAATATTTCTCAACATGACTGTATAGAGCATATGAAAACTGGTTCAGTTTTGTACATACGTATACAATGTGTGGTGTCCATGATAGGTTAGCGTCCATATGTATACCTACAATTTTGTGCTCTGGATTTCTTCAATTCGTTTGCCAGTATAATGAAATATTTAAAATGTCAAATTTAGCATTTTTATTAGTAAATGTCGTGACATTAGTTCCGTCAAGATTTATTTTGAGGTTGTTAGGAACCAATCAAGAATTGACGGTTATGAATTATTTAAACATATATCCACAAAACGTCCCTCTTGTAATTGTTCGCACGTTTAAAGGGTGTATCCAGTGTCATCTACCGTGACTCCGGCGAAGTTTTCTCGGTGATAAGTGATTTCGTAAAAGGCGAGTAAGGGAATCTAAACCAGAGGGATGGGCAGCAGCGTCCCTTTGTGTACGGTAGCCATACTGCGCTCACCAATCCGCCTGCCAAGCGTGGTGAGTATTGGCAAATACCCCCCAAAATGATGATACAGTTGTGAAAATCTGTGGGGGAGGCCTTTGTTCAGCAGTGGACTTATAAATGGCCGTTATGATGAGAGATATTAACATAACATATTTTTTTTAAAAGCGTGGGGTGCTTTATCAGATATTTTCATAACGACGCTACTTTTACAAATATTTACAACAATTGACATCAAGCAACACGCTTTTTACAATAAAATATATTTTTTGTTAATCACTCTATTGTTATTTTAAACTTAATGAAAATTATTTTCGACTTTTAAGCTCGGTTAACTACAAAAGCGTGTTTTTTTTAGTTTTTATAAACTATTATTTATATTGACATATTTTATTTTACCTTCACCTGTGTGTACCTACTTTGATCTGATTGTGACGAACACATACTACCCTCATTTAGCGCAGTAGTAAATCTCGCTCACTCCTGCTTTCCGGTGGGCATAATCGGATGGGGCTGCCCAGGTGAAGCATTTCGTGACACGCGATCATATCCAGGGTGCGAAGTACGGACTTCACCACCCAACATAGAAAGTACTGCCCATCAAGTACCAGCCGGTGCTTTCCTGTTGGTGAGTCCCCTCGGCCTATCACCAGCTCAGGTCGCTCGGGTGTTGATTTTTTATTATTTAAACACCCACAACCTCAGACTGTTGTTCTTGCTGTCTGAATATGTTTTGTGCAGTAAGGGGCGCGGATATCCCCTTCGGTCGATGTTCGCCATATATTTTGCTGCGCTGATCTGTACAACAACGGTGCGCCTGCGCCATCATCAACACCACGCCATACTCCGCTTGTAACCACTAGACAAGGACCGCACTACAATAAACATCTCGTTAGCTTTCTGGTTACACATTCATGACTTATTATTGAATCTGTAGCGCTTCGATATTATATTTGAATTATTTTAAGTAGAAATAGAATAGAAACATTTATCAGCCGCTTGTCAAAGTGTCAAAATCTGCGAGTAGAACAAAGTTTAGTAATATTCAGAATGGAAAGAGAGCAGCTCCCTCGGTAGAATTTAACACCTTAAATTATTTATTTTATGAATATCATTTAAATCGTTCATCTAAGACGTTTAGTAAGGTGAAGCGCTTGCCCCTGTACCGCCACTTCGTCTCACTTCGGCTCGAGCTATCTAAATAGTTTGCAGTGGACATATGAATTAGTTCCTCGCACAGTTCGGTCTAACACAGCAAGGGTAACACACGTTCATTTGTTCAATAACTTCATCCGTGGCTTCCCGAAGTACGTGACAACTATCATCATCATCATTTCGGCTGAATGAAGTCCACTGCTGGACACAGGCCTCCCCCAATAATCACCACAACGACGAATATGGGTGTGCTGTGGGCTCATTGGGGGGTTTTGCCATAATCGCCACGCCTGGCAGACGGGTTGGCGATCGCAGTTGATTTGTTAATATACTCGAAGGACGCTGCTGCCCATCCTCCGGCTAATCCCTTAGTCGACTTATACGAAACCCACGGGAGGATATGGGGTGGTGGTATTCTGAGCCGGATTTATTGATACATTTTAGTCACTTCATAAAGTCTATCTAGATTGCTATCCCCATATTTGGATAGGCGTTGAACGTATCTTTATGTTTAAATATACCTTTTTTTATTAGTCCCCAGTGGAAATTCTTCATGAGCTTCCTTCACCCCGGGGAAGGGCGAAGGGGCATGCCAGACTACTACCGGCTAAGACCACTGGAGTGGTCATCTTTGGCACTAAAGGGAGGCTCTGGGTTCTCCTAAAATTACACTAGAGCCACCCATTGATGCACAAGCACAGGCTTTAGGCACATCTCGGAGGAGATGACTGTAACGGTCCCTCTAGCGGAGGGAAGCCGACTATTAAAAGGTCGCCCCCAGGCACTTCTCGGGGAGGATTGTAAAGCCTCGCTGTGCACTGAGTGGTAAGTATCTAGCTAAGTACCTACCACCAGCAACAGACACGGGGTAAGTGATATCTTTTTTTTTTTTTTTGACAATCAATTGGGAAAAATAAATAAAATGACTACAGGCGGATGTACAGCTAGGTCAACATACGCGTGTCTGTGTGCCAAATTATCTTCAACGAAATTATAACAAAAGTAAATATGTAGGGTAAGGAGAAATCCAACGCTATTTGTCATCCATGATTACCTGACATTATTTAGAATAGCTGAGCTTAAGATCCCGCCGCCGCCGCCAGGGATAGTCAACGATATAAAAATGTTTGTTATGTTTATGTGCAAATTCAACCACCCCGGTATTTCCCGCGAGAAATCACCTTACTTATAGATGCAACGACACGAGTGATCTATAATTAAAGCTGAAATGTGTGTGTAAATAGTCAATTTTAATTACATCCTGAATAAAGTGTCGGTAACTTCCTAAAACAACACATTAGCAAGTTAGCGACATTTACAAAATTCAATTAGAACGCTACAGCTCGGCGCCGCGCATCATGTATGAGCTCGTTAAACATTCTCCGCGGACTGCTAAAAGTCCATTATATCTATTAGGAGTGTCCTTAATCCGCCGGTAATCTGGATCAAGGGACACGTGACATGTGAGTGACCCGAGAAAGCGCACGGAATACACGACCGCGCCCACTCCAAAACCCGTACCGTAACGCAAAAAGTCGTAGTATAACGTTGTCGAAGATACACGCTCGGTGGCGAGATGGATCACTGCAGGGATTATTGGGCAGTTACAAAAATTAGAGCGTGGAATGGGCCGCGAGCCAACCCGAGCAACCAATATGGCGCCGACACACACGGTCGCTCTCACCGCAGTAACACTCATATACAAACGCACGCCACGCACCATTTGGCGACTAACTGAATTATTTGTCACAGACAACTGTAGCCGTACATTAATTAAGCTATCTAAATCCCTTTGGAAAATTAATACCCGTTCGGATATTCCACGAATAATACTTCCGCAGCAATTCCAAATATAGATTTTTGATAATCGATACTACACGCGAGCCGGCGGGGGCTCGATTGGGATATTGCATTATGCGAAATTAATTAGCGAGCTACGATTTTAGAGTGGTGCGGAACGAGTTGAACAATAAATCTCTTCGGTAATCTCGTCGATCGGAGGAAAGAAGCGCCGCTCTGCTAATGACGAATATAGATTAGCTTGCGACCTATGAAATTTCTAATCTCGCTATAATGGAGATTAAAATTGTTAGCTTCCAAGCTCGATTTGATACTTTACTAGAGCATATTTGAGGAAAGTTTCCAAGATGACGGTGTAACTTAGGAAACACGAGTCCCTCCCAAACTCAGTTCATTATATAAAAAGAGATTTGGTAGAGGTCAGTAATGGTAGTGAAATCTAGTTGGAATGTTAGGGAGCGTGACACGGCAGAGCTCGCGATGGGCATTAGTGCGCGGGCTTGCGTCACGCGTCACGCGTCACGCGTCACGCGACACGCCGTGAATGATTAATGAGAGACAAAGGTTCAGCTTCGTCCGGCGCGCACCTAAGCCGCTCGTAATCGAGTCGCACACCTCGCGGCCTTGCCATAGTTCAGATATTTCAGAAAATTGCTTTCACATAGTTTTCGTTACATGATTTTAGTTAGTCGTTTTTATTGTTTACCTAATGTACAAAAATGCACAGCTGGCTTGCGTGGACAATTACAACAGTAAATAGGTCTTAGTTTATATATATATTTGTATATTGTGCAAATAAATGTCTTCACATCTATACCCTCTACTCATATTTGTGGTGAGAGACACAAAAAGGTACGCAGCAAAAAAAACGATCCTAACGAGGGAAAAAGAAAATCATCTTGTATCAATGAAAACATTATTTATTTAATGTACTTATATGCATCTACCTGATCACGCAAAGGTTGTGTGGTTGAAAAAACACTATTGTAGTACATAAATAAATAATGTTTTCATTGATACAAGATGATTTCTTTTTCCTCGTTAGGATCGTTTTTTCTTTTTTGCGGCACAGATCATGGGTTTTCTGTGCCTGCCTCAAGGTGGAAAGCGTTGACTCGGCGGCACCTCCGTATCTGCGCAGCACTGACGCTCCCTTAATTCTGCTCGGCGGCTTCTCCTACACCATGCTGGCTCAGAATGGTCCTTCTCGGTATTATGGACCAGTTCCACGCAGGGCACCCTTCAAGTATATGCTGCGTGGCATCCCAGTCTTCTCCTCGGTGGTGGCAATTCGCCTCGGGTCCGCATCCGAAGCAACCGTGGCCGGTGAACACCCGAGTAAGCCAACAAAGCCACAGTAAGTGGCAGTGTTTTTTTTTTATAAAACCTGGTGACAAGACGAGCAACTTATTCTCCGGGTGGTAAGCGTAGCGCCAGCCAGTAACAATTGTATTGCTACCCAGGACTAGTCTTGCGTGGTACTACACTGCATTAGTCTCTTATACCAGTAATTTCATTATATATTTTCATTGTGTATATTTAGCTTTCATTTTGTATAATCTGCAGGTATTTGTTCCGGGTCTGGGTTTATTGTGTGTGGAATTTATGTCTGTAAACGCACCCATGACGCAGGAGAAATCCTAGTGTGGGGCAACGTGTTTTAAAAAAAAAAAGCTATACTACTAGAGTGCCCTTCCAACTGAAACATAGTAATGTCTAAAGCTTAAAACTTGGCGGCGAAAAGGTATCTGACACTGCAGTGAAAAGTACCTAGCTTGACTTTTGTAATGAGACCAGTAACAAAAATGGGGTAACTGTCATTTTTTTTTAACTTTGCCTCATCTGTCCTCCATAAACTAATAAGTTTTAACGATATTTTAACGGTTTGATAGTCTCTCCGAAGCACCGACAAGTCCTCAGAGTCATGTAGGGTGGTCAGCCACAGCCCACAGCTCGATCGATCTGCGCCGCGGTCAGTCGGCCGGGAGCCCATCTTCATTAAAAACATACTGATACTGAATCACTCAGTCAGCTACGCAGTACGCACAGCTCGCACGATATGTGTGTACCTACCAAACACAGCGCACGAATGTTTCCCCTTAAACCAATTAATTCCGATAGGTACCTGTTGGAGATTAAATGGTTTTTGTTCACCCCTATCTAGCTTAGGGTATACTCAGCTGCTCAGACCACGCATACCTAGTTTTATGTAATGAAAACTGAAGCCAGTATTTCACTTTAATTCCAATTGATAAAGCTAAAAGCCGGGCGGATTTATGAAAATCGTTATCCGCAACATCCCGGTTCGTGAAGTCGAGATGAAATTTTAAAGAGATCTTACGAAAAGGGTCCGTGGACTTATACAAAACACTCTCCATAATCGGCCGGGTATAAACTTTATAAACATCATTACATTATTAATGTCTTGTTGAGTGTCGCCGGCAGACGCACAGGGATCGGATCACGACCTGATATCGTCTGCTGTGCTTCATATAGGAACGTTCTTCGTACTTATGTTATATTATTAGTTAGCGTCGATGGCCCCCTAGTATTTGATTCATAAACTATCATCTATCAACGGCAGGTCAGGCCATCAAGTGGGGTGTTTTAGAACATCAAGTTTTAATAAGGCTTATAACGTGAAACTGTCGATGTATCCGCTAGAGCTCTGGGGCGCAATTCCTTAAGCACAAACATCCATACATCTTTGAATACATAATCGAAATAATGGTGTAAAACCGATTTGGTAATCGCTAAGACTGTTCATCAAGGCTTACCTTCTGCAACATGTCCTTGAATAGCTTCAATCATGTCTTAGCAAATACCGAGTCAGTTTTACACCGTTATTTCGATTCTGTTTCCAAGGATGCATGGATGTTTGAGCTTAAGGAATTGCACCCCAGTACACAATCTTGTAATAAAGATAAGGTGACGAGGGAGGGCGTGCGCCGGCGACAGCGGCAATTTGGCGCGCATTGTGCGCCCGCTCCGAATGGCTTCAATACTACACTACAACTAAACGATATGTCTGAGTTATGTCCACTAAAAGGAACAGTTAGAAGATTGCAAAATGTAACTTATTGCAGAAGATTGCACAAAACATTTGAACGTTGGCAAGCGAACTGTACAGATATGTTGAACACTTTGTCAATCTCAACGATCCGTATGTTCGAGGTTTACTATGGCGGTAATATAACATAAACATTGAAGTCTTTACATAACGCCTTACGTGTCGGGGGTTTGCTTTCCGATTTATACTATAAATATTTGTTATTTATTTTATACCTCGTATATGCAAAAATCTCGTTTTACAGGGGACGAAAATAATGGTTATTTACTTCAGATAACTATTACCAATACTGACCGATTTTTTTATATTACAATTATTTGATTTTGAATTTGAAAGTTCTAGTTTCTAAATTTTCTAGAAAATTTATAGAATAGGCATTCTGCACTGTATTTTGACAGTCAAAGTAAGAATTTCAATGTCTTAGATTTTTGCAATAATTATACACTAGCTTTTGCCCGCGACTTCGCACGCGTGGATTTGATCATGTCATGATCTTCAGCAAAGTGTTGTGCATGAGCCCACAAAGGTTTCTGAGTGGGTACGACCAATCTTTGACAGATGGCGCCACTATTATTCCAATGAAAATTTGTGTAATGTCTTTCCTTCAAATTTATTTTAGTAAGTAGCGTAGCCACTGCGCGCATGGTACAGCTAGTTGTTTAGAAAAGTGTAAGACAATCAAAGAATTCAAAGCAAAATGCAAACATAGACACAACAAAGGTAACGGCTTTGCGTGTGTACACACTGAGATAGATGAGTAATAAAATGTGTGGTGCGTCGCCTACAGCGTGGAAACCGCGACAATCGACATTGATAGTGGAACCCTTTGACGCAGAATTGCAGATAGCCTTCTACGTTCTCAAGCAGTTCTACGTTTAATCTGAGCTGACCCTTTACACCACTTTTTGCCAAAGAAAATATAGCGTGTTCTAATTCAACAGTAATGCTATGTAGTTTAGAAGAAAGTACTACTTACGGTACTTTAAATTGATTAAATTAATTATTATAAACTAAGTAAACTGGAAAAGTCGTAATATATAGAACATAAACCTTTATTTAAGGACTAGCTGGGACCCGCGGTTTCACCCGCGTTTAATTTAAAAGAAATTTAGAGTACTTCGACATATACACTTGACATAGAATATATATAATTGGATTTCAAGGGTTTAATTTGTTTTGCGCGGAACCCTAATTATTTTTCTAAAATAAAAGTAGCCTAAGTTATTCCTTATAACATCAGCTATCTGCCAGTGAAAGTCCCGTCAAAATCGGTCCAGCCGTTTCGGAGATTACCCGGAACAAACAGACAGACAGACAAAAAAATTAAAAATTGTGTTTATGTTATAGGTATCGTTTATACTTTCATATGCATTTAGTAAAAAGCTGTTATTTTAACATTACAAACAGACACTTCAATTTTATTTATTTGTATAGATAAAAACACAAGTATTTATCACGCTTTTTGGCTTAGGACACACAGCAGGGTCACTCAGCGAGCTATGGAGAGAGCTATGCTTGGTATTTCTCTACGAGATCGAATCAGAAATGAGGAGATCCGTAGAAGAACTAAAGTTATCGACATAGCTGCAAGGATTAGTAAGCTGAAGTGGCAATGGGCAGGGCACATTGCTCGTAGAACTGATGGCCGTTGGGGCAAAAAGGTTCTCGAATGGAGACCGCGCACTGGAAAACGCAGCGTGGGACGACCTCCAACGAGGTGGACAGACGACCTGGTGAAGGTCGCTGGGAGTCGTTGGATGAGAGCGGCATGTGACCGCTCGTTGTGGAGATCTAAGGGGGAGGCCTTTGTTCAGCAGTGGACGACCTGTGGCTGATATGATGATGATGATGAAAAAGATAAAACACTCCTAAAAAATCGAATACTTTATTAAGACTGTTTCTTGATGACAACGCATGCAAAATACAAATGAAAACATGACTTAGTCCAAAGGAAAAAACTGCTAGCGGCATCTGCTGCTGCTTTTTATTATTATAATTGAACTCGTGACTTATTGTTTGCACCCGTCTCATAATAAATAATAACATATTAAATATTTAATCAATAAAAACGTTAACTACCTCTCTGTCTGTTTACCAGACAGAATATTTAATATAGAAATTGCTGTTCAAGAGAATAAAATTAATGCAAAACATAATCCAAAAAGTAATATTTAATGTGGTAGTGGGAGTGGTAGTGATCGTTTTGTTCTTGGGGTTTCGATCCCGATGTATGATTCGCGTAAATATCAACAAATCTATATAGTACTATAGTACAGGCTAAGTTCAGTTGCCGGTTTTCAATAGAGTATAAGTACTGTAAGTAAAGGTACCTAACCTTTGCTGTACAGGGAGCAGTGCTAAAGGCCATTTGCAGGTCTCAGCCACAGTTCATACTTTACGTCATAAAAGGACCTGTTTAAAACTTGGAAATACTTATAAATCTTTAAATTTAACCTCTTTTCACGCATCTTCAGAACTTAAAAAAAAAAAACAGTAAATGTGTCCGTATTAATAACTAAACATTATGGTTCCTCACAGAGGGAACACCGACGGAGACCAAAATTCTGTCACATTTAACAAGTTTTTTTTATACTACTTGGAGACGAGTCGAGCGATGGTGGTAAGCGTCCCGCCTGCCCATAGCAATCAGAATGCTACCCAGGACCAGTGCTGCGAGGCACCACACTGCGCTCGTCACCTCTAGACCGTAAAATTATTAAGTCTTCACCAACTAAAGCTACCTATATATATACAAGCTACTCATAAAATTAAGGATGTAGTACCATTTCTATATTATAGCTTACAGTATTATTTTACATAATGTCATCATCATAATTTCGGCCGAATGAAGTCCACTGCCGGACACAGGCCTCTTCCAAAGATCAACACAATGCGGTCATTTCAATCGGTGTGTTGTGAGCTCATTGGCGATTGCAGTTGAGTTCTTCATTTACTCGAAGGACGCTCCTGCCCATCCTCCGGCTAATTCCTTAGTCGACGACACCCACGGGAGGAGATGGGGTGGTGGTTTTCTGAGCTGAGATTCTGACCACACGGCAAATACATACATAATATTTAATTATTGAACTCTCTGCTAACACCGTAAGCTGTTCTGGCTCTGGCTCACTAACATTTGACATTTAACAATAAGCAATTCCGTGTGTTGTCCAGATTAAGAAAATAGAACCATTCCATCGCCTCCTGTGGATGTTGTTAAAGGTGACTAAGGAACTATACACCAGAGGGATGGGTAACAGCAGTCATTCAGAGCTCGCCAACATGCCTGCGCAACGTGGCGACTACGGACAAATACCCCTAAAAATTACGACATACGGCATCTCAACGTAAACGAAACAAAGTGTTTGTGGAAGGTTTATTCAGCAGTGGACATTGTTGTCTGATAAGATGATGATGATGAATGAGCGGCCGACATATTTTACGTCTACTCCATCATCCTGATAATGACAGGGTCAACAAGAGGGTCTAAAATAAAATCCAGGCTTATGAAGGCTACATGTGTGTTACACGAGTAGCCACCGAGACGGGCCGGCCGCGCGCCTCCGGAACACTCACGGAAGGCGAGGCAATAGCGCGCGGACCGACCCCGGCACGCATTGTACATCGTAATAAACACACTATTATATTCCTTTACATTCCACCACTCCATTAACTACAATGAACTCCGGTATTTTGGACAATACTCGTATTTGACTTTTAGAGTACACTTTGACTAAACCCTTAAGTTCTGGAGAGCCGCCGCTCGGAGTAAATCATATTTTGCTCGAACACGCGACTGTTGTGTTGTTCCGTCAGATGTGGTAATGTATAGTGCTACTGTACAATGTGGGTTAAAGCTAAACTTGTAACTGAAGTTTATCGCACAAATACAGCCGGTTGATTAATTCCTCGTCATGATTTTAACATGATGCCAAAATCCACAATGTTGTACCGGTTGATTAATAATTAAGTACATGGATATTAAACAGGTTCTGGCTAAGCTCGTTAATTAGCTCTTCCATATTAACGTACGCTTCGAGCACTTTCGAGTGGTCGTGTCGTGACAGGGGTCAATATTTTTGTTGGAATCGATTCGCAGAAATAATTTATTACATAATTTGCTGGCTCTTCACTTAAGTAGGCTTAGAATCGAGCCCGCGGTAACAGGAGACGTACACAGATATTAACTATATTGGTATGTTTAATGTTCCGTGTGGTTTTCGACAAAAAATATGTCACTCCTCTCTACCCATGAGTGTCGTAAAAAGCGACTAAGGGTTGACATCGAGAGAATGGGTAGAAACATTCTCCGGATTGCTAATAACAGCATATTGCGATCACCAACCCGCCTGCCAAGCGTGGTGATTATGACAATACGACTGCTCATTGTAATGATCATTGGCAGGTACATATTCAGCAGTGGACGTTTATAGGTTGATGCGTGTGTGTGTATGTGTTCACTTGGGAGAATAGCCGACAAGTTCCGAAGACGACCGCTCCAGTGGTTTTAGCTAGTAGGAGTCCGGCATACCCCTTTACCCTTCCCCAGGGCGGAGGAAGTTCATGAATAATTTCCACTGGGCCCAATAAAAAAAGAGTCATATACCCCTTCGCCCTTCCCTGGGGTGGAGTGAGTTCATATTGAATTTCCAATAGGGTTCAGAAAAAAATTATAACACTAATAATGGTATGTTGTCTTGTCTGCGTTTATTGTAATCACCTTGTAGAGTTTAATCTAGCCTCACTTTGCGGCACCATCGAAATCCATCGAAACAACAGAAGCCACAATTCATAAAGATCATTATAATAAACAATACAAACAGACAGAGGCGTTATCTGGCTGCAACTCTAACACGGACGCTCGAAATGATGCGACTTTACTAAGTACTACCTGGACAAGTTCTTGGTACAGTAATGTGTATTTGGAACACAACACAATAGAAAGGTACAAAAGGCTCATATCTCACAACAATTGGCGAATAAATATTCGGTACAGTAAAAGTAGAGTATGAAGTAAACGGAACGCTTATAGTGGTACAGCGAGCAGTGAGCGACGAACCTTGAGAGCTGGGTTTTTCCATACCCCTTTTATGCATTTTGTTCCAATATCCGATATGAGTGTACATAAATTAAAAATACATTTCAGGGTTTATTTTATTTGATGAGTGTGAGTATGTCACAGCAATTCTGAGAAGGGTGGGGGTAAGATAACGTATCTTGCCCCCTTATCTATTGATAATCGCGAGCATGAAAGAGTATTCCCGATTAGCGACTGTCAACGCGTTAAACGCATTTCGTTGGCAGATGTGGCGCGCGCCATTTGCTTACAGATTACCACACTTTTAGCTTATCACTCAGTTGTTACCACGTGTTCTATAGACTAGACCTTCTGTGCCTGTATTGTGTGGTCACCGCATCCAGGGAGCACGCGACACCTAATGTGAAGTGAGCGGAGCAACTCGGACAGACGGGGACGGTAACATCGGTAACTAAGTTGGTCATCACAGAAGTGCACTCGAGCTTAGCCGAGCGATCGATACGAGACGTACCTCTCCAACACGACAAACACTCCAACTGCGAGGCACACTCCTCTGAATTGCCCCCTTTCTTATAACAAGTGGCCACAATGTGCCGATTAAGGGATTCCCAAATCCTCTGTCGCCGCAATTTTAAAGTTATTTCCTATATTAACTAAGTCGGTAGCCACTTGTTTCTCATGTATAAAGCAGTCAGGGTGCCCACTTCAAGGCGTGAATAATGAAGGGGAGCGAGCTTCCACAACAACTTTACTGAGTGCGCAATAACCGTAATAAGAAGTAGATGAAGGCTTGTATTAATGCGAGGTAATACCAGCGGGGCAACGCACGTTAGTACCCAGCCACGAGTTGTTTAATTACACACCTTGAGTGTGATCCAGATAATTCCACCAAGCAGCGAGGTACAGCGAGGTAGAGCGAGGCGAGGCGAACGAGGTACAAAGCGCCGCCGCCTCGCGCCGGCAACAATCAGATTGTTTGAGTCTCGAAACCAGATATTACTCAGTAATTGAGTGTAATCTCGCTGGAATGTTTGGAATGTTAATTATGACGAGATTCGTCTTCTTTATTACTTCATGTGTTCTCGACTTTCGTATCATCGGCGAGACGTTCACTCGTATCACAGTCACACACGCACCGACCCACATCATTAGTTTGAAGTTCTCCTATATCCTCCTACGGGGTGTTCTAAGCAACTAAGTAATTCTGTTAAAACGTTGGCTAGCCTCAACATGTGCCTCGCAATAGTTTGTTACACAAACGGCGATATGGGAATATTGCCATAGTCGTCAGGCTGTGCAGTTAGAGAATATTGTTAATAAGCCAGAGAGTTGAGTGCACAGGAGGATGCCACCAGATACAAAGTACAAGTTTGCTACTCGCGGTGGCCAATCACAGCAAAACCATCCGTTAAAGAATCCCGTGTCTTAACAATACACGATGCTATGAAACAGCCAGCGCAGCGGTTGAAATCGAGTACCTTTTTTTAGCACTGAAGGGGGGCTCCAGGTCCTCGTATGATCATACTAGAGCCGCCCATTGGTGCCACGCCTTTAAGCACATCTCAGAGGGAATTGTAAATGATCCCCCCAAGCTCGCCTCGCTATGCGCTGTGCTGCGCACACGGCGGCACTTTACCACGTGGGCGCCACCGTCTTCCCGGGGTCGCTGAAATTGAGTACCTAACGGCCGAATACTCAAACGCCATTTAACGTTAAGTCCGCGCTTAAACAATTTGAGGCGCCCGGTTTTGTACCAAAAACCGGTCTCACGAATAGTTAAAGCGGGGACTTAACGTTAAATGGCGTTTGAGTATTCGGCCGTAACAGTGTCAGAAGTTATGCTTAACAAAAAATAAAATGTTTATTGTACAGTCCGCATAAAGAGCTAGTGACCGCAGCGCATCCGCAGCGTAGACGCACCGCCAGCACACCGCCAGCACACCGCCAGCACACCGCCAGCACACCGCCAGCACACCGCCAGCACACCGCCAGCACACCGCCAGCACACCGCCAGCACACCGCCAGCACACCGCCAGCACACCGCCAGCACACCGCCAGCACACCACCAGCACACCGCCAGCACACCGCCAGCACACCGCCAGCACACCGCCAGCACACCACCAGCACACCGCCAGCACACCGCCAGCACACCGCCAGCACACCGCCAGCACACCGCCAGCACACCGCCAGCACACCGCCAGCACACCGCCAGCACACCGCCAGCACACCGCCAGCACACCGCCAGCACACCGCCAGCACACCGCCAGCACACCGCCAGCACACCGCCAGCACACCGCCAGCACACCGCCAGCACACCGCCAGCACACCGCCAGCACACCGCCAGCACACCGCCAGCACACCGCCAGCACACCGCCAGCACACCGCCAGCACACCGCCAGCACACCGCCAGCACACCGCCAGCACACCGCCAGCACACCGCCAGCACACCGCCAGCACACCGCCAGCACACCGCCAGCACACCGCCACCCTATATATTTTCCATATGTTATCTTTAACATATATAAATGACGTGTCCCGTTGTTTGTCCGCTATGGACTCCTAAACTATTGAACCGATTTTAATAAAATCACCCCATCTCCTCCCATGGGTGTCGTAAAAGTCGACTAAGGGATTAGTCGGAGGATGGGCAGCAGCATCCTTCGAGTACATTAACAACTAAACTGCGATCGCCAACCCGCCTGCCAAGCGTGGCGATTATGGCAAAACCCCCCAATGAGCTCAAAACACATCCATATCGGTGGTTGTGATGATCTTTGGGGGAGGCCTGTGTCCAACAGTGGACTTCATTAGGCCGAAATGATTATAGTAAAATTTTGCATACTTTCACATAATTTTATCCAACTTAAAAGATCAATTTATGATCGCAGTGTTATTTTATTGCAAATTATTAGTTTATTATCTTACAAAGAGTCATCATTATGTGTTAATTAGATAAGATTCTTACAAATGGCGGTATAAGGTAATTAGTTGACTGGATTGATTGGACCCGGTAGGTGTCACTGTAATCGGATTTGCATGTACCTGCCCGTGCGAAGCCGGGCCGAGCAGCTAGTAATATATTTAACACAAAACAAACAGACAGATAGGTACGGGAGGCCCCTCCACATAAAGCATGTTAACTCGCTCACACACACGACTGAATAAGAATAATGGCCGAAGTGTGCGCAGCCGATGGCCGCAATCTACCGTGATTGTTCCGTGTTCGTCCCGTAGCAACAATGTATGTGTCCATATCGCGCGATCTAAGAAGTTGGGCATTTGTACTTATTTTGTACACACATTTGCCAAAACCGTAACACTCAAGCAGGCCTGCACAAACAGAGCTGTGCGAGGAGCAAGTATTATTTTAAGGAAGGTATGTAAATGAAGCGATGTGGACAAACGCACTCGATGTTCTGTGTAACCGCGGTCCCCGGCCGCGCGCCGGCCGCTCTAGTTATATTCACACACCAAGCACACTTCACATTCTAAACAGCATGGACCAAATGAGGCTGGACCCCGTATGTGCCGTGGAATAACATGTATATACGTAGCAAAATTTCACTATATTGTTGGTATTCGCGTATGTTCGACAATATTCTGCGGTTCATTCTGAAATATAATTGGAATGTTACATAACGCCAGGCAATATTGTGTGTAAATTCTCTCAACCACATTGTAATATATTGAGGCTGTATACATAACCAGCTGCGGGACATGCGGACCCTTCTGACTTCCAACACTCATCCACACATCACTACATTCTCTTATCTGACGGTAGAATATAATTAATGACGTTCTTGTAAGCTCTATTTATCTAGGTACTATAGCTAGAGTAAACGATCTAAATATGTATGTATATGTTTGTACCGCGAGTCTCCCGCGAGTAGGTAGGAGACCATTTTTATCCTGGAACATTATGTACTTCCGCCGCCCTGGGGAAGGGTGGAGGGGCATGCCGGACTCCTACCGGCTAAAACCACTCGAGCGGTCAGCTTCGGCAGCGAAGGGAGGCTCCAGGTCCTCGTAAGATCACACTAGAGCCCCCATTGATGCCACGCCCTGTGCTGAAGAAAATGAAGAGAAAGAATCTTTTAAATGAAGTAAGTAATAACATAAATAGTTTTTATTAAGCATAGCTTAAGAAATAGGTACACGTGTAAATAACTTCAACGGGTCGTGGGTACGCTCTAAACGGCAATATTCTAACTTTACGTACTTGTTAGTACCGCCCACAAGTACTTCGGCAACACAACTTAAACTACCAAGCAAGTTCTCATCTGCAGGAACTCGAGCATCGACCGCCTCACGTCTATATAAGTACGTATTTGTTTACGTGAAACAAATTATTGAAGCTCTAAGCTTCTGATTTTTCTTAAGTCTGCTGTTTTTTTTTTATAGATAATAGCTACGCGAAAGTAAGAGAGTTTGTCTGTTGGTTCCACCTTCGTAACTTCATTCATTTACATAAAGTTTATCACAGACACAACCGAAGTCTGAAGGAAGTAAAACTCGTCCCGAAAACTAAGGAATTTTGAGATGGCCCTCAGAACAAATAATACTTGGTCACTGTACTGGCACTAAATTATCAACAGAAAATCCTTTTTTGTCATTAAAAACGTTGGCCTACGCTAAGTTTTATCTTGTGTCGTGGGTGCGTTCACAGACACAGATTCCACACACAATACACCCGGACCTGGAACAACTACCTGCAGATCGTACAAATATTTGTTCCGTGCGGGAATCGAACCCGCGACCCGGTGCGCAGCAGGCGACTGTATCAGCCACAGCACCAACCGTGCCGTTACATTTATGATGGAAGCGCAATTTTTATCAGTCAATCAGTACATTTATTTTGTAAATAGGTTGTCAAATCACTGTGCGGGCTAGCCCCAACCACCGAATATGCAAGCTTGTTCATTGCAACCCCATCTTAGGAAATCAAACGGTCTGAAGCACAACGCTATCACCAGCAAGAGAGCATGCGTGAACATGTCATACCAAAACCGGTAGACAACGATAAGTTCCAGAAAGAATTCCGACACTAAAAGCATCTGCTCTCTACTCTGATGACCCAGTTAGGGAAACAAGCGTGATTTTCTGAGCATATTTGTTTCACTTTCGGAAGGTCGTTGTTATTATTGTCTGGAGACATCGCTCACACGGCGCGCTGTGCGACACCCGCCGCTCGCACGTCGCGATTGAGTAATAAAGTAACGCACAAACATCCTGTTTGTTGCCGCACTGTTGTACTCGCTATACCTACTGCTTACTCCCCGGTGTCACTACCAATAGCTAAACGGTATAGACCATGTTTGTTCAGTCATGGCTTCTTATTAACCTATAAGGAAGGTCAGGCCAACAAATCATCCAAGTTAGATAGTAATAAAGTTAGCTACAAAATCGTAAGCATTTTAAGTATCAAGGTCATAGTTTTTTATTTCAAATAAACCAAATATTGGCCCTTATGAAACGTCAGAATCTAAGTTGCACGGTTCCAAATAGTTGATCTCGTGGAGAAGAGCCGGCAAAAAACTCCATGGATACTCTTTTAAAATAATTGAGATTACAATGTTGATTGATACAAATTGTTGTAAAACATATACCGGGAAAAATGTAGGTCAATGTGTAAAGATGGAACATACCACAATAATATAATAATAATAAATTATTATTTAGCCGTGGCAGTTACCGGCTGACCAGTCCCAACAGACGGCACCCGTTCACGAGCATGACGCATGCATCAGCATCGCTTAGCTCAACCATATTGTAGGGAACCGAACGACCCAATACACAACACCACCGCCAGCAAGACATTTTAGTGAGTATGACAGACCGATACAGCCAGGCCAAAGACAATCAATATTAGTACTAAAAATAACATCAACGGATACATGCTTGTCACACTCATTTACAGTTTCGTATGAATAGTACGAGAAATGAAAAGTAATGTTTCATAGCGTATAGAATTGAAGGCAGCACTCCTACAGAGTATTGAACGTTTATATCATGTTTAGCTGTGTGGTGCCGGCTGCGAATAGCACCAACCCATCTCATCCCGTGGGTGTCGTAAAAGCCGACTATGGGATTAGCCGGAGGATGGGCAGCAGCGTCCTTCGAGTACATTAACAACTACCACTAAACTGCGATCGCCAACCCGCCTGCCAAGCGAGGCGATTATGGCAAAACCCCCCCCAATGAGCACACAACACACCCATATTGGTCGTTGTAGTGATCTTTGAGGGAGGCCTGTGTCCAGCAGTGGACTTTATTCGGCCAAAATGATATCATGTTCTTAAGTGCACAGGTTAACAAACAAGTGTGGATGTTAATTTATCGCTCGAGCATACGACGCGAGCTGCACCGCATGCGTCCTCTCGACCGGCGAGTCTTGAGTGGAGGCGCAACTTTAAGATATGCTAAACTAATCTCCGACTTCTGATACCGATATTCCGACTTTCAGTCGGTAATTAGATTTTACCGATGCCGGTCCACAGCGTGCCTGCCTGCACCCCCCCCCCCCCCCCCCCTTCCAGCCCCTCGTCCCGCGCATAACTGTCTTAATATTCATCGGCAAGCTGTCTAATATACCATTTGCTACAATTTCTGGTATCAAATTTAGTTGATTTACACTTTGTGTGAAGCCTTACACATGATGAAATTAATCCAATAAACTTTCGAGTCTCACGATGTGCTATTGGTATAACTGAATTAGTTCTTTTTTGGCAGTTCCTCGGGTTGGACACTTGTGGTCGCCAACTAATATGAATAAAGGCGACATAAATCTACCGGCAAATAGTTTACCACTATACATAATTACAAAGCAGAGCATCGGTTACAGGACAGCTCGCCGGCGCGGCCCATGTGCTCGCCATATTATAATGATATTTCATATTTACATTTATATTATCCAGTAAATAGGCTTTTTACATTCATGAGCGTTTAGTCGAGTATGAGATCGTTTTAATGTTTACTTTAGTAACATTATGCTCGGAGAGAACCAAACCATGCATTAGCACAATTTAAACTCAGCACGCGACGCGAATACTAGAACATCGCGATTATTTGAAACGAGTTACTTTATGTCCAAAGCATATGTTACGATGAGATACAAACGTCTGAACTAGTCACAGAACGAAATTAATTCTCGGCGCATACCATTATAACTTTGTACATTCCGTGAACTAATAAAAGGAATGGTGTGCGCAAAGAGAACAGCTCGCGATAACTAGCGCGAAGAGTCAGCGTTTCTGAACTGAACGCGTGTAAAGGGATTTGCGTTTTATATAGGTACATAAAGAAAGGTAAGTCGAACGAAATATTCCAAGTATGAAGCGCTGACAGGCGGTTATGTGCGCCGCAGGAGTGCGAGCGGCGCGGCGAGGGCGAGGCTTGTTATTGCCTATTTTATAGCGATCCCGGAATTTAACGTCACCGCTCCAATGTAATATATAAAGGGTAAGTCTGTGCTAATACCCTCCCGGACTGTGCGTGTCGTCGCTGTGTGCGTGTCGCCTCGACAGCTGTCACCGAGCCGAACATGTCATACCTAAGTGTCGTGCATCAGCGCCGACCCGTCTTGTGTTGTAACATGCTCAACACGCGAAGATTTGTCTCACAGCCTTTCGTGTTTAATATCTGTTCATTGATACGTAAGAAACCGAAATTGTTTGTTGTATGTTACTACGAAACACCGTCTCAATAATAAGCTATCTGAAGTCGTAAATTATCGTTTTAGGGAATATTGTATTAGAAACTATATTATGCCAATTGCTTAATGTCGAGAGGTCGGGAGTGAGAGGATACCGTAGCACCATTGAAGTGAACCCACTCGTAACACACGCCAGTTTGGTTGGAGGGGTTAACTATGATTCCAGTAATGTGTCCCAGATCACCTATCAGACCTCTTTATTTATTTCAAAATCCCGAAATAGACATTCCCGGACTGCCCCACTCCTGACAACTCAGTGTGAAACATAAACAATGAATGTAGTTGGTTCTGGCCGACATGGTCCCGAAAAAAAAGATGGCCTCCGCGGACAAAAAAATATACGAGTACTTCTACAATTAACAACAACTTTATTTTCCTAAACAAATTTGAACTAATAAAGTCAAGGTCAAAATTTAGTTTCCTAATAATTTAGTTAATCACAACAAACTTTAGGGAATGAACGAGTTACTGTAGATTATACCCATTCGAGCTTTAGCAAAGTTATTCCTGTCCAGCGAGATAAACAATAATGGAACGAAAGGGAAAATTACCGAGGAGTATTGTCCTGGCTAATTAGAGCGGGAGAGGTAGGTAGGGGGCAGGGGGGAGGGCAGCCCACGGGCGACAACAATTAGATTATCAAGTTTTATTGCGATAGCAAGACACTCCGACTTCTTGTTACTAGTTTAATGTCGCAAATTACCTGATATTTCAGAACGAAGCTCATGGTTTGAAGTTACAAAGGACTCGCAGTACAACAGATCAGCTTGTACAATACTACATTGAAGAATATACCATTGCCTTTCTTGTGTCAATGCTTTGTTTACAAACTCAAACGGACCTCTATTGTTGTGACAATGTTGTTCGTTGATCATACTTGTCAAGACGTTTACCGATAACATAAACAATTATTGGAATTAATTCATAACACATTTTATCATCATCATCATATCAGCCACAGCACGTCCACTGTTGAACAAAGGCCTCTCCCTTAGATTTCCATAACAAGCCTCATTTTCGGTATGAGTCTCGGTAAAAATAGATCGTCCCTCTCCATCCATGGGTGTAGTAAGAGACGACTAAGATTTATATGAAGAGAATGGGCGGCAGCATCTTTCCGTCTGCTAATAATAACATACTGTGATCACCAATCTGCCTGCCAAGCGTGGTGATTCTAGCTATATCTATTATGACCGCTCATTGCACTGGTCGCTGGCATGGTTAACGTTTAAGGGCGAATGAGGTGATGATGTGACAACCAGTTTTTTCAAAGTTAGATAACATAGAATGCCTTGGAAATTTTATTTACAAAATGCGTTAGACCTCGACATGTCCATACCAAAGTTTACCCAATATTATTGGACCTAGCCAAGAATATTGTGGATTAAAAGGTGAAATAGAATCATTAAATTCTCAACTCAATGTCGCAAATGCAGAAATAGAAAATTTAAATAGCGAAAACACAACATTGAAGAATGAATTATTAATATGCCAAAATAAAATAAAATTATATAAATCGATAGGTGTAGATGATCGGATTACTATGTCTCCCGGTAAGTTTCTTGAGGGGATCAATGTTCTCGTCGCCGTAAACTTACAAACCGTAAAGCAGTGTTGCCAAGACGTTCGTAGTCTAATTCTAATGAATCTATAAAAAATATGCCGCATCTCAGGCCGATTATGAAGTACAACTTTGGAAGTCATTCACCCGTAACCAGGGATTTAGTAATCAATAAAGAGATTTCTGGTTCAATAAGCAGTGTTTACAGAAGAGGACAGTCTCCCCCCGTAGACAAAAATGTTGACATAAAATCATCAAGTCAAATCGCATCGAACTCGAACATAAATACTACAATTATAAGGGAGGGCACCTCCGATTCTAAAATCGACTGCCCCAAAATTAAAACTGTCACGGATTCAACCGAAAATCTGAAGACTAACGCTACTCGATTAAGTTCATCATCTTTTGATGTTGAATAAACCGAAGTTATCAGCTCCCTCTCTTCTAAAGTTTACGAATGAATCTAAAACGTGATGAATTCTAAAAACACTTTGTATTTCACATATAAACCGGTGCCCTCTGTCTGCCCGCAAGGTACACGAAGTCATAAGAAAATAACTTATTCTAATAATTAGAAAAGTTCAAAGAGAAAATATTACACACGAAACATCTGATTTGCAACTAAATTGCCGTCAGAAAAGTGGGAGAGTAATCCACTTAAAAATCTTTGTGCATATAGAGTGAGAACACTAAGCGTATACGTACAGAAGGTCCACTGCAAACAATGCACAGTCATCATATCGGCCATTTATACGTCCACTGCTGAACAAAGGCCTCCCCCATAGATTTCCACAACTGAATCATCATTTTGGGGGGAATTTGCCAATACTCACCACGCTTGGCAGGCGGGTTGGTGAGCGCAGAATGGCTACCGTTTTACAGAAGGGACGCCGCTGCCCATCCCTCTGGTTGAATTCCCTTAGTCGCCTTTTACGACATCCACGGGATCAGATGGAGTGGTGCTTTATTCTTAATCCGGACACCACACGGACTCAACGTTGCCAATGCACAGTAGAAGGGTCATATTCATTAACGCTGAAAGAAACTCTAATATCGGCAAAGTACGTGCAGTGTGCAAATGTTCAGTTCCAGGGAGTGACCAGTACCGTATTCTATCTATTCATGTGCGAGTTCCTTACCCCGCGTTGTAAGGAGTGAATCTTCTAAGCCCTCTTGTGTCCCGTCGCGAGGGAGGCGCCGCCCCGGCTGCGCGCCGACTGTGTCAAGGCCCCGCTGAAATACACCAGAAATACTCCGCTTGGAGAGATGCATCAGTCTGAACTGTCACTCAAATACTACTCGAATGTTTCGGGCCATTATTTGACATTCTGTTAGCTACTGCGAAGCTTTCGTTCTACTTTGTTGTCTCGATATTTTCAATACCCCAAATGCCAAGAGACATTGAGTCTACGAGTACACTATTTCTCATCCATACTAATATTATAGATCCCAAAGTGTGTCTGTTTGTTCTTTACTTCTTGACACCCCAACCTCGCCTCAACACAGCCCAGGTAAGGGCAGCGGATACTTTTATCCTGAAAACCCATACCTATATTACAGCCATAGTAAAAAAAAACATGTAAACCAATTGCTGGCACTTACGTTACCAAGTCGTCGTTGGATATAACTATATGACAACTATGTTGATACACAAATACACTACACATTTGTGTCCAATCCACTTCCCAAGTGGCACAGAGAGCTTTAGCTCGCCCACAAGCTGGAGGTGGCAACTTTGAGCAACTGATTTAGATATTTTAATTGTGGGTGAATATTGTAAAACATTTAAATAAAAACTAAAGAGAATGTGTTTGCGTATACACTATGTTCAAATAACTATAATTCTTAACGTAATAGATATATGGCCGGATACTGAAATGCCAGTTAATATTAAATTAAACTTAAACTATCCAAGACATTCAACATTGGGTCTTGAGGCATTGCGGTATTGTTGACAAAAAGAGGTTGCGAAGTTTCCCGAATGCTGCCCAGCCGAGTCAAATTCGACGATTGAGTCTCTTTCTTGAAGTTCATCATTTCGGCCGAATGAAGTCCACTGCTGGACACAGGCTTCCCCCAAAGTACACCACAACGACCGATATGGGTGTATTGTGGGCTCATTGGGGGGTTTTTGCCATTATCGCCACGCTTGGCAGACGGGTTGGCGATCGCAGTTGAGTTGTTAATGTACTCGAAGGACGCTGCTGCCCATCCTCCGGCTAATCCCTTAGTCGACTTTTACGACACCCACGGGAGGAGATAGGGTGGTGGTATTCTGAGCCGGCACCACACGGCCGGGTTTCTCGAAGTTGGACCTACCTAACTGGACAGTTTGGCCCAGGTAGTCCTCAACAACCTCGAGAATAGGGCTCCCAACGGATATAGGGATGAGCATTTGACTCGACTTTTCTTGCCTATGTTAATTTTAAGGCCCACCTGTTGGGAAACTCTATTGAGATCATCGAGCATTGTGCTGAGCAGCGATTCTGCCTTGACCACGATGTCGTCGGCAAATCGAAGGTGAGTGATATACTCGCCATTGATGTTAATGCCGAATCCTTTCCACTCTAGTAGCTTGAAGGTATCCTTCATTGCAGCGGTGAAATTTCCCACATGCTCTGTTCATGTACTCGTACCGACATGGTGGCGTTTCTGTATAAGCACTTCAACACTTCAATGTACCGATAGTCAATCTGGCACTGCTGCAGAGATTGCGACACTGCCCAGATTTCGATCGAATTGAAGACTTTCTCATAGTTCACAAACGCTAAGCACAGTGGCAGATTATACTCCTCGGTCTTCTGTATAACCTGCCGCAGCGTGTGGATGTGGTCTATGGTACTAAAACCTTTTCGGAAACCGGCTTGTTCGGGAACGTAGTAGTCATCAAGCCTGCACTTGTGATGATTCGTGATGACCCTGGAAAGCAGCTTATAAACAGGGCTCAGAAGCGAGATGGGTCTATAATTCTTCAACGGGTGTTGTGGGTGACAACGACTTTTTGAAGAAAAGTACCCACATCGTTTCTATTCCGTGCTTCCGGAGTTGTGCCCGTGATAATGCTCACATTCATAATAATGTAAGCATGATTTCTGTTATTAATAATAATAAATGAGTAGATAAATGAGTAAATGATTATACATGCAATTTCAAATTAATATCTAATCTAATAAAGTTATTGTACTGATGTTACAAATATGATCCGATATGATCTTTAAGCATGTTTGAAATATGATGACTTGTTGAAATGGATGTAGTAGGTATAATAATAGACTATAAAATTTATTCAATTCATTTTTCAGTTTAGACTACAATGTAATCCGTGCAACCAATTAGAAAGCGCCAGAGTGACGCAGTGTGCAGGGGGCATCGTACGCCAGACATTATTATCCTCAATGTACTGAATGATACTATAACATGCTCTTAACATTAAGGTATGCTTTATAACTGACTTAAATTTTATATAAGGCAATTCAATTAAACTAGCTGGTAATTTATTATAGAACCTTATACCGTGTCCCAAGAAGAGCTTGCTGGTTCTGCTAAGTCTTAAACCCGGCACCGCAAGTTTGTGTCTATTCCGAGTATTTAAGCTATATGTATGTATCACATTTTTTATTTAAAGTGGCAATTTTTTTGCCGTCGTACATAATGTTTCGGTATATATATACAGGGATCGTAAGGTACGTATATTTATCTGCTTAAATAGTTCGCGAAGAGACTCACGAGAGACTCGGTTATAAATAAATCGTACTACTCTTTTTAGTAATATAAACTGGCTCAACATTAGTAGCAGACCCCCACTGTAAAATACCATAGGACAAGATACTGTGAAAGTATTCAAAATACACCAACCTCGCTGTATACACATCAGTGATGTGTCTTATTTTCCTAAATACGAAAGCAGCAGAACTCAGTTTGCCCGGAAGAGCCTTTATCTGAGGCCCCCATTGCAGTTTCGAGTCTACTGTAATGTCTGAAAAGACAGTTGAAGCAACCAGATCTAACGTTTTTCCGTCCAGACTAACATGTGCGTTTTTTTCGCTTACATTTTCTTTTTTTTTTCTTTTTTAAAAAACGCTAGGATTTCTCCTGTGTCGTGGGTGCGTTTACAGACATGAATTCCACACACAATACACCCAGACCCGGAACAACTACCTGCAGATCATACAAATATTTGTTCCGTGCGGGAATCGAACCCACGACCCGGAGCGCAGCAGTTGATTGTATCAGCCACTGCACCAACCGTGCCGTCATTGGTAGAGAGAACTTGAAACAGTTGGTTTGCCCTGCACTTAATAGAAGATTATTGACAGAAAACCAATTAGATATAAAATTTTGTGTAGTTTGGCATTTTACAAGATCCCAGCTATTCTTATTTACATCCATATAAAAAAATGCAGGAGATGATATATTACATCTTTAAGTATATCCCATAGCCAAGTAAAAAATTACTAAATTACTTGCAATTTTATATTATCGTTATCAGATGTTGCGAGAGTGTAACTCATTAGTTGGGGATGAACGCATAATGTCACATAAAAGAGCTGTAGAAGTCGTAAATCGAACCATGAAAGATATTAACAATATTCAAAGTACAATGATAGGGATGGTAGTGTTGTTTGCTGGCGATTTTAGACAGACTTCACCTGTGATAACCAAGGCGCCGATGTGCGGCTGACGAAATTAACGCCTGCAAAAGTCGTCTCCAATGTGGAAACTTACGAAGAATTCTGCCTTGCTACAAATTGACACGGAATCAGCGCGATACGCAGGAAATACCGGAAAGGAATGGCAACGGGTACTGAAAGTTTATTAATGTTGAATTTTGAACAGATTCTGTAAAATTGCTGAAAACACGAATAGACCTTGCTTATTAGCTCCTAACAACTAAGGTTTATCCTTCTTCTTTTTTGTTACCTTAATGACCTAACCTTGTGGTAGAGTTGTTCAAGGCTTGGCTTGACTTGGCTTAACAACTGCTGCAACAACCGAGACCGACCTCACCGATCGTTTACCAATCAGTGACTGCAAGTGACTACTTTTTATGGGCGAATTCTACAATGGACACTGACTAGGTAGAGGCCCTCGTAGAGTTCCCCGTAGAGCTCTTAAATACATTGAAATAATCGGGGCTGCCTGTCCCACAAGGTAAAGTCAGTGTGCCCATCCTTTAATGCGTAATCTCTATGCGCCAAGACTTTGTAAAGTAATGCTGATCCGGGGCAAAACATTCAAACAAAAGGAGAAAATATTATAATTCCATGTATTAATATGCAATAATCCAATAATAATTATCCGTGTGGTGTCCGGATTAAGAATACAGCACCACTCCATCTCCTCCCGTGGATGTCGTAAAAGGCGACTAAGGGAATCTAAACCAGAAGGATTGGCAGCAGCGTCCTTACTGTGGAACAGTAGCCATACTGCGGTCACCAACCCACCTGCCAAGCGTGGTGAGTACTGTCAAATTCCCCCCAAAATGACGACACAGTTGTGGAAATCTATAGGGGAAGCCTTTTTTTAGTGGACGTTGTATGGCCGATATGATGATGTATTCCAATAATACCCACTGAATTGCCAATCCCACTGCCTCTTAAATTCGCTTTCACTATGACGATTAATAAAGCTCAAGCTTTTCACTTTACACTTCAGTAACACCTCCTTCCTCCTCGGTCCATCTCGAAAAGCCATGTTTATTTATCACGAGGGCAACTGAATGGTCCAGGCACCAGCTCATGTCAGCCACTAAATTCCCTATGTCCTAATTAAGGAAGGCAAGATAAACGTGCTATACAAAACTGTATTGTAAAAAAGATCAACGATTCTGCTTTCTACGATTTTCTTTTACTGTTACTGTTACTTGTGCAGTTAAATTTGAAAGACACAACGAATCCGCGGGTGACAGCTAATTTACAATAACCATAATAATTTTCTTCCACATATTGTCCATTAAGAGCTAGGGTCACTTGATACCATGGAATAACCATCGACTCTAAATTGCAATGGAGTGCCCACATCAAAGCTATATCGGGTAGGCTCAGCTCTGCTGCATTTGCAGTTCGGAAAATTAGGCAGCTGACTGATGTAGCTACAGCCCGATTAGTTTACTTTGCATATTTCCACAGCATTATGTCTTATGGCATTCTGTTGTGGGGATCAGCGGCCGATGTAGATTCTATTTTTATTTTACAAAAAAGGGCCATCCGTGCGATCTATAACATGGGCCCTCGCGAGTCTCTTAGAACCATGTTTAAAGAAATTAACATACTTACACTGCCGTCACTTTATATCTTTGAAAACATTTTATATGTCCGCAAAAATCTGCACAAGTATCATAAAAGAAGCGATTTTCATGACATCAATACACGGCAAAAACATAAAATAGTAGTACCTAAATTTAGATTAGCTAAAACGAATAAGTCATTCCTAGGGAATAGTATACGTTTTTATAACAAGCTGCCCAAATCTATTACAGATCTTACCGAGGGAAAGTTTAAAGCCTATATTAAACGCGTTCTTATTGGAAAAGCTTATTATAAAGCTATAGATTATGTTGATGACAGGGATGTTTGGCACTGACTCTTTGTGCACATGTGGCTTCCCTGGTACCCTTTTGACAAAATATGTGTTTATCTATTAATTATTCTGA
Organism: Diloba caeruleocephala; assembly: GCA_947459985.1. Lineage (NCBI taxonomy): Eukaryota > Metazoa > Arthropoda > Insecta > Lepidoptera > Noctuidae > Diloba > Diloba caeruleocephala. Next base: position 28,809,716 of record OX381612.1, on the reverse strand, counting down.
ATTGCGACGAATGAAGATATAATTCTTGTTAGAATTGATAACTTTTTTTATATAGGACATATTACATATGTCCTTTTTGACATGTTAATGTACACAATATGACATTGTTTACAGCTTGATGGCCATATTGCCCTTTATTTTAATATAATTTAGCATCTTCTACATTTTGTAAATGTGATAACTTCGTTGACTCGTACCTGTGCGTTAATAATTATCAATTTCTGATTGTGTACTACAGAAGCAATAGTGTGTTTATTATCGTGCATATGTAGTCCACTTTGTTTCCATATAGCGAGCAATGTGTTAAATTGTAATATCACTTTTTTTAAAAGAGTGTCTATGGAGTTTCTTGCCGGCTTCTTCTCCATAAGATCAACTTTTCCGAACCGTGCACGTTAACTTTCGACTTTTCTTAAGTGCCTATTAGGGCCTATATGAAATAAAAACTTTGACTTTGACTTTGATACGACTTACAGGAAAGAAAACTGTGGGACAGCTGAAAGGAATATTGCAACGAATTCCTCGATTCCCAGAAAACCTTTGCTGGGCAGACTGTCAACCATTACTAATTCATTATAACAAATATGTGAATAATGTTCCACTTGACAGGGTTCTTAATTTCTCATTAAGCAACACGATTATTTCCGGTCGGATGCAGGACGAATTTTGTAGCAATCTCGTAGCTGGTCATACGTAGTACGTAGCATAGCACATCGGCGCGCCCGTCCGGATGCTTCAGGTTTATTAATCATTTGCTAGAAGCCATTGTCTCCACGACACGATATTACAATACCAAAGGCGGAGTACCCTATAAATTGCTTAAAATTAATGACTTTCGGTTCTAAATTAATGAAACTTCATCCGCTTATTGTCGATGCCTCTCGTCGCGTCCTTGAAACTCCTGAGTACTGAAACGTGTTTAAATTCTCTAAACACAGCGCGAATCTGCGATCGCCGATACAATACGATGCCGTAATGACATCAAGTGGCTCTCGAAAGGCCCGTTAACGGCACATAAATAGACTATTAGTGAAAGCATCGGATTGCAAGACACAGAGAGCCATGCTTAATCCCGATAGAGGTTACGATACAGTGTTGTAGGATGTATTTGGGGCAGGTTAAAACCGGGAGAGATTTAAACCGGTCACGGCCTTGAGGCCCAGCCAAAAGCGTGCGAGCGCGGCGCGGCGCCGCCCGTGCCATCACACGAACGCGAACGCTGCAAACTATTATGCACACAGTTGGACAATGCGACCCCCAGGCCCCGCCCGCTCAGCGAATAGTTACGCCATGCCAATTTAAGTATAAAGGAAGATTTATTTCCCGGAATACGACTGTAACTAACTAAAGTTGCCAGTCTCCAGTAAGTCTGCCAAGCGTGGCGAGTACGGCAATACCCCCCAATGAGAACACAACACGAACTCGTAGCGATCGTTGTAGCAATCTTTAGAGAAGGCTTCTGTCCAGCAGTGGACGTTTTACGGCTGAAATTATGATGAAGATTGTAACTATTTATTATCAAATAAAATTGAATATATTTTACATCAGTACTTATTATTTATCAGTATCCTTGATTCGCACGAAGCTTGAATAATTATAGCTATACATCACGCAGTGACTCGCCGCGCGCCGGCAGCGTTATTATCGCGCACAAGTGCAGAGCAATGGCCGCCGGAGGTTGCAGGCGAGGCCCGCGCTGTCTGGTGCCGGCCGTGCATTCCGCACGATCTAGACAAATAACTCGACGCGCCCCCGCCTCTACCGTGCACACCTGGCGGAACGACGCGCAGACACAGTACCGCATTCATTACTCCTTTTGTTCAAAGTCGAGCTACAAAGTACCTGACCCCGGGAGTATTGGTTTTAAGCAAGGTAGCAATATTGCTGGAGTAAACTGAAAACTTCTATCGGAATAGCGGTTATCACGTCCGCAGTCGTCGGAATGGTTACGTGATGGCACGGACACACCACGCTTGGCACGAACCCCATTCCTTCTCGGTTTGTACAAATACTATAAGTCTAGAGATCTTAACCCTGGCGCAAATGTTACGGACGCTTTTGTTTAATGCTGGTGGTGGTAGGTCTCTTATTGGTGCCACCGCAGTGCCAAATATTCACTGCTAAGCAGAAGGGCTTAAACTTTAGACATGTGATGATGACCGGCTTGAGCGCATGGTAGCTAGTGAAATTACTGGCTATAAGACACTAAATAGCTAACGACGAGTGCAGTGTGGTGTGACGCAGGACCAGTTCTGAGCAGCCCTGCAAATGTTATGGACAAGCGTGATGTTTACCAGTATGCGAACGACCTGCTTGTCTCGTCAAGGGTTGCATAGAAAAAAAAAGGTGTGTGTGTCAGCTCCGACGCACGACTGGAGTTTACTCCTTACGAACGATAATTATGATATATATCGAATAGAAAAAGAGGGTAAATGAACGCAACTTCTAAAATGATAAGAGAAACAAACATATATCTGTAATTATTCGGATCATTTATATTACTTCAATAAAAGCGTATTACATAAAGTATGTTACAAAATAACAATATGATTTGTTTAATAGTACATAAAAATACACGAATCAATGCATAGAAGTATAAGAAAACTTTAAAATCAAAACATTAAAAGTTGATGGTTAGGTTGCTGTTGATGTACGTTGTATAGATACAATAAATGCTACTATATGTATTTATTATACAGCATGCATACCCTGTACTCGGCAGCAGTATACAAGTTGCGGCAGAACTTCGTAATACGCAGGCACACAACACACACGTACAAACATACGCACACATTCAACTCTCAGACCTGAAGTAGTGAACTATACAGTGAGACTGCGAAGCATCGCACAAAGAAGAGGCCCCGAGAATAAGATACGCTGTGTAATGTATTCCATCTCATTCTTTTGCACGTTCAATCCTACAGATGATGTTTGTCTCATTCTACGTAACGCCTCAACTTTCCGAGTGTTACACTTGATTTTAGTCCTCATAAAATTTCCGTACCGGGCCTTATAACTCAAATCGTTTCTTAAGGAGTAAACTCCAAAAACCAGCTATATTATGTTAGGTCTGTGATTGGTGCTCTAGTGTGATCATACGAGGACCTGGAGCCTCCCTTAGGTGCCGAAGATGACCGCTCCAGTGGTTTTAGCCGGTAGGAGTCCGGCATACCCCTTCGTCCTTCCCCGGGGCGAAGGAAGTTCATGATGAATTTCCACTGGGCACCAATATAAAAAAAAAAGGTCTGTGATTGGTGATGTGCTGACTAATTTGTTTTGAATTTGCCACGCACGTTGTAGATTTTACTGGCGTATAAACACGATGAGGCCGCGAGGTAGTAACGTGAACGATTGCGCCAAATCCGTGCCAGTTAACGGCAGGGATTGTATCGCGCGTGATCTGATAAAATGGTACAATGCGATTAGGGCTGGCTACTGCACGTATATGTATCCGTTTTATTTACTCGACTTTTATGCCAAACCCCCCGAGGATACCCGGGAAAACAATTGCCAAGTTTATTGTTAGCCCGCTAGCATATTTACACATTATTTGATATCCATTTTCGTATTATTTCTGTACACACGAGTGTAACAATTTTGAACATGTCTGTCGCCTTCTCCTGAGAATAACGTTGTATTTGATCGTGATCTGTCTGTCTTGATCTCCCTTGGCACCGAGCCGGAAAACATATTCAAGTCACACAAGTAAGAATATTCTCATTTTCGTGTTTCTACTACTCGTAAGTATTTCATACACTTTGGTAATACTAATATTGCATTATCTTAGCATTGAATATACATATTATGGCTACGATTTTTGGGACAGCCTCGTTGAAGCTCATATATTTCCTACAACCCCCTACTTACTGCTCGCCGCAGGCGTCAGCCCTAAATGCAATCCCAGCTGGCGTTGATCTTGTTACGCAATATCAGAAAATGAGCGCAATTCGTACAGTACGTTACGAGGTACGGTTACCGCGTATCATATCGTAATTAAATGGCGCCACTCCACTCGCTATCACTTCGTCAAAACAAACTGTTTTATTTGAAGCTGTGTGTTCTACATTTTGTAACAAAGTGACCGTTCTCATTGTGCATTAACATTAGAAATGAACGAGTGTACTAAATACCGCCCGTGTTGGTGTACGCCCTGATCGCACACGGCTTCATTACAACAACGTGGTAACGGTTTGCAGCCGCGAGGACTTCAAAACATTATAAACGTTATCGTTTACATTAATGTCTTTGTTATTTTCAATGCTTTCATACGAAGACGATCAGGCATTGTGATTAAATGTTAAGTAAGTGACCGTTGGAGCACCCGACGAATGTATTTTATTTTTAACACAAACGCGGACGCTTCTAATATTGAGACAATATATAAAAAAGTTAGAGATAATGGTTTTCGTCTTTAATAAAAGGGAGTATGTGCGTCTCGTCCGTGCAAAAAAGGGTTGTAGCTCAGTATGAAACTGAGATTTTGCGACAAGGGAATACCGACAGCGCTGGTTTTGCGGTGACATGTTGTCGTATTTCGGAACCGGCAGGCAGTGACATAAAGCGTATTATTGTTTGCATACTAAGTTCCTGGTTTAGCATGGCGAAAAGAACTAAAATACACGTTGTGCGACAGTTACATATCAATAAGAGTTCAGTGACGTGATTGTGTTTCAAATAATGATGCTGGCTAGCGAGAGCTGAGGCGGTGTATGTAAACAATATAACCCCCCTCTAATGTCACATAATCTTTTTTTATAGGTCACCCGGTGAAAATGCAACATGGACTTCCTCCGCCCCGGGGAAGGGCGGAGGGGGATTTCTCCAACGCAATATATCTGACGGAACCTAGGTGCATAAGCCATTGCGAGATGTGGACCCATGGCGGTTAGGCCACTCGCTTCAAACCCAAGTACTGGGCATATCCACGTGTTCCAACTCACGTCTTGGTATGATTTTTTGCTGCAGTGCAATTCCCTAAGCTCAAACATCCATACATTGAAAACAGGGGTGCAATTCCTTAAGCTCAAACAACCATACATCCTTAAATACAGAATCGAAATAACGGCGTAAAACCAATTTGTTATTCGCTAAGACATGGTTGAAGCTATTCAAGGACACGTTACAGACAGTGAGCCATGAGGACCAGTCTTAGCTATTGCCAAACTGGGTTATCACAGTTATTTCAATTCTGTATTCAAGGAATTACGGATGTTTGAGCTTAGGGAATTGCACCCCAGAATTGAAGTAACAGTGATAACGCAATTTGGTATTCTCTAAGACTCGTCCTTATGGCTGACCATCTGCAACGTGTCCTTGAATAGCTTCAATCATGTCTGAGCGATTACCAAAACAGATTTTTCACCGTTATTTTAATTCTGTTTTCAAGTATGTATGGATATTTGAGCCTAGAAAATTGCAATGCTGTTCTTAGTAAGCTGCTGGTTTGATCGATGTTGTTCGTCGTGATCGACGATAATATTAGTATGAAGTTCATGAATCTCTATTGGTGAGGGAAGGGCCCGCAGTGCCCATGCAAGTGTAAAGTCACAGCCATCGGGTATGTAATTTGGATTAGTAAACATTTTATTGTCTGTATTCGTGCAGTCCGTTTGAGACTAATTCGGTAATTTTTTTGTGGTATGGGCATAGAAATAGGAAAGAAGAAGTGATACGGGGTGTGTCCGCGCCACCGAGACATGAACAATCCGCTCTTCCCTTTTAAATTCACGGTTGCGAAATTGCTGAATATTATGTATTGCTGAATTCTGTCTTGTACTTACCAATAATTTATAAGAACAAACTTAACCTTGTAGTTGTAAAACATGTTCTCTTATATATTCTAACTGCAAATGTAAGTTTGTACGCACTATATTGAAAGGTTTACCACGTTATTTTAAGACCATAGACTTTTTATAGGTTTTCCTGTTACCTATAAGTAAATAACTCTTTTCTATACGTTTTTCATAATTATATGCCATGTCACACGGCAAAGTTTGCAAAACAGTTTTATTTAATTTTCTAATCAGCCCTCCATACACAGTGACCTCCTTATTCAAAATGTATTTATGTACGTTACGTCCGTGTTTAGGTCGCAGAAATTCATATGTGTACCAAATTTCAACTTAATCGGCACAATAGATTCGGAGCATATTGGCTGTCACAGACGGAAAGACAGACACCCGAGTGATCCTATAAGGGCTCCGCCGTTTTTTCATTCGGAGGTTCGGAATCCTAATTAATAAAAGTTACTAACTATAGCGTGATACTCTTATTTTATAGTCGCCTCTTACCATCGAAAACGAGGTCAGTAACTCATCATCATAGCTTTAGCCGGAAAACTTTTATTTGGTGGGCACAGGCTTCGCCTACAATGTATCACTAACAGAGGCGGAGGACGACACCGCTTCGTGTAATTATCCGGCACGTTAAAATAAGGTCGTCACGCTTGTCAGGTGGGTCAGAAATCGCAGTTGAGTTGTAACTATACTCGAAAAACGCTGCTGCCCATTCCCCGGATAATCCTATAGTCGCTTTTAACGACACCCACGGTATGAGACGGGGTGGCGCTATCCTTAGCCAGCACCATACGGCATTAACTAAACGGAGAATCCAGCATGCTCACTTTAATGGTAAATATCGATAACAAAAAAATTATCGACAATGTCAATTGCCTCGTTGTACATTATCTAGCCGTGCGCTTGGTATGATTGGCTGGCTACAATCTTGTGTGGGTGTATTTTAGTGTGTGCGTGTAAGTGTGTGCATTAGTGCATTTTTAAGCTGCATGTGTAGCTGTAGTGAATGGTAGGGGCAATATCTCCTTTCTTCCAAATCAAGTAATTAATTTCTAAATTAATTATTAGCTTCAGTATTGAGCTGACCAACATTATACAATCCAATATAGAATGCAATTATTTTTACCATCTCGTTATATCATGTATATAACCGAGGGTAGATGGTAATTCAAGAAGAATCTAGCATATTCTTAATCTCCTGGATGTTGTGGTCCTGGCGGAGACTGTAGCCGGGTTTGTCATAGGTAGGACTAGGTGCAAGCCAGGTATATCAATCATCCATATTTATTATCCCTTTCGCTTGCTCACACAGAAGAACCTTTAACTTTTAATGGCATTGGTGATACAATTGTAGTATTTAATTTGTTAAATGACGACTTTAGTCGCGATAGGTTCGAAACCGCAACAAACATGTTTATTTTGCTCCATCAAAATAACTAATAAACGTAGCTCGAAAGTGTATTGTTCAAAAGAAAAAGCATTGAAATACAACAAGGATATCAAACAATACCAATTTGTATGTTAGATGAATATATATTTTGTTTCCTATTTCATGTTTTTCTACTGAGCCATTCAGCTCTATTATGCTTAGATAATATTTTTGTATTTCAACATTTGTTTAATCCTGACCAATACAGGGTTTTATTTTGCATCGTTTCCGTACCAGTATCAACCAATTATAATCAAAATCGATAGCTTAAATACTGACCATGTTGATAATCACGTTATTGCCGACGTTGATAAAAATATCAACATGGGCGCTTCATATGTTTTCAGATAGGAATTAGAATGATTGTGCAAAATATTACTGCAGATGTGTACTGTGAAGAATTGAACACTATGATGGAGAAGCGTGCACATCTGCAACCAGCTTTGATAAATCGCTTGTCCTCGCTGCTCCTGCACGACAGCGCGCGACTCCATACTGCACAACAGACGGTCTCCTAGCTACAAGAGCTGGGGTTGGAAGCTCGCCATCATCCGCCGTACTCACCAGACCTTGCGCCTACAGACTTCGACTTTTTCCAGAATATGGATCACTTTTTGGTGAGAGAAAATTCAATACCTGAGAGGCAGTACAAAATTACTTTGAAGAGTTAATCGCCTCCCGTCTATCTGGTTTCTTCAAGAAGGGCATAGATAAACTGTCACTGTGTTGGCAAAGATGCATCGATTGCATGGGTGATTACTTTGCTTAAAATAAATAAAAAAGATAGAAAGAAAATTACTACAAATGCAGCAGAGCTTAGCCTACCCGATATAGCTTTGATGTGGGCACTCCATTGCAATTTAGTGTCAATGGTTATTCCTAAAAACACAGTTTCATCAACAGTTTCAAGTTGGTTGGTTACCTTCAAGAATTAATTTTAGTCCTATTTGGGGTGTAATTTAAGCAATGAAAGCTTTAAATATTTGGTTTTATCAGCATTAAGTAGTAAGTTGTTAGCGGCAAACCATTTGCAAAGGACTGTTAGACTTTCGTTTACGTGTGGAATATTACTATCAATTCAATTAATTTAAAAAATTAGGGACTTGTCGTCACCAAATAAAATTTCATCTGATAAATTGGTCATTATATAGGGAAGATCATTTATATATGCTAAAAACAAGAAATGACCAAGAATTGAGCCCTGAGGCACGCCCATGTCGATCCGAGAACCCGTGGAGGTAGCACCACTTATATCTACTTTTTGCTGTCTAAAAGATAGATAAGAAAATACAAGATCAGCAGCTCGTACACGAATTCCGTAATGGTGTAATTTACGGATTAGTGTATTGTGGTCAACGCAGTCAAATGCCTTGGAAACTTCACAAAAAAATGCTAATGGCATCTTGAGAACCTTTCCAGGATTCAATAATTTGATTAGTTGGCGTTAAAGGTACGTATATCGTGACGCAAGGTTATCCGTCTCCGTCCATATCCGTCTATAGAGAAGTCATACCGACTACAGTATCACCGAAGGACTGGAGCGTCATGGTGCGTCTTTCTGCCATGAGGTCGAGAGTGTCATCGGAGATCTTTTTTACTCTACCTTTAACTATAAAACCCACCGGGTTTTATAGAACTTAGACCCAACCGTTTCACCAGTTTCTACAAACCTACCATTTAAATCGTCCACAGATACGCAATGTTCTTCGTTGGGGCTTCGAAGAGCACTTCGCGCGCCTCGTCCCCCGAGTCGAGAGGGTAGTGGGTGCATTACACCGGGTGCTGCACAATCTCGGGGGACCGAGCGAGGAAGTTTGCCGTCTCTACGGGGGCATCGTGCGGTCCGTGGCCCTCTACGGGGCGCCTGTATGGTCATCCCGGCTGTCAGGCGTCCAGCGCTGCAGAAACAAACTTCACAGTCTGCAGCGCAGAGTGGCTATACGGATCGCACGGGGATACAGGACAGTGTCCTACGAGGCGGCAACTCTCCTGGCACGCTTTCCGCCTTTCGACATCTCTACGACCAGACACGTTCTCTCCGCTAAAGTGGGGAAGGCGTGCCTTCAGGGGCGTTCGACAGACAGGCGGCTGGCTCGACGGCGCGCACTTAGAGATGTGGCGACATCGCCTACGGTCGCAGTTCGCGACCAAGCGCGTCGTCGAGGCCATCCTGCCGCTCTTCAGAGCCTGGCTCAAAAGGAGCGAGCGCGTCACCTACCGTCTGACGCAGGTATTCACCGGTCACGGTTGTTTCGGTGCATACCTACACAGAATAGGACGCGAGGTTACGGCACAGTGCCACCTTTGTGGAAGCGACCAGGATACCGCACAGCACCCTGCGTGGGCGGCCGACCTGATCGTGGCCGTCCAGATCGGACAAGATCTCTCTCTGCCGGCAGTAGTGGCGGCTATGTTGGCAGAGCATGAAAATTGGAGTGCAGTGGTCTCCTTCTGCGAGAGCGTTATGCTGTAGAAGGAGACTGCAGAGCGGGATCGGGATCGGGCCGTGCCACCGTGAGCGCAGCACAGCGCAAAGCGAGGCTTGGGGGGGTCCTTTACAATCCTCCCCGACAAGTGCCTGGGGGGCGACCTTTTTACAGTCACATTCCCTCTGCTAGAGGGGGTGACCGCTTTACAGTCATCCCTTCCGAGATGTGCCTAAAGGCGTGGCACCAATGTTCGGCTCTATCTTACGAGGACCTGGAGCCTCCCTTCGGTGCCGAAGATGACCGCTCCATTGGTTTTAGCTGGTAGGAGTCCGGCATACCCCTTCGCCCTTCCCCAGGGTGAAGGAAGTTCCATGTAGAATTTCCACTGGACATCAATAAAAAAATAAAAAAAAGATACGCAATGTTCTAAGCACTCGAAGCGGTTTTGGAGTTCGAGTTGAAAGCTCTCGGGGTTTTAGATATGAGTGCTAGAGGGTAGAAGCGTAGACTTCATCAGACGAGACTTCTCAACTTTGAGATTGATATTCAATGTACCTCTTACTATGCGGTGATCACTACCGGTTTTCACCCTATGGATCACAGAGAATATTTGTCTCCTAATGTCATGCCTCATGATGAGGTCAACCTCACTTTTTGTGGAACCATCGGGACTCATCCAGGTACATTTCCTGTGAGGCCGCTTTTGGGAAAAGGTGTTCATCACAAAGAGTCCCTCTTTTTCCAAAAAGTTAGCCAGCTTCTGTCCCCTGGAGTTCCGTTGCCCATATCCAAATTGCCCCACCCTCAACTCACTATCGCCAGCTTTGCGTTGAAGTCCCTCATCAAAACAGTGAAGTGTGTCTTCGAGGTATGTAAGGCCCTACTTACGTCCTCATACATACTCTCTACTTCATCATTTGGGTGTGTCGAGGTCGGTACGTAGACCTGTATGACCTTCAATGAATACCTCTTCCCTGCTCGACACACTTTCGATGGCCACCTGCGGACGACGACTGCGTTATGTTACCAGGGCCAGTTTTCGTTTGGGATGGCAGCCGGATCCCTTCCGGAGATTCTTAGTTCCCCCTGCCCTGCCGTTACGGGCTGCCGGGAACTGGGGGCCGGTGCATTGTGTCGTCATTTTGGGGGGAATTTGTTGATACTCACCATTGGGTTGGCGATCGCTGCTGCCCATCCTCCGGCTAATTGATCTTATTGCTAAACAACTTTGATTTTATTTGGTGCAGTGGCTGATACATGCTGCGCTCCGGAGCGTAGGTTTGATCTGCAGGTATTTGTTCAGGGTCTGGGTGTATTGTGTGTGGAATTTATGTCTGTAAACGCACCCACGACACAGGAGAAATCCTAGTGTGGAGCAAAGATATTTAAAAAAAAATAACTGTTTTTTTATCTCTCGACGTTTCGAACACTTTGCAGCGTCCGTGGTCACGAGCAGACTAACGTCGAGCATATCAACATTAGTATTTTATTTTATATATTTATGGTGCATGCATTTATGTTCCACTATACAAAGGTGTTGCTTAATTGTGTATTGCACGCATGATTATTTCAGGTATTATTATGAGCAAGTTGGCTGCACGTTGCACGTATAGATGCTGTATGTAAGTATATAGAATGAATTAATTAAACGCGATATATTTCCGTAAACTATTTTCAATTCGATGGATGCTATTCGCGTAAACTTAAATATTATTATTACATAAAAGCGTGAAGATATTTCTCATACCTATTAGTAATCAAGTTTTATATGCCATACTTGATTTTATAAAGGGTGTCACTAGATGAATATGATTCATTATATTATGGATGTCGTAAAAGGCGACTTAAGGAATCTATACCAGAGAGATGGGCAGCAGCGTCGCTTCTTTGGAACACTAACCAACTGCGCTCACCAACCCGCCTGCCAAGCATGGTGAGTACTGGCAAATACCCCCAAAATGATGACACAATTGTTGAAATTTATGGGGTAGGCCTTTGTTCAGGAGAGGATGTCTTAGGGCTGATATGATGATGATGATATTTTTTATATCATATTGATTAAAATGCTCACATTAATTTCAACTGTGTTATTATTATGTTCAGTGTTGATTCGCAATGCCGGTCTTATCATACTCTAACATCTAATACACATAATACTTCATAAAAGTGTAATCGCCCTTATATGATGCCTATTACACTTTCTATCTAGATCCTATCTATTTTGTCTCGTCGTTTCAGACAAATAAAGTCCACTGCTGGACACAAGCCTCCCCCAAAGATCGCCACAACGACCGGCCTGGGCGTGTTGTATGCTCATTGGGGGGCTTTGCCATAATCGCCACGCTTGGCAGGCGGGTTGGCGATCGCAGTTGAGTTCTCAATTTATTCGAAAGACGCTGCTGAGCACCCTCTGATTGATACTATTCGTAGCCGGCACCACACGTAACTGTCGTGAAAGGTATCTAAGCGTTGGTAGACGGGCGGCACAAATTAAAATAGGGAACTAAATTGTGAAAATGAAATCACTTCTGTGCATTGTTTTTATAAAACGACTACCTGTTTTATCGTAAATTATACCTACCTAATATAAATCTTCGCAGTATCATCTAATTAAGTATTTATTCAATAACTTCGCTTAAAATTAAGAATTTCCCATACAAACTTCAACACCCCGTTTAACCTCTTTAGGGGATGATTACTATGCCTATCTCCTTCACCACGGTTCAAGTGATCTCACACAAAATGCATCAAAATCGGTTCAGGACTTTAGCCGTGACAACGTAACAAACAGATAGAAACACTTTCGCATTTATCTTATCTCTTTAAATGAGCAATTCTTGTAATTAGAATCTCGGAATCGGCTCCAACGATTTTCATAAAATTTTGTATATAGGGGGTTTCGGGGGCGATAAATCGATCTAGCTAGGAATCATTTTAAGAAAATGTCATTTTATAGGCGTTTGATTTTATAGGCGTTTGAGTAGTCTCAACTGAAAAATATGACTCTTCCTGACATCTATTGGCGAATAATAATACTATTTTTTGTGAGCAACTAATTGCTTTAACAACACAACAGTAGATGGCGTTGTTAAGTAACACGAAAATACCGAGCAAAGCTCGGTCATCCAGGTATATTAATAATCGAGCATAACACCATGTTCATTTTATACTATAATGTCAAGTATTATTATATTTCGCCGTGTGGTGCCGGCATAGAATACCACCACCCCATCTCCTCCCATGGCTGTCGTAAAAGTCGACTAAGGGATAAGCCGGAGGATGGGCAGCAGCTTCCTTCGATTACATTAACAACTCAACTGCGATCGCCAACCCGTCTGCCAAGCGTGGCGATTATGGCAAAACCCCCCAATGAGCCCACAACACACCCATATCGGTCGTTGTCGTGATCTTTGGGGGAGGCCTGTGTCCAGCAGTGGACTTCATTCGGCTGAAATGATGAATGAATGATTATTTCACATTATAGTATAAAAGTTAATTATAATAGAAGTATTATAATTTTGTTTAGGTACCACTGACATTCAATATTAAATACTTTGTCCAAAAAAATTAATTTGGAGAAGTAGCATCTGTTACATACTCTAAGAAAATTTTTATGAGGTTAGCTATGTAGTCTAATTTTGAGACAATGGAGTGCTTAGTGGTACCACTACTGCCGCATAGATGGCGCTAAACTCAAAATATTGAAGTTCAAGTTTTCTTACTGACATTCAATATTAAATACATTGTCCAAAAAAATAATTTGGAGAAGTAGCATCTGTTACATACTCTAAGAACTATTTCATAAGGTTAGTTAAGTAGTCTAATTTTGAGACAATGGAGTGCTTAGTGGTACCACTACTGCCGCATAGATGGCGCTAAACTCAAAATATTGAAGTTCAAGTTTTCTTACTGACATTCAATATTAAATACTTTGTCCAAAAAAATTAATTTGGAGAAGTAGCATGTGTTACATACTCTAAGAACTATTTTATGAGGTTAGCTATGTAGTCTAATTTTGAGACAATGGAGTGCTTAGTGGTACCACTACTGCCGCATAGATGGCGCTAAACTCAAAATATTGAAGTTCAAGTTTTCTTAATCTTATATCTTTAAATTTGAGTAGTCTCAACTGAAAAATATGACTCTTCCTGACATCTATTGGCGAATAATAATACTATATATATATATACTTACGTAATTGATTGATAAACTGTAAAAAATTAAGTATTTGTTTCTAATATAAGATTAAACTAATTGCACTCATGATTTTTTTCTTTAAATAACCAGTTCATATTTTTTATTATTCTATCGGTAAGATCGAAAAATATTATTCATATTTCATTATTTTATTAGTAATTCGTACTTAAATATAATTTCCAGAAAACACAATTTAAAAATAAAAAAATACCGAGCAAAGCTCGGTCAAACATCTAGTAATATTTTATATATTTAGCAGTGATAGCCTAGTAGTTGAACGCTTGCCTTCCACAGAGGAGGCTGGAGGGTCTGAGTCCGATCCCCGCCCGCACCTCAACTTTTCGGATTCATGTACGGATCAGAATTTGATTATCACTTGCGTTAACGGTGAAGAAAACATTGTGAGGAAACCTCTACACCTGAAAGGGCTCCAATAATATTCTCAATGGTGTGTGTAGTCCAACCCGCACTAGGCCAGCGTGGTGGACTAAGGCGCAACCTTTATCATCCTGAGAAAAGGCCCGTGCCCAGAAATGGGACAGTAATAGGCTGTATTTTTTTAATTAAATTCTAAATCCTTTACATATATACCTTTACTCCTATAGACTTTAGCGAGATTTCCTTAATAGTCATCGTTGTTGCTAATTCTATAAATTTTATAATCATTCATACCCATTAACTGTCACAAAGCCAGACATATTTATAAATCTACTGTCTCGCGGCTGCCGGCAATAAACAGATTAGAGGTATAATAACAGATGTATAGGCGCTCAGGCGCAACGCAAACCAAAAACAATGTATTACGAGACTAGCTAAAATTGCTTACAAAATATATACGTATCTATATGTATATTATGGATAGAGCACTGTATGGTGGTGTGCCGCGCGCTCAAACTAAACAGGTTTTGTATAGCTTGATGTGTACCCGAATTTCGAGTGTTTAAAAGAGTGCGACGAAACGACAAAAAGTACCTAACTACACCCGCTAGCACGATTCGCAGCGTTCAACTTCTAATAGTTCAAAGTCCAAACATTCTATGTTGATGCGTAGCCGTGTGTACCATTAAGCACTAGCATAGCCAATGAAGGTTGGTATCAGGCAGGCGGCCTACTGTAAAACCCTTTTGCCAAAATCTATCTAAGCCGTCAGTAATTATGTATGTATTGTGCTAATAATAAATAATAAATATAGCAATTAAGTTTTATATCACACTGCGCTCTTAAACAAAAGTCATTGTACTATCATAGTAAAAAACGTTTTAACAAAAAACAATACGGGCTTCAAAAACCCTAGGGCCAAGTGTGCCCCAACGAACCATCGAGAAGTTATATTTTAAACCTGTACCCACCCGACTTCATAAATAAAGTTTCTTTTCCTTTTCAGTGGTCTTAATTTTTTTATATTATGTAGGGTTTTGGAAGTCGGTATTTTTTTGTTAAAAAGTATTTTTTGTTTCTTTTTAGTGTAAATAAATGTAAGAACTTTTTCCAATTTGGTATTTAACACTAAAAATAAGAATGACTCAAATCGGTTCTCTGATCTGAGAGGAATCGAAACTATTAAGACATCTTCTAGAGCGCAGTCAAATTAACATGTTTATTAAAGCTGGTTAAAAAATTGCTCGATCAAATGTGATGAAATTTATATGGGACCAATTCGAAAGCATTCTGCACCAGTTAAAAAAATAATTGCTCAAATCGGTCTACAAATCTCGGAGTAATCGGTGTAATGTAAAAAATACGCATCGAGTTGAGAACCTCCTCCTTTTTGAAGTCGGTAATACTGTATGTATGATAGTAAACGGATGTTTCAGTATTAGCCTTCGTGTAATGGAGTTATTGCAGTAATTTCGTGGAACAGGTTTATACAGTTTCAAAATGGTCTATGGGTAACTTGGCTGTATGGGCTCAGCTTCCTTTGCCTGCCCTGTTCCCTTACGAATGAAAGAAAAAAGTCTATGGGTTATTCAAAAACAAAAGTTGACAAGTCACCAACATTCAGAAACTAAATAATAACCTAAGATAAACAAAAATAAAAGAAATAAAAGCCAAAAAGAAAGTTTATTTTATAATATTTTGTTACTATGTTTACTTGTAAAGCATACGTTATACTTCGACACCACAGTTCTGTACACAATTAATGTTTTTAACTTTGACGTTTATTTTCGCGGTAGACAAACGTCGATTCCACCACTGAAACCTATAGAATTCTGTTGACGTTTACACTTTTTTACTACTTAACTAATAAGGACCGATAAATAAGTTCTTTCTGGTATTATGGAAAACTCGTTATAGGTAAGTAGATCAAAATTTACATGTTACTGTTTTATGTGAAGGGACAATGGACAGTGATTCACTTCCGTTGAGACAGGAAAAGGAAGTGTGTTTTATGGCGGCCGAAGGCATGGTTTAGCGACGAGCTTGACATCCTCATCCTGTCGAATTTCGATCAATAATATTGAATATTTAAAGCGCGAATTGAAATGTTCAAGTATTCATATCGTATTACGAAGATGCTTGTTAATCATAATAAATAATCCACCAACACTCAGTAGAACAAAGCTATTTCAAAGAGAAAATGCTACAAATCGCCTATATATATGTGCATATTCATTTAAAAATAACATTTATTGATAATATAGATTCTGATCTTATTTCAACATGAATTAAATACCTAAGTCACCAACTACATTGTTAAATGTAGGTTTATAGTTAGATTTTACTACATAATTGTTTAAATTAATTGGTTGGTTTTAGGTATAATTTACATAACAAACAAGATGTAGAGGTTTTATGGATTACATATAATTGTTATAACCAGGAATCAAAATATAATTTTGCAACTGAAAAAGTAAATAGAAAATGTTATTATGACACACAATACCTATTACCAATACATGATAGAATATTGTACTCCTAAATTTAACTGCATTTTCATTTTCAATACATATGTAAACATATGCTACTCAGTCAATATCTTTGTAGAATGACAAACATTTTATCAAAGAAATTGGATGATTTTATTGATCATTTCTACATTTTTATTTGACTAAAGATTTGCCATTTCCATATTTTCAATCAATCAGAACTAAATGGGTATGAAAGCAATATTAATGAGTATGAAAGCAACTGTGTCTATGTGTGTCACTGCCTTTGTAATACAAAACATTTAAATTATAAAAATTATGTGTTTGGAATTGAAACTATTGTGAAACATTATGTTCGATGAGTGGCATGATGAGGCATCAAGGAAATTTGACTAAAATCTTGGGCAAAGATACTGGATTAGTGGCATACCACATAAGTATATATTATATAGCAAGAACTGAAATACTTACATGCTGCAAGTATATGTACAATGTACATACTTTCTTATATCATCAAATGCTACCCATATGCTTTAATGCTTGTTGGACTTATCCGGAATCAATTTTGCAGAGAATAAGTGAAACTCAAGTATTAATAAAATTCATAATACAGTTTCAAATATTTCAGATGAGCCACAATGACATCTGACATGGACACAGATGATGTGTTGGTACGTGTTGGGATCACAACACCACAGATTATAACTGTAAGTCGAACATCACCTTAAGTTTATTTGAAAGATATTATACCCAGTCCAATTGCAAAATTACTTACCAATATGTCCACCATATATATTTTGATTATAAACAGAAATTTTATATAGTTTTAGAAATATTTTTGATTTTATACTACCTATGGCATCTGATTGTCAATATCAGCATGTAGATTTCAACTGCTAAACATGAGGTCAGGACACAGGCGAATCTCTCGCGACGGATCCGTCGTATTATTTATTTGCTGGCTGTACTTACAGCGATGCAAGGAGAGGGTACAAGTAGTGAATCACTATAGTATGTGCGTGAGCTCCAGTGTAAATATCATATTTTTTATCCTGGTTAAATCTTTGACTCTCTCCGCTCTGGGGAAGGACGCTTCTGTCCTGCTGTGCCAGACTCAAAGCTGCTACTGAGCGGTCATCTTCATCACTGGAGGGGGACTCAAGTTTCCTGCGAACGAATACACGAGTCGCTCTTTAGTGCCAGGTCTTAGGCATATTTAGGAAGGGGTGATTGTAAAGCGGTCACTCCCTTGAGCGGAGGCGAAACGACTGTAAAGAGGTAACCCCTCAGGCACATCTCGAGGGAATGTAATAGATACCCCGGAAACGTAGCTGAGCACTTTGCTGCGCAAACGGAAACAGGTGAACATCTGCGCGCCGCCGTCCGTGACCCCGAGGCCACCCGCCGTATAGTGACGGCAAGGCTCAGGCGTGATGGAAATAGGCGCGGAGGCGATTGTAACCCGGACTTTGTTATTCACCGATTGGAAATGGCCGTCTCCAGATCCTGCGGCCTCCGTCTTGAGCATGTCTCTCATACAGAAGGAGACCACTACACTCCAATTTTCATGCTCTGCCAGCATAGCCGACACTGCTGCCGGCAGAGAGAAATCTTGCCCGGTCCAATCAAGGATACGTCGCTCTGCAGCGCGTGCAGGGCTTTCCTGGTGTCCACAACGTGGACATTTGTAACTTTAGCGATTATTATACCTATGCGGAAAGCTTTACGAACTTGGTGTTAAAACAACAAGCTATATGTATGTGTATGCTGCTGAGGATCGCGACCAATTAATTACTTGGTCACGTACCGCGGTGTGTGCGCTTGTGCAGCACAGCGAGGCTTCGGAGGGTTTACAATCCCTTCTGAGATGTGCCTGGAAGGGCGGACCTTTTTACAGTCGCTTAACCTTCGCTAGAGGGGGTGACCGCTTTAAAGTCATCCCCTCCTAGATGTGCCTAAATGCGCGGCACCAATGGCGCTTTGTTTGTTTTTGTTGTTAATTTTTTTCTTTTTTAAAAACGTTGCCCCACTTTAAGATATCTCCTATTTCGTGGGTGCATTTATTTATTTATTACTGGAAAATCTACAGCAAAAAATACAGGTGTAACAATAACAGTAAGGAAACAGAAAGCCAATTACAGATTTTCACATAGCAGTTGCATAGATAACTGTTAGTGTTTACACAGGTTACAACAAATTGAATATATAAAAATAAAAATATGAACATTTATATGATAAGTTTCATGGTTATGATCTATACATATAAGTACTAATTAATATTCACTATATTTAATAATTATTTATGAGACATTAATGAGAACGAAAGTTTGTAAATTTGTGTTACCGTTTTCACGAGAAAAAATCAAGGGTCAAGCACCGTTTTGCTGATGTTATACTGGTTGTAAACAGATCTAGGTCATAATTTTTGCATATTTTATTGAAATTTTTACACGCTCGCACTACAAAGGAGTTTTGGCGATAGTTGGTTGATGCTTTAGGAATATGAATGGGGGGATTAAACATTGTACATTTAGTTGGAACATTGAATTTAATTGTTCCTAACAGTCCGGGACAATCAATTTCGCCAGATAGTATTTTTAATAAGTAAAGACAGTCAGCAATTTCTCGGCGTTTTACAAGAGGCAGGAGATGAAATTTTTTACACAGTTCCAGATAGTTTGTAGAATGATATGGCACATTAAGACAAAAACACAAGTGCTTAATAAAGCGTCTTTGTAAATCTTCAATTCGATCTGTGAATGTATTGTAGATTGGGTTCCAGACATGTGAAGCATATTCGAGATGACTCCTGACAAAGGTGCAGTATAAGATTTTAAGAGTTTTAATATCGTTAAAGTTTTTGGAAACTCTTATTATAAAACCCAGAGACTTCGAAGCTTTTGCCAGAATGGAGTCAATATGAGTGTTAAATATCAATTTGGAATCGTGATAGACTCCTAAGTCACGAATACAAGTATCCTTAGGAAGCAAATGGCCACTCAAAGAATAAGAAGTGTGTAAGATATTTTGCTTGCGAGTATAAGTTACTACTGGGCATTTAGAAGGGTTAAGGTCAAGTTTGTTAACCAAACAGTAGATTTCTAATCATCCTAGGTCCTCTTGGAGAGCTTTCATGTCGTCCAACGACGAAATAGTACGATATATCGTCAGCAAAACACAGTAGATTCGAAGAGTGAAGGGAAAAGTTGATGTCATTTACATATATTACAAAAAGTAGAGGACCCAATAAGGATCCCTGAGGACATGGACCCAGCTAGAAATAAAGTTATTAATAACGACAGCTTGTGATCTATTGTCTATATAGGATTTGAACCATCTGAGCAGGTCTCCACATATGCCTATCGTTTCTAGCTTGGATAATAGTGTGCAGTGGTCAATACGATCAAACGCTTTACTGTAATCCGTATAGATGATATCAACCTGCATTCCTCTATCCGTTGCATCTGAAATAAAGTTTACAAACACAAATTCCACTCACAGTACACCCAGACCCGGAACAACTACCTGCGGATCGTACAAATATTTGTTCCGTGTGGGAATCGAACCCATGACTCGGTGCGCAGCAGCCGATTGTATTAGCCGCTGCACCAACCTTGCCGACAAATTATGATATGATTTAATGTTATATGAAAGTTACATTCCGTGTAGTGCGTGTTACGAATAGCACCAACCCTTATTAACCCGTGGGTGTCTCAAAAGGTGACTATGGGATTCGCTGCAGAATGGGCAGCAACGTCCTTTGAGTACCTAGATTAACAACTCTACTTGCCAACTTGCCTACCAAAGGTGGTGAGTATTGGCAAATTCTATAAAAAAAATACGACGCAGTTGTGGAAATCTATGGGGCGGTCTTTGTTTAGCAGTGGACGTGCTTTGGCCGACATGGTGAATGATTTAAAATTTGTTCCATAATCATACCCCTATAAATAGCTAATAGCTATATTACTATGATTGATTAATAATAGTTTGTTAAATGGTTATAGACCTGTTCAATTTTTATTTTATATGTATCTTACTCTATATATTGTCGTACACTAGAATTCTAAGATAAAGGTTCAGTTTAAATAAACTATCCAGTGGTATCTGTCGGAGCCGTGGTCACAACTTTGTGCAGGGCGCGGGGGCGGGTGCGGGGGCGGGTGCGGGGGCGGGTGCGGCGGCGGGCGAGGGCGCGGGCGCGCGCGTGGCCGCGTCGTCGGCCGCCGTGGAGCTGGGCCGGCGCCTGCTGCTGGCGGCGCGCGCGGGCGACACGCCGGCCGTGCTGGAGCTCATGGCGCGCGGCGCGCCCTTCAGCACGGACTGGCTGGGCACGTCGGCGCTGCACCTGGCGGCGGCGCACGCGCACGCGGCCACGTGCGCCGTGCTGCTGCGCGCCGGCGTGTCGCGCGACGCGCGCACCAAGGTGCGGCGCGCGCCGCTGCACGAGGCGGCGGGCGCGGGCCACGCGCGCACCGTGCGCGTGCTGCTGCGCGCGGGCGCGGCGCCCGACGCGCGCGACCTGCTGCGCATGACGCCGCTGCACTGGGCCGTGCAGCGCGGCCACGCCGCCGCGGCGCTGGAGCTGCTGCGCGCCGGCGCCGACCCGCTGGCCGCGTCCAAGTTCCGCAAGACGCCGCTGTCGCTGGCGGCCGAGCTGCGGCGCGACGACCTGCTGCGCCTGCTGCAGGACGCGCTGCGCGAGCGCGAGGCGGCGCGCTCCGTGTCGGCGCTCGTCGACGGTAGCGCCGCACTCGAAACGACCGCTTCAGCTTACCGATCCCCTCAGTTCTATCGACAACTTCAGTTTTCAAATCTCCTCATTGCTTATTCTATCTCCAGGAAAATACCAAGCATAACTCTGTCCAGCTCACTATGACCTTGAGCTTTCTTGGAAAACCCATCATGAATAACCAAATCTCAGAGCCAGTGCTCATCACTGTTAAAACCGCTCTAATTAAATACTTTTCTGTCTTGACACTACATTTTTGGTGACGAAAAGACCTTGCGAAGTTTACTGAACAATGCCCAGCCAAATCAAATTCGACGATCAACCATTTTCTTAAACTGTCACAAATTTTTATTTACCACCCAATGAAAATTCTTCATGAACTTCCTTCACCCCGGAATAGATCGAAAAAGCATGTCGGGCTCCTACCGACTAAAACCACCGAACCTGTCATCTTCGGCACGAAGGGGCCTCCAAATCCTCGTAAAGTCATACCAGAACCGCCCATTGGTGCCACGCTTAAAGGCACATCTCGGAAGACGTGACAATAAAGCAGGAGTGACCCCTCTTCCTAAGAAAGAACCATTCCAGCTTGCCGAGCAAGCGGTGGCAATTGTCGTGGCCGAAATCCACGCTCTGGGTTTGCGGATAGCGCCTCACAAAACCGAGGCGCTATGGTTCCACAAACTGCCGTGGAGCAGGGAGCCCCCAGTTCGTGGATACGTGTTGGTGACGCACAAATCAGGGTAGGCCGGTACATAAAGTACCTGGGGTTCTCCCTGGACAGTCGTTGGGGCTTCGAGGAGCACTTCGAGCGTCTTGTCCCCCGGGTCGAAAGGACGACCCACTATGATGCCTTGCACCTGCTGCTGCCCAATCTCGGGGGACCGAGGGAAGAAGTTCGTCGCCTCTACGGGGGAGTCGTGCGGTCCGTGGCCCTCTACGGGGCGCCTGTTTGGTCATCTCGACTTTCGGGCGTCCAGCGCTGCAGAACCAAGATCCACGGTCTGCAGCGTAGAGTGGCTATACGGATCGCACGATGATACCGAAAGGTGTCTTTTGAGGTGGCAACTCTGTTGGCGCACTTTCCGCCTTTTGATATCTTGGCGGAGATGGATGCGTGGGTGTATCACCAAACACGCTCCCTCCGCCAGAGCGGTGAAGGCGTGCCTTCAAGGGTGCTCTAAGGATTGAGGTCGTCTTGCCGCTCTTCGGAGCCGCGGAGCGAGAGAGGAGCGAGCGCGTCACATTCCGCCTGACGCAGGTATTCACCGGACACGGTTGTTTCGGTGCGTACTTGCACAGTATAGGACGCGAGGTCACGGCACAGTGCCACCACTGTGGAGACGATAAGGATACCACAGCACACTCCCTGCGTGGACTGCCGAGCGGCGGATCCTGGTCGATCGGATCGGGCAAGATCTCTCTTTGCCAGCAGTAGACACTATGCTGGCAGAGCATGAAAATTGGAGAGCTGTGGTCTCCTTCTGTGAGAGCGTAATGCTCCAGAAGGAGGTCGCAGAGCGGGATCGGGAGAGGGCCGATTCCGCTCGGAGGGGGAGGACATGGAGCCGAGGTAATAATCGCCGCGGTGCCCGTGTCCAATACGCCTGAGCCCCCTCTTATCTTTTATGGCAGGGGGCCTTGGGGGTCGCGATCACGCTTATTGGAAAATCTGCGTGCTCATACTGAGCGACCCCCGGGAAGACAGCGGTGTGCATGTGGTCACGTACCGCTGTGTGCGCAGCACAGCGCATAGTGAGGCTTCGGGGCAATCCTTTACAATCCCCTCGAGAGATGCCTGGGGGGGGGGGGGTGGCCTCTTTACAGTCTCCTTCCCTCCGCTAGAGGGGATGACCGCATTACATCCCATTGTCATCCCCTCCGAGATGTGCCTAAAGGCGTGGCACCAATGGGTGGTTTTAGATGGAGATCTTTCGAGTTCCTGGAGCCTCCCTTCGGTGCCGACGATGATCATTCCGGTGGTTTTAGCCGGTAGGAGTCCGGCATGGGGCTTCGAAGAGCACTTTCAGCGCCTCGTCCCCCGAGTCGAGAGGGTAGTGGGTGCACTACACCGGCTGCTGCCCAATCTCGGGGGACCATGTGAGGAAGTTCGCCGTCTCTACGGAGGGGTTGTGCGGTCCGTGGCCCTCTACGGGGCGCCTGTATGGTCAGCTCGACTGTCAGGTGCCCAGCGCTGCAGAACCAATATTCACGGTCTGCAGCGCAGAGTGGCTATCCGGATCGCACGAGGATACCGAACGGTGTCCTACGATCTCCTCCTACCAGGCGGCAACTCTCCTGGCGCGTTTTCCGCCTTTCGACAACCTGGCGGAGATGGATGCGTGGGTCTACGATCAGACACGCTCCCCCCGCCAGAGCGGCGAAAACGCGCCTTCAGGGGCGATGGACAGGCTGCGGTGGCTGGCTCGGCGACGCGCACTCGTAAAGTGGCGTCACCGCCTGCGGATGCAATTTGCGACCAAGCGCGTCGTCGAGGCCGTCTTGCCGCTCTTCGGAGCCTGGATCAGAAGGAGCGAGCGCGTCACCTATCGCCTGACGCAGGTGCTCACCGGGCACGGTTGTTTCGGTGCGTACCTGCACAGGATAGGACGCGAGGCCACGGCACAATGCCACCATTGTGATAGCGACCAGGACACCGCACAGCACACGCTCGAGGCGTGCCCTGCGTGGGCCGCCGAGCGGCGGATCCTGGTCGATCGGATCGGGTAAGATCTCTCTCTGCCAGCAGTAGTGTCGGCTATGTTGGCAGAGCACGAAAACTGGAATGCAGTGGTCTCCTTCTGTGAGACCGTCATGCTCCAGAAGGAGACCGCAGAACGGCATTGGGAGAGGGCCGATCCCGCTCGAAGAAGAAGGAGACGGCGCCGAGGTAACAACCGCCCTGGCGCCTAATTCCGATACGCCTGAAAACCCCTGCCGTTGCTATAAGGTGGGGGACCTCTGGGTTCGCGGGTGCGTAGATTGGGGAATCTGCGTGCCCACACCAAGCGACCCAAGAGCAGACGGTAGCACGCATGTGGTCACGCGCTACCGTGGGACGCTTTGGGGGATCCTTTACAATGCCCCTGGGGGGGTGACCGCTTTACAGTCACCCTCTCCGAGATGTGCCAATAGGCGTGGTACCAGTGGGCGGCTCTAGTGTGATCATACGAGGGCCTGGAGCCTCCCTTACGTGCCGAAGATGACCGCTCCAGTGGTTTTAGCCGGTAGGAGTCCGGCATACATCGCCCTTCCCCGGGGCGAAGGAAGTTCATGAATAATTTCCACTGGGCACCAATAAAAAAAGGAGTCCGGCATGCGCCTTTTCCCGGGGCGAAGGAAGTACATGAGGTATTTCCACCGGATCAAGGAGTAACCCCTCTAACATAGGGAAGGCGACTGTAAAAAGGTCGTCGTCCCCAGGCGCCTCTTGGGAAGGATTGTAATGCCTTGCTGTGCACCCCCAATCTGCGCACCCAAGACCCCCGAGCAGGGTTGATACCACGGCGACGTTCTTGTCCTTCTCCGTTCGGGATCGGCCCTATCCCAATCTGCAGTCTCATTCCGGAGCATGACGCTCTCGCAGAAGGAGACCACTGCCGGCAGAGAGGGATCTTGCCCGATCTGATCGACCAGTATCCACCGCTCGGCAGCTCGTGCAGGGCACTCCTCGAGTATGTGCTGTGCGGTATCCTGGTAGCTTCCACATTGGTGGCACTGTGCCGTGGCCTAGCGTCTTATTATGTGCAAGTACGCACTGAAACAACCGTAACCGGACGATCTTTACGACTGCCATCAATGTGCCTGCGTTGTAGGTTACTGGGGCCAGTTGTCGTTTGGAGTTGCAGCTGGATCTCTGCCGGTGATTCTGAGCACTCCCTGACCCGCCCTTACCGTGGTCGCTACCACATCAGGAATAGCAGAGCCGCCGGTGACTGGTTGCCGGTTGATAGGTTCTGTCTTCATATTGGGGAGGGGGGAGTTAGCAGTACTCACCACGCTTGGTAGACCTGTTGGTGAGCGCAGTATGGCTACTGTTCCATAAAAGGGGCGCTGCTGCTGTTCTCTCTAGTTTAAAGTCCTCTAGTCGCCTTTTACGACATTCACAGGAGATGGAAGAAGGCTATATCCTTAGTGCGGTGTGGTCACACATAAAGTCTCTATTTACTACACAGTGTACGTTTTATTTTAGATGTTTCAATATTTCAGAACAACTGGCGGAGGCATCCTCTACTGAACCTCAAGTACAAACGTTTGATGCTGTACAAAGTGAGTTACCGTTTCCATCTTTCGATATATCCGTTCTCAGATGTAATCTGATTCTCCTGTATATTTGAACTACCTATATGAAATAGTAAATATTTTTGGTTCATAGGACTGCAAGATATAAAATCGACTACAACGAAACATACTGAAAAAACTACCAAAACGGATTTAAAAAACGAGGTAGGTACATTAAATGCTAATCTTACTCGTCACCGTCCAGTTACATCCTCACACATGACACGCACGGTAGTGGGGGGAGGGTGGGCGTGAACGACGATCTCCGTCATCTTGGAACTCGCCGTTTCAGCCATAGGACGTCCACTGCTGAACAAAGATCTCCCCCGTAGATTTTGACAATTATGCAATTTTGAGAAGAATTTGTCAGTACTCACCACGCTTGGCAGGCGGGTTGGTGAGCGCAGAATGGCTGCTGTTCCACAGAAGCGACGCTAACCCATCCCTCTGGTTTAGACGTCCTTAGTCGCGTTTTACGAGATCCACGGGAGGAGATGGAGTTGTGCTATTGTCTTAATCCAGACAACAAAACACGGTTATCATCTTATTTCTTGTTGGAGGTCCATCTTACAGTAGGTTTTTAGGTTGCGAGGCATAGGTTTTATACAAAAATGCAGCGTCTCGCGATTGGCAAAGGAAAGGAAATCAAGGCTTTTGATTGGTCGAAATAATGTAAGGCATGTTATTGAACTTTTTTGTCCTACAAGATTTCGTCGACTTATCCAACGTCCACCCGCAGGCGCCTGCGGGCGGCTCGGCCGCGGCGCAGCTGCTGCGCCAGCACGGCATCACGCTGCTGCCCACGGACGACGGCAGCACCGTGCTCAACGCGCTGCAGAGCGGCCGCACCGTCGTGCTCTCGGGTACGCCACCGGCGGGCTCACGAGATGGGCCACTATATTATTCGACATTTCGTTATCGAGCACGCATCGAAGTCGTCCAGTCAGAATAATGTACGTTTAACAATAATTCCTCAATTTAACTCACGTTTGTCTTAACATTAATCTCTTTTTACAGATGCTGGAAAATTAATGTTAAAGGAAAGCAGTGGAACGTCTCCGCCGGCAGTGAGCAAGGCGGCTCCGAGCACCAACCAAGCTAAAGGCGTGGTCCTGACGGCCACTCCCGTCAAGTCCCCGCCCAAGCCAGGTGTGAAAATATTCACCCTCAACAACAAACTGCTAGCCGTGCCCAAGGACGCCAACAAAGTACCCGTTAAAAAGATAATTAACCCGCAAGACATGCAGGTAGAGTATCTTCAAAGAGACTGACGCTAACTGACGTACATTTAAGTTAGAAAAGCATATAGCAGCGTCTTTTCTTTTTCTTTTTTTCTCTCAAAAGAGAGTGATTTGCCCAATTTGCAATGTTCGCGATAAGCGATTTGTACGAAATTTATCAGGTTCATCATTCAGCGCCGAGTGATTATTTAATGTCACTGCATCATGCGATCTATACTGAGTGCCGATTTAATCACAAATAACCTTTTAGCCACGATTCTCCGTTCTTCTCATTTAAAATATTGCAAGTTAATTTTTCACCAAAATTCAATTTATTTTCTAACACAAGTCTATCCAAATCAGCTGGCGGTCAATAGGCTCCTGTGTGTAGTATATGACCGGGTGGTAGGTCCTAAACATCTCCGCAGTCATTGTACGAGACGGGTGGTATGTAAACTTTATTTATTTCTTCTTCTTCTTCTCTTAGATTATGGCTTCTGTAGATTATCTTCCACAATTTCGCCAATGTCAAGTATAAGGCAACGTCGTACGGTATTTAGATTAATAAATCTTTACATATTCATAAAATACTTCTCAAAAATGAAAAAATCTAAAAAATATGTCGGCAACGTACGGGTTCAATCTTTAAAAATCCTTTATTTATTTATTTAACTTCTTTGGAAGACTTCAGCTAAACAAAACAAAATAATGACATTACGTTAAACTGACAGCCAATTAAAGGTCTTCACGTATAAAAATTGAGTAATCTATAAGAGAACTGTGAACAACATAGTACTACAAACAAGAATATGAAAAATAAATTACCGCACATTGCACATTATAACCCAATTACATAGGTAGGAAATTAAAATACAGAGTCTACGTAATAAAATAACACATATAGGTATTACCGATTTATTTAAAAAAGTTAAGGCTTAAGCACTTTCTAGCTGAGGACACACTAGTTCTAAAAATGTCAAAATTATGCAATCAATTATTAATTATTTAATTGCAATTAATTAAGGGTAATTAGTATCTAACCAAAAAACTGCAAGTTTTCAATTAGTATCTAACTAATTACTCTCTCCTCCGAATAATCCCATAGTCGCCTTTTGTGACACTCTCGGGATGGTATAGGGTGGTGGTATTCTTAGCCGGCAGCACACGGGGAAACTATACTAATTACATTACCGCGTGTATTTTATTCGTATGAGCATGAAAACATATTTTTTTCGTATTATCGTGTTTCGTGCCCTTGAAGCGTTGAAGGTGACTTGCGGACGAAATTAATAATCAGCCTAATCCAAGTCTTTAGATTTAAGATTTAGAATTTACATCTGTTTTCGGTTTTTAAATCGGCACCCAGTATCTATAGACTTATAGACGTCCGCATCGAGTCACGCATATTACAGTACGCGCATTGTAAGTGTGCCTCTATGGAGTACGCACCAAGTGGCTAGCCAGCGGACTCTTGTCAGGTTATATGGTTTGCGGGGCAGGCGGTCACGTTCGCGCAGGTACGGCTTACTTCGGAGATAGTCACAATACACGTACTATAGTATTCCTACTCCATGTGTTTGCCCTTATAGGCAGTCAGTGTGTCTATACAGTTATTTAATTTGTACCAGGTGAAGTACGTGCAACTGCCTCCGGACGCCAAAATAATCTCCCCGTCTAAGCTAGTTCCCATGAAGGCCAAGAATCGACTAGCTACTCGCACGGCCACACCCGGCGTGACATCCCTGGCAGGGCAGAGGCCGGCTGTCAAGATCATCATGAACAAGAGCAACTTCAACAGGCTCATGGCCACTGCTACCTGTACTGCAGAACAGAACCAATCGGAGGTGAGGCGGAGGGGAAATACATGAGTACACTGCAAACAGTGCGTTAAAACAGACTACCGCTCACTGGCTCACTGTCGTTCTGGTCGTCATTATTTTGTCAGCATATTTGCAGATAATATCACCATATTGGCCACTGTCTATCGCCGCCACAAGGACGGATCTGCCCAACGGTGACCTAGAGCAGGCATGTGTATTTCATCTAAGACTGCAACTTCTACCATAATTGACCATAACATTTGCTAGTCGAAATATGCTAAACGATGGACATTCGCCGCGCCATCTGTGGCATTGCAGTCTCATCGGGAATACATATTCAAACGCGTCAAGTTTAAAAGTGCCACCATGTGATTCGTAGACGAAATAGAAGAGCATCATCAGCAAAGTATGTAAAATGTAAAGCAATGGGCCCATTAAGGAGCCCTGTAGTCACCGGGAACCGGGACCCCAGATACAAATGAAGTCTGAAAGAGTTCCTTAGAGTAGCTCAATCCTAGGATCACATACTATTCTCTCATAAGCTTCGGTTAAGATACTGGTCTATAATTTGTTATTCCCAGTTTTCGCCTCTCTTTTGCGAACATTGGTTTAAAATAAAAAGGGAGATTTACAGATACGAAAACTCAATAAATTTTTTAAGAGGGTGAGGTTCGTAGGGTCATGACGTGATCTCTGAAGGCCCAGTTTGCATGCCAACATGTCTCTACTGCATAAATTATCTGATCATTATATCATAAGAATAGAATCTGAATAGCTTAGCGTTCACTAGCAGTTAATGAGAGACTACTAATGGATTCCGCTTTCCAGGTGACGGCAAGAACCGAGTCGGAGAGTGGTGAAGCAACCGAAGATGAGGTGGAAGTAACCGGCGGCTCTGAGAGCCCCGAAGTGCTACGTGCGCAGCTAGCGAATGCACAACGTGCGCTGGCCGCTGTCACCAAAGAGCTCAAGAGTACCCGCGCGAGGCTAGCGCACTACGAGCGCCTGCAGCCGCTGTAGCGCAGCACACGGGGAGCATGCTGGCCGGCCTCACCACGGAGCTCGAGAGTACCCGCGCGAGGCTAGCGCACTACGAGCGCCTGCAGCCGCTGTAGCGCAGCACACGGGGAGCATGCTGGCCGGCCTCACCACGGAGCTCGAGAGTACCCGCGCGAGGCTAGCGCACTACGAGCGCCTGCAGCCGCTGTAGCGCAGCACACGGGGAGGATGCTGGCCGGCCTCACCACGGAGCTCGAGAGTACCCGCGCGAGGCTAGCGCACTACGAGCGCCTGCAGCCGCTGTAGCGCAGCACACGGGGAGCATGCTGGCCGGCCTCACCACGGAGCTCGAGAGTACCCGCGCGAGGCTAGCGCACTACGAGCGCCTGCAGCCGCTGTAGCGTAGCACACGGGGAGCATGCTGGCCGGCCTCACCACGGAGCTCGAGAGTACCCGCGCGAGGCTAACGCACTACGAGCGCCTGCAGCCGCTGTAGCGCAGCACACGGGGAGCATGCTGGCCGGCCTCACCACGGAGCTCGAGAGTACCCGCGCGAGGCTAACGCACTACGAGCGCCTGCAGCCGCTGTAGCGCAGCACACGGGGAGCATGCTGGCCGGCCTCACCACGGAGCTCGAGAGTACCCGCGCGAGGCTAGCGCACTACGAGCGCCTGCAGCCGCTGTAGCGTAGCACACGGGGAGCATGCTGGCCGGCCTCACCACGGAGCTCGAGAGTACCCGCGCGAGGCTAACGCACTACGAGCGCCTGCAGCCGCTGTAGCGCAGCACACGGGGAGCATGCTGGCCGGCCTCACCACGGAGCTCGAGAGTACCCGCGCGAGGCTAGCGCACTACGAGCGCCTGCAGCCGCTGTAGCGCAGCACACGGGGGAGCGCTGCGTGAATGTGTACATACTCCCATACTTTTGGTTACTAAAAGTGTCGTGCCTGAATTATCACATTATGTTACATTAACATATTGAATCTAGAGACGAGTGATTTTATGAAAAGAATTTTGCTGTCAATAAATGAGTGTTTCCTGAGTTGTGTAAATTGTCTTTCTAATATAGCAAGTGTATGTTTAAATGTGGGGTTGGATTATAGTTGTTAAATAATGGATAAACATTTAAAACAAACAACAAAAATAGCATTTCGATATGATTGTTTATCGAACTCTACTTTGAAAAGCATGTATTGTTTTCCAGTTTCTTGAGCCTAAATTATGTTAAGTACTTGATAAGAATGATTTTAAGTAATAAAAAAAATAAAAAAAAATTGTTTAAATAAATCTTCAAGAGTATTAGAATTTTATATTTAGAAATTCATCGATAGTAATATATTCTTTAGATATTTATTAATAATTTCATTCATAGTAATAAGTATTTATTTATTAAAAAATTAATTTATAACAAAGTAATCAAGTAGTAAACTATTTACTACTTAATTATGTTGTCAAAAATTCATTTATTAATACATATCTTAAATACTTATTACCCTGAACGAATTTATTAATAAATATCTTAAGTATAATAGTATAGAAGAATATAGTATTAAACCCATTTAGCCTCCATTGCAATAGACCTTATACTTCTAGTTTCCATTTCATACAATAGTTTTATACCTCCGGGACAATCTGAGACTGCATTTTATAGTGCAGCCATGGAGAGTCCCCGGTTAGTGTCCCATTACATTTTAGACATTCTCTAAAGGGCCTCTGCGTGTTTGACCCATGTCCCCGCTTAAGCCTATCAAATGACCGGGTTCCCTTTTACAAGGGATATAAGCCCGTGAATAGAGAAAATTCTTAAGAATATATTACTATCGATGAATTTCTAAATACGAATAGTTATTTATATAATAAATACTTAAATAAACGAATAAAAATAAAATAAGCTCTAAAAACTGTAAAAACAGTACACCCTTTGAAGTCATAATCGAGTTTAAGTCATAATTGAACATTTTGTAAAATAAATTTAATAGAAGTTATTTTACGACTAAAGGCTAGACCAAATGTAAATATTGTAAAATAGAAAGAGGGGTACGAAGGCAAGAGCCATACCCAGAAAAATAAGAATAATAAATGAAACACTGTGTTGTAAAGCTGTTATTTATTGACCGCGTCAGTCGCGCCGCAGCGAGCGCGCCGACAGCACGTCGCGGAACTGCGCCAGGATGGCGTTCTCGCGCTTGGCGCGCTCCTCCTTGCTGAAGGCCGCCAGCGCGCGCTTCTCGTCGGCCGAGTAGATCTGGTTCTCCTTGCGGATGCGCACCGCCTCCATGCGCCGGTGCCTGCACACGTGGCGCATCGCCAGAGCTTTACACTTGTGGAAGGGTGGACAAATGCCTACCTACCAGTACCATTGGACTTTGAGTTGATAAAAATTATAAATCAGTAACAGTTATTGTGAGACTTACCTGCTGCCGCTCATGACGTATCCCACGGACTCGTATGAAGCTATTTCATCAGAAGTGAGTCCGATCTCTCCTCTCCGGGGTATCCGCTTGCCCTCGGCGACGTAAGCGGCCATGGCGGCTCCCTCGCCCGGCAGCAGCGCCCGGCCGAAGTCCTTGTGCCCGAGCGCGGGACCCACGCGGGGTGTCGGCCCGAACGCTTCTGACGCCATTTCTTCGTCGCCCTTTTGGGAACACTTTGACTCCATTGTTGCATCTATTTCATACTCCTCTATAAATAAAACGAATTCAAACTTAAAATCATATAATCATCATCGTCATCAACAAAATAATGTCCACTGCTGAATGGAGGCCCCCCCCAAAGATTGACATAATGTGTGCTCATTGAGGTGGTTTTGCCACAGGTGACATGCTTGGTAGGCAGGTTGGCTATTGCAGTTAAGTTATTAATGTACTTGAAGTATGTTGCTGCTTATCCTCGCAGCCAATCCTGTAGTCACCTTTTAACAACACCCACAGGATGAAATAGGTGCTATTCATAGCCGGCACCACAGTCATAAATTGTGCCACTTAGTGTATATATATATATAAGGTCTTATTTTAATAATCCACGATATTTTGCATGGTGCCTCAGTAAATGCTTAAGATGACGTACCGAACACAAAAAAATCTCACGGTAAAAATCCATTTCTTTCTTTTGTGTGATGTCGCTACCGTGCACCGTCTGTTTTGTTTAACGTTATAGACTATCTATATCAGTCAACCAGCCCCGCCCGCCATTATCTTACTAGATGCATGTGAATATTATCACAACTAAGAGAACTAAGATGTAATGAAATAAATGATTTAGTAAAATAAATTTTTAAACAGCAAATTTACAAGTTTTTTTTATACCTACATTATCTTCATCGTTCACTATAGCGCCATGCAAAATATCGTGGACTATTAAATTAAGACCTTGTAGATATATATAATTATTATCTTAACACTTATTCATGAATCAACTAAGCTGTTCCAAAATAAGGTCAATGGTATAAATTTTGCCCCCATTCCTGTGTCAAACCTGTGGAGCCTCCTTTAGTTTGATACTTTTTTTAACCACATATGCCAGAGTCATTAGTAGCTACAAACTGAATCAATGGTACATTTCTTAAGATAATTTTACAAAATAATCCTCCCCTAGACATCTTTATAGACAACTCACAATCTCCACCTCTCACCAGCTTAAATGCATTAACCTCTTGCATGTCAATTGCCAGCAGCCATATGGACATAATGGATTATTAATTGTATCTTGTTTTGCAAAACTCAAATGAGTTAATCTAAACAGAAAATTTTACAGAGCTAGTTTTAGGTAACTTGCAAGACATTTGCCTGTGAAGGTGGTCCTTTATAATTGATCAAAACAACACTTACTTCCTTTCTCAACCCACACTTCCTCGTCACTGTTGGCACTAGAGTCACTGCTAGAATTCTTGGCTTTCTTCTTTTTTGCCTTCTTACGTGCTTTCTTTACTTTCTTCAATTTCTTCTTCAACTTCTTCAGTTTGTGTTTGGTATCTTTATCCTTCGACTTTTTACTTTTTTTCTTTTCTTTACTACTACTGCAGTTCTCAGGTTTTGACTGCTCCTCTTCAGAGCTGCTAATGTGAGAAGTGGGAAGTTAACTTTTACATTACCATGCTACCTATTATGTTTCTAATAAGATAATTATGATTTGCCTTAAACCACATGTAGGATAATGGTAATGAAAGTAGCACATCTTTTTTTTAGGCAATTATTAAGCTGGCACTGTAAGGCCAAATCATCATTTCAGCCAAAAAATGCTCCACTGTGGGATGTAGGGCTCCCCAAAGATACCACAAGGATAGTCTGGGTTTGTGTTGTGTTCTTATTTGCCTATTGCAGTTGAGTTGTAAATGTACTCGAAAGATGTTGCTACCCATCATCATCTCAAGGGATGAGATGGGGTGGTGCTATTCTAAGCTGGCACCACACAGGGACAGGATAAATCACACACAAAAATCTCTTGGGTGTGATTCATCTTGGTTACCATTATTAAGTAGTGGCTAATGCGTGCTGGCCACACATATTAATTACTTACTCTCCTCTCAATGGTGACTTTCCCCAAATAGATGACACTCCGATTTGTCCGATCCGCTCTCTTTCCTCCCGCCTAGCATCTAAGAATTCTTCTTCTTGAGGTTTGTAGCGGCCTCTTGCTGGGGGCCCACCTCCTCCTAGACCTGAAGTGTGTGGGAGTACAATATAAAAATGATTGTTATATATATGTGAGACAAAAACAGAACCTGCTAAGTATAAAAAAAATATTCATACATTTGGCCTGTACTTACCTCCACCTAGTCCTCCTCCACTATACTCCTTATAAGAGCTACGTCCCCTATCGCGATCCCGGTCTTTATGATGGAACCTTTCAAGTTCCCTGCTTTCTGCTCGATTTTTAGTGCGATCGCGTTCGTCGCGGCCCGATCCTCTATCCTTACTCCATTCCCGGCTGCGACCACGACCAACTGGCTCATTGCTTCGATCGCGACTGCGGTCCCGTCCACCTCTTTCCTTACTTCGATTCCGACTACGCTCGCGACGGCCTCGTTCCCGGTCACGACTCTTAAGCCGCTCACAGCTGCGACTCTTGTTACGGCTAAGGTTACGATTTCCACCCATCTTTTTATATCCTAGTCAAATTCGTCACAACGTATAAATTCTTGCTTCAAAACAAAAACTAGCAAAAAGTCATGCAGTCATATTATCGTTTAAAAATGACTGCTCTATTTTAACTCTCGTTAAATATAAGAAGATTAATATAAAACCTGACCTAATCTAACCCACGAATTATGTTTAATCAAGTATTAAACAGCAGCAACGAATTACAAATGGAATCCATCAAAATTAACGTAATATTCATCTGCTGTTTCTGTTTGTTTCTCCATTTGACTTGACCTTTTTTTTTATTAGTGTCCACTAGAATTCTGATTTGACAATTCTTAGCGATGGGCACAATCGATTATAAAAAAAAATCGATATTAATTTTGCAACAGTAAACTTACCAAAAAAAAGTAAAATGTTACAGTGTCACTATTTCAGTAAGGCCATAGTGACTGACAGCGTTGAGTTTGAATATTTGAGAACAGCAGTGCTATTCTATAAGAACTCACTAACAAACTCTTAAGAATCCGCAGTGAAAAGTAGTAACAAACAATATGTTATTAGAGATTTCACTGTGGATTTAAAAGTCAGTAGGGAATTCTAAAAAATAGCCACGTAGGACAGGCATACGGGACTCTTATTTCCAGGCAGTTAACGCCGCCAACTGAACTGCCTTGCAATTTCACACTATGAACTTAATAACAGACGGTGATCACGTGATAAAATACTTAGTACAAAAATGATTTTCTTATTCCTGTATTTACATAAATAACCAGAATGAAGTTTAGTTGTTACATTAATAGTATTAGAAATACCATACTCATACTCATACCATCCGTATATAGTTACTTGATCTTAGGTCAGGGTATAACATACTAATTTATTCTATGCGGTGGCAAGGCATGAATAAGGGCGCAGGGGGTAGACTGAGTACTAACACTCCATCTACGGCGCAGGGTAGGAGTGTTCGTTATATTAGGTAGCTGAATAAATAATCGATTATTTTAAAATAATCTTTGCACCTATTATTTATTAAACCAGGTAACGGTTATTTATATTACTCTATTATTTTTATTACTATACTACCACAGCTTCCCCGACGTCATATATTTCATAGGGTGCCACATGCAAAATTGTGCTTTCCCAATATAGTTATAAGAGGTAGATTCTTATCAATATTTAGTCGAAACTAATAAATAATTGGAGGACCTAATATAATTATTTTTATTCGACAGCCGTTTTGATCTACGGTTATTTTTGAACAAAATCAGTGCAGACGACTCGCTTTAGGTCATAAGCTGTATTTTACGGGAGATTGTAAGCGATTGCGTGATAGTTTTGATATTATTTAGTTATGAACTTTGAAGTTATTAAGTTTGTATTATGAAACTTTATATATAAGTATTTTAGTTTAGTGTTAATAAAAATTAACATGTTTAGGTTGTTATTTACGTAAATATGAGTTATATAAAATAGAAATGTCTCGAAGAGGACAAATGTGGAACTATTTCTCTGCTGTGGACAGCAACGATAGCAAAATCACGGCGCTCGACGAAGTAATAAATATCATACTAATATATTATAACGTCAAAAGTAATAGGTAATTGTTAAATCACGCATCGTTATAATGCGTTATCAATATATAGCCGTTATGAACACGCCTAATAGGCAGTATATACAGGACAGGATGTCCTCTAAATTACACGACATACTGCAGGGGTGCAGGGGGTGAGAGCATGGGTCAATACCTACCAAAAAAACACAATATATATTTAGCAAAATCTTACGGATTTATCCCCCCCGACCCTTGCTCGCGCCGGCCCGTGCCGAGAAATTGAGTAGTAATAAAAGATCCCTTTAAACCCCAACTAATCATTGATCCAGCAGTCCCTTATGATCATTACTCTCCCAGTAACTCCCTGAGCCGAGGTCCGTGTCCCGCAGGGGACGCCCTCAGGCGCAGTTACTTAAATGTAAACAAAGCTAGGCTGGAGGCTACTTAATGCTTCGCCAATTTGCCCGGTTAAGCAGATATATCCCCCTTGGGATTACTGCGAGAAGCCCACCATAAAAAAAAAAAATTACGGATTTACAGTAGTACAAAATTTTCCGAAATATCGAAAGATCTCGTAATGAAAAATTCCGTTTCTAGTGTTTTTTTACCTCTAATTATTTGTGAATAGTTACTTTACTCATTGATAAGTCTTTACTGTATTAAAAACTACTACTTCATTACGATTGTCGTGCTCAGGACACCTGTATAAACGTACTCTGTGGTAATAGGCAGATTATAAAAAGGTACTCTGTGGTAATAGGTATATGTGTTCTGTGGTTTGTTGTTTGCGGTCGATTCAATTTTTATATCCATTGTGATAATCAATATTATTGTAATCGTAACAAACATGTGAGAATGAAGTTATCTACGACTAGATATACGTTATGTTTATTTTTTCAATTTATGTTTATGTATTGTGATTTAATATTTAACTGTGTAAGCTTATTTCCCAGAAGTCGCGATGGGCTACTTGTGCTTTTCATGTGAGGTTTATATTTAAATGAATTTAATTAATGTCAATAATTTTACGACAGTGCTTATTAACTATGTCTTTACAGATTTCAGGATTTATTCCTCGTGCTATCTATAACAACAATGTTGATGACATTTTTCTCTACGTATTTATTCCAAGTAAGTTTTAACTCTGGTCTTAACTTATTATTAAATTAAAGTAATCAGATTTCTTTCTCTGAAAATTTTCTATAGCTGAACTATGTAGAGTTTAGTCAATTATTATTAATAATTAAACTACTGCCGTGTGGTGCTAGCTCAGAATACCACCACCCCATTTCCTCCCGTGGGTGTCGTAAAAGTCGACTGTGGGATTAGCCGGAGGATGGGCAGCAGCGTCCTTCGAGTACATTAACAACTCAACTGCGATCGCCAACCCGTCTGCCAAGCGTGGCGATTATGGCAAAACCCCCCAATGAGTCCACAACACACCCATATTGGTGTGGTGATCTTTAGAGAGGCTTGTGTCCAGCAGTGGACTTCATTTGGCCGAAATGATGAAACTACAATTCATATTGCTTACCATAGAGTAAGGCCCATACAGAGGATAGGAAATAAAGGTGGTCAATAATCCTTTATATTATATTCCATACTATAGATAAGATGATATTGACAGGCAGGTTTGGTAGAAGTACTGGTGCGAAAGTTCCGCGTGGCGGGCTCAGTGTGTGTGGCCTACATAACTGCCAGCGCAACACTTCACACGGTATGGCTTTTAGAGAAGTGGGCTGATCCCCAGTCCATGTCCACACCAATGCTCATATTCCTGTTCACCCTGCAGAGATGCTGTAAGTTGGTTTCTTAACTATTTTTGATCATAGTGTCAGAGTTAGACTTTGAAAAGTTCATTTGTATACATTAGGTTCACAATGATATGTAAGATGTTACAGTATTAGGTAGGCAGGCGCGTTATGTTTTGCCACATGGCCTACATATATTTTTGATTTGATATATTTACAATATTTCACTTTTTCGGAAACATTGTAGCTGAAAACATTTGTGACAGTATAATTTATGCATGCAATGAATCTGAGTAATAATTGCAAATAATGACATGGCTTCAATAATAGTGCGCTTGTAAAGATCCCAAACTCTATCCAAATGACATTAATGATTCTATATCTACAATTATTTCGTGGCTAATTAATAATACTTTAAAAATCATTTTAAATTAAACTAATATTATGCATTTTAGCCAATGCATAGACACCCTATCCCCAATGAATATAAATGATAATAATTCCGTGATACAAGAATTAGACAGCGTGAATTTTTTTGATCTAATAATAGACAAAAAAATAATTGGAAGTCTCATGTGGAGAGTGGTAGTAAAAAAATAAGTAGATCTTTTGCATTACATAATCTTGCCCCAACAGTTAATACTGATAGGTACATGATTAATGACATTATAATATTTCAATCGTAATATTTATTTTACCAATGACTTTTATTCATTACTAGCTGGGAGCCGCGGTTTCACTCGCGTTTAATTTAAAACAAACTTGGAGTATTTCGACATAGACACTTGACATAGAATATATATATATTGGATTTCAAGGGATTTTTTTTTGCGCGGATCCCTAATTATTTTTCTAAAATAAAAGTAGCCTAAGTTATTCCTTATAACATCAGCTATCTGCCAGTAAAGGTCCCGTCAAAATCGGTCCAGCCATTTCGGAGATTACCCGGAACAAACAGACAGACCGACAGACAGACAAAATATTTAAAAATTGTTTTTTTGTTATATGTACCGTATATATATATATATGCATTTAGTAAAAAGCTGTTATTTTGACATTACAAACAGACACTTAAATTTTATTTATTTGTATAGATTATTGCAAATACTTTGACATTTTATATAAAACAATTTTAAACGGATTAAATCGCGTGTATTATTGATTTTTGTTTTTCCTGACGTTTCGAACACTTTGCAGGGTTCGTGGTCGCAGGATGACTAAGGTGACAAGCGTCGTTACAGATTTAAAAAGTTATTTTATCTACCGTACAAAACTAATCAAAAATTGTTTCGATGCACGCAGTAATCACTCACAGTGTCTTGATGTTTTTTAGTTTGGTGTGTTGTTTGGGATTTTATTAATTTAATAACCGGATTCCAAACAGGTGGTACCTGCCAACCATCTTCTCTATTAAAATTAGGATGTTTTTTAATTTCAATAGCCTCTCGAAACATTCTTGGTACATAACGGTTTTCTTTCGCGAGGACTTGAGAATGATCAAATCGAAGAAAATGGTTGGGTTTGCCTAAGGCATGTTCACACACTGCGGACTTTGTGATGCGTCTATGCTTGACGTCAGCTATGTGTTCTTTAATTCTGGTGGCTATACTACGCTTTGTTTGCCCTATGTATGACAACCCACAATCACAGTCAATCTTGTAGACCCCTGCATCTTGTAGAGGAATGTGACACTTCACGGGTTTGAGAAGTTGGCTTATCTTTTTATGTGGCTTGAAATAGGTTTTAATAGAAGCACGCTTCAAGATATGACCAATTCTGTCCGTGACTCCCTTGATGAATGGTAAGACTGCAGGTCTCCGATCAACCGTGGTGGGTTTCGGGCGGCTTCTGCGACGGGGATGTGGCGCTCTTAAATTGTTATTTCGAAGAACTTGCTTCACATGGTTAAGCTCCCCTGGCAGGTGGTCGGCGTCGCAGATGCCGTGTGCTCTCTGTAACAAAGATTTAGCCACGGTAGCTAACTGACAAGGGTGGTGGTGAGATTCACCGTTAGTGTTCGAAACGTCAGGAAAAACAAAAATCAATAATACACGCGATTTAATCCGTTTAAAATTGTTTTATTATAATGTGTAATAATCGCGAAAACCTAAGACAATACTATTTTATATAATTCATAAGGTTTTATAATTACTTATTAGGTACTTTAATTTGGTAAATACTCATTTGTACGCCTGTTTCTGCAAAGCATGTTGATATGAACAACTTTTTTTTATGTACCATCTTGTAAACTGCTGTTCTTATAACATACATATGCTTTGAACAATTAAATGAAAATAAATACAAAATAATTTTGTCATCATAATATTATTACAAATAGATTACTTACTAATTGCCGTGCTCAGAATGCCACCACCCCATGTCCTCCCATGGGTGTCGTAAAAGTCGACTAAGGGATTAGCCGGAGGATGGGCAGCAGCGTCCTTCGAGTACATTACCAACTCAACTGCGATCGCCAACCCGTCTGCCAAGCGTGGCGATTATGGCAAAACCCCCCAATGAGCCCACAACACATCCATATCGGTCGTTGTGGACATCTTTGTGGGAGGCCTGTGTCCAGCAGTGGACTTCATTCGGCCGAAATGACTTACTAATTTCCGTTAAATTAAATTATAATTGTTTAATAAATATCTAATAACATTAAAGCAGTTCTATAATGTCAGCATTTAA
This sequence comes from Diloba caeruleocephala, assembly GCA_947459985.1. Classification (NCBI taxonomy): domain Eukaryota; kingdom Metazoa; phylum Arthropoda; class Insecta; order Lepidoptera; family Noctuidae; genus Diloba; species Diloba caeruleocephala. The sequence goes on along the minus strand of OX381612.1, from coordinate 28,768,878 downwards.
CCATATTATTCAAGAATGTCAATATTTTATGCACAATAATAATAGTAGGGGAGCCCAAGCTGGGATTTTGGGATTTACTCAAGCGCGGCATAATAACATAAGGGGGCAAATCTTGCACCCTGGTAAGTATTCGCACCGTACATGAACTCTTAAATAGGGTCGTCCGTCTAGGGCAGCCGATCAGAATAGTAAAAATAAACCTATCGTTAGAAAAACTCGAGCGCGTCAGATTAAGGCAAGGTAAATTACAAGCAGAAAAGTGCGCATTTCTATAATCTAAATTAAGTTAACAAACAAGTCAAATCGAATTGTTTGCCTAAAAGTCTTTCAGAGAGTAGTAACGTTTATTTATTAGTATAGTATTTTTTTAACGGTACAGATAAAAAAGTCTGGATTAACAAACAAAACATTTGCCCATACAGAAAAATAATTATTCATCAAAGCAGTTCCCCTATATGGATTTCAAGCTCTAGCTTATCGTTGTCCTGTAATTTCCTATAATGGTCTTTAAAAGCTATTTTGTATACTGAAATGTTTGTTTTGACAAATACAGTGACTTCATAAATATATAAAGATGGTAGGGTATGCACTAAGGGTGAGATTCAGAAACGAGTCTAAGCGTGAACTTACGCCCCTAATTTTGACAGATGGAAGCGTAAGTTCACGCTTAGACTCGTTTCTGAATCTCACCCTAAGACCAAGTATCTAAGCAATTTTAATCTTTTCAATACAAGTTGACAGCTGTCTGTAGTATATAAACCATACATAGCTTACTCTCCCTTTTTGGGCTCTAAACACATTACTCTTTATCTACCGATTTGCCCCGAAAATATATACTGCCATACCTAAGAGTTGATGTGACATAACCATGTTAGTACAGTAGCGATACTGCGCTCACCAACCCGCCTGCTCAGCGTGGTGAGTATTGGTAAATACCCAGTAGTATTTTTTTTCCTATTGATACAATGATATATATTAAAAGAAGTAGATATTGTTACATGCGTGCCAAAAGTAAGAACCAAAACTCCCCCAATTGTAGCAACTAGCACATCGCAATCGGTTCGCCTAGATAGCTATCTCTTTTACTCTTGTTGTTTTTGTATCTTCTTCCTCACGACCTGGTTGTGCAAGCGAGACTGTATTTTGCGCGCCATTTAATATGGACGTAACATATCTATGGTATAATATCATAGTATTGATACAAAATACTTACCAATTCCTAATCTTACTATTCCTACTAAAATATTAGTCTTTCTTATAACGAGTTGGTACACGTAACACAACTTATACAGTATCTTGAAAGTTTCAAATAAGAACTTGTGTTAATTAATCGATTTTTATACCCTCAAAATCAGTTTTCGTTTATGTCGACAAAAACCAACTTTGGGAACGACGAACTTTGAGAACGACGAACTTTGGGAATCCCTGATCTAGACTTCCAATTTGTAAGAGTTTATAAAGAACATATGCAAATTTATGCATGTTATTACAAATATCGTCTGTCTGCCAATCTCCAGGACAAATTTCTATCTTTATAGATATGATACGAAGGAATTTAGTTGCAGTTGTTGGCTCTATATAAGTTCCTAAATGGTTAATGTTAAAGTTCATATATTTGGAATTCTTTGATAAACATGCATAAATTTTGTCAGAAGTTTATAATTCGATTATTATAATTAAACCCTATTAACCTGTGGACATAATTATTTGTAATAAAACAATTTTAAATGGATTACATCGCGTATATTATAGATATTTGTTTTTCGTGACGATTCGCCCTTTTTGTTTCTTAAGCGGTAAGATTGTATAATTTTATCATTACATTATGTACCATTCCCAAATAGAGACGTTTTTGGAACGACTTGTACTTGTGCTCAGTCGTGCATTGACTTACTGAATTAGTCTCCCTACTTCGCTGCCGAACTACTACTACAGATTGTTCGTAAAATTAAGCATCGCATCGCAAATGCAATATTCCAATGAAGTAAAATCGGTTAGGAATGACTAACATGATTAGAATTTTTTTCCATTGTCATTCAATTTATACACTTAATTACTTTAATAAATAATTAATATTTATGTCTTAGTTGAAAATGTTTCTTAGTTTGTATACACACAGAGTATTTATACATTTGGTTTTTATGAATTCATTGAAGTTAGTTTGTTAGATGGTTTCTTTTTCAACGTTTTGTAATACTACTTGCACAAAATCACACCATTTTTTTAGGAATAACCTTTTTTTGGTCACTGGAAGTTGTATAGGTTTATTTTTTTATATTGAATTTAACTAATTGGTTTGTCATTTGTATAACACTCTCACATTGTAAATGATTAAACAGACGTAACAACAAAATGTTATCCAAGGACTAAGAATTACTGTTTTTTTGCAAATTATGAACCGATTAGATTCGTAGTTCGTTCTTTGTCCCCTTAGGTTTTTAAGATGAAACTAAATTATGAGATGATATGATTCACTTTCCATAACAAGTATGTTCTGTGTGGTCTTGTTGATGAAAACACCCATCTTCTCTATGATTGTTGTTCATCATCCTATCAGCCAAAGGCCGCCCACTGCTGAACATGGGCATTTCAGCTCACTTTATGGCAATTTGCCAGTACTTGGCCGGCTGGTTAGTGAGCATAGTGTGGCTACTGTTTCAAAGATGGGACGATGCTGCTCATCCCTCTGGATTAGAGTCCCTTAGTCGCATTTTACGACATCGACGGGAGATGCGAGTTGTGCTATATTCTTAAACCAGACATCAAATGGTGCTGGTTGTTCCTAACAGTAGTTAATGGTTAGCATGTACAATAGCTAAAATAAACTATATAGGTGCCGAATTTGTTGAAACAAATTTAATATTATATGTTCTCTTCCAGTGTCTCCATGGTATTATTTCTTCTACAAGAGAGCAGCACTGCGGATCAGTGACCCTCGATTCTATGAAGACATAGATTGGATCAACCAACAACTTCAGACTCACTAATCACCTTACAACTAATTTACAGAGCTATTCAAATCAGGTCGGACTAATATAAGAATAAAGGTATTTTTTCTGATGTAAAGCTGGAGTTTGTGTAAAATATAAACTCTGGTTTAGCTAGCTTGTAGTTAGAATTTGTTAAGTCAGATATCCATGTTTATCCTAGTCAAGTGTACAACCACAAAGTAGAAATATTAAAAAAGTGTTATAAATTATAATACGAAAATGTTATAAGAATATGCATCCAAGTTAACTTTGGGATTGTCTTAGTTAACAATGGAAAGCAAGGCGAGTTCTAAGAAATTACACAGAGGGATTTGTATCCAAGCTGTGAAATAAAATATGTATAAAGTTAATTTTTTGTTTATTTTCGATTTGAACAAACAATTTCATCACGAAGAATCAATATAAAACAACCACTCTCAACAAACGAGCCACACACATTTGACCGTAGCTCCACAGGTGACGACTTTACTTCAAATAAATTGGTACAGAAGAATAAAACTTCATTTACTTGAGACAAATGCACGCACACAAACTAGTATTATTGCTAGAAATTGTACAATATGAGTAAATATACATGGTTCCATGCAGTATGAAGAGTGAGCCTCCTGTACATTTTTATTTAGTACCTTTACTATTCTCCGTGTGGTGTCCGGATTAAGAATATAGCACCACTCCGTCTCCTCCCGTGGAGGTCGTAAAAGTCGACTAAGGGACTCTTAACCAAAGGGATGGGCAGCAGCGTCCCTTTGCTGAACATAAGCATTACTGCGCTCACCAACACGCCTGCCAAGCGTGGTGAGTATCGGCAAATTCCCCCCAAAATGACGACACGACTAATGCACCGGCCCCCAGTTCCCGGCAGCCCCGCTATTCCTGGTCATGGTAGCGGCCACGGTAACGGCGGGGCAGGGGGTGCTAAGAATCACCGGACGGGATCCGGCTACCACCCCAAACGAAAACTGGCCCTGGTAACGTATAACACACGCACACTGAGGGCAGACGAAAAGATTGTTGAACTGGAAGAAGAAATAGATAAGTTGCACTGGGATATCATGGGTCTATCAGAAGTCCGACGAGAGGGCGAGGACACGATAACCCTGAAATCTGGCAACTTATTCTACTACCGGGAAGGCGAACATCTGTCTCAAGGTGGTGTCGGGTTTCTCGTCCGCAGGTCCCTCATTAACAGCATAGTGGCTATCGAAAGTGTGTCGAGCAGGGTAGCGTACCTTATACTCAGAATATCCAAGAGGTATTCGCTGAAGGTCATACAGGTCTACGCACCGACCTCGACACACCCAGATGATGAAGTAGAGAGTATGTATGAGGACGTAAGTAGGGCCATACATACCTCGAAGACACACTTCACTGTTGTGATGGGGGACTTCAACGCGAAGCTGGGCACTCGATGCGATGGTGAGTTGAGAGTGGGGCAATTTGGATATGGGCAACGGAACCCCAGGGGACAGAGGCTGGCCGACTTTTTGGAAAAGGAGGGACTCTTCGTGATGAACTCCTTTTTCCAAAAGCCGCCTCACAGGAAATGGACCTGGATGAGTCCCGATGGTTCCACGAGGAATGAGATTGACTTCATCATGACCAATAAAAGACAAATATTCAATGATGTCTCTGTGATCCACAGGGTGAAAACCGGTAGTGATCACCGAATGGTAAGAGGCACATTGAATATTAATCTCAAAGTTGAGAGGTCTCGTCTGATGAGGTCTACGCTCCGGCCCTCTAGTGCTCATATCCAAAACCCCGAGAGCTTTCAACTCGAACTCCAAAACCGCTTCGAGTGCCTAGAACATTGCGTATCTGTGGACGATTTAAATGGTAGGTTTGTAGAAACTGTCCAAACGGTTGGGTCTAAGTTCTTTAAGGCCCACCGTAAAGGTAGACCAAAAAAGTTCTCCGATCACACTCTCGACCTCATGGCAGAAAGACGCGCCATGACGCTGCAGTCCTCCGGTGATGCTGAAGCATACCGACTGCTCAATAGACGGATATGGAAGTCCTTGCGTCACGATATCCGCACCTTTAACACCAACGGTGTTAAAGAGGCGATTGAGCGTAATCAAGGCTCCAAAGTGTTCGCAAGAGACAAGTCTATTGGGCAAAGTCGTATTATGAAGCTGAAGACCGAGGACGGCAGTGTAGCGTCGACTAAGCCAGAGGTTTTGAGAGAGATTGAGAAGTTCTACCGGCAGTTATACACCTCGGTAAGTATACCTACCATTGGCTCTGACAAAGACCCGCGAGCCAAACTAACCCGACACTATACCGAGGATATCCCGGACATCAGCCTGTACGAGATTAGGATGGCCTTGAAACAGCTTAAAAATAACAAGGCGCCGGGTGGAGACGGAATTACGACAGAGCTTCTGAAAGCGGGTGGCACACCGGTACTTAAAGTCCTTCAGAAGCTATTCAATTCCGTCTTACTCGAGGGCACAACGCCGGAAGCGTGGAACAGAGGTGAGGTGGTACTCTTCTTCAAAAAGGGTGATAACACCCTATTGAAGAATTATAGACCCATCTCACTTCTGAGCCATGTTTATAAGCTGTTTTCAAGGGTCATCACAAATCGTCTCGAGCGCAGGTTTGATGACTTCCAGCCTCCCGAACAAGCCGGTTTCCGAAAAGGTTTCAGTACCATAGACCACATCCATACGCTGCGGCAGGTTATACAGAAGACCGAGGAGTATAATCTGCCACTATGCTTGGCGTTAGTGGACTATGAGAAAGCCTTCGATTCGATCGAAACCTGGGCAGTGCTGCAGTCTCTGCAGCGGTGCCAGATTGACTATCGGTACATTGAAGTGTTGAAGTGCTTATACAGAAACGCCACCATGTCGGTCCGAGTACATGAACAGAGCACGGGGGCAATTCCATTGCAGAGAGGTGTGAGACAGGGGGACGTCATTTCCCCGAAACTGTTCACCGCTGCAATGGAGGATGCCTTCAAGCTACTGGAGTGGAAAGGATTCGGCATTAACATCAATGGCGAGTATATCACTCACCTTCGATTTGCCGATGACATCGTAGTCATGGCAGAATCGCTGCAAGAGCTCAGCACAATGCTCGATGATCTCAACAGAGTTTCCCAACAGGTGGGCCTTAAGATGAACATGGGCAAGACAAAAGTCATGTCAAATGCCCATGTCGTGCCCATCCCAATATCCGTTGGGAGCTCTGTTCTCGAAGTTGTTGACGAGTATGTCTACCTAGGACAAACTGTCCAGTTAGGTAGGTCCAACTTCGAGAAAGAAGTCAATCGTCGAATCCGACTCGGCTGGGCAGCGTTCGGGAAACTTCGCAACGTCTTTTCGTCAACAATACCGCAATGCCTCAAGACGCAAGTCTTTAACCAGTGTGTGTTACCAGTGATGACATATGGAACAGAGACGTGGTCACTCACAATGGGCCTCATAAGAAAGCTCAAGGTCACTCAGCGAGCTATGGAGAGAGCTATGCTTGGTATTTCTCTACGAGATCGAATCAGAAATGAGGAGATCCGTAGAAGAACTAAAGTTGTCGACATAGCTGAAAGGATTAGTAAACTGAAGTGGCAATGGGCAGGGCACATTGCTCGTAGAACTGATGGCCGTTGGGGCACAAAGGTTCTCGAATGGAGACCGCGCACCGGAAAACGCAGCGTGGGACGACCTCCAACGAGGTGGACAGACGACCTGGTGAAGGTCGCTGGGAGTCGTTGGATGAGAGCGGCATGTGACCGCTCGTTGTGGAAATCTAAGGGGGAGGCCTTTGTTCAGCAGTGGACGTCCTGTGGCTGATATGATACTATTCTGTTTCCATTTTTATAGATCCCTATATGGTATAACAAGATATAGCTTATATGATTTTTAAAAATCAAATACAACATAAAATTCTAATGTAAATATATCTGTATTTTTGTTTTAGAAGGGAGCTACTAATTAACAATATGTAATTGGACTATTTCAGATATTAACTTTACACTTTACATTGTATATTAATGTTATTTAATAAAAGGGTCGTATTGCGTAATGTCACAGCCGGTGCAGTCAGCCAGAAGTATAAATATTATAGGTGACAATCTCGATATGTTGATGTATCGATTCTAACGGATCCGGATTTAGGCGATTTGTAACAGTAGTCCACAATGAAGTCTGCTGTGGCAGAGGACACGGCAGGAGTGGGCGCGGCGTCGAGCTAGATTGGTTGTTCCGCGCGCTAGCCGTCGCGCGGATCGTTGGATCAGAACTTTGATCTGCACAGCGGACAGTTGGACTTGTTGCTGGTTGTAAACCATTTGCGCTGAAAAATAATTTGCGAACATTACTTGGGTGGAAGGAGGCCGGATGGGTATAGTGTGATCGCGAGCGCTATACCGCGTCTTAGACAGCTTTTAGCACGTAGCGACGCGGGGCGGAGCAGCTCTATTCTGCCATTTCACCTGTCTAGTATAAAACTGTAGCATTTGATTTCGCTTCTATTTCACTTTTACTTTTTCTTACTTCTCTGCAATATACACAATTTATTGTAAACTAATATTACAAGAACTATTGTGTAGTATCGATCTCATGTGAACCCGTGCATTTGCGTTCCGCCCCATCGCTCGTCTGTTGCATTCAAACGCGTGGTACAGCGTTATCGGTCACACGGTATCACATCAGTGTCAAATATTTTGCCACAAAGCAGTAGATTTTAACATTGATGTGTTCCAGTTTGAAGGGCCCTGTAGCTAGTGAAATGACTTCGCATGAGAGACTCGAATGTAACAGAACAGTATAGTTACCAGACACATATTGTGGAACTTGTTCTTGCACTGGTGGCAGGGCACGCGGGGCAGGCGGCCGGTGTTTGGGTGCAGGCGGCAGTAGCAGATGTAGCACTGCGGGGATTTCTCCACTTTCGCGTTCACAGCTTGTGTCCACATTTTCAGCGCGTTCAATAGCGTGCCGTTCTGGAAAATAAACAAGATTCAATATTGTTCCTGTCACAACAATTGGTCAGGGATACGTAGTAAGAAGTTGCGAGACGTCAAATACTCGCCAGTGGCGGCGTCTAAACGATCATATTAAACCCGCACTAAGATGTTGGCTTTTGTAACGCTGCTACGTGTGATATGGCGCGCGCTTAGCGGGGTGTGTTCGCGGGCACATGTCGGACGGCAGCCTGGGATTTTCAACAAATTGCTAGAACATTCCCAGCATTTTATTTGCCTTTTTAAACAGACTACAGTTTTAAATACACTTTTTTATTATCTAAGATACCGGTCGGTGAGAACCTCCTCACTATGCGTGCCATATAGTGAGCCTCTGGATGTTGATCGAGGCTCTTAGTAATACGCCCAATGGCTGACACAACTATTGGCACAAATATTGCAGAGTTCACATGCCACATGTCGACAATCCGGTGTGCAAAGTGCAAATGCCTAATTGATTTGTTTAAATTTATCGGATTTCACGAGTTACTCGTCATACGGTATAGTAATATCAATAATCTGTAACCACCTAAAACCACCACTGTGATTGTCTTCAGGAGCGGATCTCCAGTGGACAGCTACGGTACCCTTTCTGTGCTTTGGCATAGCTAGTCTGCTGCCATCTATCATCCCTAGAGTCGCCTGATGGCCTTCCAGAGTTCCCCCTTTGGGCGCCTCGACCTCGTAGGCTTCCGCTATTAAAGCGTCGCGGCTCTTAGCATGGCCATATACCGGGATCGGTAGCTCTGTCTCCGAGTTGGATTAGCCGCCCTCTCGATCCTGGCCCTAGATTGGAAAGTCTGTGTACTCATACCGAGTTGACCCGCGCATGTGGTCACGTGATGTCGTGTGCGCAGCACAGAGCACAACGAGGCTTCGGTGGGATCCTTTACGATCGCCCCCTTCGGTGCCGAAAATGACCGCTTTAGTGGTTTAGCCGGTAGGAGTCCGGCATGCCCCTTTGTCCTTGAAATGTATTTCCACCGTGTGAAATAAAAGGCCCACCGCTCAGAGATCACGCAGGGCGCTTTTCCAGCGTATATTGGTGAACCAATCGGACCCCTTCGTTAGGTGAGGTAGAGCGCCACCCAGTGGGTGTTGGCGCCCGGCGCGTGCGGCGTACCTGGTAGGCGAGGTAGAGCGCCACCCAGTGGGTGTTGGCGCCCGGCGCGTGCGGCGTACCTGGTAGGCGAGGTAGAGCGCCACCCAGTGGGTGTTGGCGCCCGGCGCGTGCGGCGTACCTGGTAGGCGAGGTAGAGCGCCACCCAGTGGGTGTTGGCGCCCGGCGCGTGCGGCGTACCTGGTAGGCGAGGTAGAGCGCCACCCAGTGGGTGTTGGCGCCCGGTGTGTGCGGCGTACCTGGTAGGCGAGGTAGAGCGCCACCCAGTGGGTGTTGGCGCCCGGCGCGTGCGGCGTACCTGGTAGGCGAGGTAGAGCGCCACCCAGTGGGTGTTGGCGCCCGGTGTGTGCGGCGTACCTGGTAGGCGAGGTAGAGCGCCACCCAGTGGGTGTTGGCGCCCGGCGCGTGCGGCGTACCTGGTAGGCGAGGTAGAGCGCCACCCAGTGGGTGTTGGCGCCCGGTGTGTGCGGCGTACCTGGTAGGCGAGGTAGAGCGCCACCCAGTGGGTGTTGGCGCCCGGCGCGTGCGGCGTACCTGGTAGGCGAGGTAGAGCGCCACCCAGTGGGTGTTGGCGCCCGGTGTGTGCGGCGTACCTGGTAGGCGAGGTAGAGCGCCACCCAGTGGGTGTTGGCGCCCGGTGTGTGCGGCGTACCTGGTAGGCGAGGTAGAGCGCCACCCAGTGGGTGTTGGCGCCCGGCGCGTGCGGCGTACCTGGTAGGCGAGGTAGAGCGCCACCCAGTGGGTGTTGGCGCCCGGTGTGTGCGGCGTACCTGGTAGGCGAGGTAGAGCGCCACCCAGTGGGTGTTGGCGCCCGGTGTGTGCGGCGTACCTGGTATGCGAGGTAGAGCGCCACCCAGTGGGTGTTGGCGCCCGGTGTGTGCGGCGTACCTGGTATGCGAGGTAGAGCGCCACCCAGTGGGTGTTGGCGCCCGGTGTGTGCGGCGTACCTGGTAGGCGAGGTAGAGCGCCACCCAGTGGGTGTTGGCGCCCGGCGCGTGCGGCGTACCTGGTAGGCGAGGTAGAGCGCCACCCAGTGGGTGTTGGCGCCCGGTGTGTGCGGCGTACCTGGTAGGCGAGGTAGAGCGCCACCCAGTGGGTGTTGGCGCCCGGCGCGTGCGGCGTACCTGGTAGGCGAGGTAGAGCGCCACCCAGTGGGTGTTGGCGCCCGGTGTGTGCGGCGTACCTGGTAGGCGAGGTAGAGCGCCACCCAGTGGGTGTTGGCGCCCGGCGCGTGCGGCGTACCTGGTAGGCGAGGTAGAGCGCCACCCAGTGGGTGTTGGCGCCCGGTGTGTGCGGCGTACCTGGTAGGCGAGGTAGAGCGCCACCCAGTGGGTGTTGGCGCCCGGCGCGTGCGGCGTACCTGGTAGGCGAGGTAGAGCGCCACCCAGTGGGTGTTGGCGCCCGGTGTGTGCGGCGTACCTGGTAGGCGAGGTAGAGCGCCACCCAGTGGGTGTTGGCGCCCGGTGTGTGCGGCGTACCTGGTAGGCGAGGTAGAGCGCCACCCAGTGGGTGTTGGCGCCCGGCGCGTGCGGCGTACCTGGTAGGCGAGGTAGAGCGCCACCCAGTGGGTGTTGGCGCCCGGTGTGTGCGGCGTACCTGGTAGGCGAGGTAGAGCGCCACCCAGTGGGTGTTGGCGCCCGGTGTGTGCGGCGTACCTGGTATGCGAGGTAGAGCGCCACCCAGTGGGTGTTGGCGCCCGGTGTGTGCGGCGTACCTGGTATGCGAGGTAGAGCGCCACCCAGTGGGTGTTGGCGCCCGGTGTGTGCGGCGTACCTGGTATGCGAGGTAGAGCGCCACCCAGTGGGTGTTGGCGCCCGGGCCCGAGGCGTCCCGCGCGGCCAGGCGCGGCGCGGCTAGCGGGTGGGTCCGCGCCAACCACACGTGCAGCTCGATGGGCCGCTCCTCCACGTTGTAGATACACGTCACTTCGTTCGACGACCACGCGATACGGATCTGTGCCGAGCGACAATGTTACAATAACAATTAGGTGTGACGCATTGCCCGGATGTAATGGAAAAGGTTTATAGTCGCTTGCTTGGTTACCCTATCATTATGAAGCATCGTGAAACAAGCTTAACTGAGAGTTTGAATTTACGAAACACGATGGGTTTTCTTGGTAACTGAATGTAATGCTGATTTGGTAATAACATAAAACAAAGAAAGTCAATTTATTTTTAGTGTCGTGTAGAACTCGTGTACATAATGAAAAACAAACTTTAGATAATATTATAATTTACATGCGATGTTACAACTTACAACGACATCTACTTGAATATTAATTGCAACTTTCCGATGACGTCAAAAGAATCCTGAATCACGCTTGTAAAGTATTCGTGCAACGCTGCATATATACAGTCGTCTAACATCAACCGTTGGGCTTCGGCCCGCCAGGCATAACGTGGTTGGAGGATCCTCCGTTTTCTATGGAGGAACACCACACCTTGTTCCCTATACATACTAGTGTGTGTTACCAGTGATGACATATGGATCAGAGACGTGGTCACTCACTGTAGCCCTAATAAGAAAGTTCAAGGTTACTCAGCGAGCTATGGAGAGAGCTAAGCTTGGTATTTGTCTACGAGATCGAATCAGAAATGAGGAGTTCCGTAGAAGAAATAAAGTTGCCGACATAGCTGAAAGGATTAGTAAACTGAAGTGGCAATGGGCGGGGGCCATTGCTCGTAGAACTGATGGCCGTTGGGGCACAAAGGTTTTCGAATGGAGACCGCGCACCGGAAAACGCAGCGTGGGACGACCTCCAACGAGGTGGACAGACGACCTGGAGGAGGTGGCTGTAAGTCGTTGGATGAGAGCGGCACGTGACCGCTCGTTATGGAAATCTAAGGTCTAAGGAGACCTTTGTTCAGCAGTGGACGACCTGTGGCTGATATGATGATGATGATGAACTTAAACCTCAATATTTTTTCATAAATCAAAAACATACCAGAAACCTGTTCTGAGAGAAACAGTGTTGGCGTTGCTGAACTAAATAAACGGCGTCGGTTTTTTAAAGATGTTGTTGGAAATCAATTGTTTCTGTGAACCCTATAAGTATTTCTTCAAGTTTTGGGATCTTTGGAAATCATATATATTTTAGAGTGCATATGTTCGGCGTGCGTTTGTGCCCTTTGTTGGGCTTGTCGCATACATTTCTTGCAAATGTGGTTGCTAAACCGGTCCTTTCTGCCGAAACCAAAAAGCTTCTATCCGGGCTAAAAATTAATATAACTCGCGCTAAGGGCGCTCCCTGCGGGACACGGACCTCGACTTAGAGCGTCGCCTCGTCGACAGCTGGATCGGTATTATTTAAAATGTATTAAGGGACATTACACTACAGGCTCGACACGGGCCGGGGCGAGCAAGAGACGGGTGGAGAAGCACTAATTTGAGCGGGATGGAAAATGTGCCTTGTACTCGCCGCCAAGTGGTTGCGCTCACCTCGGTGTCGTGGAGTTCGGCGGCGCGGCGGTGCAGGCTGCGCAGCTGCTCGCGCGCGCTGTGCGGCGCCACGTAGGCCGCCACCACGCGCTCCAGCAGGCGCGCGGCGCGGGGGGGCGCGGCGCCCCACCAGCCGCGCGCCCCCCCGCAGGCCGCGCCGCACAGCGTGCGGTACACGCAGCGGCACGCCAGCGCGCTCACGTCGGCGCCCGTGGCCGCCTCTGTGCACGCGACACGACAAACCGATTACTTGAACTGAGCGCGACTTCGACATCACCAAGGTTTATTGTAGTTAGCAATTTATAATATTTATCCGCTCTCATATCGTAAAATTCGAATTATAAACTTCAAAACAAGTTTATATTGACATACTTTATAAAACACAATACCGAACTTAAAAATGTAATTGATTTCATTTCCATTACGATACGGAGCAAATCCAAGAAGTTAATATCACCAAGGAGATTCCATCAATTATTTTTTCTAATGTAACGCATACACGAAGACCGCCATTTTCACCATATTAGCGTCCAAATGGATATCTTTCCAAATACACAAAAAAAAAACCGTGATATAACCTGTTTTCAAAAAAGATAATATAACACATACGCAAAATTACAGACCCATTGCATTAATATCCATATTATCGAGAAATTTATTTACAATAGCTTGTACAACTATCTTGAATACAATCAAATATTGGCTAAGAAGCAAATGGAATTCAGAAAGGGTAAAACCATAAATATGGCTATATCTATAATTTTCTTTATAAGGCTATGAAAATCATGGATGATATAATTCCAGTTTATGGATATGAGCAAGGCGTTTGATTATGTGGACCACAATATTCTGGTAAACAAACTACATCTATATGGCATAAGAGTGTAAAGCGTGTAAACTAATCAAATCTTATCTAAAACATAGACAACAAATGACACAAATCAGCAGGCTGTGCGACAAAACAAAAAACTATCACGAACTACTGCTCAGAATTAATAACATTACAGCATGGCGTGCCACAAGGTAGTGTTCTAGGGCCGCTTCTTTTCTTAACGTATAAATAAATTGATAAACATAAAATATGATTACACGACTTTACTACGTTTCAACGATCTATTAATGAAAATAAAACATCAATAAAATAAAACATTGATAAAAAATAAGTCTTATTTAATTGTCAGTACGGAATGATTCACCCGCGTATACTCTATATCGGGTTGAACTGACATGGGATACATAGTGCGAATAGCTTGAATGGCGCGATAGTGAGTGTTTTTTATTGGTTGTGTAAATCAGAAGTGATCGGTTTTTGAAAATTTTGCCGATACTATGTTAATGTAAAATTGTATACTATTCCTACTTTACTAGTAGCAATAGTATGAAGTTGCAGCAGGGCTCACGGTCTTTTAGACAACCTCTGCCGAATATGCTAAATAGTTCAAAAAGCGGTTTGGAATATTTTTTAATTTCAGACAATGCGCTGCATATGTAATACCCTCTTATTGCTTATGCAGCACTCTACGACGGTACAACATTTTAAGCTGCCGGCAAGAAGGTATTCGTGAATATGACGAGTTTACGGAAACATTTAGCATTCCTTATGATACCGAGCGCCTCTGATGCTGAACAACGAACACTCACCGTGCACCGAGTAGTCCTGCACGGCCAGGAACAGCGGCGCTGCGAGCGGCGGCGCAGGCGCGGCTGCGGGCGCGGCGGCGAGGCGGAACACGGCGGCCGGCAGCAGGCGCAGCGCCGCCGACAGCAGCGGCGCCGCGTAGCCGCGGGCCCTGCGCACGGAGCAACAGCCATCATACCACCGAACGGAGACTGAGAACTAGCCCACCGAGCGCTCGTCCGACATTTTAAATCATTCTAATACGGATTTGGCGGCGTTTCCCAAAACAACATTTCCTACGACATTCAACTAGGAAATAACCAAAATACATTAATCTCTCTTCTACAGGAGCCGCTGGGCGTGGAAAACAATAAAATTTGTTTTTATACACACACTGCTAAATTTTGTCACACAAAAATAGTCAAACAGCTAGTTTCTGTAACATTGCCGGTTGGCTTATAAGTATTTTTATATTAGAACTAATTATTTCTAATTGAGAAAACAATTGATCATGAGGTTATTATTGTAATTTACAATTTTATCTTCGCCATCGTCGTTCAACGATGCAAATACCACTGGAACAAAATTAGACTTCATATTCCATGTCAAAATGTCGAGAAGTGCAACATCAGTTTTTATTTATTAATATTAATTCCAGTATTATTCTTTCTGATTTTATAATGATTGTGTACTTATATACTTTTAAATTTTATTCTGTGATACGGTTTTGCCTTCTATTTGTTAAAACGTCTTTTTTTTTTGTAATAGCTACGCTAAAAAAGGTGAAATTAAAAGACAGATGGCAGATGTCCAATACTGAAAAATTTTGAAATTGTTTTTCATTATTATATGCTTTGTTGTGATGGCTTCGGATGTTATTAAATGCAATACTTGCAATTTAGTGATTAAAGAGGTGCTTTGTTATATCCAGAATAAATTAGAGGTTATGGACAATGTGAGTCTAGTGCAGTTATGTGTTGGTGGTTTTAAAGACGAAGAAATTACTCGGGCTAAATCGTTGTTATTTCAAGCGATACCTAATGCCAAGCGAATGATACAGCGCAAAAACAAAGGTAAGACTACAAGGGATGTTGAAGATATTATGGATTTATTCAAGGCCACTGACCAGGAAATAATACCTATATTTGTGGCTCGAGATATTCAAAAGCTACCCCCAATTACCTTTGATCATATAGATGTGACAAAACTGTTGAAAGACCTATTAATTACTCGAAGTGATTTAGAAACAGTTAAAAATAATTACATGACAAAGGAAGATTTCGAAAAATTGACAGTCGAATGGTGCATACAGTCTAAAATTCCCGCATCAGGCAACTCGGAGCAAAATAACAGGAACTCAGAGATATAAGCATGTTTATTAAACAGTAATATATGTAACAGTGAGTCTATTGATATGATAGATGACCCATCAGACACCTATAATCAAAGTAACGTAACAGCACGGGACTCCGAAGTAACAGCGAAAGGCGCGCAAGGTCAGGCGCAGCTGTCTGTCTCACCACATCAATTAAGTGACAATACGTACAGTCCGCTCGCACTTTCGAAGCGCATACAGGGAGGGGTACGGCAGTTTCAACGAAGCAGGTTACAAAGAATAGTCAACCACAGGTGTCACAAACACCACAGATGCATGGGGACATCTCACCCCCATTAAATTGCATAAATAGAAGAAGTCTCGCGCTAACGAGGCACGAGAAGGCGCCCATTGCGGTTTCGAACAATAATTACACACACGGATTAGATAGCGCGATTGCAATAACGCAGCCGTTGGAGCGAACTGTTAAAACATATGCAGATATAATATCACAATCTGAGTGCAAGAAAATGAACAGTGAGGATGGCGAATGGAGAAGGGTGACCTATAAAAATAGAACTAGAAACCGATTAATTGGGAATAAAGGGAGAGGATCGACTGATCCCACTGGAAGTTTTAAAGCTGCAGAAATGAGGATACCTTTCTATATATATAAAATATTGATAAAGATGCAACGACATGTGATATAGCTAAATATATATTTGGCAAAACAGGGGTGGAAGTAGAACTATCTAAGGTTAAAATGAGACAGCTTAAGCAATATGAAGCCTATAAATTCGATATTCCACATAGAAAATTATCAGTTCATGGATGAAAATATGTGGCCAGAGGGCGCGTCATTTAGGCGATACATATTTTTCAAAAATAAAAGGAATAATTTTAGTCAAACTATGAATAGGGAGGATAGTAATATCAACATTTAATGGAGAGTAATGTATCTTTACCTTTGAGATTAATTAGTTTTAACTGTAAGGGTATAAAAAGGTCATGTGATTGTGTAAAGTCTTAATGTAAAACTGTGGATATTATAGCTATACAGGAAACCTGGCTATTAGAGCCAGAGATACCAATGCTTGCAGGAATACATGAGGACTTTATGTACTCAGGAAAATCGGCGGTTGATCTATGTGCGGGTATTGCGTGGAAGGCCATATGGGGGTGTTGCCCTACTATGGCGAAAGGATGTGTTTAGTGCAGTGTCAATAGTTCAGTGTAACAGTAATCGAATAGCAGCGATAAAAGGTGTTATTTCGAACCGTGAGGTATTAGTTTTTAGTTTATATATGCCGACGGACTCTGTAGAGAATATTACTGAATTTAATGAATGCCTAAGCGAAATTGTAGCTATAATTGAGACATGTCACATTGAAAATGTTTTTATGTTAGGAGATTTTAATGCCCCCACCCTGGCTAATTATTTTTTACAGAATTATTAAATTTTTGTGCAGAACAGAATTGGGTGTGCGCCGATGTAGGCATGCTTGGCCCAAACAGTAACAGCTACACAGTTATAAGTGATGCACATGGATGTAGACGATGGCTCGACCATTGCGTGGTTACTGAGGCTGCGCGATTAACCATAAGTGACATTACTGTGTGTCATGACGTTTACTGGTCTGATAACTTTCCGCTACAAATTAATTGTAATCTGTATGTAACGAGAGTAAAGTCCCGATGTCATAGGGGGGATGTACAAAATAATAACATAATTTGGGGAGAGAGAAGTTTATCTCAGATAAGTACCTATACTATGACATGCTCAGCTGTATTGAGAGAATTAAACTTTCCCCCTGAGTTCAGTGAATGATGTGATAAAATGTGTACCGATATTAGACATAGGTCAATTATTGACCAGCTATATCAGACAACAATTAAGACACTACAGGACGCAGCGAAAAGTAGTCATAAGTCCGGAGTAGGGGGGAAAGGCAGGCATATTGTGGGCTGGAACAAATATATCAGGCACACACACAGAGAGGCCCGGCAAAAGTTTCAACAGTGGAAATTATATGGTATGCCATGATCAGGCATTATTTATACTGACATGAAAGAGAGTAAAAACAGAACTGTGTGTGTGTATCTATATTTCATCCTCGTTTCGATATAATCTATTGAATTTGAACATTTGACGAAAATACACAATATGAATGTTATTTAGTAAGTTGGGAAGAAAACCAAGTACAAACAAAATGTTAGTAGTCAAATTACAAATGATACAGAATAATTGATAACCGCTTCACATCGCATGTACCGGAAACAAATAATCCATCTATTAGTAGATGCTACTCAATTTCTAATTTATATATGTTTAAGAAATACCAATATTCCTATTTATTTACATTACATTTTTATTATTATTATTTTATATTAATAGTATAGTATACTTATCATTAATTATCACTTACCTTCGTCCGTGCAGTGACACCGCGGGGTGCCAACTGAAAATCAGCGCTGGGTGCTCCGCCCAGTAACCTTTTCGGCATGGGCATGTTCGTCAGCGCACTTATTTTTTAATGTGTTTTTGTTTATTTTTAATTACGTGCTGTCAACTATGTCGTGTGTTGAATAAAAAGATTTCTATTCTATTCTATTTTACTTGTATACTAGATACCAAGGACAGATTCCATTTTCTAAATAAATCTACAAGTAACTTACTTAAAATCATTGTGCTAACATAGTTATAAGAAATTGAAATACTAACACTATGGATCCCATTTTAATATCCGCAATAAAGTTATTATTATTTATGAATTAAAAATAAATGTCACATCCACCGAAACTTCTGTGCAACATTTGAACCGCTTAAACATATTAACATTCTCTTTCAATAGATACTCAGCAACTAGAGGTTCAAATGTCATTCAAAAATATTACCCATGCTCTGGTAAACTTCTAAGTTTGATAAAATTAACTTTCTTCAATTTGTCAAGCTACGGTCGCTCGGGTAACTTTGACATTGTTATGGCTGTTTTCTACTTCTGACACATTAAATAACGAATCTACATTACATGAGAAATTGTTGTAAATTGAGTGTTTTCTTCTACTTACAAAAAAGGAAGCTTTACCTGTATATCTGTATGTAGTGCTGCGTGAGGTCGCCCCGCGCGAGCTGGCACAGCGTGGCCATCACGTCGGTCAGCAGGAGCCAGCCCAGCACCATGCTGTAGCTGTCCGACATCGGTACAATTTCAGCCGTCTCCTCGCCCAATCTGCACAACGTGATCAAAAATTTAGGATCCACGTTTTGACCAACCTTTGGTATTAATAACTGCACTAGCTAGACTAAGTCTGCGGCAAAATTAGCGGCGGCCGAGCGATGGCGCCAGCGGAGCGGTGGCGACGTAAACAAAAGTATGGCATTCTGAAGAGACGGGCACGAAACGGTCGTCCCCAACATAATTATACTATACATAATAAGCAAAATGCATCGATAGACCTTCGAAAATTTTCAGTGTATCACTGCAGCTTTCTTCTACGATAGTTTCGAGTGTATGCAGGTACACGAAGCAAGAGTTTGTGACGTATTCAGCTCACTGTTTGGTCACCCAAAAGCGATGTGTTTAGAGTCGTTGATAAATTTGCATGGTCGTAATATTCGGTTGTCTTCTTGTTTCGGGTTGTAAAAAGTCGGTTTTGTCTGTGGGTTTGTCCAATTTTTATTTGGATATCTGTTTATTTTTTAATCACACGATAATTACTGTGTACTGGATAGAATTTTTTTTTAAATGTTTCACCACATTAGTATTTCTCAAGTGTCGTGGATGTGTTGACAGACATAAATTTCACACACAATACACTCAGACCCGTAACAACTACGGGAATCGAACCCGAGACCCGGAGCCCAGCAGCCGACTGTGTCGGCCACTGCACCAACCGTGCCGTTACCTTCGGTGTTCTTAGACGAAGCTGTTGTTAATGTATTGTACTAACACTACGTTGCTGAGCGCTGCGTCGACGATCTCGTGCAGATGTGTGAACGCGTCGTGGAAGAGGTCCAGAGAGAACTGCGGCCGCTCCTTCTCTTCGTCGCCGTCGCCCGAGCTCTCGTCGCTCCACAGTGACAGCTTCTCCGCTAAACGATCGGGGGATACAAACTTGTTAATACTCAATGAGCAAGAACGTTACATAGACTAGTTTTGGGTGAGCTATACAGCAACAGCCGTACCGTCGTCCAGCACGAGCGGCCGGGCTAGCGCCAGCAGCAGCGCGTGCGCGAGGCGCTGCAGCGCGGGGGGCGCTGGCCCCGCGGGGGTCGCAGGGGGCGAGGGCACCGCGGGGGGCGCGGGCCCCTGCAGGGCGCCCAGCGCGGCGCGCACGAGGCGTGGCAGCGCCAGCGGCCCGGCCCTGTGCGCGGAGGGCAGCGCGTCCCAGTCCCCGTGCTGGCAGCAGGCTATGAGCGAGCCCACCACTTCTACTTGCGTGCCGGTCACCGAGCTCCCGGTACACGAATCTGCACGAAACGGACATGCACGTTTTATAGCTTAAATCGTTAATCGTTAAATCGTTCTATAATGATTCACCTCCGAATGAAAGTTAACCTCTCGTATGAGAATTGATTAACGTATGCTTATACCTCCCAACTATGATATCAGTAATTGCTTTAAGTATCTTGGTACATAAGTGATTTATAAGTTAAAAGAAATTGGATTAGGTACATATAAATAATTTTGAATACTTCAGCATAGACACTTGACATTGGGTATATATATTGGATTTCATGTTTTTTTTTTGCGCGGTAACCTAATTATTAAAAAAAAAAAGATGATATTCTTATAATATCAGCTATCTACCAGTGTAAGTCCCGTCAAAATTGGTCCAGCTGTTTCGGAGATTACGGCGTCAAACAGACAAACAAACAGTCAAAAAGATAATATTTTTTTGTTGTAGATACCATATATACTTTCATATGCATTAAGTAATAAGCTTTTATTTTGACATTACAAACAAATACTTCAATTTAATTTATTTGTATTTGTATAGTTATGAAAACTTGGACAAGATTATGCAAATGAAATACCCTCTCTCCGTTGTTTCTATATAACGCGTAAAAGTTTCCTTATTACGAATAAATGTTTCTATTCTTTGTGATAGTCACTGAGTAGTTACAATTGTTTGGAAAATATTTAAAAGACACAAACTTACCTAAGACGTGCATAATAATCGAGAAGATACTAAAATGCGTGTCGGGCGCGAAGATGTCCTTCCATTCGTGCATGAGGTCGGCCACGTGCGCAGACGGCTGCTGCTTTTCGCTGCGCGTGCGCAGCTCCAGCACGAAGCGCCGCACGGCCAACCACAGGCGCAGCACAGCGCGGCACAGCATGCCCACCTGCGGCACGCCAACGTGACCAACGGTTGCATGATGTGATGCGTCCTGTCTATCTTCCTAGGTCCACACGCCGGAGGATAATGCAAGACTGGGCGGCGTCGCTTGACCTTCGATTGCCGAATCGGGGGTCCGTTAGCACCTGCGTTCGGTGGCAGGGGGAGTCGGTCGTGGACCTGACATGGGCGGCTCCTTCTGTGATCCGCATAGTGTCGGGCTGGCGGGTGGCGGAGGAGGTGGTCACGTTGTCAGACCACCGCCACATGATGTTTGACGGAGCCATCCGAAGGCGCGGCCTAAGCCGTTCAAGTACTAGCTCTCCGTCAAGGCTTTGGGCACTCACCCAGCTTGATATAGATGCTCGTCACAGCTGCCAACGTATGTGGTCAAAGGGCAACGAAGGCATCTTGCCCATTCCAGAAAGAGAAGCAGCCTGGTATTGGAAGGCGATGACGTCAATATGCGACGAATCTATGCCCCGGGCCAGGCGCTCCCGGCGTACGGCGGTGTACTGGTGGGCATTCGGCCGCCGGTACCAACGATGCCGACGGCACAGTGCTACAGCCGGAGAGACTGACGAGGCCTATAGAGCCTATCGGTCGGCCACGCTGGTGTTTCAGACCGCCATCAGCGAGGCGAAGGCTCGGTCCTGGAGAGAGCTCCTACAGGGACTGGACAGGGACCGTGGGGAAACTCTGTCGCATGCTCGTGGGCAAGTTGCGCCCATGGGTGACCGAAATCAAGGCCCCGGATTTGCCGGAGGGAGTACTTTCAACGGTCTTTCCAGCGGTTTATGGGCGTCCTAATCCCTCTCCACCCCCGATTGCCTCGGATTGGGCCGAAGAGTTGAGGATTTCAGAAGGGGAGCTTGGGCGAGCTATTGGTCGCCTGAAGAGAAGCAGCACCGCACCGGCCGCGTGTATGCACTGCAGTCTCTTGGGAACCGCTTGGGGCGACTATTTACCAGTTGCATCCGTTGTAGCATGTTCCCGTCGGCTAGAAAGAAGCCGGATTGGTTCTATTGAGGAAGCAAGAAACGCCTGTGGAGTCTCCTTCTGCATATCCCATTTACCTGCTCGACGAGGCTTCCAAGTTGTTCGAGAGAATAATTACCCGAAAATTCGTTGAGCACCTGTCAGTCTGACAACGCCACACAACGTCAACGCCTTCAATTCCATTCCGTGGGGTGCGGTTAGGGGGCACTAGTCTATCAGATGCCCACCCTACCTTCAAGGCATCATAAGGGCGCGATAGGTACATTCGCTACGTAGACAGGCAGTAGCGTAGAGTGGAGGGAGATTACGTATGGGGTTTCATCTTATGGAACCTCGCCTACGACACGGTCCTGCGTGTCGTTCTCCCAACTGGCGTTAGCATGGTCTGTTACGCTGATGATACTCTTGTGTTGGCCAGTAGGCAGTCCTTCGAGCCGAGCCATCCGGCTTACCAAGCAAGCAGTGGCAATTGTCGTACCCAAAATCCACGCTCTGGGTCTGCGGATAGCGCCTCACAAAACCGAGGCGCTATGGTTCCACAAACTGTCGCGGAGCAGAGAACCATCAAGTTCGTGGATACGCGTTGGTGACGCGCAAATCAAGGCGGGCCAGTACATGAAATTCCTGGGGCTCATCGGGGCTATACGGATCACACGAGGATACAGGACAGTGTCGGCAACAATCCTAGCGCGTATCTCGTCTTTCGACATCTTGGCGGAGACGGATGCGTGGGTCTATGATCAGACACGCTCCCTCCGCCAGAGCGGCGAAGGTGCGCCTCCAGGGGCGTTCGACAGGCTGCGGGGGCTGGCTCGGCGGCGCGCACTTGTGTGTGGCCTGTGTCGACGGCTACGCTACAGTTCGCGACGAAGCGCATCGTGGACGCCATCCTGCCGCTCTTCGGAGCCTGGCTCAGAAGGCGCGAGCGCGTCAGCTACCGCCTGACGCAGATGCTCCCGGGCACGGTTGTTTCCGTGCGTACCAACACAGAACAGGACGCGAGGTCACGCCACAGTACCACGATTGCGGAGCAGGATACCAGCACACACACACACAGCACAGTCGGCAGTAGTGTCGACTATGTTGACAGAGTATGAAATTGGAGGCAAGTGGTCTCCTTCCGCGAGAGCATCATACTGCTGTAGGAAACTGCAGAGCGGGATCGGGAGAGGGCCGATCTCGCACGGAGAAGGACAAGACGGCGCCGAGGTCCATCACACGCCTGAGCCCGGCAGGAGGCCTGGGGGTGCAGATTGGGGCGTGCTCATACCAAGCGACCCCCGCGAACACGGTAACGCGCATACGGTCACGCGCCGCCATGTGCGCAGCACAGTGCACAGCGAGTCTTGGGCGATCCTTTACAATCTTCCCGGAGAAGTGCCCGGGGGCGGCCTTTTTACAGTCGCCTTTCCTATGCTGGAGGGGGTGACCGCTTTAGTCATCCCCGCCGAGATGTGCCTAAAGGCATTGTGTCGTGCCCTGAACGCCCACACTCGCGTCCCTTTTTGTGTACGGCTTATTGTTACAGTCCACCAATACTGTTCCCGGTACTTCATTCCTACTAGACAAACTCACTCCTTTGTACCACACTCGACGGTATATATTACCTTAGTGCAACCCCAGTTGTGCTTGCTCTTCTCGACGCTATTGAGCAGCGAACATAATGTGATGGTGGTGAAGTCCCAGTGATGTGCCGGGGCGTCCCAGCCGCGAGAGGACACCATGGCCGTGAGGAACTCTACTACGGCCACGTTGCTTACTACTTCACTCCAGGGAGCGTCCGATATGTCCCTGCGGGTAAATACGTACAAAAGATTCAGTTAACGAAAGATACAACAAACTGTAACGGCGATAAGCTCGCTATAACTGTCAAAGAGCCGACGGATTTAGAAGCAGATCAATACTCGAGTCGATGCCGTGAAGTGGAAAGTTACCGTGAGCAACGCAGCGGCTGGAAGGAGGCGGGAAGCTTACGCGCATAAGACGGAGAACTAGTATTTAGAGGCTCCTTAGGAGGAGCGCTATCCCGCCGTTAAAGGGCCGAACTCACTTCTCGTACAGCATGGTGTGCGTGTGCTCGTAGTAGGCGTTGACCACCACGTCCAGGTCGCAGGCCTCGCGGCAGCGCGAGACGTCGCGCGCCAGCTGCGGGCCCGCCCGGCCCCCGTGGGCGGCGCACCAGCTGCGCAGCATCACCAGGTACGCGACCTTGTACGCGGCTTCTGAGTCTGATGACCATTTCGTACTGGCCTGCCGGAATGTCACGTGACAAAATTAGGAACAGTTTTCATTCAATGTAATCAAACTTGCCGTGTGGTGCCAGCTCAGAATGCCACCACCCCATGTCCTCCCATGGGTGTCGTAAAAGTCGACTAAGGGATTAGCCGGAGGATGGGCAGCAGCGTCCTTCGAGTACATTAACAACTCAACTGCGATCGCCAACCCGCCTGCCAAGCGTGGCGATTATGGCAAAACCCCCTAATGAGCCCACAACACATCCATATCGGTGGTTGTGGTGATCTTTGGGGGAGGCCTGTGTCCAGCAGTGGACTTCATTCGGCCGAAATGATGAATCAAACTGAACCTAACTGTTTGAGAATATGTTTATGCACTTACGAAAATATAAACTCTGAATCCAATTTTACGAATCAAGTGAGTTGAAGGCTTAGACAGTTTTAAAAATTCTCTTAAAATATCTTATTTACTCAAAAATACCTGTAAACTATGGAAGAACCCATTGCCAGACACGATATCCTCCAATTTATGGCCATCAAGAACATTATTGTCTGTGCTGCCATCGGTTGCATGTAACGTATACCACCGATGAGCATACGCCCAGAAGTAACCTTTTGCAACCGCTTGTTCTGACAGGGAGGCGATTATATTACTTCTTCGCTCTTCAGATGTAGAGCTGATCACGTCTTCGAGTATAGAAAACAGTTTCACTTTTGTTTGATCAATTACGTCATAGTGGGGCCACTGGAACACAACAAACGTTATAAATACAAGCAAAGTCTAGTTTACCGATTACAATAATAGGTGACATATGAAACTATGCGAGGAGTGTACCACCATTTGTGGGACACGACTCCATTTATTACGACTGTTTAGTTATTGGGATTAAGACCATTGTTACGGCCTTACTTGTTGCCATTAGACCAGATACAGTGTGCACACGCAAGCCATGCCAGTTGCTGGCATATCGACAGTTGGGTTCATTGCATATGCTCGAGCAGCACGAGACGCGGAGCACAAGACCACCCAACTTCAGCTCATATACTTACAAAAGCGTATCCTTCGTGTAACGAACTGATCACCACATAGTCATACACAACTTTGCAGAATTCCTTTTCAAGATATTCGTCCTTTAATAACATGTCACACCAAGTTTTCGGATTGGTCTGCTCCTCATCATCGTCTTCGGAATTGATTTTATGCAGTAGAAGAGTCTTTAAGTATATTGCGCGAAACAGACACTTATTGACAAAAACTATAAGGTCGGTTTTCGCGAGTTCTTTCGCTTCGTTATTCGACGCGTCACGGACGACGGATTCTATGACGCTATTGTCGTCGTCGTAGAGACAGTTGAGTTGGGACGTTACGCATTCGTGACGTAACGCGTAGGACTCGACAATGTGCGACTCTGGGTCCTTTATGTCGAATATCTGTTTGGTGAACGCGACTACTTCTGAGACGTCATCCGGCCCTTCGGCATCGTCACAGCGGTTGAACAGGTGCGGACATGGCGATACGATGTTCTCGATTCTTGTTATGTTCAAGTTGTCCATGCTAGAATAGAGGAAAAGCTATCGATACAAGGGGTATTTTATATAATAGTTTTAGTTAAGCTATATATGAAGGTCAGGAGACCCATAAGGTAAACTTGAATTATTGTCTTTAGTATAAACACTTTAATGCTATGTATAACCACCAACTTTTCAAACAGCTGTTCGTGTAAGAAATCCGCAGTGGTCCGTAGGAAGTCTCTGCGTGCAGCCTCCGGGAGCGCGGCCACGCCGTCCTGCCACGACGAGCGGACCTCGCACCACGAGTCCGCTGACAGCCGGCTGTCACCGCGCTGTAGCGGAGAGGGTGGTTTAAATCTAGTTTGATATTCTTCAAGGGTTAAGGCTAACAAGGATACAGGCAGGTTGTACAATAAGTACATAGTCTTTTGCAAAGTTTCCGATGCGATAGTTCTTTTTTTTTATAATATGCTTGGTGGCTCGGCAGACTGATCTGGTGCCCTATCCGGTAGGTGGCGTTCCCTTTTTTTTTCAGTGGTGCCCAATGGAAATTCTTCATGAACTTTCGTAGCCCCGGGGAAGAGCGAAGGGGTATGCCGGACTCCTACCGGCTAAAACCACTGGAGCGGTCGTCTTCGGGTCCTAAGGGAGGCTCCAGGTCCTCGTATGATCACACTAGAGCCGCCAACTAGAGCCACGCCTATAGCCACATCTCGGAGAGGGTGACTGTAAAGCGGTCATGTAATAAGCGGGGATTGTAAAGGATCCCCCAAAGCGTCCTACGGCAGCGCGTGACCACATGCGTGCTACCGTCCTCTCGTGGGTCGCTCGGTGTGGGCACGCAGATTTGGTTAAAAGGTCTAGGACTACGAAACAATGGAAAGACTACTGCGCCCGCCGACATAAGATTCTACTATGACACTTACACACGTGACACACATACTACTACGCACACATTCACTTCCAATCACAATACATACACCTACGTGCCTGCACACGGACACTCAGGAACACATACAAAACAATGTCAATGTGTCATTCACAATATAATAGACTCTCACCCCGGTAAATGATAAATGATAACTTTATTGTTCAGTCCAATTTTACAATGTAATGTAGCCCTGGCTTCTAAACTAGGGTGACCTGTATGTCCGAAGCCAGTTCCTTCCCTGTATACAATGTGTGAGTCTAATGAACGTTAAACAATAAACACAAAAATATTAAATACTAAACACAAAAATATTATAACATTATAGAGAAGATTAAAAGAAAAACCAAAATAGAGAAATGCAGTGTTAGATAAGTGTGATGCGTGTGTATTTATGCGTGTGTGTATAAGTGAGTGTGTGTGTGTGTGTGGATGTGGGGGTATGTGAAAAAGTATGCGTGGGTGCATCTGAGAGAGTACACGTGAGAAGCGTATGTGCGAGGGTATGTGGGAGAGCTTTTTTACGAAATATGAGGCATGTCAACGATTCGTTGTAGTAATCTGTTCGGTGGTTTCATAATCCAGTTGATCCAGCCAACTTCTAATCTTATTTTTCACCTGGTGGTTGCTGAAGTGTCTGATTTTAACTTGGCTGTTTATTTTATTATACAATACAGGCGCTAGGTAGTTGTAGTGCCGCCTAGCAACCGCAGAGTTTGAACGTGGTACAGGTAGTTTGTTAATTCTTTTTCTAAATACGGGTATTTTAGGGACTGTCATTCGATGATAGCGTTGTATGCATTTATAAACAAATAGTTTTCTTACGCTAAGTATCTTAGCTTTTTCATACAACAGTGTCGTTGGGTGTCTAAAAGGTAGGAATAGCATCACTTTTAGTACCGCACGTTGCGCTCGTTCCAGTTCAATAAGGTGTGTCTTACTGGCACCTCCCCATGAGCAGACACAATAATTGAGTATTGATTGGCCCAGTGCAGTGTATATTTGTATTAATAGTTGTGGGTTACTAACATGCCGCAGAGTTTTGAACACAAATATAAGTTTCCGCACCCTTTTTGCAAGGGCCATAATGTGCTGATCCCACCGGAGTTTATCATCTATTAGGACACCTAGATATTTAACACAGTCCACTCTTTTTAATTTTGGACAGTCACAACTACCTGTTATGTACAACCTTAAATTACATGGATATGTGTGCATTACTATTCTGTACGAGTCCGTGGGATTGCTGACAGACGTTTTATTAAAACATAGTAGATTCGTTTTCAGGGGATTAACCGATAGTAGACTATCCTGTAGCCATCTGGTAACAGTACTCAGTCCCAGTTCTACCGTATTTTTCAGGGCTTCCCAATCTTTCCCATGAAACAGTAGAACTGTGTCATCCGCGAACATAGTTACCTCAGCCATGTTTATTTTAAGGGTACTGAGTGGATTTATATACACTAGGAATAGTGTCGGACCTAACGTGCTGCCCTGCGGCACGCCGTACGTGCATTTGGCTTCATGACTAATGTAATCATCCACTCGAACGACCTGCCTCCTGTTCAACAAATAGGTTTGAAACCAAGAGAGTGCTATACCTCTAATTCCTAAATTTTCTAAGCGTCTCAGGAGAATTGGAACTGACACGGTATCGAATGCTTTCTGGAGATCTAGGAACACACCCATACATTTGTAACCGTTATTAAGGTAGTTAGTTATCCCTGTGGTTAGCTTAAGGACAGCATCTTCAGTACTTTTGCCTTTTCTGAAACCTTTCTGACTATCTGAGATGAGTTTATTCGATTCTAAATATTTTACTAGTCTTTTATTAACAAGTTTTTCAATTACTTTGGATATAGTACACAAAAGGGATATTGGCCTGTAATTGGATGGTGTCGCTGTATTACCTGCCTTGTGTATAGGGGTCACTATGGCTTTCTTCATTGCTTGAGGAAAAATGCCAGTACTAAAACTAAGATTAAACATATGTGATAAAGGCGGTGATAGTTCCTTCCAGTATGTTTGAAGTAACTCGGTTGTTATGTTATCCCATCCCGGTGCACAACCTTTTTTTAAGGTCGATATTGTTTGAGCAACTTCATTAGGATCTGTCGGAGTTAGCAGCATCGAGTTCATTAACCCTACAGGCATAGTAGCCCTTTTGGCTAAGTCATGTTCATTTTCATTTAGTTTATTCATTATGTTGCTTGCCAGTTGCGATCCAATAGATGTAAAATATTCATTGACGTAATTGAGTGAGTTTACCGGTGTGTCTTTAGTTTTAAGTAGGTCTAGAGGTTTATTTTTTTGTTTATTTAGATTACAAATATCTTTAATTGTCTTCCAGGTTTCTTTGATATTACCATTACAATTTTGAAGTTTTTCCCTATAGTAGCCACGTTTTAAATGTTTAATTATCCTATTACACGTATTTCTATAGTTTACGTACTCTTCTTTCCTCTCAATGCTTACCATGTCACCCATTTTGCGCAGATTTTTGTGCATTTTGTCTCTTTTTCTTATTGCCTTGACTACTCCTATAGTAATCCAGGGTTTTAGTGGCCTTTTCCTATTTGCAATTGTGTTTTTTACTGTGCTACATGATATACACTTATGTAGTTCCGTAATTAAGAAGTCAACTGCTGTATCTACATCATCTATCCTGTAGTATTCGTCCCAATTTATATTTTTTATTATATCTACTACCTTTTTAAAATCTATTTTATAATTACTGCGTAGTTCTTTCGCTTTTTGTATGAGGCAAGGATTTTGCAGAGACAACATTATCGGACTGTGGTCAGTTATTGCTTCAAAAACAATCGTGCGGACTAACTTGGTTGTTTTAACCATGAAATGGTCAAGACAACTAGTTAACCTCGTAGGTTTTGTTATACCTTGCCGCAGTCCGTGGGACGCTAGGAGATCAATATAATGCGCAGCATGGCTAGCTATACGTCCTGGCAGTATATCGAGATTAATATCACCCGTGAGTATAATATCACTGGTATTATTATTTACTAACAATTCATTAAGTGATTCAATGAAACCAAGTGGATTTTTGAAGCTTGGTGGCCTATATATACAAATAATCGTGTAATTACTGTCAAGCTTAACCAATAGACAATTGCTTCCTGTGAGTTCTGGTTCATAGATATGTGTGTTTGCAAGATCGTCTCGGATATAAATAACAACACCGTCATTCTGATTATAGGAGCGTGTAGTCCTGTGCATAATGTAGTTGTTTAATAGAGGAATATTAGAATGGTTATTAGTCCAACACTCAGTCAGCACGATAATATCTATACTTGTGTTTAATTGAGAAATGAATACTAGAAGTGTGTCTATGTTTTTGTTAATACTACATATGTTTGTCGTCAAGATATTAAGATGAAAAGTACTATTACTTATTTTTAGCATATTTGTACATGTACTAGGATCATCGCAAAACATGCATTGAATATCTCCGGAACAGTCTATTTCACCTATGATGTCATTATATGGGTTAAATGTTATATAAAAAAGCCATAGTGTGTTTATTATGAGACAGATGTATTTTTATCATTGAACAAAAAAGCGATATTACATGATAAAACAGATAAAGATGAAATTGCCTGCTCTTTGGAGGGTTCCTAATAGTAAGTATCGGGTTGCAACGTATAATATAACATCCAATGGTGGCTATAGATATTTTACGGGATGGTGGTGCAAATGCCTCTATAATTATAAATGTCTGTTTGTTTACTTTCTCGTTGTTGTGTATGTATTTCCTCATATAAGTATCTGATTTATGGAATATGTGTGTGGATTTCCTGAGATTTGTTATGTCGCCGATGTGGGTTGTTTTGAGGTGCTGGATATGTATTTTAGAACGTATTTGTATATAGTGTATGTAGCATTTCTTGTTTATTACACGCATGCACGATAAGATAATATAACAGTTTTCATTATGATATGTATTATATACGACTGTGATCGAATACAATATTACTATGACAACAACAATAATATATTTGGGTATATATTTTATAATTAATGGAACAGAATAGTTGTTGTTAAAAATATCATTTTTATGGGGGTAGTTATATTGTAACACTAGTCATTCAATACGCGTCAGGATGTCCAGGTCAGCTTCTTTCTTAATACGGATTGCAGTTTCGCCCTCTTTCTTGCGTATGTAAACATATCCATGCGATGACCAGCAAAACTTGTAATTGTTTGTCGCCGAACATGATCGCGCTAATGAGAACAAACGTTTAGTTTGTGTGGTTAAATTTTCGGAGATAAATACTGGTGTTTCCGGGCCTGTAATTTTGATTAGTGTTGTTGTAAGTTGTTTGTTGTCGTTGTTTTTCTTATATTTTTTTACTGAATCTAATATTTTTTCCTTTGTAATTATTGAGGTAAGGTCAACAATTATTGGGTGGGTTTTAGCCGTTTTAGACTTATATCGAAAAATGTCCTTGATTTCTAGTCTACTTATAGAGACATTTAAAGCAGAGCCAATGTTATGGATGATTTTACATAAGTCGTCTTTTGTTTCGTTTTGTTGTTGCGGGACATTTCTCAGCTCAATGCTGGATAAACGAGTATTACGTTCCGAGTCTTCTATTTTATCTTCCAGTGCCTTAATTTGTGCCCTATAAGATGTTTTTCGATCGAGGTGGACAGACGATCTGGTGAAGGTCGCTGGGAGTCGTTGGATGAGAGCGGCATGTGACCGCTCGTTGTGGAAATCTAAGGGGGAGGCCTTTGTTCAGCAGTGGACGTCCTGTGGCTGAAATGATGATGATGATGAAGATGTTTTTTCCTCTTGCATTATCTGAAGTTTTTGCTGTATTTCGTCATATTTCGCAGACATGAACTCAACGTTTTTACGAAGTTCCTCATTTTGACTTTTAATATCATTCATTGCTGTCTGTAATAATTGAAACTTATGTTCTTGTTGCTGCATAGACGAGGAAATCAGTTTTTTTAAATCTTCGATGTCAGATTTAAGTTCACTAATAGTGCAGTCGTCATCACGTTTGCGTTTAAAACGGGTTGTTATGTTAGAACTGCTATCTTTCAGCCAACGTCTACGGTAAATGGTTTAGGAAATGGCGGATCGAAGTTAACCCTATCAAAAGTAAAGCCGTCCTATTTTGCAAATTAGGCGACGACCACCCACGCTTCAGGGAGATCTCGATGCTGGGCCAATCGGTTCCTTGGGAACCGCACGCCAAGTATCTTGGAGTCACCCTAGACAAAAAACTGACCTTCATTCCCCACACAAAGATGGTGCGTGCCCGCGCTGCCTTTGTGCTCGGTCGCCTTCACTATATTCTGAACGCTCGTAGTAAATTATCCCTTAGAAATAAGGTGAGAATTTACACCACATGCATTCGACCCATCATGACCTATGCCAGCCCAGTGTTCGCACACGCCGAATCATACCCACTCCGTAGATTAGAAACCCTCCAAACCCGTTTCATGCGCAAGGCCACCGGAGCGCCTCTGTACATGCGAAACGACCAACTCCATTTCGACCTTAACTTGCCGACCATCAGGCAATTTATGAAACAAGCGTCCAAACGCTATCTCGATTCTGCCCTGTCCCACCCAAATCCCCTTGTGGTATCAGCCGCCGACTACGAACCCTCCCGTATCAGTAGAGTACGCCGCCCGAGGCACGTTCTGGTCGATCCAGACGATAAAATCACGTTAGATCACATGAAGAGACTCGCGTTGTCTCGTTCACTGAACACCCGACCGTTGTACCGCCCTCGCCGCCGAGGATGCCCGCCTCACCGACGTCGCGGAGGCCTATCGCCGCGTCACCTTCCCGTTCAAGTTAGCACTTCTCCCTCCCGTCTCTTGCTCGCGCCGGCCCGTGCCGAGCCTGTAGCTTTAAATGTCCCTTAATACAATTTAAATAATACCGATCCAGCTGTCCCCAAAACAATAGCTTGATATCCCCAGCAACGCCCTAAGCCGAGGTCCGTGTCCCGCAGGGGGCGCCCTTAGCGAAAGTTGCTTAGTTTTTAATAATTAATTTAAGCCTGGCTGGAGGCCTCTTTTGGCTTCGCCAGCAAATGACCGGTTAAGCAACCACATTTCCCAGAAATGTATGCGAGAAGCCCAACAAAAAAAAAAAAAAAAAAAAAAGAACTGCTATCATTGCGGTCCAATTCATCGATACTGTCGGTTGTCAAATCCGGTGCTGAGTCATGCGTGTGCGGCGGTGTACGATTTAGCGGCATATTGTATGTTATTATGTTTGAAAGTATTCGGCCGAGCTTTATTTTTAACTACCAGGCTATTAGTAATGAATAGCGGGTTTGATTTGAGCTTCTATAGAAAAAAATGCAGGTGTGTGTCGTAATTTCTACTGTACAGATATTGCTTTGGGAATACGCATGTACGTGAGAGTCCAGTTACTTCTGGTCGCGATCGGCGAATTCATGCAACAGCGCTCACTGTCCAGTTTCCGTAGGCCGTTATAAGTTTGGCATGTGACCCGCAATTATATATTCATCCTCTTTTGTCTTACGTATCTTGCTCTGTTAGCAGATAGGAGCGACAGCTATGTGAGGGTGTTATTGTTACCGTGCAGTAATTTACATGTGATAGTGCACTTACAGCAGTGTTGGTGTTACTTGCTGTGAGCAGGCGCGCAATCACGGCGCGGCGGAATAACCTTCTTATATTACTCCTTCCCTGGTAGCAGCACTGAATTTATCATATTTGTTTATGAAATTTTCTCTAAGAATTTACTTATAATTAAATAAAAAATAACACAGTTTTAACTATTTAAACGTCCGAACACCTCGGAGATCCAAAGGAAGGGGATTATGCATATCTGTATTCCTAACAGTAGTTTTCATGAACTCTCTTCGTCCAATCCACATGTATAAAACACATAATTTTACCGATTGTATTGTAAAGCTCTGAACAATCCGTTAAGTGGGGAACTGGTGACCTGTAATACAGGCATTGCTATGCCTATCTCAGGCACCAGTCTCTCACAAATTGTATTTACCTGTGTAACATAAGTACTAAGCATCGCATTATGTAAATTTGGGAAGAGAAAATAAATTACTTTATTATTATTATTATGTTGGCAAAAATACCTGTGATACAACAGTGAGAATACCAATGTCCTTGAAATAATCTCTAAGAGAAACCCTTGCACCTAACTGATATAGAGCTCGAACAGCTTGTTTTTGCAGAATGAACATACTTTCAATGTGCAGCTTCGCCCCATAATAGAATTCCGTAGGACATGATACTGTGAAAATAACTAAAATACACTAACCGAGCTGTGTCCACGTCGGTAAGTTGTCTAATGATTGAACATTTGAACATTGAAAATTGTCAAAATGAGTTTTCCTTCGAGACATGGCATTTGTGCCCCCCACTGAAGTCTTTTATCTATTGTAATACCTAGAAACACTGTGTTATCTACGAGTTACTATTTTCGCGTAATTCGTTATTGAGAACAATGTTGGGTCCTAGATTCTTTACAATGTGAATTTAATACACTTCGTTTTCTTGGCATTCAGTACTAACTTACTCACCGTAAACCAATGTGTAACCAGTGACAGTGCACACCCACTTCGTTAAAGTGTTGTCTATTTATCTCTACCTTAAAAATGAGGGAGGTGTCATCTGCATACAGTACAACGTTACACCTGTCCTTTAGAAAGTACGGTAAATCATTAATGTATACCAAGAACAAGAACGGCCCCAGTATCGAACCTTGAGGCACGCCCAATTTAATGGGCAGTCCGGAAGATTTTTCTCCATTAATATCGACGCACTAAACCCTATGATCTAGAGAAGAACTAAGTGCAATATTGTCAACACTATCATGAAAAAGTTTTTGTAAAAGCGTGTCATGGTGAACGCAATCAAATGCTTTCGAAAGATCACAAAACACTCCAATTGCATTCTTTGAGCCCTCCTATGCATTATAGATGTTTAATTAGAGCTACACATGCATCTGTTGTTGAACGACCTTTCGTGAAGCTATATTGTTCAGTGTGAAGCAAGCTATTTAAATTAAAATATCTCAGAAGCTGTTTAAGAATTAACTTTTTAAAGATTTTAAAAATTTCCTATGTCACGTAAAGGTGACTTTACTATACTTCATGAGATCAGGAAAAATACCCAAATCCACACATTTATTAAAACAAACAGCAAGATAGGGGCGAGTATATCAATTATATTACTTGTAAGTTTAACAGAAATTGCCCAAATATCACTATTATTTTTAGGGTTAAATGACTTAAAAACATTTATTACGTCATGTGGTGCAATATGTTCAAATCTCAAAGAAATACTACATTCAGACACACTATCACGCAATAGCTTTTCAGCAGCGATTGAAGATGACACTAAGGAGCGAGTCGTGGTTACAGGTATGTTGACAAAGAACTGATTAAAGACCCGAGCTACCTCAGGTCCATTGCTAACTAATTTGTCGTTGTGAATAATTTCAAAAAGTTTGTCATGTTCAAATGACTGACACAAAACTGCAATGTTAATAAAAACAAAACAGTTGTTGTTTTGCTACAATTACCGGCTGAGGTCATCGCTCGCAGATGACGTGGACCACTATTCGTGTATCGCACGCGTACAATAATCACGTAGTGTTTAGATCGCGTTATTTGCGATACATTGCATACTCAAAAATGAAAGCTCTTTCCTAGATTAAAAAAAAAAAAAAAGGTTTATGTTTATAATATTTGAAGCTGATATAACAAGAGGTAAAAGAGGTGCATTTCCTGTTGAGGTGAGAGTGTTTGTCATTTTAAGTTTCATGTTTGAATTTTGTTAGACTAAGCTTGCTCTCCTAGTTCTCTCTTTATAATTAAGGAAATATAATACATATCTACAGTTATTTTGCTAGCCAATCGTATGTTTTTAATATATCTTATCGGTGTGTTGCTTTTAAAGATTTAAATCATTCTTTTTTATAAAAATGTAAAATGAACACTTACAGGCACTAATATGTTGAGGCGGAAGAGTCCCTGCACGAGCTGTGCGTAGGGTTGCGAGGCGCTGAGCTCCTGTAGTGTGGTAGCCAGCCGCGCCGCCAATGCGCCGCTCGTTTCCAAGGTGTTACTGTTAGCTTGCGAAATAGCTTCGCTTAACGTCTTCACTACTTCTGCCACTCCGCTCTCACTCACTAGCGGCTCTGGAAAAGAAAGCACCGTTTAAAAAGGTATGTGGTCGATTAGAACGGGCCGCAAACGTCAATATTATCTCATGCTCCGGATGCACCGTCAGTATAAAACATATATAATTTATAATCTGTTCCCGTTATGACGTGTGTGGCAGGAGTATCTCCGCCAGGCGCGCCGGCCCGGCCCGCCAGCAGCAGCGCGGCGGCCCGGGCGTCCCCCCCCGCGGCCCGCTGTAACGTGTGTGGCAGGCGTACCTCCGCCGGGCGCGCCGGCCAGGCCCGCCAGCAGCAGCGCGGCGGCCCGGGCGTCCCCCCGCGGCCCGCTGTAACGTGTGTGGCAGGCGTACCTCCGCCGGGCGCGCCGGCCAGGCCCGCCAGCAGCAGCGCGGCGGCCCGGGCGTCCCCCCGCGGCCCGCTGTAACGTGTGTGGCAGGCGTACCTCCGCCGGGCGCGCCGGCCAGGCCCGCCAGCAGCAGCGCGGCGGCCCGGGCGTCCCCCCGCGGCCCGCTGTAACGTGTGGCAGGCGTACCTCCGCCGGGCGCGCCGGCCAGGCCCGCCAGCAGCAGCGCGGCGGCCCGGGCGTCCCCCCCCGCGGCCCGCTGTAACGTGTGGCAGGCGTACCTCCGCCGGGCGCGCCGGCCAGGCCCGCCAGCAGCAGCGCGGCGGCCCGGGCGTCCCCCCCCGCGGCCCGCTGTAACGTGTGGCAGGCGTACCTCCGCCGGGCGCGCCGGCCAGGCCCGCCAGCAGCAGCGCGGCGGCCCGGGCGTCCCCCCCCGCGGCCCGCTGTAACGTGTGTGACAGGCGTACCTCCGCCGGGCGCGCCGGCCAGGCCCGCCAGCAGCAGCGCGGCGGCCCGGGCGTCCCCCCCCGCGGCCCGCTGTAACGTGTGTGGCAGGCGTACCTCCGCCGGGCGCGCCGGCCAGGCCCGCCAGCAGCAGCGCGGCGGCCCGGGCGTCCCCCCCCGCGGCCCGCTGTAACGTGTGTGGCAGGCGTACCTCCGCCGGGCGCGCCGGCCAGGCCCGCCAGCAGCAGCGCGGCGGCCCGGGCGTCCCCCCCCGCGGCCCGCTGTAACGTGTGTGGCAGGCGTACCTCCGCCGGGCGCGCCGGCCAGGCCCGCCAGCAGCAGCGCGGCGGCCCGGGCGTCCCCCCCCGCGGCCCGCTGTAACGTGTGTGGCAGGCGTACCTCCGCCGGGCGCGCCGGCCAGGCCCGCCAGCAGCAGCGCGGCGGCCCGGGCGTCCCCCCCCGCGGCCCGCTGTAACGTGTGTGGCAGGCGTACCTCCGCCGGGCGCGCCGGCCAGGCCCGCCAGCAGCAGCGCGGCGGCCCGGGCGTCCCCCCCCGCGGCCCGCTGTAACGTGTGTGGCAGGCGTACCTCCGCCGGGCGCGCCGGCCAGGCCCGCCAGCAGCAGCGCGGCGGCCCGGGCGTCCCCCCCCGCGGCCCGCTGTAACGTGTGTGGCAGGCGTACCTCCGCCGGGCGCGCCGGCCAGGCCCGCCAGCAGCAGCGCGGCGGCCCGGGCGTCCCCCCCCGCGGCCCGCTGTAACGTGTGTGGCAGGCGTACCTCCGCCGGGCGCGCCGGCCAGGCCCGCCAGCAGCAGCGCGGCGGCCCGGGCGTCCCCCCCCGCGGCCCGCTGTAACGTGTGTGGCAGGCGTACCTCCGCCGGGCGCGCCGGCCAGGCCCGCCAGCAGCAGCGCGGCGGCCCGGGCGTCCCCCCCCGCGGCCCGCTGTAACGTGTGTGGCAGGCGTACCTCCGCCGGGCGCGCCGGCCAGGCCCGCCAGCAGCAGCGCGGCGGCCCGGGCGTCCCCCCCCGCGGCCCGCGGCGCCAGCGCCCGCAGCGCCGCGGCCGCCAGCGGGCCGCGCAGCCAGCGGCGGGGCGCCGGCCGCGCCACGTGCGGGTGGCACACGCACACGCGCAGGCACCACTCCACCACCGCCGGCGGGAACTGCGGGCACACGGTGAGCGTACACTGGTGTGATAGTTAACTTATCACTTTTCTTTTATAAATATATGATGTACAAATGAAAATTACCTGTTTAAAAGTGTCGAACATGGAATCTTCTTCCTCTTCGCTCATATACTTCATTGATAGGAACACAATATCCACCACCGCTTTGCACCTCATGGTGTCACCTGAGAGCCATGTTCTCAGCACTTTTTCATAAAACCTATACACACTGTCCACTTCGAACTGCCTAGCTAAAGCTACAAATAGATTCTTACTGTCAAACTCAATAAGTAAAGTAATCAAAGGTGTTAAAATAGTATTAGCAACTTGTTTCTTTTCAGCACTTTCTAAATAATGAGAGCAGATTTTGTGTACTAAGTCCTCTAAGTTGTGTTTGTATCTCTCCATAACGGTCGTATCACATTGCTGCGTCACCACAGCACATTGTTCTGGCGCCGTTTGCTCATCACCGTCAAACTTTATACTTTGCTGCTTTCTCGCCTCCTGCGAAAACGACGTCTTCAACGTATGTAACAGTAGAATATGTTGCTCGATTAATTTCTCTATTTCTTTCTGATCTGTGCTAGAATTGTCGATTTGAGTCAAAATTGTTGAGCCTACGTTCTGCCAAAAGTTTCTGACTAACTGGTCATATTTTTCACTATTTTCTTCCTTGGATTGTTTAAGCCAATATTTGACGAGCGACGTCATATTAGTTGCGGAGCATTTTATAAGATTATTTCCAGTGTGCCCGTCATGCTGCGTGGAGAGAACTTTTTCCAGCCACCTCCTATGAACACCAGTAGCGATCTCTAGTACAAACTCATTCTGTTGTATGGACAGGTATCGTAAACATTCAGCCAAACCCGTAATCCACGACTGCCGTTCACTTTTTGAGGTCAATATGGTTTTCTTGTCAAGTCTATAACAAAATAAATTGTATTAACGTAAGTCATTCAGCTACATTTCCGTGTGGTGTCCGGATTAAGAATATAGCACCACTCCATCTCCTCCCGTGGATGTCGTAAAAGGCGACTAACGGATCTAAGCCAGAGGGATATTTTTTTTTTATTTGGGACAAGCCCGGCACACGTTCCCATCCACTGCAACTCCTGTAAGCCAGGATTGTAGATGGCGACCACCGAAAAGAACACCGACCAATGAAGCTCAGTGTGTCCCAGAGAAATGAATAACTGTCTTGGAACCCGCACCGAAATTAATCAGAAAAGAAAAAGGAGGAGTAGGAAAGAAAAGCCAGAGGGATAGGCAGCAGCGTCCCTTCTGAGAAACAGTAGCCATACTGCGCTCACCAACCCGCCTGCCAAGCGTGGTGAGTATTGGCAAATACCCCCCAAAATGTTGACACAGTTGTGGAAATCTATGGGAGAGGCCTTTGTTCAACAGTGGACGTATAAATGGCCGATATCGCCATTTTACAATTTTAATTACAGTGAACGGGTGAACAGACAAGTAAACAAATCTAGAATGTTGCCACCTCGTGAATGTCCGAAGTTATAAGTAGGCTTTTTTCGTGGGAGTCCTTGGAATACAGGTCAATATCGTAAGTAAATCTTGTCTATAATAAAAATAGACTTACCCAGCAAACACAGCATTGAAGAAGGCTTCGTAAAAGTCTTTAGTCAAGATGTCTTTAGGCAAGTAGGCTAACAGTGGCAGCAGCATGTTCGACAGATGTCTGGCGTCCCCCCACCCACCTGAACAAATTTATCATCTTATAGTGATTTTTTAAATACCTATATTTGCATCTTCGTAATGTAATGGTGCCGGCTACGAATAGCACCAACCTATCTCATCCCGTGGGTGTCGTAAAAGGCGACTATGGGATTAGCCAGAGGATGGGCAGCAGCGTCCTTCGAGTAGGTACATTAACAACTTACCCTGGGGGGGTGACCGCTTTACAGTCACCCTCTCCGAGATGTGCCAATAGGCGTGGCACCAGTGGGCGGCTCTAGTGTGATCATACGAGGGCCTGGAGCCTCCCTTACGTGCCGAAGATGACCGCTCCACTGGTTTTAGCCGGTAGGAGTCCGGCATACCCCTTCGCCCTTCCCCGCGGCGAAGGAAGTTCATGAAGAATTTCCACTGGGCACCAATAAAGAAATTAAAATAAAAAGGTAAATTAACAACTTAACTGCGATCAACAACCCGCCTGTCAAGCGTGGCGACTATGGCAAGACCCCCCAATGAGCACACACACACAGACAACTCGTTGTGGCGATCTTTAGGGGAGGCCTGTGTTCAACAGTGGACTTTGTTCGGCCGAAATGACGAATGTACTTACCGCTTTCTAAAACATCTAATATCCGTTTGACAAGTAATTCTTTTTTGTCTAAATAAGTGTGCCAGTCCTGAAACAAATATTTATCATTAATTTCATACTTTATACCACGCCTATTGGTAGTGGTGTCGAAAGGCAGGATAAAAGTAATCAGGGATGCTAGAGTTACGCTCTATTCTGACTTGCCCCTTTGCCTTGTAATGAACACGAAATTAACTTCGGGATCAGCTGCTTCTGCTTCATACAAATGAAAATAAACTTACTGTACAATGTACTATCAAATTCAATGGTTGTATATTTAAGCTCTCTATTGCAGAGATAAATCTAGAGGGGGTATGTATTCAAAAAGGCGTTACAAATATGACAGGTTATGTGGGAAAAAAATTGCACAGTAGTTATGTATTTTGAGGTATCGAGGTTATAATAAAACACTATGAAACGGATTCTATTGCGTATGTTTTAGTTTTATTTTCCTGACGTTTCGAATACTTTACAGCATTCTTAGTCGCAGGATGACTAAGGTGACAGGCGTCGTTACAATTTTAAAAAGTTATTTTATTTTATTTACCGTACAATTTTAATCAACAAATTAGTTTCGAAGCACGCAGTAATCACTCACAGTGTCTTGATGTTTCTTAATGCGGTATCTTGTTGGGACTTTATTGTTTTCATAACTGGATTACAAACAGGTGGTACCTGTCAACCATCTTCTCTATTAAAATTAGGTTTTTTTTATTTCAATAGTCTCACGAAACTTTCTAGGTACATATCGGTTCTCTTTCGCGAGGACTTGACTTGAGATTACATACCAACTGTAAATGGCTAGTTTGTATGTTT
This sequence comes from Diloba caeruleocephala, assembly GCA_947459985.1. Taxonomy (NCBI): domain Eukaryota; kingdom Metazoa; phylum Arthropoda; class Insecta; order Lepidoptera; family Noctuidae; genus Diloba; species Diloba caeruleocephala. The sequence goes on along the minus strand of OX381612.1, from coordinate 28,728,161 downwards.
AATATCAAAAGATTTACCATATTATTTTAAGATCATAGACTCCTTATAGGTTTTCCTGTAATCTATCAGTAAAGAACTAAGAATATATATATTTTTTAAGAATTAATTATAGGCTATGTAATTTCGGAGATGGGGGGGGGGTCAGTTTTCACCTCCACGTTGTGCATGAGCTGCAGCAGGCAGGTCCACAGCGGCGCGGCCACGCGTTCGGAGCGCTCGCGCGCGCCGTCCAGCAGGATGCGCACGCTCTTGGCGCCGTACTGCGAGCCGAACGTGCCTTTGTACCGCTCGATGAGTCGCCCCACTGCACCGTACCACGAACCTCTGTTCATTCAATTACACTTGGCTAGATTATAGCATTCCGATAAAAAGCCAACTTTTCTTATACCAGCCATAAAATGTATTGTATTTATTAATATACATATTACGCAAAATTTTAAAATCTGATAGGTATATATTTGCTAGCAAGGCATATCTTTTTTAATATACGTATGTATAATTTACGCTTTTTAAGGCGATTCAGTCGGCGGTAATAGCAACTGTTTTATTTAAACTTTATGTAGCAATAGTACATAGGCGGACTTAATGCCGTAGGCATTCTCTACCAGTTAACCAAAGGGTGATGAAGAGGTAACATGGCAGGTGCAATATGTTTAAAACAAACATAAAATGTAAGAAATGTGACATTAAACAAAAGTAAATTCACTTAATGTAACATCTACATAATTATACAAATATACAGATATATTAGAAATACAAACATATTACACATACACAAGTGTATTATAAGTCTTTGAACAGATGTTCAGACAATTCTGCTAACGTTTTGTTAAAAAGGTATTCACGAACTTTCCGTTTAAATGCGTATATACTCGTGGGCATCCTGATTTCCGAAGGTAACATATTCCAGGGAAGTGTGGATTGAATATGAAAGGAAGAGTGTACACAATCAGAACTATGAGAAGGCATGTGTAGGAGAAGATTGTTAGAAGAACTAATATTTCCCGAGTGAGTACAACAAATATATTTATATAAATAATAATAATAATAAAAACTTTTTTATTTATCTCTTCACAAAGGTGGCTTATAAATATCTTAAAAATTACGCGACATACAGGTGAGTATAAGCTCCTTTGTGAGAGACTGGAGTCCGTACTAGGGAAACCCTGTGTTACGGATCACCAGGCTCTCACCCTAAGCATCTATTATATTATCCTGTCACATTACAATAGAACTTAACATTATGACTCCAGTCGAAGAGAAAGATAAATGATTAAATAGGTATATGCAGTTGGACAAACTGCAGGGGTGTGTGTATGTATGTGGTTGTGCTTGTATGAGAGGATATGAGGTTAAGTATATACTGTGTGGAGTGCATTTGCGTGTGAGTAATGTGAGGTGGGATGTGTGTGTGTGAGTATGTGTGATTAGGTGCGTTTAATATGTATTTTTTGTTCGTTTGTCTTTGACTCGTGTATTTGAGTATGAGGGTGTGGATGATATGTGCATGAAATTATACTGTGTTTGCTTGTACGTACGCATGTATGTGGGATTGTGAGACCCCTTTTAATTTTTAAGTTAAGCGGGTATAAAAAGTAGTTGCTCGGTGGCATTATAATCCAACTTGAGTAGCCATTCGAATAGTTTTCTTTTACAAGACTGTTTGGAGAGGGAGTATATAGACAAAATTTCATTTAGTTTATTATATAAGTAGCTACCTAGGAACTTATAGTGTCTATGTGAGAAACTAGTATGAAAACGTATTGTCGGGCACACTGTGTGTTTACGTCGTTTATTTACTATAGCTGCAGGGTTATAATAGAGCTGTGAGTGTTTACGAAGGATTGTGTTGTGAATGAATAATTGACGCACAGTTAAGACACCAGTGGATTGATAAATGTCTTTAGTTGGGTGTAAAAATGGTAGAAAGTTTGCCACTTTTAAAACCGCCCTCTGAGCACGCTCAAGTTTTAGTACTGACGTTTTAGTTGCTCCGCCCCATATGGTTATGCAGTAGGAAATCAGTGATTGGCACAGTGCGAGATACACCATTTTAATAATATTAGGATCTGCGACATGTCGAAGGTTCTTGAAAATATAGATTAATTTTCGAGTTCTTGAGACGAGAAGATTAATGTGTGGATGAAAGGTGAGTGTGTTGTCAATCATGACACCTAGGTATCTAATTGTATCAGTTTTTTCTAAGGTGGGACACGTGCACACTGTGGTATGGGAAGAAGAACAATCGTAAGTGTGAGCAGTTATCATTTCATGACATGGGAGGGTGGTTTTTTTTATAGAGAACGTCATATATTTAGTTTTTTCTACATTAAGTACGAGTTTATTGTGAGCTAACCATGACAGAACCAAATCAAAGCCCTGCTGTGCAAATTTATGAACCTGTTCCCATGTATCACTCTTAAACAAGAGTGCTGTGTCATCGGCGAAGGTAATGATCCTCCCATTGGGCATTTTCAGTTCGTAGAGATCATTTATGTAAGTAAGGAATAACGTTGGACCGAGAATGCTACCCTGTGGAACCCCATGCCCAATAGGAATATCAAGACTAGCCCAATCACCCACATTGACTCTTTGAAAACGGTTTGTAAGATAGTCTGTGAAAAGTTCTAGCTGTGTGTGCCGTACACCAAATCGTTCCAACTTTCCCAACAGTAGTGGGACGGAGACTGTGTCAAACGCTTTGGCCAAGTCCATGAAGATTACTATAACTTTGTTATTTATGTCAAGATTACATGTGACAAAGTCTGTCAATTCATGTATAGCGTCGCTGGTTGACCGACCCGCCCGAAAACCGTATTGAGAGGTCGAAAGGAGAGAGTTTACTTCCAAGTATTTCACTAGACGGTTATTCATGGCCCTTTCCAATATCTTCGATAAGGCTGGTAATATAGAGATTGGTCTGTAGTTGTTGACACAGGCTCCGTCTCCACTCTTATAGATAGGATGGACCTCAGCTAGTTTCCAGTGGTCAGGAAATTTGCCAGAGCTAAAGGCGAGGTTACATATAAATGTGATAGAGGGAATTAAAAAGTGTCTGTATCTCTTTATGAAGTTCGTTGAGATGTTGTCACGGCCGGTGGCGCAATCGTTCTTCAGGTTAAGGATTAGGTTTTCAATTTCTATGGTATCTGTTGGGAGTAATACTAGTGAGTGAGGGTGTGAGTTATATGCTGGTGGAGGAGTGGAAAGACTATTTATACGACTGCATTGGGTAGATAGATTTTTGCCTACATTAGCGAAGAAAGTATTAATTACATTTGTGGAAGAAATAGGATCTTGGTAATTGATGAGTTCTAGGGCCTCGTTTGTTGATTTAATTGTATGTGTGATTTTTTTAATGGCATTCCATAATTTTTTATTATTTGTTTTTGCCGCGGTTTTTATTTCAATTTTTTCGTGTTCGTTTTTTAGTTTTTTCAGAAGTTCGTTACAATAGTTTCTGTATCTTTTATATGTTGTTGCAATATCTTGGTTATTAGGATTCTTTTTTGCTTTTTGATGTAGTTTATCGCGATTCCTCATACATCTCAACAGACCTATGGTGATCCACGGTTTGGTAACTCTCTTGCGATTGGGTGGTTTTATTGGTTTTGTGTTTTTAAGGACTAAATCATTTAATATGTTTGTAAGAAGAGTGACGGCCGAATTAACATTTGTTGCCGAAAATATACCAGAAAAAATTATATTTTTTATGTCAATATCAACTTTGTCGAAGTTTAAGCGTTTGGTCATTTTAACCGTTTTTGTTTGCGGATCGTTCAGTTCTAGAATCAGAATAACAGCATCGTGATCAGTAATAGATGTCTCCGCTACATAGCAGAATGCCTGAAGCCGTGTTTTTATTATGACGTGGTCTAGGCATGTTTTGCTATGGGTTGGAAACGTGTGGGCTGGCAACATACCATGTGATGCCAGAAGATTTAGGTACGATAAGGAGTTGGAGTCTGAGTTGTTTTCTGATATATCTACATTTAAATCGCCAACTAGAATAATATTAGGAAAATTAGACAAGGTTTTCAAATAAAGATCGAGAGACACTGTAAAATTATTTAAGTTTTTGTAGCCAGCCGGTCTGTAAATAGCCAGAACAACTGTAGTTTTATTAATTTTTATAGTAAGGCAATTGCAATCGGATAAAATGGGTTCTTCTACAGATAGGTTAGAGGTTTTTTTGTAATACACTACAACACCTTCGTTTTGAGTTATGTTATTGTTTGTTTGGTTATTATTATAACCATCGATCACTGGGATGTAGTGAGTACGAGGTAGCCAACATTCGGTTAGGACTATTATGTCCCATTCTATTCGTGATCTTGTTAACAATGTCATCAAGTTGGAGGTATTACGCGTTATGCTTCTAATATTCTGGTGGAATATTTTGAGGGGAAAATTAGAACTATTGACGATATTTCTACAGTTGTCTATATCGATTGTTGATGATTTGGCTACTGCAAAGTTGTCAATATCGGATAAAATATCTTTAGTACTGTTGAATTTTTAAATAAATCAATCCGCCATATATTATGTATTCAAAAAGTGAACAGGAGAAAGTGAGAGGTCGAGCTTCTGAGTGTAAAGAGTTAATGAAAGTTGACAAGGAATACAACCAAACTTGGGTTAAATGCATAGAGGGAGTAATTGTACGGATGACTCTAGTATAGTGTAGTTGGCTGCGTGTCTGAAAATATAAAATGGATAGTGATTGTATTGTGATTATTGAAATGTGTTTTGTGTAGTAATGAGGGGTGTAGGATTCATAAAATTTTAACAAAGCATGCTTATTATACGGAATGTATGATTTTTTACAGTCGCAATTTAAGGTCCAGTTCATATTACTAAGGATAATAAGAATATTTAAATACATCATCAAAGTCTCGACATATAGTCATTCCGATAATTTTAACAAATTTAGATTTTCATCGCCTTTGATGAGTATATGTCGGGAACCAATTTCCTTGCGTAGGTAAATATTTCCTTCTTTAGCCCAGCAAAACCTGTAATCATTTGCGTTCGCAAATTGACGGGCTTTATAAAACAGCTTTTTTGTGCTAGGTAGCATATATTCAGCGACAAACACCGGAATTTGATCTCCGGAAATACCAAGGTGACCCGAATGTAGTTTTTCTGGGGCCGTTTTATTTTTATTGAAGCTACGAGCTTTAGCTATTATCTCTTTCTTAATTTGAACTGTTGTTAGTTCTACCACAATTGGTTTCTTAGTGCCGAGTTTTCCTGGTGCCCTATATATGTCACGCACTTCCGACGGTTCAATGGCCATCTCGAGAACTTTGCCAACCTTTTCCAAGATGTGGACTAAATCGTCTCCTGATTCATTCTCATTTATGGGAATATTTCGTAGCTCGATGGTAGACGTGCGTGCTCCAGATTGCAGGTCGTGGTGCAAGTCGGAAATGTGCTCCTCCAAGGACTTTATTTGTTGAATAAAATAAGATCTTTCTTTTTCCAGTTCCTGAGTCTTGACTATCATTTCATCATATTTATTGTTAATGAAAGTAACGGATTTCTCAACTTCTACACTAGTCTCTTCAACTTTTTGGAATTGCGTTTTTAGAGCCGTAATATCTGTAACTAACTTAGACAATGTTGCGTCTTGGTCCGTTTTCCAGGACAGAAGCATCTGCTTTATTTCTACTTTAAATTCGTGAAAATCTATTTTCGGCGAGCAACAGGAACGTTTACGTTTGTAGCGACGCGACACGTTCGTGTCACTGGCATCCCTAGGACTTACTGCTCCACGTTCCGACGGGACTTCATCCGATTCCGAAAAGATATTAGACGGAGTTGATGCCTGAGGCGGGGTGCGTGCACATTTTGGCATGATGATCAGGAATATTCTGTTTTAGTCGATTAATCGTTTGAATAATTTAATTACGAATGCATTCGATTCGATTTGACCACCGATTCGATTTTCAATGTATAATGTGCAATAATTGAACGCAGTTATGATGTAGTGTCAACATTCATGTCATGTCACGTCATTCGGCAGTAGTTATGAGATGATTTGCATTATGATCTATTGTTTGTGTGTAATATATAAAACAAAGTCAGCTGTGAATCAGCTGATTACCGTTGTGTGAGTGAGTTTCAGAGTCCGTGCATGGTTTCGTTCACAGGAATAAGAAGAATCAACTCACAAATTCCAGTCAGGTCCTGCAGAATATCTTGTTTTCCACTAAGGTTGAGCTTATGTATTGAACTTTCACGGTTTATTTCATCCAAATCTCGCTTATATACAATTTTAAATATTTAAAAGTTATGATGCACAAAAAGTTGTTTACTCGGCCAGTGTTGCCAGGGGAGAGGGAATTTATAGGCATAAGATAAGAAGGAGAGGTAGGAGAGTAGCGAGAAAAGCGTAGTCAATGCACGCGGACTTCGTCTCTGGCGGATTGGCAGACTTATAATTTGACACATGGTCATATTTACGCAAGTTGAAGATAAAGCGGATGCAGTTGTTAAGGACCCTGTAAAACTTATTCAGTAAGTCCACGTTCAGGTTAAAGTAGTACACGTCACCATAATCAATTATAGGAAAGATTAAAGACTGCATGAGCGTTACTTCTGTCGTTTCAGGCCAAAAGCTTCTTAGCCGGTAACGGGAGCGTTAAGTCTCATCGGCTCTCTGAGTTACATTAGAAACCTGAGATTGCCAGTTCAATGTAGAGTCAAGATGTAACCGGAGATCTTTTACACTGGGGTTAAATGGAATGATGGAACCGTTAAATATAATAGGTGAAAGAGAAGTAACCACCACATTACTCATCAGTCGTGAGCTTCCAATTACTATCGCCTGACATTTAGTAGGGTTAAACGATACCCCAAATCTACCAGACCAATGGTTTATAGCCTCCTGGTCGAGGTTTAATTCGTCTATAGCATCTAACAATTTATCCACCTGCGTTGCCGTGTACAATTGGCGGTCATATGCATACAGATGACACGCACACCCACTAATACTAACACTGTGACTTCGGTGTCCTCCATAACTTATCTAATGTCACCAGTAACCTTTAGGAAGAAGGAAATGGTTTTATGTCTAAGCTTGAATCCATACTGGAAAGAACTTAGGAGATTGTTACTGTGAACAGACCCAGTAAACTGTTCATGTACGCAAGCCTCTAGCACTTTAGACAGGAAAGGGAGAATAGATATGGGTCGGAAATGATAAGAGAGGGAAGGGTTTGAAATTTTAGGTATTGGTCGAACGTAGGCTTTGCCCCATAGGGATGGGAATTGTCCGAAGTACAGTGAAAAGTTTGTGTAGTGTGAGAGATCGGTAGTAGGAGAAAGTCCAGGATAATAATAACCATAGTACGTCTGATGTCGTCGTAGAGTACAGCCCTGGATTTGATGGATAGGATACTTCTTTTATTTCACCCAATGTGGCCGGGGAAAAGTGAATAGGTTCAATATTGACAGCAGATATATTTGCAATATAGTTCACCGTCTGAGACAAAGTTAGGCGATCCAAATGGCAAGTGGTGGTGAAATGACGGTTGACATCATCCCCCTTTCCATCCTACCATTCTGAATAAGAATTAATCCTGGTAGAGGGTAAGTGGTAGAGAGCAGATGAGGTTTGACCCAACTCTCAGAAACCAGGATAGCAGTTTCTACGTTACTAGTAATTATGAATTCAATTGTTTAACAGATTTCAAATGTTATAAGATCAGCCCAAGCAACTTAAGACCATTATGTCAACCCAAGCCGATTTTAAGAACTTGCAGGACAGTACCTGATTTGTGGCGTGCTTTGCGCGAACTTCCAGAAGGCGTTAGCTTGCAGCAGCGGTGTCAACTCAGCCCATAGCCAGGCGTCGTGTGCGGGAGGTAAATGCAAAGTGAAGTACTCAAGGCCTTGCAGATTGCTGGTTATTATGCGGTTCATTTGTAGCTCTCGCTCTTCTACATTTTCGATCCTGTAAAAACATTTCAGATTTATGAATCAACGTCATCATCACTTAGTCAACTTTGACTTTGACTTTGTTACCAATCGAATACCATTGTCAGTGAAAAGTGTGTATGACACTGTGAGGTCTTCTGTTTCAGAGGTGGTAAGTAGCACATAATATGAACCATAACTGAGCTGATGATCTATTGAGATATCTAGTCCGTTTAAATTTATGGTTTGGAAAAACATACTAACCAGATTAAGTAAAGAACTACACACGTTCAAAATAAATAATCGAATTTCAATATTAATTCTGAGGTCTGATTAACATTTGTATTAAATCATTTATTTATTTATTGTTTATTTGCCATCATGCACATCACAATTCATTTCAGTCATTATAACTATCCAATAAAATTGGAGTACATAAACCCTGTAAGGGCACTGCAACATAACATTTGAATAGCCATTGAGTCATTAAACAATATAAGATTTCACATTAAGGAAAGAGGATTTAATTATAGACTTAATGTAATAGATTTACAGTCAGTGTGTTGAAATGACATTAAATAGGACACGTATTGTCAGCTGTTTTGTATTAATAATGTCGCTTGTTATCAATAAAATTGTAAATGGAATGTCAGAAATTCAATTACCTTTCTTTTCTTAAATGTTTAAAATTGTGTTTAGGACTGTGTTATGAATTTATTTATCCAATTTAAATTGTTCTACTGTATAGTAACATTTATTAATCAACAGTGTTTTTAATTTTCTATTGAATATTTGATCCTTTTCTTCATTTTTTAAGTGTTCGGGGAGCTTGTTATAAATAGTAATGATTCTATAATCCGGACTACTTTTCATTATTTCTAGATTAATGGTCGGTGGCAACAGTTTATGTTTATTCCTACGGTTATAATTTATACATATTTGTATTGTATTTGTTTTGCGTTGTCTTATATTACTAAGGATACGGACACATTTCTTTTGTAGAATAAACAAATCATTGAAGTCAGTACTGTCGCCCCACAGTATGATCCCATAATTGAACCAGGCGTAAGCGTATGCGTAGTACGTTGCTAATGCTGTCTCATAATTAGTTGTGGACTTTAGTTTACTGAGTGCGTAAATGAATCGCGACATTTTGCATTTAATTCTTTCGACATGTTTTTTCCAATTTAAATTACAGTCCAATGTTATTCCTAGGAGGGTAAAATCAATAATCTGCTGTATATTTAGGCTTGTAAGTAGCTTATCTATATTCAATGGTTTCCTTTGATATGTCCGAAATTGTAAAATATTTGTTTTATTTAAATTTACTTCTAAATTATGCTGTTGGAGCCAATATTTGATATCTTTAAAACTATTCTCTATGCATAGGGAACCCTTAATATTATCATTACATTTAAATAATAAAGACACGTCATCTGCAAATAAAACACACGGGGATTGTATTGTTTTTGGTAAATCATTGATATAAATTAAGAAAAGAATACATCCTAATACACTGCCTTGTGGTATGGAGTTGTTTACTGTTTTTGTATGTGATTGGATATCCTGTAATTCGTTTGTTTGTTTGTTGTAATATTCAATATGCACAAATTGCTTCCTGTCTTTTAGATATGATTTCAACCAGTTGTAGGCTTTGTCTCTAATTCCTAGGCCATATATTTTCTGTAACAGTATGTCATGACATACTTTATCATATGCCTTTGTCATATCTAGAAATAGGCCTAGCGCGTATTGTTTTTGATTTACATATTTATAAATTTCTTGTACATATTTATATGTCGCCAACGTGGTTGATCTTTTTTGTCTAAATCCGTATTGATTAATATCTAATAAACCATATTTTTCTAGGAAACTGTAAATTCTTTTTGCCATGGTTTTTTCAAATATTTTTGATATAGTAGGTAGTAAGTAGTAGTAGTAGGTAGACGAAAAGCACTGGGTTCAAGGACGTTGGCGCCTTTTTTATGTACAGGTCTAATTTTTGCGTATTTAAGTTTCTCCGGGAATTTACCTTCGTCTAATGATATGTTTATTAACTTAGTTAAGGGTGGGGACAATTCTTTACTACATGTTTTAATCAATATTGGCGGTATGTCATCGACTCCACAGCTTCGTTTGTTGCTCATTTTATTTATAACATCTAAGATTTTTCGTTCGGTTGTTGGTCGTACAAAGAGTGAGTTAAGAGGCGGCGGTGTTAGGATTGAGCTTGACTTTGCAGGGGCGCTTAATGAGGAGTTACCGATCGAAGCGAAATAGTCGTTAAATATATTAGCAACCGTAGAATAGAATAGAATAAATTTATTTGCTCAAACATGTGTGTACATACATAAATGTCATGTGCATGCAAGATAACAAAAAAGTCAAAATCTGTTCTAACATGTTTACCACGTGCCATGGCGTGCAAATATTAAAGATTATTTAATTTCCTATATATATGGCTTCGTATTCGGACAACTTGTTGTATTATTTTGCAGCGTAAGACAAATATTTTTGTTTTTAATGCGTGATAAAAGATCAGGTTTATCAATATTCTTTATTATTCTCCACATAGATTTCGACTTATTTTGTGACAGTTTCATTTCTTTGATATAGTTTAGTTTCTTTGACATTTTGACACATTTTTTCAAAACTTTTCCGTATAGTAAATAATGTTTTTTTAAGATTTCATTTCTCGTTTGGTCTACTATTATCTTAAGTAATCTTTTATGATTACAAGATTTTTTTAAGCCGGTAGTTAGGAAGGTGTTTATTTTATTTAACTTTATATTAACTCGTTTTTAGGTATATGTTTATCTAGGAGCGTTTGTAACATGTTACTGAATATATTATAATTTATATCTATATTCTGGTTCTCTAATATTATTGTAGTCCAATCTATTTGGGATAGGCTACTTTTAAATTCATTCATAGTTCGTTCGTTGAAGAATCTTTTGGTAGTAAAATAATTAAATATGGGGTTTTCTTTGCTGATTAATTGAGATTGAGAATATATGATACTGTTATGGTCGGAGATGCCAGTATTTGTTACATTTAATTCATATTGTTTATGATTCGTAAATATTAAATCTATACATGTCGATGTTGTTTTTGTCTGTCTTGTCGGTTTATTAACAATTTGATGGAGATTATGTTCTAGCATCAAGTTTTCGAGTCTCTTATATTGTTTGCAGATGGTCGAGTTATTAATATTGAAGTCTCCATTTATAACTATACATTTATTACTATATTTTAGTTTAATTAGATTAAGTATTTGCGTGATGGCTTTAAAAAACGTTTCAATTTCGCGATCCGGACGGTATATATTAATTAATACAGTATTTTGTTTTTTTACTTCTACAGCACAGCATTCTACAATTAATTCAATTGATAAGTTGGTGAAGTCTGTATTCTATTCCGTCGCGTATAAGGATGGCTACGCCTCCTCCACGATGATCGCGTCGGTAATATGCGGCGGCGAAGTGATAGTTGTTTATTTTGACTATGTCTTTTTTTTCTTCACGTATCCACGTCTCGGTTAAACAGATAGATTGATACTAGGTTTTTTCTATATAGGTTTCTAATATGTGTAGTTTATTTTTGATACTCTGTATATTTTGAATAAGAATATTAAAGTCGAAAGGAATCTTGTTTTCTTAGTGTTGCTGAATGGGTATTTATATTTTTGTCGTGTATGTTTTCCAAATTGTCTATGTTTTGTGTCTTCACGGTGTCATTATTAACAGTAGTATTTAAACGTGTCAAGTACAATTCTTCCCGTCGTTTTCTTTGTTCTTGTAAAGAGTTCTTTATCGAGAAATTCAGAGATATATAGTCCCTGCATTTTAAGGTATCTTGTATTACGTAAAATATATTTTGTCATTCTTTTACTGATCAATTCTATTTTAACGGGCCGTCGTGTTCCATTTCGTCCTATTCGGTATATTTCTTCAAAATAGCCTGTAAGATCGATGTTTAGGGTACTTTTAAAAGCATATATTATTCTGTCCTCTAGTTCTTGGTCTGTCTCCATGTTAAATTCATTCAGTCCGTATATTACTAATCTTTTTGAGTTATCTCTCTTGGATATTGTTTGAAGTTGTATTTGCTCTATTTCCTTTTGGAGTTTAGTGTTTTCATATTCCATTTTCTGTATTCTTTCAGTGATACATTGTATGTTTGAATTTATTTTAGTTTGTTCTGAATATAGTTGCTGTGTTTTAGTCGACATTTCTAGCTGTAGTTTAAGAATTGCCTTGTTAAACTCACTTTGAACAGTGTTTTTAATTTCCAATAAAATAGATAGTTTATTTTGTTCCAATTTCTCGTCTAATTTCCTATCTAAGAGTTTACTGATTTCATCTAGTGTAATTGTTTCTGTGTGGTGTATTTCAGTGTTATTTCTGCGATATTCTATACATTTTGGCGATACTTCTAACCTGGCGGTATTTCCTGTTAAACTATAGTCGTCTTGTACTTGGTCGTCAATTGACAAAGTGGTGTCGTTTAGTGTTGATGGTAATTGCTTTCTAACAGGTATTTCGTCATTTTTTAATTTCTTAGCAGCGTTGTCACATGTTGGGCAGCGCCAAGCATTTAGTAATCTAATTTTGTGTTCAAGATAATATGGTGTGGTTATGTTCAAACAACGGTAGTGGTAATTTTTTTTTAAATTAACCTTTACACGTATTACATCGCAGCAATTCTCCCCGAGGTATTGGTTGATGACATGCTGCACAATTCATTTTGTGGGTAACACAAAGATTTATTATAATATGCAAATAATTTAAACTTCTTTTGCTTATAACTTTTTCTGGGCACAATATTTTAAAATGAACTTTTCACAGTTAGTTAGGCCATTTCATTAGTTACACTTGCATATCAAACACAACGTCACAAAGTTATTTAATTCATATTTTTCGAATTGTTTTTGAATAGCAGCTCAAAACACGTCGTAACCGTAACTCAATCCAATCAAAACTTTTTTCCTTAAATAACTTATTATATAACTTTTTTCTTTAAATAGCAGTACTAACCTTTTGCTAATGACGAGTTCTGCATTTCCGATGAGGTTATCTAGTAGGTGCGCGATAACCTCCGCCTTGCAGAACGAGATCACTTCCGGCAGCTTGCTGTCGGGGAATGTGCTCTGTTGACAACGTCTGCATGTTGAGATAAGTCATACAACGAATGTAATCTACCCATTGGCTTTATTCCGTTACTTGCCTCTATACTAAATAAGTGCGAAATTGTTGTGCGTTGTTAGATATATACACATTCTTAATGACACTTTTTGCATACTGTGGATTATCATTACAATTGATTTTGTATTATTTGTCTTATGTCGTCTGTTGGCATAACCCATAACCCTGTGTGAGCGAGTTCCGTTCTGCTACTTACGGAGAGCGACAGGTGCGCCTGCGCCTGCGCGGGCGCGTGGTCGTCGTGCTGCGCCTGCAGCCAGGCCGGCAGCAGCGTGGGCGCGGCGTAACCCATAACATAACCCTGTGTGAGCGAGTTCCGTTCTGCTACTTACGGAGAGCGACAGGTGCGCCTGCGCCTGCGCGGGCGCGTGGTCGTCGTGCTGCGCCTGCAGCCAGGCCGGCAGCAGCGTGGGCGCGGCGTAACCCATAACATAACCCTGTGTGAGCGAGTTCCGTTCTGCTACTTACGGAGAGCGACAGGTGCGCCTGCGCCTGCGCGGGCGCGTGGTCGTCGTGCTGCGCCTGCAGCCAGGCCGGCAGCAGCGTGGGCGCGGCGTAACCCATAACATAACCCTGTGTGAGCGAGTTCCGTTCTGCTACTTACGGAGAGCGACAGGTGCGCCTGCGCCTGCGCGGGCGCGTGGTCGTCGTGCTGCGCCTGCAGCCAGGCCGGCAGCAGCGTGGGCGCGGCGTAACCCATAACATAACCCTGTGTGAGCGAGTTCCGTTCTGCTACTTACGGAGAGCGACAGGTGCGCCTGCGCCTGCGCGGGCGCGTGGTCGTCGTGCTGCGCCTGCAGCCAGGCCGGCAGCAGCGTGGGCGCGGCGTAACCCATAACATAACCCTGTGTGAGCGAGTTCCGTTCTGCTACTTACGGAGAGCGACAGGTGCGCCTGCGCCTGCGCGGGCGCGTGGTCGTCGTGCTGCGCCTGCAGCCAGGCCGGCAGCAGCGTGGGCGCGGCGTAACCCATAACATAACCCTGTGTGAGCGAGTTCCGTTCTGCTACTTACGGAGAGCGACAGGTGCGCCTGCGCCTGCGCGGGCGCGTGGTCGTCGTGCTGCGCCTGCAGCCAGGCCGGCAGCAGCGTGGGCGCGGCGTAACCCATAACATAACCCTGTGTGAGCGAGTTCCGTTCTGCTACTTACGGAGAGCGACAGGTGCGCCTGCGCCTGCGCGGGCGCGTGGTCGTCGTGCTGCGCCTGCAGCCAGGCCGGCAGCAGCGTGGGCGCGGCGTAACCCATAACATAACCCTGTGTGAGCGAGTTCCGTTCTGCTACTTACGGAGAGCGACAGGTGCGCCTGCGCCTGCGCGGGCGCGTGGTCGTCGTGCTGCGCCTGCAGCCAGGCCGGCAGCAGCGTGGGCGCGGCGTAACCCATAACATAACCCTGTGTGAGCGAGTTCCGTTCTGCTACTTACGGAGAGCGACAGGTGCGCCTGCGCCTGCGCGGGCGCGTGGTCGTCGTGCTGCGCCTGCAGCCAGGCCGGCAGCAGCGTGGGCGCGGCGTAACCCATAACATAACCCTGTGTGAGCGAGTTCCGTTCTGCTACTTACGGAGAGCGACAGGTGCGCCTGCGCCTGCGCGGGCGCGTGGTCGTCGTGCTGCGCCTGCAGCCAGGCCGGCAGCAGCGTGGGCGCGGCGTAACCCATAACATAACCCTGTGTGAACGAGTTCCGTTCTGCTACTTACGGAGAGCGACAGGTGCGCCTGCGCCTGCGCGGGCGCGTGGTCGTCGTGCTGCGCCTGCAGCCAGGCCGGCAGCAGCGTGGGCGCGGCGTAACCCATAATATAACCCTGTGTGAGCGAGTTCCGTTCTGCTACTTACGGAGAGCGACAGGTGCGCCTGCGCCTGCGCGGGCGCGTGGTCGTCGTGCTGCGCCTGCAGCCAGGCCGGCAGCAGCGTGGGCGCGGCGTAACCCATAACACAACCCTGTGTGAGCGAGTTCCGTTCTGCTACTTACGGAGAGCGACAGGTGCGCCTGCGCCTGCGCGGGCGCGTGGTCGTCGTGCTGCGCCTGCAGCCAGGCCGGCAGCAGCGTGGGCGCGGCGTAACCCATAACATAACCCTGTGTGAGCGAGTTCCGTTCTGCTACTTACGGAGAGCGACAGGTGCGCCTGCGCCTGCGCGGGCGCGTGGTCGTCGTGCTGCGCCTGCAGCCAGGCCGGCAGCAGCGTGGGCGCGGCGTAACCCATAACATAACCCTGTGTGAGCGAGTTCCGTTCTGCTACTTACGGAGAGCGACAGGTGCGCCTGCGCCTGCGCGGGCGCGTGGTCGTCGTGCTGCGCCTGCAGCCAGGCCGGCAGCAGCGTGGGCGCGGCGTAACCCATAACATAACCCTGTGTGAGCGAGTTCCGTTCTGCTACTTACGGAGAGCGACAGGTGCGCCTGCGCCTGCGCGGGCGCGTGGTCGTCGTGCTGCGCCTGCAGCCAGGCCGGCAGCAGCGTGGGCGCGGCGTAACCCATAACATAACCCTGTGTGAGCGAGTTCCGTTCTGCTACTTACGGAGAGCGACAGGTGCGCCTGCGCCTGCGCGGGCGCGTGGTCGTCGTGCTGCGCCTGCAGCCAGGCCGGCAGCAGCGTGGGCGCGGCGTAACCCATAACATAACCCTGTGTGAGCGAGTTCCGTTCTGCTACTTACGGAGAGCGACAGGTGCGCCTGCGCCTGCGCGGGCGCGTGGTCGTCGTGCTGCGCCTGCAGCCAGGCCGGCAGCAGCGTGGGCGCGGCGTAACCCATAACATAACCCTGTGTGAGCGAGTTCCGTTCTGCTACTTACGGAGAGCGACAGGTGCGCCTGCGCCTGCGCGGGCGCGTGGTCGTCGTGCTGCGCCTGCAGCCAGGCCGGCAGCAGCGTGGGCGCGGCGTAACCCATAACACAACCCTGTGTGAGCGAGTTCCGTTCTGCTACTTACGGAGAGCGACAGGTGCGCCTGCGCCTGCGCGGGCGCGTGGTCGTCGTGCTGCGCCTGCAGCCAGGCCGGCAGCAGCGTGGGCGCGGCGTAACCCATAACATAACCCTGTGTGAGCGAGTTCCGTTCTGCTACTTACGGAGAGCGACAGGTGCGCCTGCGCCTGCGCGGGCGCGTGGTCGTCGTGCTGCGCCTGCAGCCAGGCCGGCAGCAGCGTGGGCGCGGCGTAACCCATAACATAACCCTGTGTGAGCGAGTTCCGTTCTGCTACTTACGGAGAGCGACAGGTGCGCCTGCGCCTGCGCGGGCGCGTGGTCGTCGTGCTGCGCCTGCAGCCAGGCCGGCAGCAGCGTGGGCGCGGCGTAACCCATAACATAACCCTGTGTGAGCGAGTTCCGTTCTGCTACTTACGGAGAGCGACAGGTGCGCCTGCGCCTGCGCGGGCGCGTGGTCGTCGTGCTGCGCCTGCAGCCAGGCCGGCAGCAGCGTGGGCGCGGCGTAACCCATAACATAACCCTGTGTGAGCGAGTTCCGTTCTGCTACTTACGGAGAGCGACAGGTGCGCCTGCGCCTGCGCGGGCGCGTGGTCGTCGTGCTGCGCCTGCAGCCAGGCCGGCAGCAGCGTGGGCGCGGCGTAACCCATAACATAACCCTGTGTGAGCGAGTTCCGTTCTGCTACTTACGGAGAGCGACAGGTGCGCCTGCGCCTGCGCGGGCGCGTGGTCGTCGTGCTGCGCCTGCAGCCAGGCCGGCAGCAGCGTGGGCGCGGCGTAACCCATAACATAACCCTGTGTGAGCGAGTTCCGTTCTGCTACTTACGGAGAGCGACAGGTGCGCCTGCGCCTGCGCGGGCGCGTGGTCGTCGTGCTGCGCCTGCAGCCAGGCCGGCAGCAGCGTGGGCGCGGCGTAACCCATAACATAACCCTGTGTGAGCGAGTTCCGTTCTGCTACTTACGGAGAGCGACAGGTGCGCCTGCGCCTGCGCGGGCGCGTGGTCGTCGTGCTGCGCCTGCAGCCAGGCCGGCAGCAGCGTGGGCGCGGCGTAACCCATAACATAACCCTGTGTGAGCGAGTTCCGTTCTGCTACTTACGGAGAGCGACAGGTGCGCCTGCGCCTGCGCGGGCGCGTGGTCGTCGTGCTGCGCCTGCAGCCAGGCCGGCAGCAGCGTGGGCGCGGCGTAACCCATAACATAACCCTGTGTGAGCGAGTTCCGTTCTGCTACTTACGGAGAGCGACAGGTGCGCCTGCGCCTGCGCGGGCGCGTGGTCGTCGTGCTGCGCCTGCAGCCAGGCCGGCAGCAGCGTGGGCGCGGCGTAACCCATAACATAACCCTGTGTGAGCGAGTTCCGTTCTGCTACTTACGGAGAGCGACAGGTGCGCCTGCGCCTGCGCGGGCGCGTGGTCGTCGTGCTGCGCCTGCAGCCAGGCCGGCAGCAGCGTGGGCGCGGCGTAACCCATAACATAACCCTGTGTGAACGAGTTCCGTTCTGCTACTTACGGAGAGCGACAGGTGCGCCTGCGCCTGCGCGGGCGCGTGGTCGTCGTGCTGCGCCTGCAGCCAGGCCGGCAGCAGCGTGGGCGCGGCGTAACCCATAACATAACCCTGTGTGAGCGAGTTCCGTTCTGCTACTTACGGAGAGCGACAGGTGCGCCTGCGCCTGCGCGGGCGCGTGGTCGTCGTGCTGCGCCTGCAGCCAGGCCGGCAGCAGCGTGGGCGCGGCGTAACCCATAACATAACCCTGTGTGAACGAGTTCCGTTCTGCTACTTACGGAGAGCGACAGGTGCGCCTGCGCCTGCGCGGGCGCGTGGTCGTCGTGCTGCGCCTGCAGCCAGGCCGGCAGCAGCGCGCGCAGCGTGGGCGCGGCGCGCCGCCCGCACACGCGCATCACCGCGCCGTGGCACGACTACGGGGGATCACTTTTATATTATAGATTTCAAAGGCTGCTTGCGTGGATTTTATCGTTATGAGAGATGTCTTAAACTAAAATCTATCCAGTTAGTTGACACTACACTGTTCACCGTCTTGGTTTGCAATGTGAACAATTACCATAAAAAGAAAACTGTTTTGACAATATTTCGGTTCAATTAGCTAGTTCATAAATGTTAATGCAGATGATTATGCCAGGTGGCATGACAGACCAATACAGCCAGGCAAAAGTCACAATCAAAAGAAGTACTAAACATAACATTAATGCCTACATGCTGCTCACACATTTACAGTCTTGTATGAATTTTATAATTTGATGTCACAAGAACAATAACTAATAGTCAATCAATGTCATAATATTAAATATATGTAAATAATATCGTTAAAAAATATAACATTTTAAATGATCATGTTAAATGTCAAGTTATTAACTATAAGTAAATAAAATAAAAAAAATGCAATTTTAAATTGTTGGGTGGGTTAAGTGGTTGGTGAATGGGTTAAGTGAAATGTCAAGTTATTTTTACAGTAACAATGTAATTAATTCCAATTTGTAGACATTAAAAATTAAACCTTTGATTGCAAGTTACAAAACTTGCAATCAGATCAATTTGCAGAAGTTATAAAATAAAATTATACAGCGCCAGAGGGTCGCAGTGTGCAGAGGGGAATAGTTTGCCACACATCTTTATCATCGATGTAATGCTTTATGTTAGTATAGTATTGTAGGCTTTCGATATTGAAACGCGCTTAATCAAATTTGAATTTTAGTTCTGGCAAATCGGTAATACTAGAAGGAATTTTGTTGTAGAACCTAATACTGTTTCCCATAATCTGCTAAGTCTAAAGGCAGGCAAGACGTGCTTGTTCTTATTACGAGTATTTAAGTATTTACCTTTTTTATTGAAACTAACAATGTCTGTGCGGATATACATAATATTTTGGAATATATACAAGGATGGTAAAGTTAGTATGTTTATCTTCATAAATAATATAAATAGTTCCCGGAATGACTCGCGAGAGCCCATATTATAAATAGCTCGGACTGCTCTTTTTTGTGATATAAAAATAGACTCAACACCTTCCTAACGGCAAATGCAGCAGAGCTCAGTTTGCCTAAAAGTGCTTTTATATGGGGTCCCCATTGCAATTTTGCATCTACTGTAACGCCCAGAAACACAGTCGCGGGAACTAGATCTAAAGTTTTTCCGTCAAATTTCACTTGAGTACTCACATGGTCCCATTTGCCGTTGAGAATTTTACACATTTGGTTTTTTCTGCGTTTAGGAGTAGATTATTAACCGAAAACCAATCGGATATCTTACGGAGTATATCATTGGGTTCTACAAGATGCCTATCCTTTCTGTTTACCTTAAATATAAGTGAATTATCGTCAGCAAATAAGATATGTTAGACATTGTATCGTTTATCATATATGGCAAGTCATTGGTATAAACGAGAAATAGAAAAGGGCCCAAAATGTATCCTTGAGGTACTCCTATTTTAACTTGCAGCACCTGTAGATGTGACGTTCTCAATTGCTACTCTTTGATCTCGATTTGCCAGATAGGAAATTAAAAGATCAATAGATCTACCTTGAATTCCGTAGTATTTAAGCTTCATAACGAGCGTGCGTGCGGTGATCCACGCATTCGAACGCCTTGGACAGATCACAAAACACACCCAAAAAATCATGCGCATCCTCCCAAGCTCCCAATACAGTTTTAATGAGAGTAGATCCAGCATCCTCAGTAGATCGTCTTCTTGTAAATCCTGTTTGGCGTGTAATATCCTACTTATGTTAAAATGTGCTAGCATTTGATTTAATATAATTTAGAAGATTTGTTAGAAGATTTTGCTTAAGGCTGGTAGCACGGATATTGGCCTATAGTCAGATGCTATATTTAGGCAACCCATCTTTAGACATTGGTACAATTTTACTGGATTTCATTAGATTAGGAAATATGCCATCCGCGATGCAAGAATTAAATATTATAGCTAAAATTGGCGCGATGTTAACTATTACAGATTCCACGGCTTTCGTTGACAATCCCCATAAGTCCTCAGTTATTTTAACTGCTATTGTTTTAGTTTTTATTATATCAGTATGTGTTACAGACCTGAATTCAAAGTTAGGTACACGTAAATATTTTCTATCGTAATTATGAAAATCGATATAAGGTGTGTAGGACTTTTTGTCATATAGTTCGTATATGACATCTCTACTGTGTCTTATACGCTTGGTTGCCCAGACACTGAACGTTAATTTTAGTTTTAAATATATTTTATTCAGTTTGAAAGCTTTTTGATACTCTTTACAAATAGCATTAAATAGGGTCTGGTACAGTTCATTAAGCAATGCTTGCATTAGCAAGATGCGGCTTTAAATTTTGAAGTTCAGCGCCTAGATTTTTACTAAAATTAACTAGACTTTGTTTTGATAAATTCCTAGTCTATTATTTTGTGACCATTAACTGCTTTATAGTGTAATTTAACAAGCTGGCACTTATGAAAGAATTCCACTAATTGAAGTCTTATTGATTATTTTAACGTTAGTTATAATATTATCTAAACATGTGGCTGAGGTTGGTGTCACTCTAGTCGGCTCAGAAAACAAAAAGCTTAGGTTTGTGGCGACACCTACATAGCCAGCATAACTACAACTTACAACGACACCTACATTAATATTAATTGCAACTCTCCGATGACGTCAAAGAATCCTGAATCACGCTATTAAAGTATTCGAGCAACGCAGGATATATACAGACGTCCAACATCATCAGTTGGGGCTTCGGCCCGCCAGGCATACCATCCGCCTGGCTGGAGGATCCTCCCTTTTCTATGGAGGAACACCACACCTTGTTCCCCATGTTCACCATACTGGCGACCCCTGACCATGAACATCAGCGCAGCCTTCACGATGCAGAGAAGCAATTACTTCGCATCATCGCTATCACTCCCCATCCAATCCCAAGAAGAAGCAAGCAGCAAGTCACACTGCCAGCCAGCAATCTCGGCTACAAGGTTACACCACACGCTGCAGCAAATGCAAGCCTGGTCCCTAACCACATCAGCCCCTTATCTTCAAGCATGGTACAGCATACTGCACCTACGGCTGGTCAAAGCATAGCAACTTCTCCTGGTCCATGCAGCAGTCAGCCACTACGCTTCACTGCACCACTCCGACTCACTAGAGAATACGCAGCATCAGCCCCGACGCACTAGGGATATTCACCGTGAGCAGTTCCGACTCACTGGGACTCCACGGCATTCAATTCCGACGCACTGGAACCATTCACTGGCACATTGGGAAAATTCAGAGGACGCAAGAACAGCTGACTCATCAACCACGGTCACCCTCCGGTCTTCGGGAGTGATGTGGCGACACCTACATCGCCAGCATAACTACAACTTACAACGACATCTACATGAATATTTATTGCAACTCTCCGATGACGTCAAAGAATCCTGAATCACGCTATTAAAGTATTCGAGCAACGCAGCATATATACAGACGTCCAACATCATCAGTTGGGGCTTCGGCCCGCCAGGCATACCATCCGCCAGGCTGGAGGATCCTCCCTTTTCTATGGAGGAACATCACACCTTGTTCCCCATGGGTTAAATGATTTAAACAAGAATATAACAATACGTTTTTTTTCTGTGGTATCTATCAAAATGTCTATATTGAAATCACCACAAACTAATATCTTTTGATCATTTTTTTTTTCCTAAGGGCATCCTCTATTATTGAAAGAAGAAGGGAGCCTATAAACACATAAAATTACAAACTCCCCCATTTCTGCACACGCAAGACAACAAACTCGTTCAACAAATATCTAGTTGTTCTTTAAATGTTAAGTGTTGTTTAATCATAATTAACAACCCTTCTGCTAACACTCTATGGAACGAACTGGCAACTTTAAAATGATTTATACTAAACATAATTTTATCTGCCTTCAACCATGTTTCTGTT
Organism: Diloba caeruleocephala; assembly: GCA_947459985.1. Classification (NCBI taxonomy): domain Eukaryota; kingdom Metazoa; phylum Arthropoda; class Insecta; order Lepidoptera; family Noctuidae; genus Diloba; species Diloba caeruleocephala. The sequence continues at coordinate 28,706,216 of OX381612.1, read as the reverse complement.
CATATAATATCAACATTATGTTTTTCTGTGAATGTGTGAAATGCCAGAGAAGCGATTAATATTCTGATGTGTCATTGTTAAATAGTGACAATCCTTCTCTGTTGTCAAACACTTAAGTTTTAATTAACATTTTGTTTGACCACATTATGATTAGTATTGCTACTAATTAGAGTGGAGGTAGGAGATAGCTTTGTCATACTACTTATGACTGAGTTAATATTATAAGCTACTAGTGTAGCAAGGTGACGCTTACATCTAAAAGGCAGATACACGGTATTGCCAGTCATTTTAAATTTACCAACAAAACCATTGGTATCAAAAAATATTGACTTGTATGACATAACATGTTAAAACTATAGTGACTTACTAACAAGTGCATAAACATATTTAGCACATGAATATAGTGGTTTTGTTCCTCTGGCAAGTGATAGTAGCAAAATGCACACAATTTTTTTTATTTTTGCCCCACACTAGGATTTCTCCTGTGTCATGGGTGCGTTTACAGACATAAATTCCACATACAATACACCCAGACCCGGAACAACTACCTGCAGATCATACAAATAATTGTACTTATAAGTAAAAGTAATATTACCCTACCACAGTTCAAATTTAACATTAAAACAACACTGTCTGAGATGTTGTGTGCTCTTTGGGGGATTTAGGGTACAGCTTACATTGCGCAGCCAATTTTGCACTGAACTATACTATAGCATGCGTTTAATTTTCGACATTGGAAAACATACCTGCGTCAGCTCTCTAACTCTACGGTCCGTATCAGCTGTGAGTATTTTGTAAAAATGTGCCCAACTAGGAAGTGCCGCCACAACATCCTCCACATCACCATTGATTACAAGTTCAACCAGTTCCTGTAGAGCCTGCGAATAATATTAACATCATAGAGTAATGAAGGAAGTAGGTAGGATATCTCAAAATGTCGGACAGGCAAAACAATCCTTGTGGTATTCAGATTAAGAATATATCACCACTCCATCTCCTCCCATTGATGATATGAAAAGCGACCAAAGGAAATGTTTTACAATGAAAGTACATTTACATTCACAATTCATATGGATAGTAAATATGTATATATTAAAGTATGGTCCCTTGATTTACCAAGAATTAACTCATGAGAATGGTTATTTTTTAAATATATTTGTTAATTGGAATTTAGAATCCACCACACTGTATTACATCACAAACCCGTATGAGCAACAAGGGGTATGATGATTAGATATATGGACCTTATAAAATTTGCTATTGCAAGAGTATGTACGCCACTTGTAAGCCATATCTTGGGGCACAGATATTATAAGGTTGAGGTAAGCAAATATCGTGAAAAATACAAACAACAATAAAATTTATCATGTTATACCTTAGCTCTAGTGATGGGATCCTTCTTGTTCAGCTTCTTTATGCACATTTGGAACTCAGGGTTAAGACCCTGTTCCAAATTGGCAGCAGCGAGTGTAGGGAACAATGCTGGGAGAGGTTTCCCACTACCCAGTGTTACCAGCCCTCCATCTAGACTCACTCCACTGTTCAGTAAATCGGCACTACGGCTACTGCTTGAAGGCTATAAATAATTATAAACGGACAAGTCATACTTTTCTGTAAATGTTTTACAATAAAAGTTCATTCGCATTCACAGTTAATATGGATATAAACTAATAAATAGAAACCATAAATAACTTGGACAAAAAGAAATCCTTGTTCAAGTTCATGTGAGTAAAGACTTTCGCTTGTAGAAAAGTCCACTCATTTTCTATATCGATAAATAAATATCGCCAATTACACAAAGTAAGGTAACGTTATACAATAATACATCGCAATGATTGTGACATGGAAAACTATTCATGGTTATACTTACTCTAACATTATTTTTAGTCCTTTGGCTTTGTTTAGTTTTACCACCCATTTTATAATTTAAGCACTGTTATAGCAGACAAATATACATATTTTTGTGTGTTATTCGATAATAATTATTTACACTACGATTTTAAAAATTATTACTTGTAAGAACAGTAAGCAACGCTGACTACAATTTACAATTTATGACAGATGTAAACGTCATTTACGTAATGTCAACGCTAGTTTGACATTAGATAGTTATAGAATCGAGAAGATTTCGAATCGATGGAGATTTCAACCGGTAAGCGCTAGTTGCCCACATATTTTATAGATTTTTTTCTTTTTTTGAGATATATTTTATGAATATGTAAAGATTCATTATTCTAAACACCGTACGACGTTGCCTTATACTTGACATTGTCGAAATTGTGGAAGATACTCTACAGAAGCCATAATCTAAGAGAAGAAGAAGAAGAAGAATCGTTTATGAAGGTAGGTAGCCATGATTTGTATTTTTTTTTAGTATTCTTTCGAGAGATAAAGATTTCGTTTTGGCTGAATATTACTTCATCTTAAAAAAAATTGAATTATCAATACTTATAAATTATAAATTTGTGACTTTTATAGTCAAATAAAAAATCATCATGTTATCCTACCAGCCGAAGGACGTCCACTGCTGAACAAGGCCTCACCGATAGATTTCCATAACCGGGGGCGCTGGGGACTCCATCGATATTTATTAGTCCGGAACCGAAACTGAGCTGCCCTGCTCCCTGGTGGACAGGGTCGGCTATGCTGGCAGATCATAAAAATTGTAGTGCAGTGGTCTCTTTCTGTAAGAGCGACATGCTGCAGAAGGGGACCGCAGAGCGGGATCAAGGGAAGGCTGATCCTACATGGAGAAGGATGAAACGGCGCCGAGGTAACAACCGCCCCGGCGTCCAGGTCCAACACGCCTGAGCCCCCTGCCGTCAGTTCATGGTGCGGGGCCGCGGGGGTCGCGGGCGTGCAGATTGGGAAGTCTGTGTGCTCATACCGAGCGACCCCCGGGAAGACGGTGGCGCGCACGTGGTTATGTGCCGCCATATGCGCAGCACAACTCACAGCGAGACTTAGGGGATCCTTTACAATCCTCCCCGAGAAGTGCCTGGGGGCGGCCTTTTTGGAGCCGCCTGCCCTCCGCTAGAGGACCGCTTTACAGTAATCCCCGAGATTTAATATCAACAACTAAAGGTGGGGCACCATGGGCGGCTCTAGTGTGATCTTACGAGGACCTGGGGCTCCCCTTTGGTGCTGAAGATAATCGCTCCAGTTGTTTTAGCCGGTATTAGCGTCGCATGCCCCTTCGCCAGTCCCCGGGGCGAAAGAAGTTCATGATGAATTTACACCGGAGAACAATAAAAAATAAAAATCATTTAAAAAAGTTTCATCATTTCGGCCGAATGAAGTCCACTGCTGGACACAGGCCTCCCCCAAAGATCACCACAACCACCGATATGGATGTGTTGTGAGCACATTGGGGGGTTTTGCCATAATCGCCACGCTTGGCAGGCGGGTTGGCGATCGCAGTTGAGCTGTTAATGTACTCGAAGGACGCCGCTGCCCATCCTCCAGCTAAAAAAAAAAAAAGTTTAAGATTCTCAGTCTGAGAATCCGTTTTGTTCGTCGAGTACAATTTAAACTTTATGTTGGTATCATAATAGAACAGGTAAATAAATACTTAGTGTGTGGGTGACTCGCATCACTGTCACCTTGTGTATCTTGTTGCTCGGTAGTTAATGTGCCAGTGTTAAGCTTTAATACAAAACTCCTTTTTGCACCTTCTAAAAATATAAAAGTTCTTGGACTACTTATTTTCTACATAAACTTACTACCAAATACTGTAATATTATTTTCAATCAGGCTTCATGTTCCATAGTATTAGTTTTATGCAACTTTTAGAGGTTTATACGCATACTTATAATGTATAACACTATCTCCTAGTAGGCATTAAGCTTCAATATAATATCAACATCATATCAGCCAAAGGACGTTAACTGCTGAACAAAGCACTCCTCCACAGATTTCCATAACGAGCGGTTACATGCCCTCATCCAACGACTCCCAGCGACCTTCACCAGGTCGTCTGTCCACCTCGTTGGAGGTCGTCCTACGTTCCGTTTTTCGGTACGTGGTCTCCACGCTAGAACCTTGTTACCCCAACGTTCTACGAGCAATATCGGGGCATATTGCCAGTTCGTATTATTGTACGAATTCTTTTAGCTATGTTGGCAACTTTAGTTCTTCTAATTCGATCTCGCAGAGAAATACCAATATGTCATCACTGGTAACACACACTGGTTAAAGACTTTCGTCTTGAGGCATTGTGGTATTGTTGATTGTTGATAGACGTTGCGAAGTTTCCTGAACGCCCAGCCGACTCGAATTCAAAGATTTGACCTCTTTCTTGGAGTTGGACCTGCCTAACTGGATAGTTTGTCCCAGGTAGACATACTTGTCAACAACGTCGGGAACAAAGTTCCCAACGGATATTGAGAAGGGCACGACATGGGCATTTGACATGACTGTCACCCATGTTCATTTTAAGGGCCACCTGTTGGGAAACTCTGTTGATATCATCGAGCGTTGTGCTGAGCTCTTGCAGTGATTCTGCCATGATTACGCTGTCGTCGGCAAATCGAAGGTGAGTAATATACTCACCATTAATGTTAATGCCGAATCATTTCCATCCTATTAGCTTGAAGGCATCCTCCATTACAGTGGTGACCAGGTTCGGGCAAATGAACGTTCCCCTGTGTCACACCTCTCTGCAATGGAATTGCGCCCATGCGCTGTTCATGTACTCGGACCGACATGGTGGCGTTTCTGTATAAGAACTTCAACCTTTCGATGTACCAATAGTCAATGTGGCACTGCTGCAGAGACTGGGGCACTGCCCAGGTTTCGATCGAATCGAAGGCTTTCTCATAGTCCACATACGCCAATCATAGTGGCACATTATACTCCTCGGTTTTCTGTATAACCTGCCGCAGTGTATGCATGTGGTCTATGGTACTAAAACCTTTTCGGAAACCAGCTTGTTAGTGAGGCTGGAAGTCATCAAACCTGCACTCGAGACATTTCGTGATGGTCCTTGAAAACAGCTTATAAACATGGCTCAGAAGCGAGATGATCTATAGTTTTTCAACAGGCTGTTGTCACTCATGGTATAATAATGATGTACTATATAACTATGCCGTGTGGTGCCGGCTCAGAATGCCACCACCCCATCTCCTCCCTCGTAAAAGTCGACTAAGGGATTAGTCGGAGGAAGGGCAGCAGCGTCCTTCGGGTACATTAACAACTCAACTGCGATAGCCAACCCGTCTGCCAAGCGTGGCGATTATGGCAAAACCCCCCAATGAGCCCACAACACATCCATATCGACCGTTGTGGTGATCTTTGGGGGAGGCCTGTGTTCAGCAGTGGACTTCATTCGGCCGAAATGATGATGATGATGATGATGATATAACTGTATACCTACTTGTACTGATATCACGCGAAACACTTCGTTCATTCATCATTCATTTCAGCCGAAAAACGTTCACTGTTAGACATAGGCCTCCCCCAAAAATCTCCACTACGACCGCTCTGGGTTTGAGGTGACAATCTGACCGAGTTATATACTTATATATTTTTTCCGTGTGGTATCCGGATTAAATAATGTACTCCATTTTATCCCTAGATGTTGAAAAAGGCGACTTAGGGCCTCCAAACCAGAGGGATGCGCAGCAGCGTCTTCTCCGCCTGCCAAGCGTGGTGAGTATTATTGTAGTATTGGAAAATACTAATAATAATTGAGGCCTTTGTTCAGCAGTGGACGTATAAATGGCTGAGATGATTATGATGATAATAAACTTAATGCCACGCGTGGCAGGCGGGTTCGCGATCGCAATTATGTTGTAATTAATGTACTCGACATTGCTGCCCATTCTCCGGTTAATCTCATAGTCATCTTTTACTATACCTACAGGATGAGATGGAGTGTGTGTTGCCGTGTGGTGCCGGCTCAGAATACCACCACCCCATCTCCTCCCGTGGGTGTCGTAAAAGTCGACTAAGGGATTAGCCGGAGGACGGGCAGCAGCGTCCTTCCAATACATTAATAATCCAACTGCGATCGCCAACCCGTCTGCCAAGCGTGGCGATTATGGCAAAACCCCCCAATGAGCCCACATCACATCCATATCGGTCGTTGTGGTGATCTTTGGGGGAGGCCTGTGTCCAGCAGTGGACTTCATTCGGCCGAAATGATGAGATGGAGTGCTGCTGTTTTTAGCCTGCACTACACAGCACAATATTGTTTATTATTGGAATGGTCGATTGAAAACTCATTGTACTCATAACAAAACAGCCCATTCTGAGCACTGTTGGCTGATATGCTGTAATACAAAACATTGAAAATGGTTGATACTATAAGAGTCTTGTCCTTGAAATAAAGATTTTAATTTTATAATGTGACTATTATTTATTAACTTGCTACTTGTAGTTTTAATAATTATTCGTTTTCGTTTTTGCTACTCAGTTCTGTGGTCAGAGGCGGACTCACCATAAGGCCCAGGCCTAGGGCGCCCAGATATGGGTGGCCGATCGCGGAAGGAAAAAGGTAAAGGTCGCAGGGAAAAGTGAAGAGGCGGCTTGTACTACACTGTGTAGGGCTGCCACGACTACTAATCCGCCTCTGTCGTACATGTTTTTTTAACTTTGCCCCCACACTTGGATTTCTCTTGTGTCGTGGGTATAGTATACAGACATACATTTCCTTTGCACATACACCACACGACCCGAACAACTATCTGTAGATCATACAAATATTTGTTCCGTGCGGGGATTGAACCCCTGACCCATTGCGAAGAAAGCCAACTGCTTAGCCACTGCGCCAAGCTTGGATGGGAGATTATGAATCTTTATGATTAAAATAAATATACTTTTTGCATTGAATTGTCAATATATATATTTTTAATATTCATAAATTCAATATACATTATAATATCAAGTAAAATGAATTACTATAATTTATATAGGCAATATTTTAATTTTAACACATGTTAATCTATAGGTAAGTTTAACAATCTAGAGTACTTAATTTAACAATTATTCAGCAACCTTATGCTGGCACGTGGTCTGCATCCAATCACACAATCTTACAAATACAACAAAGACAAATATGGCAATAGGAATTCACATTAGCTAACTTTACCCCTAAAACTATATATAACTGTATATATACTCACAAAAGGAAGAAAATACTTTTCTGCAATACACTTATTACAAAAGTAACCAACCTTGCTATAGTACATCATGCCATACCAAATAAAAAATAAAATTCTCATATAAAATTTATACTCCAAGCCTTAAAATTATTATTTGGCACAATTAAAAGTAATCTAAAACTAAATGATGGGATGTTTATATATTACAGTTTTCCACATCACATTATCAACATAAGTAATCTTTGGTTTATCTAGCCCACCGGTCACAATTTGGAAATTGTTTACAATAAAAATTATAATTTATATATTAAATTGATCGCTTACTCCATTTATAATTATGGAAAGATGGTTCTATTATTTAACATGTGAGTATTATTCTACCTGGAAATCAATAACTTGCTGAATACTGTTTCATTTAAACTGGAACATTGAAAAGTTGAAGTATCTACCTATGCTAATGGCTGACAATATCTCGATGTGTTAGAATATACTGTGCTTATGAGCCCTTATAATGCACACTATGACGAATAAAGTATATACTGCTTGTAATAATTTATGTAATTCGTTGCTTAGAAACCTTTTAAAATTAATGTTATTTACTTACATTTATAACATATCGAAATAATCATTAGGTATTTCTTAAAATATTATTTATTTTTGCTTAGGAACTCTCTGTTCTATTATACTGTTGTGTGATTAATGTTTGCTACAAGTGAGACTTCAAGTTTTAAAGATAATCAGGGTGTATGAGAAATATAGGTAATGAATTTATTAAGTCAAATTAAGTACATCAACAATTAACTTAATGTATGTACTTTAGATTCTTAAAATTGTGATACAATTTTATATAAATACAATATGTATGAAGGTTGAGGATTTGCTTGCTATTGGAAGTTCTATTAGATGTAAATATCAATACAATTATTAATTAAATTCATATGATTCTATTGAATAATTTAATAAACAGAACAGATTTATTATTGTCACCATATTCATTGTGTAAGACAGCAGTACGGACACTGCAAGTTTTATTGAAAACCTATGTACCATTACCGAGTAATAAAGCGATCATATTTACACATAAATTCTTATTATGTACATTTTATTATTTACAAATTAATAAACATTATTATTTCGTCTAATTAAAGAGTTTTATAAACACAGCAGAGATCCCATAGGAGTCATATGGAATGCTTTCAACTTAATTAAGATTGAATCTATCTAAACACTTAATATTACAATACGAGAAGCTTAGTGTTACAATTTTTTTTGGTTTAATAACAAACGATAACATTTTAAATTTGTTGGGCATGGTGCACTGTGCATTATATATTTGATCATCCACCAATTAGAACATAAAGGCACTACACAGCAATAATTAATAAATAACTTGGGTTTTATGCGGTTAAGGTGATTGCGTGCGGTACCTATCCTTCTTTAGCGATGCTAAAACAGAAGCTGGTGATCGGTGATGAAAAAAGCCACGACCTTGCCAGTTGGCTAGCTGTGCAGTTCTTAGGGACACATAAATTCAAAGTGGGATTTATTGCGAAAATACCTCGGTGCGAGTTCACTCAGAGATGATCTCTGTGATGTTGCACCTGTGTGCTTGAAACACCACATTCAGTACATTTTGGTCGAAATGTAATCGCAGTTCAAGGGTAATTTTGCGTTCATACCTGTTGTCTTTGACGCGAAATTTAACATGTTAGTATAGGAATTGTTTCATTATCAAATTGGTTTATGATTATCGTGTGGTTCATTCTAATAGGTGGATAACCTTATTATGTAGGTAACAGATTTTTCTTTGTGTTAATCAATGACAGTTATCCATAAATCGTTCGTTACCTACAGATGATGGTATAATGGAATTTTCATCAATTAAAAAAAATTCATTATTGCATTGACATTAGGTACCGTGTTGTACGTACGTAGTAGGTACGTAGTTATGTATTATTTGTGATCGGAGTTACCAAATGGAATTATTATGAATAGCAATAATTTATAAATAACGCTAGTATATTGTCATCACAATAGATACACAGGTTTTATCGACATATTCATACGCATTGAACTGCAGAAGAATTTTTATTTACGTCAGGCTTCTTAGGCTGAATTAATGACGTATTTATAAAAAATAATATATCCGAAAAATACTGTGTAAATAGCTTGAAACTGCGCTTTATACTAATTATTAATTTGTCATCAAGCCATGCGTTTATAAAATTACTGTAGTACTTGTACATACTGATAGACGCACATAATATTATAAGGATGATGTCGTTATTTACTAGGTAGTGGCTTAGTCAATAGGTAATTTTGGCCATATTAAATTAATTAATACATTTAAAAAATAATAAAATAACATTTACTATAGTGGAGTATTATGCTACAGGTACTGGCCTTTGGTATTATTAATTAATAAAAACTATACACTTGAAATTGTTTAAACTATAAAAAAGATCAAATATTTTTGGCACGTTACATGGCACTTTAGTGTTATATTTGGCATTTACATTTATAAATAGAAAATCCAAATTATATTCTACAGTATAAAAATATGACGTTGAGCAATGACCTTAATTAAGTTCGAAACGAAAATACCGGGCAATGAATACTTTATTATTTGAGTATTATTATGCGGCTTGTATGGTGTTAACAACACTCGATGAGGTAAGAGTAAAGTATACCTTAAAAGTTCAAATAACACTGGGCAAAGCAATTTAGGTTGTTAAAATGTCTTAGATGTAGTCGATATTTCAGTAAGTATATTTACAATGGGTGTACCAATAAAATTCAAAGCAATTAACACGAATCTGTTCAGATATTAAGGTGCTCTTTTGAATATTAACGAGTGCACTAGAATTAAAAACTCTTTAGACAACGAAAAACAACACCAAACTTATGCTCAACAACCGTTGCTATGTCCAGATTAATCCCTATAGGGCTTGCAAATGGCGAACCTATGGTTCATGTGTTGACTGTAAGAGCCAGAGTGAGAGAATTTCTTGAAGCACTTGCAACACTGGAAGGGTTTTTCACCGGTGTGCAGCCGCTTGTGTTCGGTTAGGTGATGTTTGTGTTTGAATGCCTTCGGGCATTCCAAACACTTATATGGGCGTTGACCTGCGGGACAAATCTAAGATTAGATACGAGTATTAAAAGAAACAAGGCTCATATAATTTAGATACAGTTGAAATGTTTTACTAACCAGAGTGTTCGTATTTGTGTCTCGCGAGAGAGCTTTGCTTTACGAAGGTCTTGTCACATTGATCGCACACGAATTGTCCTTCGCCTTCCTTATATTCCGCCCCTGGCTTAAGCTTAATCTTTTTAAGTACAGTTGCTTCGTCTTCGATTTCGTTTGGTGCTTGCATCTCATCCCAAGGAGGCCGCTCATATGATGGGCTTAAACCTTGCCGGTGGATGTCCGAGGTCAGGTGCATGTTAAGAATAGGGGATCGCGCGTTCGCCATATCGTTGTACTGAAGGAGTTTATCCATCGGTACTAAGGGGTTCACGGGTAGTTTTTGCGGTAGTAATCGTTTCTGTCCATTTATAGTTTCTCCCGGCGACGGAGACAATCGAATATCGGTAAAAGAAGATGAAGAGCAATTGGAATGTGGATAAGTATTCAGATAGTTTGTGCGATGAGGTGTTGTACTTCGCGAGGACTTCTGGCTTAGGTTTACTGCTTCCTCAGAGTCGGAATGTGTCACAGAAATGCTGCACGGCGGTGATGGCGATGGGCTCGACGTAATTGATGGATTAGACTTCTTTGTAGACAAGTCTAATGGCTGGTCAGATGCGGTCAATGTTTGGGTCATCCGTCGTTCTCTAGCTCTGTTGTTTTGGAACCACACTTGAACTACTCTATTATCGAGTCCGATCTGTTGAGCTATTCTTCTGAACTCCTCGCGATTTGGTCGTGGATTTAGCGAATAGTGTTCCTTCAACACAGTCTGTTGATCCTCGCTAAGTGCTGTACGCACCCTGATTTTTCTGTCATTGTCATGTATTGATAACTTATCATCGCGATCTTCTCGATTAAAATCTTCATCTTCACTGGCGCTTATGCCACTTTGTATCGAGACCCGCATTTCGGATTCTAATCTATTGAGAGCTACCGTTTCGGCTACTTGAGCTGCCAAACCTTCGTGTTTTCTGAATACATTTCCACAAAGAACTTTCTCGTGGTCTAATAAATCACTCTTACTAGTAAAAGTTAAGTTACATTTCAAACATCTGTGTGTGTCTTCCGGCTCCTCTTTAATTATGACGTGACGAGTGGGTGGTGACTCTATGCTGGGACAAATATTGCCCGACACAGGGGAAAGCTTCTCTATATTTGTTCTAAAGAAATGTTTTGTCACTGATGCACTTACAGATTCTAATATTGAATGAAAACCTGGATTATTTTCGGCGTCGTAGCCGTTGTTATTTATAGGGACGGATTCAAAGTTACCAGGCGGAGACCTGCCATCGGTGTCCCGTTCCGCTTGCTCCTTTTTTATAGCTACGGCTTCTTCATCTTCTATATCCATTACGAGCTCAGCGCTTCCTTCTGATCGTTTATCATCATCTTCCGTTACTTCTTCGATTAGGTCTTCAGGATCTGCTGGAGGAGGGCTTATCTGCTTTGGACTAGCAGGGTTTTCTATTTTTCTTGGTTGAAACTGTGTTGAAGCTAGCTGCTCTAAAAACTGGCTGAAGGAGGCCGGTATGCTATAAGGAGTAATTCCACTCGCTGGACTCATAGGCATCCCAGGAGGCATATAAAAGGGAATTCCAGGCTGACCCAGTGGTGGACGATGGAAGTTATTCTCTTGCGACGACATGGACGCAAAGAAAGCAGCGGACATTGGAAGGAATGAATTACCGTTTGGTGATATATTATTATTTAACTGTGAAGCAACCATAGCGTTAGTCCTTTTTCGTGACGGACTCCTTTCTGGGTTAAGTGCTGGATTATTTGGTTTAATTCGTCCCATTTTGAGATTCATGACGAGACACTTTTTGGATGTCATGTGACTGGAATAGGAGCCTGAATGCGAAAACTTTTTTCCACAGTTGGCGCACTCAAAGGGTTTTTCCCCGCTGTGTATCCGCAAATGCTCTTTTAGGTGGTGCTTAAATTTAAAAGCTTTATCGCAATCATTGCACTTAAACTTGCGGAGCAACGCGCTCTCATCATGGCTGATCATGTGCCGCTGCAGTCTGTATACGTTTGCGAAGCTTTTGTGGCAGATCTTGCATGACTGTTGACAAAACGAATAATAGCTATTAGTTTTTCCGTATACCTGTTTTTTTACCTAATCTTAGTGCCTTGTTCATTTTCCGATACAATTTTGAAAACATATCTGTTTGTTAATGGTAAATAATACTACTTAGGCGTATAACTTGTACTTAATTAAAAAAACTATATCGGGTATTTTCTGTAAACATTTTTGTTCCTAGCTATTGGACATACCTACGTGTTACAATTTACAATGTTTCATTGTTATGTAATACAATGGGCACTGACATATTTGACTGTATCCACCTGTGTGTTGGGCGCGTGCAGGATCTCGTGGCGCTCGAGCTGCTCGCGCGTGGGGTAGGCTCCGCGGCACTGGCTGCATGAGAATGGCCCGCCAGGACCAAGTGGTGAGCCGCCTCTCTCCTCCTCTTCTTCGGATGGCTTGCCCTCCGAGCCACCTCCGGCCAGCGGACGGACTGTAGGATCGACAAGAGCTGTTAAGTTTAGACAGGTTATAATATTTACGGTCCTACCTTCACCTAAAATTGAATGGGTTGTATGCAAAATCAGCTTCTTAATAAGGCCAACATTGGGCCCTGGAAAATCTGATATTATTAACGCCAGGCAGAAGATTACCTATGATTTGACAGATTTAGATTTACCGATGTACCGTACCGCAGGACTGTACTGTTTTATAATCGTCTGCATGTGCTCGTGTTTTAATCATCATCATCATTTCGGCCGAATGAAATCCACTGCTGGACACAGGCCTCCCCCAAAGATCACCACAACGACCGCTAAGGTGTGTTGTGTGCTCATCGGGGGGTCTTGCCATAATCGCCACGCTTGGCAGACGGGTTGGCGATCGCAGTTGAGTTGTTAATGTACTCGAAGGACGCTGCTGCCCATCCTCCGGTTAATCCCTTAGTCGACTTTTACGACACCCACGGGATGAAATGGGGTGGCGGCATTCTGAGCCGGCCACGTGTTTTAATACTTATTAAATAATAGTTCTAATAGCCGTGTGGTGCCGGCTCAGAATGCCACCACCCCATTTCATCCCGTGGGTGTCGTAAAAGTTGACTAAGGGATTAACCAGAGGATGGGCAGCAGCGTCCTTCGAGTACATTAACAACTCAACTGCGATCGCCAATCCGTCTGCCAAGCGTGGCGATTATGGCAAGACCCCCCAATGAGCACACAACACACCCATATTGGTCGTTGTGGTGATCTTTGGGGGAGGCCTGTGTCCAGCAGTGGACTTCATTCGGCCGAAATAATAAAAAAAAAATAGTTCTAATTCTATCTATCGTTTTACGTTCAAATGTAGTTTTTAATTTCATAATGCCTTGACAAATGGGGAGCTTCTGAATATAAAATACCTCACATGACCTTTCCACTCCCAAATCACAGATACTGGACGCTATGCTGGATAAAAACGGTAATATGTAGTCTTATTTTAACATTATAAGAATATAGATATATAAGTCAATTGACAAAATACTCCCAAACTCGTAACAAATGACAATAGGTTGCGTCTCTTCTCCATAAATAATAATATAACATATGTACATCTCATCACATACATTCAGAACAACTTACAAAATACCTGATGGACAAATATTTATTTATTGAATTTTCAATACCGGTAGGTCCAAGTACAAGTTTTATAATATCTAACTGTACCATAGTGAATGAATAATGAATGTTCTGAGAGTCTTGAGCCGAGAGACGACTTTCTGTGTAGTGTCCAAATTTAGATTATAGCACAACTCTACCTCCTCCCGTGGATGTCGTAAAAGGCGACTAAGGGACTCTGACTCTTAACTAGAGGGCAGCAGCATCCTTTCTGTGGTACAGTTACCATACTGCGCTCACCACCCCGCCAGCCAAGTGGTGCGTACTGGCGAATCCCCCAGTGACTACACAAACAAACAACCGGCCCTAGTGTAACTGATCGTTGTACAAATCTATTGGGAAGGTTTTTTCAGCAGTGGACGGCCTTCAGCTGATATGATGACGATGAGACTTCGTATGAAAATAGGTGAATTGTCGAATTTGATCCTGGAAACTTATGATCGTAATTACAATAGTTGGCAGGCGTATGGTGAATGCAGTAAGTATAGTATGTTTAGCGCGCAGGTCGAGGCTTCTACTCGTACAATAATATCTATAATAATTGCTATGTAGGTACAGCTGCACCATGCACATTAATTAGTCTATTCTTACGGATTCCGAAGAAATGATCTAGTCTATACGACGCTATTATTTGCCGTGTGGTGCCGGCTACGAATAGCACCAACCCATCTCATCTCCGTGGGTGTCGTAAAAGGCGACTATGGCATTAACCGGAGGATGGTCAGCAGCGTCCTTCGAGTACATTACCAACTCAACTGCGATCGCCCACCCGCCTGCCAAGCGTGGCGATTATGGTAAAACCCCCCAATGAGCACACAACATACCAGTGGTGGCCTGTGTCCAGCAGTGGACTTTATTCGGTTGAAATGATGATTCGACGCGGAAACCTCATGGCAACCGTAATTATCAGAGTTTGACACGTTTTAAATATTTAAAATCCCCAAGGTTCGAACGCAATACGAGCGTCATAAACCTCAATTGCAAATAAAACAATTATCCGTACTGCTGGCGATTAGAATTATCGCGGACACCTTTACGGCCGATGTCGCTCTATAAAAACAAATATGGCAGCTACAATTCAATTTGGAGTCGGTTATTTTGGTAATACGAACGGTATTCCAGCGTAATATCGTTTTTAAAAGCGGCGTCGGTGAACGCGTCGTAAATCAAATATAATAAAGAGCAAAACAACGGGGCGACGTATTAATTAGTGCGGCCGCGCGTTGGCCGCGTGTCCTTTACGTACTGAAATCCGTTATCGGAACACCGATATTGAAAGACCGGTAGAAAATACAAGCTCGCTCCGCTACCTACCAGCTTAGTACATACATCTCTTAGTTAAATTTCAAATTCAAATTTATTTATTTCAGGTAGCACATAACCCATATTAGAAAACATCTTTAAATTTTTAGTGCTTTTGCCAATTATTAATCAAACTATTCTTTCATGTTGCCTAACTAAATCTATACGTATTCATACGATACTCAATAACTTGTCTCGAGGTGACGAGCGCCGTGTGTGGCCCCGCAGGCTTCGTTCGGGGTACCAGGACCATTGTTATGAGCGGGCGTGATGCGTGGCTTAGCACCGGGCAAATGACTTCGTCGACGTCCATTTTAAATTGCTCAAAATTTCATATGCTACAAAGTTAAGGTGAATCGTGTTTTTGTGTTTTTCTCGTAACTGGGTGGAAATAACTATCTCCTACACTCGTATTTAATAAACTATTTAGGTACCTATAATACTATCGTTTATAATAAGCGCAAAGGATCGTCTACTTATTATTCATAAAGGAGTCGTTAATGGAACGTTTTATCGAGTAAACACTGAAGGAATACGTAAATATTTATATCAACGCGCTCTTTCTTAGCGTATGAAACTACTCGACAAGAGATGGCGCTAGTACTATCATCAGTTAGTAATTAGGATTAGCATACGAGTATTAATAGTGTTTTCAATTTAGTTTTGTTTTGATATTGTACACTGAAATATTTATTTGCCAGTAACATGGTTAAAAGTTGTTAAGAGTAATTTTAGTACGTTATAGATCTATATCTAAGTCTAGTCTATGGTAGGGCATGCAAAATTACAGAATCTTATGCTGCACATAGGAACAACACATTAAAAACTTAAAGTAAATTTAATCAATGATATACAATTTCAATAAGCCTTAGATTATTTGTGTATCAGGAAATGTTTTATATTATATAAACATTTATCTACGGGCCAATCAAATACACTTACGACTAACTTGGTTAAGGTTGTTAAGCATAGTGTTAAATATTTTTATTACAATTACCTATAATATAGATACATACATATCCTTGATATTTTTCTGTTGCATACTGGTAGAGCGTTTTAGAACAAGGAGTTCAGTTTAGTCTCTAGAGAGGTACCTTCATAGATACACATAAGTAGGTAGGATTTATTTAAAATTAGGTAGAGCATTATATTTACAACTAACTACTATTTTACAAAGGTCTTTGGCAAACTGAACTGAACTGAACTCCTGTGTCGTGGGTGCGTTTACAGACATAAATTCCACACGCTATACACCCAAACCCGGAACAACTACCTGCAGATCAGCAGCCGACTGTGTCAACCACTGCACCAACCGTTGATATTCTTGTTTAAATTTAAATAAGTATAACTGAGTCAAGGGTAGATTATCGTCATGATATCTAATACTGGGGTAGTTATTATAGCAACATATCAGCCAAAAAACGTCCACTGCTGAACAAAGGCCTCCCCCAGAGAGTTTCCACAATTGTATATTTATTTTTTACTTAATTACAACGGTCTTGGACCAATTGCAATAATTAAAGATAGAAGACAGGTAAAATGCAAGACAAAAAATATAAAACAACTAGGGACTAGTCTTTCATAAATTTCTCTCACAATGTTTCTGACATATTAACAATATCTTTTTCCAATCATCCGCAAACAAATCACAACTTGGATGAGAATCCAAGAGTTCATTGAGTACAGCGAAGTATTGGCGAGTTAGCTGGCGCTACCGTGCACCATGAAGGGACAGCAAAGAGCTTGTGTATGGTGTCTGGAGCCAAGAATCGAGCCAGTTCGTTATGCAGGTCTGGTGCATTAATGACCCACAAAGTTTTCCAAACGGTTATAAGCTGGGCACAAGCTCTCTTTACCTCAAGCGAGTTGTAACCGAGGCACTCGAGAAGAAACTTAGTTGGGTAGAGGTATGGATAATAGCTGTTTACGCGTTTATAAAGGTACCTCAGGAAGAATTTTTGTATCTTTTGTAACATAACATAAACGTAGCGTAGGTACTTTCATGAGGATTCCAGACACATGAACTGGACTCGAGTTTGCTGCGAACCAATGCATTAAATATGATCTTAAGTGACATGTGCATTGTGAAATTCACTTCAATTCCGCAGAATGAAACCCAATATTCGGAATTATATATTATTATTACCTTAGCCGTCAGCAGCATATGGTAATGGAATGTGAGATTTCGGTCAAATATGACTCCCATTTCCCCAATCTTTCATTGCCGTAGTTTTATCGATCGTGGTATGGCTTACTTAGCTTGTATTCGAAATCAATTGGGTGCCGCATTCGACCGAAGGTCATAATATAATTTGGCACAATTGAATTCCATTCTGTGGTCTATGCTCCATCTATTGCTGTATAGTCTCCTTTACGGCTAATTTCTAAGTACAAGTTCAAATTATCGCCATAAAGCAGACATTTTGAGTGGCGAAATACTGTTGGGAGATCATCGACAATTATCAAAAAATATAAAGGTCCCAAAATTGAGCCTTGACTGACCCCGGAACGTGTTTGACATGGACGAGTCCCTCGTATATCCCAAGGCTGACAAACTGCTGACGATCGCGTAGGTAGTCTGCGAGGAATCGAAAAAAACCTGAAATGATTTTCCTAAGTTTCGCCAGCAGAATATCATTACCTACTGACCCTATCAAACGACTTCCGTGTTGTCATTTTGGGAGGGAATTTGCCAGTTCTCATCGCGCTTGGCAGGTGAGTTGGAGAGTTGAGAATGGTCACTGTTCGCAGACGTTATGCTGCTGCCCTTCCCTCTGGTTTGGAGTCCCTTGGTCTTTTACAACCTTTAGGGGAGGAGATGGAGTGGTGCTATATTCTGAATCCGGTCACCGCAAGGAATAGTAAATATGCGTATTTATTTCAGAACATTTTGGGGAATGTATCTACTCCTCAAAAATAATTACCCTATTTAAAGCCGTGTTAAATAATACCCGTACCTACAATAATAAATATATACATATATATACCCGTTAAATAATATTTGTCGTGCAAAACGCAGTTATATCGACTCTCCAACATTGCGCTATAGTATGAAATTCTATAATATAAGCGCGATGTAGTCCGTTGAAGAGTTTTGTTATAATAAGTATAGCTTACATTAATTAGCAAAAAGAGATCCAACACGTTTATTATGCTATATTGTCTAACAATATTGTTATATAGAAATACTCTTATACGGTGTAGGTATACTTAATAAATTGCTGAAAAGTATTTGAGAACGGTAGCTCGTTAATGCGCATGAAAAGGGTTTAAATCAGTGGTTAATGATTATTAGTGTTGACTACAACCTCGCAGAATTTTTTGGGAAAATATTTATATAAAAGAACAGTATCGTTATCAAAAAAAAAATGGTATGTGGCGGATTTATATATGTATACATTGTGTTTTCGGAATTTCCTCGATTTTATAGTGTTGATGTAGTTTGACAGATTTTTCTGTTCAAATTTTTCGAACTGAAATTGAATTAAATCGTACGAAATAATCGTATTATTTTTATATATGTATGAATTCATTCTATTTTATTCCGCTTTTTAATAATTAATAATGTATACCTACAACTATTTTTGCTTATCATTACAGACAAAATAAGTGGATATTAATTATGACTGCATCTATCTGTCTGTACCTACATATATTTTAAGCGAATTAATGAATAACCAATATTAATAAACACGGTACCTAGCCAATAAAATGCTGGCCCTGACAATTCTTTATACCATTATAATAAAACACTTTTAAACGGATTAACTCACGTATATACTCGAATTATTGATTTTTGTTTAATTAGAATTAATAAAGTCCCAAACAACACATCACACTAAAAACATCAAGACACTGAGTGATTACTACGTGCATCGAAACAATTTTTGATTAGTTTTGTACGGTAGATAAAATAAAATAAATATTATACGCGATTTAATCCATTTAAAAGTGTTTTATTATAAGATAAATAATCGCGAAAACCTAAAACATTACTGTTCGTACCATATCAATGTGAAATATTTAATTCCTCGTGGAATTTACCTAGCGAGCTAATTGGGTGAATAGTATCTACGTCAATTAATTGGAGATATTTGTGTATACACAGTAAATTAATTGAATACATTGCTGCCTACGCAAGTAAAACAAGAGACATAACATTTTGATTATTTACTAAACTCAGTAATTTCCTGAAACATAATTTTTAAGAGCAACTAATGCAATCTAACATTTAATTTTTTCAATCATTATTGTTTGGCGAATAATTACGTTCTGTCTGACATTGGGTTAAATATCTCATTCCGCCACTCGCCACTAGATGGCGCTGAGCGTCGCAGTCATTCATTGCTACGAGTTGTCCATTCATAGAGACGAGTATGTAAACAACAAATATGTGTTTTATTCATATAATAATTCGTGTTTTCAATTTAGGACTGAGATTAACTCGAATGTATTTCATTCTAATTATAAAATTCAAGACTTGGGCGATGCGGGCCTTAGTAATTTTGGTGGTATGATTGATCGGTTTTCTTACTAGGTAGGGAGATAAGTTAAAATTCGTTAGTTAAAAAGTATAAATTAGGTAAGGTTTGTGCCCAACAATACTTGCTTTACTTAATTGATGGGTTCAGTAAACATTCCGTGCGTATCGCTTATTAGGTGGAGCGGACGTACACCTACACACGACACTATCGGCGGTACAGTAATCTGTGCGCACGGGCAGAGTGCGTCCGTTAACCGCTGATAAAAAACCTACACACACGCACATGACTGCGCCACGCTTCCTATTGCTGCTACAACAAATAACAATTATCGCACACACGCACACGCGCGCCGTGTAGTCGAAGAGATAAGAGTTTGATTGTTGATCGTAGCACACAAACGCGAGCGGTGGTGATTGGTCGCACCTGTGCCGGCGGGCGGTGAGGCGCGCGGCGGGGAGCGCCCAAGTGTTTGCTTTACTCGAAGAAAAAACTCCGCCTGTCCGACTGCAGACACCATGTTGTAACCTCTCGCTCGGAATTGTAATTGCGCGTTGAGAGAATTATTATTGAACCGTTGAGACGCGAGCTATTTGTTCAGTTATTGTATCGCATTGTAGTCGTGCCTATGCTATAAGTCTTATTGGCATAGGTACTTGCCTACTAACTGACGTTTACAAAGTATTGTCGTACGCAATATAATTCAAATTATATCAATACACTCAAATATTGAAAATGATATATCAAATCTAATAATACTGGGTTCCTACAATACTATTATAAAGGTAAATGTGGTAATTACAGATGTATAGATGTGTAAAGGCAATAATACCTACTATGTCATGCATTTATAGGTAGGATCATTATTCATTACTGTCTTCATAAATTTTCTTCTAAGACGGGACGGATTTGAAACCGCACAAATTAAAAGTGGTATAATAATAATTTTTATTTCATTTGATAATATTTATGTACGCGATTAACCAGGGATTAACCAGAGGATGGGCAGCAGCGTCCTTCGAGTACATTAACAACTCAACTGCGATCGCCAATCCGTCTGCCAAGCGTGGCGATTATGGCAAGACCCCCCAATGAGCACACAACACACCCATATTGGTCGTTGTGGTGATCTTTGGGGGAGGCCTGTGTCCAGCAGTGGACTTCATTCGGCCGAAATAATAATGTACGCGATGCTACAATGCAACTTCTTCGTAAATTTAGAAACTGCATAGAATTTTATAATGAGGAATGAAACAGTTTTGCTGTAGTAGACATTGGTGATTGTATGTAGGTACTATAAAGGTTTACAGAGATATTTTACTGAAGCAGGTAAAAAATCTTACATGATTCCCAATTGTTAAAAAATATTTTACGAATATATTCTTCATAAAATTCAACTATTCATTATTAAAGAGATTTATACCTATAAATTATTACAAAATTGAGAACTGCAGATACCATCAATGAGTACCTAATAACTCTTAAGGGTACCTACATAGTATAAACTAACTTATTATTATGAATAAGTTTTAAGTTATTCAGACACGTTTTCTATTAATAGTAGGTAATGGGACTCATACGAGGTTCAGTTGTGCCATTTGAAGTAAAGTAGGTACCTAATCTGTACTGACTAATTCAGACAGGAGAGGTGAAAGGCAAAACAGAGCAAAAACCACAGTCGGCTGATTCAGAGCCGTGAGTCACGATATGTAGAGCTGTATCACTGAAATGTTTGACAAGTGATTAACGAATCGACAGACGGGTTCCCGATATTAGCAGAGCAGTTAATTTTGTCTACAACAAACAAGTAATTAGCGATGCAGTACAAGGTATCTGACGAGGTACTTACAATTTGTTTAAGGCAATCGATTCTTGGAATGGTTTGTTTGTATATTAGATATCTTTCATTGGTTTTTCTATTTACCTCCTTATTTATGCTCTAATTTGTTTTGACTCTTGTGATTTCAATTGAAGTATTAATAGTATACCCATTTAAAATAAAAGTCCTTAACGTTAACAAACAATCCATGTTCCTGTTCGTGCATCGTCAACAATAAGATTCATAAAAGTTTGTATGATTTGGATTTTCACAGTTAAGTTGGTAACTACTGTACTAATCAAGATAGAATAGGAACTTATTAAGTACTATTATTCCGTAAAATCATAAAGCTGAATTATGAGTTCTAAATTTTAATAGCGAACTTATACACACGTTTTGAGCTGTAGTGCAGTGCAGTTTATTATAATTAGATTAAAAACTAGAACGTCACATAGAAGCGTCAGTTCGGCGGAGAACAGCCATAAAACGAACTTTTACTAATTTATTTATCCGCGTTCCAAACTTGCGTTTAAAATATTACGCATTGTGGGTCGTTGGAATGCATCAAACGTCTCTATTATTGTATCCACTCCAGACAGGCGGCACTCAAAAGAGGAAGAATAAAATAAAAAGAAGATAGAAAAAGCAAATGAATTAAAACAACATAATCATTTACGATTTAAGACGGTGAAAGCGAGCGGGGTTCCCCTCGACAAACGAAACTTTCTTTCAAGTCTGTGTGTACCTGTTCCCGATTTTCAAGTGGATGAATTATATCCCGAGGGAGACTAGGGGAGATTACCGAACACTGAGGTTATTTCTAATGAAGACGTGCTCCAGTTTTATTTCTAATACCTCAAGAGGAGTTATCATTTTCACCTGCATCCATTCAATAAGATTTGCAGAATATTTGTCAAGGGAAAACTTTTTTCTTTCCAAGTTGTAAAATTGTTTTTAGCACTTTGTGAACTTTCGGGAGGTGTTCAGGTATAACATTGTCAGGTATTTTAAAGTTGCTTTATGAATTAGGTGATGTTAAAAATAATTGTGATAATATAAACACAAAATAAAATGATAGCGAAATATACTTAAATGCAAATAAAAACAAAAAGAAAGGAAGCTTACTTAAGGCCGCAAGCCGCCTGGCTGAGGTGGTAGACGTTGGGACCTGCTTACTCCTCATGTCCGCAAGCCAACCGGCCGCTAAGCATTCGTACCAACCGCCAACTCCCATTAACGAGCTCTGCACTTTCATCGAGTGACACCTGTGTTCTCACACCTCACTGACCGCGACCACGGGCTATCTTATATCGCGACAAGCACTTCGCGACGGCGTCGAAATCGTATCTACGCCGTACTACACCGAGATTTCACAGCCTCCGCTGACGTCAGCGGTAAAAGTCCTAGTTTCAGTATTAAGGGGGTACGTGCACCACGGGCCGTCGGCGGCGCGCTACTCACATCGGCAGGCGCCCCACACGTTGGCCAGGCTCCACAGGCGGTACGAGTAGCTGTCACCATAGCACCCGAACATGCTCTCATCGGTTCTCGCGACCATGGCCCGCGCGCGCGGACTGACGTGCTCGTAGCGACGCGGCGCGCGGTGGAATGAAGCCGGACCGCCTCTCGCCCCGCCCTGCGCGCCCGCGCCCTCCGCACCTCGCGCCCTCCGCACCTCGCGCCGCGCGCCCCTCGCACCTCCCGCGACCTCCCCCCACCTATACTTAATTAGTAGAGCCGACTACCGACTGCGATTGCTGAGCCGTGTCTCACCACGACTAATAATGATACACCGTCGATATTATAACACCTTTGCATTATAACGATTCTCATCATTTTTTAAACCAAACCCGTATGGCCGTGGCTCTACCTTTGGGTTGTTTATTTACATACTCTACGCTCCACCTTCTCGTTGGTAAATCTACCTGTCTCTATCTAACGACCTTACTTTGCATTAATAACTTAGCGAATACGACAATGTAAGTTGGACATGTATTGTGTATCTAGTATCATAATTTATTTAGTTTTACGGCTTTTGTTTTTATTAGATTAAGTCTGTTTTAGAATTAGGTAGGTACCATACAAGCAGAAACGCGGAATAATCTAAATAAAATAAACTTTATTAATTTTATTTTGCGTAATATGTGCCGTTTAATACTACCTAGCTGAAAGCTTTTGGTCTATAATTTAATCGTCGGTGGTCGGGTACCGTTGCACTTTTAGTTCAGCTTTTTGTCGCTAGATGGCGTTAGGCGTCGTACCTCGTACCGAGAACACTCACAAAGTCATCCAAGGCAACTCATGTTATGGGCCCGGCGGTTTATAACAATCTGCTTGGGAGGATATTAAGTAAACCAAGCCTTAACTGTTTTAAAACACAATAAAAGCGCTGGCTTATTGAACAAGAGTTTTATAGTTATAATGAATTTATTAATCTTAAAAAACTATTGTTTATTGACTACCTATGTGATTGTAATATATAATAATGCAATTTAATTTTTGTAATTCAGTATCAATTATGGACTTAGTATTTTTAATCATGATGATGATTACCTATGAGTTAGATGCATGATATGTAAAATGAAGGACATGTAAGAAAAACTTACCAATAAAAACTTATGACTTATCACTTCTGTAGTTTCAGGTGATGAGTTTCATCCCTTCATACAAAATAATACCTATTAATTATGAGCTCAAATATCAGTACTAAACAATATCTTTACTGAAAATTATTTATCAGGCCCGCTATCAATATATCGTTGTCGCATATTATTGTTTTATACAAACACCTATACTAGGGTACCTACCTATTTTAAGATTATTAACTGACGCAACGATAACGACACCTATCATAAATAATGTATAAATATAATTAGTACATGGAAAAGAGACCATTGTCCTTAAACTATAAGTAAACTCTACAACTGCTAAAAATGTGTAGATATCTACTCGTTCATTCCGCTTGTTACATTTGTTGTAGCTGACATTAAAACATTTCTAAATTTAAAAAACTACATGGATGTCAGAGAATACCTATTTCTTACACAATGAGTCTACCTACCTATTTATAATAGGTAGGTGCCTACATATAATTGTTTTATACATATTTGCTATTGTCATAATAAGGTAATAATCTAACGGACGATAACTAGGCGATACACTAATTACAGTTTGTTGTTATAACTAATAGTCAAACTCTTAATGATTTGTTTTCAGTAGCAGCATGTGTGGCTAAGTTACCGACATGTTTCGTAGATCTAAAATTAGAACAGATCCAATGATTACAATATCTGTGTGTTTTGTTACAAACGAATCTATTGACGTAACAGCTTTATTGGGCATGTATGTTATGAACGTATAACTTCAAGATGTCATCATCATCATATCAGCCACAGGACGTCCACTGCTGAACAAAGGCCTCCCCCTTAGATTTCCACAACGAGCGGTCACATGCCGCTCTCATCCAACGACTCCCAGCGACCTTCACCAGGTCGTCTGTCCACCTCGTTGGAGGTCGTCCCACGCTGCGTTTTCCGGTGCGCGGTCTCCATTCGAGAACCTTTGTGCCCCAACGGCCATCAGTTCTACGAGCAATGTGCCCTGCCCATTGCCACTTCAGTTTACTAATCCTTTCAGCTATGTCGACAACTTTAGTTCTTCTACGGATCTCCTCATTTCTGATTCGATCTCGTAGAGAAATACCAAGCATAGCTCTCTCCATAGCTCGCTGAGTGACCTTGAGCTTTCTTATGAGGCCCATTGTGAGTGACCACGTCTCTGTTCCATATGTCATCACTGGTAACACACACTGGTTAAAGACTTGCGTCTTGAGGCATTGCGGTATTGTTGACGAAAAGACGTTGCGAAGTTTCCCGAACGCTGCCCAGCCGAGTCGGATTCGACGATTGACCTCTTTCTCGAAGTTGGACCTACCTAACTGGACAGTTTGTCCTAGGTAGACATACTCGTCAACAACTTCGAGAACAGAGCTCCCAACGGATATTGGGATGGGCAGGACATGGGCATTTGACATGACTTTTGTCTTGCCCATGTTCATCTTAAGGCCCACCTGTTGGGAAACTCTGTTGAGATCATCGAGCATTGTGCTGAGCTCTTGCAGCGATTCTGCCATGACTACGATGTCATCGGCAAATCGAAGGTGAGTGATATACTCGCCATTGATGTTAATGCCGAATCCTTTCCACTCCAGTAGCTTGAAGGCATCCTCCATTGCAGCGGTGAACAGTTTCGGGGAAATGACGTCCCCCTGTCTCACACCTCTCTGCAATGGAATTGCCCCCGTGCTCTGTTCATGTACTCGGACCGACATGGTGGCGTTTCTGTATAAGCACTTCAACACTTCAATGTACCGATAGTCAATCTGGCACCGCTGCAGAGATTGCAGCACTGCCCAGGTTTCGATCGAATCGAAGGCTTTCTCATAGTCCACAAACGCCAAGCATAGTGGCAGATTATACTCCTCGGTCTTCTGTATAACCTGCCGCAGCGTATGGATGTGGTCTATGGTACTGAAACCTTTTCGGAAACCGGCTTGTTCGGCTTCAAGATGTACCTATTAGGAAATCAAATGACGGCGTTGCGACGCGGCGTGAATCTGATAAGAGACGCGGAAAAATAAGCATTACAATATGTAGGTACGTAGTAAGTACATATAGGTATTGGATAGTGCATTATTATTGTAATGTACGTAATATACGTTGGACCCATAAAAAAACTTGGATACCGCTCGTACCTGGGGTATTGTTTGCTCAAATATTTTAGACTAGCCGTGACCCGCCGGCTTCGTTGGGCGTAAATTTAAGTTTAGTGATAGTTGTTTTAATTACCTATACTAAAAGTATTCCATGTGGTGTTCGGATTAAGAATATAGTACCATTCAATCTCCTCCCGTGGATGTCGTAAAAGATGACTAAGCCAGAGGATGGGCAGCAGCGTAACTTCTGCGGAACAGCGACTATTCTGAACTCACTAACCCGCCTGCCAAGCGTGGTGAGTACTGACAAATTCCCGCCAAAGTAATAACACGATGTGGGTGAATTAAAAAGAAATCTCTTGGATTGATTCTGCGGGCATAGAAAAAAGTGTATGCCGAAGTCATGCCTTGGTTGCGTGATAATTGTTTACCTCTTCCCTCGGAGATCACTGAGCTGTTGGACCCGGTTGACAAACACCTTTACTAATCGTTACGGGCACTCTGAAGACTAAACGTTTGATAACCTGTCTAACTTACGTTCTAACTTTGAAAATGGAAAATGTGTATCCACGCTAGTTATATTATGTGAGGAGAAATAAACGATTTCATTTATTATTATTTATTTATAACTAACTAGAATATCGATTATCCCCCAGTGATTGATTGCTCCATCAAACCTGGATAGCAGTGGTTCCGTGTCAAAGAAATAATCAAATTTAAGGCATATCAAAAACAGATTATATCTCATCAAATTCATTCATATCGGCCATTTATAAGTCCACTGCTGAACAAAGACCTCCCCCATAGATTTCACAACTGTGTCATCATTCTGGGGGGTATTTGCCAATACTCACCACGCTTGGCAAGCGGGTTGGTGAGCGCAGTATGGCTACCGCTTCACAGAAGGGACGCTGCTGCCCATCCCTCTGGTTTAGATTCCCTTAGTCTTAAGCTTAGCCTTTTACGACATCCACGGGAGGAAATGGAGTGGTGCTATATTCTTAATCCGGACACCACACGGATTAAATACGATACGATACGATGATGTTAATCCGAAATTGTTTCATCAATCTTTTAGAATCGGACAAACGTGATTGTGGTGAACGTAGAATGAACATACCCTAAGACGGTTCTGTGAATCTTGCGTCTGGGGTGGCCTTGGGCAACTCGACTCTTTTTCTTTTTTTATTGGTGCCCAGTGGAAATTCTTCATGAACTTCCTTCGCTCCGGGAAGCGCTCATCTTCGGCACCTGAGGCGGCAACTCGACCAACTGTGACAGTATTTATTTGTTGGTTAACAACATTTATAATGAAGGACTTATTATGAAATCGTCATGAAAAGAATAAGTAACGGACAATCACTAGCTAGCGTGGTGGTTGTTAATACCTATATACATCAACGCATTTTAAAATACAATAATTATGCTTCGGACATTGAAAGTGACCTTATACTAACACAATTTTTTTTTTAATAATAATGACAGAATTATCATCTATATTGTAAGGATTTATTAGGTCCCGAAAAGATAAAAGCAAAGCCTACTAATGCTACCACGCTATTATGCGAAACAACAATCAATAAATTCATCATGAAGTAGCAGCAAGTATGCTTTGAACTTTCCAAAGCTCGATTTGCCGCACCTTTGTAACGGCCGAATACTGATATGCCAGTTGATATTAAGTCCCACTTTAATTATTTGAGCCGCCCGGTTAGGTACCGAAAACAGGTTTCTCGAATAGTTACAGCGGGATTTAATATTAACTGGCGTTTCAGTATTCAGCCGTTACACTATCATTATATAATACTAGCTGGGACCCGCGGTTTCACCCGCGTTTTATTTAAAAGAAATTTAGAGTACTTCGACATAGACACTTGACATAGAATAGGTATATTTATTGGATTTCAAGGGATATTTTTTTTACGCGGAACCCTAATTTCTAAAATAAAAGTAGCCTAAGTTATTCCTTATAACATCAGCTATCTGCCAGTGAAGGTCCCGTCAAAATCGGTCCAACCGTTTCGGAGATTATCCGGAACAAACAGACCGACGGACAGACAGACAGACAAAAAATTTAAAAATAGTTTTTTTTGTTATATGTAACGTACTTACTTCCATATGCATTTAGTAAAAAGCTGTTATTTTGACATTACAAACAGACACTTCAATTTTATTTATCTGTATGACGTGATGGACTACGCTGTACGCATACCTAGAAGACGTTCAGTACAATAGGTTTACATCTAGTCAGAATAATTTATGGTCTCATTGCAGAATCCTGTCACAATTATAAACAAAGACCATTGAGTAGCGGTAAACTTACACTACCCTCATAATTTTACCTCCGCATGACAGAACGATTAAATTGAAAAACAAAGCGTAACTCTTGAAAATAAGGCTTAATGTTGTTTGGTAAAACGTCGTTGTGTAACGTAGACAATAGCACCTTGTTTTCCACGTGTGCGCCACGTGCGCGCGCGTCGCCTCGGTGCCACACCCACAGCTTTGTTCAACGCTTCGTTTTGTTTGTTGTAAACTTGCTTCACACTGCAATCTAATTACTTGTTCGCTCGGGGTAATGGCGAGACATGAGTTAACATCGTTCGCCAAAGATTTTTTGTTTAGTTGACATGACCATGCTGTGCCATTCAATGTTGTGCAAACTACTCCAACTCCTCTCGTGGATATCGTAAGAGGCGGCTAAGGGACTCTAACTGGAGGGATGGCCAGCAGCGACTCTACGTTCACCAATCCGCCAGCCAAGCGTGGTAAGTACTGGCAAATTCCCCCCAAAATGACCGTTTATGGGGGAGGCCTTTGTTCAGCAGTGAACGTCTTTTGGCTGATATGATGATGTTGACGATGACGTCAACGCGGCGAACACAGCATACAGAGTGGTATTTTATAAAAATGTTAGAGCATGTTCATCTCGTTCTATAACACGCTATGCCGCGGTGTGGCACTGTGAACTGTTTTATACTCGTAGAGGTACTTATTATCGTTTATGAAATAGTAGCTTGCTGTATTCATAATGACGACCAGAATAGCTCTACAATAAAATCAATGGATGCGATGACTTGCTAAACAAACCAGTAGTAGTATAGCTATGATACTAATCAATAATATGAGAATTTCTATCGCTTTGATAGCACAAGCGCTTGAGAGAAAGCAATCAAATGACAGCACGAGTGGCGTAGTTGCTAGTAGCTTGGAATTCTGTGTTACGCCACGGGTTAGAACCAAGCACGGGAAAAACATAACGTAAATAAATATATAAATGTATATAATAATGTATAGGTACATATCTGTTTGTGCATGGGAGTTTTATGAATAGACAGTGCCCACGATACAGGAGAAATGATCGAGAGGGGCATAGTTAAAAAAACTCTGCAAAATGCAATCCGAATCCGCCGAATTTGCAAAAAACAAAAAAAACAAGCTCTTTTGAAAATAACAAGCTCTAAATCTTGGCCCATATTTAACCATTTCTAACTTAACAAGACACCGGAGGTAAGTTTGTCAAAATATCCTAATTAGTGCGGTGGTAATTCGGAAGTTCTTTTTTATATTGCTTACTTACTTAAACTGTTACTGCGTATTTCTAAATAGGTAGGTACGAAATATATAAAAATACTAAATTGATGAATATATCGCAAACATACATTCTATATAACAATATCATACTAATACAAAAAATGCTAAATAGGGACATACATACACAAACAATATTTACAAAGAAACAGCAAATACAAAAAATTCGGCTCCGAAATGTAAATGATATACAGTTATACAAATCAAGAACCAACTATGGGAAAACAATTGTCATGCACAAAGGTGCTCAAATATACAATACATTACCAAATTATGTAAAAGAAGCAAAACTATGATCACTTTTAAAAAACAACTTGAATTTATGTCTCCGCTAAGGTAATCACACTCAAACACAATGACGGCACGATTGGTGCAGTAGTTGATACAGGCGACTGCTGCGCTCCGGGTCGCAGGTTCGATTCCCGCACGGGACAAATATTTGTATGATCTGCAGGAAGTTGTTCCGGGTTTGGGTCAATCTCAAACTCAATTTTTTTATATCATATAGGTCCTAATAGGCTCTTACGAAAAGTCAAGTTAAGTGCACGGTTCGGAAAAGTCGGTCCTATGGAGTATGTGCGAACAAAGTAGACAAATTGAACGTAAAATACACACAATAACAAAACAGACATGTGTATTGTATGTGGAATTTCTGTCTGTAAACGCACCCACGACACAGGAGAAATCCTAGTGTGGGGCAAAGTTTTTTTTACAGCTTACATACATGGTGCTGAATTACAGGCTTTTATGAAACAATTCACCCGCTTCTTGATTGCATGCGCTTGGAGTGTGGAGTGCAACCTGTGTCACATTAAGTTAGGTCGCGTTACAATAGGTGTATAATGAAGGGTAACTATAGGCGACAGGCGTGCGTGAATGCACGTGGGCCATGCCATAGACACACCGGGACCGTGTGGGGCCACTACGTGTGGTCTGGAGTGTAACCACTCATTACGACTGCACAGAAGTTCCAGAAGATGATTAACACGATTACGACGCTAGACTTTACTGGTACAAGTGCCTTTTTTTTATTGATCCGGTGGAAATACATCATGTACTTCCTTCGCCCCGGGAAAGGGCGAAGGGGCATGCCGGACTCCTACCGGCTAAAACCACCGGAATGATCGACAATGACTGTAAAGCGGTTATCCCCTCTAGCGGAGGGGAGGCGACTGTAAAGAGGCCACCCTCCCAGGCATCTCTCGAGGGGATTGTAAAAGATTCCCCCGAGGCCTCACTATGCGCTGTGCTGCGCGCATAGCGGTACGTGACCACGTGCATATCGCTGTCTTCCCGGGGGTCGCTCGGTATGAGCGCGCAGATTTCCCAATAAGCGCGCTCGCGACCAAAGGCCATATAAAAACGCCAGGGGGCTCAGGCGTGTTGGACACGGGCGCCGCGGTGGTACAAGTGCCTATAACCACCATATTTGCAGATACAACGTGCGCAGATAAATATATGTGTATTTGCAAAAGTAAAAGAATCCAGCTCGAACCTCTCTAGTCACATAATTACACTTAATTTTTAGAAATATAGTGTGTAATTATTATCGTACGATGTCGCTTGTCTTGCTTGAAGATATGTTGTACATATCACAGAGTGAATCTTCTGTAGTTGCCTATCTATGTTGTGTCCCACGCGGGGCTAAGCACTGTGTGCGCTTTGATAATTTTGTGCTGTGTTAATGGATGCGTTCGAGTGGATTGCTATTATCAGTTTGTTTGCTTTCAGTATAAACAAGTTACTGTAGAGTCTTAGTGGAATATTAACACAACAAATTTCACTCCTACTTACAAATTAGCACTCTATGTTGGAATATCTAAAGCAAGATGGCTTTCAGGCCATGTACCTAGAACTTTCTTTGATAGGTTTTAAGTCCACTTCTGTCAATTATTAATTATCACAAAGAATACAAGTTTTATTAAGTTTTCTTACATGTTATAGTTTTTTTTTATGTTCAGACGCTTATGTCTGATACATCAATCATAATTTTGGCTGAATAAAGTCCACTGCTGGACACAGGCCTCCCTCAAAGATGACCACAACGACCAATATCGGTGTGTTGTGTGGTCGCCACGCTTGGCAGGCGGGTTGGCGATCGCAGTTGACCTGGTAATGTATTCTAAGGACGCCGCTGTCCATCCTCCGGCTAACCCCATAGTCGCCTTTATGACACCCACGGGATTAGATGGGTTGGTGCTATTCGTAGCCGGCACCACACGGCTTCATCAATATCTGTCACTATCCTAAAATCCAATATGAGTTATTCCATATCTAACCATTAATTATTATACCAATTTCATTTCCCAAATCTCGTAATATTCCTAGCATTTACCGTTTCTCACGGCAGTGGGTGCGTCGTGGGAGAGTCGCCACATCTGGTCGCCCGGTGCCGCTCGGCACAGGTAACTTATCGTTTTACAGCTTCAACTGCACTGTGACAGCTCTTTATTGCTGCTGTCAAACCAATATTACTTGTGTGTACGCCCATTCATTTGCGTTGTGTAGAGAATTCTTAGTTTACGGCCTGAATGGTTTGTTATCAAGTTAAATTTTGTTTATGGAAATCAAATGCTGGTAATCATTAACCAAAGTGGAAAAGCATCTTCTCGTTAAGCTTGCTACATCCATTAGATTATTACAACTAATAAAATGTAAGATGACCAAAACATTCAACTGATAAAGAGCTTTGAAGGCTACTATATACATTCTGACATGAATTTAAATTATAATTAATATTTCCCTATTATGACGCGAATTGAGAACGAGAAAAACATGAACAACGTAGGTAGGTAGGTACAAGCACACTAATAAACGTTACACCTGTTACAGATGTAATGCCATACCTACCTACAATTTTTTTTTTATTGTTGTCCCACCCTAGGATTTTTTCTTTCACAAATTCCACACACAATAACACCTAGACCCGGAACAACTACATGCAGATCGTACAAATATTTGTTCCGTGCGGGAATCGAACCCATGACCAGGTGCGCAGCAGCCGACTGTATCAGCCACTGCACCAACCGTACCGAATTGCACTAGTTATCGAGATGATTAAAGTGAAACTTTTTAAATGGTCAAAGGAGTATGTATAACGGGTTAATGCAGGAGTCATAATATGGTATCTACAATAAATTACCAACGTAAATGATGGCGTTGTCATATTTGTGTGTCGCGAACATATTGATCGCTGGCAATAATTTTCAAATTTATAACATCTATTTGGCTCCAGCCGGCCATGCGGCCGCGGCGGTGCGTTCACCTATGACATACAATATAATCCGTACGGATTTCCATGTCTATGTTAAACATGTATTATATAACTATTTCTTTCTTTCTTTTTATTGATTGAGTTGCTAAATTATATTAATATTATAAAGGCTTGTTTTGAGTAAAATATGATATGATTATTTGCTTTCTTGCTGGATTGTTTGTTGTAGATGTTTCTCAAGGATCAGAATTTCCAAATAATTAAGTGTCTAAAGTGACGTCGGTACTAACAAATATATATGAGTATAGTATTTTTTTTTATTTTTTTATTAAATAGGTACGTTTATAATATAACCTAAAGCTATTATTAATTTTAAACGCCTACCTTCAGGTAGCTCCCATATGTGTTTGGTGGGGATCTGAAGAAGTTTTTTTTACTTATGTTTAAATATGTTTTGTCCGTATCTTTTGTTGTGACGTTTGATTTGTAAGGATAAGGAAGAAACATATTTTATGTTAAATAGGTTTATATAACGTTTCATGTTTGTGTAAGACGGTACCTAAGTCTTTTATTTCTTTCTTGGCCTTGACTGGACCTTCTCTCTCTGACTAGGCAAACAATCAATTCAGCCTATCTCGGTTCACTGCTAGACAGGGTTCAAAGCTGCAGCTTGATATTCGGTCTTCAGTCGTAGGTTCACCTGGCTGGAGGGTTTCATCTTTCCGTGTTTCATCTACAGTACAACCAATTGGAAACGTGCAGCTTTAAATTCTGAGGTGTCATAAGTGCCAGTATTTTTTTTTTTAAATTAATAACTTTGACTGTGAGTCTTTTCTTGCGGCTACGCATTGTTACAATAATTTTGATGCAAAATTGGTACCTTAATATTTCTCTTAATTGTACAGCCGTGTAGTACCGGCTAAGAATACCACCACCCCATCATCCCGTGGTTGTCGTAAAAGGCGGCTAAAGAGGTGGGATTAGCCGGAAGATGGGCAGCAGCATCGTTCGAGTACAATTATAACTTAACTGCGATCGCCAACCCGTCTGCCAAGCGTAGCGATTATGGCAAAACCCCCCAATGAGCAAACGACACAAACCCGTACCGGTCGTTGTGGTAATCTTTGGGGGAAGCCTCTGTCCAGCGGTGGATGATTTTCGCCTGACACAACACGGTGACGTATATCCAAAATATATAACAAAATGACGAGTGACACATACTGTTTAAATAACAATTGTCTAGTTCGATAAGAACTTATCGTTATTTGTACAATATTTGAAAGTATTGGAGCTGCAGGACGGTAACACAATGATATCGTTACGCGCGGTGGCAGCTGCGGGCCCGCTAGTGCCGTGGCTTAATTGCTAGTTTAGCCAATGCCGTACCGAGGTCGTATCGCGTGGATCTGTGTCGATAATGAGCCGATAGCAAACGCGCGATACGTTTCCGATGCCCGCATACGTGCTCACCTATTATTAGTTCCGCTATTGTCGAGTGTAACGGATTTTTGGATGCTGTGGGAGTTCTGTTTGTGTTATATGGGAAATGTAGTTAAGAGTCATGTAGTATTGGTTCTAACCGATATTATTGAACATGCTTTGGTACCGATTTGTTTGTCCTGCTCGCACTGGACCGATTTTTTCGCACAGCTTGGATTTGGATGAGCTGTATTGTCCTGCCGTGGTGTTGTTCTTCATTGATTTTTAATTATTCCTATTATAGGATGTGGGTGCTACTAGAACTACTAATCAAACGTTTTCCGACGATTATGATTTCGAACGGATGGTAAATTAGGAGAACTCGTTTTAATCGTAATCCATGTTTTGCATATTGATTGGTTGGATATATTAAGTAGTTTCCACACATTATGAGATCGAACATGTTCATATTGCCGATCGGACCGATAGCTGTGCTGAGCTGTCATAATTATAAAATCTACCCAAGATGTAGGTCTACATCATTGAAAACAACTATTAATAACATTAGATAATTTTTAATTAGATGGTTATACCAAAATCACTCTTTTCCTTCCTACTAATGCTAAGTATATAGCTATATAGCTAGGTAGCAGTAGACACTAATTCGTGACAATAAATAAATAAAACAATATGCCGTCATAATAAAAACTGAAGCACGAGACGGGAAACTTAAATATCAAAATCTGGAAGGCGTCCAAATACGTCAATCAAAGCTTATCTGTAATAGCATTATATCCCTTTAAAACTATCAGCTAACAGTTTTGAGTGGTGATAAACACAACGGAATAAAAACAGTGTAATCAGCTTACCGAGTATCCCGAGGTTATCTGTGACCAGCACGCTGTAATCTGGCAACCGATGCGACGTGAGACAAAAACGGTGACATATGGAAAGGATAACGACAGATACGAACGGTTTAGATAATTACATTTTTGTAATAAAATATAAACTGGCTGTGCGTCGATGTGAGATAAGATCTCACTATCATAATTTGAATAATGTTCAGTATTGGTGTGCGTCTACGCAATCATTTTCGAGCCAAGAAGCAATTCGGATTGTTCAAGAAATCAGGAAAGATAGCTGTTAGATTGAAAAGCAGTGTCATTTGAATTAGGCGAGAAACTTAAATTATCGAGATATAACAGCTATATATATGTATCGGTAAATTTATTTGAAAGGGAATCAGTAGGTTATAGTGATTGCGTTAATTAAAAATATGGATGTAACTTTTTATTTTTATTTTTGCTTTTATGTTGTATAATTAACGAATGAAGTTGCTATTTAAGCAATAAATAAAACGTTTTATGATTATAGTATTACGAATACGCACACAGATAAAGAACACGCGCCGCAGTATTTAAAAAATATATTTTAAATGCTCGAATGCCAATTTTACTCATTAATTATTGATAAATAAAAATGGAATTTACGACTTCTTTTTAATAAAATACGATCCTTAAAACAAATATCACTATTTTTGTAGGGTCCCTATATATTGCTTAATATATAGTGACGTACCTGTACATTAGATATATCCTCTTTATGATAAGCTTATAATTGAAGGGATTTTCCAATCGATGAAGACTTGTAGTTCGCTTTACATGATGTTCGTTGTCTCATTATCTCATTTAATAGTGATCGTGGTGAACACGTGTAAGCCTACGTGTCCAGCGTGGGTGTGACCCATTGTGGCTGCGTGCCGTGTCGCGGGACATGTGGCGGCCAGGCGACCCCTGGCCACACCAGTCACGTCTCGGACCTACCAACAAACGCTAATTGTTCTAACTATTGCCAGCTTTGTCCTAAACAATCGCTACTTTAACATTACTGTCTACACCAACCTTACGTCTATTAAAATAAGGTTTGAAATGCCTGAGGTGGGTTGTTAAGAACTTGATCGCAGAAGACGTCGCCAGATGGTCTGACAGGATGCGTTGTGTTTTGTTAGAAGTGTCAAAGTAATAGCCTTTGTACTTGACTTGATAATAAGAGGATGCGAAAGCCGTAAATCTGTTGTTTGTAAAGTATGAAAACTACTTTTAACGAGATAGAAAGGCATTACGGACACGTGGCAATAAGCTTGTATTCAAAAATATTAAGGAGCTTTATCACCGTACTTCATTATTTGTAGTTATAGGTAACTATAAGTATATCACTAACGCCTGTTGGCTATGTACTCCACAGGCACTTCGGCATAAACTCGTTC
The DNA here is from genome assembly GCA_947459985.1 of Diloba caeruleocephala. Lineage (NCBI taxonomy): Eukaryota > Metazoa > Arthropoda > Insecta > Lepidoptera > Noctuidae > Diloba > Diloba caeruleocephala. Next base: position 28,669,430 of record OX381612.1, on the reverse strand, counting down.
ATGATGCTAAAACACATCCATATGAACAAACCCACCAGCAAACAACTTTTTTGACTTTACAGCAAATAATTGTGAGCATTTACAAGTGACCGGGTGATGTATGGAGTGGTGTGAAGCGTTCGTGGCGGCGAGCGATGGCGCGCGCTTGGCAGCGGCTCAAACGTCGCGCGGTAATTTGCGCCATCTCACCTTACCCACGCTTCCGATATTCATTGGAATACTTTCATACAATCTTGCGACCGCAGTTTTTGTGTGTTAACAGGAAAATAATTATTTACTAAAAAGATAACTTTGTTTAGTTTGACTTCTGTTACCGGAAACATATTCGTAAAAAACATTAGATAAAAAGTTGAAACTAATTATATGCTAAGAAATGACCCCAATAGATTAACAACGTGAATTATTAGGTACAGTACATACGTAACGTGGACTAGATAGCGCGCATCTCATAATGCTACGCGCATAAGTTATAAACAAACGGTTGGCAAGTCTTTGTTTCACATTAGCGTTAATAGTTCTGTAAGTCCCCCCAAATGAACAGCGCAGTATTTTTGCCTACGCTAATTTAATATAACATTATTCTCACATCAGAGCGCACAATGGCTCTGCGAAAGTTTTATGCGTCTCTATTGTTTAGAGTGGTTTACAACTCGTAAAAACCGACGTCCCCCCGCTAACTATTGTTATTATTTGCTAATTAATTATAAAGCGCGGATCTGCGGCCGCCCTCGCAGTGACGCGGCTAAAATACTTGCGATATATATACCTACATACATACGTATAACAATTGTACACACTTTTGTTCGATAAGCTCAAGATATTGTATGGACGAGTCTTCTCAAATATATTTACAGCATAATAATGTTATATAGGTTCTACATTCCTCGCAAGTTTCCTTTGTTATTAAGAATTACTATTTTATTATTGGGTATTATCTTGCTTAGGTATAATAACTCACTTTGAGGAAGGAAATCGTAACTAAAACATAGGTAGGTAGTAGTTACTATGCGTAGATACGTAAAGGAAGTATGCTAGCTACCTACGGAGGTGGACATAGCTAATAAATTATTTCCTGCAGGTGAGTATGTAATGTAAGACATTTAATGTATCATCATCATTATCACCAATCAAATCACCAATCCATCAAAGGGGATGCTTGGATTTAACATAGATTTCCACAATTGTGCGGTCATTTTGGAAGCAATTTGCCAATATTCACCACGCTAGGCGGGTTGGGATGGTGAGCGCATGTACAATGCTGCTTTTTCATATATTCATCATTTTATCATACATGTGTGATATATAAGATGATAATATGGTAGTATGCCGTGTGGTGCCGCCTACGAATAGCACCAACCCATCTCATTCCGTGGGTGTCGTAAAAGGAGACTAAGGGATTAGCCGAAGGATGGGCAGCAGCGTCCTTCGAATACATTAGCAGCTCAACTGCGATCGCCAACCCCCCTGCCAAGCGTGGCGATTATAGTAAAACCCCCCAATGAGCACACAACATACCGATGTCGGTTGTTGTGGTGATCTTTGAGGGAGGCCTGTGTCCAGCAGTGGACTTGTTCGGCCGAAATGATGATATTATAGAGATATAATTTTTGGCAGTGTTGTTTTCTGTATTGAGATAATCCACGATATGAAGTTAGATAGGTATTTACGTTCAGTTTTGTGTAACAGTCCTTTTTTATGGTGGAGAAAATGCCTGACGCATACCAAACCTAATCACGCGGTCTCCCCGGACGGTTTGTGGCTTGCACCCACTTAAACCTCCGCCGTGTTTCCTGCATCCGCCGTTGGATGGACCGCGAGAACTGCGTAAATATTACTTTCGCGGCCCATCGGCTGTTGGCCCACGTATGCACCTACCTGCACATACGGCGATATCTACAACATAGCCGCAACTCGAGAGCCGTGCAATGCGGACGGCAGCCTCCCCGACCTGCCGCCCGCTGGCTACTGTTACTGTTACGTACGGCATCACGCGGGCGTTATGTCGCCTGCGGCGGATCGGGTCAGCCAGGGCATCTTCCTCCCTGACCCGCTCCGCCGCCTCCTTCCGCAGACGTCCTCGCAGAAGGATACAACCGCCCCCCAGGCCCCCTCGCTGCCAACCATAGCTTTTAACAAAGCTGGCAGCGAGAGGTCTCCCCCAGTTACTGCCACGAGCTCACGGCGCTGCCGTGCCCAAGCAGGGCACTGCTCGAGAGTGTGCTGCACCGTGTCCTCACTGCAGCTGCACTGATGGCAGACGGGCGTGGCCTCCCGCCTCGCCACTGTGTGCAGGTACTTGCCGAAGCAACCATGCCCCGACAACACCTGCACAAGACGGAAGGACAACATGCCGTGCCTTCTCCGCACCTACTCTTCCAATACCGGCTGGATAGCCACGACAGTCTCCAGTCTCCCCTTCCACTGGCTCATGATGGCTCTTTGGGCCTCTGTGCGCCATCTTAGGACCAATTCAGGTGAAGGCCGAGTACCAGTCTCAGCCCGAACGGTCGCTCCTCGCCAGTATATCTCAGCGAGCACCTGTGCCTCCAGGTCCCACGGGGGGTCGTCGCAAGCGCGCATGCGGGCTCAGTTGATACCGTGCGATATCCACGTATCACCCTGACTGCCATGACTCTTTGTGGTTACAACAGAGCCTTGTTTTGGGTAGTCAGGGATTCCACCCACACTGGAGCGCCGTAAAGCGTCATCGAGCGGACCACTCCCGTGTACATCCGTCGGCAGCCCGCGCTGGGTCCACCCAGATTCGGCAGCAGCCGGCTAAGGGCGGACGCCGTGCCAATCATCTTTGGGGCAAGCTGGTGGAAATGCTCACCGAAGTCCCACCTCCGTTGTGTAACAGTCCTACGCTAACCTGCAAAGTATCGTTGAATATCGTGTTGGCGTTTTACATTTATAGGTAGTACGAACCAACCGATTCTCTCCATAGAATAGCTAAAACCTAATTCGTTCAATATTTTCCTTTCATTGTCCTAAATTATCACGTATTACGTAAATGTTAAATTATTAATATCTATTACAATAATATAATACAATAATATATATACATATATTATTTAATATCCTTATTAAAAATATTGCGTTATTTATCGATTAATTATGTCAAAAATATTGTTTGACTGGAATTCCTACGGACCACTTATTACATTGTTTATTTTATCCCATTTATCTATACGGGTAGTAATATTATGAAGCAGTAATAGTGTTTGTGAGTTTTAGGCATAGATAACCCAGGTTTAGAGAGAGGGCCACGGACCACACGACGCCGTCGTAGAGACGGTGAACTTCCTCGCTCGGTCCCTCTTGATTGGGCAGCACCCGGTGTAACGCTGAGTGCGTTCCTACCCTCTCGACTCGGGAAAATTTGCCGTCGTAGGCAGTAGCCTGACTGAGTACAGTCTGCTTGTAAGTCCGCCATTGTTCCTAATTGTTATAATGCAAATATTGTTTACCGAGAAGGTTAGTACTAATCATAGATTTAGAAATAACTATCACTCATGACTACCAAATAAACATAGACACTGACTTTTTAAACAACTTCGCTACATTTTGATGTGATCTGGGTGAACGAAGTTGTGGGCACTGCTATTTATCATACAAAGTTCGTAAAGTTTAAAATACATAACGTATAAAAAAAAAATATGGAGCGCGCCTTCATCCTGGTCAGGGTTCATGTTGTTTAGTATGTATCATGTAGTAAACTAAAAAACTAATAGTCAATATGCGTATTTTGTTTATGGTTTATTATGCGTTGGCGGAGTCATTGGTGAGTTATGGATTAAGCTGTTACGGTTTAACGTTTAAGACACATTTAGAGGAAATTAAAAAGATTCAAATAAGATTGTTAAAAAGTATAGTAGATAAAAAAACGAATACAAGTGTAAAGATGCCTGTAATCAGATATTTTTAGAATGTAACATAATTCCTGTGGACATAAAAGTTAAATATTTAATAGTGTTAGAAACATATTATACAGATAAATGTAAAAATAAGAAGATCTATAACCATAGTGTTAGGTCGACCAAGAAGGGCAAGTTAATTCAAAGGAAAGTTAATAATTATTATGGGGAAAGAACACTATAGTATTTTGTACCTAAGTTATGCAACAAGTATCCGGCTTTAAGGGAAGACAGAAAAATTTAATGTAAACTGAGGCTTAGAGGGGTCATTAAAGGGTTGTTTGGATATTCTAGAAAAGTAAATAGTAGTGGTAGTAGTTAAGTTAGAATTATAAGATAAATTGGTTTAAAATAAGTAGCATATAAAGGTAAAACCTGTACTAAAGAGCAAAACGCCTACAAACTGCATGAGCAGTTTGGCGAGTAAAATTTATGTATGTTACTTTGAATGTCCTGAATGATAAATAAAAAATAAAAAAAAGTTACATCCAGTGAGGATTTTCTTAAGAATACGAGCCATATCCAAGTTCCTGCATCAAGCTGCATAAGGCGTTGGTCGAGACTATTGGTCATTAGAGCATGTGCAGCGACAACTACCAGCACAATAATTGCTGAGTCCACTTCCCACGAGGTGACACCATCGTGTGCCAAGTGCATTTAATTGTTTTACAGTCTTTGGTGATGGTTGATGGTAATATTATTTTCATAATGTATAAAATGAAAATGGTATAAAAAAACAAACAATAACATACATTTCCGTGCAGTTGTTTCGATTCAATAAATTCGCGTGAAATAATAAATAAAAAAATTCATAAAAAGTCATTAAGGATATCAGTAAGGGTTAGGAGGTTGATCCTTGACGAAGTTTTAGTACTAAGGGTACTTTTTTTTTTTTTTTTTTTTTTTTTTTTCTCTTTATTTAAGGAATTTTTATACATATGTATATGCCAATTCCATCATAACTTAACCTAAAAATAACAAAATAAAAAGTAAACCTCTTAATTCTACTGTCTGCTTAATAATTAACGGGACTAAAGAACACAAACAACTTTTTTGATGCTTCAGATGAAGGTATACAGTCTACAGTACTAAGGGTACTTAGTTTATGGAAAGTTATAGTCTGTTTTTCAATTTATTGTTAAAGTTTCAGTCTATATATATATACATGAGTATGTCTGGTTGAGCTCTATCTACCATGATATTATGTAAGACCAATTGGAATGATTATGCAAACCATTAGCCTCTTTTTTATGGAAATCTGTGCACTGGCTTTATTACTAGGTACTAGATATCAACGAAGAAAACTTGAAGTTAACTGTAGCTAAGCTATAGAAAAGTAACTGTTATCTTCTTACCTTGATCAACATTTACACTTAACTCTAGCATTGCAGAATAAAACATCGTTTACTTTTTACATCTATAACAACTCCCACCAAAACCGGATGTCAGCTCTGCGACAGTAAAGTTGGCAGTTGGCACGTGGCTAGCACGCCATTCGCAACGCTCCGGGTGCGCGGGGCCGCGTACACTCATAACTGCCAGTTTTTCTCGAAAGCACCCATCGAGGTACGCAATTACAAGGAACGCGCCACATCCTCCGCGACGTCTTATTGTGCATAATACTTTGACAATTGTTGTGCAGTCGCTGTTAGTTTTTTATTAACTCTGTTTTTTTTATACTTTGATATTAGATATAATTGGTAACTACCTACTTTAACATCAGAACTTGACGATTTAAGAAAGATTCCCCTTAATCTTAACCGTGAGCAATGACTAGCAAAGGGAAGCCGAAGTTATAACAAAAGGTTAACTTCATGGTTACTTACCAATATAACATGGTTACTTATAAATCATTATCATCATATCGGCCATACAACGCCCACTACTGAACAAAGGCCTCCCCCATAGATTTCCACAACTGTGCTATATTCTTAATCCGGACACCACACGGATAATCATATACTTATATATGATATAGTTTTATTGTTCAATGTTGCCTTTTAATTGAAACAAACTAAACTTATGTTCTGCCGTAGAAGGCATAGAATATACGTACGCACTGTTACGGAAACAAAGTAAATACCCAAAGAATAAGTTCTCTGGCTAAAAATATTTTTTAAATTGCCTTCTATGCTTTTTATTTCCGATAATTTCAGAGCCCAATTTGTATCTTAATCAAAATATATTGCTATTTTGACATCCACTGTAAAATCCACCAATAATCGTATATAATCTAAATATAATAATCCATAAATTGTCGCTTGTCCCCCGTGGTGTCGCCCGTGTCGTGGCGGTGGCGCACTGGCGCGACTCGCTTCCGGCGCAATAAAAACAATGCGCCGATGCGAACCTTTATTGCGGCAGGTTTCCGGCCGCGCCCGCGCCGCTTGTCGCCCCGCAGTAATTACGATACCACTTGCCAATTGCCGCTGCGACTTTTTATTTTTACACTTATATTGAGGGAGCAGTTAGTAACCCCCTTTTCCACAGAGTATTTAGGACTCGGAGCCCGTCTCACGCTGCGATTAGTGGAGCATGGTCTCCACTCTAGAACCTTTCTGCATCAACGAACATCAGTTGTATGAGCAATGTGCCCCGCCCATTGCCAGTTTACTAATCCTTTCCACTATGTCAGTTACTTTCGTTCTTCTACGTATCTTTTCATTTCTGTTCTGTTCATGCAGTGGGCTCATATAGTAGATTCATTTTCATTCAAATGTTTGAACACAGAACTGGATTTAAACTGTAAAGGTGTTTCTTTGGATTAGATCAAAATTGCGGAGTCGCAAGGAATAAATAACGAAATTATATATCAGTTTTTTATAACACAGATATCATTCATCGTACAAGATCCATTCTGTTTAATATTTACGACCGTGACATATAAAAATATTATTAAAAGCTGCGTTCTATTTGTGTCATAAGCGTTTTGAAGTACCGAACAGTATATTGTGAGTTCTTTAGTATCTGTAGAGAAGTAAACAGGGATGTGTGAAACGATCACGTTAATGGTTACTAATTGTGTTTTATTGGTGGGTTCATGTTTGTGAACATGAAAACAAATATATTATAGTTAACGCACGAGATGAAGCGGAACAAAGCGGCTTGCGAGCGCTGGACGCACGCCAACTGTGCCAAAGGTGGAAATTAAACGTCTTGCACGTATACCTTGATGTATTGCGAAAACTTTTGTTCGTACTTTCCTGGCAAAAGAAACAGATTCATTCGAAACAGTGTACAATGTCTTTTGCGTTGATATATTTAGGTATTATTGAGGCAAGGGAACTAGTAAGGTAAATTCAACTGACGCACATAGCAGGCCAGCTGATTTTGAGGATTCATCATATTTGCTTACTTATACCTATCGGTACCTAAACCGTCAAAGATTGTATTGTTCACCTTTTCTGTGTTAGTTTAGTTCGTTTCTAGAATATCTAACTACGTACGCAACTAAGTTATCATTGTGTGAAGAGAAATTGAGGTAAATTGCAAGCAGTACCAAACAGCTTATAAATAACTTGACCGCATGCTATTGTTATATGTTATTGTACTAAAACTAACCGCAACTGTAGTTAGAACATAAATATGTGGTTTCAGCATAGAAAAAGCTTTAAACGACATCTTTCTCTAAATAGAACTTTAGTAGATAGTCGCAGAAGATATGCGAGGAACATTATTAACTGATGTAATTATGGTCGGTGATTTAAGTCGCAATACCGCAATTAACATGTTGCCAAGCAGGTAGGTAGGTAGGTAGTACCTATATGTCACTCTATAAAAACACTCGATTGTCATAATATACTGAAGTATGCCATGCGCTAAATTAATTATGTAGATACCGAAAAATGGACTTAATGCTCTGTCACGTCTGTAAAGTTAAGCAAGTTATAGATGGGCTTAAGTTTTAACATTTCATCAAGACTGCGGTTTCTTCTAAGTATTGAGAATGTTTTAATAATAGTAATGATGAAGGAAAATATCATGAAATGGTAAAGGAAATTATTGTGAGGAAACCTGCACACTTGACAGAGCTGTATAATGTTTTCAATGGTGTGTGTAGTCCGCTAACCCTTTTTTTTTTTTTTTTTTTTTTTATTGGTGCCTAGTGGAAATTCATCATGAACTTCCTTCGCCCCGGGGAAGGACGAAGGGGTATGCCGGACTCCTACCGGCTAAAACCACTGGAGCGGTCATCTTCGGCACCTAAGGGAGGCTCCAGGTCCTCGTATGATCACACTAGAGCCACCCACTGGTGCCACGCCTATTGGCACATCTCGGAGAGGGTGACTGTAAAGCGGTCACCCCCCCAGGGGGATTGTAAAGGATCCCCCAGTGCGTCCCACGGCAGCGCGTGACCACATGCGTGCTACCGTCTTCTCTTGGGTCGCTTGGTGTGGGCACGCAGATTCCCCAATCTACGCACCCGCGAACCCAGAGGTCCCCCACCTTATAGCAACGGCAGGGGTTTTCAGGCGTATCGGAATTAGGCGCCAGGGCGGTTGTTACCCCGGCGCCGTCTCCTTCTTCTTCGAGCGGGATCGGCCCTCTCCCGATCCCGCTCTGCGGTCTCCTTCTGGAGCATGACGCTCTCACAGAAGGAGACCACTGCATTCCAATTTTCGTGCTCTGCCAACATAGCCGACACTACTGCTGGCAGAGAGAGATCTTGCCCGATCCGATCGACCAGGATCCGCCGCTCGGCGGCCCACGCAGGGCACGCCTCGAGCGTGTGCTGTGCGGTGTCCTGGTCGCTATCACAATGGTGGCATTGTGCCGTGGCCTCGCGTCCTATCCTGAGCAGGTACGCGCCGAAACAACCGTGCCCGGTGAGCACCTGCGTCAGGCGGTAGGTGACGCGCTCGCTCCTTTGGAGCCAGGCTCCAAAGAGCGGCAGGACGGCCTCGACGACGCGCTTGGTTGCAAACTGCATCCGCAGGCGATGACGCCACTTTACAAGTGCGCGCCGCCGAGCTAGCCGCCGCAGCTTGTCCAACGCCCCTGGAGGCGCGCCTTCGCCGCTCTGGCGGAGGGAGCGTGTCTGATCGTAGACCCACGCATCCATCTCCGCCAGGATGTCAAAAGGCGGTAGTCCGCTAACCCGCACTAGGCCAGCGCGGTGGACTAAGGTCTAACCCATCTCAACGAGTGAAACGGCCTGTGCTTAGCAGTGGAACAGTCATCATATCAGCCACGGGACGTCCACTGCTAAACAAAGGCCTCCCCCTTAGATTTCCACAACGAGCGGTCACATGCCGCTCTCATCCAACGACTCCCAGTGACCTTCACCAGGTCGTCTCTCCACCTCGTTGGAGGTCGTCCCACGCTGCGTTTTCCGGTGCGCGGTCTCCATTCGAGAACCTTTGTGCCCCAGCGGCCATCAGTTCTACGAGCAATGTGCCCTGCCCATTGCCACTTCAGTTTACTAATCCTTTCAGCTATGTCGACAACTTTAGTTCTTCTATGGATCTCCTCATTTCTGATTCGATCTCGTAGAGAAATACCAAGCATAGCTCTCTCCATAGCTCGCTGAGTGACCTTGAGCTTTCTTATGAGGTCCATTGTGAGTGTGCCAGTAATGGGCTGATTATGTAATAATGACAAGACCGGTAGCGTCCCACTTTTCAAACATTGCAATCGTAACGAACAAAGAACAGTCAATCAAGTTATCTCATCTTCCTAGAACACGGCGAAGTGATCGACAATACGTGAACATTGCGTCTCCGCGCGATCCTTCACCTCCGCCACAGTTATCGCACAGATAATACACACAAATAGGGTACCGATTGACGTCAGAACCGTACACCGCAACGAGGTAACAACGCTATCAGTGAACTCCGTGACCTCCGTATCGCTGCAATAGAGGCCTGTACACCTAGCCGAGAGGCGAGAGCCGCACAACCCCGGCCCCGTTTCGTCAAGGTTCATTTAAATACGACGCAGTATGAGGCGTTAACCTTAAGTTTTGACGATTGTTGTTGTTATAATCGTGTTTCGGGCGCTATCGCAGGTCAGGCTGAGGTTTGCAGGAAATGGTTCAAGCGCCATTATCGTGTTCACGATGTCGGTGTTTTCTTCTCCTTTGTCAATACGGTTCAGCGATGTTCATATTAGAATGTATCCTCTTAATTAGACTGGTCTGGTTTGGCCAAGTCCAATTATAGATAAGTACCTGTGCTTGCCGTGTGGTGTTCAGATTAAGAATACAGCACCACTACATTTCCTCCCATTGGATGTCGTAAAAGGCGACTAAGGGACTCTAAGCTAGAGGGATGGGCAGCAGCATCCCTTCTGTAAAACGTTAGTCATACTGCGCTCACCAACCCGCCTGCCAAGCGTGGTGAGTATTGGCAAATACCCCCCAAAATTACGACACAAATCTTTGGGGGAAACCTTTGTTCAGCAGTGGACGTATAAATGGCCGATATGATGACCTGTGCTTCTGCCAGTATTCTACATTCAAGTAAAATGGAGTAGTAAAACTCAAGAGCTGTTTTCTGATACTTGTATTTAAGTTGATGCCTTTTGTTTCCTCTGCATACAAATTAATTTAATGAAAACTATATAATTTATCATTTACGAAGTAATCGTTATACTTTACTTATACCTATATCTTCCATCTGTCGGTACCGTCTTTGATAAAACTCATAGAAGACTATTGTGTATATTAGGTCTTATTTTAATAATCCACGATATTTTGCATGGTGCCTCAGTAAATGCTTAAGATGATGTACCGAACACAAAAAACCTCTAGGTAAAAATCCATTTCTTTCTTTTGTGTGATGTCGCTACCGTGCGCCGTCTGTTTTGTTTAACGTTACAGACTATCTAAATCAGTCAACCAGCCCTGTCCGCCATTGTCTTACTAGATGCATGTGAATATTAACACAACAAAGAGAACTAGGAAGTAATGAAATAAATGATTTAATAAAATCATTTTTTAAACAGCAAATTTACAAGTTTTTTTTTATACCTACATTATCTTCATCGTTCACCATAGCGCCATGCAAAATATCGTGGACTATTAAATTAAGACCTTGTATACATTGAATATATTTCAAATAATTTCGACCATTTTTGAACTACCGTTCTAACCGTATGTTTGGAAGTGTCTGTATATGTTATTGTAATTTTCAATAACATGTAATTTCCAAGCAATGTATTATTCATTACAATATGTATTGGAGTAATACAAATAGATTTTTTTTTCTTTTAAAGAACTATGACCCACTCTAGGATTTCGCATGTGTCATAGTACAGTTTACAGAAAAGTCAACAAAACTTATATAAATCTCACATGCACAAACTATCTATATTTTGTTCCGTGCGGAGATGGAACCCGCAACACGTTGCGCAGAAAGCCAATAGCTTAGCTCAGCACTGCACCAACCGTGCTGTCATCTTTATTTTCTTCTGGCTAGTGGCCAACCTTGTGTCAGTTGTTCAAGCCTCCCAAAGGCCTCCGACTTGTCTTAACGACTGCCGTCTAATAACAACAACCGGGGCCGACTTTACGTGCTCACCGCAGCACGGAGACTCTCATGCCACTAAACGGTCACCCATCCATAGGCTGATCATGCCAAGCATGGCTTTACCTCACCGACCATTTACAGACTACAGATCCATTTACATTTACATTTATAAGAGGGGGCCAAGAATCGACCCCTGCGGAACACCTCACGTGATCTTCCTCCGCTTTACGCTACCGTCCCTGCCCACGTAGCGAATGTGATGTAATATTACTTACTAAGATTCTATCGTAATACCTGTATTGCATTGTAAATAAACACAGATTTCTAATTTTACTATAAATTTGTTTTATAAATATATTATGATCTTACAAATAATTTTAAATGTGAATAAAAAAATTGTTGTGGTTCCTGACACAGAATATAGGTACCACCCCTCTTCAGCTATGGGTGTCGTAAAAGGCGACTAAAGTTTGATATTAAAAGGATGGGCGTCAGCATCCTCCCGTGTATGTAACAGCATAATCTAGTCACCAAACCACCTGCTTAGCGTGGCAATATCTCTTATGGCCGCTCATTGCCGTGGTTATTGGGAGGCCAACGTTCAGTAGGAAATGCAGCGTGATTTGTGATGTTATAATAATACTATATCATTTCGGCCGAATGAAATCCACTGCTGGACGCAGGCCTCCCCCAAAGTACACCACAACGACCGATATGGGTGTGCTGTGGGGTCGTTGGGGGGTTTTGCCATAATCGCCACGCTTGGCAGACGGGTTGGCGATCGCAGTTGTGTTGTTAATGTACTCGAAGGACGCTGCTGCCCATCCCCGATTAATCCCTTAGTCGACTTTCACGACTCCCACGGGAGGAGATGGGGTGGTGGTATTCTGAGCCGGCACCACACGGCAAAATAATACTATATTAGAATTAAATTATTAGACCTTACGTATTGTTATTTGCCGATATTGCAAATTATTATTATTTATTGCATTAGGTATGAAACACCAACGCTTATCGGGGGTTTTACCAGGCAGCGTTGTTTACCTATATAGACAATGAAATTGTGTTTAATTATTCTAATTCTGAATGATTACGTTGTAATATTGAAATTAATTGTCGCGCAATAATTACGTAATTTTTTTTCACTCATATACCTACCTATATTTTATATAAATGTAGAATAAATAGCAACAATATTTTAATTGTAACCTACCCAAGTATAAGACCACTTTGTTAAGATTTTGGAAGATACTGTTTCTAACATACGTCTCGTATACAGGCATGTTTATGCCATACATACGACGCTGTATGCTACCTCGCTCGTGATACATTCTTACGGCTGGATTCAATAATCAATGTAATCCAAAATCTTTGAATTTAGCAGTGAAGATTGATTTATTTATTAATTATTAAATCAGGGCCTAATTTTATATCAAACTCAAAGTTGTTTATTTCAAATAAACCAAATATTGGCACTTATGAAACGTCAGAATCTAAGTTGCACGGTTCCAAATAGTCGATCTCATGGAGAAGAGCCGGCAAGAAACTCCATGGATACTCTTTTAAAATAATTGAGATTACAATGCTAATTGATACAAAAATGATTGTAAAACATATATTCAGAAAAATGCAGGTTAATGTCTAAAGATGGAACATACCATAATAATATTATATAAAATTATATGCCGTGGCAGTTAATGACTGACCAGTCCCAATAGACGGCACCCGTTCACGAGCATAACGCATGCATCAGCATCGTTTAGCTCAACCATGTTGAAGCGAACCGAACGACCCGATACACAACGCCAGCGCCAGCAAGACATTTTAGTGAACATGACAGACCAATACAGTCAGGCAAAATCACAATCACAATTTATTTCTCACCACAATAAAAGTTAAAATTTATTGTGAGAGACTGGTGCCTAAACTAGCCTGAAACCTGTATTTCAGGTCACCAGGCCTTCCACCCCAGAAGTCCAATTTTGCTCTTTCATAAACTACCAAACGAAATTTTTTCATTTGCTTGTTCTTCGTGTATCTGATTCCATCAAGTTGTTTCCCCTTTTTAAAGTTCTCTTGACGAATACTCTCCAATAGGTTGATATGACTTTATCTGGCCCCGATACTGTTGATTTTGTCCTTTATAATCCAGTTATCATCTTGCATCCAAAGATTTAAATCTCTTTGCTTGCATCCCATGAATGCGCTGCAGACAACATCTTGACAACAATAAACTCACTGTTCTAATAAAATGTATGTGTGGCTTTGATATACCCAATATTTTAAATAATTATTTTAAATTTTTCATAATTTGGTTTTAATTTGACACTTGACATTGCCAGAAGTATTCTTCGGACACAATCGTAATGAAAAAGAAAACTCACAATAAAGATTTATTTCTGCTCGAGAATTCTCGCCTCGAGAAACCCTGTGGTCTATATTCATATTCATTTTGGTCTGATTCATTCGTCACAATCTGTTATATTTATGAATTTATTATTAATATATATTATCATTACCGTACAATTATATCTATACATGACATGACATTGGCAGAATAATCGGCAAAACAATGTAGCCATTAAACTAAAGTTGGAATTGGAATCCAGTATTTCTCATAATTATTACAGATTGTTATTGAGGCTTGAGGAAAGGAAGAACAAACACAGATACCTATCTTGATTATAAAGGAAGGTTATAGTGGCATTCGAAGATTTAAATCTTTATTAATTTTTGCAAACTAAGGTATTAGACGAAGTAGGTGTTATATGCGATAAAAAGTCCTACATAGTTATCTACTGTACAAGATGGGGGGTGTCCAGGCTGTTTATTGAAATACTCTTTTGAACTGATGTAGGGTTTTATTTGCTCTCATGTATTAACTTCTAAGATATTCGTACAAATGCTCCCGACAAACTCGCTGTATCAGCGGATCTATCTTATTTTATTTGTCAAGTCATTTTCATATTTCAACATTCAAAAAAATGGTCTTCTTTTCTAAATGGTCAGTATTTCATATCAAAGAGTATGATCGTTATTACAGTACCTAATATTGATTTTCATAGCGTCGTTAGAAAATAGCTTAAAATGTTTAAAATGTGCATACAGCAAGCAAAAGCTGCTTATATAAGTGATCAAATAAAAGATCGAATGATTAGATACGAATGACATGGAAAGTAATAAATCCTGAAACTAGTGATGGTAGGTTTATTGACAATGCAATACATTTTAATGTAAATGATATATTACTTTCAGATAAGTCTGTCGTTGCAAATTCCCTAGACAACTTTTACACGGATCACGGATATTCCATTAGAGCCTACTATCGGCTTTTTTATATCGGCTCCCTTAGGCAGCTTAGGCGTTCTTAAAGAAATGTGTAGATTTACATGTAATCTATATCTTTCTTTGCTTTGACTTTAAATTATATTTTGTAGCACACGCTGATATAATAATAAAATTTAAAATTATAGCAGATACTATAGCAGCAAACGTAGGATCTGTAACTAACCTTGCGTCAATTTTCACAGTGCCTGCATCGCGGACGGCACTTTTCCGCGGATGTCATGAAATCGAGCAAAATTGTACCGGCTTTTAAAACTATAATTTAATTAAATAATTAAATAATTAATTATAAATTATAGGCTAACATCCATGCTTCCAACCTTAAGCAAAATATTCTAAAAACTTATATTAAATCAATTAGCAGCACATTTCAACAGAAATAGGATATTTCGTCACATACAGTTTGGGGTTACAACGGGACGATACACAAGGGATGCTGGATCTATTCTCATTAAACCGTTTTAGGGGACTTGGATATGCATCCTATATGGTTGAAGTTACCATGTGGCGAGAGTTAAGAAAAGCACCACCCAGTCTCATCCTGTGGGTGTCGTAAAAGGCGACTGTGAGATTAACCGGAGGATGTACGAGTAGATAATAATAATGGGGCAACCGTTATCCCATTATGCGACAAAGCAATCCCGGAGGGCAGATTAAAGCAGCTTCTTCACCCTTTTGTTGTATTAAAAAGTAAATCATAAAGAGATCTTTTAAGTAGCCTTAGAATATAAAAATACCTGGGTATTTCTATATAGTAGTGTTGCTCCATGTCGCCTGTAGTGAAAGTCATTTAGAGGGCCCATCTTGTGAGTGGAGAGTCATCGTCTGCCACAGATTTTCATATAAAGGTGGAAAGGCAGGTGCCGTTGTTTCTGTTAAGCCAAAGTTTTCAGTCCGTATAACACCCATTGCAATAAACCTTATCATTGCTTCCATCTCATACAATAGTTGTACACCAGCGAGGACAATCCGTGGCTGTATTTCTATAGTGCAGCCATGGAGAGTCCCCAGTTAGTGTCCCAACAATACTATCAGTCCCGCTTGTGTCGCGTTCCGATGCGGACGCATTATTTACGTTTTATTTTAATTGAATAGCGCGGCGCAAGCTTGTGGTGAATGAGCTGCTGGCGTTCTTCTCTGGATGTGATAGCGGAGGATGTGCGCAGTGAACTTTAGCGTGGATGACATAGCTGCTGCAAAGATCGCTTCAGCGTGACGGGACTAAGAAAAGCCTGCAAGAGATCATCACGCTGCTGAAGGAGACCGACCCGAAGGCCATGTCTACGTTTGTGGCGAAGGACTTACATAAGCTCCCTCCCGTTACCTTCGACCATGTCGACGTCACGAGCCTTCTAAAAGACATCGTATTTTTTAAGACAAGTTTAGCGGATGTGCAGACGAAGTTAGATGCATCCCAAAACACCGTCACCGATTTGCGCAACGAAATTATCAAGTTGCGTAGAATGGTAGTGGTAACTGGGTCAACATCGGGTGGTCAGTTCCACGTCAGCAGTTTTGTCATCGCCACCACGAATGTCTGCAGTGTGTGCTTCTCCGCACCACTAAAACGGGAAATCTCGCCAGTGCCGTGGGTACCAAGAAGCCTATGCCTGAAAAGGCAACAAAGCAGGCTGATGATGATACTGCGAAGGAGGAGGCGCTGCCAGCGACCGAATAAGAAACACCGTGGGTCCTGCGGAGTCTAAAAATAACGATACGTGCCGTAGTATACGTACTCTGGTATATATCTCTCGCCTACACTACACCACTAAGGCGGAGGACATCATGGAGTACGTGCGTCAAAGGGCCAAGTACGCGCCGAGCGTGCAGCTACTGGAGTCGCGCTACAACTTCAACTTCAAGGCGTTCGTGGTGCAAGTACCAACGTGTTATCTGCACCGCGTCAAGGAAGAGGGCTTTTAGCCGCAAGTCTTGGTGTTCCATCGCTTCCGCGGACAAGTGCCACTAGAATGCACCGTGACGTAGTGCGAAGTGAAATTTTTACTGACATAGATTTTAGTTTCTTTATACTAACGTAATTTGTATTATTATATGGTCTAAGTTCGCTTGTAACGGCACGCAACGGCAACGGCACGGTTGGTGCAGTGGCTGATACAGTCGGCGGCTGTGCTCCGGGTCATGGGTTCGATTCCCGCTCGGAACAAACATTTGTATGATCCGCAGGTAGTTGATCCGGGTCTGAGTGTATTTTATGTGGAATTTATGTCTGTAAACGCACCCACGACACAGGAGAAATCCTAGTGTGTAGAAGTAGTACGTTGCCCGTTAAAAAAAAAAAGTTACGTGTAAAACTTCAATGACTTCCTACTACTACTGTTAATATTAAAAATAACCGTAGTGTCATCAACAATACATTTAAGATTAACAGAAAATGCGGACATCGTTAGGGTTAGGAACAGAAACGGGCCCAGATTTGAACCCTGTGGTACGCTTTTTTATTGGAGACCCTGGTGATGTTATAACATTTATATCTTTATTTGGCTGTTTTTTTGGAAAGGTAGGATGATACGTAGTCGAGAGCTCGTTCACGAATTGTGTAGTGACCCAATTTACAAACGAGCATATTGTGATCATAGCAATAAAAGCCTTGCAAATATTAGAGAAGATACCAGCAGCATCTTAGGCTTCCAGGCTTCTAAAATATGAGTGACTAGATTTGCGCCCACATCCGTCGATCTACCCCTCGTGAAGCCAAACTGCCGATCATGCAAAATCTCATCTATATTCAAATGAGCCATCATATGATCAAACAAAATCTCTTTAAAAACTTTACTTAATACCGGAAAAACGGAAACTGGTCTATCACACAGTTCAGAATTATAAGGATTAAGCTTGCAGCCTGATAAAAAAAATTGGGATAACTTTAGAATGTTTCCTCAAACCAGGGAAGGTTCCGCTATTGGTACAATTATTGAATTTTTTTCAAAAAACGAGTTGAGCAATGTCGATTCGTTTGCACCAAAAAAATTATGATAAACTATACTAAAGTTTCACGTATCAGCTTTTGCAGCACTAAATTTATTTTCTAGTTTTGCGGGTAAGTAAAAGACAACAATACCATAGGCACATTAACGCTTATGGATTGCATAGTATATGTCGATAATGTGATATGTATGAAATATTCGTTAGTCATTTTAAATTATTATCACAGTTGGGTTTTTACCGTCGCGGGTATAGGTACTACAATTATTAACATGGTTATCTTTTGTCCGCAGTATGTAAGGTTGAACTTATAATCAGTAAATGAATAAACATTAGCAGTCTTATTACAAAAATCTTGTTAGACTCAGGTTTAAACCAGAACTATGAAGTCTGGACTTAGTACGGAACTAACGTTAGTACCGTGGTTTAAACCCGTCCGTATTACGAATATCAAAATAAGTCAGGACTAGATAGTACCTGACTTTAGTTCTGGCTTAAATTATTTCCACAGATTATACATGGAATTCCTTGGAAACATTCATTCAATCAGATAGCATTCGGTTACATCGTTCCGTTTACCCAAACGCTGAATATTTCTGTAATTTTTTTATATTAATGGTATTGATATTTTAACATATATAATAGGGTATTTAATGACGATAACTATTAGAAACTAATGGTTGTTCTTGTTTCAATAAATGCCATTTATTTTCTTTCTGAGGAATACTTTTATGACATTTATTTCATGTCCGAAATATGTACTTTCAAACAACCCTAATGCGTAACGGAATGTCTATATCGCGCGGAAATCTTTTTAACATAGGTACAACTATTCTGAGATTTGGACGTTTCTTCGTACTGATTATTGATAAGAAGTTAGGGAATAATATTAATAAAATAGAACAACAGAAAAAACGAAGAAGGGAAAACTGGAATTCTGTCGAAAGAGTTAGTACTTGCCTACAATTATTGTAATTACGGCACATTACTATCTTTAGGACAACGCAAATTTAAACTATTTCAGGAAATATTACAATATAACATACAAAAAGAAACCAAATCTAACCTCAAAACAATGAATTTGACGTATATTTGTGACTTAGACCAAAGGTTTTAGAGTTAAACTAGGTCCCCATCAGGTTTATCTTTAGTACCATTGATAATCCAAGACTAAGAGTTAAACCACTTTTTGTAATAAGAAATTTGATTAAACCACACTTTTAGTCCGAGACTATCGATAAGCCATGTTTTGTAATAAGACGGTAGGAGTCTAAAGATTGTTTTATTTCTGTTTACCATTTCAAGGAAGGTTTTAGAGGTCAGCCACGTTAGAATAGGTTTGACATTTATAGTGAGCGTGGTCATCAGTCAATTAGAAATAACAAGGTAAAAGTAGGCTCTGCGGCCGCTATGGACGGCATGTGACTACGAATTGTGGATATTTATAGGGGAGCCTTTGTCCAGCAGTGGACGTCCTTTGGTTGATATGATGGTGATGATGGGCCGTCATGCTTCTCACCTATGGAGTTTCTTTCCTCTTGCTGGTGGCCGTGTTGTTCTCGACCAAAGAATATAACAAAGAATATAAAAATATAACCCCCCCCCCCACTACAAATAACTAATTGAAATGAAGGTTGTAATAAACTAATTATTCTTTAAATTCCCAGGGCTACAACACAATGCTAGGTTCAGGCACTCAGCTCTCTGGCGGACAACAGTAACGGCTAGCTAGCTAATTGTGGTCATCAGTCAGCCTTAGCATTTTCATAACACTTCGAATATTTGTCTTCCAGGTGATGGCGGGCCTTCCTCTCCTCTCCTTTGTTTCCTGTAGCCATGAGAAGACACTATTTCGCGACGTAGTCGTCCGGTCTTTGCTTCACGTGAGCGTACATCTCGTACTATGTTCATTCCTTCTCAGAGTTAGTCGTGTAGCGAAATGCCCTCCGTTGTTTTAATATGACATGTAAAAGTGTCTGTTAGGACCTAGGTGTTTTGCCGGCTCTTTTCCATAGTGCAGCAAAGTTGGTATTGAGAACGGCCTGTAAATGGTTTTCATGTATAAAAATCTTTGACTTTCTTTTTTACTTTGATATTTGTTATCAGTAGGTGGGTACTACATTAGTTGTATCAAAATAAAAAAGTAAAACGTATTTTGTACGACAAGAGTAGAAAAGCATCAGTATCTTAGTTAAAATTAATAAATGCCATTCTAAAACTATATGTAGATGTTAATGATGATATTACATCAGTTAATTCGTGTTCCAGTTAAATAAGTTAACAAACAATGCTCTTACTTCACCCCGCACAGTGGGCGTATAAAGACGACTGTTCATTAAACCTCGGTTCGATTCTGTAGCTGTAGTGTCTGATCAAACAACCCAAGGGGAAGTTTGTCTAAATAAGCCCATCTTGAGTAGGTATTAATCTATATTTTTTTTCTTAACGGTAAGATATAATTCATACATGGATAATAGTTTCGTGTGGTAACTGCTAACAATAGCACCACTCCATCTCATACCGTGGGTGTCATGAGAACATTTACAACTCAACTGCGATTGTCAACCCGTCTGCCAAGCGTGGTGATTATGGCAAAACCCCCCCAATGAGCCCAAAACACGCCCATATCGGTCGTTGTGGTGTACTTTGGGCGAGGCCTGTGTCCGGCAGTGGACTTCATTCTGCCGAAATGATGATGAAAAATAGTTTAACATGTACCTTTTTTATTTGTGTCCAGTGGAAATTCTACATGAACTTCCCTCGCCCCGGGGAAGGGCGAAGGGGTATGCCAGGCTCCTACTTGCTAAAACCACTGGAGCGTTTATCTTTGGCACTGAAGGGTCCAGGTCCAGGTCCTCGTAAGATCACACTATTGGTACGTCCTGCTGTTGACTAACCATTTATTTGATACTCAAATAACACTTCACCTCTGGTGCCAGCATCACGTTATTGGCGAGATAGGGTATGTACCTGCAGTGGCTATAATAATCCGATTCGGTTAATTAAACAGATGGGTGATGTTCTAGCTAAAAAGCACGCTGGCGATATATACAGCTGGTGAATGAGTCGCTTTATACAATTATAATAATTGCATGGCCACTGTGTAGGTGAAACGCATAGATTACGCGCAATGGACGCACATTGTGCAATGCTGCCGTTATTGATGTGGCGACTGACGGGTGGACGCCGTGAGTTACTGTATCGCTGCCGCCATGTTTACCTCGTGCGCGAGCGCGGATCCAGACTCGTAGCGATCCTTCAAAACATACTGGGACGGTTGTTTTGATTAAAGCATGTTGATATCGTTTCCCCATAAAATAGAATGCTGAGATTAGTAAAGTAACAAACTAGTACCTACTTTTAATGTTATTTATGGGACAGATAACAGTATAAATTAAAATAAATTGTTGATCTAAATTGGTCTATCATTAATTGATAATGTATCTACCTACTTCTAAAATGATTTTTATACCAACCTACTCCTGTAATAAGTGATATAGTTAATGGGAAATATGATGGGTGCCCGCGGTGTGGACAGCTATTTAAAACGACACTTAGTTACTTACCTTATAATTTTTGCCCAAGCCAGTGTTAATTGTTTAAAATATTAAGTATGCGATCATAGATCGGATCTCTACAATTACACAAATCTATACCAATAGGTATATGTTTATTGTGCATTTTAAGTGTTTGTCTGGATTTCAAAATAAATGCCATTCATTTAGTGAAAACCGCAACTTATACGATGCCTCATCATAAATGACCGGTTTTAGAAGTTTTGTGTCTGTCTGAATTACACTGTTCACTCGAGTAGGGTCCGAAACGGGTTAACGAAATTCAACGATTTTTTTAAAATTAACACAGTTCTTAGTTTCGACTTAGATTTACTTGTGTGTTTCATTTCGACATCTTGCAGGTTCAGAAGATATGAATATAAATATAATTTACGACTAGCGAATAAATATGGACGTTTTAATGTAAAGCATATAATACGACACTACTTTTCTAAATAAGCAACCAAGTACAATTAATATTTATAGCATTCAAAACTATGAAATGAAATGAATATGAAAAAAAATGCTGCACTTGTACTCACGCTCGCCCAGATTTCGATGAATAATTCAAATAATAATAATAATTTTCGTAAAAATTATACCAACACGATTTTAAAATTAATCTAGTTTAGAAATAAGGCTATTCTAAACTAGGTTAATTTAAAATCGTTTTTACAATTTTGAAGGTTTATAATATTTAAAAGTAAGTTTATTTTATGCTCGTAGATCTCAACAGAGTTTCCCGACAGGTGGGCCTTAAGATGAACATAGGCAAGACGAAAGTCATGTCGTGCCGATCCCAATATCCGTTGGGAGCTCTGATCTCGAAGTTATTGACGAGTATGTCTGTCTATCTGGGACAAACTGTCCAGTTAGGTAGGTCCAACTTCGAGAAAAAGGTCAATCTTCGAATTCGACACCACCTTTAAGAGGCTAGAGCGCAGGTGGACACGTCCTGCCGTGCGCGCAGCACAGCGTACAGGCAAGCAAGGCTTCGGGGGAATCCTTTACAATCCGCCAAAGATGGGCCTGGGAGGTCGCTTCCCCCAAGGCATTGCACAAATGTGCGGCCTCACTGTGATTGTGTGATTGTTGACGATTCCTTTGAAGCCCCCTTCAGTGCCGGAGATGACCGCCTCCAGTGGTTTTATTCGGTAGAAGTCCGGCATGCCCCTCTGCCTTTCTCCGGAGCGCAGGAAGTACATGATGTATTTCCACCTGGCGGAAATAAAATAAACACATAAAATAGGTATAAGGTTTCCTCTAGGTATTGTTTATGTTAAACATTTGCCAAGTCCGTCCCTGCGTGTCGCAGTGACATGATCTCTATAAACAAGTCAATGTGACAGCTTTATTTAACATTCAACTAGTATAAAAAGCATTTTACGTTAACACCCCGTATTTTTAGACAAATTTACTGAAACAGGTGGGACAGACCAAGGTATCATAATGTTCGTGGTATAGCACCCACGGAAGCGCTTCTTGAAGTATTCTTTGGTTAATTTGAGATGTTGGTTTGAAACTGTCTAGATATTGGTCTTACATTTGATTTTTCATCATTTCATCATAACTCCGGTAATGTATTCGATTTTTATTTGATTTTAAAATGTCTTCGACTTTATGTCTTTGCGTTCATAGGTTTTACTAACATTGATAGTACAAATTGATGTTCTTATTCTAAACATATCTAGCTTAGCTGGATTCATCATCATTTCGGCCGAATGAAGTCCACTGCTAGACACAGGCCTACCCCAAAGATCACCACAACCACCGATATAGGTGTGTTGTGGGTTCATTGGGAGGTTTTGCCATAATCGCCACGCTTGGCAAACGGGTTGGCAATCGCAGTTGAGTTGTTAATGTACTCGAAGGATGCTGCTGCCCATCCTCCGGCTAATCCCTTAGTCGACTTTTACGACACCCATGGGAGGAGATGGGGTGGTGGCATTCTGAGCCGGCCCTAGTTGGATTAACCAATGATTGAATGATTTCCTTTTTGTATGTTTCGAATTGATTATCAGTTATGCATTCAACTGAATATTGATAATTAGGTATCAATATTCAGTCTACAAGCAAGCTTGTAACGTAAATATGTAGTGTCATAATTATATGCAGATTGTGGTTGAACTTCATTCATGTCGTCCAATTGTCGTCATAGTGAGCCTTTTGTTTTGTCCGTTGTGATCATTCTAGAACAATCCCAGGTTTATATACTTCAGTGTCACGTTAGGTACCTACGTCTCCTCTCCGAGATATGCCTATAGGCGTGGCACCAGTGGGCGGCTCTAGTGTGATCATACGAGGACCTGGAGCCTGCCTTAGGTGCCGAAGATGACCGACCCAGTGGTTTAGTGGTTTTAGCCGGTAGGATTCCGGCCTACCCCTTCGCCCTTCCCCGGGGCGAAGGAAGTTCATGAAGAATTTCCACTGGGCACCAATAAAAAAAAAAGGTACATACATCCGTAATCTAGTTCAGACTTCTACACACTTATATAATGGTTTGTTTCCTAACAATCGTATACCGTATTAGCCCAACGATTGGTGAACCAATCAGCATTTAGATGGAACATGTTATCGGCGCAATAAGGTAAAATTCCCGTCACTTCAGATAAACACCGACGTCCGTCCGCTGGGCAAGTGTGTGGGTGCGCAAGCGTGTACGTGACACGGGTGAGCATGTGTGCGTTATCGGTCGCACTCATTCATGCAGCGGGTCGGTGCGGCACATCGGTGCACTTGCGTACGCGCACGGCGAACGCGGAGCCATTCATAGCTAGGAACACCATTTATACAGGATTTCTGAACATACATTTTGCGGATGTTAGAAAAGAGATATAAGCCGTGTTTGATAATGATAACATTCTTGTAAGAATCGGTTTACTTATTGAACCAGTCTCAAGTAGAACATTTATGTTATCTCGTACAAATTTCTTATTCGCCTTTTCTTCTTCTTAGCAGGATTAACTCGACTGGCTCTAACTTTCATTCATCGAGTTATTTCAAGTTCTCATTTACTTTTACGTTTTCAAGGGATGCGTGCTATCATGTTAGACTTATTTTGCTATCAATACTTCTAATGTGACGGCACGGTTGGTGCAGTGGCTGATACAGTCGGCTGCTGCGCAGTGGGTCGTGGATTCGATTCCCGCACGGAACAAATATTTGTTCGATCTACAGGTAGTTGTTCCGGGTCTGGGTGTATTGTGTGTGGAATTTGTGTTTGTAAATGCACCCACGACACAGGAGAAATCCTAGTGTGGGCACAAAGTTTAAAAAAATAATAGAAAAATAAATAAGGATGTCAGATGGTGTCTTATCAAAAGTTGATGCCCATTCCACTTAAGTCTTAAGGGTCCTATCATAATGTGAATAATATCTGCCATATCCACATTGTTTAGGGTTAGTTTTGAGGCCCTTGACCTTGGAAAAAGAGAGAGAGAGAAAAGATTAATTAAATAAATATAAAAAAATATCCAGCAGTGGACTTCATTCGGCCGAAATGATATACAGGTGTCCAGTAAATAGCACGACATACTGCAGGGGGTGAGAGCTTGGGTCAATACCTACCAAAAAAACCCAATATATGTTCAGCAAAATTTTATGGATTTACAGTAGTACAACATTTTCGATAAGAAAATTGTACTGTGAAAATTTAAATACAAATTGTATTTCTTGAAAACATTTTAGTTTTTAATAGAATAAAGACTTATCAATGAGTAAAGTAATTATTTACAAATAATTTGAGGTAAAAAAAAAACTAGAAAAGGAAGTTTTCATTACGAGATGCTTAAAACTCTGTGTCAAGGTAGAGTTTTTTCGATATTTCGGAAAATTTTGTACTACTGTAAATCCGTAAGATTTTGCTGAACATATATTGTGTTTTTTTGGTAGGTATTGACCCAAGCTCTCACCCCCTGCAGTATGTCGTGCTATTCACTGGACACCCTGCAGAGACGTTATGACGTGACAATTATGGACTAAAGCACGCATAGTTGGTATGTAAACCATCAAAAGTAGGTGGTTAACTTAATATTTAATTCTTTTGGTCATCTAAATCGTGAGCAAGACGTATACGGTGAGGGAATGTACTAACGAACTAATAGCTGGTGCTAGCGCGGCCCTGGCCCCTGACCGCGCCTATCGCGCGCAGATAACACGACCTGCAGCGCATGTGTGCGTACCCACGTCCGCATCCACGTGTGTGTGTTGCACGCGTTGTCAGTGGCTCGGACACAATATGGCCGACTAACAAGACACCTAAAATTTAAATAAGTTCCAAACATCTAACAGTAGTCATCTAATGATCATCATATATCATCATCATATCGGCTATTGATACGTCCACTGCTGAACAAAGGCCTCCCCCATAGATTCCACGACTGTGTCATCATTTTGGGGGGTATTTGCCAATACTCACCACGCTTGGCAGGCCGGTTGGTGAGCGCAGTATGGCTACCGTTTCACAGAAGGGACGCTGCTGCCCATCCCTCTGGCTTAGATTGCCTTAGTCGCCCTATACGACATCCATGGGAGGAAATGGAGATGTATGTATGATCGAAGAATGTAATGATCGCAATTATTAAAATCAAAATGTAGTTTACCCATTGTTAGTTGGACTACTTCAGACAATTTAGCCTAAAATTGAAGTGACACGTGCTGTTTATTGCAGTATAAAAAAAAACGTTACATCCCAAAGATACAGAAAGAGAGAGAAATTAAATAATTAAATAAATACTCTGCATACGATGATAATGTATCTACCTGTCTCGCATGACGAGATCGTGAAGGTTATCAGCTTCCTTAAAAAATACTCATGTGAACCAGCGTACCATAATTCGTTTTAAATATGCAGCGTCCCTTCTGTAGAACAGTATCTATACTGCGCTCACCAACCCGCCTGCCAAGTGTGGTGAGTACTTTCAAATTGCCCCCAAATTGACACCACGGCATGTAACAGGTCGTTCTGTTCTTTAGTTTAAAAAAATTGTACTGTAAGATTTCTCCTACTGTAGGTGTTTTTACAAACACAAATTCCACACACAATACACCCAGACCCGGAACAACTACCTGTAGATCATATAAATATTTGTTCCGTGCGGGAATCGAACCCGCAACCCGGAACAAAGCAGCCAACTGTATTATCAGCACACATCACTACACACACACAGCAGTGGATGTTTTTGGATGATATGATGATGATGATGCCCAAGTTTTCCTGCACCTATTCATTATTTCGGCCAAATCAAGTCCACTGCTGGACACAGGCCTCTCCCAAAGATCACCACAACGACCGATATGGGTGTGTTGTGGGCTCATGGGGGGTTTTTCCATAATCACCACGCTTGGCTTGGCAGACGGGTTGGCGATCGCAGTTGAGTTGTTAATGTACTCGAAGGACGCTGCTGCCCATCCTCCCGCTAATCCCTTAGTCGACTTGTACGACACCTACAGGAGGAGACGGGGTGGTGGTATTCTGAGCCTGCACCACACGGTTGCACTTATTGGTTTGGTTTAATTTAATTTTGCACTCAAAATTATTCCTGCTAACATAATAGTGATGTATTTTTCGTTGGTATTACCAGGTTATTTGTACAAGGCCCGTGTACGATTCATAGGTTACAATACATATAATACCGAACAACAAATACTGGCAAGTCTCGTTATAGTGATGTGCACTGATTAAACAAATAAGTATCGCTCGTACATTACGAATTGACTACATTCTGTACGCACGCCCGCGCTCCCAGCATACACGGTGTGATTCCTGCTTAAGATAGCGGACTTTTTGAATTTCATCATAATCATCATCATATCAGCCACAGGATGTCCACTGCTGAATAAAGGCCTCCCCCTTAGATTTCCACAACGAGCGGTCACATGCCGCTCTCATCCAACGACTCCCAGCGACCTTCACCAGGTCGTCTGTCCACCTCGTTGGAGGTCGTCCCACGCTGCGTTTTCCGGTGCGCGGTATTCATTCGAGAATCTTTGTGCCCCAACGGCCATCAGTTCTACGAGCAATGTATAATGTAATATAATGTATGTTTTTGAATTTGGTTAGTTTGATTTATTAGCGTCATTTATACGATTCTTTGTCTTATCTCATTATCATCATCATCATATCAGCCAAAGGCCTCCCTCATAGATATTCATAATTTTGTCGTCATTCGGGGGAATTTGCCAGTACTCACGCTTCGCAGGCGGGAGCGCAAGGGCCAAAGTCGCCTTTTACGACATCCACGGGATGAGATGGGTTGGGGCTATATTCTTAATGCGATCACCACACGAAAAAAATTGAGGTGTATAAAGGAAGTCCATTTGTCCCATTCCCGATGGATTCATGAATCTTTTGAAAGCACCTGGATATATATTAATTAGTTTTTAATTCAAGAATAAAACAGATTTAAGTTTAAAATTACAATTGATCATGAACTGAATTGATGTTCAGAATGGGTTAAATAAAATACGTTACTTTGCACATGAAATATTTTCTAATCCTCCCGAAGAAAACCTCAGACTCATCACATGGAATTTCCCGCAGTGTATATCGGGACGGCTGTCAGCGAATTCTTCCAATCTGTGTAACGTCTGGTGATTCGCGTTCCACTTATTATCGTACCGTGGGCATTTGCATAAGAATAACAAGGAGGATTATTGATGTCGTCCCCCCACACGCCCCTCCCTCCATCCTCGCGTACCATCCCTCTGCCACCCTGCCCGATTACAGGGAACTGACACATGTGGATAAGAGGTAGAGGTTTAGAAAAACCGCAACAGTTACAGGAATCATAGGCACTTTTGTATTGAGCACTAAATAGTAAATGTATAATTACATTTTAAGATTGGAGAAATTTAATTTCTATAACACAAATTTACCTAATCATTTTAATCTAGGTAGTCTACTGTTGGACTTAAGTTCTAGCCTGTCTGCATTCAGTCTTCTCCAGCTCCCTCTTTTGGGTCGTTCAGTCCATCTGTAAAATTGTTTCCATACTCATTTGATTTTACTTCTTCATTTTTAAGTTCACGGTTGGGGCAGTGGCTGATAGAGTCGGCTGCTGCGCTCCGGGTCGTCGGTTCGATTCCCATACGGAACAAATATTTGTATGGTCTGTAAGTTCCGGGTCTGGGTGTATTGTATGTGGAATTCATGTCTGTAAACGCACCTACGACACAGGAGAAATCCTAGTGTGGAGCACATTTAAAAAAGAAAAAAAATAGAGATAATAATAAGAACGGCGGTAGTCACTGAGTATTAGGATATAATACCACTACAGCTATTACACTAATATACTTTTTGTTCCTAATTTCAAATAAAACTTTTATCTTTAGAATATAATTGCCAGTAACACATGAGGGTTCATACAAGATCGACGTTTGCTGCCGCTACCGCTCACGCCTTACGTCTCGCGCTAATGCTTAATTTTGTTCTCTTTTCATGTTTGCTCTGTATACATTTCGTCTAAAATGAAACGGAATAATTTGATGTAACGCTGCCACCGACGTGGTGCGATTGGATGCTTCACTTTAACGAGTAGGCTTCGAATTCTGATACACCACTAAATGCCATAAATAACCTACTTATTTATAGGTGCTTAGTTGTTGCTATAAAATATAGGGTCTGGTCCTGAATAGTAATGTGGAGATTTGTAGCATTATCTTAACAGCCACTTGTATTAACAGCTTCCGCGAACAATACAATACAGATACAGATATCTAAGTATTATATAACCAATGGTTTAATGTTCTATTAATTAATTAATTTAATCTGTATTTTTTTCGCCCCCGCATGTTGTACAGGGCTCATAAAAGATTGTGATGTTTAATGAAATTACACTGGTTTTAAAAATTTTCAACGTCACTGTATTATTCTGTTGCAGCACAAAGAACTTCAAAGTGCAGGTGTTGGGGCACAACAAGCGAGATAGTAGGTAGACAGCAAGATATTGTTTGAGAGGCTGTGCATCTACATCATGTCTTGGTGACTACCCCATATAGGATAGGAGCGATTATAATACGCAGGAAGTTTCTTGATAGAGTCGATGTGGTTTGCCGGTGCGGGAACTTCACCAGAAATAGTTTACGACGGTCACAACTACGAAGCCTAAAAGACTCTGTCAATTTAAGAATATATTGATTGGTGTGGTGGGCCTTGGGATGAAGTTCAGGTAGCGCATAGTAAAATAATATTTTTTACACATCATTCATTTAATGAAGTAAATATTATTACTCCACTCATTTGTCAGTTGATGCTGCTGAACAATTTCTAATCAGTAGGTAACCAGTGAGGTAACTACATGCATCGCCGACCGGTAGCAGATTTATAATAAAGTTAACGCGGGTCCAGCATAAACTTATATCAAAGTTATTTAAGTGAAAAGTTTGTAACTACCGAGCATTAGTAAGTTAAGCCACCTCTCATCGGCCGGTGCGATTCAATTAACAGCCTCCGTAGCACGTGACAGCTACGAGGTTGCTACGGTGCTTAGCTACGCGGCTAAGAGTTACGACGGTTAGCCGCTACGGTGCTACGTGATTGGGAAATCCACAGCTAGGATTTACCTTTTAACGTTGGAACATTGGACTTTAGTTGCTTCTGTTCGTATTAATAAAGTAAAATTTTTCTTAATTGAATGCTATAAAAATAAATGCTTTAATGCTATATAATTTTATGTGCCTTTAGACACTGATTGTTTTAACCAATTCAACAAGATAGAAAGATATAGTGAAATCATTTTATTATGATTAAACACAACCAAAATAAGTGGCAAGTAATTATAAATAACAACACAGAAGTTACAAATTTTGAACATGAACATATAAACTGATTTATTGTGTGAGACATCAAAAATGGCCTCTATCTCCGCATTATGCTGGTTTTCGATAGGACCTTAAATATACTACACTGCATATTGCAGATAGTTTATAATAGTACAGCTATTACAAGCACCATGTTTACGGATAAACTAATCATTAACATCGGGAACTTGAAACAAATAAAAAACATGGTAAGTAATAGTAGTTAGTTAAAATAAAGTCCATAAATATAATTAGTTTGTTTTTTTTAATACCAATAAAAATATATAATTAAAGCATATACATATAATTCACATGCACAAAACAATGATTTAAACTGTGGTAAGATAAAACAATGGTTTCACGCGATATAATATTAAATTTAATTCAGCAAATGAAAACAAAATCAGTGTTTTCGAATCAAACTGCTTCGGTTAACTGGTGGAACCGAGGTTGACCCCGATCGGTCGTAAACTAAAACTGACCGCTCAAATCAACTCATCCAAATTAACCTTAAATAAACTCGGCCGGTCGGACAAACGGTTTTGTTCCGTACATTTCCCACGATTAAAATTCCAAATTCCCTTTTTGCCGGCAATTTCCGTTGGAGGTGTGTTGGGTATAAAGCGGCCTGTCCCTAAATCACGGCCGAGGCTCGGGTGCAATTCAGAGCGGAGTTACTTAATTCAATCATGATAACTGCGGTCCCCGGCAGGCGCAAGAAATAAATTGACCAATGACCGCTGTTGTGAGCCGCCGTCGCAGGGCTGCCACGTGGACGTACTGCCATCACCATGAAAGTGGTAAAGGATAACTATTGGGCTCTTACCGCTCGAAGAATGCTGTTACTTGGAAATTAATACAACTGTACAAGCCTCATTAATTCGGCATATCCTGTTAATTGTGCATTTTCAGTTTTCTTTTATACGTTGCCCCACGCTAGGATTTCTCCGTGTCGTGGGTGCGTTTATAGACACGAATTTTACACGCAACACACCCAGAACAAATACCTGCAGATAACACAAATATTTGCTCCGTCCGGAAAAAGAACACGCGACCCGAAGTGCCGCAGTCGACTATATCAGCCACTGCACCAACTGTACCGTCTATATAATATATCTAATAGATAGGCTTCGTGTGGTTTCTGGCATGAAAATAGACTACACCTGTCCCTCTATGGGTGTCGTAAAAGCTTCCGTGTGCTAATAAAGAACAATCTGCCTGCCAAGTGTGGTGATCGCTCATCGTGAAGCCCATGTCCATCAGATTTGAGACACTATCGGCCGAATACTCAAACGCCATTTAACGTTAAGTCCCTTAAACAATTTGAGGCGCCCGGTTTTGTACCAAAAACAAGTTTCTCGAATAGTTAAAGCGGGGAACTTAACGTTAAATAGCGTTTGAGTATTCGGCCGTGATTCGGCCGTATGTTGCTCAACTATTAGGTTTTATATTATACGAGTAAGTATGACGTATTTTGTACCATTCGTCAGTAGAATGGTCAAAAGACTAAAGCGCCATAGGGATGGTATGGCAACTTAGTCTTTTTACCTTTCTACTTAAAGACAAAAACATCAAAGCGCCCCTATGGCGCTCACACTGATATATTATTTTTGTTGCGGCGTCTATCTCTCGGATCTCCGGTTCGACTCAGTCACGCGCATACATTTTTTATTTAAATAATTTCAGTTCCCATCCAAGTCCCATTGTAACCGAACTGGGGCAGACACATCATTGTTTGACGCACATAAGAAATAAATGATTACTTGCCTACAATACAAAGAGTTTTGTAAGTATCGAATGTTCATGTCATAGAGTGATTTATGATACGATATTGTTTACCTTACTTGACATTCAAATGTATTTTCCTGCTAGTCACTTATGTTCGTTTACAGCAAAGTAAGCATTCAAGACTATTTCTGATGTTTGTTAATGTTGGGCTTGATGATGATTAATAGCACTACAAAAAAAATGGGTTGCACTCCGGGAGTGCCGACAGAAGTGAACATTTTATGGCAATAAATGTTTTTTTATTTATTTATCTAGACGCATTCGCGGTCTGCTATATGTGCACATACTATAGCTGCGTCTCGTAACGGTGTCGCGAGTCCAGAGATTTTATCTCACCTAAAAATATGCGTACCGCGCTAAAAAAAGTTTTCACTTCAAATAGCGTCTCGTAACGGTGTCGCGAGTCCAGAGATTTTATCTCATCTAAAAATATGCGTACCGGGCTAAAAGAAGTTTTGACTTTAAAAAAAAATGTTACTATCAACAAAATAAATTAAATATCCGCAGTAGCCCTACTGTAAAAGAAAGGGATGTAGTACCTGGCAGGGGCTATTGGGGGCGACCTTGCAGCGGCAGATAACAATTGAGATTCGCTCGCCGCCGCAAATTCAATATCCAGAGGTGTCGTCGTGTCTCCCCCGCCCGCGTCCTGCTCACCCCTCGCACCCCCCGTGCACCTTGTGTTTAGTGTCCACTAGCCGTCCTCTGTCCACTGTTAAAGGGGATATAACCACTTAACGAGAAGTGAAGTCTGGCTCGAATTGAATTTCCGAACTCCCCGTTCACTAAAATATGTAGATAATTGAGGGTAGGTGCAGGTACTCGTATATTATTTTAGGGTAAAATAATTCATGCACGTATATTTGTAAGTAGAACGCAAATAAAATTCTGTAGCAGTTTTAAAAACATCGGATTTTAAAATTACACTCACCATGAAAATTCATTATCATATCAGCCGAAAAACGCCCACTGCTGGCCATAGGCCTCCCCAAAGATCACCAGAACAACCTATTTCGGTTTGTGTTGTATGCTCATCATCATCATATCAGCTTAAGGACGTCCACTGCTGCACGGGGAGTCCTATGCTCCCCCATAGATTTCCACAAAGTCCAGTCACATGCCACACGCATCCAACGGCTCCCAGCGACCTTCACCAGGTCATCCAGCCATCTCATTGGAGGTTGTCCCACGCTGCGTTTTCCGGTGCGCGGTCTCCACTCGAGAACCTTTTTGCCCCAACGGACATTAGTTCTACGAGCAATGTGTCCTACCCACTGCCGCTTCAGCTTACTGATTCTTTCAAGCATGTCGGCAACTTTAGTTTTTCTACGGATCTCTTTATTTCTGTTGTATGCTCATTGAGGGGTTTTGCCACAATCGGCGGGCGATCGTAGTTGAGTTGTCAACGTACTCGAAAGACGCTGTTGCCCATCCTCCAGCTAATTCCATAGTGACCTTTTACGACGCACGAGGAGCTGGGATGGGCACTATCTCTATCACCAGCTTTGTAATATA
Source organism: Diloba caeruleocephala (assembly GCA_947459985.1). Classification (NCBI taxonomy): domain Eukaryota; kingdom Metazoa; phylum Arthropoda; class Insecta; order Lepidoptera; family Noctuidae; genus Diloba; species Diloba caeruleocephala. The sequence goes on along the minus strand of OX381612.1, from coordinate 28,636,100 downwards.
TTTTTTATTTGTGTTGGTCGACGTACGTTGGTCGAATGACGAGCATTAAAAGATAAAGTGGTGCAACAACGTAGAGTCAATACAAATGGGTTACAGCTGAAAAACAGCGTTAGGCTCCTAACATTCCCGCTCCGTGATGTGTCTGAAGGCGTGGCACCAATGGGCGGCTCTAGTGTGATCTTACGAGGACCTGGAGCCACTCGAGTAGTTTTAGCCGGTAGGAGTCCGGAATACCCGCCCTTCCCCGGGGCGAAGGAAGTTCTGTGTAGAATTTCCACTGGACATCAATCAAAAGAAAGGCTCCTAACATTACGCTGACCTGTTGGCCCTTTGTTCCTACAATTTTATCACTGTGCACGATGTGTTGCGCCTTTTATTTAGATATTCGTAATATTTAACCTTTTTTATGTGTGTACTGTTTGCGCCATTGTAAAAACCAGTAGAAACGAACGGGTAAACTTCCGAAGCACGTGTCGTGCTTTATCTGTTGATAGCAACACATTTGTTACGAGCTAGTTCGGCGATAGGACCGTCCGGCATATTAAACGGCGATTAACCCACCGGCCGCTCTGATTTATGTGAACTATTAAAATCTCCGAAGGCACAGAATTAATTGCACTACTTCAGTGTTGGCTGCTTTATTAATTGGGACTGAGTCGCCTGTTGTTTATGAACGTTTCCCTTTCCTTGGGCGCGGTGGTCGGCGCCCTTATCGTGACCCAGGCCGGTCCAATTTGTCCACTTACGTTTCTGTTCAGTTTCAATGGCTATTAGGAACCCTGCCTCCGGTGCCGAATACGTTAAATAAAGTAAATTGTGTATAACACAAGTTTCTTAAATTTGTTCTCAAACCATCTGTTATTTTATTTATTTATCACCTTACTCAAGTAAATATAAAGTATTATTAAAGTTATGCTATTGTACAATACACAATCTTATCGCATCCTTTGGATGATCAAAATTGTATGCAATAGATGAGTAAGGGTAGTCAGTGGTGTAACAATATATTATGAATACCATGATATACATTCACTATCATCATCATCATATCAGCCAAAGGATGTCAACAACAAAGGATTCCCTTATAGATTTCCACGACTAGTGGAGGTTAATATAGCGTCTAGTGCGGTTTAATAGCGCGCTATATGCACGCAACGTATAGCGCACGCTATGCCGGCTCCAACTTGACGCTATAAAACAGTGCCATTAAAAAATAACGAGTAGCGAGGATAATCGCGCGAGTAATGGCATAGCGCGGGCGTGGCGAGCCGGGCAGCAATCAACGCGTGAATTCGCGCGCTGTCGAGCGTTGTCTAACCCGTTGATTATAATATTTATTTGTTTTAATTCAAATATTAACATGCATGACATTTGATGACGTCAATAATAAGCATAAACAAAATCAACAATTGCGTTCCATGAAAACTGCTGTAAGAAATTAATAATAAAAGAAATATAACCCTATCCTATATTAATTAGTACACAAAAATCTATTATCCTTGCCTTGAAAGTTTGAGTAAAAATTCATTATCTTTTCTTTACTTCTCCATTTTATTTTGATAGATATTATTTTACGTATCGAATATACTATAACGTATTCAAGATCAAGAATATAAAACAACGCGCTGTACATATAAAGCGCGCTGTCTTAACATAGCGCGCTGTCTTAACATAGCGCGCTGTCTTAACATAGCGCGCTATCTGTCCAACGACCTTTAGCGTGATTCAAGAATATTCACCGCGTTTTATCGCGTCAGTCGCGTACGCCCAGTTCGTTATAACTATAGCGTGTGAAATAGCGCGCTATTTTATTATAGCAAATAGTCTGTAGCGCGCTATTGCCATATAGTGTTTTTGAACACCACTATCCACGACGACCGGTTGCATGCCGCTCGCATTCAGCGACTCCCAGTGACCTTCACTAGGTCGTCCCATGCCCATCTCGTTAAAGGTCGTCCCACGCTGCGTTTTTTGGTATGCGGTCTCCACTCGAGAACCCTTTGTCCCTAACGGGCAGCAGTTCTCCAAATACGTGCTTTGTCTATTGCCACTTGGAAAAAGAGAAATACTTAAATGCATAATAAAATACTTACCAACTACCAAAAAAATCTAGTGCAGTATCCCTAGTACGAGTTTCTTTTTACAATCGAAATGTAACAGTAAACTACACGTTTACCGCGTTCGGTGACATAGTTAGTTTTACAAACCCTGGGTTTATTGGTAAGCGGTTAAATACTACCCTAAAAATGTATTCATAAACGTTAGCACTGAAGACTTTTGTTATCGAAAGGGATTTAAAAAAATACGGGTTGCACTTCGGGAGTGCCGACAGAAGTGAAAACATTTTTTTTATCTAGATGACACTATAGCTGCGTCTCGTAACGGTGTCACAAGTCCAAAGATTTTATCTCATCTAAAAATACGCGTACCGCTCTAAAAGAAGTTTTCACTTCAATATAAGGTTTTATAAAAAGAAAATGAATTTACATACGCGATAACATTTAAATTAGAAATTCACTCACAACACGACAAGACACTTGAAATTTAGATTTAATCATATTCAAATCACACGAGGGCAGTCGTTGGGGGCGAGTAATTTATAACTTGGACAAACGAAAATTATGTGCGTAGGTAGCTGTCAAAACTCGGCGGGAAGTTTGCACATTTACATATAAATTCGGGCACGTTAAAATATCACCTTGCGTGTCGCGGTGCTCCCAACAAATTGGAACAACAATTAGCGCGGTTGACAAAGTTGTTGCCGTCCGTCGGTCTCCGCGAGTGGCGCTGCCATCGGACGCAACTTACACGTGTTGCTAATTAATTTCTCTTGTTTATGAGATTTTTAGGTGTTCTGAATAACAGAGGGAATTATAATGTTTACGTTTCATTGTGGTTAGAATTTCCGTTTGAAATTAGCCTTATATAGTATACGGATGCGATTTCATTTAACCTTGCCAGTAATAGGATATTATTTTCCCCAATTTCGTTTTCATGTATATTATAATCAGTATTGCCGTATGCTACGAATAGCACCAACTCATCTCAGCCCGTGGGTGTCGTAAAAGTCGACTAAGGGATTAGCCGGAGGATGGGCAGCAGTGTCCTTCGAGTACATTAACAACTCAACTGCGATCGCCAACCCGCCTGCCAAGCGTGGCGATTATGGCAAAACCCCCCAATGAGCCCACAACACATCCATATCGGTGGTTGTGGTGATCTTTGGGGGAGGCCTGTGTCCAGCAGTGGACTTCATTCGGCCGAAATGATGATACCTTACATTATGGGTATAATAGGCACAGTCTCATTTATAATTTAGACTCTCGTATATGGTATTTGCCGTGTGGTGCCGGCTCAGAATGCCACCACCCCATCTCCTCCCATGAGTGTCGTAAAAGTCTACTAAGGGATTAGCCGGAGGGTGGGCAGCAGCGTCCTTCGAGTACATTAACAACTCAACTGCGATCGCCAACCCGCCTGCCAAGCGTGGCGATTATGGCAAAACCCCCCAATGAGCGAGAACACATCCATATCGGTGGTTGTGGTGATATTTGGGGGAGGCCTGTGTCCAGCAGTGGACTTCACTCGGCCGAAATGATGATATGGTATTTGTGGTAACACGCGACAAAATCATGCATGATAAATATTTCCTTTTACACATTATAATAAAACAATTTTAAACGGATTATATCGCGTATATTATAGATTTTTGTTTTTCCTGACGTTTCGAATACTTTGCAGCATTCGTGGTCGCAGGATGACTAAGGTGACAGGCGTCGTTACAGATTTTAAAAAGATATTTTATTTTATCTACCGTACATTTTTTATTAGTTTCGATGCACGCAGTAATCACTCACAATGTCTTGATGTTTTTTAGTGTGGTGTGTTGTTTGGGACTTCATTATTTTAATAACTGGATTCCAAACATGTGGTACCTGCCAACCACTATCATACCATCTTCTCTATTAAAATTAGGATGCTTTTTAATTTCAATAGCCTCACGAAACCTTTTTGGTACATATCGGTTCTCTTTAGCGAGGACTTGAGGTTGATCAACAACAACAAAACAAAAATCTATACGCGATCTAATCCGTTTAAAATGGTTTTATTATAATGTGTAATAATCGCGAAAACCTAAGACATTTCCTTTTACATTTATAGAATAAATTCCCATGTAATGCCGAGCAGCAATTAGGCGTGCGCCCCTGACCGCGTGTCTATAAGATATGGCGCACACCTGCGACACACCGCTGCCGCATGTACGGACGCATTTATCTTATACTTGCTCTCGCTCGTACCTATAAGATAAACGCGTTCGTATGTTCCTACATAGACCGACCTCTCATGCGTCTTAAATTTAATTGATTAATATTGCTTCGTAACGCAAAAAGGCCTAGTAGTAATCCTTTATGTATAGGCAGACAATGTAGAAATCTAAGGAAGGGAGGAAGGCCTGCGGAGTCTCCTTCTGCATATCATCCCATTTGCCTGCTCGACGAGGCTTCAAAGCTATTCGAGAGAATAATTACCCGAAGACTCGTTGAACACCTGTCGCGAGTGGGTCCCGACCTGGCCGAAAGTCAGAATGGCTTCCGGCAGCGGCGGTCCACAATCGACGCGATTCTTTGCGTCCGCTCGCCGTCGGAACAGGCAGTGTCCCAATGTAGAGATCTCAATTGTTAGTGTAAGTATCTTCTGTATTCATATCTAAGTAGACATATCTATCAGATTATAGGGATATTTTCTCATTTCACATTCTAAAACGCTTTTTTATATATTGGTTAGGCTAGCGTTTGACCACTATGTTACCTGAAGTTAGGCAACGATGGTACACGCTTGCCTAGAGGAAACATGTTCACTCGTGACATGAAGATCTCCGAGTTATTGCGGTCGGAAAACAGACTCCGGCAATGAGTTCCACTCCTTAGGAAGCTCAACTTTTTCAACGCTACTTTCCCTTAAAGAAAACAAACATCGGATTAGAACAATGAACTTAAATGCATTCTGATTCGAGCAAATGTTCAGCTATGGCAGACTTGCCTAAGCCGTCAGCGAGAGGTCTCCCCCAGTTACTGCCATGAGGTTATGGCGCTGCAACTCCCAAGCCGGGCACTCCTCAAGACTGTGCTGAGCTGTGTCCTCACTGCAGCCGCATTGATGGCATACGGGAGTCGCCTTCCGCCTCACCACTGTGTGCAGGTATTTGCCGAAACAGCCATGCCCTGACAACACCTGCACAAGACGGAAGGACCCATGCCGCCTCTGCACCCACTCATCCAGGATTGGTTGGATAGCCCCCACAGTCCTAAGACCAGCACTAGGCGTCTCCAGCCTCACCTTCCATTGGCTCATGATGGCACTATGAGCCTCCCTGCGCCATCTTGTCACAGCTTCAGGCGCAGGGCGACTGCCACTCTCAGGCGGAACATCCACTATCCTCTAGTACTGTAGGCAGCACCCGTGCCTCCAGGTCCCAAGGGGGATTCCCCGCGAGCGCGCATGCAGCCTCAGCAGACAGACGCATCCGCGTATCCGCGTATGACCCTGACTGCTGTCTGGGCTGTTCTGGGCAGTCAGGGTTTTCGCCCACACCGGAGCACCGTAAAGCGCCATCGAGTGGACCACCCCCGTGTAAAGCCGTCGGCAGCCCGCGCTGGGTCCACCCAAGTTCGGCAGTAGCCGGCTCAGAGTGGACCCAGTGCTGATCAGCTTTGGGGCAAGCTGGCGGAACTGCTCGCCGAAGTCCCACCTCCAGTCAAGGACCAGGCCCAGGTAGCGCATCTGCGTCCGGACCACTATACTCACATCACCGACGGTGATGTAAGCGTCTGCTGACAGCCGACGACGTGGCCCGTGAAAAACCAGGACCTCTGTCTTTTCGAGCGCTACCCGTAGTCCTAGCGCCCCAATACGGTCAATAACCAGGGCCACGCCCACGGTGGCTGATTGTGCCACCTCCTCAAAACTGGTTCCCCATGCTGTAACGAGGGTGTCATCAGCATAACAAATTACACTTTGTCCGGGAGGGAGGGCACCGCGCAGGACCCGGTCATACCCCACGTTCCATAGTAGTGGTCCCAAAACTGACCCCTGCGGAACACCACACGTAGTAGGCCTCTGCACAATCCGGCCGTCGCGTCCCTGGTAGCTGACATACCACCCCCTCAAATAACCCAACAGACGATTGGAATGGTATTACATCCTTCGCTGTTCTGACCTGTTGTGCTACTTTGGATAACGGAGTATATACTGTCTTGATGGAGTGAGAAACTTCTCCATCAAGATAATTCTCAGATCAGATCAGATCCATACAAAAGGCCCGAAATCATAGTCTAGTATGAGTGAAATTCGCGATAGTTTAGAAACTTATAATACTGACCTATTTGGAAAAGGAATATAATGATAAATCTTTAGTAATGTCAGTATAATTTCAGTGCAGTACATAATATCGGTAATCTTCAACAACTTCTCTATCCTCAAACGGTGCCTACAATGCGATATAAAACCCGTCCCTTAGGTGACATAACGCAGGTCCTGAGGCGCGCCATCTCGATGGAAACTAAAAGAAATTTCACACAATCAGCTGCCATAAAACTGAATCCGCCTATTTAGATCATCTCAGCTGCCCATGTGTCCTCGAAATTTGACAAAACCAACTTACTTGTAAACCTGATATATTCCAAAATCGTCTTTATTGCGTGGTGTTTAAGTGGATGTTAGTTCGGTGGGAATTTCGGTGTTGTATCATCGAGGTAGGTAAGACAAGTACACGATAAGTTTTATTCGCGTCGGGGAGGTGAGGCCGGCGTCAAGGGAGCCGATATGATGGCCGGACAGCGGGTGCAGTGCAGTTTACGTGGAAAAGGATTGCGGGTATCCCAAGTCGTTTCGGGGAATTGGCGAAAAATTCTTCCGGAGGCCCACGAGATCTGAGCACCTCGATAAGATATTCATACATCTGAAGTTTGTTTATCAGTTGTATTTTTCTTGTAGGTACATTGGTTTTAAATGCTAAACTAAATCACAGATAAAATAAGGCTCCTTGAGAGTTCGATGAGACTATGATAATCTATCCACATCTTTCCGTTCCTTCGATTCGCAACACAGATAGTATTCAATTCTTTATTGCAAATATATAGTAAAAGAACTTACAATGTAAGAAGTCCCAAAATATGCACCCTGTTAGTAATACACTGCAACATATTAAAATATTTTATAAACAAATAAACTTAGCTTCACTTAGTCTTAAAAAATATATCAGCAATTTAGCGCTTGTTCACTTCTAGTGTTTATGTACTTAATATTTGTTACTTATTAAGTAACTATATATTACTTGTTAATTATTTAATGATATCATTACACAGAACTGATGGCCGTTGGGGCAAAAATGTTCTCGAATGGAGACCGCGCACCGGAAAACACAGCGTGGGACGACCTCCAACGAGGTGGATAGACGACCTGGTGAAGGCCGCCGGAAGTCCTTGGATGAGAGCGGCATGCAACCGCTCGTTGTGGAAATCTAAGAGAGAGGCCTTTGTTCAGCAGATGACGTCCTGTGGCTGATATGATGATGATGATGATGATTATATTTTCATTACACATACACTAACAACTGTAAAAACTGCTAGACCAACTGTTATTCCATATGTTATACATATATGTGTACATTACTATATTTAATATAAGTATGTGCTCATTTATAATGAAATTAGATAGTGTATTGTTGATGATATGATTACATTGTATAAATTTATATAATGTGTATTGTATGTATTCATATATGTGTGTATAATATACCTATCCGTGTAGTCACGAATAGGGCTACCCTATCTCATGGAGACGGGAGTTTGGAACCCGGTGCGTAAGTATTTTGGGCTGCCCACTGGTGGCGGGCAAACCACCAACACTAGCATACCCTAGGAGGGTTGGTGTTAGGCAGGCGGCCGACTGTGAAACCCGTTTGCCAAAACCTTTGCTATATGATTAATATATTGCACCAAATCCTAGCAACTTTTGGAAGAAAGTCTATAGTATATACCTAGTACCAGACACAAAGTATTTTTTGTAACGTAAGTACATACAGCTTCCACGAGTATATTTTCAACGATGTTACAATCGACATCTACAGTCTGAACTAATGCGCTAAAATCAATACTTTTATAAAACGACTAGACTAGAAATTTAGAGTATTTCGACATACTACACTTGACATAAAATATATATGTTGGATTTCAAGGGTTTTATTGTTTTTTGCGCGGAACCCTAATTATTTTTCTAAAATAAAAGTAGCCTATGTTATTCCTTATAACGTCAGCTATCTGCCAGTGAAAGTCCCGTCGAAATTGGTCCAGCCGTTTCGGAGTTTACCCGGAACAAATAGACAGACAGACAAAAAAATAAAAAATTGTTATTTTGTTATAGGTATCGTATATACTTTCATATGCATTTAGTAAAAAGCTGTTATTTTGACATTACAAACAGACACTTCAATTTTATTTATTTGTATAGATTAACGATTTCATTTCTGCAAGTATCATGCCGTGTGGTGTCGGCTACGAATAGCACCAACTCATCCTGTGGGTGGCGTAAAAGGCGACTAAGGGATTAGCCGGAGGATATGAGTGCAGCGTCCTTCGAGTATATTAACTACTCAATTGCGCCTGCTAACCGTAGGTGGCGATTGCCGTTATATGAGCACATAACACACCCAAACCAATCGTTGTGCCGATCTTTGGGTGAGGCCTGTGTCCAGCAGTGGACTTTATTCAGCTGAAAAGATGATGACGAAAGATGAGCATATCCTAAGTATAACTGTTTACGTGTGAATGATTTACATTTATAACGTTTGTCATCTGACCTCTGCAACCCTGTATATTTGACTGAACGGATGTTTCTAAGCGTGACCGTGTGGATCCCGGCAAAGAATCGACCACCTCTCTCTACTCGTGGGTGTTGTAAAAGGTTACTAAGGGTTGATGTCAGGAGGATGGGCAGCAGCATGTTCCAGTGTACTAATAACAAAATACTCCGATCACCAATCCACCTGCCAAGGCTGTTTTTTTCAACGTTGCCTCACTCTAGGATTTATCCTGTGTCGTGAATGGGTTTACAGACATAAACTCCACACACAATATACCCAGACCCCGAACCCGCGACGTGGAGCGCAGCAGCCGACTGTAGCAGCCACTCCACCAACCGTCCCGTCTATAGTATTTCCTGTGAATGCTCATTGCAGTGATCATTGGGAGACTCAGGTTCATCAGTGGACGTTTACGGGTTGTTGTGATGATGATGAGGTGATGGTGTTGTATGATTTAATGGGCACCGTACCCAACTCACAAAAGCGCTGAACCCACTCAGTCTGAACAGCAGACCCTACGGATCCATCCGCCGAGAGTAGAGAACAGTCTGAACCTCATCGAGTAGAGTCACCAGAGAGCGTTGATCAAATTAGGGAAGAAATAGTTACAAATGCTACACCGCCACTGCGAAGGTCCACACGAGTAAGGACACGGCCTGACTACTTAAAAGACTACATCCTCGATGGTGAAGATCACTAAGGCCCACCTTAATAATAAAAGCATAAATAATTCATTTCGGCCGAATGAAGTCCACTGCTGGACACAGGCCTCCCCCAAAGTACACCACAACGACGGATATGGATGTGTTGTGGGCTCATTAGGGGGTTTTCTATATTCGCTACGCCTGGCAGACGGGTTGGCGATCGCAGTTGAGTTGTTAATGTACTCGACGGACGCTGCTGCCCATCCTCCGGCTAATCCCTTAGGCGACTTTTACGAGTACGAGTTACGAGCCTTTTAAGTAGTACCCACGGGACGAGATGGGGTGGTGGTAGTCTGAGCCAGCACCACATGGCATACGAAATGATGATAAATAATTTAAATGTGTCAAGTACTAATAATTATTTCGAAGAAACAAAAGGAAAGATTTCAGACCAGCGTCATCCTAACTTTTTTCTAAATAATAACCTATTGAAGAAAATTCACCCCAGTGAATGATGTATATCTGCGGCTAATCTTTATATTTCGACCTCTTTACTTCAAGTTTATTTATGCTATTACTGACATTGTCAAAAGCATTTGTTTTATGTTCATGTATTATTCTTTCAGCTAATAAAAACCAAGGTTTCATTTGGTTTATAGTTATTATGTATCAACTGTCACATTTTAACAAGTAATTTGTTTTAAACTGCAAAACACCAGCCGCCACGTTACCGTCATAACCTTCATGAGGTACATGCGTCAATGTTTTCACAATATTTCAGCACTATCGTTCTCAGAACCGTTTGCCTGCGTAAGTAATACGATTGTGATCTGTAATTAACAAACAAGTTGTCTGATATCGCACAGCGCCACTTTCCGCGCCTGTACCTCGGGGTCATGCCGCCATAAACATGTTTGTACTTGACAGTACGTAAACATTCACCATTTATAATTCGTTTGACGCAAGTCGTATTTATTTTATTTATTATTTATTTATTATACTCTTTATTGTACACCAATTTTGCCAAATTTGCCGTGTGGTGCCGGCTTGCCGTGTGGTGCCGGCTCAGAATGCCACCACCCCATCTCCTCCCGTGGGTGTCGTAAAAGTCTACTAAGGGATTAGCCGGAGGATGGGCAGCAGCGTCCTTCGAGTACATTAACAACTCAACTGCGATCGCCAACCCGCCTGCCAAGCGTGGCGATTATGGCAAAACCCCCCCGTGAGCCCACAACACATCCATATCGGTGGTTGTGGTGATCTTTGGGGGAGGCCTGTGTCCAGCAGTGGACTTCATTCGGCCGAAATGATGATGTACACCAATCGTTAAAGGTAATAAAAACAGTAGTGCTTATAAGTATATTTTAGAGTACAATGGGCGGCCTTATCGCGCTCGGCGATTTCTTCCAGGCAACCTTAGAATGGAGAAATACTTAACTGGATAATATATGCGGCAGTTGATGGTGCACACACATACATAATGAAATAACTAAATTACGTATACTATACTAAATATATAAATATTGGAAGATTATACACAATATAGATATATAAATACACAAACATTTATGTACACAAATATTATCGTATGTGCTAATTTCGTAGGTATCAGTACGGGTGATTAAGATAATTTTTTTGCCTGTAAAGTTAAGACATAATAGAAGCATAAACAATTTAAATGTGTCAACTACTAATAATTATTTCGAAAAATAAAAGGAAACATTTCTGAAGTATTTTCCTATAAAAGAAAATACTAATTCTTTGTATAATACTGGATAGGTAATAACAAACATATTCGCAATACTTCACTGTGCCACCTACAGATGGTTGTTTCGGGTCTGGGTGTTTGCATAGTTTATAAAAAAGGATGATAATGATTAAATTGTTAAACGGTTTTGCATGTATTTAATTATTGTGGTTTCTCGCGAGCCACACATAACCAATAACCGCCAAATAACTTGCCTAATATTAATAATTATTAGTATGTACTGGTTCATATTTATATTGAACTATTACAACAATATCCTTGTTGTTGGTTTTTCGACTGTTTAAATGTTGTTGTTGTTATTATGTAGACATTCAACTTACTGCCATTTCCTCCTATGTACTGCTGATACCAGATAAAATATTATTATTATTTACATGTCTCTCTATTGTCGGGTTGATAGCCTCTGCATAGAGAAACCTGGTCTTTTGATAAGCTTACGCGGGGACATGGGTCCAACATGCAGAGGCCCTTTAGAGAATTTTAATCTAAAATGTAATGGGACACCAGCCGGGGACTCTCCATGGTTGCACTATAAGATGCAGTCTTGGATTATCCCCAGAGGTGTAAAACTGTTATATGTACAAAACGGAAACTACAATTATAAGGGATTGAATACTATGAAAAACGCTAAATGGCCACCACAGTGACAGGGAGCAAAACTGGCGTGAGTGACACAGGGAGTAGAGAGGTGCAGCACGGCTTTCACCATCGCGCGTCTCCAAGACTCGGAGAAAAAATCACACGTGTAATACACAATTAAGCAACACCTTTGTATCACCATTTCGGCCGAATGAAGTCCACTGCTGGACACAGGCCTCTCCCAAAGATCACCACAACGACCGATATGGGTGTGTTGTGTGCTCACTGGGGGGTTTTGTCATAATCGCCATGCGTGGCAGGCGGGTTGGCGATCGCAGTTAAGTTGTTAATGTACTGTGAGCAGGCACCACACGGCACCTTTGTCTAGTGGAACATAAACGCATGCACGATAAATATATAAAATAAAATACTACTGTTAATTCGAATGATTCTAAAAGAGGTATGATTTTTTCAGGTATTATTATGAACAAATGTGAGTCTATAGGGTAGAACAATATAATATTGTTTTATTTCATTTTCATCATCATCATCATCATTATCATATCAGCCATTTATACGTCCACTGCTGAACAAAGGCCTCCCCCAAAGATTTCCACAATTGTGTCATCATTTTGGGGGGTATTTGCCAATGCTCACCATGCTTGGCAGGCGGGTTGGTGAACGCAGTATATGTACTGTTCCACAGAAGGGACGCTGCTGCCCGTCCCTCAGGTTTAGAGTTCCTTAGTCGGCTTTTACGAGATGCAACGGGAGGAGATGGAGTAGTGCTGTATTCTTAATCCGGACACCACACGGTTTCATTTTGTATTTCATATATTTGTTTATTAATATAATAATTGTATGTGCTAGGGCTGCACGTTGCACGTATAGATGATGTACGTAAGAATATAGAATGAATGAATTAATCGTGATATATTTCCGTAAGCTATTTCAATAAAAACATATGTTTAAGAATCAAATTATTGGGAAAAGGAAACAAAATGAGGCGTGTTCCCCATTGACGCATGTTGACTACGCATTAATTAGTTTACAAAACGGGGATATTATGTGATACGCGAATTTGTTACGTTTTAGCAAATTGCTATTTGTGTTCATTTGTGGTCATTTTGTTTTCATCCTGTTGGTGCCGGAGGTAACGGGTTATTCCACAGGGTAGAGCAGATACTGGGCCTATACCTAATATGATTTAAATTGAATTTATATTTACTTATTATATAATTTATGGTATACAACAATGAAACTAAATACGTACAGAGCATTCGCTATCGAAGTTATGTAGGTACCAATTGATTTCTAATCATCGTAACCTTTAGTTACTATGGAACTTAATCATATTGTCATCTGCATTTTTTTTAATAATATAGTGTTCATCATCATCATCATATCAGCCACAGGACGTCCACTACTGAACAAAGGCCTCCCCCTTAGATTTCCACAACGAGCGGTTACATGCCGCCCTCATCCAACGACTACCAGCGAACTCACCAGGTCGTCTGTCCACCTCGTTGGAGGACGTCCCACGCTGCGTTTTCCGGTGCGCGGTCTCCATTATAGAGCCTTTGTGCCCCAGCGGCCATCAGTTCTACGAGCAATGTGCCCTGCCTATTGCCACTTCAGTTTACTAATCCTATCAGCTATGTCGACAACTTTAGTCCTTCTACGGATCTCCTCATTTCTGATTCGAACTCGTAGAGAAATATCAAGCATGGCTCTCTCCATAGCTCGCTGAGTGACCTTGAGCTTTCTTATGAGGCCCATTGTGAGTGACCACGTCTCTGTTCCATATGTCATCACTAGTTATTATCACATCAATATAGTGTTATCTTATTCTTACTTACGGTTCTCTGGGAAAGAACAAACTGCAATGAATTCTAAATTAACTTAAGAAGCGTTTCTTAAATACGTAGTTCCAACACTGCTAACTAAATAAATGTTGACAGCTTATCAATGAATCTTTATAGTTATCAAGAAGTTAGTAAATGTTAGATAGAATTCTGTACAACAAAGGTTCATGGTTTAAACTTTTTTATGTACATGCTTATTTATTTTTATAAAACGATGGCGCACACTAAAATTTCTCCTGTGAAAAAAAATCTCACATACACAAACCCGAAACTACTATCTGTCCGTGCGGGGATCGAACCCCGACCCGTAGTGCACTAAGCCAATTTCTTACCCACCTACAATATATTTAAATATTTGACAGGAAGGTAAAGTTAATTTTTGAGCCGACTCTAATGGTGTTTATCTCACCACAGTAGATTAAACATAATTAATATTGTCTTAGGTTTTCGCGATTATTACACATTATAATAAAACAATTTTAAACGGATTAAATCGCGTGTATTATTGATTTTTGTTTTTCCTGACGTTTCGAACACTTTTCCTGCGACCACGAACCCTGCAAAGTGTTCGAAACGTCAGGAAAAACAAAAATCAATAATACACGCGATTTAATCCGTTTAAAATTGTTTTATTATAAAACATAATTAAACTAAAACATTAAACAGAGCTGTATGAATAAGTAGATATTCTTATTAGTTCAACTAGGTGTTAACCACAAAACTCTCTTAGAAAAAATGTACGCATACGGTGTTAGAGGTAACGTGTACGACCTAATTGAATCGTATCTCAGTAATAGAAAACAAAGTGTAGAAATTAAAAGACTCTCTATAACAACTAGAACCGAAGAAACTTTTAAATCTAATATCAGAAATATATACTCTGGCGTACCCCAGGGCAGTATTATGGGTCCGCTGTTATTTCTAATCTATATTAATGACATGCCTACTATTACAAACCACCATATGACACTTTTTGCTGATGATAGTACCGTGTTGTTCACTGGTAACAATTGGACTGACCTAGGATTGGACATAGTTAATACTTTGACATCAATTGAAAAATGGCTTATCAGAAATGACTTGAAAATAAATCTTGATAAAACGAAAATTATGAATTTTAAGCAACGAGTAAAATCCGAAATTAATTTAAATATTTCATACTCCCAGATAGACGTTGAAGAAATCAAAGTGACCAAATTTTTAGGACTTAATATAGATAATAAAATGAGCTGGAAATCACATATTAACCATGTGTGCAAAAAACTTAGCCAGAGCTCTTATGCTCTTCATAGACTGAAAGGTATTGTTAATCAGTCCGTTTTGTTAACTGCCTATCACGGTTACGCTGCGTCAATTATACGTTACGGAATAATTTTTTGGGGCAACTCAGTAGAAAAAGACCGTGCATTTAGAGCCCAAAAACGTTGCATTAGATCAGTTTGCAATCTACGACAAACGGATTCATGTAAGCCACATTTTATAAATCTAAAAATTTTAACCCTTCCGAGTGTATACATATACGAAACAGCAATATTCATAAAGTCAAACTTGCAATTATTTGAACTTCGCACTAGAGCCCGACATACTGACAAGATGCGCATCGTATACAGTAAAACGCAACTACTACATGAGAGCATTTTTTGTATGGGTCCGCGTATTGTTAATAATCTTCCACCTTCGTTAAGAAATATTACTAATATAAATGGTTTCAAAAAGAAACTTTACAAGATGCTTGTTGAAAAGTGCTACTATTCCATTGCCGATTTTCTAAATGATCAGACACTGAAAACTCAGAGATATTGCGATAAGCCATCATAAGTTACTAACTAATTCGTAAATTGTAGTTATAGACGTAAATAGTAACTAACCGAATTGTATTTGTTTTTGTAATTATGGTTACATCTATTCATTGACGGTAAATAAGTTGGACCTAGTTCTAAATTAAATAAATATTGATATATATATAAATATATGTTATGTTATATAATAAGTTAAGATTGTATGCCTGAATGGCGGGACATAGCTGATCCTACTAGATTAATTTGTATATTTTGACATCTTATTAACCTGTGATCCACAATAAATTAATTTGAATTTGAATTTGAATTTGCCGTGGTGCCAGCTCAGAATACCACCACCCCATCTCCTTCCGTGGGTGTCGTAAAAGTCGACTAAGGGATTAGCCGGAGGATAGACGGCAGCGTCCTTCGAGTACATTAACAACTCAACTGCGATCGCCAACCCGTCTGCCAAGCGTGGCGATTATGGCAAAACCCCCCAATGAGCCCACAACACACCCATATCGGTCGTTGTGGTGATCTTTGGGGGAGGTCTGTGTCCAGCAGTGGACTTCATTCGGCCGCAATGATGAAACTAGGTGAAGAACCAAATTTAAGTGAATTATCTTCTTTAAAATATTTGCTCGATTTTACAAGCGTTTTCATTTCCAATAGTATTGTCAACATCGGGGTTGGGGGTGTCGTGTCCCAATTTAATAGGCCCGCACCGTCTGGAGACGTGTCTCACTAAATCAGTGCGTGTATGCTTCACTTGCTTATTTATGAGCGTGGGCGCGAAACCAATAGTGCAATGTGCGAAGTACGCACTATGACGTCATGTGTCCAAGTTAAAAATAATGTTGTTGATGGGAATTCATCATTAGTCAGCTTTTCCCGCCAGTTGTTGTGCGCTTATAGTCACTTGCACTTATTGATCATTAGTCCGTGTGGTGTCCGGATTAAGAATATAGCACCACTCCATCTCCTCCCTAAGGGAACTAAGGGAATCGAAACCAGAGGGATGGGCAGCAGCGTCCCTTCTGTGAAACGGTAGCCATACTGCGCTCACCAACCCGCCCGCCAAGCGTGGTGAGTATTGGCAAATACCCCTCAAAATCATGATACAGTTGTGGAAATCTATGGGGGAGGCCTATATTCACTAGTGGACGTGTAAATGGCCGATATGATGACTTATTGATCGGTAAGCCATCCGTGAGTCTAAGCAACGCTCAGCCCGGTCAGCCTATGGATGGGTGACCGCATAGTAGGTAGTATTTGAACCGAGCTTCTCCATGCTTGGGAGGGCACGTAAAATCGTCGGTCCCGGTTATTGTCATGAGACGCCAGTCGTTAAGCGAAGTCAGAGGACTTTGGGAGGGTTAAATAACTCTGACATGAGGTTGGCCACTAACCACATGATAATGAAAGATAAGTCCGATCAGATGCGGGTAGTTGATATCGGCCATTTATACGTCCACTGCAGCCGCCACGGCACGGACGTTATTCTTCGGGCTAAGTCGGTTACCTTGTAAAATAAATTAAGATATATTTTTTTAAATTATTTGTCTGTCAAAGGCTGTTGTCATAGAATAAGGCATAAAGCCGTCGTAACATTTCGGTCAGCATTGTAGATGAAGAAAAATATAAGGCTGGTTTTAGAATAGAATAGAATAATTTATTCGCTAGAGACATGGTTTACAAAAGCTGTAACAATTTTAAAAGGCACACATACATCTCACCTTTCGCAAGCATGCGAAATTTAAGGAACATACAATACTATAAATATAACGTATGAATTGGGGTTAATTCCTATTTACATTAATTTCTATTCCTCAAAGAAAACGATTACAAACGCAGCGTTTATTCGTCGCAGTGCGTGCGGCGATTGGTAAGCCATCGTTCTCGTTTAAGACAAGCGATCTCATTCGTGTCTGCGGGCGCGTCTCAGATGGCGACAGAGACCATTGCGGCCCTCTTCTGATAACCTTCCCTGAATCTCACACCATGTCAGCGGTGGCAACTAATATCTGTTACTTGTTTAACTATTCAATATCGTTCTAAAATATAACAATATCTGCATGTACTGTCCCACTGCTGGGCAAAAGATTCTTCTCATACAGAGAAGGAACGAATTTTGATCATCGCGCTTGCTCTCTACGTGTTGACGATTTCAGACCATTACAGGTTCAGGTTTCATCGCGATCTTTTCCTTCACTGTTAAAGTCATTAGTGTCCTAGATTAACTGAAAA
Organism: Diloba caeruleocephala; assembly: GCA_947459985.1. NCBI lineage: Eukaryota > Metazoa > Arthropoda > Insecta > Lepidoptera > Noctuidae > Diloba > Diloba caeruleocephala. The sequence continues at coordinate 28,618,356 of OX381612.1, read as the reverse complement.
AGTACATTTCATCATCTCAACCATAAGACGTCCACTACTGAAAAAAGGCCTCGCAAACATTATATAGAACTGGGAATATGCCAGCAGTACCTACTCACCACGGCCTGTAGGTGGGTTGATGAGCTGTTCCACAAAAGGGTCGCTGCTAGCTATCCCGCTGGTCTAGAGTACCTGAGTTGTCTTTTACGACACCCTCAGGAGATGGAGTGGTGCTATATTCTTCATCGAATACCACGCAGATTCTGAAGAAAGTGACATTGAACAAACGTCACATCAGTACCTGCCCGGTTTTCAACCCGCAATCTTGTGCTTTAGAAGCGAGACAGTTAACCTACGGTCACAACGACGACACGTTTCGTTAGAAGCGTCCAGTACAAAAGGTATTTATATTTGAAGAAAAGATTCCAAGCAAGTCCCAAAATATTTTGCAATATCTAGAATGGTCCTGAGTTCTTCAAGATTCAAATAACTCTTACAGTTTGGGATTTATTTCGTTTTTACATAATATACCAACTAGATTCTTGCGGAGACTCATCGTCATCCATCAAGCGCTTTGGCAATGAATATGTTAAGACGGTGGATATGCTACTCGGTATTCATAATACCATAAGTGAATGCATACAAATTTCTATTTGCTCTATGTAAAGTAACTATAGCTTCATACAAATATGTTAGACAAAACAGTGCATTGACACCTCCAGTACCCGCATAAAATAATACTATTCCACAAAAACTTATTTTGTCTTTACGGCCAGTTAGATTTGAAGATTACTCCGTAGGGCGAAAAAAACTGGTGACAGCGAAATTTTCAAATCTCCCGCTAGCCCCCGGCGGACATAAAACGCGAGAGTCGAACGGTCGCCGCGAGGTGCGTCTTACACAGAAACTCAATCTTATCGCAGCTCCGACATATTCCACGGAATGGGTGCGGAGTACCTATCGTCTCACAATTTCGACGCTATGAATACAAACAATATGTTTGGATATCGAGGTTCGTGTGTGACTTATAAAGCATTTAAGAGTTGATTGCATGTAGCAATCTAGATTGTTGGAAGTTGAAGGGTAAAAGGTTTTTCACGTGTGTGTACTTGGGTTGTAGTAGAGCTGCCCCCCGCGGCACCCGGCCTGCGGGACGATCGCGAGTCTCTAGCGCCGAGCGCCCGCCGGGATCACTTACGGTTGACGAGCGTCGTCTATCTGTGACATCTTCGTGATAGATTTTACACTTAAATTTCATGGGACTATATAACCTTTAATATAGATAAGGATTGATGATACGATATTATAGTAGGTATACGTAGTCAATATCTTAAAGTCTAATATTTAATAAGAACAATAAACAATTGAGTAAATTCTACACTAAGAACATGGGCTTGATCACTGCAATGAGTGGTCATAGGGGATATTGCTATAATCACCACGCTTGGCAGGCGGATTGGCGATTTCAGTATGTTGTTATTAGCACACTGGAGGATGCTGCTGATACCATATAAAATACAGAATAACACGGAACAGTAAATTCCAACTATTATTTAATCAATCTAAAGGCTTTCTCACTGAAACCTATTTGGTATTCAAATTGCTTTATCTATTACCTAAGTATGTTACGTATTAATGGTTAATGACAAAAACAAATTTATGTGTATCAAATTATTAAGGTTATGTGGTACATGGACGTTCACGGGCTGATATGGTGTTTATGATAAATATGTAAATATAATAGGAAATGAAAAACATGTAAGCTGGATTGAAACTCAAAACCATATTTACTAATTAGTCTAATTACAGTCTTAACCTCTAAACAGTTATCATAAGAGTTGATAGTGGAAATCTTAACGTAAACTTGACGGTTTTTACTACACATGTCGAATGCCGCGCGATATCATGGTCGCAAAATCTAAGCTCATAAACATACAACATACCAATTCTATATCTAAGACATTACTATACCAATTACCATTGTGTAAATAAAGGCTTCTTATAAAAGCTCGAGCGGTGAGTAACAGTGAAGTGACCGATCTATAAACTCCGTCCACAGATTTTTGTGTTTGAGATTTTAGAACAGACGGGCATAATGAGGGACGATGTTTCTGGAAATGGTTAATTCGGCTGCGTTCGATGGTATATACATCATGTAACTACTTTCACTTTTATTTTCATATGTGCATATGTGAATAACATGATTCAATAAAATACCCTATATAGAACTATTACAGACAATTTAATAACTATAGTATTGGCGGTATTTTGAGGATCTTTTAGTAATGTCCCTGTATTTTCAATCCTTTTTAATTAAATTTGGGAATAAAGGAATTGCTCAATAAGATTAAATTCATAAAGAAAAATTAAGACTGTCACCAATAACGAAAAATGCCAACTTGCTTGATTGCTAAATATGGAAATGAATCAATGGGACTAATAGAGAAAACTCAAGAAAAACCTCGCGGTGATGAAATAATAATAAATTGAACCTTGTTTGTCAAAAGGGATCCGCAACAGATTATAAAGAAGTTCGATAAGAGTATTCACGATTCAATCGAGATCTCGGCTCCACTAATCTAATTACGGCTGCACCGTCTCTTTGTGCGTCGCGGGGCGCCGTCGTTCGTTTGTTTATTTCCTTTGCCTTGCGAGCTGATATATATATTTTTTGTTTATATTTTTTCGCGGAGTTTGCGAGCGCTCAAAGGCGGGCTCGAGTTATGAAATTGTTCAAGCGTTAATTGTAGACGTCCAGTGGCGAATATTAAAGTGGTCGTGTGCGGCGAGCCAGTATAACAACTAGTTAACCTCGCCGGTTACACGGAGAGCCGCAACTTTAAACGTTGCCGACCAAAAATAATATTTAATTAGCGAGTTGTGGTTGAGGCGATAGATATCGCAGTGTTGAATGTTCATTAACACTGTTGTTTTTGGTACTGATTCGTTTGCAGTTTATTCATACTGTGTGAAGTTAAAATTTCATGAAGTCATATAAAATTACGCAATCAGAATTTGTGGTATTATTTAATCAGTCTTATTACAAAAATCTTGTTAGACTCAGGTTTAAACCAGAACAATGAAGTCTGGACTTAGTACGGAACTAACGTTAGTACCGTGTTTTAAACCCGTCCGTATTACAAATATCAAAATAAGTCAGGACTAGATAGTACCTGACTTTAGTTCTGGCTTAAATTATTTCCACAGATTATACACGGAATTCCTTGGAAACATTCATTCAATCAGATAGCATTCGGATACATTACGTTCCGTTTACCCAAATGCTGAATATTTCTGTATTTTTTTTATATTAATGGTATTGTATTTTAACATATCTAATAGGGTATTTAATGACGATAACTATTAGAAACGAATGGTTGTTCTTGTTTCAATAAATGCCATTTATTTTCTTTCTGAGGAATACTTTTATGACATTTATTTCATGTCCGAAATATGTACTTTCAAACAACACTAATGCGTAACGGAATGTCTGTATCGCGCGGAAATCTTTAAACATAGGTAAAATGTTGTAGGAAATGAGAAAGCTGATTATTTGGCCAGCACTATAACTAAGTTTGCAGATGTTATTCCTGATTCTAGAGGCAATGCAAATATTTTATTACCTTTCACAGATGTAGTTAATCTTTTAAAACAACGGATGTGTCAAGCGTGGGGTTTACATTCATATGAGCGCACACATATCAATGGTAAAGGTACTTGGTATAATGCTTTTGATGCCCAGTTAAATTCCACACCTTGGTTTTGCAGGTTTAAAACATATAGAAACAAAAAAAATTATTCTACTCTATGTCGTATGCGCTTTGGTCACTGTCGATTGAATTATCATCTCCATCGCCTCAAAATGGTCAATTCTCCCTATTGTGATTATTGCCAATCACAAAAGGTTCAATCATCAATCATCTTTCAACATTCAGCGCCTTGTGTTGTCGGATGAGCTTCTAAAATTGTATGTTGAACCTGAACAGGTCCCGCAATGCATACAGGAGTTACTTGTGAATGCCTCAACTTATAACTTTTTGTACAATTTTATATTAAATACTGTGAATGAAATCTAAATACTTTCTAAGGTATCTGATATGATAATAGTAGTCTATGGCGGATAGGAGTGATTTTGCTGTGTCCCTTAACTTGTTATTATTCAAAAAAATTGTAAATGTAAATATCTATTAAACTACTGTAGTCTTTGGTTGTAAATAGAAACTTCTATTATTTTCAAGATAAATAGAATAATAATAATACTTTGTTTTAATGTTTGTATGAGACATTACAGATTTTAACAACGATATGTAAAGATTTAAATTAAATCTTTGACGAAGATCGATAAACTTGAAGATGACTAATAAGATTAATAATTATACTAATGTGAAGATTATTAATATGGATACACTAATATGAAGATGACAAATATGGATATGACTAATATAACATTGGATTTTACATACAATTCTACGAAAGACATTAAATAGACTTACAAAACGGAAGAAATAATAAACGACAGACCAGGCAGTATGGTCAATAGACTTTAGCCTGCCCAAACGGGCGAACGAACAAAAAAAAATAAAAACATAGGTAAAACTATTCTGAGATTTGGACGTTTCTTCGTACTTATTATTGATAAGAAGTTAGGGAATAATATTAATAAAATAGAACAACAGAAAAAACGAAGAAGTGAAAACTGGAATTCTGAAGAAAAAGTTAGTACTTGCCTACAATTATTGTAATTACGGCACATTACTATCTTTAGGACGACGCAAATTTAAACTATTCCAGGAAATATTACAATACAACATACAAAAATAAACCATAAACCTCAAAACAATGAATTTAACGTATATTTGTGACTTAGACCAAAGGTTTTAGAGTTAAACTAGGTCCCCATCAGGTTTATCTTTAGTACCATTGATAGTCCAAGACTAAGAGTTAAACCACTTTTTGTAATAAGAAATTTGATTAAACCACACTTTTAGTCCGAGACTATCGATAAACCATGTTTTGTAATAAGACGGAATGTGTTTATCTAGTCTCATATCGTACAATTCGAATTATAAACTTCAAAACGAACGAAATTTAAAAATAGAATCAAGTTATATTTTTGTTCTCTAACAAAATAATATAGTATTACTTTTTTTTCCATTACGGTACAGGGCAAATCCTAATAGTTAATACCACCAAGGAGATTCTATCAACATATTTTTCTAATGCAACACCGAAGCGGGGCGCGCCATTTTTATAGTATTACAAAAAAGTTGTGTATTAGTTTAGATAAAGTAGTGTATGAAACTGCATATAACTCATGTGATACTATTAAAAACCTCGCCTATTCGTGTTTTAATACCCCTCATTATGCAATAACTTCATAAACTACTGTTTCTATAACTTTCTGTAGAAGTTGAAGTCACAACAAATTATGTTATAGGTACAAATAGTAGCTTCTAGCATGTAGTTATCGACACACAAAATAACAATAGCAACAACCTATCACATACCAGACCATGTAGGAAGTACATTTGCGGCGTGTACCACAATCGCAACAGGAGCGTTAACTACGTACACGTCTTACACTAGAGCCTGAGGAAAATAATGGCCACCGCACCAATTCCTAGATTATTTTTTCTCAAAAGCCCTTGATGTGGTCGGTCATTTATTCGCTGAGCGTCGCGGTGGGCGGACGACGAGTCGATTTTTTCCTAGTGATTGGTAATCGGCGAAGTCATTAGGAAAGCCGCGCTTTGTTTTTTATGTCGAGGGTAATGGCGCGAAAAATGTCGTTAGCGAACCAAACACCAGCCGAGCTTCAGGTGAAGAGGTCAATCTGCCGCTTTCTTATTGGTAATTGTTGGTTTCGAACTATGATAGTATATTTTTTCGTATACGAAAAACTGCATTTTATTTGATTTATTTAGTATCAATACTTAAACAGGTAGGAGGCATACCCCTTTGCCCTTCCCCGGGGCGAAGGACGTTCATGTAGAATTTCCACTGGAGACCAATAAAAAAAATCTGAACTAGACTAGTTTTGGTAACAAATTACCTAAGTTACCTACGTCTCCGAAATCCGCGGGCTGATTACCTAAGTCGCAGACGCTTTGCAACAGGCGTAAATAGCTCCAACGCCGCTGTCAAACGTCAATTTGGTATTACCTATTTGCCGGTAGCGCCTAAACAGGCGAAGATCTCGCGCCTCTGTCGAACAATCAATGAACTAAAAACGTTCATTCTTTTTAGTTCCACTAGTGGCTACTGGCGCTAGTAACTATGCATCTTTCACAAGTAGCGACAAGCGGACATGGCTTACGTAATACCAATTTTTTTGTCGTTTTGCCATCTTTGGATCCTTGGCTGCGCGATAGCTGCTATCGCGTCTGCTGTTGCTGTTTTTAGCTAATCAGGCCGCCGGTACACAGAAAGTAAGGAAGTAATTAGCTAGCTCATGACAGATACATCAAGTGACATTTTGATTTAAACATACTTGTCACTCGTGCAAATAACGATTATGACGATGGTGATTTTCCGGAGAATTTTATTCATAAATTGGGTATATAACAAAGTAAACTTTTAAAAGGTTTCAGAGTAATAAAACAGTGCTGTGCGTTACGCAGTTGCCCGCCGCCCGGCGCCGCGCGACTTCAGAACTGTGGAGCGGCCATTATTTCATTACTTTGGCCAATAAAACGAATTAAAACCTAATTAGACGCCGTGATTTTTGAACATTAAAAGAGGGGTGGAATTAATTAGTGGAGGGCAGAGGCAATGATTCCGGTTCGGCGAGTAATTGCTGCTCTACCGTTTCAAATATAAATCAGGGAACGGTGCGAAGCAAAAGCGGATATACCGCGCCATTTCAGTAAGTATCGACTAAAAACTAAGTACAGTTTGCTGATGATTATCACTATACCATAAAAGCCAAAGAACGTCCACTGCTGAATATAGCCCTCCCCATAGTTTTCCACAATTGTGTTTCCACGGCTCCACGGAAAGGAAAGTCCATTTCCTCTGGTTTAGATTCCTTGAGTCACCTTTTATAACATCCACGGGAGGAGATGGAGTGGTGCTATATTCTAAATCTGGACACCAAACGGAATATGAGGATCATCAAATGTTGGTAATAGATGTGCTCCATGAAACTGACCCATAACTATCCTTGACAGATTATATGAATTGAACACATTGCGGTGTGATTTTTGTCACACAACCGTCAAATTGTACTGACATGATTCTATAAAGGTTGGTGCAGTGGCTGATACAGATGGCTGCTGCGATCCGTGTCGCGGGTTCGATTCCTGTACGGAATAAATATTTGTATGATCTGCAGGTAGTTTGTTCCGGGTCTGGGTGTATTGAGTGTGGAAATTATGTCTGTAAAAGGAGTCACAGGAGAAATCTTAGTTAGGTGCCACTAACTACGTTTCTTTAAAAAAAAATATAAGGTCCACTGACAGCAATTGTAGAGTAGTCAGCAATCTTAAAAACAATTGAATACGCATAACAAAACCATCATATAGATATATAGTCCCGCTGTCGCTTGTGCCTTTTTCCACTCAAACACGTCCAGGAAAAATCTCCGTGTAGCAGTCTTAAGATCCTCTTTGAAGGGTGAAACAGATTTCATTGAATCAACGGATGAATTATTCTGTTTGTCCGAGTTTTTAAACGTTTGCCTTAGACCGCAGTGTTTGGACTTTTGGGGGAATTGTGGGAAATTAGCTCGTCGTTGTTACGTTGGGTAAATACAGGTAGTTAGAGATATATTATTATCCCAAGTTAATGTCTTATTAAGGATCTAATTATTAGGTTGTTAGAGGTCGCAGTAGTCAGGAAAAAGGTCCTTAAAAAGTACCTTATGCGTTTCAAGAAGACTATAACGTATGTTGATCAAAAGTTCGCCTTATACATAATCAGCTCATTACTGTCCTACTGCAGGTCACGGGCTTTTTCTCACGAAGAGAAGGCTTAGACCTTAATTCATAACACTGGCCTAGTGCAGGTTGACGGACTACTAACACCATTGAGAAAATTATGGAGCCCTCTCAGATTTGCAGGTTTCCTCACGATGTTTTTCTTCACCACAAACGCAAGTGGTAATCAAATTCATATCTACATATGAATTCGGAAACTTAGAGGTACGGGCCGGGATCGAACTCAGACCCTCCGGTATGGAAGGGATGCGTTCAACCACTATTCTATCACTGCTATAGTAGTTGACCCTACAAAATGTTAATTGAGCATATAGTTATGGTAAATAATGATGATTTTGTGGACAAAACGGTGCACGCTTATACCAAGTTAAGTCTCATGACTTGACATCTAGACAATCTTTTTCTTTGCGAAGTGAACGAAAGTAAATGTTTCATTTGAAAGTGTTTACCAAATATAAGTCAGCAACTGGCACAAGTCCGCGCCAGTTCAATCAATTATTTGAAAGCGAAAGTAGTTGAAACTGTGTTGTTTGGAGCGCGGCGGGAACGGGCCATTGCTATAAATCCAATAATTTAATAACGATCAACTGGATTTGAACATTTTCTCAAATTAAATCGAGTTTTGTTATAGACCCCACTTTGTATTAGCACTTCCCATTTCGTTATGGTGCGTGCAGATTCGTTAGGCGTTCTATATTAGATGACCCATTTTTTATTGCTGTATATGTTGTACGGTTAAGTTGTAATTTTGATAATTGATACTGCCAAGTTTTGCTGCAAGTCTGATGAAACATCTTCATAATGACGCCCACTGCTAAACAAAGGCCTCCCACATAGTTTTCCAAAACGACCGGTATTCTTTTGTTGTGGCTCTCATGGGCTCAGCATCAGCCGAACGCACTTCGACCCTATTGGAACCATTGTGCTGCCCAAAGCCCTGCACTACTCCTCCGCTGGTAAATCAAGAAACCCTTGTAATTTGCAATCAAATCTGCCTGGAGCCGTGCAAAATCACCGGGTGATGGATAAGCCATTCCTAGATGATTTGCCCTACGTCTTCCCAGAGCATCACAGCTGCACAAAATGTTAAAATGAGCGAACACTGGGGGCCGATTCCTTGGTTGTGTCATCATTGAAGGAATTTTCCAGTACTCACCACGCTTGGCGGGTGGGTGAGCGCAGTATGGTTACAGTTTCGCAGAAGGGCAGCAGCTTCCCATTGCTCTTAGTTTAGAAACTTACATCGCCTTTTACGACATCCACGATATACACGGATATCAATATCTGTAGGCGTAGCATGAACACCGAAGACGACGGTCTTGTCGACGGAAGAGTAGACAGAAATGACATTTGGATGTAGACAGTGGCAATAATTCTACAATTCCGAGCATGGCGATCTCAATAATGAACTGAAAGAGAAGTTTCTACTCTTCCCTAGACAAAAGTCTTCATCGTCGAGCATGACCAGCGTACTTTGTCTATCTTTGACGTTTAGAGATGTTTCTTCTCAAATAGTCTACTAGTCACTAGCGGCATTCGGTTGCTATGGAAAGGATTTTCCATGTCTATGTCTACGAAGACAGCCTAGTCTTTATGTCGGCTCATGCTCGGGAAGAAGAGATATCGAGACGTGTAGAGAGCGCGATGTCTATCTTCGGAAGAGAAGATTTTGAATTGCTCATGCTACGCCTACAGATATCTACGGAATGGAGTATAGTGTAGTCTTGATTCCCTTGACTCCCTGGCAAAGAGGATCATCCACCCTCCCACCCATTTGTAAAAGACTCTAAAATACCGCTCGAGATGGATGTCAAGAGGATGAGCAGCAGCGATATTCTGTGTGCTAATAACTCCATACAGCGATCACCAATTCGTGTGTCAAGGTGATTGGATGATTCCGTATGGACACATCCTCTATGATCATACAATCACTGGCTGCTTCCAGGTTGACACGATGACGGTGAAGTGCTTCAGCAATTAAACCAACAAACCTGTCCGGTTCAACTTTTAGTTCCAAACGTATTGTGAAACTTATTTATCTGATCATTACACGCCTCCTACTGCTGCCATTTGTACGAAAACAAATTAACTGTAAACGAAGGACTGAGGCTTCCGGCGGCCATTTGTTTAATGACGGCATTTCCGGAAGTTTGACAGGTTGGATGAAATGTCGCCCGATTTTTACTAATTAAAGGGGTGCAATTGGGGTAGATACGGTGAGGTGTCGGGAGGTAGCTCAAATGATCACTTAAAAGCTTTTATTGCCCCCAAAATTTTTGTGGCCATCGTTATAATTACAGTTATCGAGGGGTCTAACGATGATAATAGAGATTAATAATTATTTGATTACGGAAATGTGTATTTTGTACAGAAGTAAGACATTATTTGCAATAGTTACAAGTAAGAATAAGCAGTGCAGGTGCATGATATTAAAACCACTAAAAGAAATAAAAAAGTTTATTTATGAATAAACGTATAGTATTTTGAAGTCGGTATTTTTTTTGTTAAAAACTTTTATTTTAATATCTGTTCATCATTTCGGCCAAATGAAGTCCACTGCTGGACACAGGCCTCCCACAAAGAGCACCACAGCGACCGATATGAGTGTGTTGTGGGCTTGTTGGGGGGTTTTGCCCTAATCGCCACGCTTGGCAGACGGGTTGGCGATCGCGGTTGAACTGTTAATGTACTTGTACGCTGCAACCCATCGTCCAGCTAATCCAGTAGTCACCTGTTACAACACCCACGGGATGAGATAGGGCGGTGCTATTGTTAGCCGGGTCTACATACAACTTATTACAGTGTAATAATCAAAAGTGTAATATTACTTTGTTTTTTTTTTTATATATCCAAAAAGTTTCTTGTCGGCTCTTCTCCATAGGACCGACTTTTCCTAACCGTGCACTTAACTGTTGACTTTATTTAGATGCGTTTTAAGGCTTATATGAAATAATAATTACGTTATAATTTTTTATTTTGTCCAGTTATCTAGGATGAAATGCATAAATTGACTTATTTATTGACAATAAATAAACAGTTGTTGTCACTTTCAGTCATCATTTTACGAGATACATTTAGTGCCAAACTCGGTTCATCCCACAATTTTAATGAGCGACCTTCCTGTAATTTTTATTCGTTGTATAGGGGGCTATAGGATTTGTCTAGTAGTTTACAGACATACGTGTTACATGCACCTGGATAACTCTCACATCTGCAGACTTTACCAATATTTGTTCCGTGCGGGGATCATCCCGCGACACGTAGAACACGAAGCCAATCGCTAACCACTGCGCCACCTGTGCTGTTGATTCATTGGGTGTAATTCTTGCCAGCACCCCCCCCGGTCGGTTCACATAATTCGGCTCACAATCAAACTGCCGCCACTCTCCACAAATTAGTTTTGATATTTAAATTAGTCCCGGCGCCGCTGGCGATCGTCGGGGACATCTTAGTCTCCACGATATCGTTCGTTTGTGACCACGTTATCTTGGAATAGGTAGCAGTAATTTTAAACAAAGCTCACAACTAGTGACAATGTGATATATTATTAAAAAGAAATTGCATAGCTAGGTATCGTGTTTTTAAAGCGGATTAAAAAAGTATAAAATCATTTCTCACAGCTCTATAAGATTTAAAACGAAAAACATACCGCACCTGCCATAGATAATTGATACATGGACAGTTCAAGTCACTAACGATTTTATTGCACGGCAAATTATATGTCTGAGTGTTCTCAACAATACTCCTTACACCCTTTACTATCTATTTATTGCATGCGCCCCAAGATTTTCGTCTTAAATCTTGTGGGGCTAGGAGAAAATATTTCATTTATTTTTAGTTCGTTCTAAAGGGTTATACCTAAGTAAATTAAAAAAAGTCAGTAATTTCAATCATGATTTCAAACATTCATAATTATTCATAGATATCGTCAAGGACAATCGGCCGCTACACGTGGTCGTGTCGTGTGATCTAAATCGGCCCACCGTCCGGCAGGTTCGGTTCAAAGATTGATTTCTCTTTCTCGTCGGACTAACTAAAACTTCTTCCCAGCTGGCCTCCCCCCTCACCTCTGCCCCCCGGTGCCCCCGCTCCGGCCCGTTTGATCGCGTTATTTCGCAAGATAAGTCCGTTAATTGCCTTTACAGACAGGTTGCTCATTCTATTCCAGATTATTGATCTTGCTGAGAAGTTTTTGTATGTCTTCAGAGGGGATTGTTAAACGGTTTTTGTTTTTAATTGAACAGTTCTGTGAATAAGTATCCGATAGGCTTTCTTGCCTTGTTGAGCTTCGTATTCTAATGGAATTAGTCGCGTTCATAGAGTGGGTATTGCAACTACGCGCTGTGACTGAAAGGTCTCAAACCTAAATGATACTTAAAAAAATATAATCATTAAAATTCCGTTCGCAAAAGTTAAAGAAAGAAACGACGTGTCTTAAGAACACAGACGTAGACAGATGGAGGTATCCATAGCATTGTGGGGCGAGACAAAAGACGACGTTAACAACTGCATAAGAATAAGAAGCACCTTGAGACAAAGGTTCTTTGCACAAAAAGTACAAAGTGCATTTGCCTACAGACTGCAATACATAGCTAACTAGTAGAGGTTCTACTCGCATACAAAAATAGTTTCATTACTTTTTACAGTTCCGCGTTTGATTCACAGATGATATAGTTGACGGTATTGTTGACGTCGTTTGGACGTGGACAGAAATTTAAATGTTATCAAAAAATACTTACATGTCATCATATTGACGTTGACGGCACGGTTGGTGCAGTGGCTGATACAGTCGGCTGCTGCGCTCCGGGTCGTGGTTTCGATTCCCGCACGGAACAAATATTTGTATGATCTGCAGGTAGTTGTTCCGGGTCTGGGTGTATTGTATGTGGAATTCATGTCTGTAAACGCACCCACGACACAGGAGAAATCCTAGTGTGGGGCAACGTTTTTTTAAATTATATTAAAATAAAACATATATAGACATTATACAATAAATCAAATTCCATTGCTAGGTTTAGGTGTTTCCCCAAATGGGCTACGCGGACAACCGAGCTGGTGACCGCAATGTGTCCGGCGGATTGAAAGTTTATATAAATAAAAATAGGTAATGATTATATTGTTTCTGTTGCATTGCGGTTGCAGTAAATTCCGATGACTACATTAAAATTTGGAAATTAATGACTTTAAATTCCTCAATTAGAAAAACCGTATGAAGAAACATATCACATGTTATGGGTCCACAAAATGCGGCAACTGCCATGGCACAAACAAGGTGCTTAATTAACTTAGAGTCCCTGCTTTTTGTATAGAGTTGTAAAGTTTTATGCAGAGAGACTCCTTTATTCCTTCGCTAACCATTCTTTTGCAGCTCAATGTTAATGTTATACAAACTAAATTAAGCCGGTTATTGTTTAAGATTTAACTGAATTTACAATTGGGATTATCTCCCCTACAAACCGTCCCAGTCGATGCGATTTCTTTTTAATCAAATTACGTTTTGGCCACCCTTTCGAAATTATCAGCGTTCATTAAAGAATTTTATCCGCGAGATATTAAATTGTTGCTTATTTAAAAATGGGTTTATCTTGAGATAAGTTGTGGAAGAACGTCTTCAGGCACGGTATCATCATTTTATGTGTCATGTGTAGAATTTGTCACGATTTTAATATTTTTTCATATAAGGAAAATTGATATGCAAACCTGTTTACCACAACCATATTTAATTACATTTAATGCTATATTATGGATGCGTCGAGTTTGAGAAATGGAAGTAATTTCTAGAAAACTTCCTTGACTTATTGTTTGATGATTTGACGATCAGTCTCGTCATGAATTTCAAAGATTATTTAATTAAAATCTTAACTAATCCTACGTCCGTCTCTAACTTGGCTCGTATTGTGTCGAAATCGAAAAACTTTTCTCGTTTTCAACTAATTATATCGAGAGGAAGACGAAAATCTTTTGCAAATATTTATTGAGAACTGGCGATTGTCACGCTCGCGATATAAAGATTACTCGAGAACCGAATCGAATTTTAAACCAGCGGCTTTCCCTTTCACACCATTTAGAAAACTTCATGGCAAAGTGAGAAGGAGTTACTGTAATAGTTATCAAATAGCTGCGAACGTTCGTGAGGTGAAGGCTGGTTCTTGTTTTTAATTAATTAATTTTATTATTTTTCGCCGTCCGCCGCCGCGTTGGCTTTATTGGCGGAATTTCTCGAGTAATTAGTCGTTTTATTATTATATAATATCGGAAGGGTTGAGGTGCGACCAGATGCCACCATCATTACGAGTCGCGGGCGCCGGTGCTCTTGCTGCAGGGATGCCAATTTTTTGTTTATTTTTGGGGTGCTCAAGATTCCACCGTAGGGCTTTCTTTAATTAATTTTTGATTTTAAGCTTTCGTTTATTGTGGTTGGAACCAGCACGGTTTGTTGTATAGGACTTAGTCCCATTCATCCAGTTTGAATTTATGAAACGAATAAAGATTACAAACAAGTATCTACGTGGCGCAGCTCTGGGGCACACAAATCTAGTTTATTTTAGTTTCCTTGTATTTTTTTATTTATGTTCCTATTTAAAAAAAAAACCTGTTTTGTGGTGTCTCAGTATGTGTTCAAATAAATGTATATTCGTTTTTCTTTCTTTCATACACAAACTATAAAACTATTGTCTGCTTGCTCATACCGAGGGAGCCCCGGGAAAAGGGCGGCGCACGTCACGTGCCGCCGTGTGCGCAGCACAGCGCACAGCGAGCGTTGGGGGGATCCTTCACAATCCTCCCCGAGAAGTGCTTGGGGGGCGGCCTTTCTATAGTCGCCTTCCCTCCGCTAGAGGAGGTGACCGCGTTATAGTCATCCCCTCCAAGATGTGTCTAAAGGCGTGGCAGCAATAGGTGGCTTTAGTGTGATCGTACGAGGACTTGGAACCCCCCTTCCATGCCGAAGATGGCTGCTCCAGTAGTTTTAGCTGGTAGATATGGCCCATGCCGAGTCCTACCGGCTAAAACCACCGGCCCTTCCCTGGGGCGTAAGAACTTCATGGTGAAATTCCAATGGGCAACAATAAAAAAATATAAAAGCGGTACCCTACGCCGCCAAACTTTACCCATACATTACTTTGTTCCGGTTAGAAGGCCACTGTAGTAAAGTTACTGGCCATAAAAGACTAAACAACTAAGGTCCCAAGGAGACGAGCGCAGTGTGGTGCCACGCAGGACTACTCCTGGGTAGCATTACAATTTTTATGGCAGGCATGATGCTTACCAGCAGGTGAATGACTGGTTCGTCTTTTCACCAGGTTGTATTTCTTTTTTATCTCCAGTAGAAATTCTACATAGCACTTCCTTCACCTCGGGGAAGGGCGAAGGGGTATGTCGGACTCCTACCAGCTAAAACCACTGCAGTAGTCATCTCCGGCACCGAAGAGGGACTCCAGGTCCTCGTAAGATCACACTAGAGCCGCCCATTGGTGCCACGCTTCTAGGCACATCACGGAGGGGATGACTGTAAAGCGGTCACCCCCTTTAGCGGAGGGAAGTTGTATACCTAGAAAATAAGCTCGATAACAAGTTAACGTTCAATGATTCGTGCAGTGTGTGCAGGAATCATTACAAAGGCTAGTTTCTTGCATCATAATTTCGGCCGAATAAAGTCCACTGCTGGACACAGGCCTCCCTCAAAGATCATCACAACGACCGGCATCGGTGTGTTGTGTGCTCATTGGGGGTTTTGCCATAATCGTCACGCTTGGCAGGCGGGTTAGCGATCGCAGTTGAGTTGTAAATATATTCGAAGGACGCTGCTGATCATCCTCCGGCAAATCCCTTAGTCGTCTTTTACGACACCCACAGGATGAGATGGGTTAGTGCTATTCGTAGCCGGCACCACACGGTTTCTTGCACGTTATCTTAGTACTTAGAAACCCTTATCGAACATAAACAAAACGCTCGGAGCTGCTTGTAGGTACACCTCTCGGTAATCAAGTCTTGTAATCAGTAAACAATGGCCACCTCGCCATTAAGGTAATTAGTGCGGGACATAATCCAATTTGTGCTGTTTATACTACTTGTTCACTGGCGGCTAATTAGCGAGAGTGCCGTCTACTGTCCTGCTCACCCACTTACTGATACATAGTGTTGTTTGACACCAGAAGATTGTTTATCTACCTACTTGCCGGGATTGTAGAGAAAAAATTAGGTGTTAGGTATTTGTGTGATGAAAGAAAAGTTTCGAGATGTGATAGGTAAGCATCTACTATATGTGGTATTTATCCCACACATTGGCATGCATTATCCTCACATAGCTTCTTTTTTTTTAAATAATATTGTGTTTAATATTAAGACTGTGATACATTATATATTTTAAAAGAGTATATCCATGGAGTTACTTGCCGGTTCTTCTCCATAGGACCAACGACTTGGAACCGTGCAACCTTTTGCAACTTTTTAAATTCTGACTATTCGTAAGTGCCAGTAAATGATTTACATGAATAAAAAAAACTTTTACTTCACTGCATGGTTACTATAATTGTGAGTGAGTGATCTCCTGAAACACAGGTTCAACCTAGTTCAGGCAGGCCGATAATAGCTATGTTAAGTCGAGCTGACTTATATTTTCATGCATGTACCGATAAATTATATTTTAGTTATAAACTTTAATTAAGCATTAATTAAATAATCTTGTAAGATAGTTTTTTGTTTGTGAACACTTATGTCAATAATTTTCCACCAATAACCACCGGTTGGAGCCACGCCTTTAGGCACATCTCAGAGGGGGTGACTATAAATCGGTCACCCCTTCTAGGGGAGGGAAGGTGCCAAAGTAAAGAGGCCACCCCTAGGTACCTCTCGGGGAGATTGTAAAGGATACCCGCGAAGCCTAGCTATGCGCACACGGCCGTACATGAATACATGCACACCGCCGTCTTCCCGGGGGTCATTCGATATGAGCACGGAGATTCCCCAGTAGGCGCGCTCGAGACCCCCAATAGCGACCGCTCAACCTAGAAACAGGAAAAATAATCATTCAAACTCATTCGAATTTCTTTATGAATTTTTTTTTTGAAGTACCTAACATCTAGGTGTCTAATACCAGCTGACATCTATCCGCCGAAATTAATAATCCATCTACTCCAATTTTTTTGGATTTGTCTGTTTTTTGTGTTAATTGTGATCCTTACTCAAAATATATTTTTTTATGTGAAAACTTCTTTTATCCTGGTACGTATATTTTTAGATGAGATAAAATCTCTGGACTCGCGACACCGTTACGAGACGTTTGAAGTGAAAACTTCTTTTTAGCGCGGTACGCATATTTTTAGATAAGATAAAATCTCTGGACTCGCGACATCGTTACGAGACGCTAGACGTTTAGTTTGGCGTTTCTCCGTCGGGATCGCATTAACCCTAGTACCCATCTAAAAATGTCTAACGCGCCAAAATAAGTTTTCACTTCTGTCGGCCCTCCCAGAGTGCAACATTTTTTTTTATTCGTGGAGACTAACAGACTGCCTCATTAATATTGTTAGCTATCGAGAAGGGATCGAAGAATCGGGATCGGCTCGAGAAAGCGATGTCAGGTCGATTGTGTAAGCGTCGCTTGATTCGAGAGTGTTATATCTCATGGCGTAATGATACATCTCTCTGAAACTTCAATCTCTGAACCCTCTCCCGTACACGAGCTTCTTCTTTTTTCTTCTATCTTTTTTTATTTTTTTATTTACATATTGTCTAATTACAGTATTATTCAAGTTTACTGTGGGAGACTGGTGCCTAAGCTAGGCCGAAGCCTGTGTTTCAGGTCACCAGGCATCAACCACAGAAGTAATTTTTTGCTCTTTCATAAACTGCCAAGTGAAATGTGTCAATTTTCTTCATCTTCGTGTATCTGATTCTATAAGTTGTATTTTCTTGTTAAAGTTCTCTTGATGAATACTCTCTAATACTTTGATGTAACATTATTAGGCCCCGATACTGGTTGATTTTGTCTTTTATATCCCAGTTATCATCTTGCATCCCATGAATGCACTTTCGCTGCAGACAACATCTTGAGATGAGAACTCAGTAGACGCCCACTGAACATGGGCCTAAGACAGTGATTACTTCCTCCCCGAGAAGTGCCTGGGGGCGGCCTTTTTACACTCGCCTGCCCTCCGCTGGCGGTGGTGACCGCTTTACAGTCATCCCCTCCAAGATGTGCTTATGGGAGTGGCACCAATGGGCAGCTCTAGTGTGATCTTACGAGGACCTGGAGCACCCCTTCGGTGCCGAAGATGACCGCTCCAATGGTTTTAGCCGGTAGGAGTCCGGATACACCTTCGCCCTTCCTCGGGGCGAAGGAAGTTCATGTAGAATTTCCACTGGACACCAATAAAAAGAAAAAAAGGATAGTGTTCACTAAGAATGAGCGGTTATAGAGGATATTGCCATAATCACCACACAGGGTGGACGAATTGGTAACCACAGTAAGTTATGGTTAGCACGGCGGGAGAATGCTGTTGCCCGTCATCTCGATATTAACCCTAAGTCGCGTTTTAGAAAGCCATGGGTGGAGAGGGGCGGTTTATTCTCTGCCGGGAACAACATGGAAACCATTTGGGAAACTTCGCAACATCTTTTCGTCAAGAATACCGCAATGCCTCAAGACGCAAGTCTTTAACCAGTGTGTGTTACCAGTGATGACATATGGAACAGAGACGTGGTCACTCACAATGAGCCTCATAAGAAAGCTCAAGGTCACTCGGCGAGCTATGGAGAAAGCTATGCTTGGTATTTCTCTACGAGATCGAAACAGAAATGAGGAGATACGTAGAAGGACTAAAGTTGTCGACATAGCTGATAGGATTAGTAAACTGAAGTGGCAATGGGCAGGGCACATTGCTCGTAGAAATGATAGCTGTTGGGGTACAAAGGTTCTCGAATGGAGACCGCGCACCGGAAAATGCAGCGTGGGATGACCTCCAACGTGTTGGACAGATGACCTGGTGAAGGTCACTGGGAGTCGTAGGATGAGAGCGGCATGTGACCGCTCGTTGTGGAAATCGGAAAAAGGGGGAGGCCTTTGTTCAGCAGTGGACATCCTGTGGCTGATATGATGATGATGAACCACATGGAACGTATGTGTTTATACACAGTGACGATTGACACAGTAGACGTCACCTGCGTTATAATTTAGTATGGGTATGTAGATACATGTTTATGATTTCCCATGCGTCCCTACGTAATGATGATATTAATTCTTAGGTTGACACATTCTTGTACCTACAAGTCTGGAATTATCGCACATCCAATTATCGCTGTATCGGATCGCGTAGTTAGTACTTATGCTGTAATTCGGTTTTGATAGGAGACATTTTGGTAAAAGCTATATCCTCATAATCATAAAACATAAAGCGAACATCGCAATTAAAATTGTATATTTACGCGCATCCCTCATTGACTCACTGGCTGATTCTCTGACGAACTCACTGACTCACTCTATCACGCTGCGAGATGATGCATTCTTTGCCTTTTTCAACGGGCGCCTTAGGCGCTTTACAACTCTCTAATAAAAGATAAGGACAAAACACATTTTTTTTACTAAAATGGGGTTGAATAAAGTTTTATCTTATAAAAAATTTAAATAATACTTCGATGCAAGATCTAAATCCAATGGTATAAAAGTATCCAATGCGAACCTCCTCATGTCCCATGGGTTTTTTAGTGCTCACTTCCCTAAATAGGCAGCAAATTGTTACCGCATGTAGGTTGCGTTCCGGACACATCCCTAGTAGAAACTTTGCCTTCTTAATGAAAAAACT
The DNA here is from genome assembly GCA_947459985.1 of Diloba caeruleocephala. Classification (NCBI taxonomy): domain Eukaryota; kingdom Metazoa; phylum Arthropoda; class Insecta; order Lepidoptera; family Noctuidae; genus Diloba; species Diloba caeruleocephala. Next base: position 28,598,639 of record OX381612.1, on the reverse strand, counting down.
CAAGTCACCTAATTGTGAGTTATGTGGAAAATTGGATGACGTGCAACGCCTGCTAACGGAGTGTGTCCGTAATGCTGAAAAAGAGAACAAATGATAATGCTCTTTAAATTAAATGTTTTAGATGTCGGTGCTTCTCATAGCATTCTAGCAGAACCAAACTCGGTTGCGGCTAGAATGCTTAATTCTTTCAAGTTTAATTAACGTTGATACACAGTAGACTCAGGAGTCAATTTATAATTGTCGTTATTATTAGAATACGATGGCATTGTCATCGGCATTCCTGTGTACAAAAATCCCTTGTAATAAAAAAAAGATTAAATAAAAAGTAGGTACTACTACTTCTGTAACGTCGGTGAAGAAAACGTCTTCTATTCGATTCAGCAATTTGTTCAACTTCACTTTATGGTAGCACAATTATACAAATATTACAATTAGTTGTAAGATCGCTTTTAAAGATCATAACTGCTCAAGTCGACTGTTGGAGTTCGGCTGGCTCGAGCAACCTTTTTCTCAAACAAGTTGACCACTACCTGTCAATAGCTCTAAGGAAGGGAGGTAGTGTTATCAGACGATAAAATAAAAATGTAATCTTGCTAAAGGTTGCTAGTCGATAATATATAAGTGTAACATATTTTGTAACACTTCTTAGCAAGCAATGCTCGCTATAAATATTAGATAATATTTTTGTTAAACTAGTCTGTACTTAGCTTTACACTGACTGCAATATTACGCACAAACATTGCGTCATATTATTGTTGCAGTTGTGACCTGCAGACAGGTTGTAGATGTCATAAGTCATTGCTGACTAATCATTACGATCATTAGACACACACACGCACGTTTTATATACTTAACTAGCTGGGACCCGCGGTTTCACCTGCATTTAATTTGAAAGAAATTTAGAGTACTTCGACATAGACACTTGACATAGAATATTATATTGGATTTCAAGGGTTTGATTTTTTTGCGCGGAACCCTAATCATTATTCCAAAATTAAAGTAGCCTAAGTTATTCCTTATAACATCAGCTATCTGCCAGTGAAAGTTCCGTTAAAATTGGTCCAGCCGTTTCGGAGATTACCCGGAACAAACATACAGACAGACGGACAGACAGACACAAAAAATATAAAAATTGATTTTTTGTTATATGTAAAGTATACAATTTCATATGAATTCAGTAAAAAGCTGTTATTTTGACATTACAAACAGACACTTCAAATTTATTTATTTGTATAGATGGTCATATCACATCGCTACAAACACGAAATACAAAACATACATAATTACTAACACAACCACAGCTATAGATCGCTCTGTCTGTGAACAATACCCACGCACACTTTCTGTATACAAACCAGTTATATAGCCTCCATCATGCCTATGTACCTGGCGTCACCTGTTGTGCAGGTGGGGTGGGCGTGCCGCGCCGGTGGGCAGGTGCGCCCCGCCCCCCGGCCCACCTGTGCCGTGCGCAGCTCGACACGAACCTCCCTGCAGGTACATGGCTTTGTAGGTGTGTTATGTAGCGGTATGCAAACGAAGCGAATGAATAATGATTGCTTAATGTTGTATTGACGATTTTGTAGAGCTGAGTAAGTTGAGAACGTTACGAAACGGTGTATGTGTTAGTTAGTATAGCTATGTGTGGTACTTATAGCTTTTTGTATTTGTACCCGTCTACATAATGGAAAACGAATCGTTTGTAGCAGGTAGGGGGGCGGAGGCGTAAGTAGTAACACACAATATTTGCCTTCTTTCTGGTTTTTTCTTTTATTTTACAAAAACGTAGCCTTACACTATGATTTCTCCTGTGTTGTGGGTGCGTTTACAGGCATAAATTCCACATACAATACATCCAGACCCGGAAAAATTACCTGCAGATCATACAAATATTTGTTCCGTGTGGGATTCGAACCCACGACCCGGAGTGCAGCAGCCGACTGCATTAGCCACTGCACCAACCGCGCCGTCTCAGAATTCTATCGTTTATTTAGGGACAGGATTTCCGTCATAGACTATCCTTTATTTCGCGCTCTATTACATGAGCGCACTTAGTGTCCCTTTGACTAACTTTGTTCAGCTGTGGACGTCCTTTGGCTGATAAAGGCATTATGTGTAGGTACGGGCTCTATTTCTGTCAGGTATTGGAAAGAAATCATGTTCGTACTTATAGTTTTTTGTATTTGATCATCATCATTTCAGCCGAATAAATTCCACTGTTGGACACAGGCCTTTAAGAAAGATCGCCACCATGGCCGGTCAAGGTGTATTGTGTGCTCCTTATAGGGGGTTATTGCCGTAATCGCCAAGCTTGGCAAGCAGGTTAGCGATCGCAGTAAAGTTGTTAATGTACTCGAAGACGAACGACACCCAAGGGTTGAGATGATTTGTCCTTATTAAAAAAAAAGACAATGTCTTTAATTTACATTATGCAGGTTTGATTTTTCTATAATTGTTTTTTTTAGAAAGGATATTAGATATGCGTTTTATAATTTTACATTTTATAATTGATTTTTTGTGAAGCATATTAGATATGCTAAGGCACCAATTGTTACAAATTCGTGGGGCAAGTGGTAACATGTTAGGTTAGGCTTAGGTAGGATGGGTCTAGGGTTCCGAGATGTGCCAATAGGCGTGGCACCAGTGGGCGGCTCTAGTGTGATCATACGAGGACCTGGAGCCTCCCTTAGGTGCCGAAGATGACCGCTCCAGTGGTTTTAGCCGGTAGGAGTCCGGCATACCCCTTCGTCCTTCCCCGGGGCGAAGGAAGTTCATGAAGAATTTCCACTGGGCACCAATAAAAAAAAAAAAAAAAGGATGGGTCTAGGGTGTTTGGTGTTGAAAATTCCTAAGTTGAAAAACAAAGGACCGAAGGGAAAGAGCATATCTAAAGGATGAAAACTTTGACACAGCAGTTGAAAAAGGACAGAGAGTAGAAAGAGATCAAAATTTAATTTTGATATCTGATTTAGTATCTGTGTCAAAGGAATGATTTTGTCTGTCTTGTAGTGAAGACTGATTTATTATTTTATTACGAGATTTTTCCTAGAAGGTTTATTTAGTATAGATAATAAAAAAAATCGAGCCATAGATAATAATAAAAAGTAGATTAGGACATGGAAATAATTCCTAGAGTCCTAGTTTATTATTTAGTCATTCTTATTCTTAAGATAAAATTAACAAAGATATTGAAAAATAAAGAGATGTTATTGTGATTAATTTATATAGTTATATTTAATTTTGTTTAGTCTTAAGCTCATCGCAATGTATCTAGTTGCTATATATTTTCATGCTGTATTACGTTTGTCAAACCTTTAATAGGCGTTGATAACGTGAACAATTTTTTACGATTTTAATCGTTGCTACGTGCTCCAAGACGTTTACAGTTAGCGCCGTATACGGGGAAAGTTGTTACACGTGACATTTTTAAATGCGTTTTTTCCAAATACTATTAACGATTCTCTTTAAATTCTCGATTAAAGCTAGACAGTTACTCTTGCAAGCCATGTTTTTGTAATAAGGAATATTGAGCAGGTTCCTTATCACTAAGTAACATACGTAAAATGCAGGGACTTTGAACCAGAGGGGTGGGTAGCACCCTTCTGTGGAACAGCAGCCATACTGTGCTCACTAACCCGCCTGCTAAACTTGGTAAGTACTGGCAAATTCCACCCAAAACGACTACACGATTGTGGAAATCTATACAAAAAAAAAAGAATTCCATTCGAAAACATACGTCATGTTGTATCGAATAAATTTATAAATAACATTGACACCTAAAATATCAGCCAAAGGACGTTCACTGCAGAACAAAGGCCTCCACCACAGATTTCCACAACGAGCGGTTACATGCCGCCCTCATTCAACGACTTCATCGATCGATCTTCACCAGGTCGTCTGTTCACCTCGTTGGAGGTCGTCCCACGCCGCATTTTCCGGTGCGCGGTCTCCATTCGAGAACATTTTTACCCCAACGGCCATCAGTTCTACGAGCAATGTTATTTAAATTTAAGAAGCATAATTAAAAAGAAAATCCACAGAGAGGCTACAGTGGAGACTTGCAACTTGATTTGGGGAGTTATCCCCGAGTAAACAAACTAAACGTCAACAAAATATATTCGAAAACATGTCATGCACGACTACTTAAGTATGCGATCCGTTTTACTCAAACATTTTTTACGACAGTCATTAAGATATTCCACGGACACAAATATTCGTAATCGTGGCATCATAAGTTGTGTACAAAACAAAGCTCATGTTAAGTAGTTCGTTCCGCGCAGATGAAGTCCCGAGCAAAAGCTAGTATATTCTGAAAACAACAACTAATGTGCAATTCATACTAACAAAGACCAAATCGTCCTTCAAGCACCTCTACATACACGTACATGTCCACGCGAGTGCCCTGCCCGGCCACCGGCTCAACCCCGCCCGCCGCGGGTGTCACCTTGGCATCGCATAAATTTTTTGCGCCCTTAACCGTGCGGCGTCGGCTTCGGGCGCGCGACACGGAAAAGGAGGTGCCGTCTTAGGCACGCACAGCTGAAGGGTTGACCTCCGTGCTCGCCCTGTTGCGAGACGGTGTGTTACTGAATATGCACATCATATAGTGTAAGTTACAATTCAATAACAAAAACAAACAAACGAAATTGCAGTTTTGAAGTCAACACTTTAGGACTTCAAATCTCAATTTCCAGATAATTCTGTTGAAGACATTGTTCTAATAGCTATGGAGAGAGCTATGCTTGCTATTTCTGTACGAGATCGATTCAGAAACGAGGAGATCCGTAGAGGAACTAAAGTTGCTGACGTAGCTGAAAGGATTAGTGCACTGAAGGCAATGGGCGAGGCACATAGCTCATAGAACTGATGGCAAAATAGGGCAAAATGGGGCTAAAAGGTTCTTGAGTGGAGACCGCGCACCGGAAAACACAGGCCTCCAACGAGATGAAAAGGCGACCTGGTGAGGTAGCTGGGAGTCGTTGGATGCGGGCGGAATATTACCAGTCGTTGTGAAAATCTATGAGGGTGGATTTTGTTCAGCAGTGTACGTGCTTTAGCTAATATGATACCTATCGTTCATTTAATAATGTTGACAATAGCCCGCACGAGCACGTTTTAACTATCACATTGCATTGATCGTACGAACTCGCGATCAATCACTAATTTCTATTGTAGTATCCTAATTAAAGTTTGCACAGCCAAAGTCAAGGTTTTTATATCAAATAAACCAAATATTGGCACTTATGAAACGTCCGAATCTAAGTTGGACAGCTCCAAATAGTTGATCTCGTGGAGAAGAGCCGGCAAGAAACCAAATCCATGGGGATACCTACTCTTTGAAAATAATTGAGATTACAATGTTGCAAGATACAAAAATGATTGTAAAACATCTACTGAGAAAAATGTAAGATGGAACATACCACAGTAATTTAATGATAATGAATTTGAATATAATAATGATGTATTTACCTTGGCAGTTAACGGCTGACCAGTTCCAACAAACGGCACCCGTTCACGAGCATAACGCATGTATCAGCATCGCTTAGCGCAACTATATTGAAGATTGATAGATTTCCACTATTGTCTTCATTTTGGGGGGAATTTGCTAGTACTCACCACGCTTGGCAGGTGAGTATGACTACTGTACCACTTAAGGGACGCTGCTGCCTATACTCTACTCTGGTAGAGTCTCTTAGTCGCCTCATAAGTCATCCACGGAAGGAGATGGATTTATTTTTAATATCTATAACAAGTAAATAAAATTGAAGTGTCTGTTTGTAATGTCAAAATAACAGCTTTTTACTAAATGCATATGAAAGTATATATGGTACACATAACAAAGCATCAATTTTTAAATTTTTGTTTTTTACTTTAAATCCAGTCTGTCTGTTTGTTCCGGGTAATCTCTAAAATGGCTGGACCGATTTTGACGGAACTTTCATTGGCAGATAGCTGATGTTGTTAGAAATAACTTAGGCTACTTTTATTTAAGAAAAAAAATTAGCGTATCGCGCAAAAAAATAAAACCCCTGCAATCCAATATATATATTCTATGTCAAGTGTCTATTTCTCGAAGTACTCTAAATTTCTTTTAAATGAAACCTCGGGTCCCAGCTAGTTAAACATGAATCTATTTTTATTTTTAAACTATTATTACACGTAGATTTCGTAGTGTTGGTGGTACAATTCACAGACATTAATCTCACATGCGCAAACACCCAGAAAAACACACCCGATACAAGTGGCTGTAGATTATATTGTACAAATATTTGTGCCATGTGGGAATTGAACCTACATCGTAGTGCAGAAAGCCAATTGCTTAGCCACTGCGCCAGCCGTCAATCGTGTAAGATTAAAAAAAATCTTAGGGTTGTAAGTTACCAACCTGCAAAAAAAAGCGAATTGGTTTAGCCTAATATCAGTGTAGTGAAAGACATAGGTATCTAAAAGTAGAATGTTTTAGGAAAAGTTCGAACCAGGAACAATCCGTGATCCGTCCCACAAGTCACAGTTTTTCGCAACACGAGGACCATTCGGTCGGCACCGAGCGCGGCCCGGACACGCTTAGCATAATTTGTACGTACACTTTTTGTTTCCAATCCCCTTCCGATTGTATTGGTCTTGCATAAATACTTACATTTGAAACAACTCAAAGGACCAAACAGTGCGGTTGAAAAGTTCTTGTATTGACAAAGGGACATTTCTGATTTTTTACAAAGCCTTTTTTATACAATATGCTGACGAGACGAGCAAGTCCTTCGCCTGGTGGTAAGCCACGCCTGCCCGTAACAATTGTACTGCTACCCAGGAGCAGTCCTGCGTGGCACCACACCGCGCTCATCACCTCGAGAAGTTAGTTATTTAGTTTCTCTCATGTTTTGATGTTTTTGGTATATTAGATATTCGTATTTTACATAGTTTTTATCCAACCGGAAGACGCCATTACGTCACCAAAGAGGCTGACACTGAAAATCAGTGCTGTTGGCGTTGTCTCTACGCCTCAGCAATATGCTGAGTATCAACCTATTTTTGCTCACTTCGGCGTAATTATTTTCTGTTTTATTTTATTTAAATTTCAGCCTATAACTATAGTTAGATCTGTACATTCTATTGCCACTTTAAAAAAATAAAATTATGTGTCTATTAATAAGTTTTTACAACTTAGCTATAGTTTTTAAATTGTCTTTTTTATTATTATTTTACATTAACTTGTTTCATCAGACATAATATTTTATATTATAGCGTATTGTTAGTTTAATTAAAAAATAATAATAATTAAATAAAAAAATAGTTATTGTTTTACTTGCGCTCGTAATGCAGAAATAAACATATTTTCCTTCTTTCCTTTTTTTCTTATACCCAGGAATTTTACTAGTTACAGTGCCCTTCTAACCGGGACACACTGATGTCTAAAGTTTAAAAACTTACTGCTTAGCAGCATAATGTATCGCAATACAATGATAACTTTTGTTATTAACCAGATGGACCTACATATCGTACTCTGGCTAAAACAACCAGAGAGGTTATCTTCGGCACCGAAGGGGGCTGCATGTCCTCGATACAATCACAGTAGAGCCACTATTGTGACCATGTTCGCACCACCACCGTCTTCCGGGGTCACTAGGTATGAGCACCCAGATTACGGTGTACCTAGCTTTTTTATCAGTCCAGTCCAGTGGAAATTCTACATGGAACTTCCACCACTCCGGGGAAGAGCGAAGGGGTATGCCGGACTCCTACCGGCTAAAACCAATGGAGCGGTCATCTTTGGCACCAAAGGGGGGCTCCAGGTCCTTGCAAGATCACACTAGAGCCGCTCATTGGTGCCACGCCTTTAGGCACATCTCGGAGGGGATGACTGTAAAGCGGTCACCCCTCTAGCGGAGGCAAAACGGTCACCCCCCAGGTACTTCTCGGGGAGGATTGTAAAGGACCCCCCCCCAAGTCCCGCTGTTGCGCACATGGTTACACGTGACCACGCGCGCGCCACCGCCACCGAGCCATACTCTTAACAATAAGAGACTCATGATAAGCAGATGGGAAGGTCTGGCTCTATAGATATTAATCACTTTGCCGAATACGGGTTTCTTAATAGATCACCTATTAAAAACATCCTTTAGTCGCTTTTAGTGCGTATTATCCCACGAGAAGATAGCGGGAGGTTATTTAGCGCATTTGCCATTTAGCGCGGTTTATTGGATTGAGAAACAGCCTAAACATAACTCTTAGGTTGTAATTTGTAATACGGAATGAACTAATGAGCTGGGGGCCCAGTGTTGAGGCACAACTTAGCAGAGGTCCAGCAGTGGACCGTACTAGATAAAGATGAGATTGGATTATATTATCTAGTGAAGCTACATTCGCCTGTACATTGACACCATTAAAATGAAGGTAACAACTCAGTCATTCTACGTGCAAAGCCTTCCAAGATTGTCCGTTGTAGTCTACGGACATTGTTAATTGCAGCTTCATAATACATATTTTCGAACCTTAATTCAGTTTCATCAATCGAACTTCATTGTAAACAATAATCAATAAAAAGCAAACATCCTTTGCTTGGTGTGTTGCGCGGAGCGGGGGAGCGTACCTTAGAGGAGCGGTGATGTAAAGCAAACAAAATGAAGAGCATACATAAATAAATGCGTTGCGAGTAATGTTTGCTAACTAATCCCACGGTGCTAACATAAAATAAAGAGTTACAGAAGGACCATTCTGAGTTCGACATAAAACGTAAGTTCATATACTTCGGGAACTTTCCAACTTGGCAGACTCACCTGCATGCGAATAAAAACTGCTACTCAACGAAAGCCTAAAAGAAATAATTTGTTTCTTTCTTCTTGCTTCTTTCTTCTTTCTTCTTTCTTATTTCTTTTTTATTCTACTCAGCGAAAGCCTGACGACCAATAGATGCTGGAGTAATGATTCTTATTTCCAGCTAAGGACAAGAGGCACCCCACCTTATACCGACGGCACGGGGTTTCAGGCGTATGGGAATTGTGCACCAGGGTGGTTATTACTCCGGTGCCATCTCCTTCTTCTTCGATCAGGATCAGCGTTCTCCCAGTCCCGCTCTGTAGTCTCCTTCTGGAGCATGTCGCTCTCACAGAAGGAAACTACTGCATTCCAGTTTTCGTACTTTGCCTACATAGCCGAAACTGCTGTTGGCAGAGAGAGATCTGCCTGATCCGATCGACCAGGATCCGTTGCACGGTAGCCCACGCAGGGCACGCCTCGAGCGTGTGCTGTGCGGTGTCCTGGTGGCTGTCACAATGGTGGCATTGTGACGCAGGACTATTCCTGGGTAGCATTACAATTATAATAGACAAGCATGACACTTTCCACCAGGCGAATGACTTGACTTGGGTTAGGGACTATGTTGACGATAGGGACATATGGCGTTAGCTACTTTCTGCACATGTGGCTTCCCTGGTAACCAACTATATGTGAGGTGCTCTTTGTACTGTATAGCTGCTATATGTATATTTCAGCAATGTGTTGATAAAGCCTTAAAAACATTTATGTGATATCTAATAATTTGTGTAATACCTATATAATTCAATATTGTAACCTCAATTATTTTAAAAGAGTACCCATGGAGTTTCTTGCCGGTTCTTCTCCATAGGATCAACTAATTGGAACCGAGCAATTTAAATCCTGACGTTTCGTAAGTGCCAGTAATTGGTTTATTTGAAATAAAAAATATTTGACTTTGACTTTGACTTTGACCGCCTCGTCACGACATTGTTTAAAATGAAATAGCCCGTTAGTACCGTGAGCCCAATACCGCGCATTGGATGGAGTATCCTTTCTGTGTTCTATTTGTGCATGGAAAGTCACGTAATTGAAATTTTAATGGGAACAGGTGCGCGGGAGTGTTTCACCACTACAGGCGCTCACGTTTGAGGGTTAGTTTATAAAAAGGTTACGGCTACCTACAGCCGTTCATTCAGCTGAGATATCACCGTGAAACAGTTTATTTATTGCTATTATTATAGTCTGTATCGTGCTTCTAAAAATAGTTGGATAGTCGTCTACACAGTCGTTCATGTAAATAAGGAGACAGACATTCGTGGCCATTAGTGGTGTAGTATCTAGTGTGTTTATGTTACCGTTAAATTAAATTACTAAACGTGGTTTTAATCTACGTGCGAGAATGTAAATGAAAGGTACCTTGATCATGTTAATATCCTGTACAGTAATGAACACACAAAGCTAGCACGGTATTGTAACATCGCAGCTACCTATAAAAATAGTAAAACCCTTAAGTTGTATATGGTATGGTATGTTATGGCGCACTGGCTAAGTAATTTGCTTTCTGTGATACGTGTTGCAGGTTCGTTCCTCGCCCGGAACAAATATTTGATCTTACAATACAGATATTTGTTTCGGGGTCTGGATGTTTGTGCGTGTGAGATTTATGTCTGTACGCTGAGCTCACTGACACAGGAGAAAAATCTGGGAAATTGTAACAAGAAAGTTTGATATCTAACATTCCCAGCACATGTCCCTTAGTCGCCTTTTACGAATAGACCGGTATAGTCCGAACACCACACGGATACCACTATGGGATCACCCATCTATACACTGTTCGCGCCGAGCGTAGCTTAAGCTCACCAATCGTTAACCAATCAGCAAATGCTACTAGAGATGAGCGCCAGTAGGTTACACGTTGCGTTGTGTTAAGTAATATATCAGATTTTTCCAATCTAGACATTTATGAAGATCCTTCGGCAGACTTGCATAAAAATTCAATCAGCCATCGTGAGATCCAGTCGCGATAAGTAGGTACAAAAGAACACGGCGCTGTAACGGATGGCATTTACATTACATAATTTTAATTAGCAAGCTGCTCACCCCGCGTGGGGTGCACACCCACAGGCACCGCGGCACTTCGTCACGATCTCAATCAAACGCCTGTGACTGTGCCGTAACGAGCCCGCTCGTTGTACAAAAATGGCCGCGAGCGACAACCTGGATTGAAGTGTAAATTGAGTCATTTTCACCGCGCACCGGCGCTCCCCCGACAGTATTGTGAATCGGGCGCAGCGAGTCAACTTCGGATTAATTTATGGTGTATAATGCTGTGAAATATTTATTGAATGTTTAAGACAAGCAACTTTATAGTGGAAGGTAGAGCACGTGGAGGTGATCGTACTCTATAAGCTATATAAGAATCCACCTCAGAATACCACCACCCCATCTCCTCCCGTGGGTGTCGTAAAAGTCGACTAAGGGATTAGCCGGAGGATGGGCAGCAGCGTCCTTCGAGTACATTAACAATTCAACTGCGATCACCAGCCCGTCTGCCAAGCGTGGCGATTATGGCAAGACCCCCCAATGAGCCCACAGCGCACCCATGTCGGTCGTTGTGGTGATCTTTGAGGGTGGCCTTTGTCTTGCCTTTGACTTCATTCGGCCGAAATGATGACTAACAAACGTGGCCTTACCTTGCAGAGGAATACCATTAATAAAAATACATTTACACGTAGGTATTTGTAAACATGGTACAAAAATGTAGCGATAGGTATTTTAATTGCTTTAGTAGAGATAAAATGTGAAAGCTTAGTTGTGTTTTAACATATTTTAAACTTTAGCTAAAACTATCTATAGATTTCCTTGTGTCCTTTTTTTAGCATTGCCCCACACTAGGATTTCTCCTGTGTCGTGGGTGCGTTTACAGACATGAATTCCACACACAATACACCCATCCCTCTGGTTTAGTCTCTTAGTCGCCTTTTACGACATCTAATGGTGCACGGGAGTTGGAGTGGTGCTATATTCTTAATCTGCACGGTTGGTGCAGTGGCTGATGCGGTCGACTGCTGCGCTCCGGGTCGTGGGTTCGATTCCCGCACGGAACAAATATTTGTATGATCTGCAGGTAGTTGTTCCGGGTCTGGGTGTATTGTGTGTGGAATTTGTGTTTGTAAACGCACCCACGATACACGAGAAATCCAAACGTGGGGCAAGGCTTGGAAAAAGAAATGAATTGATCCATATTTTGCTTTACTGTACACCCTCACTGTGTTGGAACTGTGGCATAGATTAAGAAGCAGTGCACACCTCAAGACAAACAAACAAATTGCGCGAGGTTCCGGCACAATCAACCATACACTACGGTGGCACGAATACAAACGACCCGCCGCGATTCGTAGCGATACGCGTATTTGAGCGATTTCGTCACAGATGGGAGGTGCTATTGTAATGGAATGATGTTTGTATAAGTGTTTGTACGTAAATTGGTTTTACGATCCTTTGTCGTGTAAACACAGGTGTTTGTGTACGATGTATTTATCAGAACTACTATTAACAAGTTGGAATTGGGGAGCAATTGAAAGTGCTTGTTGATTATGTGAATCTTTTTACAGACTGCTTTAAGCTGCTCCTTACCACAATCCTACTAATATTATAAACCGCCGTTACCCGCCCACTTCGCTTAAGCGTAAACTATATTTATATTCATATATTATCTTCTGAACCCTAGATATCGAAATGGAACATGTACGTAAATTTAAGTTAGTCTACATGTTTGAATTCCTAAAATTTTCATTTACTTTGGTTGAGCCGTTTCTGAGCCTATTCGAAATAAACATTCAGACAGACAGACAATAATTAAAATAATGGTCATATACAATGGTATTAATAAAGAAAGAAAGAAAGAAAGAAAGAAATCATTTATTTGGACAAAACGTGAGAAGATTTACATAGCAAACAAAATTTATATATTATTAGATAAGAAAGTAAATACATTGCATACACTACACTAGCATAAACATTACTTATGACTATGTCAAATTACATCTCACGGCTGCAGACAGACAGATTTTACTTTAATTTTGGTATTTATTCTGGAGTCACAGACAGACACTTCAATTTTATTGTAATGGTATTCGATATCCGTGGTTGGTATAGATGTGAAAGTTTGTGAAGATGTTTGGGTGTTTGTTCCTCAACCACACTGAAACTGGACGTATTTCGATGAATTGAATTTGGCACACGGATAGACCATAACTCGAAATAAAATACTGGCTTTTGTTCTGAGAAAATAAACAGTTCCCAGAGGATGCGCGATAGATCTTTCTGTGATAAGCTGAATTGTAAGCGGGTGAAGTCGCGGCCAAATTCTATAATTAAAATAATGATCGAGGCGATACACATAAGTCCGTATATATCCGCTGCTGAACACGGACCTCTCAGAGATCACCACAACGGGCGGCAGGCGGACTGGTGATCGCTATCATGGTAAGTTAGCACACGGGACGATGCTTCTGGTGACATTCTTGATATCAACCCTTAGTCGTCATTTACGATACCTATGGGTAGAGGGGAGTGGTCTATTCTTGTCAAGAACCACTAGGATTACATTAAGCTAGTAAAATAAGATATAAAACTAACGGTGCCTACAGACCCGTCACCCCGATCGTTTTAACAAAAAACATTTTAACGTAGCCCTCGCTATGATTTCTCCTGTGTCGTGGGTGCGTTTCCAGACATACATTTCACGCACAATACACCCAGACCCGGAACAACTACCTGCGGATCATACAAATATTTGTTCCGTGCGGGAATAGAACCCGCGACCCGGAGCACAGCAGTCGACTGTATCGGCCATTGCACCAACCGTGTCGTCTATTAACGAGTCCCATGCCGTACATCTAATATATACATATCTCGTGTCACGGTGTTTGTGGCCACACTCCTCCGATTTTAATGGTTTTTTTTGCATATTTGGTACGTATGAGAATATAAGGTCGCAAATGATGTAGGTTTTCAAATTCCACGCGTGTGAAGCCGTAGCTGACTCTGGTAGAGTCTCTTAGTCGCCTCATAGGTTATCCACGAAAGGAGATGGATTTATTTTTAATATCTATACAAATAAATAAAATTGAAGTGTCTGTTTGTAATGTCAAAATAATAGATTTTTACTAAATGCATATGAAAGTATATACGTTACATACAACAAAAAAACAAGATTTTTTTTGTCTGTCTGTTTGTTCGGGTAATCTCTGAAACGGCTGGACCGAATTTGACGGGACTTTCACTGGCAGATAGCTGATGTTATATGGAATAACTTAGGCTACTTTTAGTTTAGAAAAATAATTAGGGTTCCGCGCAAAAAAAAACCCTTGAAATCCAATATATATATTCTATGTCAAGTGTCTGTGTCGAAGTACTCTAAATTTCTTTTAAACGCGGGTGAAACCGTGGGTCCCAACTAGTAATAACTAAATTGCAAGTATCGGTACCTATGCCCACGCTCGTCCCTCCCCTTACCCACCTAATAAACGTAGTGCGTGCCGCGCCGGCAGGTATCCGATATGATTTTATTACTCCCGCCAAATATTTGCGCTGCTCCCCTCGTGTCGCTAGTCGGCTGTGATCAGATCAATTTCTTCTGCATGTTTTACAATCAAATTACTTTGGTATTTGTTTGCTGATTTGAGATGTAAATTAATAAATAAGTATAAGGGATAAGACCAACTTTCCTTATGAAGGATGCGGACGAAGTCACAGATAACTATTCATAAAAAAACACACTCACACCCTAAAAATATTATTTCACTGATTCTTCAGTCTGTATCTGATTGGGATTTAGCACAGGGCACAAACGCCCTGGAGATACTAGGAAAATGTTTCAGAAATAATTCAATGTACTGAACACTAGAGTTGCTTCTAATGTAACATTCGGCTATGATAATCATCATCGTCATCATTTCGGCGGAATGAAGTCCACTGCTGGACACAGGCCTCCCGCAAAGATCACCACAACGACCGATATGGGTGCGTTGTGGGCTCATTGGGGGGTTTAGCCATAATCGCCACGCTTGGCAGACGGGTTGGCGGTCGCAATTGAGCTACCAATGCACTCGAAGGACGCTGCTGCCCATCCTCCGTCGACTTTTACGACACCCATGGGAGGAGATGGAGTGGTGGTATTCTGGGCCGGCACCACACGGCAGGCCGTGCAAATATTTGTTACCTGTGGGAATCGAACCCACGACTGGTGCGCAGCAGCCGACTGCATCAGCCACTGCACCAACCGGTTATGGTAAAGGGCTTTTCTGTTATTTTGTGAATTTTTAAACTGTTCTCTGTAAATATCGTCAGGTCCATCCATTATACGGAACTTAATACCGTTATTGGCAACATTTTGGTAACCGGGCTTTGATGTCATCATCATCATCCACAGCCAAATAATATCCCATGCTGAACAAAGAGCTCCCCGATAGATTTCCACAATTATTGTGATGTAATTTTGGGGAGTATTTACCAGTACTCACCACGCTTGGCAGGCGGGTTGGTGAGCGCAGTATGGCTATCGCTTCACAGAAGCGACGCTGCTGCCCGTCCCTCTGGATTAGATTCCCTTACTCGCCTTCTACGACATCCACGGGAGGAAATGGAGTGGTGCTATATTCTTAATCCGGACTCCACACGAACGGAGTGATGTAAGTAAAAGTTTAATATGTGACTAAATAAGTAGTCTCACCATACAAGACCAGCCCTCGGTTGCATTACATATGGTATGTTCATGCGTAAAGTTTACCACCACGGGAACGAACAAGCTCGTCTCGTCAGCAGGATGTATAAAAAAACTGGAGGAAGACGAGTGTAAAACGGTTTTCATACCAAAATAATCAGAGCGTTTAATAAAAACAATTTTAATCTTGTACGGCCGATTACTCCGTCGTGAGGTATATGCCATGACATAGTCATACTGCATGACGCACACCTATACGTCCAAATTGATGGACGACGAAATTAACCAATGTATATGTATGAGATTTGCGAGATACGACTTTTACGACTGCGCGTCGTGTTGCTTCAGTTACGGCACTCTCCGAGACAGTTACATGTGTTAATATTTTTATTATTTGTATTATTGCAACGCGCTGCAATAACTCCCTTCAATTACCCTTCCAAGCTTCTTTATTTACTACCAACTGCTTTGGATTGTGTAGAGGCAGGATAAGAATGACGTGAAATATTCAGTTTGTCTTTTTGAGCAGAAAATAAAATATATATAGCATAAGATGATATCTGTTCGTTATGAAAATAAAAATATGTAGATAAATACCAAGACAATAAATGAATGTCTCTCAAGATGATGGCAAAAAACTAACTTTGTATTTTCACCACGTTGGAACATCTCATGACCTCCCCGGAGCCTGACTCTACCGACTAAAAACGGGGCTTCGGTAACTCAAGAACGAACACTGTGGAGCCCCCTATTGGTTGGTACCCCTTGTAACTGCAAAGAGATCGCCCCAAGTCTCCTCTCTGGGGATTTGAAAGGATCCTACCAAAGCCCCGCTGTACGCTTGGCATGTCGCTGTCTTCCCGAGTGTTGGTTAGAATAAGTGCGCAGAGTTCCACGTGGCCTCCCATGGAAAAAAGTTCCTATAACATTATAATAATTACAAACTATCTTAATAGGAAAGCTAGCTATTTTCTATACGATAGGTGCATAAAGTTTATAATAATCGAGTCCCAGGTTATAATCAATTGACTAGCAATTACAAAGACGTATAAAATATTCTACCTGACCTACGTAGAACTGATGGCCGCTGGGGCACAAAGGTTCTCGAATGGAGACCGCGCACCGGAAAACGCAGCGTGGGACGATCTCCAACGTGGTGGACAGACGACCTGGTGAAGGTCGCTGGGAGTCGTTGGATGAGAGCGGCATGTGACCGCTCGTTGTGAAAATCTAAGGGGGAAGCCTTTGTTCAGCAGTGGACGTCCTGTGGCTGATATGATATGATGATAAAATCTTGCCAGTTTAAAATTAAGACTGTTCTGCTACCGTAGATTGCGGTTACTTTGATCGACGATAGTTTTTCGTATTCAATCGTGAATTGCGTCGATGCATCTACAGGAATGGATTTGACACTTCAAGTGTTGCTATCCCAGGAAAAAAAACTACCACTATTCCGTTCCGTATTACGCAATTCGCAATATATGAAAAGGAAGTTTGTATCAAAGTTACCTTTGACTTTCCGATTCCCTGCTTCGTATCCTCACTTGCACATTCCTTCGCACTTCGCCAAGTTGTTAGCGGCTAAAAGTTGGTGTTGTGCTTGACGCGCTGTCCTCGCGTTTTTATGATCGCTTTACAGCCCCATTATATCCTTGTTGTGTAATAGAAACACTTGATTTGTTCCTCCCAAGACGCTGGAGCACACCGCCTTTGTAAACAAGTCATCGGGGCTTTTTAATTTTCTTTTGGGATGTTAACGTAGGGGAACCAAAATAGAGAAACAATCTAAGTTGCTGGCAATATAATTTTAATGAAGTTAAGGGTGCGCGGATGATTTGCAAACAATCGTTGTCAACAACAGTTGCATGAAATATTTTTCATACTAATAGGCAATTTAAAATGACGACTGATCTATAAGTAATCCAATACTGGTACTGCTCATTTCAAGTGCCCTGGCAATCTTAGTTGGGGTCACATCAAGCATAATGCATACTTTGATATTTTTAAAGATTTTAAAGTATAAGAATATATTGAATTTTGATTGAAATTTTATATAATTTTAAACCAAAACCACAATGTTATGGTTTTGGTTTAAAATTAGATAAAATGCTTAGTAAAGTTAAAACAATCGCATAAAAGGTGACGTTCAACTGTTTTCTGAATATGAAAAAAATCGTTCTAAAATAAAACGAATTAGAAACCAGCCAGCAATGTTACATAAACTAGTATTTTTATATTTTTTATGTTGTTGCTTATTTTGCCGGTATGTTTATAAAACTAATTAGGTGCGATAAATCATCATTAGGAAGGTAAACTGCAGCCATAGTCCATAGGCGGATCGTTTAGTTTTTCTCTCCAAACTTGGTGAAGCCAGGTAGGCTCGCTAGTCTAGGCTACGCTAGATACTCGTATAACTGAAGGAGGAAATTATAGTAAAACAATGTTAAACGGATTAAATCGCGTGTATTATTGATTGTTGTTTTTCCTGACGTTTCGAACACTTTGCGGGGTTCATGGTCGCAGGGTGACTAAGGTGACAAGCTTCGTTATAGATTTAAAAAGTTATATTATCTACCGTACAAAACTAATCAAAAATTGTTTCGATGCACGCATTAATCACTCACAGTGTCTTGATGTTTTTTAGTGTGGTGTGTTGTTTGGGACTTTATTATTTTAATAACCGAATTCCAAACAGGTGGTACCTGCCAACCATCTTCTCTATTAAAATTAGGATGTTTTTTAATTTCAATAGCCTCACGCAACATTCTTGGTACATAACGGTTCTCTTTCGCGACAACGATGATGCGCTCGAAATCCTGATATACATAAGTATATCGCGTTGTCGCGAGTTGGTCGTAGCCATGACCCGCGGATCGTGGGCTATATTTAAACTGACAAGACGGACAGATTACATTTTATAAATAAGTTATATTAACAGTTTACCTTAAAGAGTGACCATAATTATAGTATTTTGTTTATTTATTTAACACATACTTTAGGCGCTCGCGGCTTTGTCCACGTGGATATTAAGTCCCTAATCTGATGACATTTGGTAACAATAAAAAGTTAGGTAGCCTTTCTTTATTTTGATCTATTATTACTATGGGATTAGCTGGTGGATGGTGAGCAGCATCCTGCAAGTACTCAACATCGATCGCTAACCCACCTGCTGAGCGTGGTGATTATGGCAAAACCCTCCAATGTGCACACAACATAAAACCAAATCGGTCGTTGTGGCGATCTTTCGGGAAGCCATTTTCCGATGTTCACTGCTGAACAAAGGCTTCCCAGCCGAACCAGTATTCGTATTCGTTGCATCATTACAAGATTCTATTCTATTCATATTGAGGGTGGCGTGTGAGTTTCTTTTCATAATCGAAATGCAAACGCATGCGACCGCACTTACCGCGCTCGGTGCTCCAATTGGCTGAAGAATTTGTTCCGTGCGGGAATCGAACCCGCGACCCGGAGCGCAGCAGCCGACGGATCTGATTGTATGATCTGCAGGTATTTGTTCCGGGTCTGGGTGTATTGTGTGTTTGAATTTTTGTCTGTAAACGCACCCACAACACAGGAGAAAACATACGATGGGGCATCGTTTAAAAAAAAAATGAAAAATCTACTGGTGTTCAAACGCCGCTTAAAAAATTATTCATTCTATATCAGTCGCAGAAGCGACTCGTTAGTTCATCTGAAATACATGAAGTAGTAAACAATAACTTGCCACGATAATGTGACAGCAACGAACACGGACTTGTAACGTAAATAAATGAATTTTGAATATGGGGGTGGGTCACTTTTGGGGAGCAATATTGAAAATTAAAGAATTCAGTTTTATTATTACATTAAACGTTACCGTGTAACATTGTCGTGTGGTGCCGGCTCAGAATGCCACCACCCCGTTTCATCCCGTGGGTGTCGTAAAAGTCGACTAAGGGATTAACCGGAGGATGGGCAGCAGCGTCCTTCGAGTACATTAACAACTCAACTGCGATCGCCAAACCGCCTGCCAAGCGTGGCGATTATGGCAAAACCCCCCAATTAGCCTACAACACACCCATATCGGTCGTTGTGGTGATCTTTGGGGAGGCCTGTGTCCAGCAGTGGACTCCATTCGGCCGAAATGATGATGATGATGATGTACCGTGTAACATATGAAATGGAAGGGCTTGTTGTGAGGGCCTCAAATATATTTATTTTATAATTTAAACTTATTTATGAACATAGACGGTAATTGTCCATTGGGGGACCTTATCTCTGAAACTAATGAGCCTACAATTTTTATAATAGCTCTTTACAGATTACAGGGAAACTTATAAGAAGTATATCGGCTTAAAATAACATGGTAAATCTTTCAACATTGGGCATACAAACTTACGTTTGGAGTTGGCATGTATGGGAAAACATGTTTTTCAACTCCGATGTTAAGTTTGTTCTTGGGATAAGTTATAGGTAAGGCTGTATTCCACAATATATGTAGCAATTTCGGAACCCTCTTCACACGAGTTCAACTCGCACTTGTCCGGTTTTTTTTATTTTCACTCCGTTAAAATTACGCCATGTACTTCCTTCGCCCCGGGGAAAGGCGCGCTATGCTGGACTCCTCGCTGGAGTCATCTTCGGTGCAAAGTCAACTTCAATCATACTAGAGCCGCCCATTGGTGCCACGCCTTTAGGAACAAATTCCGTGTAATACTTACTCAATAAAGCACTTGTAGGTGTCTGACCAAAAATACTTTCATTATAAATCTATACAAATAAATAAAATTGAAGTGTCTGTTTGTAATGTCAAAATAACAGCTTTTTACTAAATGCATATTGAAGTATATACGATACAAATAACAAAAAAAAAACAATTTTATTTTTATTATATTATTTATATATATTTTTTGTCTGTCTGTCTGTCGGTCGGTCTGTCTGCCTGTCTGTCTGTTTGTTTGTTCCGGGTAATCTCCGAAACGGCTGAGCCGATTTTGACGGGACTTTCACTGGCAGATAGCTGATGTTATAAAGAATAACTTAGGCTACTTTTATTTTAGAAAAATAATTAGGGTTCCGCGCAAAAAAATAAAACCCTTTAAATCCAATATATATATTCTATGTCAAGTGTCTATGTCGAAGTACTCTAAATTTGTTTTAAATTAAACGCGGGTAAAACCGCGGGTCCCAGCTAGTAAACAATAAATGTTTACCCAAAGTAACACAGCGGAATATTCCGTGTGGTGTCCGGATTAAGAATATAGCACCACTCCGTCTCCTCCCGTGGAGGTCGTAAAAGTCGACTAAGGGACTCTTAACCAAAGGGATGGGCAGCAGCGTCCCTTTGCTGAACAGAAGCATTACTGCGCTCACCAACACGCCTGCCAAGCGTGGTGAGTATCGGCAAATTCCCCCCAAAAATGACGACACGACTAATGCACCGGCCCCCAGTTCCCGGCAGCCCCGCTATTCCTGGTCATGGTAGCGGCCACGGTAACGGCGGGGCAGGGGGTGCTAAGAATCACCGGACGGGATCCGGCTACCACCCCAAACGAAAACTGGCCCTGGTAACGTATAACACACGCACACTGAGGGCAGACGAAAAGATTGTTGAGCTGGAAGAAGAAATAGATAAGTTGCACTGGGATATCATGGGTCTATCAGAAGTCCGAAGAGAGGGTGAGGACACGATAACCCTGAAATCTGGCAACTTATTCTACTACCGGGAAGGCGAACATCTGTCTCAAGGTGGTGTCGGGTTTCTCGTCCGCAGGTCCCTCATTAACAGCATAGTAACCATCGAAAGTGTGTCGAGCAGGGTAGCGTACCTTATACTCAGAATATCCAAGAGGTATTCGTTGAAGGTCATACAGGTCTACGCACCGACCTCGACACACCCAGATGATGAAGTAGAGAGTATGTATGAGGACGTAAGTAGGGCCATACATACCTCGAAGACACACTTCACTGTTGTGATGGGGGACTTCAACGCGAAGCTGGGCACTCGATGCGATGGTGAGTTGAGAGTGGGGCAATTTGGATATGGGCAACGGAACCCCAGGGGACAGAGGCTGGCCGACTTTTTGGAAAAGGAGGGACTCTTCGTGATGAACTCCTTTTTCCAAAAGCCGCCTCACAGGAAATGGACCTGGATGAGTCCCGATGGTTCCACGAGGAATGAGATTGACTTCATCATGACCAATAGGAGGCAAATATTCAATGATGTCTCTGTGATCCACAGGGTGAAAACCGGTAGTGATCACCGAATGGTAAGAGGCACATTGAATATTAATCTCAAAGTTGAGAGGTCTCGTCTGATGAGGTCTACGCTCCGGCCCTCTAGTGCTTATATCCAAAACCCCGAGAGCTTTCAACTCGAACTCCAAAACCGCTTCGAGTGCCTAGAACATTGCGTATCTGTGGACGATTTAAATGGTAGGTTTGTAGAAACTGTCCAAACGGTTGGGTCTAAGTTCTTTAAGTCCCACCGTAAAGGTAGACCAAAAAAGTTCTCCGATCACACTCTCGACCTCATGGCAGAAAGACGCGCCATGACGCTGCAGTCCTCCGGTGATGCTGAAGCATACCGACTGCTCAATAGACGGATATGGAAGTCCTTGCGTCACGATATCCGCACCTTTAACACCAACGGTGTTAAAGAGGCGATTGAGCGGAACCAAGGCTCCAAAGTGTTCGCAAGAGACAAGTCTATTGGGCAAAGTCGTATTATGAAGCTGAAGACCGAGGACGGCAGTGTAGCGTCGACTAAGCCAGAGGTTTTGAGAGAGATTGAGAAGTTCTACCGGCAGTTATACACCTCGGTAACTATACCTACCATTGGCTCTGACAAAGACCCGCGAGCCAAACTAACCCGACACTATACCGAGGATATCCCGGACATCAGCCTGTACGAGATTAGGATGGCCTTGAAACAGCTTAAAAATAACAAGGCGCCGGGTGGGGACGGAATTACGACAGAGCTTCTGAAAGCGGGTGGCACACCGGTACTTAAAGTCCTTCAGAAGCTATTCAATTCCGTCTTACTCGAGGGCACAACGCCGGAAGCGTGGAACAGAGGTGAGGTGGTGCTCTTCTTCAAAAAGGGTGATAACACCCTATTGAAGAATTACAGACCCATCTCACTTCTGAGCCATGTTTATAAGCTGTTTTCAAGGGTCATCACGAATCGTCTCGAGCGCAGGTTTGATGACTTCCAGCCTCCCGAACAAGCCGGTTTCCGAAAAGGTTTCAGTACCATAGACCACATCCATACGCTGCGGCAGGTTATACAGAAGACCGAGGAGTATAATCTGCCACTATGCTTGGCGTTTGTGGACTATGAGAAAGCCTTCGATTCGATCGAAACCTGGGCAGTGCTGCAATCTCTGCAGCGGTGCCACATTGACTATCGGTACATTGAAGTGTTGAAGTGCTTATACAGAAACGCCACCATGTCGGTCCGAGTACATGAACAGAGCACGGGGGCAATTCCATTGCAGAGAGGTGTGAGACAGGGGGACGTAATTTCCCCGAAACTGTTCACCGCTGCAATGGAGGATGCCTTCAAGTTGCTGGAGTGGAAAGGATTCGGCATTAACATCAATGGCGAGTATATCACTCACCTTCGATTTGCCGACGATATCGTAGTCATGGCAGAATCGCTGCAAGAGCTCAGCACAATGCTCGATGATCTCAACAGGGTTTCCCAACAGGTGGGCCTTAAAATGAACATGGGCAAGACGAAAGTCATGTCAAATGCCCATGTCGTGCCCATCCCAATATCCGTTGGGAGCTCTGTTCTCGAAGTTGTTGACGAGTATGTCTACCTGGGACAAACTGTCCAGTTAGGTAGGTCCAACTTCGAGAAAGAGGTCAATCGTCGAATCCGACTCGGCTGGGCAGCGTTCGGGAAACTTCGCAACGTCTTTTCGTCAACAATACCGCAATGCCTAAAGACGAAAGTCTTTAACCAGTGTGTGTTACCAGTGATGACATATGGAACAGAGACGTGGTCACTCACAATGGGCCTCATAAGAAAGCTCAAGGTCACTCAGCGAGCTATGGAGAGAGCTATGCTTGGTATTTCTCTACGAGATCGAATCAGAAATGAGGAGATCCGTAGAAGAACTAAAGTTATCGACATAGCTGCAAGGATTAGTAAGCTGAAGTGGCAATGGGCAGGGCACATTGCTCGTAGAACTGATGGCCGTTGGGGCAAAAAAGTTCTCGAATGGAGACCGCGCACCGGAAAACGCAGCGTGGGACGACCTCCAACGAGGTGGACAGACGACCTGGTGAAGGTCGCTGGGAGTCGTTGGATGAGAGCGGCATGTGACCGCTCGTTGTGGAGATCTAAGGGGGAGGCCTTTGTTCAGCAGTGGACGACCTGTGGCTGATATGATGATGATGAACACAGCGGAAAAATAACATTCCCCTGTAACTTGCTATAAGCTCCTGGCGTATTTGCGTACCGCGCTGGGACTCCACACGGGCCGAATTAAAAAGTTGGTCTCTGTGTTTGGAGGATTAAAAACGACGCGGTCGTAACTGTCACTGAGTGTCCTCGGCCTGCCACGAGTGAGTGCGAGCGATGAGTGAGAGAGATGTAATATAAGATCAGCCAATTTATCAGACCGGCAAAGTTTCACATTGATTGTGATTGTAGGTTGTCAGTGTTCCGCCACATAATGTTCGACGTGGCCCTCCGCGCGCCTTGCCCGAGCCGTTCTAGTCCCAGCCCACGGTCGCGGCGTTGGGCCCTCACACAGCTGGATAGCGAGTTGCTCGTCGCAGCTGCCAACGTCGCGGCCTGGCCAGAGGTTGATCAAGGGATCTTGCCCAATCCGGAGGAGGAAGCGTCCTGGTTCCGGGAGACGATGACGTCAATATGCGACGCATCCATGCCCCGGGCCAGGCGCTCCCGGCGTACGGCAGTGTACTGGTGGTCGGATGAGATCGCGCAGTTGCGCGCGGTCTGCCTGGCCTCCCGCCGCCGGTACCAACGAAGCCGACGCCGACACAGCGCCACAGCCGGAGAGACTGACGAGGCCTATGCGGCCTACCGGGCGGCCACGCTGGCGTTTCAGACCGCCATCAGCGAGGCGAAGGCTCGGTCCTGGAGCGAGCTCCTGGAGGGACTGGACAGGTGTCCGTGGGGGAGACCCTACCGAATGGTAGTGGGCAAGTTACGCCCCTATGTCCCCCCCGTGACCGAAACCATGGCCCCGGATTTGCTGGAGGGAGTACTTTCAACGCTCTTTCCGGCGGTCCGGGACCATCCTGGTCCCTCTCCACCCCCGATTGCCTCGGACTGGGCCGAGGAGTTGGGGGTTTCGGAAGGGGAGCTGGGCCGAGCCATTGGCTGCCTAAAGAGTCGCAACACTGCACCGGGTCCGGACGGCATTCCGGGCCGTGCGTGGGTGTATGCACTGCAGTCTCTTGGGGACCGCTTGAGGCGGCTGTTCACCAGTTGCCTCCGTAGTAGCGTGTTCCCGTCCGGCTGGAAGGAAGCCGGATTGGTTCTCTTGAGGAAGGAAGGAAGGGCTGCGGAGTCTCCCTCTGCATACCGTCCCATTTGCCTGCTTGACGAGGCTTCGTAGCTATTCGAAAGAATAATTACCCGAAGACTCGTTGAGCACCTGTCGCGAGTTGGCCCCGACCTGGCCGAAAGTCAGTATGGCTTCCGGCAGCGGCGGTCCACCATTGACGCGATTCTTCGCGTCCGCTCGCTGTCGGAACAGGCAGTGTCTCGGCGGGGTGGGGTGGCGTTGGCAGTCAGTCTAGACATCGTCAACGCCTTCAACTCCATCCCGTGGGGCGCTATTAGGGCGGCACTAGTCCATCATCGGTGTCCGCCTTACCTGCAGGGCATCATAGGGGCCTATCTGCGCGATAGGCACATTCGCTTCGTGGGTAGGGACGGTAGCGTAAAGCAGAGGGAGATTACGTGCGGGGTTCCGCAGGGGTCAGTTCTCGGCCCCCTTTTATGGAACCTTGCCTACGACGCGGTCCTGCGTGTCGTTCTCCCTGCTGGCGTCAGCTTAGTTTGTTACGCTGACGACACTCTGGTGTTGGCCAGCGGGGAGTCCTTCGAGGGAACCATCCGGCTTGCAGAGCAAGCGGTGGCAATTGTCGTGGCCAAAATCCACGCCCTGGGTCTGCGGATAGCGCCTCAAAAAACCGAGGCGCTATGGTTCCACAAACTGCCAAGAAGCAGAGAACCACCCAGTTCGTGGATACGCGTTGGTGACACGCGAATCGGGGTGGGCCGGTACATGAAATACCTGGGGCTCACCCTGGACAGTCGTTGGGGCTTCGAAGAGCACTTTCAGCGCCTCGTTCCCCGAGTCGAGAGGGTAGTGGGTGCACTACACCGGCTGCTGCCCAATCTCGGGGGACCATGTGAGGAAGTTCGCCGTCTCTACGGAGGGGTTGTGCGGTCCGTGGTCCTATACGGGGCGCCTGTATGGTCAGCTCGACTATCAGGCGCCCAGCGCTGCAGAACCAAAATTCATGGTCTGCAGCGCAGAGTGGCTATCCGGATCGCACGAGGATACCGAACGGTGTCCTACGAGGCGGCAACTCTCCTGGCGCGTTTTCCGCCTTTTGACATCCTGGCGGAGATGGATGCGTGGGTCTACGATCAGACACGCTCCCTCCGCCAAAGCGGCGAAGGCGCGCCTCCAGGGGCGTTGGACAAGCTGCGGCGGCTAGCTCGGCGGCGCGCACTTGTAAAGTGGTGTCATCGCCTGCGGATGCAGTTTGCAACCAAGCGCGTCGTCGAGGCCGTCCTGCCGCTCTTTGGAGCCTGGCTCAAAAGGAGCGAGCGCGTCACCTACCGCCTGACGCAGGTGCTCACCGGGCACGGTTGTTTCGGCGCGTACCTGCACAGGATAGGACGCGAGGCCACGGCACAATGCCACCATTGTGATAGCGACCAGGACACCGCACAGCACACGCTCGAGGCGTGCCCTGCGTGGGCCGCCGAGCGGCGGATCCTGGTCGATCGGATCGGGCAAGATCTCTCTCTGCCAGCAGTAGTGTCGGCTATGTTGGCAGAGCACGAAAACTGGAATGCAGTGGTCTCCTTCTGTGAGAGCGTCATGCTCCAGAAGGAGACCGCAGAGCGGGATCGGGAGAGGGCCGATCCCGCTCGAAGAAGAAGGAGACGGCGCCGGGGTAACAACCGCCCTGGCGCCTAATTCCGATACGCCTGAAAACCCCTGCCGTTGCTATAAGGTGGGGGACCTCTGGGTTCGCGGGTGCGTAGATTGGGGAATCTGCGTGCCCACACCAAGCGACCCAAGAGAAGACGGTAGCACGCATGTGGTCACGCGCTGCCGTGGGACGCTTTGGGGGATCCTTTACAATCCCCCTGGGGGGGTGACCGCTTTACAGTCACCCTCTCCGAGATGTGCCAATAGGCGTGGCACTAGTGGGCGGCTCTAGTGTGATCATACGAGGACCTGGAGCCTCCCTTACGTGCCGAAGATGACCGCTCCAGTGGTTTTAGCCGGTAGGAGTCCGGCATACCCCTTCGCCCTTCCCCGGGGCGAAGGAAGTTCATGATGAATTTCCACTGGGCACCAATAAAAAAAAAAAAAAAAAAAAAAAAAAAAGGTTGTCAGTGTTGTTAGTAGTGCAGTCGGCTGCTGCACTCCGGGTTGTGGGTTCGATTCCCACACGGAACAAACATTTGCATGATCTTTCTTTTTTTGGTTTTTAAAAAACGTTGCCCCACACTAGGATTTCTCCTGTGTCGTGGGTGCGTTTACAAACACAGATTCCACAGACAATACACCCAGACCCGAAACAACTACATGCAGATCGTACAAATATTTGTTCCGTGCGGGAATCGAACCCACGACCCGGTGCGCAGCAGCCGACTGTATCAGCCACTGCACCAACCGTGCCGTCAATTATTATAATGAGTAATAATCGCAATAACTTAAGATATTACCATTATAAATAGAAGTACAGATTGCACAAGACAACCAAATGGTGGTTCTGGCAAAGGCAGGTAAATTCTATGACGGGGACACTACCTCAAATAGTAGCATTTTTACTGTTCTGTAGAAAGATATGGGATGTTTTTGAACGACACTTTTGGTGTCCTACCGGCTAAAACCACTGGGGCAGTCATCTTCGGCACCTAAGGGGGCTCCCCTTTCCTACCCCCAGGTCATAGTATGATCACACTAGGGAAAAAAAACATACCTAATACGGTTTAACTTATAATTTATATATATATATATATATATATATAAGGGGAACACAATTGTTTGGAGCTTCTTTATCATGTTTATGTGTACGTATCAAATTATGTCAAATAAGTTATCTTTATTACAGGAGCCAGGTTTAAGCTACAAAGGTTTGATGAAAATCCATATTTTCATTCATCCCTGCTTAATTTTTTTTTTTGTATTGGTACAGAAGCTGGTATATATCCGTGAGTTACTACAGGGTATAGTCGAAAACCAGCGCCGGGCTTCCGTCTGGCACACGCTGAACTAGACCCTATACAGCACTACCGAGGCAAACGCAACTGTTATACTTTTTATTATTTTATTGTTTGCATAATTACACTTATCCTTTTGTTTGTATATACATATATTGTCTCTCTCTTTCTTTCATATTCCATATATAAAGGCTCCAGCCCCAGGTAACTTATAAGCAGCGTTATACATAATTTAAGACATAATTTCTCTAGATGCGTAAATGTTGAGCGCGCTCACGTCATTTGAACATGTAGGTCGTCGGTCACACTCGCGTACGCACTCAATGATGGCTCATTAAGTGCGGAGAGCGTACATTATTATGTTTAGTAATGTTATAGTAAGCAAATCAGTCTAGTATCCATCTCGTAGTTAATGGAGATATCAAAGCAAATTATATCATGTAAACATAGCATATACAATGTCACTTATGATCCTATTATCTGTATTGGTTTTGGGAGAATATACAAGAGAATTAGAAAAAGCAACCGTATGGTGTGGCTAAGAATATCACCACCCCAACTTATCCTGTAGGCTTAGACTAGACGGAGGATGGGCCGAGATATGTGGGGCAGGCCTTTATTCAGTTTGCTCTAGTGTTATCATACGAGGACCTGGAGCCTCCCTTAGGTGCCGAAGATGACCACTCCAGTAGTTTTAGCCGGTAGGAGTCCGGCATACCCTTTGCCCTTCCCCGGGGCGAAGGAAATTCATGAAGAATTTCCATTGGGCACCAATAAAAAAAAAGGTCATTCAGCATCTGTTGTATAATTGTAGTACGAAATAATGTAACCTATAAATAGATATCACCAAATAAGTAATTAGGTAACTAAAAAAAGATTTTCCTTTGCAGCCAGGGGAATCGCTTTTTACTATAGTAAAACCAATAATTATAATCAAACAGAAACTAATTTATACAGAATGTATAGAACTCACTAAATACCCACGTGTACTAGGGAGTTAGAGTATAAAGTTGGTGTATCAAGGTGTGAGTTCACTTTGTAGCATCGAATTGCTGATGTCCGCTGATACATATGGATGAGACAACTTTGATTGCTTCGCAGATTAAACCAACTAGTTATATGGCGGGTTGCAGGGAAGACGGAGTTATTTCTATGCGTGGATCACGGAACGGCTCAAATTGTTTGCTCAAGAGGTATCTTTTAACATTCATTACGAGAAATCCAACCTACATATGTACTTGCACCTGTTTTTATACGTTTGTAGGGTTTTCTCTGCAGTAGATTAGTCTATTCCTCTCGGATTGCCCCAAGGTATTAACCCTGTGATGTTTGTGAGCGGACACAAGGACCCACGCAGTTATCGTTCATTTTGGCTGAATAAAGTCCACTGCTGGACACAGGCCTCCCCCAAAGAGTCTGGGTATGTTGTGTGTTCATTGAAGGTTTCGTCATAATCGCCACGCTTGGTAGGCGGGTTGGCGCTGTTTTGAGGTCTTTATGTCAGGAAATTAAACACTAATGTTTCTTTATGAGTTTAATGTAGACTCGATGTAATTTAGACTCTTTTCTCATGCTTTTTTCCTACATTGTCCTCACATAACCATCATTTCAAGAACAATGTAGTCAAACATTGTAACAAAACTATTTTGATTTAAAAGAGTAACCATGGAGTTTCTTGTCCGTTCTTCTCCATAGGAAACCTACATCTTGGAACGCGGCAACTAAAGGCTTGACTATTCACGAGTGCCTGTAAATGGTTTTATATGAATAAAAATATTTTATCTTTATCCTTAACATTTTAATATAAGTATTTATACAACTATATTGAACATAAAAAGAAGAATGATAGTGTGTGTCTATATGCTAAGACTTGCTAATTTTGCACATTCAGCTGGCTGCGGTTGGTAGTTCCCCTGTGGACATCGGTCCTTCAGATTCGGGATTAGGTACTGTTACTAACTATGTAATTATGATATTAAACAAACGAAGTCGGGTCGAACATGTAATACAGTGTAAGCTAAGACTGGCCACGTATGCAAATACATGAAGTGGACGACTTGTGGACACTCGGACCTCGGACTCGGGGGTGCTTTGTCACTAATTGTGCTCAACTCGCAACTTGCTCACTCACCGTAAGCCTGATAAGGTAGGGACACACTGGGCTATGGTAGCAAGCTTGCAATAGGTATGTTGTAAATTAATAAAATATAAAACTTACTAAAAAAGTTTAATTTAGTACATAACGTTCATTGTAGCTATCTAGAAGGTGGTTAATTATTATATTATAACTGGTTCTGGTCCTGACCTTGATCTCGCCAGATGGAAAGCGACGGATCAGGTTTACGAATGCTGGCTCAGAATGCCACCACCCCATTTCATCCTGTGGGTGTCGTAAAAATCGACTAAGGGATTAACCGGAGGATGGGCAGTAGCGTCCTTCGAGTACATTAACAACTCAACTGCGATCGCCGACCCGTCTGCTAAGCGTGGCGATTACGGCAAAACCCCCCAATGAGCACACAACACACCTATGTCGGTCGTTGTGGTTATCTTTGGGGGAGGCCTGTGTCCAGCAGTGGACTTCATTCGGCCGAAATGATGATGAGCGCATCCAGAAGATGATATTCACTCTTACTGTAAAGGTTTATCATTTTAACAGGTTTTAGATACTAGGGATAACAGACGCTAGCAAGAAGTTCTACCCTTTGGTCGTGCACAGAATGAACGTTCAGGAGTACTACTTATCGAGATATCAAACAAGAACGGATAATAACTTTCAATGCATCTGGAAGTCCAATGGTAGAAAGAAGATGGCTGGATTAATTTGTGTGGCTCCTGCGCACGCCTCTTAGTACAATCTGTAGAATCTGTAGAAGACAGATAGGCAAGAAACGTTTCACCAATGTGCCAGGCTATGGAACTTAGCCATCAGTGTCTCGCCGTCTATGAGTCTTATAGCTCTGCGTTCTCCCGAATCGATTGCAAGAAACTCGTGCTTTGCTGAGCTATCCGATATATGGCTGTAATACTTCATATAAGATCGGGCCTTTTTTTTATATATAACCAGGAAATACATCATGTACATCCTCGGCCTGGGGAAAGGTGGGGCGTCTCTTACCGGAGACAACTAACGGAGGCGGTCATCTTCGGCACCGAAGGGCTGGACTATAACGATGACCAGGAGCTCAGGCGTGCTGTACGTACAAATCATTAATCGGACATGTGCTTCGTAGATATTCTGAAGCTGTCCAGGTGTGAAGTATAGCTTTATGTGAAGTTAACAGGATGTAGAATACATATGTGCGAAATAGGTGGCATTAATAAAATTATATGGCCTAAAACATCTTCTTCTATAATAGCTAGGTAAACTAACTCGTATGATTGAAGGTACACTGTACATGAAATACCATTCCAAAATTAGAATTAGGATGTGCCATCATTACAGAAGCGGAAATAACCATTTTGGAAACGTCTGTCTGTCTATCGAAACCAGTGGCCGGCTTTTAATGAGATGCTTACTATAGAGTTACTTAGAGCCGGAACCGTTATATTAAGTGAAATGCATCATAACGCTATTGATTAAAGGAGCTGTGTAGTGAACCATTCTTTTCATGTAATATGATAGGTTTATAAGCAATGTTAAAATGTAGTCTAGCAAAATATCAAGGCCCACTTGTTAGAAAAAAAAAAACTGAAAAACAAAGACCATGTTTAAAAAAATAATTACATTCATCCACACAAACATTTATGAACAACAAGATGGTTCCTGTCGTACCAACACATTAATCATACATTCCAGGATCGGAGCATCATGCTGATCAGCTAAGGCTTCAGTATCTATCTCATGCATCTAATGCTGTTTTCATTTAAAACTACTATTTTGCGTGTGACCGTTGTGGTGCAATTTGGAAGAAGCATATGTTCTTGGATTGGATGGATTGATTGAACGACCATTTTAACCCTTTTCGCAAAGGATAACATAACCTGGTAGTGCTAGCTAAGCGTTTACGAATTCCACTCACCTTTTCGGATGATTAAAATATTTTCATTTTTATATTTTAATCCACATATGTAAGGTTCTATCTACTTTCATAAACACGAAATAGCATAACTAAGATGATCTATTAAGACAAGTTTTGGCATATTAAATTCAGGATAGAAATCTTGTCAAATCCAAAAAGCATGATAATATAACAGTGGCATAGATCAAAGTAGTTGTGATTGGAAATAAAACCGTGATACGTCTTGTTGAAGTATTTGTAATGACAGCGATTAAGTCTGCAAGGGCTGCGGATGGACGCACGTGTTCCCAAGAGACGAGGGGTGAATGGAGATACTATTTATTTGATCTACATATCTGTTAAATAGATATTCAAATCGAGTAAACGAGTAACAATACTGGTGGCAGGCCTTTTATCGCAAGAGTCCAGCTGTACGGTACAGTGCCTGCTCAGAAGGAGCGAGTGCGTCACCTATCGCCTGACGCAGGTGCTCACCGGTCACGGTTGTTTCGGTGCGTACCTGCACAGGATAGGACGCGAGGCCACGGCACAATGCCACCATTGTGATAGCGACCAGGACACCGCACAGTACACGCTCGAGGCGTGCCCTGCGTGGGCCGCCGAGCGGCGGATCCTGGTCGATCGGATCGGGCAAATCTCTCTCTGCCAGCAGTAGTGTCGGCCATATTGGCAGAGCACGAAAACTGGAATGCAGTGGTCTCCTTCTGTGAGAGCGTCATGCTCCAGAAGGAGGAGGAAGGAGAAAGAACATGTCAAAATACTCGAAGTTATTCGTTATTTCAATCACGGACACTTAATACTTACTCCAAAAATGTTAACCGTGGAAGAGTTCCTCTGTACCACGGACTTAACTCAGCAACTTTCTTAGAGTTGTTAAGAGGTCGCCAATTAGTCAAATTGCCGCAGCAGTTAGTTGCTCACTTGTTTGAACAGGATCCGAACAGTCTTTGATTCGGGACTTTGCTTCATTTGGTCTTTGCATAAATTAGAATTGGGGACTGTCCGTCCTACCTGCTACTGTTAATTGGTTACGTAAGTATTCCTGTCTTAAGCCTGTTTATATTAAGGCTTGAGATGTAATAGTTGCCTATAGATACTTTCCTGTATATATCGTGCTACAAACACGGCACTGTGGGCGTCATCCGCACATTAATACGAGTCCTCGCGATACTCTTAGAGACCTCTTTACAAATATTAATGAACCAACAATGCGTTTCCTTTACTTTTTGAACATATTATGTTTGTCCGTTGATACGATATATTAGCATGTTTAATGTATAAACCGACATTTATTGTATAAATACCAGAAATAGACATAAAATAGGTAGAACCTAAATTTAGGTTATCGAAAATATATTTGTAAAAGTCATCAAATGGCCAATATATATGATCTACAAATAGTTGATCTGGGTCTGGGACCTACGACAGACAAACACGTATTATTTATTTATTAGTATTCGGTTTTAAAATAAAAACAAAAGATAACATTTTAGTAACATTAGTCTTTTAGATACCTAGTGCTTTGGACTTCGATAATTAACTAGAGTTAAGTTAACACATAGCTAATATAGCCGGAAAAAAAACTAAGTTAACTATCCTCTATAATATCGTAATATGTTATCATAATTTCATGTCTCAAACACGAAAAGTTATTTTTAGAATACTCAATTGGTTGACCAAATTAAGCTGAAAAACAGCCATTACTTGTGTTTACATAATTTCTTTTAATAACGTTGCCCCACACTAGGATTTCTCCTGTGTCGTGGGTGCGTTTACAGACATGAATTCTACACACAATACACCTAGACCCGGAACAACTACCTGCTGATCATACAAATATTTGTTCCATGCGGGAATCGAGCCAACGACCCGGAGCGCAGCAGCCGATTATATCAGCCATTGCACCAACCGTGCCGTCAAATTTTATGACTATATTATATTTTAAACTTGACTTATCAAGAGAATTAAAATATATACGTAGCGCATGATGATTTTAAAATAATGGGTACACGTTCAACAATACAAGCTAATTTAAAATAAAGCAATCATTGAAACAATGCGAGTAGATTTTGCTAACCCATAAGCAAGAATACGTGGCGATGCGACGCGGTGGAAGTAAGAGGCGACACGATCGCAGCAAATAAATTCAGTAACGCGACGGACCGCACCGCACCGCACCGCACCGCACCGCACCGCACCGCACCGCACCGCGCCGCACCACACCGCACCGCGCCGCACCGCACCGCACCGCACCGCGCCGCACCGCACCGCACCGCACCGCATCGGGTCGTGTCGCGCGGACAGCGACGCATGGACCTCGGGGCGCCAGCGATGCAACAAGACCAACAAAGATTGAAGTGCATTAGGATTTACAGTGTAAGAGTCGGAGCTGAATTAATTATTGTGTGCTTTTAGTTTGAATTGGGCGAATTTGAATTACTACACAATTTGGAAGACACCTATGAATATTAGTGTACTGCCTTATGAGCCTCCTGGAACGCTAAAACCTATGCTCTAATTACGTCATAATAATTTCGGTTAGCTAGTACATCGCTGATCACATTAGAATGTTATCGTGTCCATTTGAGTGCCGCTACACATCCATTTAATTGTTTAAGTGAAACTTCTTTTTGGACGGTGTGAATTGGATTTTATGAAACTAAAATGTCTAACGAAAGAGACACAGCTATAAAAGTATTTATAGGGTTTAGGTTGTGAGAGAATGAGATAAAACATGTTTCTAAATAGTTTCCCTATTCCCTATTGTCGATCAATCTCTCCCTGAGAATGAGATGAATATACTATGGAAGTGATAAACAAAGAGAGTGACTCTCTCAGTATATTCATCTCATTCTCTTAGAAACTATCACTTCTACCTCGTGTGAACCCACCTCGCCAATGTTTAAATTTAATATTATCCATACTTCCTCCCTCGGATCAGGAGCTGACCTATTTTTAGTCAAGGACCAACAGCGCCACCTAACTATTTAACATTATTGTATGCGCCGTAAGTAGATGACACAAATACCGTGTACTTGTCTTAAACATAAAATTTAACTACACGTTCTACAAAGACTGCAGCGGCTAATCGTTAACCAGAACACTTTAATTTATCTATAACGGCCAAGCTGGTACAAAGTTGTCTCTAAATAAATGCGGAGCACAAAACGTGAGAACAGAAGGTGCAGTCTATACAGTCAGCAGAGCTCACACACAAGTAATCATCATCTCAGCCAAAAAACGTCCACTGCTGAACAAAAGCCTCCCCCATAAGACGACTGCTTGCATGCCGTATATCGTTTATTTTGAGGGGAATTTGCCAGTACTCACCACGCTTGACAGTCGGGTTGGTGAGCGCAGAATGGCTACCGTTCAACAGAAGGGACGCTGTTGCCATCTTACGACATCTACGGGAGGAGATGGAGTGATGCTAATGATGGTGGTGATTCTTAATGCAGACACCACACGGATAACACACGAAAAAACAAATTACGTGGAGCGTGTGATTGAAGTTCGTGCGGTGCGGACGATTATTTTGATAACACACTTCTGTAAATGATCTTTGTTCTACCGCCATTTCTCACGACGAAGTAGACAATAAATTCTGAACTGGAGTACTAGTTGGCAGTGTAAAATATTAATAGCATATAAAGTATTACTTACGTATCTCGATCTAGCAGTTGTTCTTCTGTAGCTTACCTTCAGTGTCTGAGCCAGTGCATCGGGCGGTTAGTTCTGCGAATATAACGCGAGCACAGAACAACAAAGACTGCACAATGCTGTTTTAATTTTCACATCGGGTTATTTCGGCTTGGGTGGACCTCTTGGTACACTACCGTGCTCACGGACTTGCTACTTTCTCTGCTTTCATTTTATTTTGTTGTAGGTAGTTCTGCTAGAAATAAAAAAATGTAGTCTTTATTTGCGACTGGAATCATGTCAGTAGCGATAGCCACAAGACTTTATGATAGGGTATTAATGTAATCTTAATACCAACCAACTCAACCTTTATTTCCTACCAGTCTTCTGCTAAAGATAAGGACTCAACCAAGGTAGTTATAATGACAGCAGACATAATGCTAGTGAGGCAGAGCCAGTCCTCCTGCACACTTGTCGGGGAACCGACCATTGCACGGTTCTTTTTTTTGGTGACCACCCAAGTATGCGTGGTAAGCCTCATGCATACGGTGCCGGGGTAACAACCGTCCCAGCACCCAGGTCTAACACGCCTGAGCCCCTTGCCATAACTGTGTGGAGGGAGGCCTTGGGGGTCGCGGGTGCGCAGATTGGGAAACCTGCATGAGAAGACGGTGGCGCGCATGCGGTCACGCGATACCGTGTGCGAAACGTAGCACAGTGCACAGTTCGGCTTCGGATTCGGATCCTTCACAATCTCTCTCCCCGGGAGGGTAGGGGAGGATCGCTTCACAGTCACCCTTTCCAAAATGTGCCTACAGGCGTAGCACCAGTACCCACTCGTGGTAAATGGATCTGATGATGATGATGGCTGTGTCATACAAGGACCTGGAGCCGGCTTTAGCCGGTAGGAGTCCAGCATGACGAATTTATACTGGGAACAAAAAAAGGTACCAACCCTTGAAGCCGGAACAAGCAATGTATAAAGTTAAAACTCTGCTGCTTGGCGGCGAATATCTGGCACTGCGGTGGTATCTACCTTTTTTTTATTGCTGTCCTGTGAAAATTCTACATGGAACTTCCTTCACCCCGGGGAAGGGCGATGGGGTATACCGGACTCCTATCTACTAAAACCACTGGAGCTGTCATCTTCGGCACCGAAGTGGGGCACCAGGTCCTCGTAGGTGGAATCTACCTAAACGTACTCTTGCAATTAGAGACCACTACTTCTTATTCAGAATTCTATTTAATAATTAATTCACCTTTAAGTAGTGAGGTCCACAGTAGTCGGGAGCATAGCAATGTCACTGGTGTCGTGTTCCGTGTAATATATATAGCACAGCTCTACAACATGTAATTTTCGTACATTGTGGAGAGAAAGCTGCATCACTAACATCCAAATTAAAACGCAATTTAAAACTATTTCAAAACACTGTTAATGCTATACTTATGTCTCTTAACAAGTCTTGCTAATTCGTAAAATCATTTATTTAAATATGACAGACAGTATTCCTGACATCTTATAATATATGGCCTCTAGCGAGTTAACATACAGACGGCTGTCTAAAGAGTTTTCAATATACTACATCTCTCCCCTCCTAGCTGCTGTGGATCAAGGGTGCACCCAAAAGCTGGTCAAGGTGTCGGCGCCAGACATCACCATTATCGGTGCGAACCTCGTAGTGCAGTCTGCCTAAACGTTTTATGATGCTGCCAAACTGCCACCGCTGCGTGGCACTCGTGTAGTCACGAGCCTGTACCCGATCGCCTGGGTTGAACTCTCTGACATTGACCTCCTGAAGCGTTGGTGCGGTCTCCTTTTCTTTTCTTAAAAACATAGAATGTAGTGCCGTGCGTATTTCTCTGCCAAACATAAGCTGGTACGGAGTTTGACCATTAGCATTTGGTGTCCGTCGGAGACGAGTTTTCACTGTCACCAACTTCTCTACTAAGTTACCTCCTTCCCCCTCTATGCTTCGTAAGATTCTCTTAATTGTCTGCACAAAACGCTCGGCTTGCCCATTGGTTGCAGGGTGGTATGGAGCGGAGGTCTTATGAATGATCATACAATCTTTTAAGTATTTTTCGAACTCTTCTGAAACGAACTGTCGACCATTGTCTGAAACCAAGATGTGAGGTGTCCCAAAGGTGCAAAATAGTTTTTTCAGTTTTTGTATGCACCAAGAGC
The DNA here is from genome assembly GCA_947459985.1 of Diloba caeruleocephala. NCBI lineage: Eukaryota > Metazoa > Arthropoda > Insecta > Lepidoptera > Noctuidae > Diloba > Diloba caeruleocephala. The sequence goes on along the minus strand of OX381612.1, from coordinate 28,560,876 downwards.
TTGTAGTTGACTTGGTTGGTATAATCTCAGTCCATTTTGAGAATGCATCTACAATAACTAAAAGTTGGTGTCCGTGCACAGGTCCAGCGAAATCAATATGAAGTCTTTGCCATGGGCCATTTGGCTGTTCCCAATGGTGCAGTGGCGCTTTCTCTGGTTCATTTTGTTGCAATCTACAGGTTCTGCATGATTTGACTTTGGTCTCAATCTCGTTGTCAATTCCTTTCCAGTATACGAAACTGCGAGCCAATAGCTTCATCTTTACAATGCCTGGGTGACCGAGGTGTAGTTCGTCTAGTACTTGTTCGCGTAGTGCTTTTGGAATTAAGACTCGTGATCCTCTCAATAAACAACCATCATGCAAAGTAAATTCATTGTCCTTGTAACCGAGTGTTTTTAGTGATTGGCCAGTTTCCAATGCTTGTAGCAAAGATGTACAGTCGACGTCTTTTCTTGTTTCTGTCGCTATGACATCTGGATTAATATCAATGGTATGGATTTGCTGAAATTGAAAACTGTAATTCTGGTCAATTCTGTTGGTCTTGGTGTTTTCTACTGGGAACCTGGATAAATAATCAGCATTTGAGTTGTTCGCCGAAGTTCTGTATTCGATGTTATAGTCAAATCCAGATAAGAAGTGAGCGTAGTGAAACAGCCTCATCGTACTCATTGCCGGTAGCGTTTGATGTGGGTGGAAAATTACTGTCAGTGGTTTATGGTCTGTGACGAGGATGAATTTCCGACCATAACAATAGTAGAAAAACTTTTTCAATCCCCAGTGTATCGCTGTGGCTTCCTTGTCGATTTGACTGTAATTCTTCTCGCTACTAGACAGCGTTCTCGAAGCGAATGCTATAGGTCTTTCTGATCCATCTGGAAGTCTATGTGATAGTACTGCTCCGATTCCCAGTGGTGATGCGTCTGTTGAAAGTACTAACGGCTTCTTCGAGTCAAAGTGTATCAGTACTCTTTCACTTACAATTTCTTTCTTTATTTGTTTAAAAGCTTGTTCACACTCTGCAGACCAGAGGAAGCTTGATTCTTTCTTTAGTAAGTTGTTTAGTGGGTTCGTGATCGATGCTAGGTTTGGTATGAATTTGTTGTAAAAATTTGCTATCCCAAGAAATGTTCTTAATTCTGCTGTATTGGTTGGGTGTTCTGTTTTAACTATTGCATTTATCTTGTCCCTGTTTTTGTGTAGACCTTCTTTGTCAATAGTGTGTCCAAGGTAATTTATACTTGTTTGGAAAAAATGGCACTTGTCTCTGTTTACTCGAAGGTTACTTTCTTTTAGTTTATTGAGTACGAGTTTGAGCCTATGTAGTAGTTGTTCTTTGTTAGCTCCTTGTATTATTATATCGTCAAAGAAACATTTAACTCCTTCTAGGCCTTGTAACAGTTTGTCCATGAATTTCTGCCATAGGCTCGGAGCTACCTTAACTCCAAACATGAGCCTGTTTACTCTGTAAGTTCCTCTGTGTGTACTGAGTGTTTGTAGCATTGCGCTCTCTTCATCCATTACCATGTTTAGGTACGCCTGAGTTATGTCGAGTGTACAAAATAGTTTACCTCCATTCATCTCTGAGAAAATATCTTCAATCATAGGTATTGGATATTGTTCATCTTGTATAATTTTGTTTAGGGTAACCTTATAATCAGCGCATAATCGGATATCCCCATTTGGTTTGACAACTGGTACTACTGGAGTACCCCACTCAGAGTGGTCAACTTTCGTGATTACACCTTGTGTGCATAGTCGCTCTATTTCTTCATCCACTTTGGTTTTTAAAGCATAAGGTATTCTACGTGGTCTAATAAAAATTGGCTTAGTGTTCTCTTTCAGGTTTAGGTGTCCTCTGAAATTAGGTATTTCGCCAAGGTCGTTTCTGAAGACTGATGTCTTGTAGAGCTCCAGAAGTTGGTCTAATTCTATGTTTTCAGTAAGTGGTACAGCTTTTATGTCTGCTAAGTTAAGTGTATCGAGTTCTTTCATCCAGCTGCGGCCAAAAATTGGATCAACGTTGCTGTTGATAATGTACAGTTTTCCGTGGAATTCTTTTCCTTGGCATCTGCATTGAACGTATGCTACGCCTGTTGGTTTAATTATTTCTCCAGTATAAGTTCTGAGTTTTAGGTTTGTCTTAAAAATTCTTCTTCCAATGTTTAGTTTTTTATAGTCTCGTAATGACATTGAACTTAGTGTAGCTCCAGTGTCAAATTCCATCTTTATCTTAACGTGTTCAATATGTACCGTTATCATATATTTTTCAGATGATTCTCCAGATATGATATTAATATTATTCCAGTCATCGTGGTCACTTGTCATTGAGTCTTCTAATAGGTTCGTATTCGGTTTATTCTTTTTAATACTCGCATTAGAGTGGCGCTGAAGGCAAACACGGGCTAGGTGACCTATTTTATTGCATTTATAGCATGTAACGTTTATAGCGCCACATTTGTTGGATTCGTGATTCGCAGCACCACAGCGGAAACATTTCCCTTTTAGATCTTTAGGTGTAATTTGTCTTGGACTTTGTCCTCGTCCTGCCGGTCGCTTATAGGGGGTAATTTTGTTGATGTGGTCACCATTGGCACTTGGTTGTTCATTAGTAATCATTGATGCGTTTTCTGCCTTACCCGTTTCAATAGATAACGCAATCTGTGTCAGTGATTTGAATGTATGTACTGTTCGGTCTTGTAAGATTTTTAAACGTGCATCGCTATCTTTCAATCCCCTTATAAATTGTAGGGATAAAAAGCTTTCTGATGTTCCTTTCTGACAGTGTTGGCAATTGAAATCACAGTTAGTGGTAAGTTTCTTCAACTCTGCGGCGTACTGCGCTACAGTTTCATCAACTTTTTGCATTCTTGTTATGAATTTATGTTGTAGCGCCCATTTGCTAGGTTTTGGGTCTAAGTAGTCGTTAAGTATTTCAGTGATATCAGCAAATGACATATTCATTGGTTCTTCCGGTGAGGATAAATCGCAAAGTTTTTCATGGAGCTCTGGTGATAATGTTGACAGTAAGATATTTGATTTCATGTGTGCATCTGATATATCGTTCAGTCGAAAGTATACTTCCAGTCTTTTTTTGAAATTGTTGAAAGTTTCTGATTGTTGTAAGGGTTGAAATTGTATCTTCGGTGTATTTTTATGCCTGGATTCACTTTGTCTTATGTGTTGTTGTTGTTGCTGGTTCTGTTGTTGACCTCCATTCTGTGTCTGTTTAGTTAAAAGTTTAATTTTTATCGTTGTATGAAGTTCTTCGAACTCGTACCTGTATTCTTGTTCTTGATCATAAGCGTCATCGTCCTTGTCGTCGACGGTCTTGTTTTCGATTTTCTCTTGTACTTCCCGTATAGCTAGGATCGTCTCCTTCAGGCTCAGGAAGCGAGCATTAATGTCTTCGTCAGACATCGTTGCCCTCTGATCGATATAGGTGTCGAGTCGCGTGAGCATCCCGCGCAGGGTGCCACGATATTTTCTTAGTTTGTCCATTTCATATTTCTATTTACACAACGTTTATTTAGCTTTTCCTCGTCGCCAATAACAAGTCTTGCTAATTCGTAAAATCATTTATTTAAATATGACAGACAGTATTCCTGACATCTTATAATATATGGCCTCTAGCGAGTTAACATACAGACGGCTGTCTAAAGAGTTTTCAATATACTACATCTCTTTTATACATTTACACCAGTTAGTCGTTTATACTTTAAAGTTCTAATTAGCGGTACCCTTAAATAATCTCTGTAGAATTACCTTTACTAATTAACTTCAAGAACGACAAAATTATTGCAGCTCTGCGAAAAAAGCACACTATGTCTAAACCAATAAATTGCGAAGTAACTCCTTGAGTAAACCTTAAGCCAAGATTTAATCAGGGAGTCTAAAACGGAGCCAAAGTACCGGAGAACTAGAAAAAAACATGCTCTGCAGTTGAGAAGCAATGCATTACTTTCTCGTTTGATTTAGGCAAATTGACAGCAAACGAAGAGTTTTATTCGATACGCTGGCCAACCTCTTTACTTTAGAACCGACCAGAAGTTAATATTTAAACTTACCGAGCCGCTGCTCATCTGTAGAACTGTGTACTCAACAGAATTTTTTTTATTTTCTAAGTTAGGTTGCCTCATATTTTGTTTATTTCTATTCGTTTTACATTTTTTGTTAACAGAACACACTCATCGGAGCGTCGCTGTCAGATAGCGTTGTATCACCCAGCATTACGAACATATTGATTTTAGCTGCTATCCTGAAAATACTGTGCTTACGGGCTGCATGTTAACAAGACTAGTTTATTAAAAAAGCACAATATGTTTTTAAATTGCAATTTAATCTCTAAAAAACATAAAACATTTCGCATTCTTACCGCACTTACAAAACAAAGCGTAATGAATTAATGCGGTGTTTGGCGTTCTAGTTGTGGACAGGACACGAGCGGAGCGGGGGGCGGACAGCGGCGCGCGTCACCGGCCGCGGGATTTATGGCCCCACACTAATTTATAGTCGTCGGACTACGAGCGATTAATGGAAACACTTATTTCAACTTGAATGTTGTTTCATTAATATTTATATACGGTTTAAATATTTAAAATGTGTTGGTACTTTTGTTTTAGAAGCACGATTGGTACTATTGCTACGTTTATTAAAATGGACCTGGAATGGTAGCCATGGGAAGGGACAGTGACTGTCGGTTTGATCAATTGCCACATATCAAACGTGAGGATGACATCGAATGGACATGAGCGGTTTACATATTAGAAGCAAATGAGGAAGCTACTCTTGACGCTGCTTTCTGATCAATCAGAAATAATGCACTTCATGTCGACACTAATGATATAGAAGTAAGCAAAAAGTTCCTTGTATAGGGTAACTGTATTCAGTTAGCAAGATAACTCCACATAACAAGATTCACCCCATCGCACCAGCCACCTCAAGTCAATATGCCATCCTCATCCCCTTGATGGCTGGCGGTCAGTGGTTATACTGAACATAGACGACATGCCGACTTTTAAGAAAAGCATGTAGTATATAGTCTCCTTAAAATATCTGCAACACGTCAGCGAATTTTTTGGTGTTGCAGATAGATGTTCATGGGCGGCGGTGATTGCTTTCTTTTGAGTGAACCGCATGATCATTTAAAAGTAAGCAGTTGCATTCATACACCCACACTCACACACTCACACAACCCACACTCACACAACCCACACTCACACACCCACACTCATACACCCACACTCACACACCCACATGCACTCACAACAATCCTTCATCTACACTACAGTTAAATAGAATAATTTGTATCGCTTTAAGTTACGATAGAGCAAAATTTGACTTCTTGGGTGAAGGCCTGGTGACCTGAAACACAGGCTTCGGCCTAGCTTAGGCACCAGTCTCCCACAATAAATTAGAATAATACAGTAACTAGGCAATATTGTGTTTTGTTGCAACTTTTTCATTATTGTGGTGAGAAATAAATTACTTATTATTATTATCTACATGTTTCTCTTTTACACGGGTTTATATCCCCTGTAAGGGGGAACCCGGTCTTTTGATAGGCTTACGCGGGGACATGGGTCCAACACGCAGAGGCCCTTTAGATAATTTTAATCTAAAATGTAATGGGATACTAACCGGGTTATTATTTACCCATTATGTGAGAACAAGGAGCCCCACAGGATATACAGCCAAATGTTACGTAGCAAATATCTTGTATACAGACATAATCTTCGATGAAGATTACACGGAGCCTGCTGAAAACAATCAAACAGATATTTTTTGAGCCATCTTGCAACAATATTTTTATGAATAAATCAATATAGTAATTTGAATACCTATTCACCTCGATAATATACTACGATATCGATAAAAAGTGAATTATGTAGATTTACGCGAGTTAGGTGGGAGGTGTAAGGGGGTGAAATGGGGGCGAGGGGGTTCACACGCCGTTGCGTTGGTTAATATTCATGACGGACGAACAAAAGTCCGTTTTGTTCGCTTCAACGGTGTCCATACCTGTAATAGGTAGTCGTTTGTTTGCTGTTAAATTGTAATTTCAAATTCTGAAGTGCGTTTGTACGAATATACGGTACTAGAAATGGCAACGTATTGAGTAGGGTTTTTGCGTTGAAGATTCCATCCTTCCATATACTTGGGTAGTATTTGCAGATGCATGATGGAGATAACTTTTTCTAAGCGAATAGGTAGTTGAGTTACAGTTTAAAAGTGTGGTAATTAAGGGTTGGCCTCAGTTATTGTTTTGACGTACAGGATATTGTTCAGTAAATGATTCTTTTCAACAGCAGGCTATATAGAGAACGCTCGAAGAAGGAGGAGACGGTGCCGGGGTAACAACCGCCCTGGCGCCTAATTCCTACACGCCTGAAACGCCCTGCCGTTGCTGTGAGGCAGGGGACCTCTGGGTTCGCGGGTGCGTAGATTGGGGAATCTGCGTGCCCACACCGAGCGACCCTAGAGAAGACGGTAGCACGCATGTGATCACGCGCTGCCGTGGGACGCTTTGGGGGATTCTTTACAATCCCCCCGAGGGGGTGACCGCTTTACAGTCACCCTCTCAGGGATGTGCCTATAGGCGTGGCACCAGTGGGCGGCTCTAGTGTGATCATACGAGGACCTGGAGCCTCCCTTAGGTGCCGAAGATGACCGCTCCAGTGGTTTTAGCCGGTAGGAGTCCGGCATACCCCTTCGCCCTTCCCCGGGGCGAAGGAAGTTCATGGAGAATTTCCACTGGGCACCAATAAAAAAAAAAGGCTATATAGAGAAAAGAAAGCGGGTATCGCAAAAAGGAAAGCTTTTTTAATGAAACATTACCAAGAGTTAATTTTGGTTAATAGAGCACTATATATATTGACTAGCGTGTTTTATTGTCGTATTTTAGTTTCGTATTCGCCAATCAGTCGAGTCAGTATTCGTAGTCGTATTCGTAAAAGTAGATAGTATTCGGTGCATCTCTAGTGGCACCGATCTAAGCTTGTGAGACATAAATGCTCTACTTTTAATATACTTACTTGTGTTTAATTTAATCATTGTAAATTAACATTCTAAAAAAGAAAAGATAAAAAACTTTCATCATGACGGAAGAAGAAGTCTATACTTTATCGAAGTGGCGTCAGGACCTGTCGTTGACAAGGATTATGTAAATTAATTGGGGGCAAATATTAAATAAACGCGATCCGCTTGATTTGTGACGAGAAAAACTTTGGGGGTAATGGGGGCGAAGGGGGAATGGGGGAAAGAGCTTTGTTTTTTACGAACCTACCTATCAGGAAGTTGTGTTATGCAAATAAATATACCAATACTTATATAAAGGTATCTTCATACTTCAGTCCTCATTAAGGAAATGAATGCTACCGAGATTTTTTATGTATCGGCACAGGAAACTCCGTGTTTCAGCAGTGGTCCACCTTTGGCTGATATGATGATGATCATGATGAGAGAGAAAGCCGCCTTTTCTTTATTCAATTAATCTGCTATATCAGCTAGCTTAGAGTCCCTTGGATGAAATCCACGGGAAGAGATGGAGTGGTGTCATATTCTTAAACTGGACACTTTTTCCTCATTATTTTACCACTGATATGACCTTTTTATTATTATATTATAGTAACATAACACCGCTATGTTATCGTATTATGTCAATGTGTTACACACGTATCTATCTCGTGCATTAGTCTAAATTGATTTTCAAACGCGATTTGCGTGTGGTGTTATATCCGGAAATGTTGCCAACATTGACGGTCATAGAAAAATAAGATTGAAAGTGAAAAGCTGTCATTGTCACGTGGCTTCAGTCAATATTATACGTTTTGCATTTTCTATATGCCTGACGAACTGTTCACAATACAAGACTGATTCCATGCGAACTTGTATTATAATCCTCAAAGGAGAATAGCCCAAGGATAGGTTTACATAGCAATTCCTTCGCCACATATTTTTAACTAGCTGGGAACCGCGGTTTCACCTGCGTTTAATTTAGAAATTTAGAGTATTTGGACATAGACACTTGACATATAATATATATATTGGATTTCATGGGGTTTTTTTTTGCGCGGAACCCTAACTATTTTGCCTAAATAAAATATATATAATATAACATCAGCTATCTGCCAGTGAAAGTCCCGTCAAAATCGGTCTAGCTGTTTCGGAGATTACCCGGAACAAACAGACAGACAGACAAAAAATTTAAAACTATTTTTTAGTTGTATGTACCGTAAATACTTTCATATGCATTTATTTAGTAAAAAGCTGTTATTTTGACATTACAAACAGACAATTCAATTTTATTTATTTGTATAGATAAACTACAGTAACATAATAGCGGGCCTAATAATAATACTATTTGTATAGAACTAACTAGTCCAAGATGGCCGCGTAATGCTCTTGTATAGCAACGGCCTTATTACCATGCCAATACGCCGCACAACATATAGTCGATTACACGGTAACATATTGTTGATTGGCCGAATTTGACTAAACCGCAATACTCGTATGTCATCCGAGAAGGTCGTACTGTCGTAGTCGTAGTGTCATAAGTTTTTATTAGCCATACCTACAGACCGAGCGACGTTGCGGACTGTACCCAGACGTAATATGTATGAAAAAATGAATGTTCATATTTTTTTGAGAAGATAGCCGGTAGCGACAGCAGAGGAGATTGCTTTGTTGGTGGCTAACATATGTTATGGTCTTTATTTCTGTATGGGTGACAGTGGATGTTATTTTTTTTAATGCTGCTTTTGCGATGGACATAGTAACTTGGTTGTTGTGTACTGTATCATGGTACATTCCAATGTCTATTACTAAATCTTCCAAATTAGCAAATTTCTTGGCTAATTGTTGCAGTGCGCCTCCGTTTCTCGCAGAAGGACTATCGATGAGCAAATATTACTGAAACAATATAATTATTCGATTGTTGCGTCAATCGATTACAATTGAATAGCAGTCGGTGTTACTCGACAGTAATTCATATTTGTGTGCGGTTAACAAGTATTGTTCGGCATCTACTTTTTGGCCGTGTGGTGCCGGCTCAGAATACGATCACCCCGTTTCCTCCCGTGGGTGTCGTAAAAGTCGACTGAGGGATTAGCCGGAGGATGGACAGCAGCATCCTTCGAGTACATTAACAACTCTGCCGCGATCGCCAACCCGTCTGCCAAGCGTGGCAATTATGAAAACCCCCCACAACACACCCATATCGATCGATGTGGTGGTCTTCGGGGGAGGCCTGGCTCCAGCAGTGCACTTCATTCGGCCGAAATGGTGAGCTTTGAAGTCTCGCGCAATTGTATGACGAATGATATTGACAATCGTATACACACTTGCATAATAGTTGGTTTATACGATTGTTTTTATAATAATGAGATTTGAATTTGAATCTTCGTGCACTATTTGCATTGCTTCTTCGTTGCTTTCGAACCAACATGGTAACATTTTATGTACCTCTAAATAATTCCGATGTAAACTGCTTGCGAATTTCCTTTCTTTTGTCTAATTAATATTAAATAATCACAACCATTTCTTTACCAGATATCTTACAGTGGCTCAGATCATAATTACTAAACAAATGCATAAGCACTAAAACCAGTCATATAATCTGCCAAACAACTCCTTAGAGCCCAATTAGTTTGCCATCAGTACAACCGCGGTCTCGGCCGTGTATCGCATGGTACCTATTCGAAATGAAAGCTTAGATAAAGCCTATTATATTTACATAGAGAGAGGTCGCCAGTCGCGGTCGCCTCTTATTTATTGCCATATTTGTCCACGAGTAGTTAATTTTATTCGTTGAAGGAGGCAACATCTTGGCTTCTTTATAAACTGCTGGTTATGGTGATTAACTTGTCAATGAATAGGTATATAACTGTTAAAAGTCCTTTGGATATGATGGGGTTGCACTGTTTATCTCATTGTTAGAACAAATCTATGGATTAGACTGGTTAGTAGAGGGATGCATGGATCTCCAAACTACAGCTTGCGGGACATCGCCGTGCGCCTACCCGCGAGCAGTACCAATCCGGCTTGCAGTAGGGAGCCGGACATGCCCAGTATCAAGTGCACCAGTTTACTTAGTAAATAAAACATGACAATTAATATTCTAATATTTAATGACAAATTCAGGAACAATACAAAATCGCGCGTGATTCAAAACTACGGTGTGTTGGGACTTACCGGAGGAGTTGGTGTGGAACTTAGGCTTAAAAGTTTGAAAACCATTGGTTAAAACAAAAGTTAGTTATAACATTCTTACGCAGTGTTTTCAGTTAGTACATGACCATTATTTTACACAAACGGTGTAGGAGTGGCCTATATTCTACTTTTAAAAGTAAAGAGAGAATTACTTAAAATCGTAAATGGTATGCCCTTTTACTTCACCCGGCGGAAATATATCATGTGCAGGGAGTACTCCATTATGGGGAATAGCGGAGAGGCCTGCCGGTCTTCTACCGGCTAAAGCCACTGGAGTGAACATCTTCGGCACCGAAGAGGGGGCTCCAAGATCTCAACTACAATGGCACTGGAGCCAATCATTGCACAGTGGTTCCTCCCATAAGTTGTTCCGAAAAATTGCATAGTCAAAATATAAGTCATTGATTATATACCTATTTCACTGCTTCGATAAACAAACTACCGCAAAATATCAATATGTCATGCCTTATTGCTAATTATTATTTATTTGTTTAACTCGGAAGTGTACGCATTGATATTGTTGCAACGTGCTCTGATCAGTGATTCAGATATTAGTGATTTTTTGATAACAGTTGTCCGACTTCTATTATTTATTGGCATATTTGGGCGGGGCACATTGCTCGTAGAACAGATGGCTGATGGGGCCGAAAAGTTCTCCAGTGGCAGCCGCGTATCGGAAGACGCAGCGTGGGTGAACCCTCCACAAGATGGACCGACGATTCATACCATACCATACCGCTGGATGCGAGTCTTTGGGGGAGGCATATGTTCGGCAGTGGAAATCTTGAATCTTGAATGATGATGATTGGTCATCATATCAGTATATCAGCCATTTATACGCGCACTGCTGAACAAAGGCCTCCCCCAAAGATTTCCACAATTGTGTCGTCATTTTGGGGGGTATTTGCCAATACTCACCACGCTTGGCAGGCGGGTTGGTGAGCGCAGTATGACTAATATGCCACAAAAGGGACGCTGCTGCCCATCCCTCTGGTTTAGAGTCTCTTAGTCGTCTCTTACGATACCCACGGGAGGATATGGAGTGGTGCTATTTTCTTAATCCGGACACCACACTTAAAATTTATTGGTATATTTGTGCAATGCAATTCCAAGATTAAGGGATTTTTTTTTCAATTTAACTGTATTTTGTACAAACATTTTGTTTAATATTTATAGTAATGAAGTGCTACACCACACGTTTAATAGTGTGTATTTTATGCTAGATTCTACTTTACGTATTTTGGAAATCTGTGCACATTTGTACAACATTAGTTTTACTCTCAGAAAAGAAAGAAAAGAAATATTAAATAATTTTCTAAAACTGTTATATTTGTGTACCTTTATTTCCTTATCTGTGTTTTATACAGGTGCTACGTCGTTTAAGCACTTCGCGTAGCAGGGTCTAGGAAACAATGACTAATTACATTGTGTTATTTCAGGTACTGTGACGAAATACACTTTCTCAAGGATTCTTCGATCTTAGTCACCTCTTACGATATCTAGAGGAGATGGAGTGGTACTATATTCTGAATCCGGATGCCACATAGATTATTTTATTTCAACCCAAAAGTGTTCTCTAACTCATACCTCGACTCGTGTCCTTTATAACGTATTCCGTGTGGTGTCCGGATTAAGAATATAGCACCACTCAATCTCCTCCCGTGGATGTCGTAAAAGGCGACTAACGGACTCTCAACCAAAACGATGCGCAGCAGCTTTCCTTCCGTGGAACAGTAGGCATACTGCACTCACAAACCATGGTGAGTACTGGAAAACTCCCCCCTAAAATCGCTCAGCAATCAGCTTCTTTGGCTGCTATAAGACGATGATAAACATTGAAAACCCACGACATATGAAGAGGTAGCGAATTCTTAGGAGTAATTCAGAACTGAGAACGTCTATGAGACGCATTGGCTTCACCCGTGTCAGACACGGCCAACGCTCTATATAAACTATAATTAATAATAATTATAATAATGACCGCATAAGGTATGTTGTTATTAGAATTCGGAAGAATGGGCTGCACCATCCTCCCGATGCGATCACATCCTCCCGCTGCGATCACCAATCCACCTGCCAAGCGTGGTGATTCGAGCAATATCCCCATGACCGCTAATTGTAATGATCATTGGGATGCCCATGTTCAGCAGTCGACATGGGCTGACGTGTGTGTATTAAGCAGCATTAAATCTATAAGTAGATAAAGCTCCGAAAACAAAGATATAAAAAGTCAAATACAGAGTATTTTGGTAAAATCCGTTCTACTGTAACGGCAACTTAGCTGAAAGCTTCGCACTTATTGCGAGCAGTAGACAAGATTAGCGCAATATCCCGAAGAACTTCATTTCAAACTTAATACATTAAATCGACGGCTCGTGCCGTATTTTCCAATACATTACTTAAGCAAATTGAACTTATAAAGCATACGTTCCCCTCACAAGACTGTATGGAGGTAATTCAGTCTCGCGTTCACTATTCCCAATAAAAATAAACAGACTTCGTCTCAATCAGACGCAATCAGGTGCTCTTATTCTCATACATTGCCGTACGACACACATACGTACATTCATACACACGACACACCCTCACGTATGCTACGAGTTACTGCGCTCTTTCTGATGAAGCCGCGAAAACAGCGAGCTACTGTAAGAGCAGTGCACGTAACACGTGCAGCCATGTGTAGAGAAAGGTATTGGTGAGAGAGAGAGAGAGAGCTTGATCTTTTAAGGTATACGAGTGCTTATGTTTGGTTCGGTGTAATGAAATCATAATAATCTTGCTGCAGATACTGTCATCCATCTCATCCCGTAGGTGTCGTAAAAGGCGACTAAGGGAGTCCAGAGGATGGGCAGCAGCGTCCTTCGCATACGTTAACAACTCGACTGCGATCGCCAACCCGTCTGCCAAGCGTGGCGATCATGGCAAAACCCCCCAATGAGCACACAACACACTGATCTTGATCGTTGTGGTGATCTTTGAGGGAGGCCTGTGTCCAGCAGTGGACTTATTCGGCCGAAATTATAAGATACTATCTTAATTGACAATCTCTGTGTAGGTTTAAATTAATTTTGGCACTAAACGAGGTTATGCGCTAGTATCAAACTGGCACTATGTTGGTGTGTTCTGATAAACATGTGGTTCAGACAGGAAATAATTCGTTTTCAATGCGTTAACTTCTCCTACATCTACATCTAGATAAAATTGAATCTGATCACTTCATAGGAAATGGCAAATAGGCAGAAGCGAGTGTTACCAAGCGTCAGTCTCCCGCCAGTCGCCCGTTTAGTGGCCCCACAGAATGTGTGGTACGCGTCACGCGCGCCATTCTGTCAGCAATATTGTCTAAAGCAATTTGTATGTAAATCAATTGTTGTTAATACTATTTATGCCGATGGTTATTGAGCATTACTATTTACTTTCACCATCAAAAAGTTAAACGAAACTCATTCTTATTTACATAACCCCCAAAGGCGATATTTCTATCAAGTAATTTGGGTCACTTAAGCCAGGTTGCCGAAAAAACATGAAGCTGAGACGTGCTGTTAGGGAATTGTTAATAAGAGATTGTCTTACTGTGAGCTTTGTTGGGATTATGGCGGTTATAAATTTTATTATATTATAAATAAGAAATTTATGTGTACTGTTTATCGGCGTTAAAAGGAGATGGGATAGCGAGCCGTGTGCAGTGGAATGTAGGCTACTCGAAGAGAGGGCTGTTATGAGCGTTAATCCTTAAATAAAACGGAGCTTGAAGTAAACACATTAAAGTAATACTTGTCATAGTATAACTTTAGAATAGAATAGAATGGAATATTCTGTATTGTACACCATTTTAAAAACAACTACTAGGAATAATTTTATGAACAGTAATTGTACAATGGGCGGTCTTATCGCTGTTAGGGATTTCTTACAGACAACCTTTGGATGGACAAGAAAAAGATGGAGAAAGACAAAAGTGTACTTATTATATTAATGTAATCAAATAGTGTATCTGTTAAATATAATGCAAATAGGTATTTATTCCATTAATTACTTAAATAATATACTTTAATCACATAAGACTAATATGATACGGCTCGGTAGGCGCAGTGACTATCCGATTGGCTCTCCCCGCTATGGTTCGCGGTTTCAATATTTATAAGACCTATAGATAGTTAATAAAACACTTTTAAATGGAAAACATCGCATATATTATAGATTTTAGCTTTTCTTAACGTTTCGGTCACTTTGTAGCGTTCATGGTCGCAAGATGACAGGATGTGTTATATACGCTATGTAATCCGTTTAAGTGTTTTATTATAATGAGTAATAATCGCAATAAACTTGTTTTTATTAGTCTCTTCTCGTTCTCGTCAAATTCTTCATGAACTTCCCCCGCTTTGGGTAGGGTGAAGGGGCATGCCCAACATGATTTCTACCGGCTAAACTACTGGAGCGGTCATATTTGGCACCGAAGGGGGCGCCAGGTACTCGTAAGATCACACAAGAGCCGCCCATTAGTGCCACGCATTTAGGTATATCACGGAGGGGACGACTGTAAAGTGGTCACCCCCTCTAGCGTAGGCGACTGTAAAAAGGTCACCCCACAAGCACTTCTCGGGGATGATTGTATCGGATCCCCCTCCAATCCTCACTATGCGCTGTGCTGCGCACACGGTGGCACGTGATCACGTGCGCAATCGCTATAACCTAAGACATTATATCAGGTAGCTGTTCTGGATCTGGATGTTTGTGCATGAGATTTATGGCTGTAAAGTGTAAATTATACCTGTCACAGAAGGAGATCCTGTGTGGGGCTACGACAAAATTCACTTGCCGGCTAAAAAAGTTGGAATGAGTGTGTAGAATGTTTAAAGTAAAAGTGAATTGGCATCTTCTAGGTACACTCCATCTCGCCCATTGTAGCCGTCGTCCATCGTAGCCGCCATCCATCGTAGCCCTGGTCCAGCGTAGCCCTCGTCCATCGTAGCCCTCGTCCATCGTAGCCCTATACATCGTAGCCCTATACATCGTAGCCGTTGTCCGTCACAGCCTTCGTCCATCGTATCAGACGAGATCAAGGACAAGAGGTGGACCCACTGATGAATAAAACATAAAAGTAAATTAGAGAAATCTCAAAACCCGACTGCATAAAAGCGAACTGAAAAGATGTAAACAAGAAGTAGAATACATAATATTGTAATAGTAGGTACTGTTTTCCGTCACAGAGCGGCTAGTATAACGAATATTTACGTAGGTTTTCAAAAATCATGCATTCATATCATAACATGCAATCGGAGGCTACTATCATTTTGATAAGTCAGTTTGCGAATTAAGGACATTCATAATGCATAGGTAGCGTCATGCATTAAAATCTATCCAGACATTTGGATGTTTCAAGGGTATAAAGAATCCTATATTACATACATACGCGTACCTTTGTTTGCTGTCGCAGGCGCAGTCTGGTAAAAATAGCTATGAATAATAATAATAATATAGACATACGCCACGAATATGAAGATTTAGATAACTTATTCGCTTTTGTCAAAATGATATTATAAGTAGACACGGTTCCTACGAGTGTGTGTTAACAAGTGGGTTAAGTAAGTAAATAGGCTGACAACTAAGTAAATAAGCAACAAATCACCGCGTATCGGATTAGCGCTATAAGTTATTTATGGCGCTGAGTTGGCGATACGTGACCGAGATGACAGAAAATATGGATATGGTACTTTAAATAATTCCACGTCCACAAATGTGCATGCAATGAAATGAGTTGTATATAGCTCCAAAATTTCTCAATTATTAGATATGATGATAATGCATTGAGAGATTAAGCCGGAAATGTAATATTGCACCATGATAACATTGAAAAAATTACCCACTCTTAGGCCCGTATGAATGAAAATCAAAACTTAAGTCGAAATTGTGTCAAGATTGCAAAAATTCAATATAGATGCTGGAGTCGTGGACGTAGGTTCATATTTGATTAAAGCAACCTATACTAAAGTTCTACTTGAGTTTAGATTCTCGTTCGGCCTACGATACGGTACGGGCCTAGGAAATCGAAGTACCTAGACAGTTTTGGGGTTCTGTGTAAGATGTACTCGTAGTATAGTTATAGTTGCTAAGAGGATTTTAAATCCACTTTGGATGTGATGATCCTAGTGGTAATGGTAGATCCATTTAATTCTTTAGAAAATTGATTTTTGCGATACTATAATAGAATATGTACATGTAAAAGATGTGGTACTTCCGTACATTTATTTTTAGACAATGGTGATAATGTGAAATAACTATGAAGCGCTCACGAAGCAAGACGATGTATCATTATGTGTACTCGTAGTCGTGATTATCTGCTCGTAACCGAGTCAGTTCGTGACCGTTTTCGACCGTAAGCGGTCACGAATATGGCTAGCCGATCTCATTTGACGGCGCGGTTGGTGCAGTGGCTGATACAGTCGGCTGCTGCGCTCCGGGTCGTGGGTTCGATTCCCACACGGAACAAATATTTGTATGATCTGCAGGTAGTTGTTCCGGGTCTGGGTGTATTGTATGTGGAATTTATGTCTGTAAACGCACCCACGACACAGGAGCAATCCTAGTGTGGGGCAAAGTTTATTTAAAAAAAAAAAACCGTGGTTGTCGTAGAAGGCGAATAAGGCAGCTTGGAACCCGATGGGTGCCATTAAGAACTTTTGGTCACCTGTACGTGGCGGGTACACCACCAACACTAGCATGCCCAAGGAGGGTTGGTGTCCTTCGAGCAGACAACAACTCAACTGCGATCGCCAACCCGTCTGCCAAGCGTAGTGATTATGACAAAACCCCCCAATGAGCCCACAACACACTCATATCGGCCGTTGTGGTGATCTTTGGGGGAGGCCTGTGTCCAGCAGTGGACTCATTCGACCGAAATGGTGAGGCAGTCGACTGTAAAACTTTTTACCAAAACATTTGCAATGTTTCATATTGCACCGACCGCCAGTGACCAAGAAGGAAGAAGAAGTCATGATTTCTACATCTAGTTG
This sequence comes from Diloba caeruleocephala, assembly GCA_947459985.1. Lineage (NCBI taxonomy): Eukaryota > Metazoa > Arthropoda > Insecta > Lepidoptera > Noctuidae > Diloba > Diloba caeruleocephala. The sequence continues at coordinate 28,543,659 of OX381612.1, read as the reverse complement.
TACCTATCCAGTTTATATATCTATATATTTATAAAAAGTTTACAAATTTAGTCTTTCTAAATTATCTTTACCGCATCCACACCATATGAAATGTGGTCACTAAGGCACAAGTGACAGTGTCCCCGCACGGTATCGCACGTCGCTCGATCTGATCCAGTCCCAATTAGCCGCAGAAATTCGCAATACATACAGACGCGATACACCCGCGATAAACAAGCGATATGCCGCGATTACTCAAGCGATGGACAAATACATTTTTATACCTCCCTTTTCATTGACCTATAAAGAACTGAAATAAAAGCGGTGATCATAAATTGTGTGGTTTAGGAACTATGTTTACATATTGATCTAGTAATCAAAATATTATTCATGTATTTATATACCGTTTTTCTTATATGACGCCGCATTATGTACTTGGCTTACCTTTGGTAATTATAATTATATATTATTTATACTACTATGGTGCCAAACTATCGTAAGGGCCTGATGGTAAACGGTTACCGTAACCTACGAACCCTTACAACACCGGAGTTATCGGGACTAACACATCCTTAAAGGATAAAAGGCCCTAATAAAATAAAAAGAAAAGAAAACAAAATTATAAAATCAAAATCTGTACAAGCCCTGTTTGATGATTTTTGACATTTGTCTTTTTTCTTACTTTTTCCTTGAGTGGAATGAATGCACTTTCCGTATTGCGTCCAAACGGGCTTCACAGACTGCCAAACCAACAATGTTGATAACTACGATTGCTGTTTGACGAGAAATTAAATATTTTTTTGACTTTAAATATTTATTTATTTCTTACCAGAATAATGAAAAGTTATAGTAATATACAAATTTATCGTGAGAGACCGGTGCCTGAACTAGACTGAAGCCTGTATCTCAGGTCAACAAGCCTTCCACCCCAGAAGTCCAATTTTGCTCTTTCATAAACTGTGCCAAGCGAATTTTTTCCGTTTTCTTGTTCTTCGTGTAGGTATCTGATTGTATAAAGTTGTTTCCCCTTGTTAAAGTTCTCTTGATGAATACTCTCCAATACGTTGATATAACTTTATAAGGCCCTCTCACTGCAGATAACATCTTGATTTAACAATAAACTCACTGTTGTAATAAAATGTGTATATTATGGCTTTGATACACCCAATATTTAATTTATTTAATTAAAAGACGTTGTGACTGGCAGCTAATTTCATAGTTGCATTTTTTTTTGCCGTGTCGTGCCGGCTCAGAATGCCACCACCCCATTTCATCGCGTGGGTGTCGTAAAAGTCGACTAAGGGATTAACCGGAGGATGGGCAGCAGCGTCCGTCGAGCAGACAACAACTCAACTGCGATCGCCAACCCGTCTGCCAAGCGTGGCGATTATGGTAAGACCCCCCACTGAGCACATTACACACCCATATCGGTTGTTGTGGTGATCTTTGGGGGAGGCCTGTCCAACAGTGGGCGTTATTCGGCCGAAATTATGATGATGATGCTTTTTTAAAATTTTAAAGTTGTTTCTTAGCTTTGATCACAGCTACGACTGAAGTTACAGTAAGTAGGTAATACTATTTTTTCTTAAGATCCCACCTGAGCCGCCCATTGATACCACGCTTTTAGGATCATCTCAGAGGAGATGACTACAAAGCGGTTACTCCCTCTAGGCACTTCTCGGGGAGAATACACAGGCCGGCCGGCACGTGACCACGTGCGCGCCGCCATCTTCCTGGGGATCGCCTGGTAGGAGCACGCGGACTCCCACCAGCTAAAACCACTGGAGCGGTCATCTTAGGCACCGAAGAGGGCTCCAGGTCCTCGTGCGATCACACTAGAGCCACTCTTTGGTGCCACGCCTTTAGGAATATCTTGAAACGGATCGTAAGGGATCCGTCCGAAGCTTCGCTATGCGCTGTGCTGCGCACAAGTAGGTAATACCTAACACTGAAACAGTTTGCGAATGACGGCCATGTTGAAGATTTTTGACGTACATATGACACATGTTACACGAAGTTATTCATGATTCAATATCCAATTCATTTTCCTATTCCTTTAACGTAACACACTTCAACAACACAGGCCATAAATTGAACTCCAGCCGATCTCGACAACAGCAAGTGTAGGTACGTACACTATGGAGGGTACCAGAGGAGCCCATGCCGCGTGTATCTGTCATTGATTACAATAAATCAACGGCGACGCTCACCCGCTTGCCGACACTCAGACACACTTGAGAATTGTTGCTACAATTAAATGTCCACCGAAGTACAAGATGTGTATGTGTGGCTTTATTGACTCTGCTGTGCATTGGTTTACATGCGGGTTCAAGCTGATGTACAGAATAGAGTTGCCATGTCTACTTATTTACGAAAATCCTATCACATTATCCAGCTATAAACGACGACAGGCTGAATAAAAAGAAACTTCGTCTCTATTATATGTTCGTATGAAATATTAGGAAACGAAAAAATGGTTTATATTTGTATTTAATTACGCAGTAAAATACTAATTTTATTTTCCCACAAATTGACAATAAGTTGTAAAACAATATAAAATCCAATCGCGAGTCTAGACGTAAATTAGATGTGAACATTTTACGATTTTATTGTCCAGAGCCCTTCCATTATTTGTGGAAAACATAAAGAAAATTCATTTCGCCGAAGAAAAAACATCGTTGGGAAATAACGTTAAAGGAACAAAACAGCGCAGTTTTGCCTCAGTACCGTTACTCGTTACAATGCCATCGAATAATCAACAGACAAAGAAGAGCCTCTGTAGCGGTTTCATAAATCAAAACATGAGTTAACGTCAGTTTTGGACGATCGTAAACTGTACAGCGCCTACAGTTCTCAACGACTGAATTTTGTTTGACGACACAGAATATCAAATCCCTCACAAAGCTTGTACACATACCTTAGTTGCTCAACTGCTTTCAAATACAGATTTTTATGCTGTGGTTTTTTCAAGACTGCTGGATGGTATTGTGAATGCGTAGGGATAAAAGTGTAGTAGCATTAAAAAGCTGAAGCAATTTGAATAAGAGCGTGGTCGCGATCCAATTTTGTGATAGCGAATCCTGCTTCGATTTACAAACTTATTGGACACGTAATCATTTTTTCTGAGCACATTATAGAGTAAGAAAGTATTAAATCGGCATTTGTTACTTAAAAAAAAAAATTCATCATTATATATATAGAAAGAAAGAAAGTGTGGTGCCGGCTCAGAATGCCACCACCCCATCTCCTCCCATGGGTGTCGTAAAAGTCGACTAAGGGATTAGCCGGAGGATGGGCAGCAGCGTCCTTCGAGTACATTAACAACTCAACTGCGATCGCCAACCCGCCTGCCAAGCGTGGCGATTATGGCAAAACCCCCCAATGAGCCCACAACACATCCATATCGGTGGTTGTGGTGATCTTTGGGGGAGGTCTGTGTCCAGCAGTGGACTTCATTCGGCCGAAATGATGATATAGAAAGAAAGATACGAAAATTCTACATGAACTTCCTTCACCCCGAAGAAGGACTAGGGGATATATCCGGACTCCTACCGGCTAAAACCACTAGAGCGGTCATCTTCGGCACTGAAGGGGCTCCAGGTTCTTGTAAGATCACACTAGATCCGCCTATTGGTGCCACGCTTTCAGCCACATCACGGAGGGGATGATTGTAAAGCGGTCACCCCCTCTAGCAGAGAGAAGGCGACTGAAAAACGTCGCACCCCCAGGCACTTCTCGGGGAAGATTGTAAAGGATCCTCCCAAGCCTCGCGTTGCGCTGTGCTGCGCACACGGCGGCACGTGACCGCGTGCGCAACGCCGTCTTTCCGGAGGTCACTCGGTGTGAGCACGCAGACTCCCTAATCTGCGCGCCCACAACCTCCGAGGCCCCCCACCGTGTAGTGACGACAGGGGGCTCCGTGGATTACATAGGCACTAACAATATTGCCACGTTGGTCCATCCCGAGATTTGAAGAAAATAAGACGCACCTCGAGCCTACTATATCCCGGGTCTTGGTTTTTGTGTGGTGTCCGAATAAAGAATATGGCAGCACTCCATCTCTTCCCATGGAGGTCGTAAAGGCGGTTTAGGGACTCTAAGCCAGAAGGATGGGCAGCAGCGTCCTTTCTTTGAAACAGTAGCCATACACCGCTCACCAACCCACTTGTCAAGCGTGGTAAGTACTGGGAATTTCCGCCAAAATAGACGACTTTTGACGATTGTGGAAATCTATGGGAGAGGCCTTTGTTCAGTAACGGGCGTCTTTTGGCTGATATGATGATGATGATCAATATTTGGTACATCATTACTACTACGTTACGTGCCACTGTGTATGCAGCACAACCCCCCGTGCATGGGGGTGACCTTTGGTATAGTTGCCGCGCCTCCAATAGAGGGGGTGACCACTTTACAGTCACCCCCTTCGAGATGTGCAATGAACGGCTCCGGTGCCTTCGATCTCGAGATCCTGTACTCAAGAATGATGTACACCTGGTGGGTGGTGGTGGCCCTTCCCCAGGGCGGTTAAAGGCCCTGAGGATTTCCACCGCGGTGAAAAAAGGTCATTAAAGGTACGTTGAGTTCTGTAGCTCATTCAATCAATTTCTTTATCACCTCTGAAGACAGAAATTTGATTGAACAGCTAAGGTCTGCTTTGTGTTGACAGAAGAGAAACATCTGGTTATAATATACGATAAGGGTCTTCACTAAAGCTTACATCTGTATTCTATTTGGTCAAGTTGATGTGTTTCTCATAACACTCGGCTACAAATTGAAATCCAAGCTAGCAAATAAGCAACTCGCAAAGTTGTTTCTAAAATCAAGTAAAGACATAAAACGGTCCGTTTTAAATGAAAAAACGATTGTTTGGCAGTAAATGTGCAGGCCGGGTTTATGTGCGGGCGGGCAGTGGGTTCGAGTCCACGCCGCCCACCGCGGCCGCATAAACAAACACTTTGCGCTTTTTACACTTTACAGCTACCCTCGTAAACGACGCGACACGACGCACCGAATCAGCGGTTTGTTTTAGTGATGGGAAACGTGATGGTCATTAGTCGATATGGAATTGAAAGCAAAGCTGCAGGAGTATTGACATTATGTTGTTTGTGAAGTGGGTGGGCTATTCCGCGTTGAGTCCCGATTAAGAATATAGCATCACTCCCTCTCCTCTCATGGATGTCGTAAAAGGGGACTAAGGGGTCTAAGCCAGGGGAATGGGCAGCAGCGTCTGTTCTGTGGAACAGTAGCCGTACTGCGCTTACTAACCCGCCTGGCAAACGTAGTGACTACTAGCAAATTCCCTCAAAAATAACGACACAATTGTGGAAATCTATGAGAGAGGCCTTTGTTCAGTGGTACAACTCTCGTTTTCTTTCACAAAAAGCGATAACTTACGAGAATCTACGACTATCAAAGAAACAGAGACTTGAGTTAGAGCAATTGCGTGGTCACCCTATAACCTGGCGACGAAATCATCGATATGCCGATATTCTTCGATATTTGGAGTATCTGCAGCACTCACACTCTGAACTAGTAGACCTCGATCATCAGAAGGATCACCACAAGTAGCAGTAGAGGTAACTATAGATATCGATAGAGAAGGAATTTCCATATCTGAAGAAGCGCGAACTGGTCTCGCTAAAGCAGCTTCCGTTTTCGTTTTACATGTGACATCTGTTGCCACTAATATTGTAAAAACCAAGAAAAGGAAGGCGTTAACTGGTCAGGATGTATTAGACGCAATGAGGGATATAGAATTCGATAGGTTTGTAGAGCCTCTTGGTGAATCTCTAGAACAATACAAGGTTGTGTCCGCGAGGAAATCCGGTTCCAGTAAAAAGAAAGACGAAACAGAAGAAGTGGAGATGATAGAAGTCGATTGATGTGATATTTTGCCTTTGGCTGACATGATGATGAAGAAGTGAATATTCAATGAGGTATGAAGAGTAAATGGGAACAAAAGTCTTCCCCAGACGTCAATATGACCTGCACCTGATGTACCTGCCACTAACTAAGTAGGGTCCGTCCACTAATAAAACGATGACTTCCGTTTGTATTTCCATATATTACTCTATCGAGGGTTGAACTAGTTAGTATTTTTGTTAGTTTAGGTACAGCTTCTTCTTTCTTAATCCAGGTATCGCTTAACAGTCACCTTCTTCGAGATGTGCCTATAGGCGTGGCACCAGTGAACGGCTCTAGGGTGATCATACGAGGACCTGGAGCCTCCCTTAGGTTCCGAAGATGACCGCCCCAGTGGTTTTAGCCGGTAGGAGTCTGGCATACCGGAATTTCATGAAGAATTTCCACTGGGCACCGATAAAAAATAAAATTGGTACTACTCTTAGCAAAAGGATCAAATCATTTATGTATCATTTCTTTTTTCTACGATAACTTCAGAACATATCGATAGACAGCCCCTCTCTAAGTGTCTTGTAGCTGGGCATCGTACGTCTCCGAATAGGACGCGCTCTACACTACACAGTATTTGCATTTTATTCGCCCGGGGCGTCCTCTGCCGCCGTGGTCCGGAGTCGCTCCGACTAGATCGCTTTATGTCCTTCAGGTAATAACCTCTTTGACGGACAGTCACTGCCAAATGCACCTGGCACAAAAACAATATAAAATCAACTTTATCGTTGAAGACATAAGGGCAATGGTAACTGAACGGATTAATTTGTCTATTGCACAAGGGGTTGAGAGATAAAAGTAAACGGATTATTGCTTGTGTATCGAGGAATGGATCCGTGCGGTCGTTTGTCGAAGTCGTCGACGTCTGAAACCGCAGAATGTCCATGTACGTGGTTATATTAAATTATATGAAGCCAGAGAACATGGTGGTCTGTTCGGAAACAATTTACATATACTTAAAGAGCTGATATTGCTATGCATGGTCATGAGTGTATCTTATAGAGGTATGATTTGGAATCTATCTATTTGGATCGAAACAAGATAATTTGTTCTACTTTTTTTCTGCGTCATACGTGCTTTTCATACGTCATTCTGTAGATTAAATAATTCACCTTGTCAGTGAAACGACTGTAATCTTACCATAGCATATCAATCAATCCCTTCTGCCTGCCTACTGTTAGCACATGCGCTATAAGATGATATGCTTCCTCACTTGCCAATCCTCCTACAGCTACATTCTTTCGGTTATCGGTTTATCTGATATGGAACATATATCATTATCACTGAGATATCTTTGTCTCCTGTACCATCATTAACGATCCTTGTGCTCCTGATTATCTCAAAATATTTTTTCTAGTGTTGGGTAGCTCTTATAGCCGTAACCTGCGTGCTGCTGAGAATTTAATTCTTCAGTTTCCTTCCCACCGTACAGGTTTTATTTCTAAATCCTTTGCTGTCTCAACAATCATCAAAATATGGAACGAGCTTCCCCTAGATATAAATAAAGCGCCAAGTAAATTTTCTTTCAAACGCAAAGTTCGGGAATACTTTTGGAATTCGCTGGAATCCTAATTGACAATTAGTGGCATGGTAAAAAGATAACTAGTACGTATTATATGTAGTATATTTTAAACCTATGTATTTGACCGTTTCTATATTATGTAGAATTTTATGTATGTATATGCTTTGATAAATTTTTTGTACCTCTTTTCGATGCGTTTCTTTTTAACTCAAAGGTTGACTGGTAGAGAATGCCATATGGCATTAAGTCCGCCTAGTGTACCATAATTGTGCATAAAAGTATAAATAAATATTATTTAATTTGTGACTTGCATAAAAATCTGAGGAATATGAGGTATGTGAACCTCAAATCTTTTATAAAACGAATTTTCCACTAGCCTCCGTTTGTCAAATAAGCTAGACTCTAATTAATCTACGTAATGGTAAGCGTGTTGTCGCGATAAGTGTGTATGTGCTAACGGGCGGCGGCGGGTGCTTAGCACAAATGTATGCAAATCGACGCGTTCACCTTCAGCTATTAGAAAACAGGGCTGGCAAGCTGAAATGTCTTGAAATATTAAAATAATATAATTATTGTTAGTCTTCATCTTTGTTAATGTATGCTATTCAATCACCACTGTCATATTAGCCAACATACTTCCACAGCTTAACAAATGTTAACAAGCGTTTAGTGTTTAATAGTTTATTTAGTATATATGTCATAATGTTCTCATATAAAGGCTCTATCCATTAGTTTAAGTTCTGCTGCATTTTCAGTCAGAAAAACCAGGCAACTAACTGACGTAGCTACGGCCAGACTTGTATATTTTGCGTATTTCCACAGCATAATGTCATATGGCATTCTACTGTGGGAAGCGGCGGCTAATGTAGATCCAATATTTATATTACAGAAAACGGCCATCCGCGCCATCTATGACATGGATTCGCAAGAACCATACGGAAAGATATCTTTAAAAACGTCAATATACTAACAGTGGCCTCTCTTTACGTTATTGAAAATATTATTTTGTCCGAAAAACCTGCTAATATTTAGTGTAAATGTACATTCATTGTATAAACACTAGAAATAAGCATAAACTTGTGGTACCTGAATTCAGATTGTCAAACACCAATAAATCATTCTTAGGGAATTGTAAAGAAATTCCTGATCTCACAGACGGGAAGCACACGTTAAAACAATTCTCCTAAAAAGGCCTACTATAGGATTATGTTGACACTATGGCATTAGCTCTTTTCTAAACATGTGGGTTCCTGGTAACCAAATATATCTGAAATGCCATTAATACTGTACAGCTGCTAAATTTATTTTCATCAATGTATCAAGGTAAAGCTTTATAGACCGTAATTATTTTAATTACCTTAAATTATATTAATGAATTACCTTAATTATATTAATTATGCTATGTACACCATAATTGTCATATGCATTGGTCATAGTATTTAAAATAGTTTTTAGTATAAGTGTAATGTATGTGATGTGGCTGTACTTTTATAAATAAATAAATAGTTACATTAATTATACCTTAATTATATTTTTCGTTTCAATAAAGTTTTTTGTTATTATATATATCTCTCTCTCTCCACGGGTTTATATCCCCTGTAAGGGGGAACCCAGTCTTTTGACAGGCTTACGCGGGGACACAGGTCCAACACGCAGAGGCCCTTTAGAGAATTTTAATCTAAAATGTAATGGGACCCCAACCGGGGACTCTCCATAGCTGCACTATAAAATAAGTCATGGATTGTCCCCGGTGGTGTAAGGCTATTATATATATTATTATTCATTAAAAAAAAATGTTTTCATTCTTTTCCCCTCTTACGTAGCAACACTGATGGCTGCATCTCGTGCGGCGAGTGCCGAGTACGACAGGCCCACTCTCCTTACGTCTGTTTATTCATCTGCATTCCTTCTCTCTTTTTCCCGCTTCATAGATTGGTTTTCAAAGCACCTGGGACCCCTCTGGTGACGCGAAATAGCTTACCATCAAGGACGGCCTCTGATGAGATGATCAGATGACCTGGTAAAGGTAGCTGGGAGTTGTTGAATGCGAAATTGTTTTACTGTGGACCATAGGCTACGGAGGATGTTTATAATAGGATCAGCTATGTCCCGCCATTGGTCATGCATATTTTAAAATAATAAATTAAATTATTATTATTAAAAGCATAAAATGTCAAACAACAGAAAACAAATTATACCAAAATCAAATTGGAGATCGGAAACAAAAAAACACTGAATATTATAATTGTAATAAGGTAAAAATTATAAATAAATGTTAATTTACAAGCTTAGGTAACCCTATAGTGTTATTTGTAATTTTTCTTCATCATTTCGGCCGAATGAAGTCCACTGTTGGACACAGGCCTCCCCCAAAGATCACCACAACGACCGATATGGGTGTGTTGTGGGCTCATTGGGGAGTTTTGCCATAATCGCCACGCTTGGCAGGCGGGTTGGCGATCGCAGTTGAGTTGTTAATGTACTCGAAGGATGCTGCTGCCCATCCTCCGGCTAATCCCTTAGTCGACTTTTACGACACCCACGGGAGGAGATGGGGTGGCGGTATTCTGAACCGGCACCACACGGCATTTAATTTTACTTAACTATAGCTAATCCTTAAAAACATATCTTACTGCACTTGTCCTCCAACAATTTGTGGAGTTTCCTTTTAAAAATAGATATTTGTTCAGTGTTTCTAATTGCCGATGGAATATTATTATATATGCGTGGACCCAAACAAAAGACATTATCAAAAGACGAATGGCGGTCGTTGTGGAAATCTATGAGGGAGATCTTTGGTAAGCAGTGGACGACATATAGCTGACATGATAACATGTGACTTCTTTTCTAATTTTAACAAAAAAGAAACATCTGGTGGAGTCTGACTGTGAAAAGGTGACTAATATTGGATCGGCACGTGGTTTCCTGCAGGATAAATAATAATTGTGTTATTAATTGAGTGTGAACCATCTGAATCAGGTGTGTGTTATCACACACCTAAATGATTCATTTGGTATAAGTTACTGTGAGTTACTTCGGCTCCTAATTCTGAATCATTTGTGCTATATCCGTCGCGTTACCTTTATAATAATTAGTAATTATATTGTTTTCAGAGTATTATAATAAAAATAATAATCAATTCTTATTAATTTAATACTAAGACATTGTTATTATTAATAATAATAATAACAATATCTTAGTATTAAATCCATGCAGCACCCATTGCAATAGACCTTACACTTGTAGTTTCCATTTCATACAATAGTTTTATACCTCCGAGCACAATCCGAGACTGCATTTTATAGTTCAGCCATGGAGAGTCCCCGGTTAGTGTCCCATTACATTTTAGATTAAAATTCTCTAAAGGGCCTCTGCGTGTTGGACCCATGTCCCCGCGTAAGCCTATCAAAGGACCGGGTTCCCCCTTACAGGGGATATAAACCCGTGCAATAGAGAAAGATTTATTATCAAATAACAAGGTATCAAATGACGTTTGTCAGTAATACGTAAAACTAAAAACTTGTGTCAGTAGTCGACATTTTCGCACAAATGACGTGGTTGATACGCAACTAATCGCTGCACCACTCCGTGAGAGGTAGCACAGCAGCAATTCAAGTATACACAGTCCAGCCTGTCTGTGATCATGGTCAGTATGCTGTTGGATTTAGCCCGCAGCCTGCGCACCAGGGTGCACACCAATAGCGCACTATGTTGAAAAAACAATTCAATCGCGCCTTAGCGAACAGCCCCGATGCACTACAAAAGCGAGGCAGCCCAACAGCACTCAAAACGTATTGTTATATTGGATACGGAGGGAATTGTAAGCTCTCTGATTGCCTATATCTAGCCCACAGGCTGCGTGTGCAGCTCTTGATAAAAAGACGTACAGTAGGCTCTGAAAAGAGTAATTTTGTCATTTCTTCAGCATTTTGCAAACCTGCGAGCTAGCATGTTCGCTTACTGCCAACGCCCTCCGTTCCCTTTTCACGTCTTCATCATAGTTGATGTCGGGAGTTATTATGTGACCTTGATATTTTAAATTAAAAACTCTCTTAAATGGACTCTCATTTACCATGGACAGTGCCAGTTACGAATAGCACCAATCCATCTCATCCCATGGGTGTGGTAAAAGCCGACTAAGGGATTAGACGGAGGATGGGCAGCAACGTCCTTCGAATACATTAACAACTCAACTGCGACCGCCAACCCGCCTGCCAAGCGTGGTGATTATGGCAAAACCCCCCAATGAGTACACAACACACCGATATCGGGCGATGTGGTGATCTTTGAGGGAGGCCTATGTCCAGCAGTGGACTTTATTCTGCCGAAATGATGATTGACAGTAGCTATTACAAACAAATGATATGGTCATGAAGTTGCGACCATGGGGCGCGCCACTCCTTGATCTTTACATATGTTTTTCGAGTTATTAAAACAATAACTCACTGCACACGAAGGCATATCTAAGTAATACAACTTAGCATTCAAACACGTCACGTTGCGGCAAGCGGCCTGGCACAGACACGACACAAAGTATGTTAGAGTGTATGCGCTCTACCGTTTGTGATAAAAAGATCTAGTTGAGACGTCTTCTCTAGTACGTAATACATTATACCTCGATAAGAAAGGGTGGCATTGTTTTAGGACTTTTACCTCCCGCCTCAAAAACCCTGACCTCGCTTTTCTTAACATTGTACGTCAGGCCATGACTTTTGGCATATTAAGCATCTTTATTACGCCAACCCTCAATATTTCACCTATACCTGCACAAATGTTCCAGTTTAATTAACCAGTGCTTCCTGCAAGAACTAGATAATAGATCACCTTCCAATATTTCCGTATCTCCATGACAAAGCGGCACCCCTGCACAGAGCCACGCAAGAGGCGTCTGAAGAAAGCAATTATCACCTCCCTGCCAGTATTACATTAGAGGTGGTATTACACCTTGTTAGCACGCAATACTTACAGAAGGTCCATTTGTAACGACGTGCGATATGGGTCATGGATGGAAATTAGTGCTTTTCGCAGATTATCGCAATCCTTCGCATATTATATCATTGTATTAGGTTCCATGTCATCATTTCGGCTGAATGAAGTCCACTGCTGGACACAGGCCTCCCCCAAAGATCATCACAACGACCAATATGGGTGTGTTCTGGGCACATTGGGGGGTTTTGCCATAATCGCCACGCTTGGCAGACGGGTTGGCGATCGCAGTTGAGTTGTTAATGTACTCGTAGGACGCTGCTGCCCATCCTCCGGATTTACCCTTAGCAGACTTTTACGACATCCACGGGAGGAGATGGGGTGGTGGTATTCTGAGCCGGCACCACACGGCACTTCCATGTGGTTCTCGGAAATAATAGGCCACCCCCTCCACCGAGGGTGTCGTTTAAATTGTAAATTATAATTCAGATTTATAATTCAATAATATTCTTAAATGGTCTATTATTATGAAATCACTTTCCCTAAAGTATTGTAAAACAAAAAACCTCAAAACTTCCTCTCTTCTACTATATTATATACCTATATAATCACTATGCAAATGTTGCTGTGCCCGACAGGGACTATAATGATCATGTATTTTTAAGTTACATTAATTAACAATTAACAGGAATGCATTAAACAATTGAGAATAAAAGGCACTTGTCGATTAAGGGTTGGTATAAAGATGGACAGGAGCATCCTCTGGTGTGCTTTTTTTTATATTTTGTTACAGGTGACGGACGGCGGGGATGGTGGCACGATAAGAGGCGTGTTGCTGGCGAGGTTTTTTGTGCCGCTTCATCTCCCCAGCTTCGATACTCGGAAGCGGTGAAGGGTGATCGGATCGTTTAATTGCTTTGAGTTTTCATAATTCAAATCTCGTAAATTCCTGTCAACTTTAACTTTTAGCTAACATAAATTAATGTATTTGTTTTAAACGCAACACGTATTTTTCTGTCACATAAATGGTAAAATATATACAACGAAGTATCAATAGCGATTATGTACAAATATGCTTTTAGAGATGAATAAAGAAATGGTTATTAATTATCTGTACTGACTAAAATGTATCTTGTATAATTATGCGTATTCTGAAATGTATTTCGACAATCCCGCATAAAGCTTTTTTTCTCTTTTAGCCTTATTTCAGTGAGCCTAGACCCAATGCGATTCTGCCAATGTCAACTAATTCACGCAAGCGATTGGTTTGTGTTGTGTGCTCATTAGGAGGTTTTGTCATAATCGCTACGCTTTGCAGACGGGTTGGCGATCGCAGTTGAGTTATAAATATACTCGAAGGACGCTGCTGTCCATCCTCTGGCTAATCCCAAGTCGCTTTGTACGACACTCACGGAATGAGATGGGGTGGTGGTATTCTTAGCCGGCACCACACGGCATACCATGTTTAGCAGGTCATCATTAATTGTCACTGTCCCTGTAACCTTTAATAAACGATTCAATTCCAAATTCAAATTTTTCGGTACAGTTTTTTTTTGTAAATTCCACTGTATGTAATAATAGACGGTACGATAATCAATTAGGTTTAATAAAACAATGTTGTAGAATAAATAACTGTTATTCAGCCTTTTTTTTCTTTTTTTATTGGTGTCCAGTGGAAATTCTACATGGAACTTCCTTAGCCCCCGGGAAGGGCGAAGGGGTATGCCGGACTCCTACCGGCTAAAACCACTGGAGCGGTCATCTTCGGCACCGAAGGGGGGCTCCAGGTCCTCGTAAGATCACACTAGAGCCGCCCATTGGTGCCACGCCTTTAGGCACATCACGGAGGGGATGACTGTAAAGTGGTCACCCCCTCTAGAGGAGGGAAAGCTACTGTAAAAAGGTCGCCACCCCAGGCACTTCTCGGGGAGGATTGTAAAGGATCCCTACAAGCCTCGCTTTGCGCTGTGCTGCGCACACGGCGGCACGTGACCACGTGCGCACCGCCGTCTTCCCGGGGGTCACTCGGTGTGAGCACGCAGACTCCCCAATCTGCACACCCGCGACCCCCGAGCCCCCTCACCATGTAGTGACAGCAGGGGGCGACTGTTGTTCAGCTTATTGCAGTAATCGGCGCGGTGATTGTTAGCACTTTGTGACGTTGTATACATGGGATAGCTGCCACAACCAAAATTACAACAAATCAAATACTATACACAAACTTGTTCACAATTTACACGAGGCATGAACACGAGGTAGTTTGAAACTGTATTATGGTATGTGCCGTTGATAACAACGTGAATCACACAATTCTGGAACCGCAATTTAAGTATCTATATTGTTGCATTATTCACATCAATAATAATTGGTGTAAATATTATTATTGTTCTCTTTGTAAAAATTGAGATGTATGTATACGTATTAACTTATTTTAGAATTCATTTGTTTGGAATCTATAAGTAATATATATGGAATATAATTGTATATGGTAAAATTATTCTGTAATAAGAATTTAAAATTATTGTTATTCGAATGTAAATTGTTATTTTAAGCGTTCGTAGGTTACGGTAACCGTTTACCATCAGGCGGGCCCTATGCATGTTTGCCAACGCAGTGATATAAAAAAAAGTACGGTCGGGGGACTCCCGTCAGGAACGAAGTTCCTTACTGTAATAATGACACAATATAAACCCCGATTGAATTAAAACAATAACAAAAAATTGGTTTCAATAATATTTACACATGTTTACTATTGAGGTTATACAGCGGACCACACACAATGCTTGCTGCTCGAATCTCGATAATCACACGCACACTTGACACACATTTGACTTGCAGGAGTTTTAAATTATTATATATATAATTTAAACATCACTGTGTTTCGTTTAGAAGGGCACTGTAGAGAAATTACTGGGCATAAGAGACTAAATAAATAATGTCTCGGGGTAGCGAGTGCAGTGTGGGGCTACAAAACAATACAAAAATAGTTCAATTTGAATAACAGACCATAACGTAGGTAGCTCTGAATTCAAATACCTGCATTCGATTCACCGAACACCGAATTCAACCACTTAAGAAAGGAAACTAGACCAGTCTCGCACCACTCTGCCAGTACTGATTGTACTGACTTTAGTAATTGCGATCCGCGTTTAACTACATAAAATGTGTTAATTTCCTCGCTGTCGTAAATTGTGAGGAGTGGACCTTCTGAACCAATTTGTTTATGCTGCACCTTGTCAGCTAACTGCCTTTGTTGAGAGTCGAGTTTTATAATACGTGTTTGCTAAGGACTCCTCGTTGTTGACTTTAAATGTAATTGCTGGTTCATTCTCTTACTATGTTATTTTGCGGTGCGGTATGTGGCCAAATCACAGACGATGCAACACAAATGACAACCGCTTCACATGGCATCGACCACAAGCGGATGTTCCTTCTAATAGTGGATGGACGCGACTCAAGCTTCTGTGATTGACGTGCCCAAATTTTCAAAATTCTACTGACGTGGTAAAGACGCTGTCAAATTGGTGTCTGGTCTATCCACTAAACTTTACAGTATTAAATGGTCAAAAAGCTTGCACCAGAATTCAAAATAGCCTTCAAAATTATAAGAATAAACTTACGTCTTAGTAAAGACGGCTGCAGTTGGCGATGTCCTGGGGCATTCTTGACGATTCCGAATAAATGCATTTTACCTTTCAAATGTTCAGATGGTTCACCTAATTTTCCTAGAAGCACTTATTCAGTAAGTTCTTGACGTACCTCTTCAGAAGGTTCTTAATATTCTGCTTCATCTGAACCTTCGTCAACTTTCATGTATTCAGTTTCTGGTAGAAAATTCGGGTCATCGCCTTCATCATTAAGGTTGCTGAACTGATAATTATTGGACGAGAGGGTAACGATCATTACTTAATACCAAAACTAAAAAGATGCAGGGAAAGGAATTCCATTCCAACCGGGTGTCCATAAGACACTTCTCTCATTTTTTTATATTAAAATGTATTATTATTATAGCAAGAATGTGCATTTACTTATTTATTTATTTTTTACTTTCCTTCATCCGTGTGACACTACGGGGTGACAACTGAAAATTAGCGCTTAGTGCTTGACCAATCACGTATTGAGTGGGTAACCCTTTCGGTATGCGCATGTATGTCAGCATACTGTTTTAAATGTGTTTTTTTTATTACGTGCTGTCAACGATGTCCTTTGACGAAAAAAAAGCCACGCAACTTTACTACTCATCATTTCGGCCAAATGAAGTCCACTGCTGGACACAGGCCTCCCCGAAAGATCACCACAATCCGACAACCGATATGGGTGGTTGTGGGCTCATTGGGGGGGTTTTCCATAATCGCCACGCTTGGCAGACGGGTTGGCGATCGCAGTTGAGTTGTTAATATACCCGAAGGACGCTGCTGCCCATCCTCCGGCTAATTCCTTAGTCAACTTGTACGACACCCACGGGTGGTGGTATTCTGAGCCGGACCATACGGCAACTTTACTACTCGCAAGTTGTGAAAGTGAACTTATAAATGGTGTTGATTTACCTCTAGAGCAAGGAATGTAGTTGTTATTATTATGGTACTGTCGTAAAAAATCATTTTTCTACCTGTATCATATACTAAAAACATTATTTTTGAAATCAATAAAACAGAATTTATATTGTATGACAAATGAATGGGCTCATAATTAGAGATTAGACTGAAATCGAACGGTCGGCATTGCGGTCCAGTCGCACGGTGAAATATCGGCTACACTGGATGCTCACCCGCTGGATACGACCTGGTTTACCATTTGGAAAATGTACCTATCCACACACAAATCCGTTTAAAAACGTCCATTGCTGGAAATGGGCCCGTCGATGATCACTACAATGAGCGGTCGTATATTGCCATAATCACTACGCTTGGCAGGTGGATTGGTGATCGTAGAGATAATCAACTTATTACTGTCCCACTGCTGGGCACGGGCCTCTTCTCACGATGAGAAAGCTTGGGCCTTAGTCCACCACGCTGGCCTGGTGCGTTGGCAGAATGCACACACCATTGCGAACAGTTTGGAGCCCTCTCAGGTGTGCAGGTTTCCTCACGATGTTTTCCTTCACCGTTTACGCAAGTGATAATCAAATTATGATCCGCACATGAATCCGAAAAGTCAGAGGTGACGGGCCGCGATCGAACTCAGACCCTCCTGGGTGGAAGGCAAGCGTTCAACCACTAGGCTATCACTGCTTGATTGGTTATCGTACTATGTTGTTATTAGTAAACAGGACGATGCTGCTCATCCTCTTTAAAAACCTTTAGCCACCTTTTATGACAACCATGGATTGTTTATTTTTGACAACTTGTACGAATTATGAAATGCTATGTTGTTATGATAAGACGTTATGTTCATGTAATTTCCGGCAAAGAATAGACCAGCACTCTCTGCCTGTGGATGTCGTAAAAGACGACTAAGCGTTGATAATAAGAGAATGGTAGCAACATCCTCCTGTGTAACAACATACTGCAATCACCAATACCAAGCATGATGACGTATTCAATATTCCTTATAACCGTGCTGATTGTTTATGAGCGTGTATATGCGTAAGTGCCTGAGTAATATGCGTATTTAGAAATTCCATATTTTTTATTTTCATTTAAATTATTCAGGCACTGATCGCGTGGGAAGAATATATTGTTTCTTGTTTAGCGACGCCTTTTTGATGACTACTGTTTCATTTTTATTATAAGTTCCTTTAAACCTAAGGCTTGCTGTGTGGCTCAGAATACCACCCACCCCATCTCCTCCCGTTGGTGTCGTAAGAGTCGACTAAGGGATTAGCCGGAGGATGGGCAGCAGCGTCCTTTGAGTACATTGACAACTCAACTGCAATCGCCTACCCGATTGCCAAGCGTGGCGATAATGGAAAACCCCCAATGAGCCCATAACACACCCTATCGGTCATGGTGGTGACTTTCGGGGAGGTCTTTGTCCAGCAGTGGAGTTCATTTGGCCGAAAATGATGATGCGTAAGTGTGTGTGTGTGTGAATGAATAGTAATGGCAAGAATTTATTTTTGTTTTTATCTCGATTGTTTTACTCTTGATTTAAAATACTAGTCTCTTCCAGCATACGTGTACGGTGTCGTCACGGGCCGACCTATCGTTGATTACGCGTGGCGTGACAAAGATCCGCCGACAACAATCCACGTCAATTTGTGAGCTGACAAGGTGCGGTCGCGAGCTGCACTGCGTCGCACAGCGTGACATGGAGCTGCTGATCATCATATCGGCCATTTATACGTCCACTGCGGAACAAAGGCCTCCCCCATAGATTTACACGGCTGTATCATACTTTTGGGGGGTATTTGCCAATACTCACCACGCTTGGTAGGCGGGTTGGTGAGCGCAGTATGGCTACCGTTGCTGACGCTGCTGCCCATCCCTCTGGTTTAGATTCCCTTAGTCGCCTTTTACGACATCCACGGGAGGAGATGGAGTGGTGCTATATTCTTAATGTTACTTCAGTAATTTTTAAGCATTCAGTGATTAAAATTAGTAATTCTCGCAGCGATATGAGATCTTATGGTAGAGTCGATAAATGCTTTCATATTTTACCTGAAGAGTTAAATCAACTATAGTCTATTTACTAGTTTTGCTTAGATTTCAGCCGTTGTTTATGCGCATCTAACAGTTGTAGATATTTCTACATTTTGTTGTTATCATGAAGTCTCCACAGCTTTTTCTGTTCATACAAACAGTCAGGTCGGTGCGTCACTAGTTTTGCCCAGCACTAGAGTCCTCCGCCGCTGTGAGTGCGCCTCTAGCACTCGTGTGCTCCAACATTTTCAATGCGCTAAATTCGCTTGTTGATTGATCGTGTATTAGGTTGAATTTAGAAATACATTTAGTAGGATTTATTGTAGGGAAATTCAGCAGGTGTTTCTTTCCAACTTTGTGAAGTGAAGTAAAGCCTAAGAATGTAATGACTTTAGAAATACTGGGCGGTACTGGACCGGCGTAGACTGAATATACTCAATAGAACATTGAATTATAAAAAAAAATTGACGTCATAATTACGACTACTATTTTTATGTAAGAATACTTTATCTACCGTGTTTCATAAAGCTCTACACCTGAAACTAGCCATGAAACAATACGTGGTTAATGAATAAAATGTTTTCATTCATAAACAAACACACATATATGTGTTGTCTGGATTAAGAATAAAGCACCACTCCATGCCATCCCAAAGATGTAAAAAACGAAAGGACCCTAAACCAGAGGGATGGGCAGCAGCGGCTCTTCTGTGGAGCAGCAACCATTCTTTTTTTTAGAACGTTGCACTACAGTTTTGGGCAACATTATTAAAAAAAAACGACCAGGATATCGTACGGTGCCCGGCGTGGGCTGCTGGTGCAAAATCCTTGTGGATTTCTCCTGTGTTGTGGGTGCATTTACAGACATAAATTCCACACCCAATACACCCAGCCCCGGAACAACTACCTGCAGATTATAAAGTTAAAGTCAAAGTTTTATATTTCAAATAAACCAAATATTGGCACTTATGAAACGTCAGAATTTAAGTTGCAAGGTTCCAAATAGTTGATCTCATGGAGAAGAGCCGGCAAGAAACTCCATGGATACTCTTTTAAAATAGTTGGGGATTACAATGCTGATTGATACAAATTATTGTAAAACATATACCGAGAATAATGTAGGTTAATGTGTAAAGATGAAACATACCACAATAATATTATAATAATGGATTTGCCGTGGCAGTTTACGGCTGACATTTTAGTGAGCATGATACACCAATACCTACAGCCAGGCAAAAGACACAATCAAAATAAGTACTACGATGGCTACATGATGCTCACACATTTACAGTGTTTTATAAATATTATAAGTTAATGTCACAAGAACAATATTAATAATAACTAAAGGTCAATCAATGCCATAATATTAAATCGATGTAAAGAAATTCTAAATGAGTCAACTCAAATGTCAATATAAGTAACGAACATAAAAATTATCAAATATTTATATACAATACGAATATTTGTTCCATGCGGGAGTCGAACCCGCGAGCGCAGCAGCCGACTGTATCAGCGACTACAACCGTGCTATCTCGTCGTTCTGCGCCCACTAAACTGCCTGTCAAGCGAGGTGAGTACAGGTAAATTCCCCCTGTGGACCTTCTTTGGTTGATATGATGATGAAATTAAAAGAGAAAATTAGGAAATACCCATTACGAACACAACTAAATACTCATTTTCACGAATAGCTCCTTAGTGAGGTGATTGCCAGACAATCAGGCTTTACTGATGATATCAGCGTATTATCTGCGAGCCCGTGTCGACGGCACGTACGTATGGTTTGCTGCCCACCCACTAATGAGCACTTTAATGACTCGCCTGATTGTTGTAATAACACAACAATGACGGATGCGATCCACGAGATAATTAGGTTTGTTATGCTATTTTATTCCTGATAAAAGTTCAAGTTGTTTCCAGAGTATTCCATGTGCAATAGTTTCGGAGTATCTTGTGGCAGCACAGACTACTTACAGGAGCATTGATTGGGGTGGTTTGGACATCTTAAGTGGATTCTATGAAATATTTGGGAATGTATACCTTGATGTGCAAGTATTGGAGTGAGAGCCTGAAGCATGTGTTGACATGTTTTGAAGCCACGAGGACAGTCTCACATTTTGCATTTCAAACCTCATGAAATCACTAATCAACGAAATTAATAATCATACTAACCTTCATGCCCATTGGGGACTTGTCTGTTTTTCTATTAAGTGTGATCGTAACACAAAAGCAAATATGTTTTTTTATCTTACATCTAAAGATTTTGGATTAGATTGATTATTAACTTCAGTCGTTAGTCGACTTAGTGTTTACTTGCATTAGTCACATCTAATAAGACTCACTGTTCCCCCATGCACTTGCTTAATTGGGTTGAATAATTGTTTTTTTCTCGCCCCGTGGAAATTCATCATGAAGTGTTCCGCCCAGGGAATGACGGAGGGGCATGCCGAACTCTTACCTGCTAAAACCACTAGAGCGGTGCCTACAGGTGCCACATCTTTATGCACATCTTGGAGAAGATGACTGTAAAGCGGTCACACACTCTAGTTTGTTTGGACGCCCAGCGGTTCAAAGACGGATTTCTTCTTTCTCAATTTACAAATAACATCATCTTTTTACAAATACAAAATATTGCTTTTCAAATGAGGTATTCCCTGTGACTTTGTCCCTGATGAAACAAATTTAAACCGAATAAAATGTACCCTCCTTATGTCATATTAAAGTATTAGACATCTAGCTTTCTGCCAAATTTCACTTGACCCCGTTCAGATGTTTGAGCGTAATATGGAACCAAATATGCAAATGATGACTTTTATAATATTAAGGTAGCCACACTTCGTGTCGAGTCAAAGAACAAACTTAACATCATACTTGAAAAACATGTTTTCCCCTACATTCCAACCGCAAACGTAAGTTTGTATGCAAACTATTGAAAGATTTGCCATGTTATTTGAAGACCATAGACTTTCTATAGGTTTTCCTGTAATCTATAGGTACTGAGCTATTATTTATATATTACTCAAAATTTTAGACTCAGTAGTTTCGGAGATACGTGTGGTATGGTCGCGTATGGTCAATTTTCTTAAATACCTTTAAAACTACATATTTTAGAATTATAAAATAAATACATTTGAGACCCTCACAACAAGCCTATTCTATGGTACACGGTACAGTTTGTAGAACTTTATTTTATATTTTCTTTATTGTCCCCCAAAAGTGACCCACATATTCAAAATTAATTTATTAACGTTAAACTTGCATTTTAAGTCGCAAAACGGTCGCAGAAATCCATATGTGTACCAAATTTCAACTTAATCGGTCTAGTAGATTCGGAGCAAATTGACTGTCACAGACGGACAGACAGACACACGAGTGATCCTATAAGGATCCGCCGTTTTTTCCTTCGGACGTTCGGAACCCTAAAAAACATAACATACTTTCTAATGGCCCTTATAATCCCAAAGGTAACATCGCATAATGTGATTCATAAACAACAGCGAATGGGATTCTCAAATCCCTCGCAGTGATTACTCGCCAAGCCCCGTAGCATGTAATCCTGGAGTTAAAACTTAAGTGTCATTAGACTGCGGCGTCCCGACGCATATTTTTATCATTCCTGCTTCCCCTTAACACTTAATGCGTAAAGTTTTAATTGAAATTTGATCTGGCGCACTTTTAACGAATTGTCCCTAATAATTATGTGCCCATAATTAAAGTAATGTCTTTGAATGGGAAGTTATTGCTCCGTTCTGAACCGTGAAGTGGGATTGGTTGGGATTTTTTATTCGTTAGTGACAAATGTAATAATATTGGCATACACAACATTATAATTTATTACTTTATGATCTTCTCATGTGTTCATGTGCTTGGTAGTAACCACAATTGGGTTGCCCAAAATATTCGTATTTTATATTTATCTTACAAAACCCTTCGATTGGTTTTTCATGAAATCACTATGCTTCCTACAAATATCGGTTTAACTCTAGCAAAATCCTCGTACCACCTCTAATAGATGCTCGATCACAAAGCTAGAACAAAATTGAACGCGTTCAATAGGAATTCATCGGCGCACACAATAAAATTGTCGCATGCCAGTAATCCGACCGTTACAATTCAAACGCGTCAATAATCCACACAAAAATGGCGGCAAGCGCACGCGCACAATCGCACACATGTCCTACACCTCGCGCATTAACATAATTGAATATTGTATTCTACGTCTCTAATCCTATCACTGCACATAAAGGCGCTTTATCCGCCGACTAACTAAACGCAGAAACAGTACAATATTTCTCATAAAGCGCTTTAAGCTTGATGTACATGATTGAGAGTATAAAGTTACCTGTAGAGGGTGGTATAAAGCGCCATCTGTCGTCAAACGGGACAATGCAGAGATTTATCGTTGCAGAATGCGCTTATGGGGGTTTACAGGGATTCGGTTTTTTGCCCGCTATCAAGTTTCCATTAGCTAATTTAGTATCGATTCGCTCACGGTGAAAGTTTAGCGGTGTGCGGACGATTCACAATTGATGGATCGTTTTTATTCATTCCGAACTCCAATGCTCCAAGTTTACAAATTCAATTTTTATGAACAGAAGCGGAATATTCTGTTAATCCAATTGGAAGTCTGGATGGATACAGGGTTTTTATCTTGCGTTTCGGTTGTAATATTCAACATTGCCAATATAGTTTTTTTTTGTTCATTATGGTGTAAGAGTTATTATGTTCAAAAGTGCATAGATCCTGTTTATTATATATTGCGCTATATTCGTCTTAATAATTTTCCTATGGTTCGGCGCATTAGGCCATTGCACCATCAGCAAGGTAATGTATTACATTTATATTAATCGAAAACGTCACTAGAAATTGCTTCTGTCATCAATACGAGGCCCTTCTCGGAGGGGCTACCTCCGTCCCTCAAACATCTGCATTATCTTACCTCCGTCCCTCGCGAAATCAGTTACTGCACGAGCATTCACTAAAGTGCATTTGCCATTCCTCCCGTCAAACCTTACAATTATCTCCCTAGATTCATTCCAAATGAGACCTTATTGGTTGGGTATAAAATTCACATCGGAACTTTAATATCTAAACATGCGTGTCTAAACGATGATAACTTATACCTTCCACTGTTTATTGAAAAACGAATTCTAATATCAGCTGCGGAAGAATCAAATCTTAAAATCAAACATTCAACTGTTACAGAATACGGTCCGTTTAAGCTAAGAGGGTAGTTCACATGTTGGCGGTGCGATTTATCAAATTTTATACGTTAGGGCTCGACATGTGCGTCCGCGGACCATCGCTTAGGTGCAACGCACAGAGGGTTCGCAATTAAATATGGGCCGAGGTGGCTAATGGATTAGCAGATGAGCACGTCGCCTTATGGCGCGCAATCAGAATGTGCAGATGCGCCTCGATTGGATCCGTGGGCGACGCGTAATTTGTTTACCGGGAGATTGAAAACTGAATGTAAGGTCTTTTTACGAGCATGTGTCGTGAAAATGCTGTGTGTAATGCCATGTTAAATACGAATATATTGTAATGAGATCTGGTTAGACTAAAGCAGGCGAGCGAAAGCATGTGGAGTTTCTGTTTATAAACGCTTTGCTTGCTACCTGTGCGAAAATCGAGTCCGGGGAGCGACGGACTGTTGTGTGTCATCTCTGCGTACTTTCACGCGACCACAATGTTATGTTATAACTATTCAGTGTTTATTTGATGTATTTTCTCTTGTGTTCTAACTTCTTTGTGGTATGTGTTGTTTAATAAACTTATTTTTTTTCTTTCTTTCTTTCAATCACGACAGGAGAAATGATAGGGTGGGAAAAAGTTAAAAAAATTTGCTTAGCAGCTGATGATGATGGTAACTTAAAACTGGCGCTGGTCACCGTACATCGTAGAGTTGTAAATCAGTGGCTGTGACATCTTATTAACCACGTTAGTGACTATGGACAGTACCTTGTTCTTCTGACTGATTTATACTATGTAGTGGACGAGATGGAATGAGAAGATCTAGTTTGGACTAGAACCCAACGTAAAAATAGTAGGGAACAAGATATAACATATTCTAGCGGATCTTAAGTTAAACGTTGGAGAAAACTCATAAATCAAGCTGCAAGTTTTGGAATAGTCAGTCCTATAAAGAAAAGCAGACATGAAACTTGATTGTTGGATAATTTGAAGAAATTTAATTTAACAAGCTTTAAGTATAAATAATATATTTTATTCTAGATGTTCTTTTGAAGTGGGCAGTAGTGGTCACCGCAGATTTAGCACACAATAGATGACGTAGACATCGCGTTGGTTAGATATCAAGTGCATTGATTGGTTTATAAAGAATCATATTCTTTGTCGAGGCCAAAGTAATGAATAGGTGCGAACTCTTCGATGCACCATTCGAGGTTATATTTAGATGTATATATCGGAATAAAGATTATAATTGCACATGCACTGTGACATTTATATCTTTGTAATATCAGACAACGTGTGCTTTTACCACATCAATAAGTCCTGCAGTGTTTTAGATGATAAGATAGATCCAGAAGGAAGAGAAAGATAGTGATTTGAGGACCAAATATCATAATTAATTTATACTATGATTGAAAGCTGACCGAACTGGGATTAAACTATGAATCAGTCGAATTTTAGTATGATCTCAATCTAGTCTGATTTCAATCTTAATTTTGACGTTTATTTGATTTCAATTTTCGTACCTTAGTTTGAAATGTTAGCAGAATACAGTTTTGACTTCGACCAAGTTTTGATCTCATCACAGTGTAAGTTCACGTTTGACGTTCTTTGTTAGTTTAGGAGAATACCATCTGTGACATTTATGACATTGAGACTAGATCGGAACTATGTTTTTAACATTTATAAATTAAGAGAATTGGCGTTCAGATAAACAATAAACACAGTTTACAATCAAAAGTTCTACGAAACGATTTACAATTATAAGAAGGTTAGACGCAGGTTGTAGACAGTCGTAACTTAATGCCTTGGGTAAGTATGATCTGAGCAAACTCACACATCAAAGAGTCTCTTAGTTCCAAGAGAGTTGATTTTTACAAGGCAATTCATTATATGATAATTTTTTATAAACAGCTAAACATTAAAAGTCATTTTGCTAATTATAAAATGACAACTAACCTAATTCTTCTTATTCGATTCTATAAAGTTGTTGGTATGATGGACTTTGTACGTTGTATTCTGTTACCAGCATTAGTAAAATATGTTGCTTCACTATATATATCTATATGTCATCACCAACATCATATCAGCCAAAGGATATCCACTGCTGAACAAAGGCCTCCGATACATTAACACAACGAGCGGTTACGCTCGCACCTAATGACTCCCAGCGACCTTCACCAAGTCGTATGTATACCTCGTTGTAGGTCATCCCACGCTGCGTTATCTGGTGGGCAGTCTCCACTCAAGAACCTTCTTCTCTCGTAGAGAGATACCAGCCATGTACATATCAAGCCACATTTCCAAGAAACGTAAGCGTCATCATCTAATCTAAAAACAAAAACACCTTGGCATGGGCATTGATTCTAAGAAATATTCAAGATAGAACCGTGTAACATCAAGTTGCGGCTTATCTCGTGAGAGATCTATGTCCACTAGTGGGACTACGATGAGCTGAAGTAATACAACTTTCAAGCGGTGGTATAAAATATGTGATCAATTACTGGACGCAACTGTTACAATGTTATAATCATTTATTGACGGTAACGTTTGGCAGCTCGGTGTAATAGCACGCGTGTGCCCCGCGTCACTCCGGTGTGGTACTGTACGCAGCGCAAGCTGGGATAAACAAAATTACTATTGAAATATACTATTGATTATTATTGAAATAAAAATAATTTTGAAACCGCGTGCATACTTGGCAGCTGGTATTGAGGTCTAGTTAAAAACTTATAGCTAGCATTTATTCATAAGGGCATAAATCTATGCTATTTTAAATGTATGTAACTACTATATATATTATATATAGTATGTAGTGCGTCCGGTATGTTCGCTGAAGCGCGCATAAACGACTTCTACGCGATGATAAAGAAAAAGACCGCGTCCTTATTAACCAGAAAACGTGGCAGTTCCAATAGCATTCTGAGAGCCTTAGCTGTTCTGCATGATGCGCCGATATTGGAATACTTTGTTAATGTGTTGGTGCGACAAGGGTGACCGTGCCGTTCATAAAGTTTGGTTTCATCTATATGTATAAAAATTAATGTTTGTGTGTATGTCCTTTATAGAATCGTAAACTATGCATTTGATAATGTCATGATCTTCAGCAAAGTATTGTGCATGAGCCCACAAAGGTTTCTTAGTTAGTACGACCAATCTTTCACAGATGGCGCCACTATCATTCCAATGGTTTCATTTAATGGTGGTTTGGCATTCCAACATATTTGGTCGCTAATAAAAAACTTTTATTTATTTATTTATTTAAAAATGAATTTCATTATTATATATATAAAATGAAACAGTGGGTGAAATCGCGGGCAAACCCAGCTAGTTTATTAAAAAACGTTATACGTCCACTGCTGAACAAAGGCCTCCCCCATAGATTTACACAACTGTGTCATCATTTATAGTCATCTTTTGAGGGGTATTTGCCAATACTCACCACGTTTGGCAGGCGGGTTGGCGAGCGCAGTATGGCTACTGTTTCACAGAAGGGACGCTGCTGCCCATCCCTCTGGTTTAGATTCCCTTAATCTCCTTTTACAACATCCACGGGAGAAGATAGAGTGGTCCTATATTCTGAATCCGGACGCCACATGGTTTCACGGTCCATTCAAATAAATTCCCATAAATATTGGGCTGAGTAAATTCGCGTGCTGTCGGTACCGGCTCACCTATTCACGTGGGTGATGGATTGCGGCGTCGATTAGGGCCGCACTGACCTGTTCTTTCATATCTCGCTAATGGCCGCCAGTTCGCCGCTCGTTGGTCGCTCCGTACACCTACCTACACCTCTATTGCTACTGGTGCGGGTGGAGATAGAGATTCTGGATGTGAACTTTCCTTATATTTATTGGAAATTTGGTTTGTTTCTTTTTGCCGCTTAATGGAGTTCATACTGTATACTGTTTATAGTTAACAGTGCTCCAAATTAGTATTTATACAGTATTGTGGGTACCGTTTACAAAAAATTATCTCATACGCATAAACGTCTGAACCAGGAACAAATTATCTGTCTGCCATAACAATCCCTGCGCCACTGGAGAATTGAGTTGTCGTCTACGTATAGATGTTCGTTCTTTTTTGGGGTCCATAGTAAAACAGGCTTGTGTATTTCTTAACTATTACAAAACCAACCGTCCCTGTAATTTTTTTGTATTTATTAGAAAGTTACAAAGAAGGAAAACAGAGGGCCACCACAGGCATGCTATCGAATTGCTTCTTCGACTTATACTGATTTTGTTGTTTCTGGGATAGATTCTAGTTGCTTTAAGTTTTAAGTTTGTGTAGAAAGGATTTCTTTAAAGTTACAAAGTATATGGACGACAAAAATGCTTGAAGTTGAACTGCTCTAATGTTCAGAGGCGAGAGAGAGAGATATTGACATTATTGGGTTTGATGTATCAAATACCATTGCCATTATTATTTATTTATTTTGACATTTTTTTTATAATGGATTATATTAATTCATTTAATGACATTTGATTATCCTTCATTCTCAATTTGTTTAAATGATATCAATTATTTGGTTGTTTTTTTTATATATAGTTCATTTATATTTGAAACTGTAAGTGAGAGAACCATGTGGATTATTAATTTATTTTGTTTAATTGACGTGATAGTTGTCTGGCGGTTTAGGTATGTCATGCTCACTCAAGTGACCTGCCGATGGTGGCGTCATGTTTTGGTTCGCTTAGTCGCCCTACAATATGGTTGAGCTGAGTGAAGCTGATGCATGCGTCATGCTCGTGAACGAATACTGTTTGCTGGGTCAGCATAATGCTGCTGCTGTCTGTTCGGATTGGTCAGCTTAATGCTGCCATGACAATTTAGTCATATTTTTTTCTAAATATCAGGCCTGTTTAATTTAGACTTTTTAAGAAGTTTACTTTTCTCTGCTACATTATTTATTTTGAGAACAATTTAATCTAAAATATTGTAACAATTATTATTATGATTTATAAAGAGTAACCATGGCGTTTCTTGCCCGTTCTTCTCCATCGGAAATCTACACCTTGGAACGAGGCAACTAAAGTCTTGACTATTCATAAGTGCCTATAAATGGTTTTACATGAATAAAAAATATTTTTATCTTTATCTTTTATCTAAGGACAGCAGATAAAACTAGAATAAGACTTCCTCCACATTATGTAGTCCATGACGATATTCTTTATTGAATTTAGAATGTCGCAATATTGATCTTAAAATTACAATGGTGACCTTAAAATTTGGTAACGCAAATGCTACATAGCTCTTCCAGCCCTCATATGACCAGAGCGGTACCTGTCGGCCGTCGGCTGTCAAATATACAAGGGTCATTACTTAGAACATCAGCGGCCGTAATTAATATAACGTGCGCCGAAATTGTGGCGACTCGCCTTTTGTAGAGTCGGTGCCGTGGCCGGGAGCGGGTGTGTTACACCAATTGATCGGTGGCGAGTAATTGATATGATTGCTTTTTGTATTTGGTAAGTTTAGATACATTAGTTTTTTTTGCCGTGTGGTGCCGGCTACGAATAGCACCAACCCATCTCATCCCGTGGGTGTCGTAAAAGCCGACTAAGGAATTAGACGAAGGTAGCAACTTCCTTCGAATACATTACCAACTCAACTGCGATCGCCAACCCGTCTGCCAAGCGTGGTGATTATGGCAAAACCCCTCAATGAGCACACAACACACCGATATCGGTCGTTGTGGTGATCTTTGAGGCAGGCCTATGTCCAGACTTTATTAGCCCGAAATTAATTAGGACAGAAAGAGTCAGAAAAGTACCAATTTAAAAAGAAAAAAAAATCTTTACTTAGAATTTATTTATGAACTTCCTCCAAACCGGGGAAAGGCTGAAGATGACCACTCCTACTGGCTAAAACCACTAGAGTGGTCATCTTCAGCACCGAAAAGGTACTCCAGGTCCTCATAAGACCACAATAGAGCCGCTCATTCGTGTCGGCTACCTACCTACTGAGATTTTCCTGTATATGAATATAAACAGAATTCCAAAACCAAATGACAACGAAACTTTTATTTCATAAATTAGTGAAGACACATGAATGCATGTAGTAGACATCCATTACCCCCTGTTCATGATGGTAAGCCCAGACCAGTACGTATCCTCCCGACACGTTAAATTACAATCACTGGACGAATGCACTACATCATTGTCTAATCACGCTACCTGGTTCCTATCGGCCGCAGTCAGCACTGGACGGTAAATCAGGATGTCAGTGGCTTATGTCATGAAATACACTGGCACAGAAGCTCCATTTCGTCCATACGGTCATTGTAGAGTCAGATAAGTAAACCATCTTCTGATAACACATTCGGTACCGTATTAAGTCTGCTTACTTCTCTGATTCTACTGGTACAATGCGTGAATGCAAGAAAGCCGATCTGTGGCTATAATGGTTCCAAAAACCAACTAAAAATATTAAAACCACTTAATAAAAAAATACTTATTTTACCGTGGTTATAAGATTTTTATATCGTGTAAGGTTTTTAAAGTCGGTATTTTTTGTTAAAAGGTTGTATCTAGCACATGATTTACTCAAACTCAGCTGTAATGTATAAAAACACCTAATATTATATCATTTGTCTATGTGAACAAAAGACAATTCATTACTTGGTTTAAGACTCTCTCATTAATGGATGTAGGTATTGTTTGTATAAAAAGGCGGAAAATGGCGGAGATTGGAATCAGTGAAGTCACTACATGGTTAGAAGACAGTCTCTTAACTATCAATAGAACTAAAACCAAATATCCCCATTATCCATCACCTACTTCGGTGTTACGGGCCGGGAATCTCTTCTTTTATTTGTTTCTTTTTTTGTGTAAATAAATGTAAGATTATTTCCCAGTTTGGATTATTTCCCAGTATTTAACACAAAAAATAAGAATGACTCAAATCGGTTCTCTGATCTGTGAGGAATCGAAACTATTAAGGCATCATCTATTGCTAATAAACGTTATTACTATGACTATTATTACTATTACTATCATCTAGATAAGCGCAGTCACCTGTTTATTGAAGCTGGTTAAAAAACTACTTAATCAAATGTAATAAAATTTATATGGAACCAACTCAAAAGCATTCTGCACCAGGTAAAGAAATAATTGCTCAAATCGGAATACAAATCTCGGAGTAATCGGTGTACATACATAAATAAATAAATAAAATGAAAGAAAAAAATTGCCCTCCGGGAGTGCCGACAGAAGTGAAAACTTATTTTGGTGCGTTAGACATTTTTTAGATGGGTACTAGGGTTAATGCGATCCCGACGGCGAAACGCCAAACTAAACGTCCAGCGTCTCGTAACGGTGTCGCGAGTCCAGAGATTTTATCTCATCTAAAAATATGCGTACCGCGCAAAAATAAGGTTTCACTTCAAAATAAACGTAGGTTCTCTATTCGATAACCTCCTCCTTTTTGAAGTCGGTTAAAAAGACATGATGATCCCACATTCTTCTTCACATATCTCGTCCAGTTTTATATCTGGTGTATGAGGCAGCTCTGTTGTATGTGTTAGTTATTTATCGCACGTTGTGAGGAGTGGTTCTTCTGAGCCTCGCATGTAGGACACCGTGAGGTACCTGGACCGGACAGTAATTAATCTCGACCCTTGCGCCCCCACCAGAGGGATGACGCGACGAGCCGGCGCCGCTCAGGTGGACGACACTTGATCGGATCGGTAGGGCGGTGGTATATAATGTTATTTGTTTACAATTTAAACGTTACTAATGTCGAAGATTGAGCAGAAGATTTTAAACCATTTCAACCTTTATTTTGCCACACACATAAAATATAAAAGTAAAAAGTACAACAGGACACAGAAGAATATAGCATGCATGCTAAAATTATATGTGTAGCAAGGGAATCAGCTCAGTATTTGCTATGCACATTTGTACAGCACTGATTTTCAGCTGGCCCCTCCCATTTGGATAAACTTGATTATATTCATGCGCTCAAGAAAAAAAAGTAAATAAAACTACCAGAGACATTTAACATAGACGAACACGTATCTAAGCTAACCGATTCTACAGTGTAAAAATAAACTAAGTAAAACTAACAACCAGCGTACTCCACAATAATAACTACATATAACAACAACCAAGCACTACACGATGAAATTATAACTATATATCACATAAATAAATTTATTTTTATTTTATCACATAAATATTGGTATATTGTTATTGTACAAATTTGTTGTGAGAGACTGGTGCCTAAACTAGGTTGAAGCCTGTATTTCAGGTCACCAGGCCTTCCACCCCAGAAGTCCATTTTCTCGTTCTTCATGTATCTGATTCTATCAAGTTGTTTCCACTTGTTAGGGTTCTCTTGATGAATGCTCTCCAATACGTTGCTATAACTTTATCAGGCCCCGATACTGGTTGATTTTGTCCTTTATACCCAGTTATCATCTTGCACCCAATGAATGCGCACTTTCACTGCAGACAACTTCTTGATCTAAAATTAACTCGCATAATAATATATGTAAGTAGAACATGTTACACGAGATAGACGCACAATTTTCTGCTACGGCAACTTTAACTATTCGTTTAACAGTCATGCTTAAAATAAATTTAACTATTAAATTGATATAACGGGTTGAAGACAGTAATAGTCAATGTTTTGGTTACCATAACATAGTAATGTCTTAGGTTTTCACGATTATTATCCATTATAATATATATATAAATAGTCAGTGGTGTCTTGAAAATAAAATGCACCTTAACTGTACTAAATGTTACCATATAAAGTACACCCGAAAACGCATTAAAATCCAATCCATTTACAATATACAAGGGACCGAACTTAGGGAACTTACCGTTATCCGAGATCTTGGTGTTCATTTGGACGGTCAACTGCGCTTCTCAGATCATATTGATAAAATCCTTGCTTCAGCATACCGGGCCCTAGGATTTGTTATTAGGTCCTCTAAAGGTTTCAAAAATCCAATGACTACAATTATATTATATAACAGCTTTGTACGAAGTAGATTAGAATACTGTAGCACCGTTTGGAATCCAACATACCAGGTCCACGTAAATAGAATCGAGAGCATACAGAAGAGGCTGGTCCGCCACTTAGCATTCAGGTTTAGAGCTGAGTACACATTTAGATCTTACGAGGAAAAGCTTAATCACTTTAAGCTCATGTCTCTCAAATCTCGGCGTACCATTTCTGACCTAACATTTCTTTACAAGCTGCTCAATAACGGTGTTGACTGTCCAGATCTACTTAATAGGATCTGTATTAACGTGCCATACAGAATCCCGCGTTATCCGTGCTCATTACTCAAAGCTCCTCGCCACCGTACAAATCTGGGTAAACACTCGCCGATAGTGAGGTTGACGCAACAGTACAATATCATATCTGGTGCGTCAAAAGACATGGACATCTTTAATAACACTCTGGGTAAATTCAAATCTTTAATCTCAAATCACTTAAAATTCCAACAACTTTCAATGTTGACATACTCTTAATATCAAACCATCACTGATAACATAATGTAATGTAATGTCCGATCTTATTTATCACTTTGATTGTATTTGTTATAGCTATCTTTATATTTATAATTGTAATTAGTATTATATTTCTTTATAAATTCATGTTTAATATCATTATTACTAGGTCTAAATGATTTGGCGGAGATGGATGCGTGGGTCTACGATCAGACACGCTCCCTCCGCCAGAGCGGCGAAGGCGCGCCTCCAGGGGCGTTGGACAAGCTGCGGCGGCTAGCTCGGCGGCGCGCACTTGTAAAGTGGCGTCATCGCCTGCGGATGCAGTTTGCAACCAAGCGCGTCGTCGAGGCCGTCCTGCCGCTCTTTGGAGCCTGGCTCAAAAGGAGCGAGCGCGTCACCTACCGCCTGACGCAGGTGCTCACCGGGCACGGTTGTTTCGGTGCGTACCTGCACAGGATAGGACGCGAGGCCACGGCACAATGCCACCATTGTGATAGCGACCAGGACACCGCACAGCACACGCTCGAGGCGTGCCCTGCGTGGGCCGCCGAGCGGCGGATCCTGGTCGATCGGATCGGGCAAGATCTCTCTCTGCCAGCAGTAGTGTCGGCTATGTTGGCAGAGCACGAAAATTGGAATGCAGTGGTCTCCTTCTGTGAGAGCGTCATGCTCCAGAAGGAGACCGCAGAGCGGGATCGGGAGAGGGCCGATCCCGCTCGAAGAAGAAGGAGACGGCGCCGGGGTAACAACCGCCCTGGCGCCTAATTCCGATACGCCTGAAAACCCCTGCCGTTGCTATAAGGTGGGGGACCTCTGGGTTCGCGGGTGCGTAGATTGGGGAATCTGCGTGCCCACACCAAGCGACCCAAGAGAAGACGGTAGCACGCATGTGGTCACGCGCTGCCGTGGGACGCTTTGGGGGATCCTTTACAATCCCCCTGGGGGGGTGACCGCTTTACAGTCACCCTCTCCGAGATGTGCCAATAGGCGTGGCACCAGTGGGTGGCTCTAGTGTGATCATACGAGGACCTGGAGCCTCCCTTAGGTGCCGAAGATGACCGCTCCAGTGGTTTTAGCCGGTAGGAGTCCGGCATACCCCTTCGTCCTTCCCCGGGGCGAAGGAAGTTCATGATGAATTTCCACTGGGCACCAATAAAAAAAAAAAAAAAAAAAAAAGGTCTAAATGATTTAGTTTGGAATATTAATTAAAACTAAAAAGAAAGTAAAATATAAAATACTTTAGAAACTGTTTGTACCTAACCTGAACTTAGATCTATGTTTAGATTATTTTTAATACGCATGCTGTGGTCTCCTGTAATTGAGGAAGCACAGTGTCTTGTAAAATACTACTATAAGAAAACATTTGTAATGTGTATTCCTTGTTGGAGGTCCTAATAAATAAATAAATAAATAAATAATAAAACACTTTTAAACGGATTAAATCGCGTGAATTGTATATTTTTGTTTTTCCTGACGTTTCGAACACTTTACAGGGTTCGTGGTCAGGACAGTCATCCTGCGTAAGGAAAAACAAAAATCAATAATACACGCGATTAATTCCGTTTAAAATTGTTTTATTATAATACCATAACATATTTTAAGTAACTTTTTTTATACATACCATTTATCACACTAAAAATCTTCTGCATCGTGGGTACAGCTTACAGACAAATCTCACATGTACCAACACTCAGACCCGAAACAACTATTTGTTGATCATACAACTATTTGAACCGTGCGGGAACAAACCTAAGAAACGTAGAGAAGCCCATCGCTTAGCCACTGAGACAACTTCGCTGTGGCGTATTTTAAGCGGTCGACTACGAAAAAGTTACGTCGTCAAGTCATTGGCTACGATCTTTATTTATAATGTTCTCTATACTACATCCTTGACGCACCTGTGCCTGTCCCGTCTGCATTAATTACTCCACGAAGAAGCCACAGCACCAACTTTTAGTCATTGATGGTGCTGGTTCTAACGTAACATATTGAAGCCTTCATGATAGTAGAGTTTTCGCCGAAGGCTGTCGTGTACCAGTGCCTTTTCGCGGGAGGCAACGTGACACCACGCTATAGCGTAGCACGCCATCGGCGGAACGTGTTCTCTAGATTTTTAAGATAAATTGATTATTGCACCACCGATATATAGCACCACTCCATCTCCTTCCGTGGATGTCGTAAAAAGCGACTAAGGGAATCTAAACCAGAGGGATGGGTAGCAGCGTCCCTTCTGTGAAACGGTAGCCATACTGCGCTCACCAATCCGCCTGCCAAGCGTGGTGAGTATTGGCAAATACCCCCCGAAATGATGACACAGTTGTGGAATCTATGCGGAGGCTTTTGTTCAACAGTGGACGTATAAATGGCCGATATGATTGATATATGATTGAAGATAAATGCAGTAATATATGTATATCTATGGACGTCTACGTCACCGAAGAACAAATAAAAAATAAAAAAAACATTGCTTGTTACCTTCTACCTTAACAATAAAATAAAATAACCGTCTAATTTATTTCTTTCCTTCCCCGGTATACTGGCACCTAATATGCAAATAGTGGCATATTATACCGACGTGGCCCGCTCTCCCCGCGGCGGCGTCGGTCTCGATTGCTCAGTAATTAATCTCACCTCCTTGCCAGTGGCCCGCTCTCCCCTCGCTTTGTGTTAACATCGTGTCCTATTATTGATAACTCGTGATAACCGATTTTGCCGCTCTGTAATTTTAAAGGAAAATGTGTTAACAATTTTATGTGTTTTTCAATAGGTACATAACATTGCCGTGTGGTGCCCGCTACGAATAGCACCAACCCATTTCATCCTGTGGGTGTCGTAAAAGGTATGTGGCGACACCTACATCGCCAGCATACAACTGCAACTTACAGTGACATCTACTTGAATATAAATTGCCACTCTCCGATGACGTCAAAGAATCCTAAATCACACTTATAAAGTATTCGCGCGACGCTGCATATATACAGTCGCCCAACATCAATCGTTGGGCTTCGGCCCGCCAGGCATACCTTCCGCCTGGCTGGAGGATCCTCCCTTTTCTATGGAGGAACACCACACCAGCAGCTTCCTTCGAGTACATAACAACTCAACTGCGATCGCCATCCCGCCTGCCAAGCGTGGCGATTATGGTAAAACCCCAAATGAGTACACAACATATCCAGACCGGTGGTGACCTTCAGGGGAGGCCTGTGTCTAGCAGTGGATTTTATTCGGTTGAAACAAACTAACATTACGTTATATTCACTGGAAAGGAAATGGAAGATGTCGAAATTAATGTGAATGGGGATAATGCTACATATGGTCAGAAGTTATGATCATATCTTTTCAACTTTTCTTTTTTTTCATTTTTTTAAAAAGAAAACGTTGCCCCACACTAGGATTTCTCCTGTGTCGTGGGTGCGTTTACAGACATGAATTCCACATTCACAATACACCCAGACCCGGAACAACTACCTGCAGATCATACAAATATTTGTTCCGTGCGGGAATCGAACCCACGACCCGGAGCGCAGCAGCCGACTGTATCAGCCACTGCACCAAACGTGCCGTCATATGTAGCATTTTGCCTGATCTATAGCCTCCAGAGTTGTCGTCGAAATATCGTAGGGGCCCGGAAGTATACGGACTCTCAATTACTAGGTTACAGATAAAAAAATTGCCATGTAACAATGTGATATTTCTATGTCATAGTTGACGCCATCAACTTTGAGTGTAGGAAAATCTAGAGAGAAAGCTTGGATGTAATGTGAGCAATCGTGATCAACCACGTTTGCTCACTGTTTAATAATACTCGTTCATTCTGTGAATTAGAATTTGCTTTGCCCAGCAGTGGCTCATTACAGGCTAACAGTGGTTCGATTTACCGATACCGTTAATAATATATGTAAAACCAATAATTATGTACACTTAATTTGCAATAAACATTTCGATTTTGATTAGGTTTTTGAGCTGCGTGTGTAGTGTAAATACTATTTAAACTTATTTTTGTTATTGTTTTAAATCACACGGGATTTACATTGAGTCATTATTGCAAGTCTTGACTGGGGACCCCCGACCGCATAATATTTTTTATTGTTGAATTGTAAATTAAACATTACAATATTTTCAATCAATCACAACTAAATGTGTATGAAAGCAATACTTATTTATTTATTTTTATTTATCGAATGGTCGTTATCTCCCTTGTGTTATAATAGTTAAAGTCGCCTAAACTCCTCCGACTTGGCTTAACGACACCAATCGGGATCGAAAACGGTCACTTATCCAAAGAGAGACCGCGCCAAGTGTTGCTTAACCTCACCAAGTGATTACCAATCAGTGAGTGCAACTGGCTGTGAGTGCCTCAACAAAAAAGGAATATTTCATGAGTATAAAATAACCAATATCTATAATACAAGGCACAGAGATTATACAAATAAAATAATGCGGTTAGAATTGAATATGGAACTTGTTAAGTACCTTGGACAAAGGTATGGGAAAACTGACCTGACGTAGCCAAAGAACTGATCAAATCTTGGGCAAAGAAACTGGATTAGTGGTATAGCACCCTTACCTCTAAAAGTTTTGTCAGCACCAATCATGCGATATATCTACAAATATATTAAAATACTAGCTGTGCCGTAAACCGTATAATTTTAAAGAAATTGCATTACTTCGTCATAGATAGTGGACGTATACCTGTAATAAATATTGGATTTCATTGGTTTTAATTTGTTGGCGCGGAACCCTAATTGTAGTTTCTAAAATAAAAGTAGCATAAGTTACTCCTTATAACATCAGATGTCTGCCATTGAAAATCCAGTCAAAATCGGTCCGGCCGTTTTGGAGATTAGCTGGAACAAACAGGCAGACAGACGGACAGACAGACAAAAATATATAAGTTGATTTTTTGTTGCTAGGAACGTATATACTTTTATATGCATTTAATAAAAAGCTGTTTCTTTGACATTACAAACAGATAGTTCAATTTTATTTATTAATGTAGATTAAATAATTTCGTAATTGGGTATCTACAGTTCACACGACAATTTTCAGAAGAAAATGTTGCTCTGTGGAATAATATTATATCTCGTAAGTCTACAATCTAGAGAGAAGCTGCTCGCAACGTGGTACAGCTCCATGTGGACGCGAAATGTCTTAATATAAAGGAATCGAAGCGTAAGTGCGAATAGCCGCCAGCCGCCCGCCGCACGCAATCAAACCGCAGTAAAATCGCAGCGCACTGATAACTGCCTTCAGACGGTGGCACAAAGGGCGCAAATGTTTAGATAAAGAAATATTATGTTTAAGTTAGATGCACTGATTCAATAAAATAATGGAAGGTACTTAATATCTTGTTTGTTCTTTATTTTCCCCACTGTTCCTCATATTAGCTCATTTTGGATTTTCAGCCAGCAGTTTCAGTTGCTAAATGCTTTGACAGAATGGAAGAGATTTTACTTAAGGATTTCATACTTAAACGGTCTTGGTTCAGTTGCAAGAACTCTATATTTAGATAAACAAAGTAGAGGGAACTTTAATACTGATTCTGTCCGTGCGATGTGTGGATTTAGAATATGGCACTACATCACTTCCTCCTTGGGATGTCATAATAGGTGGCTATGGGACTCTTACCCGGAGAGATGGGCAGCAGCGTCCCTTCTGTGAATCAGCAGCCATTATATAGTTATCAACCCGACTGCAAAGCGTTTTTATTTCTTGGTTTCCAGTGGAAATTCTGCATGAACTTCCATCGCTCCGGGGAAGGGGGAAGACGTACACCGGACTCCTACCAGCTAAAACTACTGGAGCGGTCATCTTCGGCACCGAAGTGGGGCTCTACGTTCTCGTAAGATCACATTGCAAAAACCCTGGTGAGTACTTGTAAACTCCCCAAATGACAGCACAGCAAAAAACCGGCAACTAACGGTTGGCATGGTCATTAAGGAAATCTATGGAGAGGCCTTTGCTCAACAGTGGACGTCTTTTGGCTGATATGGTGATGATTCTCCATCAATCCAGTACGATATATAATGAATAACATATCATGTTCAGCAGTGGAAGTTTACGAGCTAATATGTGTAAAAACCTTAATATCCATATGCGATAGACCCTTAAAGAGTTCTTCTGGACTAGGCTTCTAGGTCATCATCATTATTTCAATCGAATAGGCCTCCCCTAAAGATCACACAACGAGCGGTCTGGGTGTGTTGTGTGCTCATTGGGGAGGTTGCCATTATCGACCCGCTTGGCAGGCGGATTGGCTTCCAGGTAAAAATATAAAATACTATAAAAAAAGTTGACTATAGGGACATGCGGCGTTAATTCTTATCTGCACATGCGGTTTTCCTGGAAACAAATTTTATCTGCATTGTTTGTATTGGATAGCTGTCTTAAATAATTTTTTTTGTGCATATTAAATTTGTAACATGTTGTTTAAAAAAGAAAATCATCAAAAAGACCTAGCCCTGAGTTTCTTTCGGCATTTCTTCTCAGATGTTGTCATGTAGCGAAATACCTCCATCACTGTAGTGATGACATGACATTTAAAAGTGTCTGTAAAAGGACTTAGTTACTGAATAAATGATAGAACTGAATTGAATTTAATCGCCGTGACACTAAGGTGTATGCTCCTAGTGTGCCTCAACAATCGCAGAGCATTTTTCATATCGGGCGCAATACTCAAGTCGGCGAGTGATTTATGGAGCGTTCGGTGGACATATGAGCTGGGCCGCAGATGACGGCGGCCGCATGTGACGCCGAGGTGCTGCCGCCAACTTGACGATTTTATTATAGCCTTGTGCTTTTCACACAACTCTGGTATTTTTGAAATCAATTTTCTTTTACCTGTATCTCTACCTACCTGTATCTTTAATTACCGATTTTTTTTTCTTCATGGATCATCTTCTGGGCTTATCTCATATTATGAGGTCATTCTGTTATTGTCGGTTAGTTTAGGCTTGCTAATGACCGTAACCGTGTGGTGCCGGCTCAGAATACCACCACCCCATCTCCTCCCGTGGGTGTCGTAAAAGTCGACTAAGGGTTTAGCCGGAGGATGGGCAGCAGCGTCCTTCGAGTATATTCAAAATTCAACTGCGATCACCAACCAATATGGCCAAACCCCCCAATGAGCCCACAACACACCCATATCGATCGTTGCGGTGATCCTTGGGGGAGGCCTGTGTCCAGCAGTGGACTTCATTCGGCCGAAATGATGAATGAGTCATTTAAATTTAATAATCAGTTCAGATTGACACACTAAAGCTAGGGAAATTACTTGGCATAAGATAATAAATAAGTAATATCTCGAGGAGACAAGCAGCAGTGTGGTGCCGCGCAGGACTAGGCCTGGGTAGCAGTACAATTGTTATGGGCAGGCGTGACGGTTGCCATCAGGCGAATGACTTGCTCGTATCTTCACTGGGTTGTATAAAAAATACCTCTAAACATGTATCAACTACATACCCATCATATCAGCCAAAGGACGTCTAATGCTGAACAGAGGCC
The DNA here is from genome assembly GCA_947459985.1 of Diloba caeruleocephala. NCBI lineage: Eukaryota > Metazoa > Arthropoda > Insecta > Lepidoptera > Noctuidae > Diloba > Diloba caeruleocephala. Next base: position 28,502,585 of record OX381612.1, on the reverse strand, counting down.
TTCGTCACAGATTTCCACAAGGCCTGATCACATGCCGTCCGCATCCAACGACTCCCAGCGACCATCGCCAGGTCGTCCATCGACCTCGTTGGAGATCGTCCCACGTTGCGTTTTCCGGTGCGCTGTCTCCACTCGAGAACCTTTTACCCCAATGGCCATCAGTTCTACGAGCAATATCCCCGCCGATTGCCACTTCAGTTTACTAATCCTTTCAGCTATGTCGTATACCTTCAGTTCTTCTACGGATCTCCTCATTCCTGATTCGATCTCGTAGAGACATACCAAACATGAAATACTACTTACTCATTACACTTATATTATCAATCTCACGATCACGTGAAGGTGCTTATTGCAGATGCTCTTCCGCGAGGATACTACTCATAAGCGTGGGCAGCGGTGCGATATGTTTCTGTTACAAATATTCTGTTTTAGAGCTCACGTCCATCTGTGGGTTAAGATAAGCTGAGATCGTAGAATTCTTTTAAGGAAGCTCTAGATTTAATATAAATACTACTTTCTTGCTTACTTTTCTAAATAAACGAATGTAATATATATTTATGAATATTTATCAGTTTCGATCCTTTCTAGCAGGCAAGTTTGTGAACGCAGAATGGTTGGTGTTCAACAGAAAGGACGCTGCTGCCCATCTTGTTGGTTTGGAGTCACCTTTTACGATATCCATTGGAGGAAATAGAGTGGTGCTATATTTTTAATCCACACGGAACGTGAGCGACGTTTTTTTAAACGTTAGAGGGAAGGAACTGACCCGGCCCATGACTCCACCGCAGGCAGTGACATCTGAGGGAGCATGACGAACTTGCTGCCAAATACCTTCAAACCAATAACTATATATCTAATTACGAGGTCACTAGTTAACCGCATGACAATTCTTAGCGCAGGTTTAGCAAAAGATAAAGTATGTCAACTGAAGTAGAGTATGACATATTTCGCTCTACCCTCATGATAACCGGCCTGTAGAATGTATTCCTTCGTTCATAACAACAGTAGGTAACAGATAATTATCAGATGGTGCGTCCGCTGTCCGCTGCCCCTCTCTGCGACATACATCACACGCACTGACTGATAACTGTTCTTAGTGAGGACGTCGTGCGAGACATAGGCGAACAGCGGGCAAGTATTAACTTCTTTCCTTAGATATGTCACTGATATACCATCGACACATTCTTCAGAGATGTTTATGGAAATGGTTAATGAAGCTTTCCGTAGTTGCTAAATTTAAGGATGGGCAGCATTTGTGTGTGTGTTACGAATAATTGATATCAGTTCGATCTATTTCACCGATGGAACTCTGTCTGCAGTGTGTGTGTGTGTGGTGTTCTTCTTTTTTATGTAACACAAAAACCCGATCACTGATAGATATTTCTTTCGAGGTGCTATCATATTTATCTTCGTCAACATGTTAAAGATAAAGATATTTTTATTCATGTAAAACCATTTACATTACAGTCAGACTTTAGTCGCCACGTTCCAAGGTGTAGGTTTCCAATAGAGAAAAACGGGCAATAGACTCCATGTTAACTCTTTGTAAATCAAAATTGTTTTGTTACATTATTAAACTACATTGTTCTTGAAATGAAGGTTATCTGAGGACAATGTACGAGAAAAGAGTCTAAATTACATCAAGTCTACACTAAACAAGCCAGATTTTAATGTTTGTGGCTTCATGGCTGTATTGAGCTGACCATTCCCACCAGACAGCACTCGTTCGCGAGCATGACGCATGCATCAGCGTTACTTAGCTCAACCATATTGTTATATTAATTATTGTTATTAATAACTATTGTTGACTTCAGATCCTCGACACAGTTACATGAAATCCTGCGTATTCTAGGTTCCTCGGCCTACGCTCATACCTTGCGCCTTCCAACTCCAGGCCTAAGGGTCCTCGGAAAAACTCCCTCTTTACCTTCCACTAAAACTAGTAAATAGTGGGATTAACCGTTCGCATAAATCAAGCCGGCCGACCGCCGCCACCGACCTGGGTGATACGCATCTCGGCATCCAACCTGTTCACTTCCAGTCAGTTGATAGCGGACCGTATCTGATCCAAAGTTTTCTTATTAGTGGCGCTGCGATTATTGGCGGTTTGAATTGTCGGTTGTTATTCGTGTGTCGGGTATTAGAGGAAGATAGAACGTAGTAAGATGTGGTGTAGATTGCTTTTATAATAATAATAATAATAAACCCCTCTGGGCAAACGTTATCTCACCATGGGATAAGGTAATCCTGGAGGGCAGATTAAAGTAGCTGCTTGATTTCTTCATACTTTATGATAAAAAAAAAAGTATGTCATAAGAAAAAAAAAAAAGTATATTAAGTAGCTTACAGAACGCAGGGCAGTTTGTGGCGAGCTGAATGTGAGTGGCGACACTGCGTATCCGAATGCTCCAGAGAGTCGGTCAGGGCCTCGTCTCCGCTTGCCTTTATTGGTTGGTTGGAGTGGAACCCCATGAGTGCCCGCAGGATTTTCAACTCTGGCTTGCCTTAGTTGGCCGATCAGAGGGGGGCTGCCAGAGCTATATGCTCGGGGGTGGAAGTGTCTAATGGCGTAATAACGGGGAAACCCGCTCCGAGTCTTCGAGACGCGCGATGGTGAAACCGGTGCCGCACCTCTCTACACCCCTAGCCGCTCACACCGGTGTTGCTCCTTGTCGCCTGTAGTGGTGGCCATTTAGGGGGCCCATGTTGTGAGTGGCGAGTCACCGTCTGCCACAGAATTTCACGATCAAAGTTGAAAGGCAGACGCCGTTGTTCCCGTATTTATTAGTCTTTTTATTCCATGTAACACCCATTGCCATAGACCTTATCGTTATAGTTTCCATCTCATACAATAGCCTTACACCACCGGGGACAATCCATGACTTCATTTTATAGTGCAACCATGGAGAGTCCCCGGTTAGTGTCCCATTACATTTTAGATTAAAATTCTCTAAAGGGCCTCTGCGTGTTGGACCTATGTCCCCGCGTAAGCCTGTCAAAAGTCCGGGTTCCCCCTTACAGGGGATATAAACCCGTGAAAAGAGAGACATGTAAATAATAATAATAAATAAATAATTTTTATTTCAGTGCACACAGAACTGTACATCCATAGGTTGTTAGTAGCACTTATAACTATGTTAGTAATTTAGTTTTATTTAATATTAAACATGGCAACTCTGGCTACATGAACAGAATTCCAGTGCCTCACTAGTGGGCAGTCAACCCTATCTAGTATGGTCTTTAGAAGGCTGCTGGTACTGTCCCGCACGCGACGCATCAGGGAGGCTACTCTTTTCCGCACTATTGCCCCGAAGCAGGCCGTACTGGCATCAGCAAACATACCTGATGCGCTGCAAAAACGAGGGAGCCCCAACAGCATCCTAAAACCGTTATTGTACAGAACCCGTAGGGCATTGAAAGATCTTTGCGTATAACGGACCCACAGGCTGCAGGTATAAAATGTCTGACAATAAGCTTTAAAAAGACCTATTTTGACATTATTTGTACACCTTGCAAACCTACGAGCCAGCATATTGCATCTTACTGCCAATGCCCTACGTTCCCGCTCAATATCCAGGTCATCCGACAGGTCCTCGGTGACCCAGTGCCCCAGGTATTTGAATTTTGTGACTCTACTTAGAGGTACTCCTCCTAGCCTGACCGGTGGAACAGTTTTAGGTGTTTTTTTACCTGCCTTCAGTACAAGTAGTTCACTCTTCTTGCAGTTATACCTGAGACCATGGGCCTCCGCGTACCTCTCACATATTTCTATCAACCGGTTGAGGGCCTTAACGGATGGGCTCAGCAGCACCATGTCATCTGCGTAACTGATGTTGTTTACACATATACCGTCTATTGAACAACCAACTCTGGTGCCGCTGAGCTCATCTATCAGTCCATTCACATATAGGTTGAAGAGTCGAGGTGAAGTCAGGCCTCCCTGCCTCACCCCACACTCCAGCCTATACTCTGCAGAGCATGAGCCCGCCCACTTAACATTATTAGTTTGGTTGCCATACCAATATCTTAATATATTAACTATGTCCTTCGGCGCATTAGTTTCACCCCCAAGTTTATCCCATAATACGTCGTATGAGACCAGGTCAAATGCCCTCGACAAGTCCAAAAAACAGGCGTATATAGGCGTTTTTCTTGTAAGATAGTACTGGACAGTATGTTTGAGCCGCAATATTGCAGTTTCTGTGGATTGCCCAGTTCTAAAACCAAACTGAGCGTCGTGCAGATAATAAAGATTAAAGATTAAAGATATAAGAATAAAGATTTATAATAATCGGTTTTTATTTTGTTCATGATATTTTTCCAGCAAATTTCACATTTTATCGGTAGGTTACTTACAGCGAGGTTTGGGATCTTTTACAATCATCCCTGAGAGTACCTGTGGGCGGTTTTTTTACAGTCGCCTCCCCTGTGCCAGAAGGGGTGATCGGTCTACAGTCATCCCCTCCGTGATGTGCCTAAAGGCATGTTACCAATGGGCGGGTCTAGTGTGATCTCACGAGGACCCAGAGCCCACCTTCGCAGCCGATTATGACCGCTCCAGTGATTTAGCCGGTAAGAATCTGGCATACCCCGTCGCCCTTCCCCGGGTTGGGAAGTAGAATTTGCACTGGATACCAATAAAAAAAAGGTGTATAATATTAATGTATATTATATTGTAATAATATTTAAAATATGTTTCAATCTTTCTGTTCCTTGATAGATTTAAATGTGGGTGTGGTAGTCAGTGTTATAAGTAATAGGTCTTTACCAATGAAATTGTTGTCTTGTACGAAATAACGTATAGTATTTTTATCCCTATCTTTCTTTTAATTTTTTATTAAAGTTATCACCCATACGATCGATCCATCTCTGCCAACGCAGTGGCAGTTAATTGATGCCCTTGAAGAAATCAGATGGATGGGAGGCGCCAAACTCTAAAGACCTAATATCTAACCTCTATAGTACAATTTCCGAGATCAATTAATTTGAAATGAACATTAAAATTTGAGTGACAAGCGGTCGCATAAGCTGAGCAACACGGGCGACTTCTCCACCTCATTCCTCTTTCACAAATGAGTGTCGTTCGTATGCGGCTGATGTGAACATGTCTTTATTTAATCCACTGCACGATATTAATACCGAGGGAAACTGGTGGACGGTTTATCAAATACGTTATAAGGAGTTTTGATGAGAGACCGTTGAAAAATGAAATGTTGGTGATGATGAAGTAAGTGGAACAATATGTTGTACCTAATATGTTCTTCATATGAAATAATATTATTGATATATCGATTTCAAATACCGTTATAAGAAGTTTTTTGGCCTCGTTTGATCCTTAATTGAAATGATAATTTTTTGCTAATTGCTTCCAACTTTACAGGTGGCTTATATACTCATATACATACGTACTCATCATATCAGGCAAATGACGTCCACTGCTGAATAAAGGATTTCCCACAAGGGCCAGTTATATACCACCCACGACTTCACCACCTTTTTGATTTTAATAATAAGTACATATATGAAACTCAAATCAATGTCTCTATGACGTCGACTAATAATAGCTCCACCCCATCTCATGCCTTGGGTGTCATAATAGGTGACAATGAGATAAGCTGGAAGATGGGCAGTAGCGTCCTTCGCGTATCTTACAATACGCGCAATATTAGTTGGCCGGACTGAAGTGAGACACTCCGAACGGTTTTATAGGCGTTTTATATACGAAGCTAACTAAGATTGCACATATTGATTTTTGGATTGCGATTGCCAATCCGCGTGCAAAGCGTGGCCATTATGGTAAAATCACCCCTCAATGAGAACACAAAACAACCTAGACCAGCCGTTTGGGAGGCCTTTGTCAGCAGTTGCCTTTGCATGGCCCTTTTCTCACGATGAGAAAGGTTAGGCCTTAGTCCACCACGCTGGCCTAGTGCGGGTTGTTGGACGAATGATAATATACTTAAAACATACTTAGAATCACTTAGGCAAGATTACTTTTCAAGTAAAGTGTAAGACATCTCAAGGACATTCAATAATCACTTCATGGTCGTACAGTACCAAATCATAAAGGGCGCTCCAAAAAAGTCCAATTGCACTTAAAAACTCAAACGCACCCAAGCAAGTGCATATACTTGATAGCGAAAAAGCCTGGTCACCCACATACAGGATGTCCAGTAAATAGCATGACATACTGCAGGGGTCAGAGCTTGGGTCAATACCTACCAAAAAAACACAATATATGATCAGCAAAATCTTTCGGATTTACAGTAGTACAAAATTTCAATAAGAAAATTGTACTATGAAAATAAAATTAAAAATTGTATTTCTTGAAAACACTTTAGTTTTTAATAGAATAAAGACTTATCAATGAGTAAAGTAACTATTCACAAATTTTGATCGCAGATTTTGCTGAACATTTATTGTGTTTTTTTGGTAGGTATTGACCCAAGCTCTCACTCCCTGCAGTATGTCGTGCTATTTACTGGACACCCTGTATATCTGTGGTGTTATTCCACACGCCAACACGGCTAACACCATCGATGTGTGCGTGCACTGAAGTGATTGTCCGCGCATACATCTGGTGTTCGAAGTATATTGCCATGAGCGCCACGGTCGCATGCCGCGGCGATCCATCGCCTGCGCTCATGAATAATTATGGAGCTGATATTCGTATGCAGATGGTTAACGTAATAGAATTCTTCGGTAAGTGTTATTTGAAAGAGCATATTGATGATCACGGGTAAATTTCACCTTCATTTAAAATTTCATTTCTTTTAATGTTAGTTTCTTATATTTAATATTATGACATTGACTATAAGTTATTGTTAATATTATATGCCGTGTGGTGCCGGGTTAGAATACCACCACCCCATCTCCTCCCGTGGGTGTCGTAAAAGACGACTAAGGGATTAGCCAGAGGATGGGCAGCAGCGTCCTTCGAGTACATTAACAACTCAACTGCGATTGCCAACCCGTCTGCCAAGCGTGGCGATTATGGCAAACCCCCCCAATGAGCCCACAACACATCCATATCGGTCGTTGTGGCATCTTTCGGGGAGGCCTGTGTCCAGCAGTGGACTTCAATCGGCCGGAATGATGAACATTATATTATAAAATTCATACGAAACTGTAAATGTGTGAGAATCGTGTAGCCATTGATGTTATTTTTAGTACTAATATTGATTGTCTTTGGCCTGGCTGTATTGGTCTGTCATACTCACTAAAATGTCTTGCTGGCGGTGGCGTTGTGTATCGGGTCGTTCGGTTCCCTACAATATGGTTGAGCTAAGCGATGCTGATGCATGCGTCATGCTCGTGAACGGATGCCGTCTGTTGGGACTGGGCAGCCGTTAACTGCCACGGCAAATAATTTATTATTATAATAGTATTGTGGTATGTTCCATCTTTACACATTGTCCTACATTTTTCTCGATATATGTATTACAATAATTTGTATCAATCAACATTGTAATCTCAATTATTTTAAAAGAGTATCCGTGGAGTTTCTTGCCGGCTCTTCTCCACGAGATCAACTATTTGGAACCGTGGAATTTAGATTCTGACGTTTCATAAGTGCCAATATTTGGTTTATTTGAAATAAAAAACTTTGAATTTTTTATTTATTTATTTATTCATACAGATACCTTAATGCTAACAGACAGGTCCTTACGCAATAAGTGATGATTACATTATTTATGGATTGTCAGAGTAAGTAGTACAAAACTTAACTTAATTGATTATGTACATAATATAAATGTGTAAAAATAAAATGGTATAAATAATGGGTTTCAAAAACTGTAACAATAAAATTGTAAAATTGTAACTGTAAAAATGAAATAATTTAAAATTATTAAAAAAAAAACATTCTAATAAATTATAATTATGATAAAATTAATTGCATTAATGTAAAAAAAAATTGAATTTGAAACAATATTTCAACTTTTTTTAACCACGCATTGATTTAATTGGTCACATTGAAAGTCGATTTGTAAGATTCAGGACGTAAGAGCATTAGTGTCAAACATCTAATCCAAATTATGTTCTTCCCAGTGGGTCTTACGACCTTTTTTTATTGGTGTCCAGTGGAAATTCCACATGGAACTTTCTTCACCCCGGGGAAGGGCGAAGGGGTATGCCGGACACTGGAGTGGTCATCTTTGGCACCGAAGGGGGGCTCCAGGGCCCCAGGTCCTCGTAGGGGTGACTGTGAAGTTATCTACAGATATTCAAGGCATCGTATAATTATTATATTCGCGCATATTCTACTCTGAAAGATCCATTGCACCTGGCTTGACTAGTACGAATACTGAAATAAAATAAACATAACAAACACTAAATGCAGTCACAAGAAAGCACTAACAAAACAGATTTGCATCCCGCGTCGATTGATGCATCATAAAGATGCACTTTATTTGCAATTCACCCATGCAGGCATTAAAATGAGTCCGAAATTAACACAGTTGTGGGAAAAGCAGGATCAAGATAGAACGCGTGTAAAACTGCTGCCAGACATTACAATATGGAAACAAATGTATCTTTACATATAAAAAGTGAAACTGACCGACTGACATACCAACACACAGCCTAAACCACTGAGGCTAGAAACTTGAAAAACATATATTTAGCTTTTTCGTTGAAAATAAAGGAGTGTTTCAGTATTTTTGATAATTTAACCCTTAAGGGGGTGAACTTTTGTATGAAAAATCTGTCAGTATTGAAGTTTGTTCTGTGAAAAATAATAAAATAAAGCAATACGTGTTTGAGTGTTTAAAATAATATAATATAAATATACAGTTTTTAAAACATATAGTAGTAACTACAGTAGGTAAAAAAGCTTTTTGCTCTATCAACTTATAAAGAAAGTAGCTCACATGATAAATGAAATATAATTGTATTCTCTCTCAATGTACACCGTTCAGAACAACATCAAAAGTAACTCAATGCCCACTAGAAATTTCTCTTGAATATTCAATCTGTTGAACAATATAATTATATGGAATTCTCTGAAAAGTATAACAATTCAACCCGGACGCTCGCAGTACAATTAGGGCCAGATCACTTTCCATCTAAGACGGCGATTCTTGTTATTTTTCCCTTGGCTTTGTCCTCTGACGGGAAAGGGAGCCAAGAAGCCGGAGAAGAAGACAACACAGGATAAAACACAGAATACCTGCTCGGAACAATGTTTGATAACTTGCAGATGATGAATTTTACCATATTTTGTCTGGTTTGCCGTGTAGTTCAGGGTGGAGAATAAGCGCTCTCTAAATGTGGTTAGCGTAAATGCAACAATGGGATTCTGCCAAGAGGATGCTTAATGGCCTCATGTGCACTAATAATATATACAGTATGTACACTGTGATCAACAAGTCAAGCGTGGTAATGATAGCAATATTTAGTGTCAACTGTAGCAGCATTTATGAAAGCCCAAGTCCAAACGTGGATGAATACGGATTGGTTTATCATGTGTCTATATCAAAGAGCGATCTAATGTGGTTTCGGTGAAACGATCTATTGACAGAACACAGTTATGAAGAATAAATTATTTATAAAAGAACGATCGACCATCGAATATTCGTTCGTTAATCGTGGATTCAGTAAACTTTTGTAATCATAGTCCAATGGGAATGTTGACTACAGTCGCAGATACCACATGTTTTAGCAATATTAGTGAACTTAGTCCCACCTTTTTGTGTCATGCTATATTAAGCGCAGATAAAACACAAATTATCTAGATCACGAAAAAATTATATGCTAAGTAAAAGTAAAAAAAACCTCTCCGATTCTGTAAAACAGAGATAGACAATCGGTGATTTCATTCCTACTGCTGCTAAGATATATTTTTTATATCTTCCACCTTCGGTTTGATATACCTTCCACGATACCTTGTACAGATCGGACCTTCTGTACTCAACTGCTTTGTGGAACGGGAGGGTAGGGTGGCTCGTTAATTAGAAGGAGTATTTTATTAAGGCCAATTTGTCGGGAATACCTGGCTGATTGCTGAGGATTGTGAGGAGGCGATTTGTTTGAATTTTTTTAGCGGCGTTCCTGAAGCTAGCCACTTTTCATTTTGGTAAGAGTGTGTACTTATTTGTACTCTGTACAATTCATAGGTATATTTTGTCAGAAGCCTCTTAGCCATTGCGTCATTAATTGGTGCTCAGCTTACTATTTCTACATAAAGATAAAGGTAAAAGATAAAAGTATTTTTTATTCATGTAAAACTATTTATAGGCACTTATGAATAGTCAAGACTTTAGTTGCCGCGTTCCAATGTGTAGATTCCTATGGAGAAGAACGGACAAGAAACTCCGTGGTTACTCTTTTTAAATCATATTGGTACAATGTTTTTTTTTAATACAATGTTCTCGAAATTATGGTAATGTGAGGACAATGCAGGAGAAAAGAGTCTAAACTTCTTAAAAAGTTGACACTAAACAAGCTTGATTTTAATATTTACTAGAGTTTTCGATTCAATTGCCATGACAGCATTAAGATGACCAATCCCAACAGACGGCACTCGTTCACGAGCATGAGGCATGCATCAGCGTCACCCAGCTCAGACATTCTGCAGGGAAACTTAGCGACCCGACACACAACGCCACCATAAGCAGGACACTTGAGTGAGCATGACATACCTAAACTACCAGACAAATTACACGTCATCATAATTTACTACACAACGGTTCAACGGTTGGTGCAGCGGCTAAGCACTCGACTTTCTATGCTACGTGTAGCGGGTTCGATCCCCGCACGGGACAAATATTTATATGATTTACAGACCGTTGTTTTGGGTCTGGGTGTTCGCGTATGTGAGATTTATGTCTGTCAACTGTAACCCCCGACACAGAAGAAATCGCAGTGTTTGGCAAAGTTTAAAACAAATACTACATTACGAACAGATTTATATTACTGCTAACGTTATCACCTTCACCAGGTCGTATATCCATCTGCTGATATTTTGCGAATCTGGAAGCCTGGAGGAGGACTATCGAAGGAGAAATGCAAGTGTTGGACATAGTTTCTCTTTTAGAAGTGAAACTTCTTTTGGGATGGTGTGAATTGGATATTATGAAACGAAAACGAGTAACGAAAGAGAGACAACTATAAATGTATTTATAGGGTTTAGGCTGTGAGAGAATGAGATGAAACACGTTTTTATAGTTTCCCTATTCCCTATTGCCGATCAATCGCTCTCTCTCTCTGTTTACCACCTCCATAGCTATCTCATTCTCTTACAAATTAACCAATATACAGAGTTTCACTTCTACCGCGTGTGAACTCACACTCGACAATATTTACTTAAATTATCTAGTGATACTTCATTTGAGTTACAATACGTGTGGTGTCTGATGTAGTACCGATACCATGTGATGTACGGATTAAGAATATAGCACCACTCCACCTCCTCCCGTGGATGTCGTAAAAGGTGACAAACGGCCGAATACTGAAACGCCATTGAATATTAAGTCCCGCTTTAAGGCCGTAAGAGGAATGTGCAGCAGCGTTCCTTCTGTGGAACAGTAGCCAATCAGCGGTCACTAGCCCGTCTGTCAAGCGTGGTGAGTACGGGCAAATCACCTCCCCCCTCAACCCCTCCTCCCGCCCAGCCCCCGAATAACGACACACAGTGTGTAACCGGTCATCTATAGGATAAGTCTTTGTTCAGCAGTGGACGTATTTTGGCTGATATGATGACGATATTGAATGATTATTTAAAACTTTTTGTATTGAGATCGGTATAAAATTAACTATTAAAATATCAATATCATCATTTCGGCCGAATCAAGTCCACTGCTGGAGGCAGGCCTCCCCCAAAGATTACCACAACGGTCGATTTGGGTGTGTTGTGTGCTCTTTTAGCGTGGCGATTATAGCAATACCCCCCGTATTGCTATAATCGCCACGCTTGGCAGGCGGGTTGGCGATCGCAGTTGAGTTGTTAATGTACTCGAAGGACGCTGTTGCCCATCCTCCGGATAATCCCATAGTCACCTTTTACGATACCCATGGGATGAGATAGGTTGGTGCTATTCGTAGTCGGGACCACACGGTAATATCAATATGACTAAGTGTAGCCATACCACACAAAATTAGTCACATTATTTTAATTGCATAACATATTAATTAAAGTGCCATAATTTACTTACATTACGCATTATTGTGATCCTGTTTGGCTACCTTTGTACATTGGTACGTACCTACTTATATGACATAAGTAGTATAAATAGACTGAATCAACCTTGGCTAAAGAGGTAATTGTTAGAGACATGACCGGCCTAATAAAACCGAAGATTGAATGGATCGAGGAACTCGTCCGGCCGAAATTAATAAGCAATCTAATTCAAAATATTAAAACTTCGAATTTGATCTGTTTCTGCGTTATAAATGCAAGGTATTGTTGTTTTTTTTTTCTAATTACTTTGCCCCGCACTAGGATTTTCTCTGTGTCGGGAGTGCGCATACAGACACAAATTCCACACACAATACACCCAGACCTGGAACCTGCAGATCATACAAATATTTGTTCCGTGCCCGAGTCGAACCCGCGATCCGAGCGCTGCTGACTGTATCAGACACCGCACCAACCTTGCCGGCATTATTAATTTCGGCCGTTAACTACTTGCGTTTCATCATTTCGGCCGAAATAAAGTCGACTGCTGGACATAGGCCTCCCGCAAAGATCACCATAACGACTGGTTTGAATATGTTGTGTGCTCTTTGGAGGGTTTTGCCATAATCGCCTCGCTTGGCAGGCGGGTTGGCGATCGCAGTTTAGTTTTAATAAAAATAAAATGTACTCGAAAACGCTGCTGCCCGCCCTTCGGCTAATCCCACAGTCGCCGTCTACGACACCCACGGGATGAGATGGGTTGGTGCTATTCTTAGTCGGTACCACACGACAATTAGTATTTTATATTATTTACTGACCGTAAATGAACGGCGAGGTTAAACAACATTTGGCGCGGTTAGTCAATGGATGCGTGACCCAATGGTGGTATAAACTGAGGGTCTCCGTGGTTCAAAGAGTACGTAAGGTCGTATTAGACCCCGTCGGAGGCTTTTAGGTAGCTTGAATAACTCTCATTTCGGCCGAATGAAGTCCACTGCTGGACACAGGCCTCCCCAAAAGATCACCACAACCACAGATATGGATGTGTTGTGGGTTCATTGGGGGGTTTTGCCATAATCGCCACGCTTGTTGAATAACTCTGACAAAAGGAAAAAGAAAGGAAGATTTTCACAACTGTGTCATCATTTTGAGAGGTATTTGCCAATACTCACCACGTTTGGCAGGCGGGTTGGTGGGCGCAGTATGGCTACCGTTTCTCAGAAGGGACCCTGCTTCCCATCCCTCTGGCTTAGATTCCCTTTGGCGCCTTTTACGACATGCACGGTAGGAGATGGAGTGGTGCTATATTCTTAATCCGGACACCACACGGAATATAATAAATTGTCCTCTATGCGTTCCTAAACCATTGATCGGATTGTAATGAAATGTTGTACAGTTTTGTTTCCAATTAGGTGCAAGTTTCTATGAAAAAGAAAAAAGCTAGTTGAAAATACAGGTAAAGTTAATGCTACTCCTAAATATGGTGATATATTAATCCGGACACCACACGGAAGATTTAGTTTCACATTATTATGTAACAATATCAGCCAAAGTCAATTAGATCAGTTATTAATTAGTGCTTCTCATTTTACCTGATCTCTATATAATAAGCAATCCATACCACCGCGAGTCAGGAGTGGGCCGTATGTACCATCTCAGTATAATCTACAGCTATAGCTATCAATAGTAGTGTAGTGGGGAGGTGAATCATGCGCGCGCGCCGTTCCCACGTCTGCGCGCGGGCAATTGGTCGAATTGACCGGTATGCGACGCCGCCGTTGTTGACCCCGCCGAACCGTTAATTATCGTCCACCTAACTGCGTGCATGTGTGGAGTCGACGCTAAATCATTTGTCGCTATGTTTGGGTGGTTGTGAGATGAAGAGGCGAATTCAATTCAATTCTTTATTGCATTCCATAAGTTTTTTTTCTAAAACAGATTGTAGGTTTATGTCTATAGACCAATTATGGGCCCTGTTGGGCACCGCATAGTTAATTTGGAGAGAGGAAGAGTATTAATAATAAATTGTAATTAAATTTATCGATGAATTCTTTTATGTTAGTAGCTTTAGCTAAGCATTTTTTTGTTAAATGCAAAAATATTAAATTTGTTTTCATTTTTTATGACATTTGGTAGCTTGTTATATATTTTTATAGACATCAATTCAATTGCATGAAATTGGATATAATAATAACCCCTCTGGGCAAACGTTATCTCACCATGGGATAAGGTAATCCTGGAGGGCAGATTAAAGTAGCTGCTTGATTTCTTCATACCTTATAATAAAAAAAAAGTATATCATAAAAAAAAAAAGTATATTAAGTAGCTTACAGAACGCAGGGCAGTTTGTGGCGAGCTGAATGTGAGTGGCGACACTGCGTACCCGAATGCTCCAGAGAGTCGGTCAGGGCCTCGTCTCCGCTTGCCTTTATTGGTTGGTTGGAGTGGAACCCCATGAGTGCCCGCAGGATTTTCAACTCTGGCTTGCCTTAGTTGGCCGATCAGCGGGGGGCCGCCAGAGCTATATGCTCGGGGGTGGAAGTGTCTAATGGCGTAATAACGGGGAAACCCGCTCCGAGTCTTCGAGACGCGCGATGGTGAAACCGGTGCCGCACCTCTCTACACCCCTAGCCGCTCACACCGGTGTTGCTCCTTGTCGCCTGTAGTGGTGGCCATTTAGGGGGCCCATCTAGTGAGTGGCGATTCACTGTCTGCCACAGAATTTCACTTTAAAGGTTGAAAGGCAGACGCCGTTGTTTCCGTTTTTCTTAGTATTGAATCCATTTAGCACCCATTGCAATACCTTATACTTGTAGTTTCCATTTCATACAATAGTTTCATACCTCTGGGGACAACCTGAGACTAAATTTTTTAGTGCATCTATGGAGAGTCCCCGGTTAGTGTCCCATTACATTTTAGATTAAAATTCTCTAAAGGGCCTCTGAGTGTTGGCCCATGTCCGCGCGATCAAAATACCGGGTTCCCCCTTACAGGGGATATAAACCCGTGGAATATAGAAATATGTGTATAATTTATTTATTCAGACAACAGAGATCCAGATTTGTAGTAATTTTATCTGATTGTAAATAGCGACTTGGTCCTTTGTATAAGTTTCCACACCAGTGGACAGTCGTGCTTAGCCGCTATAGTATTCAGGATGCTGTGGCTACTTCCACGCAACCGACTGAGAAGCGATGCAGTCTTTTTGCGCCAGATAGCTGCAAAGCCATCTGTGCGCGCATCAGCAAACATCGCTGATGCACTACAACAACGTGGAAGCCGCAACAGCGTCCTGAACGCATTGTTAAATGGGTACGCAGAGCATTGTGAGCTCTTTGGGTAAAGTTGACCCAAAAAAAGACCTTTGCTTTAGGAATTTATACTTAGTTTTTTTATTGTTCATAAGTTATAACTTATTAACAATAAAACACTGTGAAACCTCGGTTGAAACCGCGGGGCACAACTAGTTTTAAATAAATTTGTATGCAATTTCTTCTTTACTATCGTTGATCGCTTTTACAGAAAAGTTTTGGGTAACCCCAAAAGTGTGATTGTAGCGCGGAAGGTTGCTAGCTGTACACTAATTGAAATCCTCATATTTCACCAATCAAAATTTTTTTCCTTTTTCCAATGAACGCATCATAGTTATTTGTGATCACAGTGGGTAAAGGACGACACGGTTGGTGCAGTGGTTGATACAGTCGACTGCTGCGCTCCGGGTCGCGGGTTCGATTCCCGCACGGAACAAATATTTGTATGATCTGCAGGTAGTTGTTCCAGGTCTGGGTGTATTGTGTGTGAAATGTATGTCTGTAAACGCACCCACCACACAGGGGAAATCCGAGTGTGGGGCAAAGTTTAAAAAATAAAAAGTCTACCACACCACCACATGTTCAGTTGTCCATCACATAACAGGAGTGCCAGTGACTCACTGCACTGTTTCATCAGTTCAAAAATTTATGCATGACTGTCTTGTAGGTACACTCTTTTATTAAACTGAACAAATTACTTATGATCGATCAGGGTGTTGTTATCAACACATGTCATCAGTAATTGTCCTCCATAGCACCAGTGTTAGTGATTTTGTTACAATGTACTATCAGCCAGTTGTATTTAAGTTTATTTTGTGTTATATTTGCTAGATATTTAGTGTTCCTTTCCCGGGGCGAAGGAAGTACATGAGGTATTTCCACCTGATCAATAAAAAAATCCGTGTGGTGTCCGGATTAAGAATATAGCACCACTCCATCTCCTCCCGTGGATGTCGTAAAAGGCGACTAAGGGAATCTAAACCAGAGGGATCGTCAGCAGTGTTCCTTCTGTGAAACGGTAGCCATACTGCGCTCACCAACCCGCCTGCCAAGCGTGGTGAGTAACTTTTTTTTTATTGATGTTCAGTGGAAATTCTACATGAACTTCCTTCACCCCGGGGAAGGGCGAAGGGGTATGCCGGACTCCTAACGGCTAAAACCACTGGAGCGGTCATCTTCGGCACCGAAGAGGGGCTCCAGGTCCTCGTAAGATCACACTAGAGCCCCCCAGTGATGCCACGCCTTAATCACATCTCGGAAGGGATGAATGTAAAGCGGTCACCCCCTCTAGCGGAGAGAAGGCGACTGTAAAAAGGTCGCCCTCCAGGCCCTCTCGGGGAGGATTGTAAAGGATCCCCCCAAGCCTCGCCGTGCGCTGTGCTACGCACATGGCAACACGTGGGCACGTGCGCGCCACCGTCTTCCCGGAGGTCGCTCGGTGTGAGTACACAGACTCCCCAATATGTGCGCCCGCGACCCCCGAGGCCCCCTACCATGTAACGACGGCAGGGGGCTCAGGAGTGATGGACCCAGGAGCCGGGGCGGTTGTTACTTTGGCGCCGTCTCGTCCTTCTCTGTGCGGGATCGGCCCTCTCCCGATCCCGCTCTGCAATCTACTTCTGGCGCATGACGCTCTCAGCGTGGAGAGTACCAACTGGTATATTTGATACAACAGCATATATCATCATGTCGGCCATACAATGTCCACTACTGAACAAAGGCCTCCCCCATAGATTTCCACAACTGTGTCATCATATTGGGGGGAATTTGGCGCAGAATGGCTACTGTCCACAGAAAGGACGCTGCTGCCCATCCCTCTGGTTTAGAGTCGCCTTTCACGACCTCCACTGGAGGAGATGGAGTGGTGCTATATTCTTAATCCGGACACCACACGGATAAACAATTACTAATATAACAACATACATATCTGTATATTTTAAAATAATACCAAACCGTCGTATTAAACAACACTTTCCACGCACTGTGAACCGCAACCGCATAAATCATCCGCCATACTGCAAGGTGCGCGGTCGTTGCCTCAATTGAGTCTCAAGTGGGTGTCATCGCGGTCCGCTTAATGGCTCGCGTGTGTATTCCATCCTTTATTGCTTAGCATCTAATGCGACCGTGTTTAGATCATTAAGATGAACATGTGTGAGTGAGCTTTTATGTGAAGTGAATGGGCTGCGTGGAATGCAATGACCGATGACTTTTTTCAATTGAAGCGATACCGTGAAATTGTGGGCAAGTGATCATCATTACGTATGACAAGCACAACTCGGTAAAAGTATGGCTAATAAATCATTACATCCAATTAGAAAAGTGCACTCCGTGTGGTGTCCGGATTAAGAATATAGCACCACTCCATCTCCTCCCGTGGATGTCATAAAAGGCGACTAAGGGAATCTAAATCCGAGGGATGGGCAGCAGCGTCCCTTCTGTGAAACGGTAGCCATACTGCGCTCACCAACCCTCCTGCTAAGCGTGGTGAGTATTGGCAAATACCCCCCAAAATGATGACACAGTTGTAAAAAATTATGGGGGAGGCCTTTGTTCAGCAGTGGACGTATAAATGGCCGATATGATATGACAGAAAAGTGTAAAGTCCTACCTTAGCTTCGAATGCATACCCTTTTTTATAAAAACTTGCCACACACTAGGATTTCTTCTGTGTCGTGGGAGTCGACTGCATCAGCCACTGCACCAACCGTGCCGTTTAACTATCTTCTCAGTTTTACGCAGTTCACTGCTGGACATACGCCTCCCTTCTTAACATCAAACTGACCAACTTAAAAGTACGAGAACTGTGATCAGTGTGGCAGTAGCAACACCGGCGCATGAGCAGCAGCTGTGTGCACCAACCGACTTCTAATCATTCCACGGGCATGTTTTTAAACATGAAAGACCCATTTGTCCAGTTACGGCTTGCTAGCAAGTAATAAATGCACCCATAGACATCAGGAGCCTATTTTATTTTACCCGGTGGAAATATGTCATGCACTTCCTGCGCCCCGGGAAGGACAGAGAGGCATGCCGGACTCCTACCGATTAAAATCACTGGGGTGGTCACCTTCGGCACCGAAGGGGGGCTCCAGGAACTCAAAAATCTCAATCCAGAGCCACCCATTAGTGCCACGCCTTTAGCCTACCGATGACTGATGCATTGTGGTTTTAAGGCTTTAGTTGAAACGTCTTGTGTTTCAGTAAATAAACTGGTTTTTCCTACCCTTCACCACGCTTACGCATATATCTATGTGTAGTTGTTATGGCGCGTAAAATAGGTAAAACCGGAGCCGCCCCCGTCGAACTCTTCACTTAGAACTTGCTACCTCTAAGAATGACACTGGTGTTACTAGCGAGGAGACTGGCTCTGAGACCCTGACCGGTTCTAGTTGAACCTGAGGGTTCCTTTTTTTTAAATTATTGTCATTTCGTTTCTTTTCGGAAGGGGTCAACGTACAGCAGTTGATGGTTACGCAGGTAAATCATCATCATTTCAGCCAAAAACATCATCTACTGGACGTATACTTTCCCTAAGCCCCTTTCCACCACACTTGGTAAGCCGGATGGTTATCGCAGTTGAGTTGTAACTTTACTCAAAGAACGCTGTTTTTAAAACTACATGATTGTGAGATGACTTGCTCATAACGATTGTAATGCTAACCAGGAGTAGTCCTGTGTGGCGCTATCACCTCGAGACGTGAAGTTATTTAGACTCGTATGCCCAGCAATATCACTAGCTACAGAGCCCTTCTAACCTTTTTTTTTTATTGGTGCCCAGTGGAAATTCTTCATGAACTTCCTTCGCCCCGGGGAAGGACGTAGGGGTATGTCGGACTCCTACCGACTAAAACCACTGGAGCGGTCATCTTCGTCAAGTAAGGGAGGCTCCAGATCTTCGTATGATCACACTAGAGCCGCCCACTGTTGCCACGCCTATTGGCACATCTCGGAGAGGGTGACTGTAAAGCGGTCACCCCCCCAGGGGGATTGTAAAGGATCCCCCAAAGCGTCCCACGGCAGCGCGTGACCACATGCGTGCTACCGTCTTCTCTTGGGTCGCTTGGTGTGAGCACGCATATTCCCCAATCTACGCACCCGCGAACCCAGAGGTCCCCCACCTTATAGCAACGGCAGGGGTTTTCAGGCGTATCGAAATTAGGCGCCAGGGCGGTTGTTACCCTGGCGCCGTCTCCTTCTTCTTCGAGCGGGATCGGCCCTCTCCCGATCCCGCTCTGCAGTCTCCTTCTGGAGCATGACTCTCTCACAGAAGGAGACCACTGAATTCCAGTTTTCGTGCTCTGCCAACATTGCCGACACTACTGCTGGTGGCAGAGAGAGATCTTGCCCGATCGAGCCCTTCTAACCTTAGGTTTAAACACCATCCTCCGTTTGGGACATCGACATACACGGGAAGAAATGGGGTGGTGCTATTCTTGGCCGGCACTACACAGTGACATAGTAAGTACATACTTACGTGGACCCTTGTGACATAAAACACCACAGAGATATGTACATGTACAAGTGTTAAATGATCTGTTCATTACAGATGTGAGCCACCTATCACTAACGAGCGTGTGATGTGATTCACAGGCGTCGCATGTGCGGCCCCGATACTACACCACAGAGTATAGGTCATACACCCGGTTACAGAACAGACACTGTTTTGAAGTTTACATAAGAATGTTTTTTTCTTTTTGTACATTGGCATACATAATGCTCGTTATATGTTTTACCATAATTTGGATCAATCTGCATTGTAATCTTTTTTTTTTAAGAGGATCTATGGAGTTCCTTGCCGGCTCTTCTCCATAGACCAACTATTTGGAACCGTGCAACTTAGATTCTGACGTTTCATAAGTGCCAATATTAGGTTTATTCGAAATATAAATATTTGACTTTGAAGTCTCATTAGTGTGACGGATCTATATATAATTCAGTGGCTAGTCGCTTGGCTTCCCGCGTTGCGTGTCGAAGGTTCGATTCTCGCACGCAATGCAATATATTTTTATGGCCTACAGATTCCTACAATTGTTTTTGATTTTGGTGTTTCTGTATGTCAGATTTATATCTGTAAACGGTAGACAGGTCATACGAGAAATTAAAGAAAACTTCAAGGTCATGAATGTGGACGTGGGTTTGTATTATTGGCTCTAAATCCATATCGACATTTTGGTGGAATCAGTTATCCTCATATTGTGATGTTTAATTTTGAAGCGAGGAAAAGACTAAGTACTATTCCTTAATACAGCACAAAAAAAAATACTTTGTTACCAGTGAGCATGACAGGGCCAGGCTCATGTTCTTAGTGGAGTCCACAATGCAAATGTTTTTTATTACTATTAGCATGAACTTATAAATTTTGATTCATTAAAAATAAGCAACATCTTTTCAAATTGTCTTTACTGTATCCAGGTAAACTTCAACCAAGTTCCCTGTCTGCACTAGTAAAGTCCTACATACTCATTGATGTAAACTCGTGAGAACGGCGCGCATGTGTCGTACACACTCTTATTGGCGCACATACTTTTTAATTACCTCATTTGATGTAGGTAGCTGTACAAAATAAACAGACGCAGAAGGTTCACTTCATACAAAGCGCGAACGTAAGTTTACCCACACATGGTCCCCACAATGAAAAGTAAATCCTATAAGCGCGTGCAATTTGCGGCTGCAGTCAAATGGTCGTCCACTGCTGAACAAAGGCCACCCCCCAATGATCGCCACCACGACCAGTTGTGTCATAAGGGAGCTTTTCCACCATCGCTACGCTTGGTAAGTGGTTCGGCGATCGCAGTAGATTTCTTTACTCGACCGTTACCATTCCGGTTTTGTACTGTTGCCATCTGGGGGGCGATTTGCAGTACTCACCACGCTTAGCTGGTCTATTTCGAGCGCCTTTCTGTCCCAACGGCCATTAGTTGTACGACCGATGTGCCCCACATATGGTTTAACAAACGTACCATTAATTGTAATTTTTTTGACGTTGATCTTCTGTAAGTTGTTTGAATGTGTGTAACACTGCTTAAGTGTTGCCATGTATGAGCTGTCTTATTAATGTATTTTTATTAATACATCTACAGCAGTCCACAGCATGTAGGTAACTTGTAACCGTTGCTATGCTATATAGGTATGGCGTGTTGCTAGTAGATTGTTATGATTGTTATAATGTTATGTTGTATTTATGTAGTAAGATAGTTTGATGCGTGTTATAGGTTTAAAAATACAAAACCAACGATGTGTGTTGATATATACTCGTATGTACACGCGTTAGAGGTTAGAACCTCTTTGGGGTAACCAAGGTTGCTGGGGAGTTTGTTGCGCCGTTTCTTCTCCCCAGCTTAAACACTAGGAAGCGGTGAAGGGTGGGCTTAATGGGTGCTGTCTAATGTCGACGTTCAAAAGAACTAATAATTTAGTCTATTTGAATAAATGATTATTTCATTTCATTTCGTTTCATTTCATTTCATAAAATAGTTTACTTTTACGTCAGTAGGTAAAATGATTAAAAAAACGGAGACGAGATATTAAATTAAATTACTGAAACTTTTCGAAACTTTTCTTTAATCCGTGTGTGACTGGATTAAGAATATAGCACGACTTCATTTCCTCCCGTGGATATCGTAAAAGGCGACTAAGGGACTCTAAACCAGAGGATTTAGCAGCGGCGTCTCTTCCGTGAAACAACAGACATTATGCGCTCACCAACCCGCCTGCCAAGCGTGGTGAATACTGGCAAATTCCCCACAAAATGACTACAGGATTGTGAAAGACTATGGGGTAGGCCTTTGTCCGACAGTGGACGTTCTTTGGCTGGAATAACGATGAGTGAAACTTTGATTAAAGAACATAATTAAATAAAATGTTACTTATTTTAATAATAAGAAAATAAAGGCCTTTGTTCAGCAGTGGACGACCTGTGGCTGATATGATGATGATGATGAAGAAAATAAATACTAGAGAAAATAAAATTTATATCGGTATAGTCATTTATATTTAAAAACAATTATTAATAAACATTTAAATAAAATAAGCATATTTGATTATCTTTGACGGCCAATTTCCTGACAGTATGCGCGCGCAGCTACCAATTTTACACTTACGGCCGAAATTAATAATCGATTTAATCCATAATCTTTGGATTTCGGATTACATAGTATATATGTGTGTACATAGTGTAATGTCGTATGGTATTCTGTTGTGGGTGAATGCTGCCGACATTCAAACTATTTTTGTGCTGCAAAAACGAGCCATTCGGCCAATATGTAAGTTAAGCCCGAAATATTCACTCAGGGAAAAATTTAAAGAGATCAATAATAAAAGTAATAAAGTAGCTGCTTGATTTCTTCCTACCTTATGATAAAAAAAAAGTAAATCATAAGAAAAAAAAAAGTATATTAAGTAGCTTACAGAACGCAGGGCAGTTCGTGGCGAGCTGAATGTGAGCGGCGACACTGCGTACCCGAATGCTCCAGAGAGTCGATCAGGGCCTCGTCTCCGGCTTGCCTTTATTGGTTGGTTGGAGTGGTACCCCATGAGTGCCCGTAGGATTTTCAACTCTGGCTTGCCTTAGTTGGCCGATCAGAGAGGGGCCGCCAGAGCTATATGCTCGGGGGTGGAAGTGTCTAATGGCGTAATAACGGGGAAACCCGCTCCGAGTCTTCGAGACGCGCGATGGTGAAACCGGTGCCGGACCTCTCTACACCCCTAGCCGCTCACACCGGTGTTGCTCCTTGTCGCCTGTAGTGGTGGCCATTTAGGGGGCCCATCTTGTGAGTGGCGAGTCACCGTCTGCCACAGAATTTCACTTTAAAGGTTGAAAGGCAGACGCCGTTGTTTCCATTTTTAGAAGGTATATAATCCATTTAGCATCCATTACAATAGACCTTATAATTGTAGTTTCCATCTTATACAATAGTTTACACCTCCGGGGACAATCCGAGACTGCATTTTATAGTGTAGCCATGGAGAGTTCCCGGTTAGTGTCCCATTACATTTTAGATTAAAATTCTCTAAAGGGCCTCTGCGTGTTGGACCCATGTCCCCGCGTAAGCCTATCAAAAGACCAGGTTCCCCCTTACAGGGCATATAAACCCGTGTAATAGAGATACTTGTAAATAATAATAATAAAAACCCCTCTGGGCAAACGTTATCTCACCATGGGATAAGGTAATCCTGGAGGGCAGATTAAAGTAGCTGCTTGATTTCTTCATACCTTATGATAAAAAAAAAGTGTATCATAAGAAAAAAAAAAGTATACTAAGTAGCTTACACAACGCAGGGCAGTTTGTGGCGAGCTGAATGTGAATGGCGACACTGCGTACCCGAACGCTCCAGAGAGTCGGTCAGGGCCTCGTCTCCGCTTGCCTTTATTAGTTGGTTGGAGTGGAACCCCATGAGTGCCCGCAGGATTTTCAACTCTGGTTTGCCTTAGTTGGCCGATCAGAGGGGGGCCGCCAGAGCTATATGCTCGGGGGTGGAAGTGTCTAATGGCGTAATAACGGGGAAACCCGCTCCGAGTCTTCGAGACGCGCGATAGTGAAACCGGTGCCGCACCTCTCTACACCCCTAGCCGCTCACACCGGTGTTGCTCCTTGTCGCCTGTAGTGGTGGCCATTTAGGGGGCCCGTCTTGTGAGTGGCGAGTCACCGTCTGCCACAGAATTTCACTTTAAAGGTTGAAAGGCAGACGCCGTTGTTTCCGCTTTTAGAAGTATATAATCCATTTAGCACCTATTACAATAGACCTTATAATTGTAGTTTCCATCTTATACAATAGTTTTACACCTCCGGGGACAATCCGAGACTGCATTTTATAGTGTAGCCATAGAGAATTCCCGGTTAGTGTCCCATTACATTTTAGATTAAAACTCTCTAAAGGGCCTCTGCGTGTTGGACCCATGTCCGCGGGGGCGTAAGCCCGTGAAAGGACCGGGTTCCCCCTTACAGAAAAACTAATAAACCCGTGAAAAGAGAGACATGTAGATAATAATAAAATATTTCTTTCAGACAAGGTCCATAGTGTTAGTAGGTACATACATTTAATTTTTATAATTTTTACTCAGTGTGGAGTTGCATCCATCTCCGCAGTATCGGAGTGTCCAACCGATCGACAAAGACACTGAGGATAATGTTGGTATTATCGCGGACACGCTTCATTAGTGAAGCACACCTGTTCCTAATAATGGCGGCAAAACCATAAATATTTGCATCCGCAAACATCCCCGATGCACTGCAGCGCCATGGCATCCTCAGCAGTACTCTCAGTGCATTATTATATTGAACACGCAGGTCGCTGTATGTCCGCTGAGTAAAATTGACCCACCGGCTGCACGTGTAGAAGGACTGACAGTAAGCCTTGCACAGTGTTACTTTAACTGGTTTCGTACATCGTGCAAACCTGCGGGCCAGCATGTTACAACGAACAGCCAGCGACCTACGTTCCCTCTCTATGTCACAGTTGTCTTTAGAGTCTTCGGTGACCCAGTGGTCCAAATACATAAACTTGCTTATCCTTTGCAAGGACAATCCGCATAGTAAAACATTTGGAATGTCTGAATACGTCACATTGCCTGCTTTGAAGACCATTAACTCGCTCTTTGTAACGTTATATTTGAGCCCATGAGTCACCGCGTACGATTCACAAACATAAATTAGCTGCCTCAGAGCACCAATCGATGGACTCAGCAACACCATATCATCAGCATAACTAATATTGTTGATGCACACCCCGTCAACATGACAACCGATATTGGTGCTGCTGGGCTCAACGATCAGCTGATTTATATAGAGGTTGAAGAGCCGGGGTGAGCTTATCCCCCCCTGCCTCACCCCGCAATGCAACCGGTACACATTTGAGTGTGAGTCAACCCACTTCACGCGATTACATTGACTATTAAACCAGTACTTAAATATTGATACTATCTCTGGTGGCTCTACAATTATTCTTTGTCAATGATCTTTTCAATTATTTTTTGTATATAAAATTGTATTATGATAATTGTCTATGGGTGTATGCCTGCAATAAATGATTTATTTATTTATTTAAAACAAATAGATGAAAATACAAAAAAAAGACTAAAATTAGAAACACTAATCGCTAAAAATAACATAGCATACATCGATTGAATGTTGTTATAGATGTAATTAAAATAATGGCCAACATGAGCCGACGTATCAGTGCGATCGTTTTGTTGTCCTGGATAGCGTTTACAATACGCGACTTACCACAACGGCGCAGGCTAAAGTTAGCGACGCCATTGATGATGATGATGACGGATGAGCTCTCTCTGGAGCGATGTAAAGAAAGTGCTCAGCGAGACTGCTAAGACAAATACCTATCCGCCTGGGGACTGGAACGCATGTCGGACATACTACAAAATAGGTATACTATTTGTTACCTGAAACGGATAATAAATCCATAAAATATCTAGACAGCTCTAACTCACTCGTCTTATATCATACTTTTACTTACTTTAAAACACATGTGTCTATTCATGATTTCGGCCGAATGAAGTCCACTGCTGGACACAAGCCCTCAAGATCACCGCAACGACCGATATGGATGTGTTGTGGGCTCATTGGGGGGTTTTGCCATAATCGTCACGCTTGGCAGACGGGTTAGCGATCGCAGTTGAGTTGTTAATGTACTCAAAGGGACGCTGCTGCCCGTCCTTCGGCTAATCCCTTAGTCGACTTTTACGACACCCACGGGAGGAGATGGGGCGGTGGTATTCTAAGCCGGCACCAGACGTGTGTCTATTAATGTAAGTGAAAATATAAAATCTTGATTGCCTCATTACACCGTCAAGACTTTAAATTATTTAACAACAACAACAAAAACATATTGGGAAGCTTTTACATCATATAAATACCACAAGGACACCTTTAATTTTAAAAGGTTGAAATTATTATTTGACGGCTCGGTTGGTGCAGTGGCTCATACACTCGACTGCTGCGCTCCAGGTCATGGGTTCGATTCCCGCACGGAACAAATACTTGTATGATCTGCAGTTAAAACTATCTGCAGATCATACAAGTATTTGTTCCGTCATCCAAATGCTTGTCGGAATAACTTCCGGTCTGGGTGTATTATGTGTGGAATTTGTGTATGTAAACGCACTTACGACACAGGAGAAATGCTAGGGTGAGGTAACGTTTAAAAAAAAGTTGACATTCGTTCGCAAAGTATCTCGCGTGATCTAACACACTTGGGACAAAGAACGCTTATATGAGTATGTCGTTAGTCACTGGCGCCTGCGCTCGCGCCGGTCCCGGGCCCGCCGCGACTTCTCGCCGAATGTGGTTAGATCATTTGTTTTACAAGGTTTTGTCATTAAAATTTAATGCTGAGACGGTTAGTATTCAGTGCAATACTTAAACATAACTGTTATATTGCTTTTGTGACTGTCTATCTATTTATCGTGTGGTGCTGGCTCAGATTACCACCACCCCATCTCCTCCCGTGGGTGTCGTAAGAGTCGACTAAGGGATTAGCCGGAGGATGGGCAGCAGCGTCCTTCGAGTACATTAACAACTCAACTGCGATCGCCGACCCGTCTGCCAAGAGTGGTGATTATGGCAAACCCCCCTAATGAGCCCACAACACACACCGTTTCGGTCGTCGTGGTGATCTTTGGGGGAGGCCTGTGTCCAGCAGTGGACTTCATTCGGCCGAAATGATGATCTATTTATCTATCTAATCATTCCGTATCCACCGTAGCTGGGTAATGGTGGCCCTAGTTATCTCCTCTAGTAGTAGTCAATTATTTTCTGTCCTGTGTAGGACCTACCCATTTCCACCCGGCGTGCCTGACAACGTCGTCCGACCATCGGGCTGGTGGTCTGCCTCGAGGTCTGTGTCCGTCTCTTGGATAGCACATGTTGACTGCCTTTGTTCACCAGGCTTCATCCCGCCTTGCTAAGACTGCGGTTCTTTACCTGACATGTTATTTACTACAGTACACTTTACCTAATGAAGTAGATACGAGCTTAGGTAAGTAAAAATGTTGGTACAATAAAATAAAACAGCAGTTTTTCTTATATAATAAGTTTGTATTTATTGGGCATCAATAATTCCATTGTTAATAATAATAAACTGGGCAAACTCTGGGCAAACGTTATCTCACCATGGGATAAGGTAATCCTGGAGGGCAGATTAAAGTAGCTGTTTGAATTCTTCATACCTTGTGATATAAAAAAAAAGTATGTCATAAGCAAAAAAAAAATGTATATTAAGTAGCTTACAGAACGCAGGGCAGTTTGTGGCGAGCTGAATGTGAGTGGCGACACTGAGTACCCGAATGCTCCAGAGAGTCGGTCAGGGCCTCGTCTCCGGCTTGCCTTTATTGGTTGGTTGGGGTGGTACTCCATGAGTGCCCGTAGGATTTTCAACTCTGGCTTGCCTTAGTTGGCCGATCAGAGAGGGGCCGCCAGAGCTATATGCTCGGGGGTGGAAGTGTCTAATGGCGTAATAACGGCGAAACCCGCTCCGAGTCTTCGAGATGCGCGATGGTGAAACCGGTGCCGCACCTCTCTACACCCCTAGCCGCTCACACCGGTGTTGCTCCTTGTCGCCTGTAGTGGTGGCCATTTAGGGGGCCCATCTTGTGAGTGGCGAGTCAGCGTCTGCCACAGAATTTCACTTTAAAGGTTGAAAGCAGACGCCATTGTTTCCGTTTTTAGAAGTATATAATCCATTTAGCACCCATTACAATAGACCATATAACTGTAGTTTCCCTCTTATACAATAGTTTTACACCTCCGGGGACAATCCGAGACTGCATTTTATAGTGTAGCCATGGAGAGTCCCCGGTTAGTGTCCCATTACATTTTAGATTAAAATTCTCTAAAGGGCCTCTGCGTGTTGGACCTATGTCCCCGCGTAAGCCTATCAAAAGACCGGGTTCCCCCTTACAGGGGATATAAACCCGTGTAATAGAGAGACATGTAAATAATAATACATTGTTTTTATTGACATTAAATAAATGACACAGATACATTGTAAACCCTGACTTCTGAGCTAGGTAAATGATAACCTGTGTTACAGGAGTCAGTGCCTTCTCCCGTTTGTGATGCTAATATGCAATAAAAACTATAAAACAAAGCATGCGTACTAGATTTCTACATGTGTGTGTGTGTGTGTGTGTGGAGGTGAGTATTTGGGTATAGAGGTGTCTGTGGGTGGGTGTGTTTGTGTGATGTGAGTCTGGGTGGGAAGCGTGATATGTTAGTAATGTTTGTTTGTGTTGCTTACTGTACAATTTTTTCTGTTTGTGCGTAGTCTAGAGATTGAAGACAATTCTTTATTTTATGTTTCAATTGGTTTTGTGTGAGTGGGTTTATGTTTAAGATCTTATTTACTTTATTATAGATGTGCGTTGCTAAGAAAATATGTTGTCGCCGTGCTGATGCAGATTTGCACCAAACAGGTGGACATATATTGGTGATGGTACGTGCGCGTGTAATAAGATCATTGTATGGAGTGATACGATGTCGTTTGATAAGGAGACAGAATAGGTATAGCTGTCTTACTGTTAACACTTGACAGTTTTCATACAGGGTTACTGTTGGGTACCGATATGGTTTAAAGGTCATGACTTTAAGAAGTGATCTTTGAGCTCTTTCCAAATTAATCATGGCCGTTTTGCAAGCTCCTCCTCAGACCGTGATACAGTACCCCAATACTGACTGTGCTAATGCATAGTGGACCGTACGAAGTATATTTAGATCCGCATCCGGCCGAATTGATGATTGATGAGGTCTTAACAGACACTTTTATTTCATATTGAAAGGACGGAGGGCAATTTCACTACGTGACAACCTCTGAGAAAAAATGCTGCAACAAACTCATTTTTGATTACTTGTTTTACACATGTGTTTACAAATTATTTAGAACAGCTGTTATACATTGAAAAACATTTGCAGTTATACAATACAAACAATGCAGATAAAATTTGTTTCTAGGGAAGCCGCATGTGCAGATATAAATAGATAATAAAAATATATAAAAATTAATGCGACGCGTCCCTATCGTCGACATAGTCTTTGATTTCATAATAATGACAGCGCGTTTGGTGCAGTGGCTGATACAGTCGACTGCTTGCTTCGTGGGTTCGATTCCCGCACGGAACAAATATTTGTATGATCTGCAGGTAGTTGTTCCGGGTCTGGGTGTATTGTGTTTGTAAACGCACCCACGACACAGGAGAAATACTAGTGTGGGGCAAAGTTAAAAAAAAAAAAAAAAAAAAAAAAGATTTTTTCATCAGAATTGCTTTAATGTGCATTTTAAACTGACTACGCAACTCTAAGCCATGGTCAGCATGTAAAACAACAGCCTATGCCTGCCATGCTTAACATGTTTTTGGCAAAGTTCTTAGGATTGAAATATCCTATTCCTTTCTCTTTCCCTTTATATTTGCGAATACTGAAACGTCTTAGTTAAGCCTTTCGCCAGTTATCCACGACCCCCCGTAACCCTCACGGGCAAGCTTCACCAGTATGAATACGAGCAATCAAAGTTTGACTGGCTCTAACTAATCAATTGGTTCGACTACGTACATGAGGTTTGTAACACTTCTAAATTAATCATAAAGAAAATTCTCTTCTATCTGCAAATACACGTATTTACTTTACTATCGTCGACATTTTATGTCATGCGAGCCGTGAGTCATAATCCAGGGGGCCTAAAAAGGCCGCTTTAGCAGAATCATAATATGAATTACATTAGAAATCACAAAATGGTCACGTTAATGACTATTAACGTGACCATTTTGTGATTTCTAATGCGAATCGCATTGAGATCATTATTATGCCTTATAAGTAAAACCTAATACGATCTTTTTAGGCCTTCTGGACCATTTGGTGATATTAAATGTGATTCATATTATGATTCTGCTAAAGCGGCCTTTTTAGGCCCTCAGTCCGCGATCATTATTCTCGTCGCTCCCACACACTGCGCCGCGCCGCACCGACCGACAGTCGGTACCCGCACATCATATCATTGCTTACAGCGACTTAAGAACGTCGTGTGGCTGATAATACAATTCGTGCTAGTCGAACTAGACTACTTGTGTTGCCGTGATTTTGTATCCTCATAACTAAGTACGCAAGTAATACTAGTGTATGTGCAAAGAACCCCAGACTGGGGTTTTTATACATACCTTTGGTGTTGTTGCTGTGAGCAGTTGGCTTCACGAACTTCTTCACTTCTCACGGACCCTTCAGAAGCTGCAATCCTGCTCTACTGCTGCTATTCTACACTGCTGCTGCTAGCCAGGATAGTAGTATTTTACGCATAAGAGTGCTAGAACTTAATTAGTGTGTGAACCCTAGCTGTAACTTTTATAGCTAATATTATTGGTTGATTCTTAACCATCTTTTATTCAATATACCCTTAATAGCGATGCCTACCCGCGATAGGTGAACGGACCTGTTCGCTGTTTGTGTGCGGGATATATTTAAAGGATCAGTTCTCTCAAGAGGTTATTTTTAATGCCTGATTTACCGTCAGTATAAGTCATATAGGAACAGAAGTAACGGTAAGGCACGGTTGGTGCAGTGGCTGATACAGTCGGCTGCTGCGCTCCGGGTCGTGGGTTCCATTCCCACACGGAACAAATATTTGTATGATCTGCAGGTAGTTGTTCCGGGTCTGGGTGTATTGTATGTGGGATTTATGTCTGTAAAACGCACCCACGACACAGGAGAAATCCTAGTGTGGGGCAAGGTTTAAAAAAAAAAAAAAAATGTTGCCATTGATTTCATTAGCCCTAGCGTGGCATGACATGGGTCTTCTTATTAAAGCGCTTTTATTGGCTCGACCTGTAGGTATGTACATATATATGAATGTAATGGATCTTACAATTCTATTTTCACCCACTCCGATTGAATTGAAAATTTGCTTACGTATAAAATATCGATGACAATACAATCATTTCGTTTCGTTCGTCGTAAAGATCAACAGCTCGTGATAAAAAATAACTCAATAACATGTTATTATACGATACACTTACATATACATATATATTGCCGTGTGGTGCCGGCTCAGAATACCACCACTCCATCTCCTCCAGTGGGTGTCGTAAAAGTCGACTAAGGGATTAGCCGGAGGACGGGCAGCAGCGTCCTTCGAGTACATTAACAACTCAACTGCGATCGCCAACCCGTCTGCCAAGCGTGGCGATTATGGCAATAAGCCCACAACACACCCATATCGGTCATTGTGGTGATCTCTGCCTCCTGCAATCTTGCCTGTGTCCAGCAGTGGACTTCATTCGGGCGAAATGATACGATACATATATATTCATCAATATTTATTTATTATGACTAAACATAGTCCGATCGTCATACTACCGATGTCACTAGAACACCTTTTCGGTAATTGGTGCTCTACAGATATATATTCTAATATATTACCAACAAAATTAAAGTTACTATGAATTTAAACGTCTATAAGTAATTAATTTATAGGTTATTAGGGTTAATTTTAGAAACTTAACAAATAAAATCATAATTATAATATTAAGAAACTAATAAAAAGACGATTTTAATCTGACGCCATTACGGCGGCTACCTTGTACCAAACGCTCACTGAGACAAACTGGCCATATCTTATTAACAAATATTTCCCTATCCCAAAAGTTAACGGTGCTACAATACTGGCCGGCTTGTACAAAGGTAGCCATTTGGTCATACTTATTAGAAGATTCCCCTCTCCCAAAATCTTACGATACAACATTTGGTTCCCTACAAAGGTGGTCGCTATGACCGCTCGGCCGTAACTGTACGGATTAATTAAATTCTCCTCACACACACCGAGCACCACGATCTTAACCTGCTGTGTTTTGGATTGCTTTAGATAGTTTATACATAACACTATCTTTTACCTATGGCTTCTACTGTGGAAAACGTATGCATAGAGAATTATAAGGCTTGATCTGTATGTTCATTACACAGGCTACTTGTGAAAGTGATGATTTATAAAAATAGAAATCTATAAAGAATCTAGAAAGAAAGAAAAGAATTTTATTTGCACTATAAGGACACATACCTACAACAAAGACAAAATAAAAACAATTTGATTAAAACAATGAAATAAAAATCCTGTTGGGAAGATATGCGCCATATCCGTGCAAAATGGTTGTCGCTCAGCATACTGCTGTGGAGAGGCAACCTCACAGCGCTGATATTCTGCGACAGCCTGCGTCGATAGTGACGTCACTCGGTGCAGTCAATCCAATATAAAACAAGACGTGCGTATAACATGAACATACTCAAGAATAATATATCTATTGTGTTTAATGATATAATAGTGTACATAAAATATAAAAAGCAATATGAAAACAGCAGTTAAAATAAAATAAAAATACAAACAAATACAACGAATATATATAATGTAAATTATTGGCAACATTAGCCTCTTGCTTGCCTCTGTGCTTTTTTAACACTTTGGCGCGTCAACTTAGAGCATAGTCCCAGGCATACAGCATCATCATCAGCCATAAGATGTCCACTGCTGAACAAAGGCCTCCCTCAGAGATTTCCACAAATGTGTCGTAATTTTACAGGGAAACTTGCCAGTACTAACCATCCTTGGCAGGTGGGTTGGTAAGCTCAGTATGGCTGCTGTTCTAAAGAAGAGACGCCGCTGTCCATTCCTCTAGTAAAGAGTCCACTAGCCGTCTTTTAAGACATCCACGGGAGGAGATGGAGCAGTGCTATGCAGTGGTGTAATGCGCCTGATATGCAGGTATATCTTCGAAATCTTGGTTACTAGCAATGGTAAAGTATGCTAGTTATTTGTGGAATGAGCTGTTTAAGGCTGTTAATTAATGAGCTAAGGGCTGGGGTGGTGCTAATTTGGTCAGGCTTAATGCTGCCAACAACCAGACGAGTCTTCCTTCCACTCGACGGAGACAATTACAACTGACTCAAACAGATGTGCCCATGCCGATTACTCGAACACACCGACCACCTATTAAAAAAAAATTGGTTTCCAGTGGAAAATCTACATGGAACTTCCTTCGCCCCGGGGAAGGGCACAGGGGTATACCAGACTCCTACCGGCTAAAACCACTGGAGTGGTCATCTTCGGTACCGAAAGGGGGCTCCAGGTCCTCGTAAGATCACACTAGAGCCGCCCATTGGTGCCACGCCTTTAGGCATATCTCAGAGGGGATGACTATAAAGCGGTCATCTCCTCTAGTGGAGGGAAGGCGACTGTAAAAAGGTCACCCCCTAGGTACTGCTCGGGGAGGATTGTAAAGGATTCCCCCAAGTCTCGCTGTGCGCTGTGCTGCCCACACGGGGACACGTGACCACCGCCACCGTCTTCCCGGAGGTCACTCGTGCGTGGCGAGCCTTGAGCTTCTTGGCATTACTCTCACAACCATCCTCAACTTTGGCCCTCATCATATCATATCATATCGGCCATTTATACGTCCACTGCTGAACAAAGGCCTCCCCCATAGATTCCACAACTGTGTCATCATTTCGGGGGGTATTTGCCAATACTCACCACGCTTGGCAGGCGGGTTGGTGAGCGCAGTATGGCTACCGTTTCACAGAGGGGACGCTGCTGCCCATCCCTCTGGTTTAGATTCCCTTAGTCGCCTTTTACGACATCCACGGGAGGAGATGGAGTGGTGCTATATTCATAATCCGGACACCACACGGAGAACTTTGGCCCTACATCGAGTCAATAGCTCGACTGCCTGCAAAAATCCTGGACATCCTATCTAAGGCCAGGCGGTACTTCTCAACGGAACGTTGAAAAGGGGCTCATTAACGATGCAAAAGGCAAGGCTCTAGAGCTTCGAACGCAGTTCCAGAGTTGCAAATTTATTGGTTTTTTTATCGGATACATTTCAGCGAGTTGTGTTGTAGTTGCACAATATAATTTCCCCACGCCCATTCCATTACCGGTCAACCAGATGAACGACATTACATCACTGTCAAATGGTCGATGTTCCACTCATACGCATGAAGCGTTTTGCTTCCAGTTTATTTGTGCGTACCATTAAAAGGTGTATCTCTTGTTCAGGGATTGTTTTTCCGTTACAACCTGGGCGTTTCATCATCATCATCAACAGCCCATAGCAGTCCACTGCTGGACATAGGCCTCTCTCCAAAGTCACGCCACTTTTCTCATCCAGTTCATGCCAGCCACCTTGCGAAGATCGTCACTCCACCGAGCCTGAGGGTGGAGCTACACCCAAGCCCAAACCTTATCCTATACAAAGCCAATATAAAAAATGCTTACAAGACCTTCAATTTTCTTCGAGCGTTTCGTATATTAAAAGGTTTGGCTTATTCATACCTACGCTTTTCACCAAAGAACCTAACTTGAAGAGAACTTAGACACACAACCCTCAACAGAATTCCAAAACCGTACAGGCAACTTTAATTGAATGTAAATGTTAGAACAATGGTGGTAGAGGCTAAACCGCTGTATCTATTTGGGTCCGATTAGTTGATTGGAAGAGGCACCGGTTTCCTCGTAACTTGCTTTCAGCCGATGCTTTCGAAATAGAAACGCTACGTACTAAACTCCGTTGGCTGCTTCGAACGCACTGGGCCAAGAAAACGGCTGAAGCTGGTGCGTTTATTTCGTTTCCTAATTCGATACAGACTGTCAATTGTCATGTTGCGAAGCTACATGTAGCGAGGAGTGGAGATTTGTAACTAGTGTCCTGGATTATATTATATTCTTTTATTGTATACTCGTGCGGGCCTCGAATGATGAGCACACGTACATACCCATACATACACGCACTTATACATACACACATATATATATACACACATATAACAGTCAGTAAATGGAGCACGGGCCTTCCAATGATCACTACAATGAGCGGTTATTGGGGATATTGCCATAATAACCACGGATTGGTGACACAGATTCCCAAATCTACGCATCTTTGAATTCAGAGGCCCCCAGCCATACATCAATGGCAGGGAGTTCCAGGGGTGTCGGACCTGGGCACCAGGGCGTTGTTACCGCGGTGCCGTCTGGTTCTTCTCCGTGCGGGATCGGCCCTCTCCCGATCCCGCTCAGTGGTCTACTTCTGCAGCATGACATAGTCACAGAGACCACTGCACTCCAATTTTCATGATCTGTCAGCATAGCCAGCACTATTGCCGGGCAGAGAGAGATCTTGCCCGATCCGATCGACCATGCCGCGACCGCTGCTCGGCAGCCCACGCAGGGCACTCCTCGAGCGTACGCTGTGCAGTATCGTGGTCGCTACCAGAGTGGTGGCACTGTGTCGAGACCTCGCGTGCATAATAACTACCTACATCAATCGAGTAGGTGACTCTGTAAGTCTCTAAGTAGGACGTGTATACTGTATATGTATAAATGGGACATTCCCGGTATTTCTCAACACTTTTGAAACTGAAGTATTTATTTCCTGGGACTCCCGGTCATAAGTACGAATATTAAATTATTGGATTTAAAGTTAAAGAAATAGAAAAACCAAGTAATGCTCATTTTACCAGGAAAATTGTAATGTAAACAGAGATTATCACTTACTATAGTATTTATAGCCGAAGAATCGACTCGTCACCTTTCATACAATTACAGTTTAATTCCTTACAACATTTTACTTGGTCAGAAAGAAAGATCAATTGATTTCTTTAAAAAAATTGAGAATCTCCTCCTTTTTGAAGTCGGTAATAAAGTAAAATAAGTGTTGAACAGATTGAGTCCCTTATATTCCACCATTTCGGGTGTAAAAATATTTGAATTTAATTATTCTGAACTCAATCGTTATTTGTACCAGTGATGACATATGGAACAGAGACGTGGTCACTCACAATGGGCCTCATAAGAAAGCTCAAGGTCACTCAGCGAGCTATGGAGAGAGCTATGCTTGGTATTTCTCTACGAGATCGAATCAGAAATGAGGAGATCCGTAGAAGAACTAAAGTTGTCGACATAGCTGAAAGGATTAGTAAACTGAAGTGGCAATGGGCAGGGCACATTGCTCGTAGAACTGATGGCCGTTGGGGCACAAAGGTTCTCGAATGGAGACCGCGCACCGGAAAACGCAGCGTGGGACGACCTCCAACGAGGTGGACAGACGATCTGGTGAAGGTCGCTGGGAGTCGTTGGATGAGAGCGGCATGCGACCGCTCGTTGTGGAAATCTAAGGGAGGCCTTTGTTCAGCAGTGGACGTCCTGTGGCTGATATGATGATATATGATGATTCTGAACTATTCATCATCATCATATCAGCCACAGGACGTCCACTGCTGAATAAAGGCCTCCCCCTTAGATTTCCACATCGAGCGGTCATATGCCGTTCTAATCAAACGATTTCCAGCGACCTTAACTAAGTCATCTATTAACCTCATTGGAGGTCGTACCACGCTGAGTTGTTCGGTGCGCTGTATCTATTCGAGAACCTTTTGCCCCAACAGCCATCAGTTCTACGAGCAATGTGCCCCGCCCTTTGCCACTTCAGTTTACTAATCCTTTCAGCTATGTCGGCAACTTTAGTTCTTCTACGGATTTCCTCATTTCTGATTCGATCTCGTAGAGAAATACCAAGCATAGTTCTCTCTATAGCTCGCTGAGTGACCTTGAGCTTTCTTATGGGGCCCATTGTGAGTGACCACGTCTCTGTTCCATATGTCATCACTGGTAATACACACTGGTTAAAGACTTTCGTCTTGAGGTATTGTTGACGAAAAGACGTTGTGAAGTTTCCCAAACGCTGCCCAGCCCAGAGTTTGATTCGACGACTGACCTTTTTCTCGAAGTTGGACCTACCTAACTGGACAGTTCATCCCAGGTAGACATACTCGTCAACAACTTCGAGAACAGAGCTCCAAACGGATGTTGGGATGGGCACTACATGGAAATTTGACACGAATCTCATCTTGCCCATGTTAATTTTAAGGGCAACCTGTTAAGAAACTCTATTGAGATCATCGAGCATTGTGCTGAGCTCTTGCAGCGATTTTGCCATGACTACGATGTCATGCCGAATCCTTTCCACTCCAATAGCTTGAAGGCATCCTCCATTGCAGCGGTGAACAGTTTCGGGGAAATGACGTCCCCCTGTCTCACACCTCTCTGCAATGGAATTGCCCCCGTGCTCTGTTCATGTACTCGGACTGATATGGTGGCGTTTCTGTATAAGCACTTAAACACTTCAATGTACCGATAGTCAATGTGGCACCGCTGCAGAGTTTGCAACACTGCCCAGGTTCCGAACTGTAACAGCACTTTTATTTGTATGATCTGCAGGTAGTAGTAGCAGGTTTGAGTGTATTCTGTGTGAAATTTGTGTCTCGAAGACACAGGAGAAATCCAAGTGTGACGCAACGTTTAAAATAACAGTAAGATAAGACGTTGCTATATTATATGTTTTTAAAGTAAAGATGTGCAGTTATTTGAGTATTAAGCACCACTTGTTGCTCTCACACATTTTTGTGTCGTAAATGCTGTGATTAAATCCACAGAATAGTCAGCCTTAGACTTCTTAAGACACTCACCTAGAAGAAGAAAGAAAGAAAGAAAGAAAAGAAGAAAGAAAACCATTTATTTTTGCACCAGTAACGACGCACAACTAAAATTAAGCACATGATATTTAAAAGAAACACAAAAATAGACACACAAAATGCAATAAAATGGCCACACAAAATTATAATACATGGCCAAAAGCCTCAGAATCCAGGCTAAACATAAAATATAGACTAAATTACCAGTTTTATGTAGGTTTATAAATCCTAAACATTATAAATCCAAAAATCAATGCGTCATGCCCGTGCTAAAAAAGGTTGTCACTCAGCATAATGCTGTGACGTTGAAAAGATCCCATCGACATCATCTGCTC
Organism: Diloba caeruleocephala; assembly: GCA_947459985.1. Lineage (NCBI taxonomy): Eukaryota > Metazoa > Arthropoda > Insecta > Lepidoptera > Noctuidae > Diloba > Diloba caeruleocephala. The sequence continues at coordinate 28,464,310 of OX381612.1, read as the reverse complement.
ATGTCGCGTTTAAACCACCGTGTTTACCCAAGTCAGTGCGTCCGCCGGTCAAAGGGCAAACACAGCGGATAGTTGCGGAGCCCGCAACCACTTTCCAAGTAGAACTTAGCGGCAACTCTGCGATCTATTTGCGTCGGAGTCGGAGCGGTCTCGCGCTAATCCTGCAGCATCGTAAACTAGGTGGATTTTATCAGCCCTACGGATTTGTATCGCTACTATTATTGGATACTCTCGTGCCCTGAATTATATTTAGTATTGAGTGTGGAGCAAATTAATTTAATTGGGAAGTTGAATCTAAATGTACTGTGTGCCCGTTTGCGTTCGGTAGTGTTTCGTTTATAATAGACAGCTCAGTGGTGCAGTGGCTGAACAATTGGCTTTCTGCGCTGAGTGTCGTGGGTTCGAACACCACATGGAACAAATATTTGTATGACCCGCAGAAAGTTAAAAAAAAAACATTCACACACAATACGCTCAGACCCGAAATAACTACCTGGAGATGATATAAATATCTGTTCCGTGCGGAAATTGAACCCACAACCCGAAGTGCAGCAGTCGTCTGTATCGGCCACGCCAGGAACCGTGCCGTGAAGCTATTTCAGGTCTGGTGTTTGTGAATGTGAGATTTTTGTCTGTAACTACTGTGACTACCAAAAAAAAATTAAAAATCCTAGTATGGGCCGTATAAAAAATAAAAAACATTTATATTTTCATGCTTCAGAAAAAACAAACGTTTAGATATTATACATGTCTACTGCTGATTTTCCATTTTTATTTGCAGTCAATAAGTAGAAAGTACTTAGCGGTTGCGGTGGGTTATTTTAAAGTCATTTCCTTGAAGCGAATCGGACTGTAGTCATAGGCGATAAAATAAGCGGGAAAAAGAGGGAATAGGTAACAGTGATGTTCGCAAGCTTTACAAAGGGCAAGGTTAGTAGCATTCTTTACAAATACTTCTTCAGTTCTCATATTGTTATCAATATTACCCGAAGCTCTCGTCAGTATTTCTGTAGAATTTATTTTTCTGTCCCCTAAATAAAATCAAACAAGTAAATGTCCTCTCTAAAGCCAACCCGTACGATATTTGTGTTGGGATTTGTTGATTACTGTCAAGTAGGGGTGGCGGGGGTAGGGTGGTCACTCGCTTACCTAAGACGCGGACGCGGAGTTTAAACACCTCGTGCCGGCCGGCCCTGACTTACGAATGTTACTGGAAATCCAGTATAACTTGTGTGCACAGGGGGTTTCTAAAATGTTCTTATATTGTTTAGCTGTGAATTGTATTTTATCATAGGTTGTAATTTTCTTTATTTCGAGCACACCAATTGCTAGTAAGTCAAAGTCAAAATGTTTTTATTCATGTAAACCATTTGCTGGCACTTAAGAATAGTCAGAATTGAAATAGTTGCACGGTTCTAAGTTGTTGGTCCTATGAAGGTAGTGAAATAATAACAAATATTTATTCAATTAAGACTTAACCTATTGTTGCGAATAAAAACAAACACTGTTCTATTTTGGATTGCATACAAGCAGCAAGATACTAAAATAGTGCAACTGGGCTTAAACGAACAGAATTCCTCTGCTATAAGCACCAAATGGAGAGATAACTAAGTCCATAATTTGTTTGATGAGACAAATCAAAAGTAAAGTATTTAGATGACAGACGTAAACGAATTCGTGTACTCTCGAAATACAGTCCAACTAAAGTCCACTCCAAATCAACATTCAAACTCAGCCTGTATATAATTCAGCAATCCCCTTGAGGGTGGCGGCACACACGGCGCTCGAAACTTTACGCAAATAACCGTCCCCTAACCCACCCCCTGATCTCGAGGTCCGAGCGAGAACAATTCCTTAATAGTCCATAAGTCGGCACTGGGCAGCTATGGCGCGAATTAGTGTCAAATTTACACCATCCACTGTTTGTGCCATGTTGATTACGAGGTGGAAGGTACAGGGGTGGGGATCAAACGGTTAAGACAGTTTTAATGTGCAGCGTCTTAAGGTTTGTTGGAGTAATTGGCGCTAGTTGCAAACTGTACTCATTGAATTAATGATACGTTAATATGTACCAATTGTCGCCCAGAGGTCGAAATTCACCGAGATTCATAAAAATTCAGTTTAATTTAATGTATTTGTAACATATATTGTTCACAACTTTTTACACACCTCCTGCTTAAACTTTATCAAATCTCACAATCGTGCGCGAAAAAGGGTTAGAAAGATTTTTCTTTCGTGAGGTTCCTGCCAAAGAATAAATTACTCTTCTCTACCCTTGGGTATCGTGAAAGGTGACTACAGATTGATATCTAGAAGATGAGAACGTACCAACATGTTTCGAATATAACTAGACTAGCCGTTATGAGTGGGTAAATGTGTACTAAAATTTTTGTTTTTACTATTCAGTCTACTTTGTTTTTTTTTTGTTGGGCTTCTCGCATGCTTGTCTGGGAAATGTGGTTGCTTAACCGGTCATTTCGAAGCAAAAGAGGCCTCCAGCCAGTCTACTTTGAATGACTGGTTATTGATATTTATCCGTATAATCATATCAGCCAGAAGATATCCTTTGCTGAATATAAACTTGGATTTCCAAAATTGTGTGGTCATTTTGACGGAATTTTGCCAGTACTCACCACGTTTGATAGGCGGGTTGGTGAGCGCAGTATGGCTGCTGTTGCACACAAGGGATGCTGCGCCCATCCCTGTGTTTAAAGTCCCTTTTAGTCGCCTTTTACGACATCCAAGAAAGGAGACAGAGTGGTGCTATATTCTTGATCCGGACACCTCAAGGAACGGAATTCGTGTAATGGGTGAGAATTAATTATATTTCTTGAGTAATATAGTTTTTAAGAAATAGTAAATAGGTACTAGTGGTCGCCTGGAAGTCGAAATTCGACCATAATTCATTCAAAAAAGTTTTAGTGTGTTTACAACCTCATCATATCGACCGAATGAAGTCCACTGCTGGACACAGGCCTCCTGCAAAGATCACCACAATGACCGATCTGGGTGTGTTGTGGGCTCATTGGGGGGTTTTGCCATAATCGCCACGCTTGGCAGACGGGTTGGCGATCGCAGTTGAGTTGTTAATGTACTCGAAGGACGCAGCTGCCCATCTTCCGGCTAATCCCTTAGTCGACTTGTACGACACCCACGGGAGGAAGTGGAGTGGTGGTATTCTGAGCCGGCACCACACGCCACTTACAACCTATTAAACATATTTTTTTATCTATCAGCACTCCTCCATGTGAAGTTTAACTATGCCAAATCTCACACTCCTCTGTGCGCGAAAAAGGGGTACAAAGTCTTTCCTTTACGTATTAATATATAAGGACAAACTAAACGAACATATTTATAGACAAATATGGCTAACAAAAACAACACAGGTTTTCAAAATCTCTTGCACGAAGGGCCCATTCTCGCGGGCCTTTTAACCCTCCATCACCGACCTTGGGGGCTGTTTGTCAAAGCGCCGGAAGTGGTCTGCGGGACCTGCCCGCGAACGTCACTTCCGGGCGCCCACTGCCTGTAGACATGCGACACGTATTGTTTGTTTCCGGTGTTGATTCTGAAAAAAAATGGATAAGTGATATAGATGCGAAAAACGATTTAATTTTAAAATAATTTCGAAAAAGAAAGTTGACCCGTGATATTTGATTAAAACAAACAATATACATTTAAGTGGTTATAAATAAAAACACTAACTGTAGTGAATTATGAATAGTAATCGAATTGTATTATCCATTTGGATTTTATGTAAAGTTTTTATTATTATCTTGTATCTTAGGTCGCTAAACAGTTTGAATTATATAAACAATGGTTATAAGAGTTGTTTCCTACAATGGTACACTTAATATATACATTGTTCACTATCGTCGTGTTTGTTATTTTTTATTACACAATCCTTTTTAATAGTTTAACGATTAAAATCGTAGTTCAGATCATTGTAAACAAAATGTATCTAAAATGAACGTAAAGCTTGTGAATTCTTGTATAAAATAAGTAACTTCTTATGTAAATTACTGTATTTCTAACATAATATGTGATCGATTGTGTATTGTTATCATAGTGAATATTACCAAACATTTTGTAAAGTTTTGATCTAAAATAAAGGCTGTCGCCCCGGTAAAGATTGCGACTACTTAAGTAAACGTCGAAAGTAGGATGATATTTGTTCTTACATGGTTATATTTATACTCCTTAGTTTCTCGCAATACTTCTATAGTGGAAAGTGTGCTCCAATTTAAACTGATCCCGTACAATAGTTGGTAATAACACATTCTTGTTTCAGATACGATGCATACGTCATTATAGTATTGCTATGAAATACATTTTGAAAAAGTAAAACTACGTTTTCCTATGTTTTGCTTGCTTAGCATCACCGCCGTTAGTTAGTACTCTTTGCATATCCTGGAAATAACTTGCTTTTGTGATAAGGTTATGTAATTAAACTGAAGTTAAGTCATGGTTAACTTACACTCGCAAGTTCAACGTCCGTAGTCAATGGTGATGTCACCTAAAACTGGCCCGTCTTAGGCGATTTCCTGCGAATAACGCGAGGGTCATACTACCCCCGGCGAAATGCGCTGTCCAACCTGAAACAATCAAAGATGGACCTTAATGACATTGTTATAAAGCGATAGTTGAATGTGGGATGTAGTGCTGGTTTGTAGTAATGCTGTAATTAGAGCGAGCGGGCACAAAAGGCAGGTCAAAGGGCCGGAAGCTGACCGCGCGGCTTGCGCACTTCCGCACTGTGTCACGAACGATGTCTTTGGTCGGAAAGGCCTGCCTTGTCGTTTGAGGGTTAGCTCACTTAAGGAGCAAGTTACATGTACAGTTAACGTTCATATTTACATAAGTCTGTCGTGATTGGTTTTATCAGCTGCTCTGGGTAATATACAAACTAAAATGTGTTTTATTTTATACACAATTAGGTGCCAAAGACTTGCAGTTACAAGTTTATTTAAAGTCATCATCATATCACCCTAAGAACTTCCACTTCTGAACAAAGGTCTCCGACATAAATTTCCAAAACTGTGTGCTCATTTTAGGGCAATGATATTATACCATAGATATGTTACGTCCATATTAAATGGCAAAACAAACTCAGTCTCGCTGTATGTAGGTATAAAGCTATAAAACTACACGCCTATGCTGTAAGAAAGAAGATACAAAAACTACGAGAGTAAAAGAGATAGCGATCTAAAATGACAACACGTGTACTTGTTGTCTTTGTCGCACCTGTGATAGAATATATGTGTTGTCTCTTTTCTTTGCTTGGTCTGTGTTTTGTTCGAGAATATTATTCTAAAGATAATTTGAATAGTATTTTTATAAAAAACATTATATAGTTTGTTACTCACATGTGGTATGACATCCCTTGTTCTTTATTTATTTTTGCTTGATAGTTTGTGCATTTTTTGTACGCGCGTTTAACTAATAAAACAATAAAGATTGTGACAGTGTGTGCTCGTTGTTCTGTCTTGGGCGAACTGATTGCGAGGTGCTACAATTGGGGGAGTTTTGGTACTTACTTTTGGCGCGCATGTAACATATCTACTTCTTTTAGTATATAACATCATTGCGTATAATCATTTTTTATTTCAATCATAATTACACTAAAGTACTGCCCTCAAATCTACCCGCACTTTAAGTGGTCACCTTTGACAACCCTCCCAAAGCATAATTAGCCTCATCATCACCAGGTAGAAGGTAAGTGATTACGTCACGCGTGGCTTGGCAAAGGCAGATCAAAGCAGGCTCTTCAATTGCCTCGCTAATTGGCTTGACCGACAGTTCCGCAGCTTAAGACGGCGCTCGAAGTCGTGTTTATTTATTTTATTGAGGTTTACACTTGTGATGTTGTAAACATGTCCGTATTTGTTACCTTAAAGGGATAGAAAATGTATTGAATAACGAGTAAAATCCGGTTTAGCTAGTATACCTATATCAAATATTTATATAATTTAGATCATGCAGCTGTCGAAAGACGCGGTGAAGGAACTTAATATATTATAAAGTTTTTTTAATTGCCCCTCTCTAGTATTTCTCCTGTATCGTGGGTACAGTTTCCAAGCATAAATATTACATGCACAAAAAGCCCAGGCCCAAAAGCAGACTATATAAAAAAAAAACCGTGCGGGATTCAAACCCGTGACACGTAGCACAGACAGCCAACTGTGCTATATTATACGTGGTTCTTCATAGATGTCCCTTCATTACCAATACCCTACATAAATGCAATGGGTAGCAAAGGTCAGCCAGAAAATGGCTACGCAGTCAACTAAAATATTAAAATTATAGTAATGGACCTGTTAATAAGTAGTGCGTGTCAGACAAGATTTAACAAATGATGGTGGAAAATCTCTTACCAAAATATAGTTTTGATTAAGTTTCAAATCTAGCGTCATCTTAGGCCTCCAAAAAGAATGATGCCGACTTGAAACCCAGACAAAAAGTTGTTCATAATTCTGTTTGTCTGTCGCGGAGTATCGTGGAGAGTCCTCGCCGGGTTCAGCCGGGATGAAATAATTTTAATTGAGAACAAGTCGTGCGGACTGCTGCCAAGGCGGCTCGCCTGCGCCTGTCGGCCCGCAACTTTCGTGGCCAAACACAGGTTTCTATGTTTGCAAAAACCGGTTTCAGGTATTAGTGTGGTCCTGTCTAACAACTGAAATACTCGTGGGATAGTAGTGAACGTATTTTATCTATATTTTATAACTAGCCGTTAGTCAACACTTCGTTGGGCGTAAATTAAATTGTTGTTTTAACATTGCTATAATAATAAGTATCCTTTTTTTTTTTTTTTGATTGATGTCCAGTGGAATTTCTACATGGAACTTCCTTCACCCCGGGGAAGGGCGAAGGGGTGTGCCGGACTCCTACCGGCTAAAACCACTGGAGCGGTCATCTTCGGCACCGAAGGGGGGCTCCAGGTCCTCGCAAGATCACACTAGAGCCGCCCATTGGTGCCACGCCTTTAGGCACATCACGGAGGGGATGACTGTAAAGCGTCACCCCCTCCAGCGGAGGGAAGGTGACTGTAAAAAGATCGCCCCCCAGGCACTTCTCGGGGAGGATTGTAAAGGATCCCCCCAAGCCTCGCTTTGCGCTGTGCTGCGCACACGGCGGCACGTGACCACGTGCGCGCCACCGTCTTCCCGGGGGTCGCTCGGTGTGAGAACCACACTACCACACCTAGATTAGGGCCACCACGAAACATGGGTCTCTAAAGAAAATAAAGATCGTAAGCTCCACAAGCTCTATATTTAAAGGCACCAGATATCGAGTTTCGGTTAGGGAAGTTAATAGATTTCACATAAAAAGTTTTGCTAACCGACTTCAAAAAGGAGGAGATTCTCAATTCGATGCCCAGTGGAAATTCTTCATGAACTTCCTTCGCCCCGGGGAAGGGCGAAGGGGTATGCCGGACTCCTACTGGCTAAAACCACTGGGGCGGTCATCTTCGGCACCTAAGGGCTCCAGGTCCTCGTATGATCACACTGGAGCCGCCCACTGGTGCCACGCCTATAGGCACATCTCGGAGAGGGTGACTGTAAAGCGGTCACCCCCCCCGGGGGGATTGTAAAGGATCCCCCAGAGCGTCCCACGGTAGCGCGTGACCACATGCGTGCTACCGTCTTCTCTTGGGTCGCTTGGTGTGGGCACGCAGATTCCCCAATCTGCGCGCCCGCGACCCCCGAGGCCCCCCACCATGAAGTGACGGCAGGGGGCTCAGGCGTGTTGGACTTGGGAGCCGGGACGGTTGTTGCCCCCGCGCCGTCTCGTCCTTCTCCGTGCGGGATCAGTTCTCTCCCGATCCCGCTCTGCAGTCTCCTTCTGGAGCATGACGCTCTCGCAGAAGGAGACCACTGCACTCCAATTTTCATGCTCTGCCAACATAGCCGACACTACTGCCGGCAGAGAGAGATCTTGCCCGATCCGATCGACCAGGATCCGCCGCTCGGCCGCCCACGCAGGGCACTCCTCGAGCGTGTGCTGTTCGGTATCCTGGTCGCTTCCACAATGGTGGCACTGTGCCGTAACCTCGCGTCCTATTCTGTGCAGGTACGCATCGAAACAACCGTGACCGGTGAATACCTGCGTCAGACGGTAGGTGACGCGCTCGCTCCTTCTGAGCCAGGCTCCGAAGAGCGGCAGGATGGCCTCGACGACGCGCTTGGTCGCGAACTGCACCCTAAGGCGTTGTCGCCATATCTCGAGTGCGCGCCGCCGAGCCAGCTGCCTCTTTCTGTCAAACGCCCCTGAAGGCACGCTTTCCCCACTTTGGCGGAGGGACATTATCTACCACATCTAAATGTTGTCTGTAAGAAATATATAATAGCGATAAGACCTCCCATTGTACAATTACTGTGCATAGAACAATTCCTAGTAGTTGCTTTTATAATGGTGTACAATAAAGAATATACTATTCCATTCTACCACTATGCCGGATATAATTAGAATTCATTCAGCCATTTGGGGGTGATGGAGCGTCGAAAATATATTAAGTTTCTCATTTATCATATCTAAAAGTAAGTTAAACTAATTTGATTGAACGTTATAAAGGTACTTTTTTAAACATTGAAATTATAAAGAGAATACAATAGTAATATACCAGGAATTGTTAAACAGGTCAACAATGGCTTGCGAATTTATAGGTATTATCGTGAAACGGAATGTATGAACTTCAACGTGGGAGTTATCAACGGAATGAACATGACTAAGTTCTAATTCTTTGCGGTTATGGCACGGAAGCTGAAAATAAATTATTTTGCATATTATTCCAGTTACTTATACGCACTGGTAGGCGAAGGCCCCTGGCACACGTTAGACATATAATGTATACCTATGTCTACTGTGCCAGATACAACATAAACAATACCTACCTATTCCACCTCACTATAACAAAACTTTTGATTGAAATAAGAACAAAATCAACGCCATCAATAATATTGTACGTGTATCCGATATCGGGATTAACTATTCACAAGTATGGGCTTGGGAGTAGTGCGGGGAAATATTTTATTTATTCATTTTATTAGTAAGAATTAAAACAAATCAATTTCTCGTATTACTGTTGTACTGATTGTTCTAGAAGTTTTAAACTTACAAGTTCTTCTTCTTCTCTTAGATAGTGACTTCTGTAGAATATCTTCCACAATTTCGCTAATGTCAAGTATAAGGCAACGTCGTACGGTATTTAGATTGATAAATCTTTACATCATCATCAACCTATCGCAGTCCACTGCTGGACATAGGCCTCTTCAAGTGCATGCCACAGATCGTGATCCTCGGCTACTCTCATCCAGCTACTGCCAGCCACCTTGCGCAGGTCATCACTCCACCGAGCTTGGGGGCGTCCTACCGTACGTTTACCAAGACGCGGTCGCCACTCAAGAACACGTTTCCCCAACGGTTGTCGGTTCTACGACTAATATGGCCAGCCCACTGCCACTTCAGCTTACTAATCCTATGAGCTATGTCGATAACTTTGGTTCTCTGTCGGATCACTTCATTTCTGATTTTATCCTTCAGAGAGACTCCGAGCATAGCCCTCTCCATTGCTCGCTGAGCGACTTTACATATTCATAAAATATTTCTAAAGATAAAAAAAAATCAAAAAATGTGTCGGCAACGTAGTACGGTTCAATTGTTTTTTTTTCTACAAGTTCTTAAAACATAGCTTGATCCTCCTTTGTCAGAGTAACATGACTAGGGCTGGGACGACTGTTTTTCTTTTTGTTTAGTAACTATAATCGATACCAAATGATAAACGATTTTTTTATTTATCGATTTATTCGATATATTCTAATGAAATCATTCATTTCAATTACAGCTGCCACAGGAATCAAAGCTATGTTTTATGATCTGTAACAATAAACTTTTGACATGTATCGAAGATAAGTACAATTTACTTTTATTGTTATTAATGGTCTAGCAGAAAAAGAGCCCTTACATATTATGTTATCATAAGTCTTTTAAACGGTTACAACATTCGTAAGGATTATTTTCTTAGAATAACTAATTTATGTCTCTATCTTGGATATCCATAAGAAAGCTTATAACTTTGTTCTAGTATCTACAATATGATCATTAATTATATGTTCTGAAATATTATACAATTTATTTGAGTTACAACACTGGCACACATCTCTCCCCACTCAATCTATACCTGATTTATCCATCGGACAACATACGTATTGGGCGCCATATTCCCACATTGCTCGGCCGCACAAAATATGCTATGTAAATAATAATGACAGCATAAAATATGGCCCGTGATACTCACGCACACATTGCTTAAGACGATAATGGTTGTTGATTGGAAGATGCTTTGTAAACAGTGCGTGGGTGCTAAATTTGGTGTATATACGGGTGAAGCAATTTAGGTAGATAAGTATTTTACTTAAAGTTGTTCCAGTTTTTGATGTGAAATATCTAATGGCACGTCTTTACCGGGTAAGAATATCTGGCACGTCGCGACGTGCCATCCTGCGAACCTCGTGACTCGTCGGCTATTTCCGCCTAGCCACCTTGATTCAGCACTCCATGCTCGCCACTTGTGCAGAATAGAGAAACCGACGCCGAGGTTTCTCTATTCTGCACGCTCCCCGCTTTACTGGTGTCAGTAGGAGGTAATTTGAAAAAATCTTGTTCAATGTTCACAAGTATCTTCCATGCGTCTCGCAACGCCGTACTTTTTTAACTTAAGAATTTTACAGAAGCTTTGGCAAAGAAATAAATATTTAGAGCTGGTTCTGAAACGGTACTTGACAATTAATTCAATACTAGTGTCGCTTGTGGTCGAAATTTGTCCAATTGCGATTTTAAAGAAACGAAATTCTACTTTTGCTTTATATAATTAATTGGACTTTGTTTGTATTCTTAATTCTTACCCTGATGCTATGAAGCAAAAAAGAGTGTACGTTTTCAAACCAAACTATTATTTGATTATAATTATTTATATAAAAATTGTGTTTACACTACATTTTGTGTTTGTATACAATAAATAATTTAGAATTTAGAGAACTAAGAAGATTACTTAAAAACAATTGTGTAATTTAACTAATGTTTAATAGAGGTAGAATACTATAGCAAAAAGATAAAGAAAAGTGGTAATTCAAAGACATGGAAACAAGGCACCTCATTGGCTGGGCAGCGCATATTGTTGCTCATGTGAGTGAGCGAGAGGGACACAAGAGGGGTACAAAAGAGTGTATAGTATAAATATGGAGCAATGTAAATTTTCCTTTACTAACTATTCAATATTACCAATTTTTTTTAAATTTTTTTACTACTTTCCACCCTTTCTATATTTTCTCCTTTTCCTCTCCTTCCTTTTTCTTTTCGTTTCATTATTTTATATTATGTAAAACTGTAATAGTTATAAACTTAAAAAGTACATAAAGTTTCGGTGTGTGTGTATTAATATAATAATGATAAATTGATGAGACACTAAAAGTTAATGCATTCCGTTCAGTCCTTGCTGAGGAAGTGCATTTGTCTGAACGGACAAGAAAAGGGAAGTGGCTTGGATTGTTGGCGGTGCCACCCAATAGTGCCTTGCTTCAGACGAGCCACCCAATCAAGGTAAACGTCATGTTTGGTTCGACGTCAGGTTTGGTACCAAAATGGCCACAGAGAGAAGTTCTTAGTTCTAAGACCTTAAGGAATTTTTGTAACCAGCTTAGTATTACATCCAAGTTTTTTGTTTTTATGTCTATTGGTAAGTAGCTACACCTATCGACATCAGCAATCTTCTGATTACTGATGCGTTGCTGACCTGAGTTGGAATGTCTTGTGTTCCGGTTTGAGTTATTTAACTGCTTTTTCCTACCATTCACCCTTCACAGAATTACGCGCACACAGTGTTGTTATGCTGGAGGGCAGGCGAGGTAGAGCTGTGGTCCAGCAGCGTCATCCCGTGTGCGTACTAATATGCTGCGGTCACCAATCGGCCTGCCTGCGCGTGGGATCATTGTAATGTCGTATGACCATTCATAGTCTCGGTCGTTGGGGGCCTCCCAATTCCCATTTTCAGCAGTGGATGTTATGGGCTGATGAAAGTAAAACCGTCAAGCCCTTTTACATAGAGCACTTCTGTTAACTTTTAAAAATATATAAATAGTATAATAAAAGTCGACTAAGGGATTAGCCGAAGGATGGGCAGCAGCATCCTTCGAGTACATTAACAAATCAACTGCGATCGCCAACCCGTCTGCCAAGCGTGGCGATTATGGCAAAACCCCCCAATGAGCCCACAACACACCCATATCGGTCGTTCTGGTGATATTTGGGGGAGGCCTGTGTCCAGCAGTGGACTTCATTCGGCCGAAACGATGATATACCTTGAATTAAGAACTATGTTTCCGCTGAAACCGGCACTCCATCATAAAATATCATATTCTCTAAATCAGTTTTGTATTCAACTTATAGTCCGAGAGGTAGTGTTGCAAATACAAAAGTCATAGTAAGCCGGCTGATGTTGACATCGATAGTTGATCTTATATGACTAATAAGTGAGCCGACCGTCAGCTGCTCAAGTAGCGGTGGGTGTGGGATTGGAAGGCTGCGGAAGTGGTAAAAAATAATTGTAATAGTACGCCAGCTGAAACTTTTTTCATAAGAAGTTGACAACATACTGAGTTAAAAAAATCGTTAGCTGCATCGTGGAGGGGGGACTATGCGTTTGCTGCGCGCATGAACTTGTAAAACAAGAACACGTAAAGTACAGTTATAGTACGCCGGATTAAATTTAACTAGGTGATTGTTTAAATAATTAAAAGTACGAAAATAACAATCAGCTGCATGGGTAGCGGTGGAAAGACCATCAGTGGAAAAAAAAAGAGTATCCATGGAGTCTCTTGCCGGCTCTTCTCCACGAGATCAACTATTTGGAACCGGGCAACTTAGATTCTGACGTTTCATAAGTGCCAATATTTGGTTTATTTGAAATAAAAAACTTTGACTTTTACTTTGACTTTGACTTTGAAAGATACAGATTATTCGAGCAATATTTAAAAACCGCTGCCTCCCCTGACTATTCGTTATTATGATTTGCTAATGTAAGTGTGAGCACCGTGTGGGCGATAACTTTATTCTCTTTAATTGACGTGATAGTTGTCTAGTAATTTAGGTGTATCATGGTCACTTTGTTCTGTTGACGGTGGCGTTGTGTTCAGATGTTTGTACAGAGTGTCCCTGCAATATGGTTGAGTAAAGCGATGCTGCTGCATGCATCATGCTCGTGAAGGAGTGCCATCTGTTGGGGCTGGTCAACCTTAAGCTGCCATAGCATTTTAATCATAAAGTTAATGAATATTACAATCAGGCTTGTATACTGTCTTCACATAACCTTAATTTCGAGAAACAATGTACTCATAAATATTGTAACATGATTTAAAAAGCGTAACCATGGAGTTTCTTACCCGTTCTTCTCCATAGGAAATCTACTGTGAATGGTTTAAATGAATAAAACAATCTTTTTATCTTATCTTAGGTAAGATATCGTTCATTTTTTTAGTAGTAAAATACACGCCATTATAATGTTTCTATTAACCTGAGGGTGGTTTCACTTAGTACCTCTTGTCCCATGAATTATGCAGGGACTAGTGGTGTCACCCGGAACCGCTCGCCGTGTCATTTGAATAAGATCAACTTTTTGTAAGATGTTTTTTTAAGTGCTGGCGAGCATTGTTTGAAATTCATGTCTTTATTTCATCTTTTATGGGTTCACTGATTCTTTAGACCATTTCGTGAGATGCAAATTTTTGTTAAGGAACTCGTTCTTTAATATTAAGATAAGGCTACAAGGGTAGCCTAACTTAATATTATATGTAAACTCAAGTGGCTTCCAATAAGTCTTCACCGGAATTCTCATATACTTTCCTTGCTTTAGAATATTCTGTTTGTCGCGGAGTGCTTCCCTGCGTGTTTTCCTTCCCGGTTAGCTCAACTAGGAGGCTCTCTCAGCGGCAGCAAGTAACGGAGATCAGTTAACGAGATCAATAAAACGTAACATATATATTGTTATAATGGTATATTGATATTCAAAACTTCAACACTTCATGCTGATGATTATATAAATTTTAAATATAGCTTACTATCACAATATATCCTAATTAAAAATAAGTAATTGTAATATTGCAGGCAGACTTTTTGTCAAAGCGACAGCTGTGTGTCGAACCACTAGCGTTCAGAATCGAATGTGTAATGATAAGTCATAATATGAACGATTCGACACCACAATATGGAATTCGAATTTTGATTTGAATAAAGAATCAATCATGAAGTGGACAGTGACGGAGATAAAAGGTATGAAGTCATGAAAGAGGTTGATTGAAATGAAGATGAAGGATGACTTCGTCACAATACCCCGCCGAGGGAGCCACTCCGCGACATGTTGAATCCCCCTTTTACCTTAAAGAATGTTTTCAGTTCCATAATGACGAACATTCGAGATAATCGGAGAATCTGAGACTTGAGATGCCATTGCATTCTAGTAAATTCTGTGATAAATCCTTCACCGTTCAGGCTGTCCGATTATGGAATGCACTGCCTGTGTCAATCAAACGAGTCCAGTCATTGGTTACTTTTAAGAAACTACTAATAGAATATTACTTGTCTGTTTAAATGTTTGTTTGTTGTATTACCAACATAGTACTTTCTTCTTAATGTATTGTGTATATATGTATTATATTTATGTACGATATCCTATATTCTTATGGATTATTTATATTGTATTGTATAAAGAAAGGTTATCTATAAGAAATCACTAATAGTGACAAGACCGCCCATTGTACACTTACTGTTTATAAAATGATTCTTAGTAGTTATTTTTAAAATGGTGTCCAATAAACAATATTCTATTTTATAGTAGTAGGTGTGTACAAGGTTTCCTGGCGGAGATGGATGCGTGGGTCTACGATCAGACGCGCTCCCTCCGCCAGAGCGGCGAAGGCGCGCCTCCAGGGGCGTTGGAGAGGCTGAGGCGGCTAGCTCGATGGCGCGCACTTGGAAAGTGGCGTCGCCGCCTCCGGATGCAGTTCGCGACCAAGCGCGTCGTGGAGGCCGTCCTGCCGCTCTTTGGAGCCTGGCTCAGGAAGAGCGAGCGCGTCACCTACCGTCTGACGCAGGTGCTCACCGGGCACGGTTGTTTCGGTGCGTACCTGCACAGGATAGGACGCGAGGCCACGGCACAATGCCACCATTGTGATAGCGACCAGGACACCGCACAGCACACGCTCGAGGCGTGCCCTGCGTGGGCCGCCGAGCGGCGGATCCTGGTCGATCGGATCGGGCAAGATCTCTCTCTGCCAGCAGTAGTGTCGGCTATGTTGGCAGAGCACGAAAACTGGAATGCAGTGGTCTCCTTCTGTGAGAGAGTCATGCTCCAGAAGGAGACCGCAGAGCGGGATCGGGAGAGGGCCGATCCCGCTCGAAGAAGGAGGAGACGGCGCCGGGGTAACAACCGCCCTGGCGCCTAATTCCCACACGCCTGAAACCCCCGGCCGTTGCTGCGAGGCAGGGGACCTCTGGGTTCGCGGGTGCGTAGATTGGGGAATCTGCGTGCCCACACCAAGCGACCCAAGAGAAGACGGTAGCACGCATGTGGTCACGCGCTGCCGTGGGACGCTTTGGGGGATCTTTTACAATCCCCCCGGGGGTGTGACCACTTTACAGTCACCCTCTCCGAGATGTGCCTATAGGCGTGGCACCAGTGAGCGGCTCTGGTGTGATCATACGAGGACCTGGAGCCTCCCTGAGGTGCCGAAGATGACCGCTCCAGTGGTTTTAGCCGGTAGGAGTCCGGCATACCCCTTCGTCCTTCCCCGGGGCGAAGGAAGTTCATGATGAATTTCCACTGGGCACCAATAAAAAAATAAAAAAAGGTGTGTACAAGGTTACATCCGTGTGGTATCCGGATTAAGAATATAGCAGCACCCAACTCAAAATCCAACACATCCTGTGGATGTCGTAAAAGGTGAATAAGAAGCTCTAAACTAGAGGGATGGACAGTAGCGTCTCTTCTGTGGATGAGCAGCCACTCCGCGGGAGCTGGTGCTCACCAACCTGCCAGTCAAGCGTGGTGAGTACTGGCGAAGGCCCTCCCAAAATGACGACACACGGCAGGTAAGCGTACGTTGTGGAAATCTATGCGGGAGGCCTTTGTTCAGCAGTGGACGTCCTTTGACTGATATGGTGATGATGATGATGATGAGAAATAGGAGTTGATTAAAAATCTTCAATGTCCACATATTAATTTCCTGCCCTTGCGACTTTTGGACTGAAAAAGAGAACATCGTGTGTTGATAATTATGACTTATTACATCTCTGTGAAAACAAAACGACCCAAGTATTGACTTACATAGACATTTGGATAAATGGTGGATATTTTTGTTGTAAATTCAGTTGATCATTCCATACACTGGCTGGCTGGTTCGGCAAAAGTCAGTCGCGAGCGCTGATCCTCGATTATGTTACCTTATCAATTCAATAAAACGCCCACAGAATTGTAGTGTTTTACTTACAGTATTCTGATAGTTTACGAACAAGAGTATATACTTTTTTAATCTTTATAGGGTTCGATATATTTGTCTCCGTGTGGTGTCCGGATTAAGAATATAGCACCACTCCATCTCCTCCCGTGGAGGTCGTAAAAGGTGACTAAGGGACTCTAAGCCAGAGGTATGGTCAGCAGCGTCCTTTCTGTGGAACTGTAGCCATTCTGCGCTCACCAACCCGCCTGCCAAGCGTGGTGAGTACTGGCAAATTTTCCTCAATATTATGGCACAGTCGTGGAAATCTATGGGGAGGCCTTTGTTCAGTAGTGGACGTTATATGGCCGAAATGATGATACATTTGTCACAGAGACACAAAAATAAATAAAAAACATCTCAACAACCCCTAAATTTTTTACTCAAACATCTTCCAAACCCCGTTTTCACACCGTATGTTGGAAATAAACAAGTGGCCGCTCTCACCGGGCGTTCCGCGAAGGGCCGCACAAACAAACAGTCAAGGTGACGGAAGGTCGCCCTCCGTGTTTATGAGGAGTGTTTGCGCAGCTTTTTTGGAAAACCCACATTTGGTGCTGAAGTAAATATTGTGACAATATTGGAAAGGTTGGTATATGGTCCATCCGTGCTTTTATTTATTTACTAGCTAGAACCAGCGGTTTCACCCACGTTTAATTTTAAAGAAATTTAGAGTACTTTGACACGGACACTTGACATAGAATGTATACTCGTATATTGGATTTCAAGGGTTTTATTTTTTGCGTGGAACCCTAATTATTTTCTAAAATAAAAGCAACCTAAGTTATTCCTTGTAATATCAGCTAGTGAAAGTCTCGTCAAAATCGGTCCCGCCGTTTCGGAGATTACCCGGAACAAACAGACAGACAGACAAAAAATTAAAATATTGTTTTTTTGTTATAGGTACCGTATATACTTTCATATGCTTTAGTGAAAAGTGTTATTTTGACATTACAAACAGACACTTCAATTTTATTTATTTGTATAGATTTTACATCTAAGAAAAGTATTGGTGACTATGTAGGTCAACCACACACACACACACACACACACACACACACACGCACACACACACATCAGCCTGTACACGCCCACTACTGAACATCACGAATACGGCACTACTCCATCTCCTCTCGTGGGTTTCGTTAAAGGCGACTAAGAGATACTAAACCAGATACTGGGTAGCACCGTCCCTTCTGTGGATCAGCAGCTATTCTGCGCTCACCAACCCACCTGCCAAGCGTGTTAGAAAAATTCCAAAATGACGATACTACTATTGTGGAAATCTATGGGGGAGGGCTTTGTTCAGCAGTGGATGTCTTTTGGCTAGTGTGATGATGATGATGATTAGGGGGGTTGCCATAATCATCACGCTTGGGAGGCAGATTGGTGACCGAAATATATTATTAGGTCATCGAAGGATGCTGCTGCCCATCCTCCCGATACGAACTCTTCGTCGCCTTTTACGACACCCATGCATGAAGAGGGGTGGTTCATTCTTTGCCGGGAACCACAAAGAACAGGTCATCCATGTCTGTCTGTCCAACCTTGTGTTAGAGTTGTTCAAGCCGCCCGAAGGCCTCTGACTCGGCTTAACGACTGCCGTCTAATAACAACAACTGGGGCCGAAGATTCTACGTGTTCTCTAAGCACTATGTGGTCACCCATCCATAGACTAACCTCGCCAAACATTGCTTAACACCGACTATCGTTTACCGATCAGTGAGCACAACTGGCTATGAGCCTATGAGCGCCATTAATACTGTTTTTATGTCATCATATCGGCCATTTATATTCCACTGCTGAACAAAGGCCTCCCCCATAGATTTTCACAACTGTGTCATCATTTTGGGGGGTATTTGCCAATACTTACCACGCTTGGCAAGCGAGTTGGTGAGCGCAGTATGGCTACCGTTTCACAGAAGGGACGCTGCTGCCCACCGCTCTGGTTTTTGGATTCCCTTAGTCGCCTTTACATCCACGGGAGGAGATGGAGTGGTGCTATATTCTTAATCCGGACACCACACGGACACCGGACACCACACGGATACCGGACACCACACGGACACCGGACACCACACGGACACCGGACACCACATGTTTTTATGTGATGGAATATTTTTTGTTATGAACATATCGTAAACTACGCTATTACCTCACCAAGTAAGGTAAATAAGACCTCAATAGATACCTATCTCGTTAAACGAAAACAGCCACTAAGGCCAGTCATTCCACATTGCAGTTCTCACATTAGGAAGTGTTTACGCGTTCGGCAGCGGACCGCACTCTCACCTCGTGGACGTTCCAACTAAACTCCGACGGTTCGTACAAACAAGCCCTCTGTCCGCCAGGTGGACGCACGCAGCCGGAACCGGCTGTTTACGCCAGTTTTACGAGTAGCATAACATCACACACCTTCCACGGATGCGCAAGGGCAGGGTTAAAATAGCTTTTGTAGATTTGGTACAAAAAAATTGGACATACTAACGCAACAGGTTTCATCTACTCACTTCTTTATGCGGTAAAAGAGTACAAAAAATTGGCATTAAGGAGTTAGGGTCAATTGTCAAACGCTTTTTACGCAATAGTAGTACAGAATATTTGTAATCAGTTAATTATCATCTACGGGTATTACTTATTAATAAGCATCATCATCATCATTTCGGCCGAATGAAGTCCACTGCTGGACACAGGCCTCTCCCAAAGATCACCTCAACGATCGATATGGGTGTGTTGGGGGCTCATTGGAGGGTTTTGCCATAATCGCCACGCTTGGCAGACGAATTAGCGATCGCAGTTGAGTCGTTAATGTACTCGAAGGACGCTGCTGCCCATCCTCCGGCCAATCCATTAGTCGACTTTTACGACATCCACGAGAGGAGATGGGGTGGTGGTATTCTGAGCCAGCACCACACAGCAAAACATAACCTGATCCAGTGAAATGTTAATAAAGTTAATCAGACTGCATATATAAGTGTATGTTATACTTAGACGCAAAATTTCTTTTGCAACCCTAACGAGCGGACTACAAGTTTTCCCGACAGTAAACCCCTCAAAAACTCATAATGAAGACTGGGCTTATCGAGGAGTCTCGGATAAGACAAGGTGTCGACGAAATCCTCGAGTCAGGCACACATAAATCTCCTTACTTCGAGGAGTACGAAGTTTGTAAATTGCGCATTTACAATTCGCGTCAGACGCGCCGACTTGAGGCCTAAGCCGCCGCGTGCGCTGGACTCGCCCAAACTGATATTTATGGTCGAAACGCACCTCTTTTGCTTTCAAATTATAAATACATGTTTTCGAGTGAACTTGGAACTACCTCAAAGTGGGTTTAGTGTCGTCTTTGTTGGATTTGAGGTTGGAGGATGTAGTGTGATGGAGGGAAATTGGCTTAGAGTAGGTTGATTCGTGTTATGTTGTTGGTAAACGCGCTTTAGTCTTGACTCGTTACTATTTTAACGTTTTATTATAAGGCACTAGAGACTTTTTTGTCAAATTCATTTAAGTGGATCCTGAATATCGTTGAAATCTCTATAATTGGAATTTTTTGAGATCCGAATTTCGCACCGAATAACTTTATTTGTGGAAATTTTGAACTGATTAAATGTTTAATTATTAATATGTATTTTCACTTAATCACAGCTCCGATGTAAACTATAATAAGTTCTGTTTAAGTTCCTATTAGCGAGGCCGTCTTTAAACGGGACAGTATTTTTCTATGTTCTGAATATCTGGTAAAGGAAAATATCTTTATTTTTGTGAGAACAAAGTTTTGTTGCCTTGAGATTCCAGTTATCCAGATTTCACTGTAACTGTATAAGGTATGAATACCCATTCATTGCAGTCCAAAGCTGGACAAACTTCAGAAGAAGGACGTACGGCTTCTCGTCACCATAAGTAGCAATTGGGTCATCGTATTAGTCAAGGAGGTCCACTGTTAAACAAATGCCTCCCTCATAGAATTCCAATCATTTTGGTGGGATTCGCCAATAAGTACTCGCCCAGAAGAGACGCGGCTGCTTATCCCTCTAGTTTGGAGCTCCTGAGCCACCTTTTGCGCTAGCCACGGAAAGAGATGAAGTGGTGCTTTATTCTTAATCCGGAGTCCGCACGGAATAGAAATGTGTAGGCTGTGATTAAACATAAATCTAGAGAGAAACTTACGTCAAATGTCTTCATGCTGATGTTACGCAGTGTTAACGGCACTAACTTTGCCGTGTGGTGCCGGCTCAGAATACCACCACCCCTTCTCCTCCCGTGAGTGTCGTAAAATTCGACAAAGGGAATAACCGGAGGATGGACAGCAGCGTCCTTCAAGTACATTAACAACTCAACTGCGATCGCCGACCCGTCTGCCAAGCGTGGCTATTATGACAAATCCCCCCAATGAGCCCACAACACACCCATATCGGGCGTTGTGGTGATATTTGGGAGGCCTGTGTCCAGCAGTGGACTTCATACGGCCGAAATGATGAACGGCACTAATATTTAGTTGAGCTTACTCTTCACACGTGTATTTCCAACAGCAAAACCTTTTAAAGAACTCAAGAAGAAAAATCACCGGCTTTATGACGGCAGACGCAGCAAATTTGCGTACGCAGAAATTAAATGTACACCCATTACTTTCAACCCTCTAATATCCGCCATGCTGCTTCTGGATGTCGAGAGGCGATCGCGTTCACTTAGCGTTTGCAATAAATCTTGTACCGTGCAAACGTTCCTTAAATGAGAGGTGCCCGATGCATTACGGGACATCAAGGCGCTCTTCACGAATCATTAGGGGCGGGCGTTTTGAAAAATGCTCCCGGTACTAAAATAGACATTATGTAAAGTGCCACAATTACCGTGGTGACTTGTGAAAAACTTGTGTGCGGCACTCTCGCGCGCCGCGCTCTGTACCAGGGATGCCGAATGCGGAGCTGGTTTGTTTGTGTGAGAATTAAGACATTTGACACACATTATGCTCTCGAATAACCCTGGTATAGATATGTTCGTTCTTAGTCAATCTAAGACAGCACTCAACTTTAATGGTGAAGAAATCTGGATCTACTAACGGTCTGAATCTGTAGTAATAAATAAATAATAATACATTTATTTGGGTCAAAACACTTTACAGCTCTAAACAGAAAACCAAGACCATAATATTCTTATACAGTAGAACAATCATTTGTAAGCTGCTGGCACCCGAACTAGGTAGTAACTGTGCCTAAGGTGGCAGCAACCCACCCTCTTTTAACCTAACATGAACAGTTAGGTAAAGCTCTCATGATACAGTTATCGGTTACACCAAGTAAAATTATTTCGTTACAAACCAATAAAATAACGCGTGAGAGTGTGGGTATTGTTGAGTGTGGTGTCCGGATTAAAAATATAGCACCACTCCTTCCGTGGGTGTTGTAAAATGTGACCAAGGGACTCTATAAGCCAGAGGGATGGGCAGCAGCGTCCCTTCGATGGAGCAGTAGCCGTGGATGGATGGATGGATGTATAAATAGCTGAAATGATGAATATGATGAACGGTCTGAAACGCCAACAAGCAGTGAGCAAGCTTGATGATCAATGCATGTTTGTTCTCTGTATGAGAAGAGGTCTTTGCCTAACTATGGTAAATTTACAGGCTGATATTCTATTATATTTAGTTTTTAAAAAACGTTGCCCCATACTAGGATTTCTCCTGTCGTGCGTTTACAGACTTGAATTCCACACACAATACACCCAGACCCGGAATAACTACCTGCAAATCATACAAATCTTCGAATCGAACCCACGACTCGGAGCGCAGCAGTCGACTGTATCAGCCACTGCACCTAACCATAAATATTATAAGTTCGACACTAACAATTTATGATTGCATTGATTCCAACCAAAACCCATTTAAGGCACTATATAGGCGCAATGACAATTCGGTACTAAGGATCACTTCCATAGGATGAAGCTTAGCACAACGGATACATGCAGGTTCTGTATGGACAATCAAGAGTCAATGCAGCACATTTTGTGCAGCTGTGACGCTCTGGGAAGACGTAGGGCAAAACTAGCTTATCCATTGCCTGATGATTTTGCACGGCTCCAGGCAGGTATGGTTGCGAAGTACCAACAGGGACTTCTTGATTTGCCAGCGGAGGAGTAGTGCAGGGCTTTGGGCAGCACAATGGACCCAATAGGGTCGAAGTGCGTTCGGCTGACGCTGAGTCCGTGAGAGCCATACTATAGAATAGAATATGATGTATTCCTTAACTTGGTTTAGATGAACACAGTACATCATACCGGGAACCAATATCACTCTAGCGACTTTGATATGGATTGCAAGGGTAAAAAACACGGGTGACATATAATTTTCAACACACTTGCGCCCAAAAATAGTACCCAGCATCAATAAATTCTGTTTTATTGCTATGCAACCGGCAGCCCTACGCGGGGTGAGTAAGGTGGCGGGAACACGTAAGACGTCATTTAGCGTTCGGAATTAACATAAATAATAACGTCGTCACCGCGCCCCTGCCCCGATATTGCGTCATTTGCCGTGCCCTTTATAGCCGCACAACACTTAACTCCAAATAAAAAAGTATTTTATAAAACTTGGATTACGTGCCGCGGCGGTGCTTGCCGTTTATTGTTTTTGTATAATTTTAATATTTTTAAATAATAGCAAATACTTTAAAATCTTTGTTTGTATCACTAAGGTGGTTAACAAGCATGCGGACCACCTATAAACGCTTGCAACACCAACACCTCTAAAAATATTTTCATGCCTCTTTGGAAGAGCCTGTAGCCTGCAGTACTCTCTTGGAAAAACCTCGGTAGGGACCCGATTCCACAACCGAAAATATGGATCATTTGTAAACATGAAATAGACGAGTTGTTTGCAATATTTTGCCGGAGAAAAATAATTAAAACATATTGGAATACTTCGCACAAATTATTAAAAATATAATCTCAAGAATCACACTTCTACCAGTTTAAAAGGAAGCCAGAATTTTTAATAACAACAAAAAGATACAAAGCACCCATTACATTTTTATTACTAGTGAAGACGCAAGAAAGCGGTCATTTTTCGCGCGCCCAGTTTTTTTGGCTTGCACTGTAAGCACCACGTATTTTGCATCACAATTGTCTGTTGGGAGCAAACCTTTTTATTTCAGTTTTAATGTTTTAATTTTAGCAACAAATAATATTTAATAGTGGTGTAAGGAACGGTGGGACATTTGCATGCCCGTAGACTCTTCATAAAAGTGCGCTGTTAAAAAAATATTACGTGGGGCGAGGCGTTGAATGCTTTTATTATAGTTATTAAAGAATACATTAAGTTAAGTGTAATTTAAAGGGATATTTTTGTAAGATGTTGATTATACAGTTTGGACACTTGCAGGGAAAGAGTTAGTTTCCATAGGCGATAGGAAATAGCTGTCTCTTTCATCAGTGTAAACGTTTAGACTACTATGTTCAGAATATGTTTAACCGCCCTATCTGTCATAACCATCCAACTTAAGAAGGCACATCGATACGATTCGGGAACACTGACATATTTAGACAATTTTTCTGTCCCTTTCACACCAATTTACGTTTGATATAAACATAGCTACTTAGAAAGAACAGGTCATAAATCACAAGTATCTATAGGTATGTAAACACCCTTCATTTCGGCCGAATGAAATCCACTGCTGGACACAGGCCTCCCCCAAAGATCACCACAACGACCGATATGGTATGTTGTGTGCTCATTGGGGGGTCTTGCCATAATCGCCACGCTTGGCAGACGGGTTGGCGATCGCAGTTGAGTTGTTAATGTACTCGAAGGACGCTGCTGCCCATCTTCCGGTTAATCCCTTAGTCGACTTTTACGACACCCACGGGATGAAATGGGGTGGTGGCATTCTGAGCCGGCACCACACGCTGTGCTGTAAACATGCTGTGTGATTATTGAGTATCTACTACAGTGCACCTTCAAAATAATTATAAATCTTCTAGCGATAAAGATGATTTTCCCTTGTCCTTCCATGTCAATACCGAAACCACCTTAAATATACACATATATCTACATACCATTGAAGCTTTAATAAACACGGATATAAAACTTATACCAAATTTAAAATTCTTGCCTGCCTACCCCGTGGCAGTGTATCGGTATAAGCACCACGTCGCCGACAGCTAGCACCATAAATATATGGTAAGGTGTGCCGGCCGCAAGCCATGACTTATGGCGCGGTAACCCCACGGTTTTTACCAGATTAATCTCTCCATGGAAATTGTTCTACATAGGGTTGAAGATTGATAATATTTTTATGGTGTGGTAAGAGTAAGTGTTGGGTATTTGAACAATGGGAATATTTATGTTACAGTTGGGACCTAGCAACACCATTAACGATAAGTTGATGTTTAGAAATCTTGCTATATTCTGGATTTCAGATAGAACATGAAGTTACCAACTGGAACTGAAATCATCTTGAATCACCGGGTCAATATTGGTGTTTATTCGTTAAAAAAAGCTGTATGTAATGATAGAATGCTATTCTAACTACTAATATAATATTATTATTTTCCTCTGTTGACTCAGCACTACAATGATGATTATACGCCATTGAATTTGAAGAATCTTGCAGTTTTGGAACTACTTACATACGCAGCAGCCTAAGTTATAGAGTATAAGCGTTTATGGTTGACAATGCTTGGTTTAAGATGTAAATTTTACCTAGTTTAACTAATTACCACGGGGGTCGTGAGCGCGCACATTGGGGAGCGTGCTCACACCGAGCGATCCCCGGGAAGACGGTGGTGCGCACGCAGTCACGTGCCGCCGTGTGCGTAGCACAGCGCACAGCGAGGCTTGGGGGGATCCTTTACAATCCTCCCCGAGAAATGGTAGGGGGCGATTTTTTTACAGCCGCCTTCCCTCGGCTAGAGTTTACCGCGTTACAGTCATCCCCTCCGAGATGTGCCTAAAGGCGTGGCACCAATGGGCGGCTCTAGTGCGATCTTGCGAGGACTTGGAGCCCCGCTTCGGTGCCGAAGATGACCGCTCCAGTATTTTTAGTCAGTAGGAGTTTGGCATACCCATTCGCCCTTCCCCGGGGCGAAGGAAGTTCATGAAGAATTTCCACTGGCCACCATTAAAAAAAAAAGAGGTATCTGATTGTATCAAGCTGATTCCTCTCGTTAAAATTCTCTTGATGAATACTCTCCAGTACGTTGATATAACTTTATCAGGCCCTCTCACTGCAGACAACATCTTGATATAACAAAAAACTCACTGTTGGAATAAAATGTGTACATTATGGCTTTGATACTCCCAATATTGACGATTTATCAAAATTTACTTTCATTGTTTCTTCTTCTTCTCTTAGATTATGGCTTCTGCAGAGTATCTTCCACAATTTCGCCAATGTCAAGTATAAAGCAACGTCGTACGGTGTTTAGATGAATAAAACTTACATATTCATAAAATATCGTACGGTTCAATTGTTTTATTTCCATTTTTCATATCTTTGTTTTATTTTGAGATTTTGACACTTAACATTTTTGACGGAATCCGAATGGCGAATGACTTGAACGTCCAGTCACAATATTATCGTAACGTGTAATACGTTCCCGCTCTCGCTCAAATGCCTTCCCTCTCTCGCTCACACCATCCTGTCCATCGTATCTTGTATAAACGGACGGTTATAAATCAAAACGCGTTGCTCTTTATAGACTTTCTTTGTGTCTTTCAAATTTGCTTAATTTTATATCACACAACAATATTTCAGCAATCCTTCACGAGACCTCATCAATTTTCGGTGACATTTTCTTAAATTATTCTGATGCCACTTGTCATAACCACACACAGGGGCGATAGATATTCTGCACAAAAACGTGCATTTATTTTATATTTTAACATGTCTGTAACCGTTTATTTTTCATTTCACAATTACTCTCTTTGTCCTAGAGCTTTTTCTGTAAGAGATTATCTTTCCAGCTTTCAATTTGCTTACTATTTCTCAAAGGGAAACGCAATATTAGTTCAACTATTCTGGAAAGGGGTATTCCAATAGCGTCGGATTGTTAAACACGGTGTTGTAAGGGGATACATTTGTTTTTTATAACCTTCTTTTTATTGGTGTCCAGTGGAAATTCTACATGGAACTTCCTTCACCCCGGGCTTAAACCAATGGATCGGTCATCTTCGGCACCGAGGGGGGGCTCCAGGTCCTTGTAAGGTCAGTAAGGTCACACTAGAGCCTCCCATTGGTGCCACGCCCTTAGGCACATCACGGAGGGGATGACCCCCTCTAGCGGAGGGAAGGCAACTGTAAAAAGGTCACCCCCATGCACTTCTCGGGGAGGATTGTAAAGGATCTCCCCCCCAAGCCTCGCTTTGCGCTGTGCTGCGCACACGTCGGCACGTTCATTTTAATATTTTTATATCGTGTAGGGGTTTGGAAGTAGGTGTTCTTTTTTTTGTTAAAAAGTTTTATTTGTTTCTTTTTGGTGTAAATATATGTAAGAACTTTTTCAAATTTGGTTCAGTATTTAACACTAAAAATAAGAATGACTCAAATCGGTTCTCCGATTTGAGAGGAATCGAAACCATTAAGACATCATCTAGATAAGCGCAGTCAAATAAAGCTGTTTATTGAATCTGGTTAAAAACTACTGAATAAAAAGTAATGAAATTTATATGGGACAAACTCGAAAGCATTTTGCACCAGTTAAAAAAAGAATTGCTCAAATCAGTCCACAAATCTCGGAGTAATCAGTGTACATACATAAAAAAAAACATCGATTTGAGAACCTCCTCCTTTTCGAAGTCGGTAAAAATAGTAGCTGAGGTGGGTGTTAAAGCACATGGTACAATAACTCTGTATTAATAGCTGTTTCATTAGGCTTAGGCTCTAAGCCTTTCTTCTCGTGAGGATTGCGAGACAAAAAAACTGAATCAGTTAGGCTGCAAAAGCTACAGAGGAACTGGAGAGTATTCCAAGGAACTGTTCAACATACTTCCAGCTGCTGATTTCTACCAACGCACCACCCACCTCATGTTTGAATTCCATCCTCACCACCTTGATGGCTGCTGGTCTGTACGATTTCCTCGTCCCTGTCCCGTACGACGATTCCCGAACACACACGACAACTTCAAGTTAAGAGCGTGTCCCTTAAAGGTCTGCAATACATTAGTGACTCCTCTGGCAGTGCAGTTATTCACATGATTCAAGCACGTTTGGCCGTTAGGTTAGAATAAAAAATAAAAAAACACCCGGGAAGACGATGGCGCGCACGTGGTCACGTGACCAATCGCATCTCGCAATCCTCATGAGAAGAAAGGCTTAGAGCCTAAGCCTAATGAAACAGCTATTAATACAGAGTTATTGTACCATGTGCTTTAACACCCACCTCAGCTACTATTTTTACCGACTTCGAAAAGGAGGAGGTTCTCAAATCGATGCGTTTTTTTATGTATGTACACTGATTACTCCGAGATTCGTGGATCGATTTGAGCAATTCTTTTTTTAACTGGTGCAAAATGCTTTCGAGTTTGTTCCATATAAATTTCATTACTTTTTATTCAGTAGTTTTTAACCAGATTCAATAAACAGCTTTATTTGACTGCGCTTATCTAGATGATGTCTTAATGTTTTCGATTCCTCTCAAATCGGAGAACCGATTTGAGTCATTCTTATTTTTAGTGTTAAATACTGATACCAAATTTGAAAAACTTCTTACATATATTTACACCAAAAAGAAACAAATAAAACTTTTTAACAAAAAAAAGAAAAACACCTACTTCAAAACCCCTACACGATATAAAAATATTAAAACCACTGAAAAGGAAAAATAAACTTTATGAAGTTGGGCGGGGCCAGGTATGCCCCAACCATGGTTCATTTTAATATTTTTATATCGTGTAGGGGTTTTGAAGTCGGTTTTTTTTTTGTTAAACAGTTATATGCAAGTAAATTCACTGTTTCTGAGCTGTTACAGTCAAGGCGGTAGGTGGCGACAGGTGGAGACCGCCTGCAGCCCCGGAGGAGGTCAGAGGTCCAGTTAAGTGGGTCCCGTGAATTATTTGACGTAATTATACAGTGGCGACTTAACACGTGGCTAGCTAATGCGTCCGTATTGGGCGACCTGGAGTTTAAGATAAACAATTTTCTTGTTCCGGGTCTGGGTGTATTGTATGTGAAATTTGTGTCTGTAAACGCACCCATAACACAGGAGAAATACTAGTGCGGGGCAGCGTTTAAAAAATAAACCAATAGTTACAGAGCTCTTCTAACAGGAACACAGAGATGTTTACAGTTTAAACATTACTGATTAGTGGCATATGTAATTGGTACTGCGTTGGTACAAGTTGGTAAGAAACCTTTTTTATATTTTTTTATTTTATTGATCCGGGGAAATACGTCATGTACTTCCTACGCCCTGGGAAAGGGCGGAGGGGCATGCCGGAGTCCTACCGGCTAAAACCACCGGAGTGGTCATCTTCGGCACCGTAAGGAGGCTCCAGGAACTCGAAAGATCTCCATCTAGAGCCACCCGTTGGCACATGTTTAGGCACATCTCGGAGGGGATGACTGTAAAGCGGTCCTCCCCTCTAGCGGAGGAAGGGCGACTGTAAAGATGCCACCCTTTCAGGCACTTCTCGGGGGAATTGTAAAGGATTCCCCCGAAGCCTCGCTATGCGCTGTACTGCGCACACGGCGGTACGTGACCACATGCACACCGCTGTCTTCCCGGGGGTCGCTCGGTATGAGCGCGCAGTGATGTTTACAGTTTAAACATTGCTGATTAGTGGCATATGTAACTGGTACTGCGTTGGTACAAGTTGGTAAGAGACCTACCTAATACCAGTAGAATTGTTATTAAGTAACTGAAAATATTCCAAAACAAACAAACATAAAATAGGGACTCTATTTTAAAAATATTATGTGATGAATTAGCCGGAGGACAGGCAACAGCGTCCTTCAAGTATATTTATAACTCAATTGCGATCGCTAACCCGCCTGCCAATCATGTCAGTCATGTCAAATCAATGAGCACACAACACAAACCCAGACTATGGCGATCTTTTGGCCAAAATTATATCAACGACGACACGGTTGGTGCAGTGGCTGATACAGTCGGGTGCTGCGCTCCGGGTCGATTCCCGCACGGAACAAATATTGGTACGATCTGCAGGTAATTGTTTCGGGTCTGGGTGTATTGTGTGTAGAATTTCTGTTTGTAAACGCACCCACGACACAAGAGAAATCCTAGTGTGGGGCAACGTTAAAAAACATTTTACTTAATTTACACTTTCAGTTAAATTATGAAGCCACATAAGTACAAACAGACATTAGAACAACTGACAAGTGAAAGTGAAAACATA
Source organism: Diloba caeruleocephala (assembly GCA_947459985.1). Taxonomy (NCBI): domain Eukaryota; kingdom Metazoa; phylum Arthropoda; class Insecta; order Lepidoptera; family Noctuidae; genus Diloba; species Diloba caeruleocephala. The sequence continues at coordinate 28,434,424 of OX381612.1, read as the reverse complement.
CATACTGCTTTGCACTAGACCTCGCTCCTAAATCCACCTTCAGGTCCCTCAATCAGAACACTATTAACAACAACACAAGAAGGCGAAGTCACAACTTTTCGCCGAGCGGGCCGGGCCGCGCCGACTTGGATTAAATTAACATTAGGTGGAACTATTCCGAGGGCCCGTAGGGCGCCCATTGTAGTCCAACCTCTTCGACCGTCCCCAGCCGTCTTGCCCTGTGGTCTACGGAATCCTAATTAAAATTACAACATGTAAATTGTCCGAAACGTCTCAGACCCTGCTGTTTGATGTTTGTTTAAAAACGTTTTGCGCAACGCTTCGTGAATTGTATTTGTATTTATTGTTCTCAGAATATTGTACCTCTGCTATGCCTGCGTTTGTTTGTGGACCTTTGTCTTGAGATGGAGTTTGAAACACATGTTTATGTTTTGCTTTTTCAAGTTGTATGAATGTCACAAGTCCAAAAAGAAATAGGTTTTAATTTTAGTTAATATGCGCTGATGGCGGCAGTATATTAGTTCCCTACATTATAATTTTTCCTCACGCGTATCTCATACATGTTGGTATTCGCTAAGGCATCAATCAATCAATCATTTCGGCCGAATGAATCCACTGCTGGACACAGGCCTCCCCCAAACCCTCCATCACAATGACCGATATGGGTGTGTCATGGGCTCATTGGGGGGTTTTGCCATAATCACCACGCTTGGCAGGCGGGTTGGCGATCGCAGTTGAGTTGTTAATGTACTCGAAGGACGCTGCTGCCCATCCTCCGGCTAATCCCTTAGTCGCCTTTTACGACACCCACGGAGGAGATGGGGTGGTGGTATTCTGAGCCGGCACCACACGGCAAAGTTAGTGCCGTTAACACTGTGCAACATCAGCATGAAGATATTTGACGTAAGTTTCGTAAGGCCTGTCTTAATAATAATATTTTGCTATGAATAAATTGATGATGTATTGTAGGCATATTCAAGTTTTAGAGTTACAATAAAAGCAGGTTTATTCATTTGGTTTTATCCCACTTAATGGTTCACTCACACACAGCTACCCTAATTCTCATCCCTTAAGTTTAAACCTTAACGCATATATCTCCTTAATTTAATAATTTCCAACCATTTAGTTAAAGGCCGGCCATATTTGTCTTGGTCTAAAATCCGGCCTAAGATTAATCCGGAATTTTGTTAGTGTTGTCCCGTCCCTTGTCCCTTGTTCGTGGACACAACACGTGCAGTAGGGTGGCCCACCGTGCAAACACTTAGACATGGGTGGCGGACATAACACTATTAATTTTAGTGGTGGGTTTCAATTTATAATTTGAATTATTAATTACAGAAACTGGGGACATTAATGGTTTTAATGTGTATAATTGAGTTCGGGAGAGTTCCGGATATGTTTGTTACTTTTTGTAATGATCAAAAACCTTTATGTATTCAGAAGTTTAAAAAGATCTGTATTTATGCTGGAAATGTGAATGTGAGAAACATCAAGTTTTGTTTTAGTAGTATTTCTATATCATAGTCCAACACTGTGTACTCCGTAGAATCCATATTCCGAGTAGGTATTGTTTAGGTCCATAGTCGCCTTTACCGACCTCCACGGAAGGAGATGGAGTGGTGCTATATTCTTAATCTAGACACCACACGGGTTGCTTTTATACTCATTAAATATTGCTTCATACCCATTTAGTTGCGATTGATTGAAATAATTGAAATGTTTAAATATATGACCAAATAAAAACAAAATAAGAAATTGATGAAGTCATCCAATTCATTTGAGTATATGTACAACATTGACCTAAGAAATTACAAGCACCCTTAGGTCCATTTTACCGTCCCGGGGGGGGTGAACGCTTTACAATCACCCTCTCCAAGATGTGCCTATAGGCATGGCACCAGTGGGCGGCTCCAATGTGATCATTCGAGGACCTGGAGCCTCCCTTAGGTGCCGAAGATGACCGCCCCAGTGGTTTTAGCCAGTAGGAGTCCGGCATACCCCTTCGCCCTTCCCCGGGGCGAAGGAAGTTCATGAAGAAGCATGCAAGCATTCCACTGGGCACCAATAAAGAAAAAAGGTCCATTTTACCGTGTCTATATAAAGATTTTCAACCCCACCAAACATGTAGGTGAATTTGGATACAAGAATAGAAAAACACAACCAACAAAAACATACAAGCGGGCATTTGTATCGAAACTGAAAACAAGTGTCTGAAAACAAAAGTGCCATAAGCCGTCAGAGAATATAGTTTCCAGCTATTTCATGCTGCATAGATTGCTCCGCAGTTTCCTTAAGTGATATGAAGAAGGAAAATCTAGAAGTCACTTAGCATAAGTGGCGAGTTACCTGAATACAACGAGACAGATGTTTCTAGAAGTGGTAATTAATTCTGTTCAATATTGACATTAATGATCATGTGGTTTTGCTTTAATCGGAATGACAATAATTTTTATGCTGATAGGCACGACGGAGCGTACCGGTTCCCTAGGTACAATAAGTATTTAGTTCGGGTTTGGGGGGGCCTCTGGATTCGCGAGCCACACCCAGCGACCTACGAGAAGACGGCATGTGGTCACGCGCCGCCGTGTGCGCAGCATAGCACAGCGCACAGTGAGGCTTCGAGGGGACCCTATACAATCTCCCCAGGGGGGTGACCGCTTTTCTGTCACCGTCTCCGAAATGTGCATAGAGGCGTGGGTGGCTCTAGTGTGATCATACAAGGACTTGGAGATATAATAAAGAGGACAAAACAGCATTCTGCAATCACGAATTCATCTGCATAAGCAATATTTATGCCAACGTTTCCTTTATTATTAGAACTGGAAACGGGATATTTACCATGTTTTTTATTTATTTTGAGTTCCCGATATTTTTACGTATAAGCTTTTCAGTGAACATGGCGCTTGCAACAGCGCCGAAATATCGGGAACTCAACACAAATAAAAAACATGGTAAATATCCCGTTTTCAGTTCTAATAATAGTGTAAGTGACCATATATTAAAAACTTACAACGTTTCCTTTGATCACTGTGGCGGTTATAGTCGTTTGTCGTCGTATCGGAATTATATTATGATGGAGAACCATTCCTCTAATATGACTATAGCGATATGCAAGGGGTTGCTGCTAACCAAGGAGGAATAGTTGTAGTTATAGTGGAAACGAACTGGTTTGTCGCACGAGCCGAGAACTATACAGGCGAAAACTACATTGTGTTTTGTCTTAAACTTGACGGCACGGTTGGTGCAGTAGCTGATACAGTCGGCTGCTGCGCACCAGGTCGCGGGTTCGATTCCCGCACGGAACAAATATTTGTATGATCTGCACGTAGTTGTTTCGGGTCTGGGTTGGTTTGATTGTGTGTGGAATTTGTGTCTGTAAACGCACCCACGACACAGGAGAAATCCTAGAGTGGGGCAAAGTTTTAAAAAAAAAAATGGCTTGCACTCCGGGAGTGCCGACAGAAGTGAAAACTTATTGTTTTTTATTTATCTAGTCGCGTTTGTGGTCTGGTATATGTACATGCATATATGCACACACAATAGCTGCTTCTCGTAACGGTGTCGCGAGTCCAGAGATTTTATCTCATCTAAAAATATGCGTACCGCGTTAAAGAAGTTTTCACTACAAAAAATATTCTCACCCGTTATCCTGTGACAAGTCAGTTCCCTCGACCAAGCCGCTTCTTTCCATTCTTAATCCACAATCACAACAGAACAACAGTCGTTACATAAATAATAATCGTTGAGGGGACACAACAAAACACCGTGTTTACCTCACGAAGACGCAAATAAAAATGTATCGCCGCCGCATTATTCATAAGGCTCTATGACTTGATGCCACGACACTATTTGTAGCTGGAATTTATATTGGGTCATACCATTCTGGGCCGATGCGTTTGACTAAATACGTGGACCTCTAAGCGCACCTTGCTTGACATAGAAAAAGTGGACAAATTGATTTAGTTTAAAAATAATGTTCTGCATTCTCGAAGAAGTGGGCAAATTGATTTAGTTTAAAAATAATGTACTGCATTCTTGAAGAAGTGGACAAATTGATTTAGTTTAAAAATAATGTTCTGCATTCTTGAAGAAGTGGACAAATTGATTTAGTTTAAAAATAATGTTCTGCATTCTTGAAGAAGTGGACAAATTGATTTAGTTTAAAAATAATGTTCTGCATTCTTGAAGAAGTGGGCAAATTGATTTAGTTTAAAAATAATGTACGGCATTTTTTTTCACATTTCACTTTTTTACCCTCCATCGTGATGACGAACCAAGCAAGTCATTCGCCTGATGATAAGCATCACGCCTGTCTACTACTTTTTTTTATTGATCTCCAGTGGAAATTCTACACGGAACTTCCTTCACCCCGGGGAAGAGCGAAGGGGTATGTCGGACTCCTACCGGCTAAAACCACTGGAGCGGTCATCTTCGGCACCGAAGGGGCGCTACAGGTCCTTGTAAGATCACACTCACACACGGCAGCGCGTGACCACATGCGTGCTGGGCCAGTATCTACCTAGCCGACATCTCGCAATACGAGACCACCGGAATACCCTAATTTAATTTGTTAATTTAAACTATGCTTTTTGTCTTTGTAAAGCTGAGCAGATATAAACGAGTAACGACAAAGATCAATGAAGGGTCGTCGTTATTATATAATAAGTGAAAGTCCTAAAAATAACACATTGACTGCGTATAACAAAAAGTTATTACTGGCGATTACTCATGAAAATTCAATAAGTCCCAACTGACTTGTAGAGCAGTAGAAGATATTTTTCTAAGAAAATCAAATGAGTTGTATGGGCAATAATCTGCATGAGCCGGCCGGAGCGGACGGCCACGCATTCCGCTGCTTCCAACTATGCTGAATATTTTTAATCAATACAAATTAGGTTGAGGCACGAGCCCCGGGGCGCCCGGACGGATATACGCGAGCCGCACTGTGTTTCTGTATTATTTGATGGTGCACAAAAACAGTATTGATGTTATATTTAACGTAAGTTTTTTGGTTTTGGTATTGATAAACAAAATAACAATCAACAACTGCTACTCCATCATCATCATCATATCAGCCACAGGACGTCTACTGCTGAACAAAGGCCTCCCCCTTAGATTTCTACAACGAGCGATTACATGCCGCTCTCGTCCAACGACTCCCAGTGACCTTCACCAGGTCGTCTGTCGATGTCTGTCCTTTTTGCCCTAACGGCCATCAGTTCTACGAGCTATGTGCCCCACCCATTGCCACTTCAGTTTACTAATCCTTTCAGCTATGTCGACAACTTTAGTTCTTCTACAGATCTCTTAATTTCTGATTCGATCTCGTAGAGAAATACCAAGCATAGGTCTCTCCATAGCTCGCTGAGTGACATTCAGCTTTCTTATGAGGCCCATTGTGAGTGACCACGTCTCTGTTCCATATATCATCACTGGTAACCAGATACTGCTAGACTACTACTTGATATAGTTTTAAAAATTACCTGAAGTAAGGCTGATTCGCATGTGTACGAAACTATGGTATTGAAAAACATGGTACTATCATCATTTATACTTTTTGTTAACAATGGATGTGGTGGTATATTTTATTTTATCGATCGTTATTTCATATTACGATTGGTATAAACTGTAACTGTTTTAATAGTGTATTACCGTTTCGAAATTTAAAAGTGCATTTCTATGGCCAATTTAATGGAACCTATGACGCCTTACTTATTCTAAAAATAATAAAAACTACACAAGTTGATCTGACTGTAAATCACTAAAACGTTATTTTTAATTGACTTCAAAAAGGAAGAAGTTCTCAATTTGATGCGTATTTTTTTATGTATGTACACCGATTACTCCGAGATTTATAGATATGAGCAATTATTTTTTTAACTGGTGCAGAATGCTTTCGAGTTGGTCCCATGTAAATTTCATTACATATGATAGAGTAGTTTTTAACCAGCTTCAATAAACAGGTTAATTCACTGCGCTTATCTAGATGATGTTTTAATGGTTTCGATTCCTGAGAGATTGTTCCGAGGGAACCGATTTGAGTCATTCTTATTTTTTGTGTTAAATACTGATACCAAATTTAAAAAGTTCTTACTTTTATTTACACTAAACAAAAACAAATAAAACTTTTCGGGCCATGTATGCCTCAACCATGGTTCATGCACGAGAGCTTATATTTTATACCTGGCTTCGCCCGACTTCATAAATAAAGTTCTTTTCCTTTTCAGTGGTTTTAATATTTTTATATCGTGTAGGGTTTTTGAAGTCGGTATTTATTTTTGTTAAAACGGTTTATGTGTAATTTATTTGTCCACAACAATATAATTAACAGCACACGGTGCGTTAGTCAATGTGCATACGATACCGGAGCATCTCGGGATAAAGTTACTTAACAAGCTGAAGATATTGATTTATTGAGAGAGCGCTCATCCCCTCAGGTATAACTTCGCTTATTTAGATAACGATGAGTGTAACTATGCCTGAGCTACATTATATTATATCGCACCAACATTCATTGTTTGTGTTTAGGAGTATATTCGGTTCACGCCAGGTCGATTGTTTTGTTAGTAATTTGTACTTCGACATATTTCGGCGTATTATCAACGTAAGTGTTGTTATTTTACGGAGATCATGAATTAACTAATAATTGTGTTCTTTCTTTCTTTTCGTGTGGTTTGTTCCAGCCTTGTGTCAGAGATGTCTAAGTCGCCCAAAGGGCTCCAACTTGGCTCAACGACTGTCAAATGACAACAACTGAGACCGACAATTTTACGTGCCCTCCGAAGCATGGCGGCGTTCAGTTATAATACCTCTATGTGGTCACCCATCTATAGGCTGACCGCACCGAACGTTGCTTAACCTCATCTATCGTTTACTGATCAGTGAGTGCAAGTGGCTATGAGTGCCTTAATATTAATATCGTATTAATTTGTGGTTAAGAGTCCGTTACCTTCTGTTATTAAAATTATTCATTTGGTAATTTTATATTGGACTAGTCTCGCTACCCGTCCGCTCCGCTAGGCGTAAATTATATTTATATTCATATTTTCTGGACCCTGAAAGATTTTGAAATAGAACACGATAATTTTGAGTTGAGTGGAGCCTTTTCGGAGCCTATTCGAAACAAACTTTCAGACAGACAGACAAGACAAAAATTCTAAATACGGTAATTAATGATTAGGCATCGTATGGATAGCAGTTTTCACAAAAACTTTGGCATTTATATTGAAATCACAGACAGACACTTAAATTTTATTACATTGGTATAAATTTCAGTTAAATAATGTGGTTTATTAAAAAACTTTGCAAACATACTACTCACCTCCCATGTCCAAAAGCGTGATGATTTGTATTCTAGATCCATCCTTGGACAATAACAGATAATTTTGCCAAATTTCAACTAATTCTATCCTGTAGTTTTAGCGGTAACATCCAACATAGAAACAGACCAACAGACAGAAATTGTAAAAATTGCAGTTTTGGCATCAGTCTCGTTCCTGGAGCACGTGGCAGTGATTTATACAAAAAAAAAGTCATTGTACAGTTGTTGTCTCTCTACGATTTTATTATAGTGTAGATATTGAGCACTTAAGTAACGGTTGATTTTTTCCACTTAGCCAGGACCTCTCATTCCACTTCGACAAGGTACTCAACATAATGCATGTAGCTATATAATATGGCATAGGCGACGAACAGCGGCTTGTGGCGAGCCAGTTAAATGGCAATCTTGTGTAAGACGAGTTAAATAAAAAAGTGCCGACTCGAGCGGGTCCACTTGTGTTAACTCCCTGCTAAGTTTGATGCGGTGAGACAGTTGGGGTTGTTGGTACCTAGCTAGTTACAGTGGCTACTGTACGTAGTATGTACCTATGGATTTTATTATTATTATTTATAGCAAGTTGATTAAGATGCTAATAAAGTTATGGAATAACCTGAAAAATATGTGACGTTTATGGATTTCTACAGCAAAAGATGGGCATGTAACTGCTTGCTTGCCAAGTGTTATCGTCAAGGTTAAAGGTATGGTTACTGAGTATTGACCATCTAAATCTACATTTTCCACATAAACCTATTAAAAATAAAATAGAAACTTTAAGCCGAGTTGTAATGACTTGACCCTAAAACACATGTAGATCGTCTTGTAGTGTTGGAGTAATTTCTGAAGCGATGGGTCATTGACGGTTTTTGTGGCAATGTTATTTGACCGCTTTTTCGATTAATAACAGGTGTGGGATGCAACTTGTGTCAACACCCTTGCTCCATCCCATCTTCCAAGCATGGCAAGCTGTGCTGGCGCTGCCGCTTCTGCAGCTGATGACCTCAAACGGCGCAAATACAATAACCTTATTGGCAATTATTGTTTTGAGCCGTTTGGGGTCGAAACGCTTGGGTCATGGGCTCCGAGTGCCCGTCAGCTTTTCAAAGATATAGCTAGACGGTTGGTCGACACTTCGCGTGATCAGAGGGCTGGCCTTTTCTTTGGCCAAAGAATAAGCATTGCCATTCAACGTGGCGATGCTGCCAGCCTTCTAGGAACATTATCAGCTGACAGCGATGAGGAGGTATTCTTTGACGCCTAAGTACATATTATTCTTTTATATGTATATTATATACATAGTTATTTTTTTATGTTTAGTGTAATCATAAATAGTGTATATATATTTAGTTTTAATGTGTATAAAAGCATAGACATTAATTTAAATCTGAATAAAAATGTAATAAGATAACAGATTGAAAAAGGAGTTATTTGTGTACAGGTTTTAAAGCAGCTTACTTTATCATCGAGTTTTTTTAAACAATTCTTTAGACGATGGCATAATTTTCGTTTCAACCAGTGTTTTGAAGCAATGGATAAAATGCTGTTATAAAAACCATCCATCAATTCAATGTCCACCGTTGTTTTGTATATCTTTCCTTATAAGTATAAGCAAAGGTATAGGTACTGTCGATCACGTACAATCGACTAAAGATACTTGAGCATCACTTCGAACTGAGCCATAGATCTTTCCTCAAAACATCACTACGCCGTAATGACTGCAAAACAATAGAAATCATTAACCACAGAGTATGAACGAGTGAACTGTGTCGTCGCGTCGAGTCGTATCGGCCGGACATCCGACTACAGATAACACCATAAACAGGTTGTTATTGCATTGTATGGAGTACGGATCTGTGGACCACTGTTCGGAGGTAAACGAATATTATAGCGACTATTTAAAATGGTACAAAATTTTGGATTTTTGTCAGATGCGGTCACTAATCTTCCTTTATATTATTATTTAATTATATAATTCATTATGTGTATCTGCTAGACATTGAATTGGTTTTTGACTTTAATCAATAATTATAAATATGTAAGGTATCTACGACATTAATTTTATTTTTGTGTGTACCCACACACATTTCTTAATTTATGTATTTTCTAAATTAATGTATGTACTTATTGTTTTTTTAATTGAATTAATTGTTGTTCCTGAATAAATGAATTGAAAATTGAATTGGTAAGCGATCGGTGAGATTAAGCAACGCTGGGTGCGGTCAGTTTATGGATGGGTTTCCGGATAGTGGTAATTTAATTAATAGTCGTTTGGTCCCGGTTGTTGTCATTAGACAGAAGTTGTTAAGCCAATTTGGAGGTCTTTGGGCGGCTTGAACAACTCTAATCTAATTATTTTTTTTAAACATTGCCCCTCACTAGGATTTCTCCTGTGTCGTGGGTGCGTTTTCAGACTTACATTCCACACACTTTACACCCAGACCCGGAACAACTACCTGCAAATCATACACATATTTGTTCCGTGCGGGAACCGAACCCGCAAGGCTCTGACACAAGGTTGGCCACTGACCACATGACAGAAGAAGAAGAAGTCTGTATCAGGAGCCTAATTTTTAGGTCGAAAGTTACCGTTATAGGCGTAAGGATCCTTTAGTATTTTTTGTGATGGAAGGGCTATGAATATATGTATGTTAAAAAATATAAAACGTCCACTATTGGACCGTCAACAATACCGCAATGCCTCAAGACGAAAGTCCTTAACCAGTGTGTGTTACCAGTGATGACATATGGAACAGAGACGTGGTCACTCACAATGGGTCTCATAAGAAAGCTCAAGGTCACTCAGTGAGCTATGGAGAGAGCTATGCATGGTATTTTTTTTTATACATTTGCCTACATCATGCTCGTTATATGTTTTACCATAATTTGTATCAATCAATATTGTAATCTCAATTATTTTAAAAGAGTATCTATGGAGTTTCTTGCCGGCTCTTCTCCATAGATCAACTATTTGGAACCGTGCAACTTAGATTCTGACGTTTCATAAGTGCCAATATTTGGTTTATTTGAAATAAAAATATTTGACTTTGACTTTGATTTCTCTACGAGATCGAATAAGGATATCCGTAGAAGAACTAAAGTTATTAACATAGCTGAAAGGATTAGTAAACTGAAGTGGCTATGGGCGGGGCACATTGCTCGTAGAACTGATGGACGTTGGGGTAAAAAGGTTCTTGAATGGAGACCGCGCACCGGAAAACGCAGCGTGGGACGACCTCCAACGAGGTGGACAGATGATCTGGTGAAGGTCGCTGGGAGTCGTTGGATGAGAGCGGCATGTGACCGCTCGTTGTGGAAATCTAAGGGGGAGGCCTTTGTTCCGCAGTGGACATCCTGTGGCTGATATGATGCTGATGACTGCTGAATCTGGGTCTGCCAATCATCACTACAATAAGCAGTCCTAAGGAGTATTGCCATAATCACCACGCTTGTCAGGCGGATTGGTGATCGCAATATATTTTACTAGCACACCGGAGGATGCTGCTGCCTCTTCTCTTAATATCAACCCTTAGTCACCTTTAACAGCGCTCATGGTGGAAGGGCGTAGGTTATTCTTTGTCGGGAACTACACAGAACTCATCATCGTTTCAGTCGACGAAACGCCCACTGCTGGACATAGGCCTCTCCCAAAGATCGAGAGATTATGTAGTGTGGTCATTAAGCGGTTTTGCCATAATTGCCATGCTTGGCAGGTGGGTTGGCGCTCGCAGTTATGTAAATGCACTCGAAGGACGCTGCTGCCCATTCTCCGACTAATCCCTCAGTTGCCTTTTATGACATCCACAGGATGAGATGGGTTGGTGCTATTCTTAGCTGGCACTACACGGAACTACATACATCTATTAATGTGAATGTAAGTTTGTTACGTTTTCACGCAAAAACTACTTAACCGATCATGAAACTTTGTACACATATTCTTGAAGGTATTAGAAGTAACATAGGATACGATTTATTTTTTAAAAAATACTATAGATAAAAAATTGTTTGTCAAGAATGAGTTATTTAATGGCTTCAATGCAAGCGGAGCCGCGTGTTAAAGCTAGTATGTTTATATTCCTGTGTACAGATCTGTGTCTGCATGTGTCGGCAGTGAGACGCCCGCGGCATGCGTCGCCACTTGGACACTTGCACTCGTGCGTTTACACATTAACACCACTCCATATGTGCGGGCTTTTACCACTTCAGTTTCTTCACGCAGATAAAACAACCAATCACTTCAATTTTGTAAAACTAAGCTGTTTGCTTGTTGCTTGTTTGTAGACAGTATGCGTATATCACTGGCATAATGGGTTGCAAAAACTCAATTAAGTAAGTAAGTATTGTAGCATAATTTATTACTGAATAAACTATTCACTCGCAGTCAATGCAGCAAATGTGCCTCGTAATACGTTGTTTTAAAGAACGGCCTTGAAAGAAACGTAGCCATAATCACCACGTTTGACAAATGGATCGGTGATTGCATGCTGTTGTATGTGGCAGCGCATCCTCAGTCACTCAAACTATATTTCAACCGAATATCCAATGCACGATTTAAAGAAACGTACATGAATACGTTAGATTAGATCTAGACAATATGCAATCAAATAAGTCCTGCGTGGCACCACCCATATTATTAGTTGTTAGTCTCTTATGCCCAGAAATTTCATTTCATCCCATGGGTTTCGTAAAAGTCGACTAAGGGATTAACCGGAGGGTGGGCAGCAGCGTCCTTCGAGTACATTAACAACTCAACTGCGATCGCCAACCCGCCTGCCAAGCGTGGCGATTATGGTAAAACTCCCCAATGAGCACATAATACACCGATATCGGTCGTTGTGGTGATCTTTGAGGGTGGCCGGTGTCCAGCAGTGGACTTTATTGGGCTGAAATTATGACATGCAAACTTTAGATTAGATCTAGACAATATGCTATCTAATAAGTCCTGCGTGCCACTAGATACATTATTAGTTATTAGTCTCTAATGCCCAGTAATCACTAGCTACAGTGCCTTCAAACAGAACACAGTAATGTTTAAACAAACTGCTTGGCGTATTCATTTTACATATAGTCTAGTTTGTTCGCGCATACTCAACTTATTACAATGTAATTAATGTACAAAATTGTGATATCACCTTTTTGAAAAAGAGCATTCCATGGATTTTCTTCTCCGACCGACTTTTCCGAACCGCGCACCTTAACTGTTGAGTTTTCTTAAAACTCTATTAGAGCTTAAATGAAATAAATCGACGGCACGGTTGGTGCTGTGGCTGATACAGTCGGCTGCTGCGCTCCGGGTCGTGATTGGATTCCCGCATGGAATAAATATTTGTATGATCTGCAGGTAGTTGTTCCTGGACTGGGTGTATTGTATGTGGAATTCATGTCTGTAAACGCACCCACGACACAGGAGAAATCCTAGAGTGGTGCAACGTCTTTTTAAAAAGAAAAAATAGACTTTGAATTTCAATTTAGTGACCAATATCTGGCACTGTGGTGGTACCAGCCGGACTCTCTGAGACCTGCCACCAGTTAATTAGTCTTCAAAAAGCCTTTTCGTAGACTTCAATCTCCATACATTTTTAGAAATTTCTACGGGCAATATCGATGGTATATTGCATCTTGTCTAGGCTTCCAAAATTCAATTACTATACAATGCTAAAAAAAACAATTTACAGCGGTTTAGATTCTTGAATTCGTTCTATGTTATATGTTCATCTATGTAATACAATTAGATATATTTTGTTTATTCGGTTTCTGCCATGATAACGTAGTATGCACATAGAGCGGCCTCTTAAATAACGCACTTAGTCGCCAGTTAACGCCAAGTTTATTGCGACTCTACGGAGTGTTCGGTTTAAGTTCGGCTAAGTAGTGGACAGTACTGCCCAAGGCGACTCTACATGTAACTCTACATAGAATGAAGTATTTTGCTACATGTATTTTGTTTTAAAGGGCCTTAGAGTGAGGAATTGTTTCAGTCATATTAAAACCATATGTGAACTTAGGTGAAGAACTAACAGATTTAGATATATTCTTATCAAGAGGCTTTTGTTTCTAAACACGTATACGCGTACTGCTAATCATCGGCAATTTATTATGGCATTGATGATCCCTGAAATTTTATATAATACCGTAGTAACACTCAAACGCGAAATAAATATCTACAGATCATACAGATATTTTTCTAATGCGGGGCTCGAACACGTGACACAAAGCTCTCGAAGGCAATGGCGTAGCCACTGCGCCAACTATGCCGTCAACCGTCAAAACTATATTGTATATAATGTAAAGTATGTATATAATGTATATAATAATATTATGTATATAATATAATGTAAAGTATATTGATGTGTGTTGTACGAACTATAACCATTATTCCCCAGTCAACTTATACTACTTATGTGGTATAATAAGGGACTGATAATAATATCTTGTAAGTTTTCCTCACCCCCCCAGAAAGTTTAAGAAAGCACCTACTTTTGTATTTAAAACAATATTTCTGTCGGAAATGTTTTTTCAGGCATCGCTATATCAATTGTGCTCCACCTCGCTGGGGGTAATAAATTCGTTAGAAACCGCACAAGGGGTGAAAACTACCAGTCATTATGATGTACCACTCGAGGGTAAGAAGTTGTTTTTTATTATTCGGGGTATTTATTGTAGGAATAACATTTGTACGTAAAATGTTAACATGTGGAAGGAAGTAAGTCATCATTTTTCATTCATCATTTCGGCCGAATAAAGTCCACTGCTGGACACAGGCCTCCCCCAAAGATCACTACTATGACCGATATGGGTATGTTGTGTGCTCATAGGGCATTTTGCCATAATCGCCACGCTTGGCAGGCGGGTTCGCGATCGCAGTTGAGGTGTTAATGTACTCGAAGGACGCTGCTGCCCATCCTCCGGTTAATCCCATAGTCGCCTTTTACGACACCCGAGGGATGAGATGGGTTGGTGCTATTCGTAGCCGGCACCACACAGCCAGTAAGTAAGTAAGTCAAGCTTTAATATATTATAAGAGTCAATTGAGGCTAGCCCAGCCAGCCAGGTTAATAAGCCTGATCGATATTTGGTTAGCCTGAAATATGGGTGAAAATAGAAATACCATTTTGTTCTACAAGTAAGTTACTGTACCTTATTTTTTACCAATAAACACATTCACTCGATCCATCACGTAGGTAGACAAATATCTCATCAGTTGTTTCAGGTCCAATTTAGCACTATTCTCCGTACTATGAAACTATATTAAGTTTTATACAATCGATAGGGACTTTTAATAAAAAATTAAAGCATAGAAATGTAGGGCTGTAAAATCTAAATCAGGAATATTTCACTGTCAAAAACAGTTGTGATGACACTGATATGATTTTGTTTATACAATATCGAACACTACTCATCTCTATACACTTATGAAATCACCTTAACGAGCCCGCTCAAATAGTTATAATGATATTCTAATGTTGCAAGAGGTAGCGGAAGTACGAGGGTGGGAGGGGGTGGCATTCTGCGTGTGCCGGAAACGCACGGAGCTGTGCCCAAGTCTTCGGACAACGCTAACGTCTTCGCGTAGACAGAGGGATGGATAGAGGGTGCGAGCTCAATGTATCAGAATTTGACTTGGATAATACATCTAATGTTAAATCAAGGTTGATTTACCTATTCACAAAAATTTTACATATATCTAATAATGGATGGCCCACGAAATCATCATCATCATATCAGCTCAAAGACGTTCCTTGCTGAACAGAGGCCTCCCCAATGACTGGTTACATGCCGCCTGCATCCAATGATTGCTAGTTACTTTCGTCATGTTTGTGAACGAAAAGAAGAAGAAGAAGAAAAAGAAATCTACATTTGGAACGCGGCAACTAAAGTCTCGACTATTAATTAATAAGTGCCTGTGAATGGTTTGAATTAATAAAAATCTTATTTTTACTTCACCTTGTCGTCTGTCCCCCTCATTGGAGACCGTCCCACGTCGGTGCACGTTTCTTAAATACAATAATTGTCCGTTTGAAACAATTTTCAAAGATTCATCACAGACAGTCTAAACTCTATCAGAATGAAATTGTCAAAAAAATAATGCAAGTGTTCTAAATCTGCATGACTAGTTTAAAATGTGAAGGTGAACAGAAATACACTTTAATCCAATTTCTGATTTTAGTGCTTTGCATCTCCGTGTAATTATATTGTACTTTAGTCACGTGTAATTCATATCAAATTCAACATGTCTATCTCTACCCTATTTCAAACCCAAAACTAGTCCAAAAGTTATTCAAACCTCACCTACACGCTATAAATATCACTTAACTTGGATACTCTCACCGTGTAGCCAGTCGATCGCAACTTGTAACGCCACTAAATAAGAATGTACAGAAGATCTACACGGGCTAAGGCAATTACATCAACGGAGACCATCTTGATTTTCATCACCATCATTTCAGCCAAAACGTCCAATGCTACACATTACCTACCCTCTAAGAACACCACAATAACTGGTCTGCGATTGTGTTGTATGCTCATAGGGGAGTTTTGCCAAAATCATCGCTTGGCGCCTCGGGTTGGTGATCGGAGTTGACTTAATGCACGCGACGGACGCTGCTGCCCATCCTCCGGCTAATCCCACAGTCGCTTTTTACGACACCCAAGGGGTGAGATTGGGTTATGCTATTTTACTACATTTTCCTTTAAATTCGTAGTATGTACTTTGTTACATCATACTAAAATATTGACTTGATAAAATGCGTAAAAGAACCCATTAAACCGTCAATGAATAAGGGATATAATAAGTTTTAATGTTTCCACAACTTACGTGATCTCATAGCTCTGCACTGAGACTGTGTAAGCGATAGCTGTATTAGGAGTAGTTGTTCGGTATGATGGAAACAATCTGGATGTTGACTATTTTGTAAAGATGCGTGATATTTTCTTCGTATGGCACAGTTGTTAGTAGAGCTGACGTCATTTGTATGTTATTTTATTTTCCTTTATAATCACTGCTTCTCTTGTCGCCTGTGGCCACTGCGCTATAAGATGAAACAGCGCAGCGGCACACTACAACTGCAGTATACTGCAAACCGTTCTGCGATGTGTTTGTTTCGTCCGGATTCTATGCTTACAATTGCGCATTTGAGGAATGTTCTATCAATGACCACGGAAGATCAGAAGATCGAGTTTATTAAACCTTACTATGGGATTATACACATCAAGCTGATAACAAATAGCGTCACCAAGGAAAGTAGGCTGTTTCTGCAATGGGCAGCTCGCTAGCTAAGATTTTGTGGCTACTACATCTACGTTGTTTGTTTCTGTAGGCTTTGCATAGTGATTACTTGAAGAAGGTGTAATTCCGCTAGTAGAATGACGACTGGTACCTGTAGAATATCGCAGTCGTGAACCACTAGTAGATGGAAATCATGATCAGAGAGACTAGATCAGTTATCGTAATGAAATAGTCTTTATTTTAGCCAGTAGGTTTAACAAAACAATACTCGTCAATAAGTTTAGATGAAGGCATTTCTTACCGATTGTCACTGAGAATAAATTTGACGACACGGTTGGGGCAGTGGTTGATATAGTCGACTGCTGCGCTCCGGGTCGTGGGTTCGATTCCCGCGCGGAACAAATATTTGTACGTGCAGGTAGTTGTTCCGGGTCTGGGTGTATTGTGTGTGGAATTTGTGTATATAAACGCACCCACAACACAGGAGAAATCCTAGTGTGGGACAACGTAAAACAACGCAAAAAAAATGCTGAAATAAACTCTTTTGTTTTAAAGTCCACACATATTTAGATACAAAATGATTTCAGACAAGTGTAGGGTAACGTCTGTAATGGTCTTCTGAAGAAAGATCCATAGCTTTTTTGGGATGACTTGTCCTATCAGACGGCAACCATGAATCAGTCATCAGGTAGCTCTACGCTATCGACTCAATGCAGTCGCGGATTGCTGGATTTTTGTTTTGTTTGGCATTAATTTCTGTTGAGTGCGGCGGTGTTATCTTGATATTGTATGTTGGAGTTACACTTCTGCACTTACGTATAATGTGGTACTGCCTCGGGAAACGGCGCAACTTAGACAATAACCGTTGAGATTAGACGGGTTGAGCCCGAGGTGGGCTGTAAACAATACATGCAAATTGAATATTAAGAAACGTTGTGGTTCTTCGGATTTATGTCTGTTTGTTATTGTTGTGTCATTGTAGGTGATCTGTGGTGGCCGGATTAAGAATATAGTATCGCTCCATCTCCTGCCGTGAATATTGTAATTGTAGGTGACTATGGGACTCTAAGCCCTCTGGATTCGAATCAACATCCCTCTGTGGAACAGTAGTCATACTGCGCTCACCAACCCGCCTACCAAGCGTGTAGAGTACTCGCAAATATGTCCCAAAATCAATATGTATTGTTGTGTAGAAATTTACAGCGGAGGCTTTTATCCACCAGTGGAAGTCCTCTGACTGATATTATATGATGAGATGATGTCGTGAAGGAGACCGGGATTCTGCACTGTATACGCTGGAGAAGAACTGACTGGATCAGGAGACATCTTTGTTTGCTGTTGACACTATTAACTACGTTGGTAGAGCAGTCAGGAGGGCGCTGGCAGTGGGGCCTGTAGTGTTCATCAAGCGATCTTTGAGGTGACAGTAGCAGCAGTAGTCGTACGCTGTCGTGAACAGGGTGGGGTTCAGTCTCAGTGTCCGGGTAAACCATTGCTTCCCCCCCAAGATGACCGGATATTAGGATTGTATTCCACTTGAGATCCTGGTACGCCTCCAGCAAAGACAGCTACCGAGGTATCTGTAGCCGGTAATAGTCTGTTATATCCCTTCGCCTTGTGGTGCCGGCTCAGAATGCCGCCACCCCATCTTCTCCCATGGGTGTCGTAAAAGTCGATGGGTAGCAGCGCCCTTCGAGTACATTAACAACTCAACTGCGATCGCGAACCCGCCTGCCAAGCGTGGCGATTATGGCAAAACCCCCCAATGAGCCCACAACACATCTATATCGGTGGTTGTGGTGATCGTTGGGGGAGGCGTGTGTCCAGCATTGGACTTCGTTCGGCCGAAATGCAGACGGCATCCACAAGGATATCACAAAAAAGGTGATGTAAATGTCTTTATACCATTATGAAAATGAGCCTTTCGCACAAACGCATAACTAGAAATGTAGTTAGTACTTCGAAAGATGATGTCACAAAATCGATAGACACAACTGCTCATCAACCTAACTGAATCTTGTAGACGTCTTTAACGTTATTCACAAGAAAAGAGAGGCCTATAATGAAGGCCTACTATAAAAAGTCTCAACATCACAGTACAAACCCTTAACTGTCCCACTGCGGGGCAGCGGCCTCTTCTCATACACAGAAGGAATGAGCATTAATCATTGTTCTTTTGCTCTTTCCCCACAGCGTGTTGGCGATTTCAGACCGGGCCAGGATCTATAACGATGTTTTCCTTTGGCTAAAATCAGAGGTGGCTTTGTATAACTGAGAAAGTAAGCGATTCCCAAAACCGTCAGACCACCACGACTTTTGAAGCCATACTCATGGTTGTATAAATCGCTATAAGTTTATTGTATAAAAAGAGAGATAAAAACGTATATGTTGTTTTTAATTTTGCCAGACACAACGTTTTCTTCTGTGTCGTTTCCAAGCACAAACATCCAAACCAGAAACAACTATCTGTAGATCATACAAATATTTGTTGCGTGTGGGAATCGAACTAGTAACACGTAGTATAGAAAGCCAGTTAACTACTGTGCAACCGTGTTTTACATAAAATACTGGTTCCCAGTACTTGCTATGTTTCGGTACAAAAATTGAAGTCTTAATACCTAACGCTTGTAACTGTCATCTAAAGAAAAATGTTCATTTTATCGCAGCTTTTATTTGTTTACGAGCTCGAATTTTTCATCAGTAATCCTTTGCTTGGCCAAGAGATTAGCACAACAGGGGTAGCATTTTTTTCAAGAAACAATATCGACGACAAAGCCGCGACAATAATTCAGCAAACAATAAAAGAAAAAGCAATTAGGATGTTTTGTTTGCCGCCACTAGAGATGACGCGAGATTCGCGAACATTTTTCATTTTTAATCTCTTGTCGCGTAATTGTTTTCTTGATGACGTCATTGTCGTTTATCGAGAGTTGTTCACGGTTGACGGAGACTGAATGTGGTTCTTGTAACTATTGGAACAATGGAGGGTTTTTTCTTTAAGGCATCCACTGAGACGTTGCTATATATTTCTTAGCTGATCGTACATATTATACCAAAGGCTATATTCAAGGACAATGCCTACGTTTCGTCACTCCATCTCTGAAAGAATGTGCGGCTAGCCAGGGGTGCAATTCCTTAAGCTCAAACATCCACACATCCTTGACTACAGAATAGAAATAATGGTGATAACCTGATCCTGATTTGGTATTCGCTAAGACTGGTCCTCGTGGCTTACCTTCTGCAACTGTCCTGGAAATAGCTTCAATCATAACTTCTAAATCCTAAATCGGTTTTACACCGTTATTTCGTTTCTATATTTGAGGGTGTATGGATGTTTGAGCTTAAGGAATTGCACCCCTGGTCGCACAGAAACGGGGCCCGTGAAACCAAGTGACGGGTCCGGTGACCGCACCCCCAGCTATAGGAAAGCAGAAGAAATACTGTAGGGTTTTAGTGTTAAGTTTCTAGCATGTAGTGTCCGGACTTCCGTGTGGTGTTCGGATTAAGAATATAGCACCACTCCATCTCCTCCCGTGGATGTCGTAAAAGGCGACTAAGGGAATCTAAACCAGAGGGATGGGTAGCAGCGTCCCTTCTGAGATACAGTAGCCATACTGCGCTCACCAACCCGCCTGCCAAGCGTGGTGGGTATTGGCAAATACTCACCAAAATGATGATACAGTTGTGAAAATCTATGGGGGAGGCCAAGGAGGAGAAAATCTATGGAGGAGGTAGTGGACGTATAAATGGCAGATATGATATATGATGATCTAGCATGCTCCTCCACTCTTAACCAGGGTGGATGCCTTTAAGACAAAGGAAGGGTTCGGGAGAGCGTAGAGTATAAAAATAAACGTCTGATGAGCAAGAATATTTATCCTAAACGTTTTCTACGCGGTAGCTACGTCTCTTAAGATAAGATAAGATAAAAATATTTTTATTCATGTAAAACCATATGCAGGCACTTATGAATAGTCAAGACTTTAGTTGCCGCGTTCCAAGATGTTGATTTCCTATGGAGAAGAACGGGCAAGAAACTCCATGGTTATTCTTTTTAAATCATAATAATTGTTACAGTATTTTTTATTACATTATTCTCCAAATAAATAATGTGAGGACAATGTAGCAGAAAAAAGTAAACTTCTTAAAAAGTAAAGCCTGATATTTAGAAAAACTTATGATTAAATTGTCATGGCAGTATTAAGCTGACCAATCCCAACAGACAGCACTCGTTCACGAGCATGACGCATGCATCAGCGTCGCTCGGCTCAACCATATTGTAGGGCAACTAAGCGGCCCGATACACGACCACGACGCCACCATCAGCAGGACACTTGAGTGAGCATTACATATCTAAACTGCCAGACAACTATCACGTCAATGAAACAAAATAAACTAATAATCCATCCTTCATCTTAGAGGAATGAACAGCAAAAAACCGCTTACAAATACAAAACTGCGTCTAGAACGGAGTCGCGTTCCTGCGCCAGTATTTAAATAAGTTAGGTGCACATCGTATATTAAAATACCTCTTGAAAATAAAAGTAGTCTGTCATGAATAATATCACGATGATAAAATATATTAACATATAGAAGCTGAATACAAATCGGCTCATTTGCGCCACACTCACAATAATGTAGTCCTTTAAAATTCTGAATATTTAGTACTTATTTTTCGATGTCTTGAACCTAACTTATATGAAACAAGTATCATGTTTCTACATTATTTTTATGAGCTACTGTATCTACTGTAATGTTGGTGCGGATAGACGAAGATAATTGAGTATTTAGTTCATTATAGTAATAAAGTCCACTGCTGGACACAGGCATCCCCGAAACATCGCCACAATGACCATTCAGGGTGTGTTGTGCTCGTAGGGGAGTTTTTTCATAATCGCTACGTATGGCCAGCGGGTTGGCGATCGTAGTTGAGTTGTTAATGTACCCGAAGGACGCTGCTCATCCTCCGGCTAATCCCATAGTCGCCTTTTACGACACCCACGGGATAAGATGGGTTGGTGCTATTCGTATCCGGCACCACACGGCTAGCAGTTACCAATAGCTATTGAAAATACCGAGCGGTTCCCTGCGAAGAATATACTAATCCTCTCCAACCACAAAAAGCGACTCAGGGTTTATATCAAGAGGATGGGCAGAAGCATCCTCCATCCTCCTGTATGCTAATAACAACATACTGCGATCACCAATTGACCTGCCAAGCGTGGTGATTACGGCAACATGACCGTTGGCGTTGGCTGTATGGCTCATTGTAGTGATAATTGGGAGGCCGGTGTTCAGCAGTGGACGTTCATGGGGTGATGAGATGAGATGACAGCTATGGAAATGGAGGTTCTGTATTTTGTATGATTCAAGTTGCTGAATTTATGGATTGACCAGTATCACTGTATTTTTATTTTATAGAATAGAACCACTCCATCTCCTCCCGTGGGTGTCGTAAAAGGCGACTAAGGGAATCTAAACCAGAGGGATGGGCAGCAGCGTCCCTTCTGTGAAACGGTAGCCATACTGCGCTCACCAACCCGCCTGCCGAGCGTGGTGAGTATTGGCAAATACTCCCCAGAATGATGACACAGTTGTGAAAATCTATGGGGGAGGCCTTTGTTAAGCAGTGGATGTATAAATGGCCGATATGATTGTATTTTTGAAGAGATCACGGCCAGTCCACTCGCTGATTGGTAAACGATCAGCTAGCTTCAGCAAGGCTTGGCGCGGTCAGTCTGTGGATGGGTGACCGCATAGTGGTATTTCAACTGAACAGCTTCATGCTTCGGAGGGTAGTAGAAAGTAAAATCATCAGCCCCGGTTGTTATCATTAGACGGACGGTTGTGATCGTTAAACCAAGTTGGAGACCTTTGGGCGGCTTGGACAACTCCATCACAAGGATGGCCACTAACATAAAAAAGACCATTTTAAGAACAGCCTTCCTTTCTCCTGTTACGGGTTTAACGGGCTGACATCAAGATATGGCTGTATTTTTACTACACCACTATTCTTTGGTAAAATATTCATTGTGATAAGTGATGTTTGAGAACATATTATCTATATATATACAACAATAATATTTGAGAAGATAATGTCTTAATCACCACAGTTTATTCACGGTAACACACAATTTTGAGATTTAAAAATAGAAAAATTGTCGTGTGAGAGTTCAGACGCGGTAGAAGTGAAACTTTTTATTTTAGTCAATTTGCAAGAGAACGAGATGACACTATGGAGGTGGTAAACAGAGTAGTTCAGTCGAGTTCAGTCGAGTCCAGTCGAGTTTAGTCGAGATTAGTCGAGTCCAGTCGAGTTTAGTTGAGTTCTGTCGAGTTCAGGCGAGTTCAGTCTAGTTCAGTCGAGTTCAGTCTAGTTCAGTCTAGTTCAGTTTAGTCCGGTCTAGTTCAGTCTAGTTTGTGAGGCGACTATGAAAGCCCGAACAAAGAGGAGATGAAGGTTATAGGAAACACTGTCTCTATTCTATCGCATTCTCTCACAGGCTAAATCTTATTTATGAATCTGTTTGTCTCTTTTTGGTGTCGCTTTTCGTTTCACCGAATTTTCAAATTACAAACGTGCTAATGAAGTTTCTCTTCAATATAATTATACTATGTAGGTTACGATGATAATATTTGATTCTGATATACATCCAATTGCGTTTTATAAGCGCCTTTTGCAACATCCATGCATGAAGAAAACGTGGCTTAAACATGGTATCAACAAGTTTTTAATTCAGATATGAAATGTTTTAAATCCTGCACTCCAATGTACTCCACATTACTCTGTTGTCGTGCATCGCGCCTTGTTGCAGACGGTACTGGCAGGTAGCAATTGAATTGCAAACACCGTCTGTTTACAACCGCTTTATATTCGCCAGAGTTATTTGACGGAGTTTATTTCAGGAAGTCTTACTTTGTAGGATTTGTTGCAAGTATTATGATCTCTAAGAATCTCTTTGGTGGAGATTCGATTCAGGTATTATAGACATGAATTGGTAGAAGTATGTATGTATATTAGTTATAATATACTAGAACTGTAGATGTGTTTTAGTGGCCTAGACAAGATTGATGAAGGATGAGAAACCTTTTTTGCCATAAACTTCCTTCGCCCCAGGGAAGGGCGAAGGGGCATACTAGACTCCTACCATCTAAAACCACTAGGGTGGTCATATTTGTTACCTAAGAGGGCTCCAGGACCTCGTATGATCACACTAGAGCCACCCAATAGTGCCATGCCCATAGGCACATCTCAGAGAGGGTGACCTGTATAGCGGTCACCTTCCGTGGGTTAGAAACCTGGCAAGTACTAATGTGGCTTTTTTAATGTCACATGTACCTTTGTTAGTTTATTTAAGATCACTGACATTAACTGTGAAGGAAAACATCGTGAGGAAACATGGATCTAATGACTTAAATCGTCAACACGCAGTCAAGCGTGGTAATTAATGCTCGTTCCTTCACTGTTGGGAAGAAGCTTTTGCTCAGCAGTGGGACACCCACAGAATTATATATAAAATTTGCACAGAGACAGACAGTTTGATATTATTAAGATTATCCTTATTAATAAAGGATTCTATGTGGGTAAATGTTGCAGAAGATGGGATACTTTAGTATGCATACGTTATGCTCATAAATATCTGTGACAAGCATAAAAGTGATGCTAAAAGTCAACACATTATTGCTTGTTACTGCGAATACACATGCATACGTGATTTTATTTGCACCTTTAATTTCCAACGGAACATGTGAATACACACGCAATTACCAAAAGGTACAAGTCATGCAGTGGAATACCCAACATAACAATAAATCCCTTTATAATCACTGCATTGTATTTTAGTAAATCGTACTAAAGTATTTTGTATTTCGAATCGTTTAAATTACCCCATAAATACACGTAAACGATTCGCAACAAAGAGATGTCGCTGGAGTGCTCGCCGGATCTGAACAATAAATCTGTTGCAGCACAAACAAGAAATAACTTTCACGGCTGAAAATATCAAATGTAAAATGTAAATTTAACTACCTAATACGGGCTTAAGCCGTACGAAACTGCGCTTTAAAGCGCTGTTTATTTGATATTTGAGTGTTGTTTTTATGTTAGTGTCGTTGGTTCGGCAAATAAAAACGTCTGCCGTGGAGGATGCAACGTCGGTTATGAATGGCCTATGAGCTCCAACGCGCCGCCCACAGATCATACACATGTTATTAGCGCAGATGTGACATTATATTTACTGATTCTGATCGTTCTAGAGAGTGTCAAGTGGAAATATGAAGGCAAAAACGTAATTCGTTCGAACTGGACGAAGCAAATAGCCAATAAACAGGTTACTGTAAGTGTAAATTATACTTTTGTTTTGACCGGCCACATATAAACATATTTCTCTACAACCTCATTTTGGTCATTAACAGGATTTTTCAAATTTTTTTTGGCTTAGATATTTAGTCAATTTCACTATCATTTAGTGATGATATCGTTTTCAGCCTCTTCTTACGAATCAATCTCTCTGTGTTAAGGATTGTGACCCAAATTTTGTGCATTCTCTCGGACAATTTTCGCGGCTCTTGATAGATCATCTCTTAGTCCAGTATACGTTTTGCCCAGTTAGGGTTCGTCAAGTTAAAAGTTCTCGAGTGGAGACTAAGCATGGGATGGACAGACCTAGTGAAGGTAGCTGCGGGTCATTGGATGCGGGTGGCATGTAACCGGTCGTTGTGGAAACCTATGGGGGAGGCCTTTGGTTATCAGAGGGTCTCCTTCGTCTGATATTATGAGGATTATCACGAACCAATAGCTTAAGTCATCGTAAAATATGTCAACAAAACACACTTTGACTGGTCATAGATTTGTGCTAGTAGGTATAATTCTGGCAGAATGGCCGTCAAACACGTGTCACATCTTCGTCCTCACTATTCTATATTCAGCGTCTCTTAGGTGGCGTTGCATCGCAGGCAGTTTGCTTGATATAAGGCACGTCGCCGCCCGTTATTGCTCCAACCTACTTATTTATAATTGTCATTTCATCCGCCATCTTAACCTGACCTCGCTGCCTCTTCTCCCTTCAAACAAACCCACTCCATCGAGGGTACTGTATGAAATATGAGAGTTCAAGTTATAGTGGTGCAGATATGGCCAAGGGTAAGCTTTCAGGAGTAGCCAGTGAGGTCGGTGCGGGCTATTTAGTTCTCTTTCACAGTGACTATTAGTGCGACCTTTATTGCGTTAGCTCGGACCGATGGTGACGCATCGTTATGATATGATGTTATTTGTTTTTTCATGCAGCTTTTGAGAAGCGAAAATATAGACTGCATTTTCTGTTTGTCCTTTTTTTTTATTGGTGTCAAGTGGAACTTCTACATGGAACTTCCTACGCCCCGGGGAAGGGAGAAGGGGTATGCCGGACTCCTACCGGCTAAAACCACTGGAACGGTCATCTTCGGCATCGAAGGGGGCTCCAG
Organism: Diloba caeruleocephala; assembly: GCA_947459985.1. Taxonomy (NCBI): domain Eukaryota; kingdom Metazoa; phylum Arthropoda; class Insecta; order Lepidoptera; family Noctuidae; genus Diloba; species Diloba caeruleocephala. The sequence continues at coordinate 28,408,421 of OX381612.1, read as the reverse complement.
GTCCTCGTAAGATGACACTAGAGCCGCCCATTGGTGCCACGCCTTTAGGTACATTATATAAACCTATAAAATGAAAAATCTGACAGATTTAATTGGGGATGTATGTATTGAACCGTTTCAAACTGTTGCAAACACTCAGAGCAGAATAGTCGATATCAGCTACAATCATAGCCTGCCGCAGTATCCAGGATGTGTACTAGTGTGCCAAATTAGACGTGCTCATGGTAGGACAGGACCTGTAACACGTAAATGAGCAGCAGCGTCCCACCACAGCCTGTGTGGAGGTGACATGAGACCCGTCCAAAGTCCCGTTATAAGTTGCTATCTTAAGTTTACTGCATTTTGTACATTCACAAATATGTTACGGAGTTATAAATTATGTTGGCTTTTTAACTATCGCATAAATATTTTAACATTATCATATAAATTGGTGAAAAGGCTTGGATGAAAAAGCCCTTAAGCAAAATGTCTGTTGAATTTTGTTTAAAATAACTGTGTTGCGATATATTCTTTCTAACAAAATTACAGGCATAAGACAGTAGTTACGTAACGCGAAGACATACGAGGCTCCATAAATTTCGATGGCACAGCGCAGAGAATTAAGTAGCGTACCTAAGTAAACTTGGCAGTGGTGTAGCGGCGTGGGTCGACATACATTCAGGCTGTGACGACTCCCACAGAGCATGATTTGGATATTTAACTATGTAGTCTGTTTTTATTTTCTTTGGCATGAACATGAAGTGGATTTACTGCTTTTTATTTTCATCATTTAAGTAATTTTCTTTAGAGCGTGCATCTATAAGGAATGGTTAAGTAATGAGATGCAATCATTGACCCAACTCATAGCACCGCTAGCAGGAGCACGCTTGGTGGGCAGATTGTGTAAGCCAGAGGGAAGATGGCCAACTGCTCAGCAAGGTATAATAATGATATACGTAATTAAGAATGACTCACTGTTCCTTCAATAAGTTCACACAAAATCTTTTCCAATCACAAATTAACAGCTATATAATGCATAAAGCGTATCTGGTTATTCAGCATCATCATTTCGGCTGAATAAATCCACTGCTGGACACAGGCCTCCCCCAAAGATCACCACAACGACCGATATAGGTGTGTTGTGTGCTCATTGGGGGGTCTTGCCATAATCGCCACGCTTGGCAGGCGGGTTGGCGATCGCATTTGAGTTGTTAATGTACTCGAAGGACGCTGCTGCCCATCCTCCGGTTAATCCCTTAGTCGACTTTTACGACACCCACGGGATGGGGTGGTGGCATTCTGAGCCGGCACCACACGGCATTGGTTATTAAACAATTGATATTGTGCCATTAAAAACAATTGAAAAAGTAATATTGGTTAGTTACTATAACCAAAGCCAGATTCTACCTGATTTATAGAGTGAAACACGCTATGTAAAGTTTACGACAATTTTAAGTTTAACGCATTCTCACCAATGTCGCATTGCCTGTAGTGTAACGAAGAGTTCTCAGTAGGAAACCAGGTCGTAAGTGTTGCTTAGCCGGGAGGTGGTCCCTAATCGAACTGGAGAAGCACAGAAGTCCCACTTCATTCTAAGCATGAAAACATGCTAACAAAAGAACTGTATGAGAAGACGACTTCCTTACTGAGAGGCAATAATTACCTGATATTTTTAAATTTTATTTGAAAAGTATGTTAAATCTAGTGATGCACTGAATTTTACTTTTACTTTTATGAATACGTAAATACTGAGGGCCTAGCACGAAGAACTTGCGAGAAAGTATTCGTATCGTAGCGTTAATGTGAGTGAACTTTGAATTAATTTGAATGAAAATACTTGATTCGCACATTTTTTTTATTGAAACTGAAGACTTTATTCTTACCTATATATGATACGAATTGTGTTTGTCGTACAAATTTAATCAAAAATGCTGTAGGATAGTTGTATTTTCGATTCCAAATTCACTCTCATTAACGTTACGATACGAATACTTTCTCGCAAGTTGTTCATGCTAGGGCTACTGATTACACTGATGAATACGAATACGTTGAACGTAATTAGTCAAAACGAATCAAACATATAAATACAAGTACGTTAATCTTCAAAATTTACTCTTAGTATGTTTGGATATAACCAGCTGCTAAAAATTGCCTTTCTGAGACCGCAGTGGAAGGTCTGATAATTGGTTTGAAGGTAATCAGTGTATCGGCCTTTGGTCAGCAGTAGACGTCCTACGGGTAGATATAATAATAATATCGTAATAGTTATCTGATTAGTCTTCGTTCCCCGACCAATGGCAAACAGCATGAGCTGAGTAGAATTGCGTTAGTAATGGTTCAGTTTTGTCTGAAAGTCAAAGTTATACGCAGGCGACACGAATGTCTCATGGTGTGTGCACGTGTTCAATGGACTGAGCCTTCTGTGCTTCACTTGCTATGTGGTCACTACTTGGGTATGTCAGTAAATTATTTTAATTTTAAATTGCTCTTTCTACGTTTATGGAAATAAAGGAAAAATGCTAGATGTGATACATTTTCTGCTTAAGTGCTGTCCACTATAATATACTAAGTCAGTATTCTAGTGACAAATGGATAGTTGGGTAATTATTTCTGTCAATTGAAAGAAGTGGTTCTCTATGATACTGATAACTTATGAACTGACAGTACATGTAGTCTTCATTCTTGTGTTTAGTCGAGTTTTTGCCAGGACCACTATGCCTTATGAGGTATCTCTTATGTTCGATGTTGACGAGTACCTAACTACTAAGATTTTGCACACAAGCAGCACTTTCTTACTTTCTATCAAAGCGAAGTCTTAGCGTAATTGGTTTTCCAACTTCAATCTTTTTATTTACTCAATAAAGTCCACAAAGCTTATGTACTTGAAGTAAAATATTCATCGTTTCGTTGCCCTCCTTTGTTTCTAAGGGGGAACCGATTAATTTTATTGGCCCGGCTAATTCTATCAAAGACTCTGCGCCGGTTTAATAGCGCACAACAAAATAAGATCCTTAAAAACTAATGTTCAGCCTTAAGTCTGCCGCAAATACCTCTTTGTGACTCCGAACGATACCCACGCTGCCGTCTTTCTGAGACCTGGCTACACGGAATTTTCTTCATGAACCACGCCCCAGAAGAATTTGAACTCTATTACCTTAAATACAAAGTTGAAGTTTGATTGGAGGCATGACTAAACTTAAGGCGAAGTAAGACGCGACCAAGATTAAAAAGTTGGAGTCGGTCGCGCGATGTCATTGTAAGTGGAAAATGAGTTAAATAAGGCAATACATTTTAATTAGGAGGAAGGGATCCCTTTATTCCTTACGCGATAACTCGCCGCGTTCTCTATTAATTGAATTTCATGTTTAATTAAGTCGGAGGCGGCACAGATAATCCGCGCACTGATCTCGCCGTTTGTTTGGCGAGCTCATTTAACTTGCTTTTGGCGATCGAAAGTTTTTTGAGCGACCGATATTGCGACTGCGGCGTAGATTGTATATCTGTTTTAATTTAGTGCTATCTGCTTTATTCTCGATAGGTAAAGGGTTGAAGATTGTTCTCAAGAATTATTGTGTTTGCAAGAGGTTCTTAAAAGTAAACGTTCTAAAGCATGTTTAAGTTAAAAACAAGTTACAAAGTCGTGGTCATCAACATCATCGTACCAGCCAAAGGATGTCCACTTCTAAGCAGAGGCCTTCTCCATAGATTTCAAACAACGATCGTCCCGCTCGAATCCAACAACACTGGGTTGCAGGTTCGGGGCATGTACCAATGTGACTTAAAAGTCATACGTATTTCCTTAGTTGATCTAATAGTATAAGGGTTAGCACTGAAAACCAGCGTTGTGTTGCTAACGTTGAAACAGCATTATGCTGAGTGCTGACCTGTTTACCACATTTAAGACGTGCATCAGCAAACTGTTGTTTTTATGACCATTTTATTTTATTTTTTATTTATATCAGTCAATCTTTCTATTATGTACTTTTTCATTGGAAGTTTAGTACCTATAGATTTTAGTTTGATTAATATGAACTAGTGGTCGCCCAATGGTCGAAATTCGACCAAAATTCTTTTTTTTTAAATTTATTTATAAATTTTTACTTTCAGCTCTTCTCCTCCGTATGAACTTTAACTATTCCAAATCTCACATCTCCGTGGGCGCAATATGCTTTTAAAAGGGGTACACACGGTTACATATCAAGCTATACATATCTAGTTTACGCTAATCTCTCATCGTACGAGAAGGCCAAACAATGCGAGATCAGCTTATACTGGAAATGAATAGCTTGATGTGTACATATTTTTCTTCGCGTAAGAAAAGGAACTGAAACGGATGCGGAAACGGAAGTGTAAATACTATGAAAATAGTACATATCTTTTCAATATTTTATTTCGTTAAATTAATAGTCAAAATTTAGTAGCGATAAGTTATATTTTATGAAAAGTAGTTTGGCCGCTTTTTCACCTATCAATCTATTCCAGTGTATTTCATATATAAGACCAGCCCCGCTGCTGGGAGGAGTTGATAAATATTGGTGCACTAATCGTACTTAAAGGTTACGGTATTTGTGTGAATTTAATTTCCACCACATACGGGGATACTCATGTAGAGTTAAGCACTTTGCTTATTTGTACTCCTGAAGGTGTGGCTGTATCTCTAAACGTCGCATTATGGCAAGTGCTGAGAGCTCGCGGCCGGCTCGCTGGCTGGAACATGGTTGACGCGCGCGCCCTACTGCCAAGAGATACCTATTAGGAAAGCGTCTCTTCCGCAGCGAACAAACCCAAAATTCCTAAAATCCGTTATAAAAGATGCAGAAACAGAAGCAGAAACGCATGTGGAAAAGCGCGCGGAACTTCCGTAGTTGCGGAAGCAGAAGCAGAGGTCTGTTGCAATACTAATTAATATATGGATGTACTGATGCGTGTTTGAAGTGGTAAGCAATCGGAATGTAAGTAAGTAAGTAATTAATTTTCTCACCACAATAATGAAAAAGTTGCAACAAAATACAATATTGCCTAGTTACAGTTTCATTCAATTTATTGTAAGAGACTGGTGCCTAAGTTAGGCCGAAACCTGTGTTTCAGGTCACCAGGCCTCCATCCCAGAAGTCCAAATTTGCTCTTTCATAAACTGTGCCAAGCGCAATTTTTCCATTTTCTTCTTCTTCGTGTATCTGATTCTATCAAGTTGTTTCTTCTTGTTAAAGTTCTCTTGATGAATATTCTCCAATACTTTGATATAATTTATCAGGCCCCGATACTGGTTGATTTTGTCCGCTATTGCCCAGTTATCATCTTGCATCCCATGAATGCGCACTTTTGCTGCAGACATCATCTTATTATAACAATAAACTCGCTGTTCTAATAAAATGTGTATATTATGGCTTTGATATACCCAATATTGACGATTTATCAAAATGCATTTTCAATATTTCAAATCTATGTTTTACTTTGACACTTGATACATCATATAGGTACCACAAACTGTAGATGAAGGCAATCATCGTGAGGAAACATGAATCTAAGTTCAACTTCAATCGGTGCAACTGGGCTCACTGTTTGGGATCTCGTTATGGGTCTTATTATGTATTCATAATAAGATAAGATAAGATAAGACATAATTATCTATTTACATAAAATGTGTGTGTAATACGGGCAGAAGAAACTTTATGCCCCTTTTTAAGCACATTGCGCGCACGGAGGAGTGTGAAATTTGATATAGTCAAAGTTCATATGGAGGAGGAGGGCAGAAATTTAAAATTGACGTATAATGTGTGTTACAGAAACGTTAAATCAAATTTAATATTATTGTAAATGTTGGTCGAATTTCGACCACTAGTTAGTATAATGTTTCCGATTTGTTCAATCATGCCTTGCTTGTAGCATATTACAACTCGTGTTGCTATAAATACAATAATGTAGATATGACGGTACTAAAAGTTGTATTCATTTTAAGTGATGTGTTTGTAATCAAAACCCTCTTGTACACTCATCCACCAGCCACTTACAAATGTTAATTTTAAAGTGCTGTAAGGTTAAATTAGTTCTCAAAGGTTCGTGGGATATGATTAACAATTCTTACGCTCATCACTTTTCTTTTTATGGTGTAAGATCCTTTCACTAACTGGAATCTCTATTTCTTTATGTTTCCTGATTCCAGGCCTGTGTCCAGCAGTGGACTTAATTCGGCCGAAATGATGATGATTGCCCTAAATGATCGGCGTGTAAAGTATGCATGGGTTTATTTACTATTTTTAAAGCAACAACGAGAAGTTAAATTTCGTACCTGCCGCGCCCGACTTCATAAATAAAGTTATTTTTTCCTTTGCAGTTATTTTTATATTTTTATATCGTGTAGGGTTTTTGAAGTCGGTATTCTTTTTGTTAAAAAGTTGTATATTAGTGTTAAATACTCACGAATTGGTTTCTTATAAATGTAATTAAGTTATGATAATTAATATTAATAATATTTTCGTGTAGGTACTTCTCCCGATGCTACTTGTTCTTAACCCTTTTACTGTAAAATGGTTACACATGTTATGAGGTAGTCTGTAGTTACTGAGTGTGTAGGTACTACCAATTGTTTTGAATTGGTGATATTACGTCCCAAATGCCCGATGGACTTGACAAACCCTCGAGTGGTGACCACGCACCGGAAGACACAGCGTAGGCAGACACGCCACGAGGTGGACCGACGACCTGGTGAAGTGGGAATCCGCTGGAAGCGAGTAGCGTAGAACCGGTCGCTGTGGTGATCTTTGGGGGAGGCCTATGTTCAGCAGTGGACGTCTTTCGGCTGACATGATGATGACGTCTTAAAAGATTACTCAATCGTTTTACTTCCTGCCGTTTCAAACAATACTCCTGGATCAGAAATGTTCCTACAAATCACGTCTGTGCAGATTACCTCCGTCAAAAAAATCAACGAATAAAATAACGGTGTTCAGTTAAATGTAGTGAGATAATCCGTTCCTAAGTGGTTCGCGTTGGGGCGACTCGATTGCTTAAAAGATTAAAACCTCGGGAATTCTGTACATTGGTTTACTGCAGCGAACTCGAGGGCGCGGCTTGAGCGATACACACATAAATTTTATCTAGGTACATGGAAATGGTAAGAGTTTGCTGTAAATATAAGAGGGGTGCCGTGTGGTGCCGGCTCAGAATGCCACCACCCCATCTCCTCCCATGGGTGTCGTAAAAGTCGACTAAGGGATTAGCCAGAGGATGGGCAGCAGCGTCCTTCGAGTACATTACCAACTCAACTGCGATCGCCAACCCGTCTGCCAAGCGTGGCGATTATGGCAAAACCCCCCAATGAGCCCACAACACATCCATATCGGTTGTTGTGGATCTTTGGGGGAGGCCTGTGTCCAGCAGTGGACTTCATTCGGCCGAAATGATGATAAGAGGGGATTCTCAGGCATCAATCAAGTCGCAGACATCATCATCATCAGTGGTGATCTTTTTACAACTGTTTATATTTACCCAATACAAGGCAAGGCTATACCTCTCATCGGGACAAGATTACTACTCTGTAAGTCGTAAGTACGGCTCCATATGGAGCACTGCCGTCATTTCTGCACAGTCTTGAACCCTTTTTTTGTTTGTGGACTTCTACCACCCTAAGAGAGCCGGATAGGCATACCGGACTCTTACCGACGAAAACCCCATAGTTTCCCTTGTATGGCTGGGGCGCAATGATCCTCGTGTATTGGACCACACCCCTGGCAGATGACCCGTCACTTGGTCTGATGGACAAGACTCTTATGATCTAGCCGGCGCAGTCCTTCAGAGAGGCGCACGCACAACATAGCGTACCGCCGTCTTGGGCTTGCTTCTGTTCGGGTGACAGAATGAGTCCAGAACCCTTAAGCTGAGGAGTGACTGCGTCCCTGTGTTTGTTCCACCGCTTGTACAACGGACTGTGTTCTAACGAATTATTCGATATGATGCCAACGGCTACCTCGCACCTCTTGTCATCGGCGGGGATTTCATCCGCATACCCTAGAGCCAAAATAGTCGAGTACCTCACGGTTTCAGAGCTATTACCTCCCAAGGTTTTCCCAAGAGACTATAGCATGGGGCTCTTCAAAAAGGGCGTTAAAAGATTATTACCGGGTCAGCAACGCGCGAGTGATACCTCTGGTATTGCAAGTACCATCGGGCTGACCGTATGCTCGTTTGCCAGTGGTATAAAAAAGCCAATAAGTATATTCTTTATCCTAATCAGATAGCATCATCATAAGAGGTAGGGCTACCACTTATGCTTTCTGTTTTTGCAAGTTATATTACTTTTTCGGATTATCTCGACGACATATCACGTTGAAACTACAACCATCACTTAATTTTGATACTGACTCCACGTATCTATAACTCATCCGATGTAAGTTCAGAGTTCCCAACTCCTCTATTATCATTTACGGACTAATTTCCTCAAATAGGTATAATGCCATATTCGTGCCATTAAGGTTGGCCGAGTGTTATCAGTGAGTCCTCAAGGGGCCCCAGATCTTAAGGGTCTAATTGCCCTGCCCCCTTAGAGCACATCGTTAATATATATTATAGCGCGATTATGTCTTCATATAATATCAGAAATCAGTTGTTAGTTTTGCGACAAGTGGCCTACCCAAAGCCCGGCCTGCAGGGCCCTACGTGCAGTATCTCTGCCGGATTGTATAGTGTGCAATTATATTATATATTAAAAGAGGTAGATACGTTACATACGCGCCAAAAGTAAGAACCAAAACTCCCCCAATTGTAGCACTTTGCAATCAGTTCGCCCAAAACAGAACAACGAGCACACGCTGTCATAATCTCTAATTTTTATTAATTAAAGATTTTATTAATTAAATTATTTTTTAAAGAACTAGGGATATCATACCAAACGTGGGTAGCAAATAAAATTAAATATTTGAATTAAAATACTATTCAAATTACATATAGAATAATATTCTCGAAGAAAATCCAGGTCAAACAAATAAAAGAGACAACACATATATTCTATGACAGGTGCGACAAAGACGTTATTATCGTAGTTTTTGTATCTTCTTTCTTACAGCATAGGTAGATGTGTAGTTTTGTAGGTTTATACATACAGCGAGACTGAATTTTGCGCGCCATTTAATATGGACGTAACATATCTATGGTCTGGTATCATTGATAGTATGAATGTTTTTAAATATCCATAAATGTCGGCTTTGCAAACATTCATACTATTCAATCCGGCAGAGATACTGCACGTAGGGCCCTGCAGGCAGGACTTTGAGTAAAGAAATTAAACCAGCTAGAGGCACACCGCCTCTGGCTGCCTCCCTGATGAAATTTACCTAAAAATTTACCAGGGCCCACGAGTTTTACCGGTCGCGTGACCAATACGTTAATATGTAAGGTACGTTACGAAATGATATCGCACTGAAGGGCGTGAGCAGTCAACACTGTATTAATTTTACAAATTCAATACATAACCATGTACTGTGTTTGAGTGGGAAAAAAATGTTTGCTTCAGTTGTATTCTGTTTGGTTGCCGCGGAATGAATATGCCTTAAGATTAATACCAATTGTAAGTAATAACTCCATAATTCATTTATAAGTCCACTAAATACCTACCAAGGAACTTCCAATAACGAAGATTGGTTATGCGTCGAAAAATTATCTTGATCATTTTAATTTTAGACTTGTTATGGTGATGGAACTAGTATCTAGATTAGTTAGTCCGACCTATGAGATTGGGTACCTACCTTATCAAGATAATAATGAGCAGTCACCCACCTAAAGGATGCATTGGCGTAGCCAGTGTTTTCTTCTGGGAGAGGCATCCGGGGGTAGAAACTACTATACCGTTTTGGCAACATCATCATATCAGCCACAGGACGTCCACTGCTGAACAAAGGCCTCCCCCTTAGGTTTCCACAACGAGCGGTCACATGCCGCTCTCATCCAACGACTCCCAGCGACCTTCACCAGGTCGTCTGTCCACCTCGTTGGAGGTCGTCCCACGCTGCGTTTTCCGGTGCGCGGTCTCCATTCGAGAATATAATTAATTAAATATAATTATATTTTCCTGTTTTAGTCCATTTTGATGGGGTGGGTACCATTCTTACTGCATGGGGCCGTGCCCAACCATGACCCCACGTCGCGTTTGAAAGGAGACTCCAGGAACGCACTGGGAATATTGACGCTATGCTGCCATGGTTGTCGGTCATAGTTGCACATCCCCGTATTGCCTTTCGGCCAGTAATGAGAAGGTGATTGTATTTCTTATTTTGGATTTTTTGATCTTGTAATAGATGCTTCTTGAGGTTACGTTTTAAACTTAATTTGCTTTACAATAGCAAACAGTGTAATTGATCTGCAACTCTAGCTCTAAACCACGCAGCAAATCTGCCGCAATATTAAAACTTGTAACGAATTGGAAAGATAGTCCAATACATTAGTACCTGAAAAGCGTGGCAAACACATTAAAGATTCTAATATATATCGACAATGTCGCAAATTAAATAAACAGTTTTTCACATGTTTGTTGAAAGAAAAAGTGCACGCTCCATTAAACGTCAGCCATTTTGTTTAAACAAGTTTACGATCCTATCGGCGCGGAAGCAATTAAGTGAACTGTAAAAATTTAATACTTGTAGCTGTAAATCAAGCGTCTGTCCGTCACAGAACTCATTGATGACGGGAGACACGCTCACAAAAATGTACGTCTTGGCTGGAACGTGAGGTTCTGTACATTCTGTTCGACCGCTCTACTGCAGAAGTCGACTGCTCCGCAGAACAACATCATATTGATATAGAGAATGCATTTCAGGGGAGCTGTTCGGAGATCTATGCGTTAGTACAAAAATGGTGTGAATTGATTAATTAATTATGACATTACATGCACATTGATCTTCGAACATCACCCCTGGAAAGCATGTTCTATGCACATATAAAGTTATTCTAAGGAACTGTCGAAATATGTAGCTGAAGTAAGCGCCATCCGTCATTATAACTATCAGCCTAGCCAGCTGTTCCCATTTATACGACGGTAGTCAGTCTAATATACACATATCTGACCTCCAAAGCTCAGTTACTGTAGGATACCTATACACTAAGATTCGATTTGGTCGTTAGAGTTGCAGGCTACTTGCTATCCTTAAAGTCGGTTCTTAATGTGTAAATCTTAATGACGGCACGGTTGGTACAGTGGCTGATACAGTCGGCTGCTGCTTTCCGGGTCGTGGGTTCGATTCCCTTCTTAACGGCCATACAATGTCCACTACTGAACAAAGGCCTCCCCCATAGATTTTCACAACTGTATCATCATAATTTTCCAGTACTCACCACGATTGGCAGGCGGGTTGGTGAGCGCAGTATGGCTACACTTCCACGGAAAGGATGGACCCTCTGGTTTAGAAGCCCTTTACGACGTCCACGGGAGGAGATAGACTGGTGCTATATTCTTAATCCGGACACCACACGGATACTGCCTCACCCGCACCCGCACGGAACAAATATTTGTATGATCTGCAGGTAGTTGTTCCGGGTCTGGGTGTGTTGTGTGTGGAATTCATATCTGTAAACGCACCTACGACAGGAGAAATCCCAGTGTGGGGCAACGTTTTTTTTTTAAAAGAAAGAAATAAAAATGTGGCTTGTCACCGCGCCTTAATCTGTGTTGAAGCGATTATACCATGGACTCCTTTAATTTTATTTTATCCGGGTTATTGCGGATAAATAAAGTTAAAGAGGCCATGGCATAATCCATGGATCCTACCGCGGATGTCGTAAAAGCCGAATAAGGGATTCTAAGCCAGAGAGATGTGTGCAGTAGCGTCCTTTCTATAGAAGAGTAGCCATTCTGCGCTCACCAACCCGCCTGCCAAGCGTGGTAAGTACTGGCAAACTCCCCCCAAAATGATGACACAATTGTGCAAGTCTGTGGGGGAGGCCTTTGTTCAGCAGTGGACGTCCTATGGCTGAAATGATGATGATGATTATTGCGGCATTAGTTGGATGCTCTCCATCTATTTGCCGGTGAGAGCCTATTCAGTAAGTGCCTGGGTGCTGCGTACAGGTGAGGTTCACTTTTGGGGAAGTCACTTCAAATTAAGATTGAGTAGGTACAAGATTGTATTCAAAAGTAACTATGTATATAATATATATATCAAAGTATAATATGTACTTAGGCGTCAACGTACACCTCCTCATCGCTGTCAGCTGATAATGTTCCCAGAAGACTGGCAGCATTGCCACGTTGAATGGCAATGCTTATTCTTTGGTCAAAGAAAAGGCCAGCCCTCTGTTCATGCGAAGTGTCGACCAACCGTCTAGCTATGTCTTTGAAAAGCTGACGTGCACTCGGACCCTATGACCCAAGCGTTTCGACCCCAAACAGATCAAAATAATAATTGCGAATAAGGTTATTGTATTTCCGCCGTTTGAGGGCTTCTGCTGCAGAAGCGGCAGCGCCAGCACAGCCTGCCGTGCTTGGAAGATGTGATGGAGCAAGGGTGTCGACACAAGTTACATCCCACACCAGAGGCCTACTCATCTTCCATGGCAGTAACGACATACCGTCCGGTCTTTTACCATCGTTACGTGCCAAGCTTTTGGGTTCCAAAACAGCCGGATTGTATTATAAGTTCTCTTCTAGATGTATCTCTGTCTATTGCTCCGAATGGTTCGAGACAGTCCACGGTACCCCAAGCAAAAGTGACGCCCATAAAATGTCCTGAAGTATTAAAACTTGAAACTTTCCAATTTTGTGCGTTTGACCTGATTAACAACGACACAATCATTAGTTTACTTAGTACAGAGAGGATGTGGACACGAGCCAGTGTAACTACAACGTTAATATATCAGCGTGAAGGTTTAGTTTGCTGTGTCAAAGTAATGGCTCAAAATGCACGCTATAGTTTTATGGAGCAATTAAATTTAACAAGTGTATTAAGTATTGGACAAGTTGCAGGGTGAGTGTTGACAGAGGGCGCTGTGTGCGGCCAAGTTACTGGTGGTAGGTCTCTTATTTCAAGAGGCCGGCTAGGTAGGTACCACCCCAGAGCCAGAATATTCAAGCTACCGCTTATTGTGTAGTGTTTATACTTTAGACATTACTGTGCTCTGGTTGAAAGGGCTCTGTAGCTAGTGACATTAGTGGGCAAGAGACTCAATATGAGATATGGTGTCATGCAGGATTTATAGTTCTGGATAGCATTATAACTTTGACTTATCGGATCCATGTGCGGATCAGAATTTGATTATTTATTCATTTATTTATTACTTTATGCACTAAAACTGTACAAAGGCGGACTTAATGCCATTAGGCATTTTCTACCAGTATTTCTCAGGGTGATGCAGAGAAAAATAAAATACATGGTAAATGCACAGACAGTGTAACTGTGAGTAGTTAAATAACGAAAGAAAATATATGCAAGACGTTTATCGTTGACTTAATATAAATATATACATATATAAATATGCGTACACACAACAATTTTTTTGTAGGAATTACTAACAAAGAGATGTTTCTGCCAAAGAATTGAGGAGGTATTTGCGTAGTTTATTTTTAAAAGAGTAGCGACTACGATGAAGGAATACATCGTGAGTAAATAGCATACCTGAGAGGGCTCCAAATGTTCTCAATGGGGTGTGTAGTCCGCCAACCCGCACCAGGCCAGCGTGGTAGGCTAAGGCTTAGAATTTCCTATCGTGAGAGAAGTCCCGTACCCAGCAGTGTCACAGTAATGGGCTGAATATAGCTAGCATTATAATTGTTATGGGCGGATGTGCCGGTTACCACCAGGCGAATGGCAAGCTGATCTCGTTACTGAGTCACATGAAAATAATTGCCTGATGTATGTATATAACTCAGGTGCTAATGGCCAAACCGTTAGTCGTGTGCTGTCAGCTATAAATAGCACCAACCCATCTCATCCCGCGGGTATCCTAAAAGGCGACTATGGGATTAGCTGGAGGAAAGCCAGCAGCAACCTTCGAGTACATTAACAACTCTATAGCGATCGCCAACCCGCTTGCCAAGCATGACGATTATTGCAAAAACCCCTGTAAGCCTCTATGAGCGCACTACATACCCTATATGGTGGTGATCTTTAGGGGAGGTCTGTGTCCAACAGTGGCCTTCCGGCTGAAATGATGATGAATGGCCAAACCTAATTATCTGTGTGGTGTCCGGCTTAAGAATATAGCACCACTCTATCTCCTCCAGTGGTTTTCGTAAAATGCGACTCAGGGACTCTAAGCCAAAGGGACGGGTAGCAGCGTCCCTTCTTTAAAAAAATAACACTCTTCTCTGTGCTCACCAATATGCCTGCTAAGAAAGGAGAAGAAAGAACATTTATTTAAATAAACGTTACCCCATAAGCTACTGATTTTGTTTTTGAAATAAGGTTTACAATTTATAGACTCTATTTATTCTCAATTTAGGTTTAAACCCATCTCTTCCCCTCATATCTACTTCAAGACGTAAGTTTAGGCTAGAGAGGTACGCTTTAGGCTAATTTCCAAAGAAAGGTCCCTTCAAACTTAACCCGTAGCCTGCGGGCGGCGGTCGCAACGACCCGGCCGCGGCCGTGTTCGAACAGTAGTTGAGATTCGATCGCGAAGATTTATACGCTATACTTACGAATAGCAATACGATCCGGCGACGATACAGGATTGTGTTCTACATGTTTCTGTAATCAGTGCACAAGGGAATACTGGGACCCGATAGTCGGATTTGAATGATAAATTTGCGTATATTGTTTAAATTGCATTAAGAGTGACCTCCACGTCATTATATTATAATACAACTATTGCTTAAAATAAAAGTACTTAACTTCACTTACTATATTGCCTACTTTAGAATGATTAAAGTTCATCATACGTCATTAGCATACATCATATATTTTTGTCCTTCCGTTTAGGTTTGGTACCCGTCTACAGTTATTCAAACCCATAAATAAGGCACATGATTCATATATTTGTATGAGTGAGTGTAGATCGTTTGTGCCACTTGGTAATATGATCAAAAATTGCAAAAACTACTATGAACTTGAACCAACGTCTCCATTGCTTTGTTAGCGAGCATTGTCCAGCAAGAAAGTGTCCTCCAGGGACCAATAGAGCGCCTCGGGCGAGGGTGACCACACTCCTTTATCAGTCATCCGATCCGATAGTGTGACCACCCGTCCCAAGTCTTGCCTCAAATTGTGTTATAAATCGTGCATCTATCGGACACTGTCTCTAATTAACCGTTAGCGGCTAAGTTTTATAGCCGACCGGCAGTTTCGGGTTATCGCGATTTAAGTTTAAATTGTCCGCCATATGTGTAGTTTGGTGTCGTGAGAATTATCGTTTTGGGAGATCTACTCATAATGGAATGCCGTTTATAATAATTTACGTGTATAATAAATTACATTGTGTGTAGTGGAGTTATTTGTTTCATTTCGGCCGAATGAAGTCCACTGCTGGACACAGGCCTCCCCCAAAGATCACCACAACCACCGATATGGATGTGTTGTGGGCTCATTGGGGGGTTTTGCCATAATCGCCACGCTTGGCAGGCGGGTTGGCGATCGCAGTTGAGTTGTTAATGTACTCGGAGGACGCTGCTGCCCAACCTCCGGCTAATCCCTTAGTCGACTTTTACGACACCCACGGGAGGAGATGGGGTGGTGGCATTCTGAGCCGGCACCACACGGTAGAGTTATTTGTTTGAGCATAGCTAATAATACATACCTAATATTACCCGGTAATAACCACTTAGCCGTGTTGTTAAATATGATTGCATATAACATATTCCGCAGTTAATTAATGCGCATTAATAAATCATGTATAGCAATTTGATATCGGTGAACCACAGGAGATTATGCGTACCTATAAATAAATACTGTGTCCTACGTTATGGCTGGAACGAACCATTTGTTGTACCAAGGTATCTTCAAGTTACATGCAAGTTACAATAAAACTTAATTCGAGGCTTAATCTCGAACATCACAAAACAATTGCAGGACATTATTCAAATATTTGTGAGCTCCACTGAAGCGGGACAAAGTAAATTCATGCAAATCGACGTATTTGCAAAATGAAGTCTTTTAACACCAACAAAAAAGCTTTTAATAATAACAAAAAACGAGAAATCCCTTCGTATTTTTTCCTGTAGGAACGGTGAGGTATTTTCCCCTTAATTTAATCAAATCATCGACTGTAGTGTATTTTTCTGAGTCATTTATTTTTAATTTCGAGCAGCCATGTTGTGAGCGGTGTCGTGCGAACACGGCGCTTATTGAAATTGCTTTTGTGTACATTTTAGAATTTTTAGAATGGGAACGAGTTCCATAGAACGAAGCCAAATCCTCTTTAAGATGTTGCAGGGACGTGTACTTACTGTGTACCTTAATCTGGGTTAAATGTGGTTCGAGGCCAAGCTTTTTTTTAAACGTTGCCCCACACTAGGATTTCTCCTGTGTCGTGTGGGTGCGTGCAGACATGAATTCCACACACAATACACCCAGACCCGGAACTACTACCTGCAGATCATACAAATATTTGTTCCGTTAGGGAATCGAATTCGCGACACATAGCGCAAGAAGCCATTCGCTTAGCCACTGCACTAGCCATGCCGTCGAATTTACGTTTACTTTTGATATACACCGTTTGATATCCTTTTTTATCTGTCAGGTATTGCAAATGGGTAACGGCCTACTTCTTCATAAACAGCAACTGCACACAGAGCCATTAGTATTCTAGGGAGAAGAAAGGCACCGTGTGATGCCGGTTAAGAATACCACCACCCCATTTCATCCCGTGGGTGTCGTAAAAAGCGACTATGGGATTAGCTGGAGGATGAGCAGCAGCGTCCTTCGAGTATATTCATAACTCAACTGCGATCGCCAACCCGCCTGCCAAGCGTGGCGATTATGGCAAAACCCCCCAATGAGCACACAACACACCTACATCGATCATTATGGTGGTCTTTGGGGGAGGCCTGTGTCCAGCAGTGGAGTTCATTCGGCCGAAATGATGATGTAATGATGAGAAGAAAGGGCAAGAAACTCCATGGTTACTCTTTTTAAATCTCATTAAGCATTAACCTTAAGTTGGAATGCCTTATGTTCGATCGGGTCTGGCACCACAGTCCTCTATCGAAGTTACTATCATACGGACTACCCAAGGATTGTGCAACTGGATTGCCAGCTTTCTGTCCAACAGAAGCATAAGAGCCATTATCGGTGGGGTTGCTCCGATAGCTTGGACATTAACGCAGGCATCCCACAAGGCTCTGTGCTGTCCCCAACATTGTTCTTACTACATGTCAATGATACGCTGTCTATCGACGGCATTCATTGTTATGTAGATGACAGTACTAGGGACACGCGGGCCATGCTAACGACCCTCGTCCCGTAGTAGAGGAAAGCCGCAGATAACTTGTGTCGGAAATCAAGAGTACTCCAGATGAGTCTCCGACAGGGGACGACAAAATGTAGTCTATTTTAATCCCACCAAGATACAAGTCTCCGCAATCACCGCTAAGAAAACCTTATTTGCTGTAGCTCCACAATTCCTGAATACGGTCCTTAATGGAACACTATTGGGATCCTTGGTGTCGACAATTCTACCAGCCTCCAGTTTCGCACGCACTTAGATGATAAAGTCAAGCTCGCGTCGAAATATTCGGTGTTCTTAGCAGGGCCATAGTACGCATCGGGGCAAAGACTGTTGCTTTATAAGTCACAAGTCCAGCCCCATATGGAGTACTTTTGCCAGTTATGGGCGGGAGCGCCTGGATACCAGCTTGGACCCTTTGACTCGGTATAGAAACGTGCAGTAAGGCTTGTCGACGATCACAAGCTCACAAGCGATCTAGAACTCCAAGTCTGAGGAGAGACTTTGCCTCCTTGTGTGTGTTCTACCACTTGTAACAACGGACAGTGTTCTAAGGAATTGTTCGGTATGATGCCAACGGCTACTTTCTACCATCGCACCTCCCACCATCGCCATCGGAGTTCATCCACACACCCTAGAACCAAAATGGTCTCGTACCGTACGGTTTCAGAAGAACTTCCTCCCGCGCACGCTCGGATTGTGGAGTCAGCTCCCTATCGAGGTTTTCCGAAGAGACTACAGCTTGAGGCTCTTCAAAAATGGCCTGAAAAGAATTTTACAGGGTCAGCAGCGCGCGAGTCATACTGCAAGTGTTCATAGGTTAAGGTAACCGCTTACCATCAGGCGGGTCGAATCGTAGTTTGCCACCTTAGTGGTATAAAATTAAACCAAATAATTCACGGCTATTCTCATAATTCACCCGGACGTGGCTACGTTTACACATAGTAGGTAAAGTACTATAGTGGGGGAAAAAGGTATGTGTATGCTCCAGTCAGAGAGCTTTACATACTGCTACTGGTAGCATTATCTATATTTGATTGTGTGTTTTGTCTGTGCACAGATTACGGCCAACCTGTGATAGACATAACACTCATTAACAACCAACTTTAGATGAGCCGCTGATACGGTTCGAGAATATTGAAATATGTAGTATATTTTCTGTCCCTTTCACACGTACAGACATCTATATTTATACAAATAAATAAAATTGAAGTTTGTAATGTCAAAATAACAGCTTTTTACTAAATGCATATGAAAGTATATACGGTACATATAACAAAAAAACGATATTTTTTTTTGTCTGCCTGTCTATGTCTGTCTGTTTGTTCCGGGTAATCTCCGGAACGGCTAGACCGATTTTGACGGGACTTTCACTGGCAGATAGCTGATGTTATAAGGAATAAATTAGGCTACTTTTATTTTAGAAAAATAATTAGGGTTCCGTGCAAAAAGAATGAAATCCAATATATATATTCTATGTCAAGTGTCTATATAAGTAAGAAGTACTCTAAATCTCTTTTAAATTAAACGCGGGTGAAACCAGGGGTTCCAGCTAGGTTTTAATAAAAAAAAACACATATTGACATGACATGCTTAAAGAGAGTAGTCTCGCATAGGCTTCGATGTTTATTTGAGAAAGAAGAATAAGGAAGGTGGGCTGCTTGCGACTTAACAACTCGACCAGACAGTAACAATATCTAAGTCCCAAAGTCCCGTGCCGTTAATATGATAATATATCAGAACATAAAGCATCATTAGTTCCCCTACACACCTCACGATAAGTTAGCGAGACTTGGGAGTTGTTGGCGTCGCGTGGTACGAGATGATTAATGTAACCTGTTCGTTTGATTGTGAAAGTATCATAGTTTAGTATAACTTTGTATTGGATAGAATATTTGACTTGTATTGACGTCCAATGCTTCTTATATAATTAATTGGCCTACCTCTAAGACACAGATCATTAATAGATATACATTTTTCACTTTGAGGCCGCTCAGCGGTGCCGTAATGTGCTCTCTAGTAAGACCGACGCGGAAGACCAGCACTGTGGTGAAGCACATAGTAGATCCACAATATTCTTGTACAAATGCGAAGCACTTTCTCATTCTTAGAAATAGATTAATTAAATAGTCAATTTTTACATAATGATCTGTCAAGTAGGTGTTGGTAGTGATCTGCATATATGTATTACTGATCTGTTGTTTAACTTGGAGATTTGGGCAGGTACAATTCACAAAAGGCTACGAATTCGTTTTTTAAAGTTAATCCTAAAAACAGTTGTATGGTTTTCAGTTACATATAACCACGCCATATAATGACGGTAGGGGGCATAAGCGTGTTGGACATGGGCGCCACGCCAGGTTGATTACTAGCCTGTACCCTCTTCATTCTCCCCTATCCTAGTATGTAGTTTCCTTCTTGAGCATGACGTTCTCACAGAAGGACTCACCTCTGCACTCCATTTTTTGTCCTGCCAGCATAAAAAAATCCGACACTACAGCCGACTGTCGACCAGGATCCGGCACTCGCGTCCTATCTTGTGCAGGTACGCTCAGAAACTAACGTGTCTGGTGAACACATGCATCTAACGGTAGCTGACGCGTTTGCTGCTCTTAAACCTGTCTTTCTTCAGGCCCAGAAGAAAGACAGGGTGGCCTCGATTAGAACCGCGACTGCAAAGCGTGGTGAGTACCGGCAAACTGCTTCCAAAATGACGATACAAATGTGGAAATCTAAGAGTGAGGCCAGTCAGTTTAGCATTGGACGTCCTTTGGCTGATGTCATGATGATGGTGATAACATTAATCAACATCCGATTTAATTAAATGGATTGAACTACTTTGAGGTGAGATGGGACTGTCTACAAAAACTATCTAGCTTAGAAGTTTTGCTGAGGCCGATACTTTAAAGAACTCTACTCAGTTCAGCCTACGGCTGTCCACTGCTTGCCTTAGGGCTCCCCCAACTTGTGCCACAACGCTCAGTTATCTGCTTTTTGCTCATCTATAGTCAGATGGGTGCTCCACCTGACTATGGACGTCTCGTTCGCTAAGGGTGAACCCTTCGTCTACTTCGAGAGCTATCGATCCATGAACTTTTCATTTAGGGCTATGTCTTTACATAGCCTGCCCATTGTCACTTGGTTCAGTTAGGGGAACTCTATAAAAATTATTACTTCATCATCATATCGGCCATTTATACGTCCACTGCTGAACAAAGGCCTCCCCCATAGATTTTCACAACTGTGTCATCATTTTGGGGGGTATTTGCCAATACTCACCACGCTTGGCAGGCGGGTTGGTGAGCGCAGTATGGCTTCTGTTTCTCAGAAGGGACGCTGCTGCCCATCCCTCTGGCTTAGCATCCCTTAGTCGCCCTTTACGACATCCACGGGTGGAGATGGAATGGTGCTATATTCTTAATCCGGACACCACAAAAAAGAATAATATTGAAAAAAAAAATTGAATTATTATTAACTTTCCCTTCCTTATATTTTATACTAACATTTAGACTAAAATGAATCAGGAATTTACTGAGCTAGTTACGTATAATATTAGTATTATTTTATTCTTGTTTGATAACAATAATTCATTTTTATTAACTGTATAGTAACATAATTTGCGCGCAAGACGTAATTATCTCGCCAGTAATACAACTGGTTGTAAAAGTATTAAGATTACCTAATCTAGTCCAAAGTACTTTCATTACTGACCGTGTGTTAGCGTGCACTAACTGTAAAGTAGGAGGTATTTTGACAAAGCCAGAGCAGTTTCCGTGGTGTAGCGGTTATCACATCTGCCTAACACGCAGAAGGCCCCCGGTTCGATCCCGGGCGGAAACATAACTTTTTGCCAATTTCTGATTGTTGTTTCGAATTTACCGGCTGTAGTGAGAGTGAATTCAAAGAGTATAATGCTTATAGCTCCTTTTTTTCTAATTTTCGTTTTCAGTATCTGGTTGGGGAGTCAACCATGCTATTTACATAAAAATAAGCAATTGTCTATTATGCAATAATATAATAAGCAAAGTCGTATTATGAAGCTGAAGACCGAGGACGGCAGTGTAGCGTCGACTAAGCCAGAGGTTTTGAGAGAGATTGAGAACTTCTACCGGCAGTTATACACCTCGGTTACTATACCTACCATTGGCTCTGACAAAGACCCGCGAGCCAAACTAACCCGACACTATACCGAGGATATCCCGGACATCAGCCTGTACGAGATTAGGATGGCCTTGAAACAGCTTAAAAATAACAAGGCGCCGGGTGGAGACGGAATTACGACAGAGCTTCTGAAAGCGGGTGGAACACCGGTACTTAAAGTCCTTCAGAAGCTATTCAATTCCGTCTTACTCGAGGGCACAACGCCGGAAGAGTGGAACAGAGGTGAGGTGGTGCTCTTCTTCAAAAAGGGTGATAACACCCTATTGAAGAATTATAGACCCATCTCACTTCTGAGCCATGTTTATAAGCTGTTTTCAAGGGTCATCACGAATCGTCTCGAGCGCAGGTTTGATGACTTCCAGCCTCCCGAACAAGCCGGTTTCCGAAAAGGTTTCAGTACCATAGACCACATCCATACGCTGCGGCAGGTTATACAGAAGACCGAGGAGTATAATCTGCCACTATGCTTGGCGTTTGTGGACTATGAGAAAGCCTTCGATTCGATCGAAACCTGGGCAGTGCTGCAATCTCTGCAGCGGTGCCAGATTGACTATCGGTACATTGAAGTGTTGAAGTGCTTATACAGAAACGCCACCATGTCGGTCCGAGTACATGAACAGAGCACGGGGGCAATTCCATTGCAGAGAGGTGTGAGACAGGGGGACGTCATTTCCCCGAAACTGTTCACCGCTGCAATGGAGGATGCCTTCAAGCTACTGGAGTGGAAAGGATTCGGCATTAACATCAATGGCGAGTATATCACTCACCTTCGATTTGCCGATGACATCGTTGTCATGGCAGAATCGCTGCAGGAGCTCAGCACAATGCTCGATGATCTCAACAGAGTTTCCCAACAGGTGGGCCTTAAAATGAACATGGGCAAGACAAAAGTCATGTCAAATGTCCATGTCGTGCCCACCCCAATATCCGTTAGGAGCTCTGTTCTCGAAGTTGTTGACGAGTATGTCTATCTAGGACAAACTGTCCAGTTAGGTAGGTCCAACTTCGAGAAAGAGGTCAATCGTCGAATCCGACTCGGCTGGGCAGCGTTCGGGAAACTTCGCAACGTCTTTTCGTCAACAATACCGCAATGCCTCAAGACGCAAGTCTATAACCAGTGTGTGTTACCAGTGATGACATATGGAACAGAGACGTGGTCACTCACAATGGGCCTCATAAGAAAGCTCAAGGTCACTCAGCGAGCTATGGAGAGAGCTATGCTTGGTATTTCTCTACGAGATCGAATCAGAAATGAGGAGATCCGTAGAAGAACTAAAGTTGTCGACATAGCTGAAAGGATTAGTAAACTGAAGTGGCAATGGGCAGGGCACATTGCTCGTAGAACTGATGGCCGTTGGGGCACAAAGGTTCTCGAATGGAGACCGCGCACCGGAAAACGCAGCGTGGGACGACCTCCAACGAGGTGGACAGACGACCTGGTGAAGGTCGCTGGGAGTCGTTGGATGAGAGCGGCATGTGACCGCTCGTTGTGGAAATCTAAGGGGGAGGCCTTTGTTCAGCAGTGGACGTCCTGTGGCTGATATGATGATGATGATGAAGCAATTGTCACCAAGAACATCCGCAAAATCCGAGGAGACGGTGATGCGTTAACGATTTTTTCGGGAGAGGTACACTCTTTTCTTAAAGATCCCCATGGTGTTTGTGTTAGGGAAACTACTTAACCTTATTATTTTACTTCATCTTCACACTGGCAGCACATTATTCTCACATAACATTATTCTACTTAATTATATTGCAATGTATGTAACATTTTAAAATTATTTTAAAACAGTGTCTCTGGAGTTTCTTGCCGGTTCTTCTCCATAGGACCAACTTCTTGGAACCGTGCAACTACATTCTGACTATTCATAAGCCGTGTGGTGCCGGCTAGCTGTGTGGTGCCGCCTCAGAATGTCACCACCCAATCTCCTCCCATGGGTGTTGTAAAAGTCGACTAAGGAATTAGCCGGAGGATGGCCAGCAGCGTCCTTCGAGTACATTAACAACTAAACTGCGATCGCCAACCCGCCTGCCAAGCGTGGCGATTATGGCAAAACCCTCCAATGAACCCACAACACATCCATATCGGTGGTTGTGGTGATCTTTGGGAGAGGCCTGTGTCCAGCAGTGGACTTCATTCGGCCGAAATGATGATAAGCGCCCGTAAATGGTTTATATGAATAAAAATCGTTTGAATTTGAATTTGAACCAGCATCGTTCTTATTCTCGTAATACGAGAAACAAGTAGCGAGTGAATTGTACAACACTAGACCGCCAGCGATTAAGGCGGTGAGGATGGATTACTGACTTGGCTGGTGGTGCTATGGTGGGAATCAGCGGCTGGAAGCAAGTTGAACAATTACTCGGATCACTTATAAATGTGGAAGAATATGCATATAGACGCAACATCTCTTCGCAATGCCAGAGAGGGTTCGATCCGCGCACGGACCAGATTACAGCAAAAAAACCGGACGGTCTTTTTTCATTCGGACGTACGGAATCCTAAAACAACATCATCATAACATTTTTACTGTATGAAAAATATAACGAATATAAAACATGGTTTGTGAAACATCCGGGGTATGTACGTGGGACGACAGTTTAACTTGAACTTAGTGTATCACTCAGGGCAAGCTGATATTATTCCATTGTGGGAATATAAAATTATTTGCGTGATCTCTACAGCCAAAATTCTATGTGTTAAAACAACTATAAACCAGAGCGAAGGAAAATAAAATAAATAAAGAGAATTATAAGCCACAAAAAGGTATGTTTCCGCCCGGGATCGAACCGGGGGCCTTCTGCGTGTTAGGCAGATGTGATAACCGCTACACCACGGAAACTATGCTAACATATGTCAAATTTCACTTTTATTTCAACTAAAATAATCACATTTCAATATCAAATATAATTTACAAAGTAATAAATAAAGTGATGATATAAAAAAAAATATGCAAGATTAAGTTGCCTGAGGCCATAAGCCTTGTACGATAATCGTAAACCTACAGCTGCCCGCATGCCTGCTACCGAAAATGGTTATCTTTCGTAGACTTCTTTATACACGAACCGACTCGGTGAGATTATACGAGTACTATAGTCTCTACTTAGAGCAGGCAGATTGGTAGTCACACAAGTTGTTATCAATTAAAAGATATGTTGAGAGATTTTGCCGTCTATCAACTGCATATAATTTTTTTATTACATTTTACGATACTTCATTTCGGCCGAATGAAATCCACTGCTGGACACAGGCCTCCCCCAAAGATCACCACGACGACCGATATGGTGTGTTCTGTGCTCATTGGGGGGTCTTGCCATAATCGCCACGCTTGGCAGATGGGTTGGCGATCGCAGTTGAGTTGTTAATGTACTCGAAGGACGCTGCTGCCCATCCTCCGGTTAATCCCTTAGTCGACTTTTACGACGCCCACGGGATGAAATGGGGTGGTGGCATTCTGAGCCGGCACCACACGGCAAAGCCGGCACCACACGATACTTAAATGGATTGAATGATTGAAATGAGGAGATCCGTACTAGAACTAAAGTTGCTAGCATTGCTGAAAGAATCTAATTTGTAAGCTGTAGTGGCAATATGGCGGGGCACATAGCTCGTAGAATTTATGGCCGTTGGGGCAAAAGGATTCTCGAATGGACACCACACACCGCGATGGCCTGCAACGGGATAGCCTGAAGACCTGATGAAGGTACTCCTTATATGCGGGCGGCATGTAACCGCTCGTTGTGGAAATGTATGGGGGAGGCCTTTGTTCAGCAGTGGACGTCCTGTGGCTGATATGATGGTGATGATGAAATGGATTAGCCACAACATCCCTGAACACAATTTCCTGGTGGAATGATACAGCGTTGTGCGAACATTTAAATTGCGTGATTCAGGATCCTTTGACGTCATCGAAAAGTTGCACTTAATGTCCCAGTAGATGACGCTCTAAGTTATAATCATCTCGGCCGAATGAAGTCCACTGCTGGACACAGGCCTTCCTCAAAGATCACCACAACCACCGATATGGATGTGTTGTGGGCTCATTGTGGGGGTTTTGCCATAATCGCCAGGCTTGGCAGGCGGGTTGGCGATCGCAGTTGAGTTGTTAATGTACTCGAAGGATGCTGCTGCCCATCCTCCGACTAATCCCTTAGTCGACTTTTACGACACCCATGGGAGGAGATGGGGTGGTGGCATTCTGAGCCGGCACCACACGGCAAAAGTTGTTAACAAGTCTTGCTAATTCGTAAAATCATCAATCAATTCGTAACATACAGACGGCTGTCTAAAGAGTTTTCAATATACTACAGTTGTAATAACGTGGTGGTAATGTTGGCATCAATAGGCAGATTGAAGAAACATTCTGGTGGTTTCAGTATACAAGGGCCCGGAAACACCTTTACCTTGTGCGGGCTGTGGAGTGTGCCCATGCCTACTGAGATTATCCTATGTTAACAAGAGCATATTTGGAATTTGGGGTAGTTTTATATTTAGCTGTGGACGGTTAGCAGGTCAGTCTAGAATTTCTTTCAAGTTAGCTACTCTACGTAAACAATAGATACAATCTATACTAATATTATAAATGTGAATGTAAGTTTGTTTGTTACGTTTTCACGCGAAAACTACTTAACCGATCATCATGAAACTTTGTACACTTGGAGGCATTAGAAGTAACATAGGATACTTTTTACAGAAAAAAAAAAGACTTATTTAATGGCTTCAATGCGAGCGAAGCCGCGGGTAAAAGCTAGTAACTTATATAAATGACAACAATTAAGTTTAATATAATTGAATATAACTATGTTCAGGCATGTCGGGCGCGTGAAGTTGGGTCGTGTTTCAGGTGGAGCCCGAGATAATATATCAAAGTTTGCAAGTTAACGGAGTGCGAGGTGCGAGCCTATGAGTAATGTCGACCGCACGCCCCGCGACCGGGGCGTCAAGTTATAGCGGTTAGCGATCGGTGTCAATTGTAGACTGTCCAGGCTATGCCTCGTCATATAAGCTCAGCCACCAATGTTGGCTATAACAATGGCTAATATGGAACACATTCGGAAATTTGACCTGAGTGTGTTTTATTTTTATAGATCGACTCTTTGGTCGTATATTATTATTAACAGTGCGGAGAGATGTCTTACACGGTCGTTTATGCCCATCTCTCTTAAATGATTGTAGTCCATTTATGTATTTGATTGTCCAATACTAATCAGTATATGGTAATCCGTATTTTTAACATGCTTTTATTAGCTTGGTATTGGGAATTTTTGAACTGTGAATTTTCATCCCCTACAAAACGTCGGATCCATTCAAAACATCGCATACTAATCAAGGACTAATGACAATGCAAGTTCGTTCCGAAAAACACGTTTTTGTAGTTAGCCACACTAAAAAATTAATAATAATTAAAAAGAACATGCTTGCGTAAGTAACCGAACTAAAAAGAAGAAAATAATTTTCAATAAGTTTAAAATAAGAATAGTCAATAGAGTGACTAACAAAATTAATTATTTTATTGTAAAAAAGCGTAGGGTGCTTGATGTCAATTGTTGTATATATTTGTAAAAGTAACATCACCATGAAAATATCTGATATAGCACCCCAGGTTTTTCACAATATTTTGTTTTTGTTAATCACTCTATTCTTATTTTAAACTTATTGAAAATTATTTTCTATTTTTTAGTTCGGTTATCTACAAAATCGTGTTTTTTTGTTACTATTATTTATTAAAGTAATAAATTTGGACGGTAAATAAAAAAAGGGACCAAAAATGATTTTCAATGATTCACTTTTCGCAGTCTAAGCATGCCTACGGACACGAGGCCATTATTCATAATAGATCGCTACATCTCATCCCTCACACAATTGGAGTAACCAAAACGCATATATATCGCGTCGACCTGTCCCGTATAATTGAGTTACCGCGCTAAGAAACTGAAACGGCTCGCGGGAGAATACTAGTTCAGATAACTAACATTTACTTGTCTAACTATTATATTGTGTTATTGAAATTTTCTATATTTAGCTTATGTTGAGCGTTATTTAGGTAGTTAATTATTTTAGGTGATACTCTATGTCAAGATCTTCGAAGAGCTTAGCAGAGGAATCTCGGTCTGCAGCGCATAGCGGCTATGCGAATCGCACGATGAAGCCGAACGGTAACCTCTAAGGCTTCTCCTCTTCTCTTCTTCCTCTTCTGGCGCAATTTTCACCTTTCGGTATCTCGGCAAAGATGGATGTGTGGGTGTGTCACCAAATATGCTCCATCGAACAGTCTAAAAACCTATAGAGACCAACCAAAATAAATACCTACCTACAGAGAGAATCACATTACAAATTCGTGGTAGAGAATAAATCTAGATTAGGGTAGATATCCCTGACCATTGATTGTCAGCATCACTGTTGGAGAGACCAGCTGTCGGGCCCAAAAGCCCTCGTGTCTTCATACCTCCTCAGTTTTTGGAGTAAGCCTAAGTTCATTGACTGCAATTGGTCAAGTAGCGGAAGTCATCATTTCGGCCGAATGAAGTCCACTGCTGGACACAGGCCTCCCCCAAAGATCACCACAACGCCCGATATGGGTAAATTGTGGGCTCATTGGGGGGGTTTTGCCATAATCGCCACGCTTGGCAGACGGGTTGGCGATCGCAGTTGAGTTGTTAATGTACTCGAAGGACGCTGCTGCCCATCCTCTGGCTAATCCCTTAGTCGACTTTTACGACACCCACGGGAGGAGATGGGGTGGTGGTATTCTGAGCCGGCACCACACGGTATATAGCGGAAGTATTTTATCAAAATATCTTATCCAGTTCTTAGCCGAAAACAAATAACTTACAACGTCAATATTTATCAAATATCTTGACGCTATAGATTACTTCGCAAAAAAATCTGTGAGTGTATTCCCCTAATCCCCCGCCGTGCAACGGAACTGACACACAGACGGACAAACGACACGCGATAGTTATCAATACGGATTATCTGTGCACCCTGTGTACCACACCTAGGTTAGGGCCACCACGAAACATGGATCTTCTAAAGAAATAAAGATCGTAAGCTCCACAAGACCTATATTTAAAGGTAGCAGATATCGAGTTTCGGTTAGGGAAGTTAATAGATTCCACATAAAAAGTTTTGTTAACCGACCTTCAAAAAGGAGGAGATTCTCAATTCGATGTGTATTTTTTTATGTATGTACACCAATTACTCCGAGATTTGTAGACCGATTTTAGCGATTTTTTTAATAGGTGCAAATTGCTTTCGAATTGATCCGATATAAATTTCATTACATTTGATTGAGTAGTTTTTTAACCAGCTTCAATAAACCAGGTTTAATTTAACTGCGCTTATCTAGATGATGTCTTAATAGTTTCGATTCTTAGACTTATTTTTAGTGTTAGATACTGATACCAAATTAAAAAAAAAAAAAAAAATTCTTACATTTATTTACACTAAAAAGAAACAAATAAAACTAGCTTCAATTTATTTTAAATACTAACTAGTGTCGAAACGAGCAAGTTATTTACCCGGTGGTAAGCATCGTGCCTGGCTTTAACAATTGTAAGGCTACCTAGGACTGTAGTCCTGCGGGGCGCCACGCTATGTTTGTCACTTCGAGACATTAGTTACGTAGGCTATTATGCCCAGTAATTTCAGCAGCTATAGTGCAATAAATTGACTACAATAAACACAGTAATGTCTAAACTGTGGTCACTGTTGCTGGACAGCACAATATCTGGCACTGCGGTGATATTTAGCCACATAACCGAACTAGACCATTATGAGAACATTTTAATTTTTTTATTCGTGTCCAGTGGCAATTCTACATGGAAGTTCCTTCACTCCGGGGAAGGGCGAAGGGGTATGACACTCACTGGAGCAGTCATCTTCGGCACCGAAGGGGGACTCCAGGTCTTCGTAAAATCACACTAGAGCCGCCCATTGTTGCCACGCCTT
Source organism: Diloba caeruleocephala (assembly GCA_947459985.1). Lineage (NCBI taxonomy): Eukaryota > Metazoa > Arthropoda > Insecta > Lepidoptera > Noctuidae > Diloba > Diloba caeruleocephala. The sequence goes on along the minus strand of OX381612.1, from coordinate 28,378,966 downwards.
TGGTCACATCATAGAGGGGATGACTTAAAGCCCCCCCCCCCCCCCCCCCTTCAGCGGAGGGAAGGCAACTGTAAAAAGGTCGCCCCCCCAGGCACTTCTCGGGTTGGATTGTAAAGGATCCCCTCAAGCCTCGCTTTGCTCTGTACAACGCACACGGTGGCATGTAGCTACGTCTACGCCACTGTCTTCCCGGGGGTCGCTCGGTGTGAGCACGCCGACTAGACCATTATGAGACCTAGCACCAGTTATTATAATTTAATCTTTTACTGCTTATTTATATTCTCAAATACATGAAAAAATAATAAGTACTGGCAGGTCTACTTCCCTCATATATCTGTACGAGGTGTGTTTTTTCTTGTCGTCATAGTGGAGGAATAATCGCTATTGGATGTAAATATTTAATGAATCAATGGATATCAGAAAGTTAGTTTAACCGTATCTATCTTTACAAAGGATTGTTTGTAACTATTGAGAAATTCTTTCGAAAAGCTCACCAGTATGCTATTCTATATGAACGTAGCAGCCCTGCTCAAGCTACAGGGGGTACAAAAAACTCGACAGAACGTGACGCCGCATATTGATGGCCGATGTTTTCCTGGACAGTGTAGGTGAAAGCATTAGGCATAAAATAATATTATATTGGCAAACATGAGCACTTTTAGCAGGTTTAATACTGCATCTAATTGTTATCCTTGATTTGTTTCTTAAAACATTCATTTTCACAATTTACTTCACTTCGCAAGTTTATTCCCCACATCCTGAAAAATCAATTTTTGTTTTAAACTGTCCTCTTAGGAGTCTTCCTATCCCCGACCGTTGTACCGCGCTCGCCGCCGAGGATGCCCGCCTCACCGACGTCGCGGAGGCCTATCGCCGCGTCACCTTCCCGTTCAAGTTAGCACTTCTCCCTCCCGTCTCTTGCTCGCGCCGGCCCGTGCCGAGCCTGTAGCTTTAAATGTCCCTTAATATATTTTAAATAATGCCGATCCAGCTGTCCCCAAACCAATAGCTGGTTATCCCCAGCAAAGCCCTAAGCCGAGGTCCGTGTCCCGCAGGGGAGCCCTTAGCGAAAGTTGATTAGTTTTAATAATTTATTTTAAGCCTGGCTGGAGGCCTCTTTTGGCTTCGCCAGAAATGACCGGTTAAGCAACCACATTTCCCAGATGTGTATGCGAGAAGCCGAACAAAAAAAAAGTCTTCCTCTCAAAAACTCTGGCTTTTGCGTTAAGCAAGTAGATTGTAGTTACCTACAGAAAATACGATAGAACAAAAACACTTAATATCAAAGTTGGTCCTCTTACGGTCGTCACACTTAATCGGCTCATTTACGACACTACTGGCTCCCAAAGTACCAGGCCGCCATGATAAGGTGGAGGTAACGGCTCCGTACTGCTGATTGATTTGTTTTTATGATTGCGTTTATGGCAGTTCGCAAGTGTTTGGCTGGGGGTAGAGGTGAGCTTATGACGGTTTTCTTTCTAAATGTTCCATTTACGTGTTCCGGTAACGGTTGATTAGATTGGTGTAATATCTTGCAAAGTAGCTGTTATGTAACACAGATATTGATAAGTCTTGATGTTACTGGCTGAATCGTTATTTTCTTTTTGTGAGTATTGTTGAACGTTCATATCATTATATCAGCCACTTATACGTCCAATGCTGAACAAAGGCCTCCCCCAAAAATTTCCACAATTGTGTCGTCATTTTGGGGGGTATTTGCCAATACTCAACACGCTTGGCAGGCTGGTTGGTGAGCGCAGTATGACTACTGTGCCACAGAAGGGACGCTGCTGCCCGTTCCTCTGATTTAGAGTACCTTAGTCGCCTCTTACGACACTCACGGGAGGAGATGGAGTGGTGCTAAATTCTTAATCCACATACCACACAGAATTTAATCCGGATACCACACGGAATATCCGGACACCACACGGCATAATAATTTATGTTGAAGGTTACGGAAGTGAATTTTTTTGGACTTTATGAAGTTGACCCATGTGGTTCCTCACTATCCGTGGTTGTTGAAAGAGGCGAGTAAGGATCTATCTAGAGGATGCGTATCAGCGTTGTTATAGTGTGCTAAGAATGCTGACGGCGATAACCAATCCATCTGTGAAGCGCGGTGATTATGAAAATACCTATGACTGATTATCGTCGTGGTCATCGTGAGGCCCACGTTCAGGTGGTTGAAAGCAATCGTCATGTGGACGTTTATGTTTTATACGGCTAGCGGCATCCAGGCACTGATATTTTCAATACACCCTTTAAATTTTAGATCTATTTATGAGGCTTCAGTACACTCTAGGTGACTATGCCAGCCTCATGGGATCGTTCACAATACAATATGATGTGTGACACGCGAGTCGCAGTAACAACACACATGGCACACATCACACTATACCAGCACTTACATATAATGCAATTCCGTCTACCCTATCCTTTCCTGCCTCACCTTTAAACACATTTTCAGGAACAACCAAATATGCTTGCATTCGTCAGACAATGGCTGGCCTAAGAGTACATTTAATTGGCCATTGTGTAAACTCATATCAGACATAATTCTCAACCTCTGGTCCCGGTACCGATCACATTCCATTATGACATGTAGTATGTCTTCAGGCCGCTGACATAAATCACACTTATAGAACTTAAAGCGCCTAATAAACTATAAAGCCCTGTGTTTCCAGGCACAGAATAGGCCACTCCTCTTCACGCATGAGTAACGTAATAGGTGAAAAAGCTTCTTATCAAGAGGATGGGCAGCAGCATCCTCCCTTGTGCTAATAACAACATACTGCAATCGCCTACCCGCCTGAAAGCGTGGCGATTATGGCAATACCCCCCAATGAGCACACAACACAAACCCATAGCGGTCATTATAGCAATCTGTGGGGGAGGCTTCTATCCAGCAGTGGATGTTTTCAGCTGAAATGATGATAAAATGCCAACATCAGTATTCAAATGTGTGGATGTGGATCCCCTATGCATCTCATTATGATGATCATTGGGAGTCCATGTCCAGTAGTGGGTGTGACTGATACGATCATGATATAAATTGGACTAGGATGACGATGTCTCTGCACTTCCACCATCCTCATACAAGTAATAAATTTACGAATCCAAATAGCCTCACCGCATCTCGAAGTATCAATTTGTCGAAGTGAGCTATATCAATAAAGAACTTTTTATTCCCGCCATATTCGGCCCCTTGGCGTCCCCCCAATATGATTACGTTAATGATCGTTATTTTACGAACTAATTAATCATTTATCTCTTTGGATGATGGCCGCGAATGTAATTGAATTGGTCGGATATTAGTATTGTAAGTGGTGAAGTCTTAATTTTATTTCAATTATATCCGGTAATGAAAGCTTAGGGACATTTGATGATTAATCATGCTAATTGTATGTGTTAATTGGTGATACTGATTGGTACCAGTCATAGGGTTGTAACTAAAAACCAGCGCTGTCGGTGTTGCCTTTTCGCAAAATCGCAGCTTCATGCTGAGCTACAACCCTTTTTTGCACAGACATGATCCCGTAATATAGATAAATACCAGTGAACATATTCCATAATGCTTTTTATTTTTAATAACTTGTAATATTTTTTTCTTTTTGTCCTAGCTGGGTAGTGCAGTGTGCGCGGTACACTCGCATGCTTGCATGTTTTGCGTTCTACCGCCGCGCTGCGCTTTGATATATAGCTAGGACAAATCTGTACGGCCAATTAGACTTTTGTATTTTTTTTATTGTTAATTTAAATATGTAATTTTTACTTTTACATTTTATACATTGTTTCTATATTTTGTGCTGCCTTGTTTGTGTAAAAATAAATTTTCTTTCTTTCTTTCTTTCTTTCTAATTAATTGATTGAAGATTATATAGGTGGCGATTACTTTAAATTGTGTTACTTAAACTGTTATAAGCTGGAAGAAGGAGCTAATTGGTTGTTTAACATGGTGTACGGTCATCTTAAGGAGAAAAGGACAGAGGATCCTGATTGGTACCAGTCATAGCTGAAGAAATCTGAAGATTTGTGAAAAATGTCATTATCATCATTAGCTCAGCAAAAAAGACGTCCACTGCTGAACAAAGCCCTCCCCCATAAATAGCCGGTTCATGGCGTCTGTCGTCATTTCGGGGTAAATTTGCCAGTACTCACCACGCTTGGCAGGCGGGTTGGTGAGCGCAGTATGGCTGTTGTTCCACAGAATGGACACTGCTGTCCATCCGTCTGCTTTAGAGTCAATTAGTCACCTTTTACGACATCCATGGGAAGAGAGGCCATGTGGTGCCAGCCAAGAGTACCACCACCTCATCTCTACCCGTGGGCGTCGTAAAATGCGACTATGGGATTAGCCGGCTGATGGGCAGCAACGTTCTTCGAGTACATTTATGACTGAACTGCGATCGCCAACCCGTCTGCCAAGCGTGGCGATTATGGCAAAACCCCCAATGAGCTCACAACATAAACCCATACTGGTCATTGTGGCTATCTTTGGGACAGCCTACAGCAGTGGACGTTTTTCGGCTGAAGTGATGATGGGAGGAGATGGAGGGGTGCTGTATTTTTAATCCGGCCACACGAATGAAAAACATAAACTGCACAAAGTTAAAAGATGCCACTAACACTAAAACCGTGACCTCAACACAAACCGATATTAGCAGTACAAATAGCCAGTGTTCGCCTCACGTAAGTTTGTGCTCACGTCCAATCAATCGCGGCCTCTTCCTGCCCAGCGCTGTCGCACTAATGACTAATTACGCTTGTACAATCCCTCCTTTACACTATACCGCTTGTATTACCGGCCGTACTTTCCCTGCGCGCCATTCTCGACCTTATCACAGAAGTCTTAGTTTGAGATTATATTGTGCATGCTTATATTAAGACGTTTCCTATTCACGGCGGCTGGTGTACGCTCATTAGGTACTTAGAGCTATTGTAGGAAAGTTCATCAAAGAAATCGGACGTTATATCTGAGAGAGAAGGTCGATTTTCGTTTGTGAGTGTGTGTAGAGTTAGGTCCTCAGTAAAGACTAGGTGAGGAGCTTCCTGAGGAAAGATATCGGCACGTAATGAGTTGAGTAGCGTTCAAAACATTGTTATCTTTGTTCTCCGCAGGTCTTTGTGACTACCGAATTACTTATGTTCTGCGGAGAGAATGCGGAGTGTGGTGGAATGGGTTATTTTGTGATTGTTATGATATATCTATATAAGAAGAGAAGGAATATTATAGACCACCCTTCTTTGAATTAACAAAGGGCTCATAAAAGGAGGATGGGCAGCGTCCATCCGTGGGCATACAACAACATACTTTGATCACTAGTCCACTTGCCAAGCGTGGGTATTATGGCCGCTAATTGTAATGATCATTGGGAAGCCTCAGCCCTATGTCCAGGAGTGGACCTTTATGGACTGTGTGCTATGATGTATCGTTTAGAAGCAAAAGATTCTTGTAGATACAGTGCAGTGGTTGATACAGTCGGCTGCTGCGCTCCTGGTCGTGGGTTCGATTCCCACACGGAACAAATATTTGTATGATCTGCAGGTAGTTGTTCCGGGTCTGGGTATATTGTATGTGAAATTCATGTCTCTAAAACGCACCCACGACACAGGGGAAACCCTAGTGTGGGGCAAAGACAAAAAAAACACTTGGCGCATAATCACCTTCTCTTGTTGGTAAATTGATCAAAGTTTTATCTCTATATCGTCAATGACTCAAACGACCGAGCCAGGTTAGTACTAGTAAGTAGATTATCAGTGAGCTTGGCTACGCCTAGCTTCAGCTGACTTCGTTCTGTTTCTAGCTGGGTAAATAATAGGTAATGCAAATGACAACGACCGATGGTTTGATTTTATTTTGATGGAACATATCGGTACTGTAAATTATCCGTGTGGTGTGCGGATTAAGAATATAGCACCACTCCGTCTCTTCCCATGGATGTCGTAAGTAAAAGTAAAGGCGACTGAGGGCGACAAAACCAGAGGGATGGGCAGCAGCGTCCCTTCTCTAAAACATAAACCATACTGCGCTCACCGACCCGCCTGCCAAGCGTGGTGAGTACTGGCAAACTCCCCCCAAAATGACGACATAATTGTGTGAGTCTATGGCCGCCTTTGTTCAGGTTCAAAAAAACCTAATATGAAAAGATCGTAGAAATATTGTGATATAGAAGTACATAGAAGTACAGGTACCGCGTGTCAACATCACACGTAGCACAGAAAACTAATTGTTGAACCACTGCGCAAACCATGCCATCGAGCATTAATGATTATCAATACTTGTTTTTTAAGCAAAGCCGAAGAGAGAAAACCTTTGCTTGATGGAACGAAGAGTTGAACAATACTAAAGTACGAGTAAGTATTGTGTCGACAATCCTCCCTTACTTTACAGTAAGTAGTCTACACATCTGTCAAAGCTAATTCAACCTCAAACTTGCAAACTCGATCACACGGTATAGTATCGACATCATATCGATTCGTATCGAGATATCGTTTGGTCTTCGACTAACGCAGTTAGCCGGCTCGAGTTACACCGATCTTGTTAGCGTATGTGATGCCTGTGAATAACCAAATTATGGTCTTGGAGAGTTAGCCGGGTAGTCTTACGAACAGAGCTTCAAAGAAGGACTTGAATAAGTACAGTGTATATAGATTTGTTATAGAAGAGATTAAGGAGATACTATATACATAAAATAAACTTTGTAGTAACAGCCATCTTCAAAAAGGAACCGAACCGAATCAAAGGTCGTTTTTACTTCAGTTTGTTTTATTTCTGTATTTTGTGTGGCATAAACAATATAAACGGACAAGCGATTGCTCCTCAAATTCCCCCCAAAATGACGACATATAACCACTGCACAAGTCGTCGACTTCTGCAAATCTAAACCTTGAGCATTCGTGTTGAAGGATAATCTATCAGTGACAAGGCCTTTACTACAGGATAATATTCTCAAATAGATATCCATCTAATTCAAGTCGTATAATATTTTTTTCACCCATCATCATATCAGTCACAGGACGTCCACTGCTGAACAAAGACCTCCGCCTTAGATTTCTACAACGAGCGGTCACATGCTGCTCTCATCCAATGACAGCGACCGTCACCAGGTCGTCTGTCCAGGTCGTTGGAGGTCGTCCCACGCTGCGTTTTCCGGTGCGCGGTCGCGATTCGAGTACCTTTTTGCCTGAACGGCCATCAGTTCTACGAGCAATGTGCCCCGCCTATTGCCACTTCAGTTTACTAATCCTTTCAGCTATGTCGACAACTTTAGTTCTTGTACGGGTCTCCTCTTTTCACCCATGCAAAGTGATCATTTTTACAACATGTTTTTACAATATGTCATTTCAGAACATGAATTATATTTGCAAATATGTAATTTAACTGATTTACTTATTAAGCCATTTTTATGTCATGTCAGGTATTAAGCTACACGAGCACAGCTGAGAACAAATGCCGAAAGTTTATTAAAAAAAAACCCTAACCTTTTTTGTCACACAGTGTAACCTTTTTCTATGCAGCATCCATAGCAACAGCATGTTAAAACCTCGGCCCCCGCACTTTCGTTGGATGTATAGCCTCATCACCGATGAACGTAGTTGATGCTTCCCATTTGTGGTAAGCAAGGTACGAACCCTTCTATCCAGAGCGTCGAGTTCAGTCTGAGTACACTTGAGTATGCCGAAGGAGTAAATCAAGACAGGCATGACCCAACTGTCGAAGGCACGCACCTTGTTACCGCCTGATAAATCACTCTTTAGTACTTTTTTCAGGCAGCCAAAGAAGCGTTCCCTAGAAGATTGTTTCATGTCAGTATCGTTTATGCCTACGCCTCCGACATACCCATAGTATTTGTAAGTTTCAGTTAAGGAGAGTGATCTGAAATTCATGAAATCCGAACATTTAATTCCCTCGGATTCCATAATCCTACCTCGCCGTACATGCATGGCTGTACATTTGTCCTCACCTAATTCTATCCTGAGTTACTGAAAGTTTGAGTTATTATTATTGAGAGCCTGAGGTGTCCCACAATAGAGTTAAGGCAACCCTCCTTCCACTTCTCTCTCTCTATTTCAATGAACGACCAGTCTCTATGAAAGCAGTCCAGCTCATCCCACCATCTCCATCTGGGTCTGCCGCGTCGTACAGATATACAGTAGATATGTCCAGCCCAGTTTCATATAAGGCTTTCCAAGTGACGTCAGATATTTTTGTTCTGGATCAGATTATGGTGTTGCTGATCTGGCCTGCGAGTTTCATACCCGGTATACTCCGTTCCACTGCTCTCTGGCAAACTTCGACCGTGGATCTCTGCTGATTTGTGAAAGACCATGTTTGAGAACCATATCTGAGGATATTAATTTTTTTTATTATAATATATAATTATTAGTCTAAGAGTCTCCTCTTAAGGGATAGAGAGAGTTCGCCCTTCATAAGATCTTCATAAGATAGTAGCAGTGATAGCCTAGTGTTTGATTTCCATACAGGATGGTCTGAGTTCGATCCCGGCCCGCACCTTTGAGTTTTCAGATTCTTGATCGCGGATCAGAATTTGATTATCACTTGCTTTAACGATGAAGGAAAAACTTGTGAGGAAACCTGCACACCTGGGAGGGCTCCATAATGTTCTCAATATTGTGTGTAGTCTGCCAACCCACACTAGGCCAGCGTGGACTAAGGCCGAACCTTTCTCATCGTGAGAAAAGACCCGTGCCCAGCAGTGGGACAGTAATGGGCTGATATGTATGTTTATGTAAGATCTTTCATGTTACAATAGCTCCTCTAGGTATTTTCAGTACGACTTGCAACATCTTTGGTTGGTCACCAAAGCCACATATGCAGAAACGCATTATCGCCACACTTCCCTGATGTTTATGTCCACCTTTCCGAATTCCGAATTCTCTAGAACTTCATAATATACCATACAATACCTACACTATCCACACATCTGGTACAGTTGACTACATATAATCCACTTGTCCTCAATCAAGGTCTAACTAATGCGCACTAATTAATACGTCCAGTGTAATGATGGAGTAATCCTATAGTCAACGGCGGCGCCAAGCGGTATTATCTCACCATACTTGTTTCCACCGATTAATTAGATACACGATTCCCTATTTGTGTTTGTTAGTAATGTGTGTTCGATTCAGTGGTGTTCTCGTATTACTTGAAATCTAGATCCATCTACTCTTATTTCATAAAGTGAAAATTCATCAACAAGATCATCAGCATATGAGCCACAGCACGTCCTTTGAACAAAGGCTTCCCCTATAGATTTCCACAATTGCGTATTCATTTGGGAGGAATTTTCCAGTACTCACCACGCTTGGCAGGCGGGTTGGTGACCGCAGTATGGCTACTGTTCCAAAGAAAGGACGCTGCTGCCTATCCCTCTGGATTAGAGTTTCTTAGTCACCTTTTACGACATCCACGGAGATGTAGTGGTCTTATTTACTTAATCCAGACACTACACGGATTAAATGAAATGAAAATTAGGTTTACCAAATTATATTTTATAAATAAGGTATTGTAATAATAACTATAATTGCTTTTTCATAAATTAAAATAATTTGTAGAAAAACAATTCAAACTTTTAAAACCATATTTGGTCGAATACAATCTGAAAAAAGAAACTTAAAAAACATATTTAAAATTTTGTTTAAGAAACAAAGCACGGGTTGCGCAGTGGGTTTCTGCGCTACGTGTTGCGGATTCAATCCCCGCACGGAACAAATATTTGTATAATCTGCAGATAGCTGTTTCTGGTCTGGGTATATGAGCATGTGAGACTTATTTCTGTAAACCTTACCCACCATACAAAACTACAATTTTAAATTAAGACAGAACTAACCACGGTAAGAAAACTATTATTTACAAATTATCATAACTGTCTTGGTCCTATCTGAAAACCAGCGCTGTGGCATTTTTTTATTTAAATGTCACAGCATTATGCTGAGATAGGGGCCTTTTTTGGCCTCGTCCAGGTTGCCTTAATTTAATTATAATATTTTTATTGTTACTTTATGTTATTTGTAACTTCCTGTGCGAGACCTTAATAAAACTTTTTTCTTTCTTTCTTTCTTTCTATTTTATTTGTTCGTGTGATATCCGGTTTCAGAATATAGCATCTCTCGAGGATGTCGTAAAAGGTGACTAAGGGACTCTTAACCAGAGAGATGGGCAGCAGCGTCCCTTCTGTAAAACAGCAACCATTTTACGCTCACCAGTGAGTACTGGCAAATTCCCTCCATAATGACCACCGTGTAACCGGTCTTCTTAGGTGAGGTTTACGTTAAGCAGTGGGATAAGCGTCTTTTGGCTGATGACAGATTCTATTTATTTATTACGTGGGTGGCACTGAAAATTTCGGGAATCAAGGAAGTGACACAACATTACTATTTAAAAATGTATTTATTGCTTTTCGAAGTATTCTCCTCGAAATTTGACACATTTTTCCATACGATGGAACCAATCATTGAAGCAACCATTCCATTCGGAAGTTGGGGTCTCCAAAATGGCCGTTTTGTAGGCGTCCACAGCTTCTTTAGGTGATGAAAATCTCTGTCCACGCAAATTATTCTTTATTTTAGGGAAAGTATAGAAATCATTAGGGCTTAGGTCGGGGCTGTACGGCGGATGGTCTAATAATTCTATGTTTTCTTGCTCTAAAAACTCTTTTGTTCTGTGCGCGGTGTGAGAACTCGCATTGTTGTGATGGAGGATGATGCGGCGGTTGCAGTTCTCTCTACGGAGTTCAGAAACGACCTGTGGCAAACAAATGCTAGCATACCATTCTGCATTAACCGTTCTTTGTCCTTCAAGAGAAATAGTCGTAACATGGCCGGTTTTGGAGACAAACGTGGCCACCATTTTTTTTGCAACACTCCGTGAACGAACAATTTTTGTTGGTTTTAACTCATTTTCGAACACCCAAACTCGTGACTGGTTTTTTGTTTCGGGTTCGTACGCATATATCCAGGATTCGTCACCTGATACGATGTTGTATACAGAATTTGAGGATCCTGCGTGGAATCTTTCGAGAGTTCTGACGCACCAAGTAACGCGAGCCGCTTTTTGCTCTTCACATAGCAAATGCGGTATTAACAACTTTTTTACACCTAATTCATGCAAGATTATTTGTATTTGACTCTTGCCAATGTCTAAAGTTGCCTGAATTTTGCGGTATGTCACATGTCGATCTTCCTCAATCAGCTTACGCACAGCATCAACGTTTTCTTGGGTGACTGCAGTTTTTGGACGACCTTGACGAGGATCATCACTGAGCTTGACACGTCCACGTTGAAATTCAGCAAACCAGCGATAAATTGTGGTTTTGGATGGGGCTTCATCACCAAATGCAAAAATCATCCGGTCAACACACTGTTTTTGTGTTAAACCACTTCGAAAGTCATAATAAATCATCGCTCTTGAATTTTCTCGAGTCAATTCCATTTTCTTCTTCTTCTCTTAAATGATGGCTTCTGTAGAGTATTTTCCACAATTTCGCCAATGTCAAGTATAAGGCAACGTTGTACGGTATTTAGATTAATAAATCTTTACATATTCAATAAAATATTTCACAAAAATGAAAAAAATCTATAAAACATGTCGGCAACGTCGTACGGTTCAATTGTTATTTTTTTTCCAATTCCATTTTCTCAACGACTAAACAAGTTTGACAAAATCTTGTGACAAGACCGTGAATCTTTTTTAAAATAAATAAATGGTATTCGATTTGTAAAACCAAGGAGTTTTCAATTAAAAAGATTTTAATATGACAGGAACAGTGGAAATATTCCATTCCCGATACTTTTAGTGCAGCCTATGTATGATGAAACGTACCCACTACACAGACGAAACAAAAATGCGCACCAAAGTGATTAAAAAAATAATTGCTTCGTTATAATTATAGTAAACCTATCGCCATTTTGCCGTGTGGTGCCGGCTCAGAATGCCACCGCCCCAATTCATCCCGTGTCGTATAAGTCGACTAAGGGATTACACGGAGGATGGGCAGCAGCGTCCTTCGAGTACATTAACAACTCAACTGCGATCTCCAACCCGTCTGCCAAGCGTGGCGATTATGGCAAGACCCCCCGATGAGCATACAACACACCCATATCAGTCGTTGTGGTGATCTTTCGGGGAGGCCTGTGTCCAGCAGTGGACTTCATTCGGCCGAAATGAAAAATGATCGCCAGTTTCACCCAGTTCTTTGCATGGGGCGGTCCGGTCTATCTACGATAATGATCATGATAAGATGAAAACATATTTTATTATTCAGTATACATTCAATGAATTACTCTGTTTAAAACTCAATTGAAGAATAAAATAAATATAATAATAATAAAATATATATTATAACATCTTCCCCAACCATTCCATTTCTGTAATAGGTAATTTAAAACATTGTATTAGCTTTAATTATTAGTCATTTAGCTCCTTTTAAGTGAACTGTGATCTTTATGAGTTTTAATATACATTATACGTAAGTTTCTGGTAATAGAAATTTCATTAGGTATTCCTCAAATTTGAATGGACACAAACATGTTTTTAATGGATTGGTGACGAAGCGCGTCATTTTAAGCGAGGAAGATTTCTTCATCACCTATTACGGCATGCAGACTGACGTCAAGTGTGGGATCCTGCTGCACATTGAACTGCTAACTTCCTCTTGTGACACACTATGGATGTGAACGAGTTGGAAATGTAGATAGACAGCAGTACCTACATCCTTAGGCTCAATTCACACTGAGATGGCAGCGGCTGGCAGTAAAGCGGTGAGCAGTTTCAGTGGCAAAACTTTTTTTATTTTTAACCTTGCCTCACACCTATATTTCTCCTGTGTCGTGTGTGCGTTTACAGACATGAATTCCACATACAATACTGGGTGCACGGAACCCGGAACAACTATACAACTATATGCAGATCATACAAATATTTGTTCCGTACGGGAATCGAACCCACGACCCGAAGTGCAGCAGTCGACTGTATCAACCACTGCACCGACCGTGTCGTCAAAAAACATTTGAACTGCTAACTTCCTCTTGTGACACAATATAGATGTGAATGGGTTGGAAATGTTGATAGACAACAGTATCTATATCCTTAGGCTCAATTCACACTAAGATGGCAGCGGCTGGCAGTAAAGCAGTGAGCAGTTTCAGTGGCAAAAAGGACGTATCATTTTTAATTGTATCTTTATTACTAAAATACATACATGAAAGGCCTAACGGCCGGTCAAAGCAGCGCCGTCCGTCTGCCCTCCTCGACTAGACGATACAAAACTTAGCGCTATTTATTTATTTGTTTATTTACAATTTAGTTATAATAGTATGGTGTCCGGATTAAGAATATAGCACCACTCCATCTCCTCCCGTGGATGTCGTAAAAGGCGACTAAGGGAATCTAAACCAGAGGGATGGGCAGCAGCGTCCCTTCTGTGAAACGGTAGCCATACTGCGCTCACCAACCCGCCTGCCAAGCGTGGTGAGTATTGGCAAATACCCCCAAAATGATGACACAGTTATGAAAATCTATGGGGGAGGCCTTTGTTCAGCAGTGGACGTATAAATGGCAGATATGATATGATGAACTTTAACAAGAGGAAACAACTTGATGGAATCAGATACACGAAGTACAAGCAAATGGAAAAAAAATCGTTTGGTTCATGAAAGAGCAAAATTGGACTTCTGGGGTGGAAGGCCTGGTGACCTAAGAGGCACCAGACTCCCTCAGTAAATTTGAATAATACTGTAACTTTTATTGTGGTCAGAAATAAACAAATAAATAAAAGTTATACCATCCTATTTCCTTATATATATTCTTCATCATCATCATTTCAGCTGACAACGAAAATGTCCACTGCTGGACAGAAGCCTCCCCCAAAGATTGCCACAACGACCGGTATGGGCTTGTGTTGTGTGCTCATTGGGGGGTTTTGCCATAATCGCCATGCTTGGCAGACGGGTTGGCGATCGCAGTTGAGTTATAATTGTACTCCAATGACGCTGCTGCCCATCCTTCAGCTAATCCCATAGTCATCTTTTACGACACTCACGGGATGAGATGGGGTGGTGGTATTCTTAGTCGGCACCACACGGCATACATTATATGCCTTTCTAACCTTTTTTTATTGGGCTTAGCGGAAATTCTTCATGGACTTCCTCCGCCCCGGGGAACGACGAAAGGGCATGCCGGACTCCCACTGGGACGGTCATCTTGGGCATCTAAGGGGGCTCCAGGTCCTCATATGATCACACTAGAGCCACCCATTGGTCCCACGACTTTAGGCACATCACGGAGTGGATGACTGTAAAGCGGTCACCCCCTTTAGCACAGGGAAGGCGACTATAGAAAGGTCGCCCTCCAGGCACTTCACGGGGGAGTACTACAGTCCTACCTACTTCACCCACCATAACAACTGAGGCTTTTCTAGTTTTGCATAGTTATTATTTGTCAAGCTAGTACGTGATCTATTTTAGTTGACAAAATCTTCATGTGAGAGTTGCCAGCTGAATTGATAGTGTTCATTTATAGTCTCATGTTTGTTTTTTAATCATGTGCCACACCCTTAGGTACATCTGGGAGAGGGTGACTGTATAGCGGTCACCCCGGGGGATGTTTTTCCTACCTACCTTTCATATATTATATGATTGATCTGACACCATAATTTCGGCCGAATGAAGGCCACTGCTGGACACAGGCCTCCCCCAAAGATCACCACAACGACCGATATGGGTGTGTTGTGGGCTCATTGGGGGGATTTGCAATAATCCTGCCTTTCATCTATACAAATAAATAAAATTGAAGTGTCTGTTTGTAATGTCAAAATAACAGCTTTTTACTAAATGCATATGAAGTATATACGGAACATATAACAAAAATGCATTTTAAACATTTTTGTCTGTCTGTCTGTCTGTCTGTCTGTCTGTCTGTATGTCTGTTTGTTCCGGGTAATCTCTGAAACGGCTGGACCGATTTTGACGGGACTTTCACTGGCCGATAGCTGATGTTATAAGGAATAACTTAGGCTTTTATTTTAGAAAAACACTTAGGGTTCCGCGGAAAAACATTAATCCCCTGAAATCCAATACATATATTCAATGTCAAGTGTCTATGTCGAAGTACTCCAAATGTCTTTTAAATTAAACGCGGGTGAAACCGCGGGTCCCAGCTAGTATATTATATGATTGATCTGATACTATACGAGTATTAAACTGCTGTGATCCGATGTGTTCACAGCATATTTGGTATAGTAGTAATCACTACGTTATAGTCTATAGAAATGGAAACTGACAAAGATATTTTTATCTTTTGCGACGGCCTACGCCTCATTATTAAATAGTTGAATGATAAAAAGGTAAAGAGAGCGTCATTAAGAAGTTATCATCATCATCATCATTTCAGCCAAAAGGATGTCCACTACCGAACCAAGGCCTCCCCCATAGATTTTCACTATTGTGTAGTCATTTTGGGGGGAATTTGCCTGTACTCATCACGCTTGGCAGGCGGGTTGGTGAGCGCAGTATGGCTACTGTTCCATAGAAAGGACGCTGCTGCCCATCCCACTAGTTTCGAGACCCTTAGTCATATTTTACGACATCCACGAGAAGAGATGGAGTGGTGATATATTCTTAATCCGGACACCACACGGAGATTACACACATTAAAAAACACATCAGTTAAAATAATAATAAATACCTATGGGGTATCCAATTTCACGACATGCTGGCTGTCAAATAGTATCAATAGTATATAGATCTATGATGACAGACAAATGGACTCACATGTTGGCATTACACATATATTACATACATATTTCGAGGAGTAATAGATCTCAGATCATAGATATGTAATATGGCCTAAGTAGTGTCCAACCATCATGGCAAAAAGCCGTGAATAGTTGCGCCAGGGTGATAAAAGTCAACGAATTAGCATTGCTCTGAAATCTACTACAATTACTAACGAAAGAAAACATTAACTTGATAGATTTCCCTCACGCTCATAAAAATGGTGTCGTTATCTCTTCTCAGAAACAGACAGCGCATAAAACATCCAAAATCATATGAAGTGTCAATCGAACACTCTAGTGTCTGTGAAATATAGTGTCGCCATGTTGTGTGAGATATAAGGGTGTGAGTAAAAGAAAATCAAAATGTGAAATTTGATTATTCCATCATATGAAAAGTGAAAGAAGCCGTGAAAGATCGCGGGACTGTCACCATCATATCAGCCGTCCACTGCTGAAAAATGGCCTTCCCCATTTTGCAAACCGTGTTCGTCATTTGGGGGGAATTGGAATCTTCGAATCGAATTCAATTAATATTTAGTCCGTGCAGGGATCAAACCCGCGACACAAAGCTCCGAAGGCAATCTCTTAGCGACTGCGGCAACCGTGCAAGAATAAAATTATGTTTATCAACGACAGATATTTTAACAAATGTTACAATTGAACGACCACTTCATAGTTTCCGTGGTGTAGCGGTTATCACATCTGCCTAACACGCAGAAGGCCCCCGGTTCGATCCCGGGCGGAAACATAGTCTTTTCTTCACTTTTTTTTATTTATTTTTTATTTAACGCTATTATTGTAACTTTTTTACATTTTCTTTTTTGTATCGTCGGCATCGAAACATTACATTTTACAACAACAACTTATATCTTCCAAAACCCAACTAGACTGGTGAGACTGTTCTCAGACATTACTCAGGCTTCTGACTCCTGTCAGGAGAATCATACTTATTGGTCAAACATCCGGCCAGTATGAGTCATTGTGTGTTGTGCTGGTAAATCTGGAGAGTAGATACATCTGGAACTTGACCCCTGCGATGAGATATTTTTTTCCACAGTAGCCGTTTCTTCATGACCATATTGGCAGCCTTTATCACATACTGCTTGGTATTCACCTTTTCATTTTTGACCATACATCACTGTTTCATAGTGCCCGTCTAGCAGCTGGCATAACATCAGCTTCGGCCATAATAAATTGCGTTAGGGTACATACCACTCTAGCTGCAATCACCATCATTTTGGTGTTAGGTAACCGTTTAAGCTAATTTTATTTTGTAATACCACTATTGAACTTTTTGTAGCGGTTATCACATCTGCCTAACACGCAGAAGGCCCCCGGTTCGATCCCGGGCGGAAACATTCCTTTTTGTAAATTTTTATTGGTCAACATTAGATTTGTAAGTTGAATATTTTTATTTTTTTATTCACTTTTAATTGTTGTAATCTTCATCATAGTAATATTGCAATACATCTCTACCTAAGGCAGAATCTAAAACACTTAAAATAAATGCAGTATTTATTTTAAGGGTCCCTTACCGTCTTTTAATACCGAACCTTGCCACACTGCCCATGGCCAATAAAGACACACAGCACCAAAAAATTTACAGCCACCATAATTTGGTCCATTACCGTAATGATGTGTGGCGTCGTTAATCTGGCCTAAGATATCAGTCCTCATCTCTTAGCAATTACACCTAATTGAATATTAAAGCCGTCAATGATTGCTTATAAAAGTAGGAGATGGGTGGGTTTGACGTGGTGGTGGGTTTACTCAACAATTTGAAGGTGTATGAGGCATAGGAAATGTTGTTTTCAAGAGCTTACTGAATTTTTGTGTTTTTATTCATCAAGTCTATCATGGCGATCTCATATCAACGTATTGTTGGAAGTCATAATGTGGGGGCAATGGAATGGTTATCGAAGATAAAGGACTTACGGAAGTAGGTTACAAGAAACACTTTCAGTCGTTAACAACTTTTATTTTATTACAGCCGTTTTGTACCGATGATGAGTTTTGTAATAACAAAATTGTTTTCATGTAAAACAATAAAAAATATTGAGATTTCGACCTTTATGGCTATGGAGATACCATAGCTAGTCAGTTTGCATATGTGGTCTGGTACAAGAAAGTCATCGCAATGGCTAGTTAAATATATGGCTTTCGTTTTCGTTAAGGGTATTTTTAGTTCCATTACATCAGGCACCACTGTGGTTATCATGTAGAAAGACGCGAGATATTAGTTTTAAGGTCATTTTCATGTATACCTACCTGCTATGAGTCCAGTTATATGTATTCTTACAGAAAGTTAACCTATTAGCAGGCAGGGTTTCTTTTTTGTGTAGGGCTTCTCGCAGCCATTTTCGTGAAATGTTGCTGAAATCGAACTTTCCGGCAAAGCCAAAAAAGGCCTCCACATAGGCTTTTTTTTTTATACGTTGCCCCACACTAGGATTTCTCCTGTGTCGTGGGTGCGTTTACAGATATGAACTCCACTCCACATGGAGGGTTTGGTGTCTACGGACTACGGAGTGGGTATGGACGGCTACATGTTAATAAATATCAAGCTATGGCTTACAGTTTTTCTCTGCGTCCTGCTTGCTACGGAAGGAAGTGGAACGTATATTCTTTCCTACTCCTCCTTTTTCTTTTCTAGTTAATTTCGGTGCGGGTAAAGCTGATACCGATACCTCAGTTTTGTTTATAATAATAAGGTGGCAAACAAGCACACGGCCCGCCTGATGGTAAGCGGTTACCGTAACCGACGAACGCGAGCAACATCAGAGGTCTCACTCGCACGCTGTCGACCTTGCAAAAATCTTTTCACGCCCTTTTTGAAGAGCCCCACGCTGTAGTCTCTTGGGAATACCTCAGTAGGGAGCTGATTCCACACCCTGAGCATGCGCGAGAGGAAGTTCCTCTGATCTCAATGCTAGACCAAGGTTGCCAGACTTACGGGCTTCATTAATGACTGCGAATGCCGTGTCGTAACTTCTGCGATATAGTGCCCGGATTAAGAATATAGTAGTAGAATATAGTCTTCTCCCGTGGATTCTAAGCCAGTGGGATGGGCAACAGCGTCCCATCTGTGGCATAGCAACCATTCTGCGCTCGCCAACACTCATGTTAAGCGTGGTGAAATGACGACACACGACATATAGCTGGTCGTTTACGGGGCTTTTGTTCAGCAGTGGACTTCTTTCGGCTGATGTAATGATGATAATAACGATTGTCATGGCCGACGGCAGCACCTTAATGTTGAAAAATGCCTCAGGCATCACTTCCGTACTTCCCTTTATTCTTGTAACTAACGTATACACTCTTATATATACGTCAGAACAGTAAATTCACTTTTTTTAAATCCATCACAGATAAGATAAGAAGCACAGACTGCAATAAAATTGGTGTACCTATCTGTTGAGACAATAAAAAACCAGTAGTTATTATAATCATTATCTGTATAAATTTTATTAGTATTTATATCATCTTAGACGTCATAATATATTGATTACGTAGATAACATATAGAAAAATTGACTTTAATTTTAGATTATACCACTCATTGCTTGCTTAGATATACTAAGAGCACAGAAATAGGAAATAAGGAGAAGTGTTACGGGGGCGTAACCACGCCGCTGCGACATGCACAATCTGGGCCATACGGGAAAATTGCCGTTTTGATAAAAAAAAAAGATAAAAAAAAAAAAAAAAAACGTTGCCCCACACTAGGATTTCTCCTGTGTCGTGGGTGCGTTTACATACATGAATTCCACATACAATACACCCAGACCCGGAACACCTACCTGCGCATCGTACAAATATTTGTTCCGTGCGGGAATCGAACCCACGACCCGGAGCGCAGCAGTCGACTGTATCAACCACTGCACCAACCATGCCGCCATAATTCCGTTTTATAACATCAGTTGAGATTCGACCGCGTAAGTGAAACTTTGTTAAATTGTCGTGTTGTTCGGGGATAACATGCAAAAACCGAAGCGAAAATAATAACTTTATCAAGAAAGGAATCATATACAATATGCAAGTGAAGGAATTTTCTTGTATTTGTCTACAAAAAGAATAAATTAAAAAATATTGTTTTCTTCATTATGTTACATTTGGATTGATGGAGCAGAACGACATTATTATTTTTGTACAAAATACAATGCTTCTTATCTACCACTTTTAACTAGCAATCGGTGAATAACAAACGCAGTGAATAGAACAGGAATGGTACTCCCAATAAACATACGCGTTGCGTGGTACAGCTGTCGTTTGCGGTCTGTACGGTCGGTATGATTGGCTACCTACAAAGTGGTGGGTGTGTTAGTATGAGAAGCCAATTATAATGTTGTGTTTATTCATATTCACATTAACACTTTTACTTGTTATGAAACGCAAAACTAAGAAATAACTAACCTAATAGTAAATGTATTGTTTACATCATCAGTCCCGCATCTGTCGAATGGTATTATTTCTCGGATATCACTCTATATGGCCGTCAAAGGGACAGATTAATTTATTCTTCAGGTAATCCCCTTGTTCTTTAAATAAAGCTTATCTGACAATAGAAACATTAATTATTGTTATTTATTGCTATCTGTTTGTTTATCTGACGATTGAAAAATCAGCCCTAAAACGAGCAAAACTACTTATGTTCTACACTAATAACGATTATCCTAGAGGTTCACCAAGCGGCAACACCGATTGAGGAGCTCTTGAAGCATTCAATATAATACGTACGTGAATAGGTACCATTCTAATAAAAAAGGATTTCCCAAATAAATACAACGAATGATGCCGAACGATGTCTCAGATTTAAACATTTACTTTTATCCAACTGTACCTAGTAAACTCATACGACTTAAGCGCGACGCACACTCACACACTAACTAAACGGATATAACCGTGCGGATATAGGTATGAGTGCGGATATAACCGTCACGACGCATCGGACGAGTTTACGCCACAATAAAAATACTATGAAATAAATTGAAAAATTATTATACCGAGTTATGGCGTCGTTGGAGGTGAACGGTCCTGCCAAATGATTAGGGAAATTGTTGCCGGGATTTATTATTTGCAAATGGATTCAATGCTAACAATAGAAACTAACAATTACTTCTAGAAATAATTATGAATGATTAATTATTTTGAAAGTGCGTTATTGACTAGATAATTCGTACTATGTATTAATGGTATTTGTGCAATTCAACTCAACCTCTTAAAAGAAGTCGGTAATAAATAAATATTCGTTTTTTAACGCAGGCAAATATGCTTCGAAATTAATATGTTTAAAAAGTCAATAAAACCGAGCGTATCGTTGCGTCAAAGTGTAGTCATAAATAACGTTCGGCATCGGGCACCGTTTGCTCGCCGGTAATGTATTCGCGTTGTGTGCGTCGCTCCTTAATAGCACATTATTACGACTATTAGCTATTCATGTTATATTTAATATTGCTTCAAACGTTATATTTATTTCTTGTAATGTGACTGTGTTTGAAGTGTGGGTTGTATTTTATTTACGAGATCGATTCACGTTTGCATCGTTGAGGTGGTGAATAGCTGCTGAAAATAGGGCTGAAAGCCATTTCATATTCACATGTGTCATATACACATTGTTATGTTTCCGTATATTTATTTATTTATTTAAACTTCTATGTACATTATGTTACACAAGGGCAGACTTAATGCCATGAGGCATTCTCTACCAGTCAACCTTTGGGTTAAAGTAAGCACATCGCAAGAGGTACAGAAACAAAGCATACTATAGATAATGTTAATTGATTTCATAGTAAATCACAAATGATTTGAAACAGAGTCGATAAATTTAATAATATAAAAATACATACTATATAATTATATTATATACATTAAATAAAATACATAAACATACTGACATGAATATTAACACTAATGACGAACACAGTCAAATCAGTTTGAAAGAAATGAAAAGAAGTAAAAAACAGCGATGAACAGGAATAATAACCCAAACCGATCAATGATAAGCTTCTCAATTATGTAATCTAATATGAAAAGTGCAACACAATCAAGTTTAGGGGTCAAAAAGCTGTTTTGTTTGTCAATCCTAGATTCGTAAACAGGATAAATGAATAGGAGTTTTCTAAGAAAACGCAATACTGTCAAAACCTTATCAAGATTAGTCTTCAAATAAGCGATTTTCTTCATAAAGCTTACCCAGACGTTGAAATTGAAGAGAGAGTATTTATACAATATGAATGCTAAATGAAACTTTGTACGAAAATATAAAACCAACTTCATGTAAACACTGTAAATAAGAATGATACCCAAATATTTTATATACTAGAATCTTAATGTAAGTTAAAAAAAATGACGATTAGTCGAAATTCTCGTCAAAAGTCAAAAAGGATGTAATAAACAACTACCACAATATTAATATGCACCAAAAGCGGAAGTGAATCCAAAGAAACTAAGAAATTGTCTGATAACGTAAATTTTCTATAACCATTTTAACAGGGAAATTATGTAGACTTTTAGATGTTCCCGAATAAATCAAAACGGGGCATCTGTCTAGATCACTGTACGAAAGTGGCTTGACGAAACATACCTTCATAATTACTAATGAATCGTAAAATCGGCCTTGTAGTTTCTGATAAAATCGAGAACATTCAAATGTACATGGGCAATAAAATAATAATAATAAATAATTTATTGCTTGAAAAACGGGTGAATAAAGGTTGTTACATAAGAGTAAGGCTCTACATGTTTCGCCAATTTCTCCGCATGCAAAATTTCGTTCATTAATTAAGTCATTGTTTATTGTATGTAGAATTTATGTCTGTAAACATACCGACGACACAGGAAAAATACTAGTGTGGGGCAACGTTTTGAAAAAAAAATTAAAGTCAACATATCATAATACAACAGTTTCCATAAATTAAAGCATTATAATAAAAAAAATTACATAATTACTATGTCAAGTTATATTTACCAATCTCAGCAATTTACAAAACAATTTCAGTGTCGCAAATACATACATTACTTCTCCAAAAAAATTATACAATTACAAAAACATAAACGAACGAAACGGAGAACCTTCCGTTTTTTAAATCAGTTAAAAACACCATTCGTTCCCTAATCCATGCGATCACCATCCAACCAAACTTCCAACTAGTTTAAGAAGATATTGGTCCACATCTCTCCACCTAGCTTATTTGTCGAATACTTTTAAATCACGTATCCGTTTATTTATTTACTCGCACGCGACAATTTACATATAAGAACCAATTCAATTCCGAGGCTCACGGCGTTCGCAAAGATTAAGGCTGTATATCCACCTCCCGAACGACCTACCCCCCTTTTCACCCACGAAGACCATCCCCACATAATCCGTATAAATCCACTTTATATTCATCCACCTTAAAGGCCTCAATAAAAGTATCTTGTGTACTTTTTTCGTTAGAGTTAAGTGTGTTGACGATTCATTTGGGATCGGATTTTTGGAATGATGGTATAGTACTGTCCTGGAGTAGAGTTGAGTCTTCCTCTATCAGGTAACCACAGTGATAGCTAGATAAAGCATGCTGAAGGGACAATACTGTCTTGGAAAAATTTGTTATATTCCTCAAAAGATCGATAATATCGATTGTCAATAATATCAAGGGATGGAAGGGCTATTTTATAAGCAACATTTGAGATATCGATTTATATAATTATCATCATCAACATCATGCTAGTAAAAGAACGGCCACGGCTTAACAAAGGCCTCCCACTTGGATTCCATAATAATTGTGTCGTTATTTTGGGAGGAATTTGCCTGTACCCTGTAAGAATAGAACAAACCCATCTCATCCCGTGGGTGTATTAAAAGGCGACTATGGGATTAGCTGCAGGATAGACAGCAGCGTCCTTTGAGTACATTAATACTCAACTGTGATCGCCAACCCGCTTGCCAAGCGTGGCTATTGTGGCAAAACTCCCGATTGTGGTGATTTTTGGGGAAGGCCTGTGTCCAGAAGTAGGCTTCATTCGGCAGAAATGATTGATTGTTAATTTCTGCCATTATGCGCCTTTTAAGACATTCATGGGAAGAGATGGAGTGGTGTATTCTTTATCCGGATACACCTATCTTATCTTTTATCTTTTTTATTTATCTTATCTTTTATCTTTCTTACACACGGAATTTATATTTGTAAAATTTAAATAATAGGTAATAAATTGCCGTTCTGCAGTACTGACCATTTCAAATAATAATATTTTTTGTTTGGCTATGTATTCTATTTTTAAATTGATTTTATTTTATAAACATATTTTACGTTATTGTTAATCAGTCTTATATCTTAATCAGTGTATTGATTAGTGTTATGTTTAAAAAAAAAATACTGTACTTTATTTCGTTACCTAATATACATTCGGAATCAGTAGATATTTTCTGTTCTCAAAATTATGCCGCAAACAAATAGTTCTTCACAGCTCGATATGTAACATTTTCAACCACGGATATAATATGGTTGGTTACTATGCCCTGCATCAACATATTAAGATACAGTTATGACCATTTGGATTTATAATTCCCATTCATCCCGTATTCACAAAACCCAACGATTATTTAGAATCAAACATAAATGGGTTCTCACTATAATATAGTGGCAAAATACACTGGCGGGACGCTTATTGCAATTCAAGACGATATATCGGAATCGATGCAATAAATCAAAGATTATGACATATTTGTTAAGTGGTGCGCGAGCCAGGGCAAGGTAAGATTCTGTGCGGGTTGGTGAGACCCCAACCACGAGGGGGATGCACGAGCACGGAAAGTCGGATATCCGGTGATTATTTCTGTAATATTTACAAATAAACAATTTTCACCATTGGAATGGCCAGGTTAAATAAAATAGAGCAGAATTTGTGATCTTTTGATAGTTTTATGCTATTCTGAATTTGAATTCATCATTCAATCAAAGAGAGTGATGATATGTAGAAATAATATTATTAAATAAGAGGTTCTATATATTGAACGGTAAAGGCCTATCTGATGGTAAGCAGCGCATATGAGCAGGGTTGTAAGTACCTATGGACGTCAGCCACATAAAATATTACTGCTGTTCCTACCCTTCCACCAAAACAGAACTAAGAAAGAAGGAAGGAATAAAGAATGATTATTTATATCTCCAAAATGATGGCGCATGATTAAAAAACAAATACGAGATTATAAATGAACACTATCAATTCAGCTGGCAACTCTCACTTGACGATTTTGTCAACCAAACATAGATCACGTACTAGCTTGACAAATAATAACTATGCAAACTAGAAAAACCTCAGTTGTTATGGTGGGTGAAGTAGGTAGGACTGTATTACTTCCCCGAGAAGGGCCTGGAGGGCGACTTTTCCATTCCAAAGTGGTTCCATGTAGAATTTCCACTGGACACCAATAAAAATACTGGACTATAGTACCGGCCCAGTCGAGCTCTTCACATACAAGTATTACTGAAATGTTGGTACCAAAAACGCTTTATGATTATGTCGCAAAGCATTCGAAAATATCTGTTCATATTCATAACAATGATATATCTCATATAAGATAGACTATAATTCGCAGTTTGTATTCATAACAGCGCCCACTGGCGTGTCCGCGACCTACCGGGGCGCGACCGCGACATGACGTCTCAAGCGAATATGGCGCCACAATTGACCACGATCACGTCTGGCGTCAATCAGTGTAGGTGCATGTGATCACGTGCCGCTGTGTGCGCAGCACAGCGCATAGTGAGGCTTCTGGGAATTTTTTAAAATCCTCTCGAGAGATGCCTGGGGTGTGGCCTCTTTACAGTCGCCTTCTCTCAGCTAAAGGGGATGACCGCTTTACAGTCATCCCCTTTAGCCTTTAGAACAGTCTGCACATCATATCCTGTGGGAGTGTATTCTTTGGCAAGATGAACGCAATATTATGTTTGACAGCATGCAAGTTACATCCGGGGTTGTTTACTATACAGATCTTGTTGCGACTAGGACGAATTTCCGTGCGTTCAAGTGTTTTTGCCATACCTACTATTGGAATCAGTCACAATAGCTCACAACATAGGACCCGTAAATAAAAAAATTGTACCCGTGGTGCTTGGCAACTGGGCTTAACCCTGTTGTAAACTCCCATTTATTGTGCCTATGGCCTATCGTTTTTCTCTGTCTCCTGCTTGCGACGGAGGGAAGTGGAACGTATATTCTTTCATACTCCTCCTTTATCTATTCTGATTAATTTCGGTGCGGGTTCCAAGACAGTTATTCATTTCTCTGGGACACACCGAGCTTCATTGATCGGTGTTCTTTTCGGTGGTCGCCATTGTAGATCCTGGCTTACAGGAGTTGCAGTGGTTGGGAATGCGTGGCGGGCTTGTCCCAAAAAAAAAAAAAAAGTCATCCTCTCCGAGATGTACCTAAAGGCGTGGCACCAATGGGTGGCTCTAGATGGAGATTATTCGAGTTTCTGGAGCTTCCCTTCGGTGCAGAAGATGACCACTCCGGTGGTTTTAGCTGGTAGGAGTCCGGCATGCTCCTAAGTACGTGAAGTATTTCCACTGGATCAAAAAAAAGAAAAGGTGCATTTACCTGAAGAGAGTATCAATTCATCTATGTTAATACTCCTAGAACTACCGCAAAGGTGCTGAATTTATCGATTTTAAGTTATATAACAGCTAGAAATAATACTTAGTACCACAGATTACTTAATATCTTTTGTGTAACCGGACCTTACCTTTTCTTTTCAGCACGGTGCTGCTCCCCGTGGAACTCTCCCGTGGTAAGAAAAAGGAAGGGCAGACTCTTACCGGATAAATCATCTGGGCATCGAAGGGGCGCTAGAATTTTGAAGAAATCTCTCGGGAGCCGGCCATTGGTGCCGCGTCTATAGGCACACCTCGAAAGTAGTGAAGTAGTATTGTAAAAAGATCACCCCTCAACTAGATATTATCTATACAAATAAATAAAATTGAAGTGTCTGTTTGTAATGTCAAAATAACAGCTTTTTACTAAATGCATAAGAAAGTACGACGAAGTACGATACATGTAACAAAAAAACAATTTTTAAATTTTATGTCTGTCTGTGAGTTTGTTCCGGGTAATCTCCGAAACGGCTGGACCGATTTTGACGGGACTGGCAGATAGCTGATGTTATAAGGAATGACTTAAGCTACTTTTATTTTAGAAAAATAATTAGGGTTCCGCGCAGAAAATAAAACCCTTGAAATCCAATATATATATTCTATGTCAAGTGTCTATATCGAAGTACTCTAAATATCTTTTAAATTAAACGCATTTGAAACCGCGGGTCCCAGCTAGACTAAAGTAAATTTCATCATCATCTATGCTCCGGTTAGATGTGCACTGTAGCTAGAGACTAAACAACTAATGTGCCGAGGTGATGACTGTAGTGTCATGCCATGCAGGACTAGTCCCGGATAGCATTACAATTGTTATGGGTAGGCATGACGCTTACCACCACGAAAATGATGCACTTCTCGTCACAAGGGTGTACAGAAAAACAGATTATCACACCTTTTTTTTTTAATATATCAAATCACATTTTAAACGAAAAATAAGATAGCAAAGCCACATATGTACACAGAGCCAGTATCTAGTAACCCTTAAATCTCTCCCCACTGTACATATATGCACAGCATGTAGACGTACTATACATGTGACCATAAACAAAACGCGCCGTCCGTCTGGCCAGTGTTATCGCTCGCCCGCCTATTAACTTATGAAAATAAGCTACAATAACACTTTGTTTATTTTGTGTTATTCCTTGCCAGGGAAATTTGTGATGGACCAAGGAGTTGGGAGAGGGTTGTCAAACTTTCGTGTGCAGAGGTTTTCGACAAAACTTGGTACTTGAATTTATGTGAAATGATGGCGGATTTAGATCAAATATTCAGAATTTTCACATAACCCCTACGCCAGTGATCCTGAAAGACTGAGACAAAGAAATTATGCTACAATCTAGATTTTGACGTGAAAACTTCCTTTAGCGCGGTACGCATACTTTTAGATGAGATAAAATTTCTGGACTCGCGACACCGTTACGAGATGCAGCTATAGTGTGTGCATATATGCATGTACATATAGCAGACCGCGAACGCGTCTCGATAAATTAAAAAAATATATTTCACTTCTGTCGGCACTCAATTTTTATCTATAATTTACAAATCTCATCTAGGAAAAATGGTTTACCAACTTTGAGTCATCGTTTCGGCCGAGTAAAGTCCACTGCTGGACACAGACCTCCCCTCAACGATTACCGCAACGACCGATATGGCGGTGTTGTGGGCTCATTGGGGGGTCTTGCCATAATCGCCACGCTTGGCAGGCGGGTTGGCGATCGCAGTTGAGTTGTTAATGTACTCAAAGGATGCTGCTGCCCATCCTCCGGCTAATCCCATAGTCGCCTTTTACGACACCCACGGGATGAGATGGGTTGGTGCAATTCGTAGCCGGCACCACACGGCATCACACTTTGAGTACCACAGGTTAATAGATAACATTTTCGAAGAATTTAGTCGCTTTGTGTATGTCCCACGTTGGGCACCAGTTGTTGGACAGTCGGTCAGACACATCTCTAATGGATGTTGTCACTGTAAACACGAGGGAAAAACCACAAACCAATGTGATTACATAAGGTTGTCATAACCGTTCAGGTTCGTAGGTAAACAACGAGATTTTTGCCCTGCATTTATTTTGTTTTGATTTCAAAGTGTCTCTTTTGTACCCTTTCATGGGTAATGTTTGGTTATTTAGGTTATTTGCGTATTTTTCCTTTGGGGAACTTGATGATTTTTTGGTGTAAGCCCTTTTTACATTGGCCTTAGAAAGGATACCTACTAAAGTAGGTATGATTTTTAATTTGTTTTTACTTGAAGCTAAGGATAATTAATTAAGTTGGTTACAAGGTTTTTAGTTATCATTATTCTCATAACATGCAAACTATTATTGCGTTTCTAGCATCTATATTATAACCAGATCAAAACTGACTACAAACCCATCAAGACGAGCCCTCGTATTCCATTACATATTCCAAAGTACGAATCAAAAAACAAATCAAACCTGCTTCATTTGTACATAAACACAAACACTAGACATGAATTACACTCAATCGGACATAACTTCCCCTCACAAATAAACATCTATACAAAGCAAAGGGAACACTCAAAAATGCCCCTGACAGAAGCGCCGTGAAATCTTAGCCCACCTCATAAAACACGTGAAACAATATCTTGAACGCACCATGGAAAACCAACAAAACAAAAACAGTCCATTAAACCTTGCTGCAAAAGTCATAAAGTTCAAAATATCAGGTTTTGTCGATAAAAGTAAGGTGGCCAAGATTCGGCTTTTCCTGAACCATAAAAGTATATTGTGCGTTTGTAAACGCTCGGCTGTTTGTCACCATTTGCATATAGATGTTTACGTACGAATCTAAAAGGATTTGAATAATCATAGATTGCAAGCGGGGATCGGCAGGTGGATATATTTGGAAACGTTCCAAGATTTTAAGATGGTAGAATTATAGTGTGGCAGACGAAGTGACAAGATATCTTTCGAAGTTTTCATTAGAATCACACAAGCTTACAGTATTATGAAAAAGTTTTTAATTCAACAGGATTTATTTTGTCGATATTGGTTAGTGCATTTGTCTCTAAGATTGTTTGAATTTCTCAGTTGTTAGATAGGTTTAAGACATGGCACTAAACAGAAATGGAATACATAGGCTGCACTAAAAGTATCGGGAATGGAATATTTCCACTGTTCCTGTCATATTAAAATCTTTTTAATTGAAAACTCCTTGGTTACAACAAATCGAATACCATTTATTTATTTAAAAAAAGATTCACGGTCTTGTCACAAGGTTTTGTCAAACTTGTATATTCGTTGAGAAAATGGAATTGACTCGAGAAAATTCAAGAGCGATGATTTATTATGACTTTCGAAGTGGTTTAACACAAAAACAGTGTGTTGACCGGATGATTTCTGCATTTGGTGATGAAGCCCCATCCAAAACCACAATTTATCGCTGGTTTGCTGAATTTCAACGTGGACGTGTCAAGCTCAGTGATGATCCTCGTCAAGGTCGTCCAAAAACTGCAGTCACCCAAGAAAACGTTGATGCTGTGCGTAAGCTGATTGAGGAAGATCGACATGTGACATACCGCGAAATTAGGCAACTTTAGACATTGGCATGAGTCAAATACAAATAATCTTGCATGAACAGAAAAGTTGTTTCCCGATGGATACCGCATTTGCTATGTGAAGAGCAAAAAGCGGCTCGCGTTACTTGGTGCGTCAGAACTCTCGAAAGATTCCGCGCAGGATCCTCAAATGCTGTATACAACATCGTATCAGGTGACGAATCCTGGATATATGCGTACGAACCCGAAACAAAAACCAGTCACGAGTTTGGGTGTTCGAAAATGAGTTAAAGCCGATAAAAATTGTTCGTTCACGGAGTGTTGCAAAAAAAATGGTGGCCACGTTTGTCTCCAAAACCGGCCATGTTACGGCTATTCCTCTTAAGGGACAAAGAACGGTTAATGCAGAATGGTATACTAGCATTTGTTTGCCACAGGTCGTTTCTGAACTCCGTAGAGAGAACTGCAACCGCCGCATCATCCTCCATCACAACAATGCGAGTTCTCACACCGCGCACAGAACAAAAGAGTTTTTAGAGCAAGAAAACATAGAATTATTAGACCATCCGCCGTACAGCCCCGACCTAAGCCCTAATGATTTCTATACTTTCCCTAAAATAAAGAATAAATTGCGTGGACAGAGATTTTCATCACCTAAAGAAGCTGTGGACGCCTACAAAACGGCCATTTTGGAGACCCCAACTTCCGAATGGAATGGTTGCTTCAATGATTGGTTCCATCGTATGGAAAAATGTGTCAAATTTCGCGGAGAATACTTCGAAAAGCAATAAATACATTTTTAAATAGTAATGTTGTGTCACTTCCTTGATTCCCGAATTTTCAGTGCCGCCCTCGTAATGTATGATCAGATTTAGAATTTCTGTAACAAATTGAGTGTCGCACTGCAGGCACAGTAGAAGTTCTATGGTACACAGGTAGGCATTGGTGACCACGGTGGCGTTCATAGGCTTAAAGCAGTAGATTATAGAATAAATGGTCTGGAAGAAGTTAACTGAGACACAATGGGAAAGTATTAGTAGTCTGTATTGGCTAGTTATTTCTTTCTGTATTTGTTCTGGGCAGAACGGCAGTCTTTTTTATTTTTGTAAAGTTAATGAAATATTTTTATTATTCCATGTAGAAAGCTGCTTAAATTCGTCTGATAAATAATACCAACCTGTATCTATAGATCTATTCTATTTATGTGGCTAATAGATTGCCATCATCTCATTCATTTTATTGGGCTGAACGGAAATTCTTCATGCACTTCCTCCGCCCTGGGGAAAGGCGAAGGGGCATGCCGGTCTCTTACCGAGTAAAACCACTGGGGTGGTCATCTTCGGCACTTAAGGGGAGCCCCGCATCTGATACATTTAGTAGAAAAAAATTCCGAAAATTAAGATCTTTTTTTTTTTAAAACGTTGCCCCACACTAGGATTTCTCCTGTGCCGTGGGTGCGTTTACAGACATGAATTCCACATACAATACACCCAGACCCGGAACAACTACCTGCAGATCATACACATATTTGTTCCGTGCGGGAATCGAACCCACGACCCGGTGCGCAGCAGTCGACTATATCAGCTACTGCACCAACCGATCCGTCGAATTGACTTAAAACAATATTTTCATTAAGTCATCAAACATGACATAAATAAATGTTACATACTACTTTATATTTACGACCATAATTTATCACGCAATGAGATTAAAAATCAATTAAACGCTTTACTCAAAACGTTTCTTTGATTCCTAGTAAATCATAACCTAAAATTTCTAGAAGGATACTTTTACAATCGTATCATGTAGTTGAGCTCCAGAATTCCGGGACTCCACGGCGTCGCAGTATTTTATCACGGGATCTGAAGGTATTCATTAAAGTCTATCCGTCAGTATGAATGAAACGAAATGAAAGTGCCGAGGTGCTGTATGCAGGCACGCACTTGGCTCACTAAAGGGAGGCAAAAAAGAAAAACATTCCATATTAGTTCCGAACCAAAGTAGGAAAAACGGAAGACATATGCAATCACTTCGGTGCCTGTTCGGCCGTCTGTCCCAGGTGCTTACAGTTGTGACGAAGTCATCCTTTATCTTCATTTCAATCAACCTCTTTCATGACTTCATACCTTTTATTTCCATCACTGTCCACCTCACGAATCATTCTTTATTCAAATCAAAATTAGAATTTGTGTGACGTAGAGTCGCTCTTCATATTTTGATCATTACACGTTGGATCCTGAACGCTAGTGGTTCAACACACAGCTGTCGCTCTGACCAATAGTCTCCTGCAATATTCCAATTACTTATTTTTAACTAGATTAAAATGGTGATATCAGCTATATTTTAAAATTTATCAGCATGAAGATGAAGTGTTGAAGTTGTGAATATCAATATACCTATATAACATATATGCTACGTTTCATTGAATCACAATAACTGAACTCCGTTACTTGCTGCCGTGGAGAGAGCCTCCCATTTGAGCTAACCGGGAAGGAAACATCGAGGGAGGCACTCCGCGACACAGTCACTATAAACGTGGAAATAACGACGACCTTGACCTGTTGTTAAAACTGCATTATATATCAACAAAAAGAACGTTCTGTTTTTCAGTACTAGTAACGACACAACGAATATTTTTGGTACCATTTTAACAGTTATATAATTGGTCTCTGTGGTGTCTGGATTAAGAATATAGCACCACTCCTTCTCCGTGGATGTCGTAAAAGGCAACCATTAACCAGAGGGATGGGCAGCAGCATCCCTTCTATGGAAAAGCAGCATTTAGCCCTTACCAACATGCCTGCCAATTGTGGTAAGTGTTGGCAAATTTTCCCCAAAATGACGACACAGGGTATGTAGCCGTTTTTCGATGGAAGAGGCTGTTGCTCAGCAGTGTAGGTACTTATTTTGGCTGATATGATAATAAAATAACAATTCCATTTTATTACGTTACTCTGAGCGGGTTTTACAGATCGGTAATCAACGAAAAAAATGATTATGTTCCATCTTTAGATTCGCGCTCTCTTACCCAGGGGGTGTTGGGGAATATTAGCGTTTGTGTTTCGTGTGTTCGCAAGCGAACGACCAGTTCCTCAGATACAAAGGTGTTCAGAAAAGACGTATGAAGAGATGCAATACTGACTCCTATTGATGGGCAAATTTGGTCAGAAACCCACAAAAAAGGAAGCGTACGGTGCTCCAAAATGTTAATATCTTTGAAGACCCAAGACGGAATGATCTCGACACCAAGCAGGATTGCGTTAATAGGAAACCGCTGGCCAATATTCAATCATCATCATCATCATATCATCCAAAGAACGTCCACTGCTGAACAAAGGCCTCCCGCAAAGATTTCCACAACGAGCAGTCAGATGGCGCCCGCATCCAATGACTCTCAGCGACCTTCACCAGATCGTCTGTCCACCTCGTTAGAAGTCATCCCACATTGCGTTTTCCGATGCTCGGTCTCCACTCGAGAACTTATTTACCCCAACGTCCATCAGTTCTACGAGCAATATGCCCCGCCCATTGCTACTTCAGTTTACTATTCCTTTCAGCTTGGTCGGCAACTTTATTTTTTCTACGGATCTCTCTATTTCGATCTCGTAGAGATATCTCTACCAAGCTATACCAAGCATAGCTTATGGAGAGCCATAGCTTACTGAGTGACCTTGAGCTTTCTTATGAGGCCTATAGTGAGTGACCACGTCAATATTCAATACAATTAACAAAATAGCATCCTTACGTGACACCACTGTCATTGTGATTTCAGTATTAAAATGGGGTATGTAAGCCACATTAGGACACACGAACTAAAATTCACGATAATCACTTAGTAAATTGAACGTCTGTTGTAATATTTTCATACCATTTATTTCAAAAGTAATATCATGTAACAGAAACCATTCTAATCTAACGGCCGAATGAAGTCCACTGCTGGACACAGGCCTCCCCCAAAGATCACCACAACGACCGATATGGATTTGATGTGGGCTCATTGGGGGGTTTTGCCATAATCGCCACGCTTGGCAAGCGGGTTGGCGAAACCATTACCACAGCTGAAATCGGTTAGGGATTTTTTATTGTATACTACTCATATCTCTGTCTCCATACAAGATTACCATGCAAAATAAACAAGCTAATAAATAAGCGACTTTTCTTATAGGCACATGCTCAGTCCGTCCCGTAAGTCCTTGGCTGACTTACGTAAAGAGGCCCGTAGTAGGCCGCGCACGTTCCTCGGCACTCCGCCGAGGCGGTGCCGCTCTCCAAATTATATGAATACCCCATAAATACTCGACACCATAACATAGCATGTGGTAATCACGACTATTGTCACAATTACACTTATGTATACTTTGAATATATAACATGTATTTGCGCTAAACTTTCGGATCACGAAAGAGAACAACTTAGATGATTACTTATCGTCAGTGCCACAGGCTGAAATTCAGCACTGTAAGAAACCATACCTTATTTTTAGAGAAGGCCGTTAGAAGTGCTTTGAGCGAACTGATAAAGATCAAGGACTATAGTGTCATGACTCGCTAAGATAACAAGTATCTATTATCTACTACGATTAAATTCAAGTGCGTCAACAGAAATCAACAGCCCTGCCTGCTGAAGGCTTCATTACCTTCCTTCTCACCCCCTATTAAAAAACAAAAACCTATACCCGGCTACAATCAAATTCTAATTTTCATTTCAAATTTGTCCTCGCGTTAAATGAAATGATTGTGGGACTCTCGAGCATTATCTCAATGGCTTGGTTGGAAGCCACCTCAGATGTGAGAGTCTCTGAATAAAGTGGCAAATTAAGTAATTGTATGCAAGCGTTCCGAAGGGGAGCTCTATTGGCCCCAACAGATGCTTGTAGCAACTCTTATGGAGTCTTTGCTGAGTTTATTTTAAGATTGCGTCTGATGGCGTCTTAAGATGGAAATGTTTTGGTTTGCTATTTGTTTTCAGAAAATAATAGTCATGCGATAGGTTCATAGAGTGTGCTTTTATTTATTTATTGCTTCTATATAGTCCCTTGTTTTCTTAACAAAAATAACTGTGATAATATTAGCTTGCCAGCTTTAGGGCATTGGCTTCGGCATTGCTTATCACGGCAAACATTGTATGGAGAGGTTACTACACCATTCCTAGCGAGGCAAGGATAGTTTTAATTAAGTATAATAATAAAATAAAAATTGTGTACCAGCTGAGAGTAGCACCACCCCATCTCATCCCATTGGTGTCGTAAAAGGCGACTATGGTATAGTCGGAGGATGCGCAGCAGCGTCCTTCGAGTACATTAACAACTCAATTGCGATCGCCAATCCACATGCCAAGCGTGGCGTTAGTGGCAAAATCTCCCAATAAACACACAACACACCCAAAACGGTCGTTGTGGCTATCTGTTAGGAGTGGGTTGAGTCTAGCAATGGGCTTTATTCGGCTAAAATGATGATGAAATAATCACCACGATTCAACAAATTACACAGTCAGCATGGATAAAGGCGTGCAAGTTTTTATGGATGAATAAAACCATCACTACACTAAACACGAACTTCGATACTCAATAAATGACTATATTTTGAACGTTAATCAAGTGGACGAAGAATCATGTCTAGATGGTTGGGCATCAGTTGTCGGAGACAGCTCCGACAGTTTCCAGTTCGAAAGTCGTGCGCTGTCACTGGCACGAGCCGTGACCGGCAGAGATTAGACTCGCGAGTTCGTAGAGTCGGCTCTAACTTTGTTAGTATATAATATTGTAGGTGTTATTAACGAACCTTGTGCTCCTGATTATCTCAAAAGATTTTCTTAGTGTTGGGTAGCTCTCATAAACGTAACCTGCGTGCTGCTGAGAATTTAATTCTTCAGTTTCATTCCCACTGTTTAGACCTCAACGGGGCTTGATTGAAATTAAAGTGGACTGTATTAAATATAGGCTTTTATTGCCGTATTACAAATCTATAATAAATGCAACTATGAGATGCCCGCAGTGCCGCGCGTCGATGAGCTGAGTGGAGGACGATGGAGGGGCGCGCAAGCGGCCGGTCTGGCTGGACCCCTGCCCCCGCACCGACACCCACCGTACAGGTTTCATTTCAAAATCCTTTGCTGTCTCAACAATCAAAATATGGAACGAGCTTCCCCTTGACATAAACAAAGCGATGAGTAAATTTTCTTTCAAACGCTAAGTTCGGGAATACTTTTTGAATTCACTGGAATCCTAATTGACAATTACGGGCATGGTTAAAATGATAAACAGTACGTATTATATGTAGTATATTTTAAACCTATGTATTTGACCGTATCTACAGTACCTACGTTTATATGGTGTCCGGATTAAGAATATAGCACCACTCCATCTCCTCCCGTGGAGGTCGTAAAAGTCGACTAAGGGACTCTTAACCAGAGGGATGGGCAGCAGCGTCCCTTTTGCTGAGCAGTAGCAACTCTGCGCTCACCAACCCGCTTGCCAAGCGTGGTGAGTATCGGCAAATTCCCCCCAAAATGACAACACAACATAAGCACCGGCCCCCAGTTCCCGGCAGCCCCGCCATTCCTGGTCATGGTAGCGGCCACGGAAACGGCGGGGCAGGGGGTGCTAAGAATCTCCGGATGGGATCCGGCTACCACCCAAACCGAAAACTGGCCCTGGTGACATATAACACACGCACACTGAGGGCAGACGAAAAGATTGTTGAGCTGGAAGAAGAAATAGATAAGTTGCACTGGGATATCATGGGTCTATCAGAAGTCCGAAGAGAGGGGGAGGACACGATAACCCTGAAATCCGGCAACTTATTCTACTACCGGGAAGGCGAACATCTGTCTCAAGGTGGTGTCGGGTTTCTCGTCCGCAGGTCCCTCATTAACAGTATAGTGGCCATCGAAAGTGTGTCGAGCAGGGTAGCGTACCTTATACTCAGAATATCCAAGAGATATTCGTTGAAGGTCATACAGGTCTACGCACCGACCTCGACACACCCAGATGATGAAGTAGAGAGTATGTATGAGGACGTAAGTAGGGCCATACATACCTCGAAGACACATTTCACTGTTGTGATGGGGGACTTCAACGCAAAACTGGGCACTCGATGCGATGGTGAGTTGAGAGTGGGGCAATTTGGATATGGGCAACGGAACCCCAGGGGACAGAGGCTGGCTGACTTTTTGGAAAAGGAGGGACTCTTTATGATGAACTCCTTTTTCCAAAAGCCGCCTCACAGGAAGTGGACCTGGATGAGTCCCGATGGTTCCACGAGGAATGAGATTGACTTCATCATGACCAATAAAAGACAAATATTCAATGATGTCTCTGTGATCCACAGGGTGAAAACCGGTAGTGATCACCGAATTGGTAAGAGGCACATTGAATATTAATCTCAAAGTTGAGAGGTCTCGTCTGATGAGGTCTACGCTCCGGCCCTCTAGTGCTCATATCCAAAACTCCGAGAGCTTTCAACTCGAACTCCAAAACCGCTTCGAGTGCCTGGAACATTGCGTATCTGTGGACGATTTAAATGGTAGGTTTGTAGAAACTGTCCAAACGGTTGGGTCTAAGTTCTTTAAAGCCCACCGTAAAGGTAGACCAAAAAAGTTCTCCGATCACACTCTCGACCTTATGGCAGAAAGACGCGCCATGACGCTGCAGTCTTCCGATGATGCTGAAGCATACCGACTGCTCAATAGACGGATATGGAAGTCCTTGCGGCACGATATCCGCACCTTTAACACTAACGGTGTTAAAGAGGCGATTGAGCGGAATCAAGGCTCCAAAGTGTTCGCAAGAGACAAGTCTATTGGGCAAAGTCGTATTATGAAGCTGAAGACCGAGGACGGCAGTGTAGCGTCGACTAAGCCAGAGGTTTTGAGAGAGATTGAGAACTTCTACCGGCAGTTATACACCTCGGTTACTATACCTACCATTGGCTCTGACAAAGACCCGCGAGCCAAACTAACCCGACACTATACCGAGGATATCCCGGACATCAGCCTGTACGAGATTAGGATGGCCTTGAAACAGCTTAAAAATAACAAGGCGCCGGGTGGAGACGGAATTACGACAGAGCTTCTGAAAGCGGGTGGAACACCGGTACTTAAAGTCCTTCAGAAGCTATTCAATTCCGTCTTACTCGAGGGCACAACGCCGGAAGCGTGGAACAGAGGTGAGGTGGTGCTCTTCTTCAAAAAGGGTGATAACACCCTATTGAAGAATTATAGACCCATCTCACTTCTGAGCCATGTTTATAAGCTGTTTTCAAGGGTCATCACGAATCGTCTCGAGCGCAGGTTTGATGACTTCCAGCCTCCTGAACAAGCCGGTTTCCGAAAAGGTTTCAGTACCATAGACCACATCCATAAGCTGCGGCAGGTTATACAGAAGACCGAGGAGTATAATCTGCCACTATGCTTGGCGTTTGTGGACTATGAGAAAGCCTTCGATTCGATCGAAACCTGGGCAGTGCTGCAATCTCTGCAGCGGTGCCAGATTGACTATCGGTACATTGAAGTGTTGAAGTGCTTATACAGAAACGCCACCATGTCGGTCCGAGTACATGAACAGAGCACGGGGGCAATTCCATTGCAGAGAGGTGTGAGACAGGGGGACGTCATTTCCCCGAAACTGTTCACCGCTGCAATGGAGGATGCCTTCAAGCTACTGGAGTGGAAAGGATTCGGCATTAACATCAATGGCGAGTATATCACTCACCTTCGATTTGCCGATGACATCGTAATCATGGCAGAATCGCTGCAAGAGCTCCGCACAATGCTCGATGATCTCAACAGAGTTTCCCAACAGGTGGGCCTTAAAATGAACATGGGCAAGACAAAAGTCATGTCA
Source organism: Diloba caeruleocephala (assembly GCA_947459985.1). NCBI lineage: Eukaryota > Metazoa > Arthropoda > Insecta > Lepidoptera > Noctuidae > Diloba > Diloba caeruleocephala. The sequence goes on along the minus strand of OX381612.1, from coordinate 28,340,175 downwards.
AATGTCCATGTCGTGCCCACCCCAATATCCGTTGGGAGCTCTGTTCTCGAAGTTGTTGACGAGTATGTCTACCTAGGACAAACTGTCCAGTTAGGTAGGTCCAACTTCGAGAAAGAGGTCAATCGTCGAATCCGACTCGGCTGGGCAGCGTTCGGGAAACTTCGCAACGTCTTTTCGTCAACAATACCGCAATGCCTCAAGACGCAAGTCTTTAACCAGTGTGTGTTACCAGTGATGACATATGGAACAGAGACGTGGTCACTCACAATGGGCCTCATAAGAAAGCTCAAGGTCACTCAGCGAGCTATGGAGAGAGCTATGCTTGGTATTTCTCTACGGGATCGAATCAGAAATGAGGAGATCCGTAGAAGAACTAAAGTTGTCGACATAGCTGAAAGGATTAGTAAACTGAAGTGGCAATGGGCAGGGCACATTGCTCGTAGAACTGATGGCCGTTGGGGCACAAAGGTTCTCGAATGGAGACCGCGCACCGGAAAACGCAGCGTGGGACGACCTCCAACGAGGTGGACAGACGATCTGGTGAAGGTCGCTGGGAGTCGTTGGATGAGAGTGGCATGTGACCGCTCGTTGTGGAAATCTAAGGGGGAGGCCTTTGTTCAGCAGTGGACGTCCCCGTGGCTGATATGATGATGATGATGATGATATCTTATTATTTAATTTTTGTAATATATCTTTTTTGTACCTCTTTCGATACATTTCTTTTTAACTCAAAGGTTGACTGGTAGAGAATGCCACATGGCATTAAGTCCGCCTTGTGTACCATCATTGTGCATAAAAGTATAAAAAAATAAATAAATATATTGGAGTGTCGGGATTTTTTTTCGATTAACCATGTGTATAAGAGAGTGGATGCAGTTTTCATTATTCACTAAGTAAGCAATCACCGTTGCCCGTGAACACCAACAACGAAAGTTGGTTCCACATTTTCGTCGTATGAAGAAAATAGTGACGAGGGAATCGTTCAGTGCTAAACTAGTGACAGCCATCATTGTGGTGAGGATGTTTACTTGAGGCGGGTGGTGCGTTGGTAGAACACGTCCTCGGGGCACGCTCCGATATATATGTGGTATATGATGCATAGAGTCTAGCTGAATGCAATTTATTTTATATTTTATAGACACCTGGCATTTGAAACGGCTTCGGTGTGCCCACTATATTGGTTATCTTTGCCCCCGGTGTATATATGGTGCGGATGGAATACTTCTCTTTTTCAAACGCCAGGTGTCTTAAAAATAAATTGCAGCTGCGGTAGAAATGAAACATAGGACAAACGAAGCGGACTATTGCTGAACGGGTCAAAGAACATATCGCTGCTGTAAAAAACCGTAAGAATACCAAATCGTCGATCGGATCGGGCAAGATCTCTCTCTGCCAGCAATAGTGTCGGCTATGTTGGCAGAGCATGAAAACTGGAATGCAGTGGTCTCCTTCTGTGAGAGCGTCATGCTCCAGAAGGAGACTGCAGAGCGGAATCGGGAGAGGGCCAATCCCGCTCGAAGAAGAAGGAGACGGCGCCGGGGTAACAACCGCCCTGGCGCCTAACTCCGATACGCCTGAAAAACCCTGCCGTTGCTATAAGGTGGGGACCTCTGGGTTCGCGGGTGCGTAGATTGGGGAATCTGCGTGCCCACACCAAGCCGAGAGGAGATGATAGCACGCATGTGGTCACGCGCTGCCGTGGGACGCTTTGGGGGATCCTTTACAACCCCCCCGGGGGGGTGACCGCTTTACAGTCACCCTCTCCGAGATATATCAATAAGCGTGGCACCAGTGGGCGGCTCTAGTGTGATCATACGAGGACCTGGAGCCTCCCTTACGTGCCGAAGATGAGCGCTCCAGTGGTTTTAGCCGGTAGGAGACCGGCATACCCCTTCGTCCTTCCCCGGGGCGAAGGAAGTTCATGAAGAATTTCCACTGGGCACCAATAAAAAAAAAGACTAGCAAATCAGCGATTGGCGAACATATATTGCAATCAGGCACTAATCACTGGATCGAGTTTCATCGTCCACAAGTCTTCTCCACCGAACACCACTTCTATTCAAGGGTCGTGCGTGCAGCAATTGAAATCAAGAAGTATAACAATTTCAATCGTGAAGACGGTTTCAAGTTATCATCGACATGGAAACCAGTGATTAAATAACACAACCTCGCTATTCGCAGTCGGTTGATTATAAGGACACAACTAGTGTAGAGTGTAGCGGCCTTAAAACAAATGAAGAAAAAACGGGGGTGGATGAACGTAAATCTAGCTCACAAACGGAGTCATCTCGCTGCATCAGTCAGCTTGTGACCACGATCGTTGACGTTTCCACTGTATGTGTAACCCAGTCAAGCTATTCCAGGGAAATTTCGCATTAATTCCCGTTTCTTAATATTCTACTACTGTTTCGTCAGATTTGTACATAGATATAAAAAAAAAACATGATTTTTTCCATATGTAGTCAAACTTTACTGACCCAGATTACAATTTTTAAGTAAGTCTATTTATAACTAATTGCCGTGTGGTGCCGGCTCAGAATGCCACCACCCCATCTCCTCCCATGGGTGTCGTAAAAGTCGACTAAGGGATTAGCCGGAGGATGGGCAGCACCGTCCTTCGAGTACATTAACAACTCAACTGCGATCGCCAACCCGTCTGCCAAGCGTGGCGATTATGGCAAAACCCCCCAATGAGCCCACAACACATCCATATCGGTCGTTGTGGACATCTTTGGGGGAGGCCTGTGTCCAGCAGTGGACTTCATTCGGCCGAAATGATGATTTATAACTTTTAAATCAAGAATTCAAAAATATTAGCATCTTTATCACATCTAACAGTTACATCAGTCTGTGTTAATGATTAGGCATAGGTTGAGCGGCAGCGGCGTGTGAACCAGCGTGCCACTACCAGTGTTTGGCTGTATGCACTCCAACTATTTCCAAACAGAATGGAGGGTAGTTCTTGTAAATTTTCTGCCATAACCATCAACGATTATAGTTGACGCTGTCGATACTACCATCGGTTTCGTATACTGATGGAGGTCTCTCATTGCAAGATGTCGGCTAGGTAAGTACTCCCCATTGTGGAAGCGACCAGGATACCGCACAGCACACGCTCGAGGAGTGTCCTGCGTGGGCGGCCGAGCGGCGGATCCTGGTCGATCAGATCGGGCAAGATCTCTCTCTGCCGGCAGTAGTGTCGGCTATGTTGGCAGAGCACGAAAATTGGAGTGCAGTGGTCTCCTTCTGCGAGAGCGTCATGCTGCAGAAGGAGACTGCAAAGCGGGATCGGGAGAGGGCCGATCCCGCACGGAGAAGGACGAGACGGCGCCGGGGCAACAACCGTCCCGGCTCCCAAGTCCAACACGCCTGAGCCCCCTGCCGTCACTTCATGGTGGGGGGCCTTGGGGGTCGCGGGTGCGCAGATTGGGGAATCTGCGTGCTCACACCGTGCGACCCCCGGGAAGACGGTGGCGCGCACGTGGTCACGTGCCGCCGTGTGCGCAGCACAGCGCAAAGCGAGGCTTGGGGGGATCCTTTACAATCCTCCCCGAGAAGTGCCTGGGGGGGCGACCTTTTTACAGTCGCCTTCCCTCCGCTAGAGGGGGTGACCACTTTACAGTCATCCCTTCTGAGATGTGCCTAAAGGCGTGGCACCAATGGGCGGCTCTAGTGTGATCTTACGAGGACCTGGAGCCCACCTTCGGTGCCGAAGATGACCGCTCCAGTGGTTTTAGCCGGCAGGAGTCCGGCATACCCCTTTACCCTTCCGCGGGGTGAAGGAAGTTCCATGTAGAATTTCCACTGGACATCAATAAAAAAAAAAGGTAAGTACTCCCTCTGGGGGTCGCGAGAGCACCTATTGGGAAATTTGCGGCACACGGCAAGCCTCAACTTAAATACTCTAATACAAAAAAGTTGCTGGTGTAATCATACTGTGATATGTTCGGTCAGCCGTGTGGTGCCGGCTAAGAATAGCACCAACCCATCTCCTCCCGTAGGTGTCGTACAAGTAGACTAAGGGATTAGCCGGAGGATGGGCAGCATCCTTCGAGTACATTAACAACTCAACTGCGATCGCCAACCCGCCTGCCAAGCGTGTCGATAATGGCAAAACCCCCCAGTAAGAACAGAATACACCCATATTGGTAAGTTGATCTTTGGGGGAGGCCTGTGTCCAGCAGTGGACTTTGTTCGGCCGAAATGATGATGTTCGGTCACGTGAACAAATCTTGTCAGCAGAAGTCGAGTTTAGCGTCCGTTTTGGTGAACTTACTTTTACGGAAAATAAAGGAAGTTACCCAAAACTCCGTCATAACGTCTAAAGTTAGCCCTCCCCTACCATGCTGCCATCAATTAAAGCAACATTCAGTGATTTGGAATCGACACGCGTCACGTCCATCACATGCGTCCGCCTTCACACACCGTAATGCTTTATGTATTACTAGCTGGGACCCGCGGTTTCACCCGCGTTTAATTTAAAAGAAATTTAGAGTACTTCGACATAGACCATAAATATTGGATTTCAAGGGTTTTTTTTTACGCGGAACCCTAATTATTTTTCTAAAATAAAAGTAGCCTAAGTTATTCCTTATACCATCAGCTATCTGCCAGCGAAAGTCCCGTCAAAATCGGTCCAGCCGTTTCGGAGATTACCCGGAACAAACAGACAGACGGGCAGACAGACAGACAGACGGACAGACAGACAGACATAAAATTGTTTTTTCGTTACATGTACCGTATATAATTTCATATGCATTCAGTAAAAAGCTGTTATTTTAACATTACAAACAGACACTTCAATTTTATTTATTTGTATAGATAGATTTAGGCGAGCAATGTGGTGCCGGCTCAGAATACCACCACCCCATCTCCTCCCGTGGGTGTCGTAAAAGTCGACTAAGGGGTCAACCGGAGGATGGGTAGCAGCGTCCTTCGAGTACATTAACAACTCAACTGCGATCGCCAACCCGTCTGCCAAGCGTGGTGATTATGGCAAAACCCCCCAGTAAGAACACAACGCACCCATATCGGTATGGTGATCTTTGGTGGAGGCCTGTGTCCAGCAGTGGACTTCATTCGGCCGAAGTGATTGCTTGATTGTGAGGCGAGCAATTCTTCGCGTAGTGTCTATCGAACGTCTATCTACACTTCCGATGCCACTTACTTCTTACCTTTCTTCATTCATTCTTCTTAGTCACGTAATCCTGAAAAGAAGGCTATGACAGGCCTCATGGAAGGAAACATGAGTGGAAGATACACGACTATACATAAAACTGATGTGATTAATGCAAATGATCGCGAACAAACACCCTGACCCGTAAACATTAGCGATAGTCAATAAAAAAATGTTACTTTCTGGAATGGATCCTATAACCCGGAGCGCAGAAATCCAATGGTTGAGCCACTACGACACTACGACACCGCGAGTTCGGAAGAAGGCAGAAGAACAAAAAGCTCTCGGTCTTCCGCTTTCAGGATTTTTATAATTTAACGGTATCGGTCGTATTAGTCTCATAGGTATTTTAAAGTTTTCTCGGGGGTCGCGGGTGCGCAGATTAGGGAGTCTGCGTACTCACACCGAGCGACCCCCAGGAAGACGGTGGCGCGCACATGGTCACAGCGCACAGCGCGGCTTGGCAGTTCTCGAGAAGGATTGTCAAGGATCCCCCCCCTCCTTTACAATCCTTCTCGAGAAGTGCCTGGGGATGGCCTTTTTACAACCGCCCGGCCTCCGCTAATGCGGGTGACCGCTTTACAGTCATCCCCTCCAAGATGTGCCTAAAGGCGTGGCACCATGGGTGGCTCTAGTGTTCTTACGAGGACTTGGAGCTCCCCTTCGGTGCCAAAGATGATCGCTCCAGGGGTTTTAGCCGGTAGGAGTCCTCCTTCGCACTTCCCCGGGGCAAAGGAACTTCATGTAGAATTTCCACTGAACATGAAAATGAAAAAAAAATTGGTATTTTAAATTTTAACTGGTTTCCATCTATCTCATCAACATTTTTTTTTTTATATTTTCGGCCACATGAAGTCCACCGCTGGACACAGACCTCCCCCAAAGATCACTACAATGACCGATATGGGTGTGTTGTGTGCTCATTGGGGGGGTTTTGCCATAATCGCCACGCTTGGCAGGCAGGTTGGCAATCGCAGTTGAGTTGTTAATGTACTCGAAGGATGCTGCTGCCCATCCTCGGGCTAATCTCATATTCGCCTTTTACGACACCCAAGGGATGAGATGGGTTGGTGCTATTCGTAGCCGGCACCAAACAGCATAATAATCTCAGTTCTTGGTTAATTGAATTACTCTTCACAAGCGTTTGCTTGTACTTAAATTTACTACATAACGAGCCCGGTGAGGGTAGCTTTGGCTATGTCATATGCCTGTCATATCAAACTATCCACGTCCCCCCACGTAGCTATCAATTAAACAGTGAACTCCGTGAGTTGGAAACGATACGCGTCTCGCTCCGTCCAGCGCACGCGACCGCTACGAGCCTTTGCGAGGGTGAGTAGGTATTTCGTGTGTTGATGGAAATTGTAGTAAGTCGTTCATGATGGCAATTATTCTATCCCGTATCACTATATATTTTGAGTTTGTTTAGCTTAAAGGAACTGTTAGTTAAAAATCATCATCATTTCATCATTTCGGCCGAATTAAGTGCTGCTGGACAAAGGCCTCCCCCAAAGATCACCACAACATAACTGATATGGGTGTATTGAGGGCTCATTGGGGGGTTTTCCCATAATCGCCACGTTTGGCAGACGGGTTGGCGATCGCATTTGAGTTGTTAATGTACTCGAAGGACGCTGCTGCCCATCCTCCGGCTAATCCCTCAGTCGATTTTTACGATACCAACGGAAGGAGATGGGGTGGTGGTATTCTGAGCCGGCACCACACGGCGAAACGGTTAGATATCAAGGGTATCATGATATGTTATCAGCAATATTGTGAGATTTTGGTTACTCTTGTAGGAATTGTATTCTGGCCGTTGCCACTCTTAAGCTTTTCCAATTTACTTGCTTGATAGGCTTTTGACTGCTAAGCATAAATAATTTATTTGTAACATACTACACAATATTGTGTTTTCACTTATAGAAATTTAATAGAAAGTAAACAAGGTAAGATTTTAGTCTCTTTTTTATGGTAATCAGTAATCCAGTCATTCGAGGACATTAACAACTCAACTGCGATCGCCAACCCGTCTACCAAGCGATTATGGCAAAACCCCCAATGAGCCAGAACACACCCATATCGGTCGTTCTGGTGTGTCCAGCAGTGGACTACATTCGGCCGAAATGATGATGACATATAAAAAATTAAAGATACCATTGTTTCTTGTTAGTGCTATTGTTATCAAGTATGGAGAGTAATGGCTATGCAATTACCTTCAAAATACGTAACGTAATAAATCCTTTACGCCTTTCGAATCAAAAAGCGCATACAAAACCAACCTTTTTAATCAACGCAATCGAATTCCAACCTAATTTAGTATAGGAATACGAATCAACAAACTATTCTTAACCTAACTCGAACAAAATGCACCGTCATTGTCACATAAGGGATGAAATCAAACGTGGCTACGTCCGGGAGGGGCGCAAAAATAATTTTTACGCTCACTGGACCGCTTTTGTCATTAATCCCGTCACAATCGCTCTAATCGATAGTGCAGAAAAGTCATGTTTGTGAATGTGACAGTGGGGGGCATCAATATGGGGAATTAAATTATATTTTCTACTAGCTGGGACCCGCGGTTTCACCCACGTTTAATTTTAAAGAAATTTAGAGTACTTCGACATAGACACTTGACATAGAATATATATATTGGATTTCAAGGGTTTTTTTTTTACTCGGAACCCTAATTATTTTTCTAAAATAAAAGTAGCCTTACTCTAGCCTTATAACATCAGCTATCTGCCAGTGAAGGTCCCGTCAAAATCGGTCCAGCCGTATCGGAGATTACCCGGAACAAACAGACAGACAGACAGACGGACGGACAGACAGACAAAAAAAAATAGTTTTATTGTTATATGTAACGTATATACTTTCATATGCATTTAGTAAAAAGCTGATATTTTGACATTACACACAGACAGTTCAATTTTATTTATTTGTATGTATAGATAAGTAGTAGTCTGTTTTTCGAGTAATCAAAGAATAGACCATGCCTCTCCCAGGTTAATTTTTATTTATTTATTTCTCACCACAATAATGAAAAATATATAGTATTATACAAATTTACTGTAGGAGACTGGTGCCTGAACTAGGCTGAAGCCTGTATCTCAGGTCACCAAGCTTTCCACCCCAGAAGTCCAATTTTTCTCTTTCATACACTGTGCCAAACAACTTGATACAGTCAGATACCTCTGACTGTATCAAGTTGTTTCCTCTCGTTAAAGTTCTCTTGATGAATTCTCTCCAATACGTTGATATAACTTTATCAGGCCCTCTCACTGCAGACAACATCTTGATATCACAATAAACTCACTGTTGTAATAAAATGTGTATATTATGGCTTTGATACACCCAATATTTGGTTGGTGCAGTGGCTGATACGGTCGGCTGCTGCGCACCGGGTCGTGGGTTCGATTCCCGCACGGAACAAATATTTGTACGATCTGCAGGTAGTTGTTCCGGGTCTGGGTGTATTGTGTGTGGAATTTGTGTTTGTAAACGCACCCACGACACAGGAGAAATCCTAGTGCGGGGCAACGTTTTTTTTTTAAAATAAACCAAATAAACAAAAAAATAAACAAATATTGACGATTTATCAAAATTTATTTTACTTTTTTCATATCATTGTTTTACTTTGTGTACTGTCTACTATATATACTGTTACTTGACGTTTTTGACGGAATATATAATGTATTAATATCAAGAGGATGGGTAGCAGCTTCTTTTCGTGTACTAATAACAACAAACAACATACAAATATTTGTTCCGTGCGGGAATCGAACCCACGACCCGGAGCGCAGCAGTCGACTGTATCAACCACTGCACCAACCGTGCCGTATTTGTACAGTGCGGGAATCGAACCTGCGAACCAGAGAGCAGCAGCTGGCTGTATCAGCCACTGCACCAACCGTGCCGTCAAATCATTGGGAAGCTCATGTTCAGCAGTGGACGTTATTGACTGAAGTGCGTGGTCGGTCAGTACCATCTTATCAATTAGTTGATACAGACGCGATGTTTGTGAAGCTTAAAATAAATTTAGGGAGATTGTCACGTCGATCGTCTGCCCCTGTGAACAAAGTAGGATTAAAAAATCACCTATTTTTATTAATTACATATTTTAAGTAAAATTGCTTTGAACAACGTTGTATCTGTGTATGAATAAGAGGGATAACTTTTTAAGGAATATAAGTGAAATAAAAAAGAGGCGATGTGAATAGATATTTATATGATACATACCCAAAATCATCATTTCATCATATCAGTCAATTAAACGGCCACTGTTGAAAAAAGGCCTTCCCTATAGATTTCCACAATGAGTTACGTGCCTTGTGTGGTTATTTTAGGGGGAGTTTGTAGGTACTCACCACGCTTGGCAGGCGGGTTGGTGAGCGCAGAACAGCAGATTTTTCACAAAAGGTTACGGTGTTGCCCATCCCTCTGGTTTAGAGCTCCTAAGTCGCCTTTTGCGACATCCACGGAAGGAGAAGGAATGGTGCTATATTCTTAATCCGGACACCGCATGGCGTGTGTATCTATGTGTAGTATATGCCTTTTCGTAACGTACTTTCATGCAATACTACCACAAGATTATCTGAGAGGCAATTAATACATCTTAGTTTAAAAAGATAATAAAAGTATTTGTCTGTGTCGTCTCATTTCAGGGTCCCATTAAAACGGCCAAGTGTTGATCTACGGACAGATTTGATTTAATTAATTACTTCTTAAGGAAAATAAGACTGGTGCTAAGAATGCAGAGCTGTGTTAATTCAAGGACTGGTAATGATAAATCTAGTTAATTTGGTATCGATAGAAAAATAGTTACGATGATACTTTAGTTAGTTTGGCGGCATGGTTGGTGCAGTGGTTGATACAGTCGACTGCTGCGCTCCGGGTCGTGGGTTCGATTCCCGCACGGAACAAATATTTGTACGATGTGCAGGTAGTTGTTCCGGGTCTGGGCGTATTGTGTGTGGAATTCATGTCTGTAAACGCACCCACGACACAGGAGAAATCCTAGTGTGGGGCAATGTTTTATATATAATAAGTATCAGAGTCTTGGTCACAGAAATGCCACACAATTTGGGCCATCCGGAGAAAATGGCGGTTTTATTACATCAGCGCGGCTATTCTGTAAGAACTCACTTTTATATATGCCTCGATGATGATGATAAAGCAAAGCTTTCTTGCAAGCGTAGCCGGGCAAAATAAGGCCTACTTCTGGCAACTGATAACGGAAATCTGGTAAAGTTCTTCCACATTTCGCCAATAAGTCACCGGTACGTTCTGTAACAACATATTTTATCGTTTTTATTGTATTGTATGACATTTCAAAGGTATAAAAATTATTAAAAATTGTTGCTACAAAATATACCGGTGAGTTTTATAAGATGATAACTCATGATTTGTTTTTATTTTTTATAAAATGATACCTTCACCTTCTGATGGGCTGTAGATCTCATTTTTGACATTAAGATTTTTTGGCGAAAACATTGAAACTAACGACTACATAAAACCGTCACCAGCTGAGAACTCACAGCTTCCCTTAAACATTATATTCCAGATAAAAAACCAATGCCTAGACAAAACTTAGCAACAGACAGGCGGCTCACGGGGCGCAGCGGGTAACCGGAAGGAAGCACGCATAAGTCACTCAGAGCGCGCACTTCCGGTGCGAGATGTACGACACGTGACCATGTCAATTAGACCCTAAGGGGGGCAGGCAGCGATAGTGAGGGATGGCTAATCGTTATCGAGGTATGTACGTTAGTTTGTATTGTTATTAGGTACTGATATCTACAGTCAATTTAGGATATTTATCAGATAATATAGCACATATTAGAAGAAAATATGGCATGAGTCATTCATCATTTCGGCCGAATCAAGTCCACTGCTGGACACAGGCCTCCCCCAAAGATCACCACAACCACCGATATGGATGTGTTGTGGGCTCATTGGGGGGTTTTGCCATAATCGCCACGCTTGGCAGGCGGGTTGGCGATCGCAGTTAAGTTGTTAATGTACTCGAAGGACGCTGCTGCCCATCCTCCGGCTAATCCCTTAGTCGACTTTTACGACACCCAAGGGAGGAGATGGGGTGGTGGCATTCTGAGCCGGCACCACACGGCAAACACCCAGTGGCATGAGTACGCAGCTGCAACAAGTATCAGCAATCCAAACATACAACATCGCCATTTCTTGTGATGTTTCAGCAATATTTGAAACGTTTGCTTTATAGAACGGAGAATACTTTCAATGTCACCTAAAAGCTAACCATAAGTAGCTGATGTAGACATAACTCAACTGCTGTTAGGTTTCAGTTTTAGAATTGAGCTGAGTCCCACAAAGGTTTACCTACTCATTCTTCCCCAATTACAATTTCTGCCACGATGGTTCTCATACTCCATTATTACTAAAATTTTCAACGTAACTATGACGACGCAAAAGATTCAAAAGTGATGAAAACATAACACAAATCAATACACATAAGACTGATTTTGAATAATGAAAACCAGATTTATAAAATAAAATAAATTTGAAATTAGAATTCATAGCCAAACAAAAAACTATGTTTATTTGAAATGTCCAGTACAGCAGAACGGCAATTTCATAGGTAAAGACCTATTTATATATGTACATTTTACAATCAGGTTAAGTACCCATTTAATAAAAAGTAACGATAAAAATCATCTAAAATTTCGATTAGGAAAAATACTTCCTGTACGTAGTTGCCGACATATTTTTTTTATTTTTGATAAATGTTTTATGAATTTGTAAAGATTTATTAATCTAAACACCGTACGACGTTTCCATATACTTGACATTGGCGAAATTGTGGAAGATACTCTACAGAAGCCATAATCTAAGACAAGAATAAGAAGAACATCTATAATTTGACGTCTTTTTGTCGAAACCTAAAAATCAGATACCAATAGATCCAAGACATCTTGCTAAGGTAATGTCAATTAAGTCCTTTTGACATTTCCGGATCATCACTCAAGCATGATAATTGCACTTATCCATTTGATGGATTTATTGCCGCCCAGCACGACCAGGTCATGCATTTGACAATCGCGACGGCGACACATTGGTGCGATGAGTGTTTGATGTCTCTAATGTTAAATCCATTATGAGGTTTTGTTTCTCTAATACTCCTGACTAGAAGTATGGACAGACAGACAGACGACAGACGGAGTAGCTGAAGACAAGCCAAGAAATAAATATGCAAATTACAGAGTATATAAATACGGTTCGTAAAAAACATATCAGCCATAGAACAATGCTGAATAATGGCCTCCCTCTTAGTTGAAGCATAAGTTGTTGAGCGCAGTTTGGCTTCTATTCTGGAGAAGGGACGCTGCTGCACATCTTTCTGGTTTAAGGGCCCGACATTAACGGGAGAAGATGGAGTGGTGCTATATCCTTAATCCGGACAGAAAATGGAACAGGACACCTCGACTCCAGGACAATCTGCATCACTAGTTTGCATGATGTCGACGATCACGACACGGATAGTATATTTGTGTACGCAAAGCAAATGTTGAAAGCGGAAGTCAGAGCGGCCGGAGCTCTTTAGACGACCAGGTAATATTTAATATTTTACGGCCAATTACTGAAGCTACAGTTAATATTAGTTCCCCGCTTTAACTACTCAAAACTCTCGAAAACAGATTTCTCGAATAGTTAAAGCGGGACCGAACAATAACTGGCATTTCAGTATTCGGCCATTAGAGTATATTTTTACAAGATCGAATGCAGTTCTGTTGCACTTATTTTACTTTCCTGTTCTATAGTTATAAATGTATTATCGTTTCAGCAGAAAGACGTCCACTGCTGGACAAAAGCCTCCCGCAAAGATCACAACTTAGATCGGTCTGGGTTTGTGTTGTCTGCTGATTTGGTTTTGCTATAAGCACCATGCTTAGCAAACGATCGCAGTTGAGTTGTGAATATACTCGAAGGATACTGCTATAATTCCATTCCTATCCCATCCTTCCTTCCATCCATCCTTATGCCAATCCTCCGGTTAATCCAATACTCATATCCTCACGAGAAGAATTGTCCTATTCTTTTAGCTGGCACAATACGATCAATTTAGAGTAATGTAGTCGAAGGGTACCTGCAAAAATCTTGGAGGTTTAGGTTATAAACACTGATAAAAAAGAGAAGAGGTTTGGGCAGCAGCATCTTTTACTTGCTACCCACCATTTGCTTTCAAGCGTGGTGATTATAACAAAAATCACTCAAGGCCATTAATTATACCAGTCTATGAAGAGGCCATGGTAAGCAGTGAATGTATATGGGCTGTGTAAGGGTTAACCCACATAGCTGAAAGAATTAGTAAACTGAAGTGGCAATGGGCGGTGCACATTGCTCGTAGAACTGATGGCCGTTGGGGCAAAAAGGTTCTTGAGTTGGAGACCGCGCACCGGAAAACGCAGCGTGGGACGACCTCCGACGAGGTGGACAGAAGACCTGGTGAGGGTCACTGGGAGTATTTGGATGAGGGCGACATGTGACCGCTCGTTGTGGAAATCTAAGGGGGAGGCCTTTGTTCAGCAGTGGACGTCCTTTGGCTGATATGATGAAGGGTTGAACTACACCTGTATGCTTATATGTATGACTGTATGTATGATAGGATGCGAGAGAGCGAAAAGGGTTGATGCTAAAAATAAAACCGCTCACGTTGGATGCTATTAACACACTGGTTTTATATTTCATTAAAAGTATTATAAGTGAATTATTGCTTACGCTTCATTCGACCGCGAATCTGCTTACCTCATCATTTCGGCCGAATGAAGTCCACTGCTGGACACAGGCCTCTCCCAAAGATTATCACAACGACCGATATGGGTGTGTTGTGGGCACATTGGGGGGTTTTGCCATAATCGCCACGCTTGGCAGGCGGATTCTGCTTACCTATTACAAATTTAATATAGAAAAACACGTACGGCTCCATGTGGGCTATAATCATATAAGTTTTTTTTTTTTTAATACGTTGCCCCTCACAAGAATTCCTCCTGTGTCGTGGGTGTTTTTACAGACACAAATTCCACACACAATACACCCAGACACGAAACAACTACATGCAAATCATACAAATATTTATTCCGTGCAGGAATCGAACCCGCGACCCGGTGTGCAGCAGCCGACTGTATCAGCCACTGCACCAACCGTGCCGTAAATGAATAAAGATTATTGTATGCTTTTAACACAAAAAAAGTTAAATGGTAAGCCACTGTCTCCTCCTGTGATTAAAGGGCTTATACCTAGCCGAAGGCTACATTGCGTTTCATCAGCTTCTATATGATTTAAAACAGTTCTTTTTTATTGTGACTGTGCTTTGTATTTCTGCTCCTAAAACCAAATAACCTTCTTCAATGCTAATTACATCTGCAGTCGCATCTAGAGTTAAAACCGCTTGCTAATTGCCACGTACATATTTCTTAGTTCTCGCCCCAGCCAGGAAGCGCTATGATTTATTCATCTTTCACCTCGGGTAGGCGCTAAGTGGCCGATTATTTGCTCTATCTATTATCATATATTACATCGGTGACGTGCTATTAATATTTCAGTGGTGGCCTAAGGTTTGGTGATCAGAATAACTGAAGTAATTTGTGGGTTTACACCTGTTTGTAAATGTCCGTTGGCTATCGGTGATTTGATGCATCGGAAGAGATAAACTCAATGCATTGCCGCTGATCCAAAGGTTAAAAATATATATAGATCCCTGTGATGCGTATTTGTCATTCTTTCAATACTGATCTGTATTAATTTTCACATAGTTTCGGGTATTATATCCAGTCTCCTTGCCCTTTCTTGATGTAATATCATAGATTTTAGAGGATGACAAAAGTCAACCACGAACTATAAGTCTACAAATATTTCAAAGTCATGAGATCATGCTATTTGTGTTAAACACTTTATATCCTCATACAAGATAGAGTGACCTATTAGCCGAGGACTGGCCAGCTAAACTAAATATACAAATATCACCGTATACAAATAGGTAGTCATCGGTACGCATGTCCGTGATTAGCCTGAGGTTTCCGTGAACGGTGCGCGTGCGCCGCTGTAAATCAACCGTGTCTCCTCCACGAATAGATGGCGAGTTGTGTACTTTTATTTTTTGGGATTAGTTGTGTGTACAGCGAGGAGATGGGTTTGTTTGGGAGTATCTGATTGGCAAGGTAGAGATGAGACATTTGCATAAAGCGTATGAGTCATAATGAGGTTAGCAAAACGATTTAAAAGTTCGATGACAGGGCTAATACAGAGTTCAAAAAAGTGGAGCATTCTTGCTCATGATTGGATATTAGACTGACTAGGTCCATAACTTCCCATATGCGTAACATAGCACAGCGCACAGGGACGCTTCGGGGATCCTTTACGATCAAATAACACTAGGTATTCGATTTTCCGTATGCGCAGCACGGCGCGGCGGTCAGTGAGGTTTCGGGGGGATCCTTTGCAATACCCCAAGGAGGGACTGACCGAGTCACCATCTCTGAGATGTCTATAGGCGTGGCACCAGGGGACGGCTCTAGTGTGATCATACGAGGACCTGGAGCCCCCTTAGGTGCTGAATATGACCGCCCCAATAATTTTAGCAGGTAGGAGTCCGGCATGCCCCTTCGTCCTTCCCCGGGCGGAGAAGTTCATATAGAATATCCACTGAGCACATTAAAAAAGTTTCATAACTTCGAACTTCTTAAATAATAAGTACCGACAGCAGACCAACGGCTCAATTTATTCTGTGTTTACAAAACAGGCGAAAAGTAACGTCATCTTTGGAAACGAATATTCATGACGGCGTGGTCAGCGCAGTGGCTAGCGATTGGCTCCCTGCGCTGCGAGGCGCGGATTCGATTCCCGCATGGAATAAATATTCGTATGGCCTACATGAAGTTATTTGGGATCTGATTGATTGTGTGTAATCTATGTATGTAAGCTGTAGGCATGATACCGGAGAATAACTAGCATGGGAAATGGGCTAATGTAGAGTTTGTAGTGGGCATTTTTAACCCGCGCTCCAATATTAGCATTCTCAATAGCTCCTCTACAAATACCTAAAGGTCATTTATCAAACAAAGAACACAAAGGCACACGTCCAGCTATTACCGCCCATATCTCTGGACAGTCGCCACAACGTTTGATATCTGTTAACAAGATCAATTCGTTGGCGGCGGGACAAATCATTTAATTGCCCGTCTTGTTGCCGGATTAACCGATGACGCGGCAATTGGACGAGCTGTACGTAGAACTGACGTGGAGTCTCAGGAATGTGGTACCTATTGTGACGCGTATTGACACTAATATTTGAGTAGCTTCTTGGTAGAGTGCCGTGTGGTGCCGGTTCAGAATACCACCACCCCATTTCCTCCCGTGGGTGTCGTAAAAGTCGACTAAGGGATTAGCCGGAAGATGGGCGGCAGCATCCTTCGAGTACATTAACAACTCAACTGCGATCGCCAACCCGTCTGCCAAGCGTGGCGATTATGGCAAAACCCCACAATGAGCCCACAACACACCCATATCGATCGTTGTGGTGACCTTTGGGGGAGGCCTGTGTCCAGCAGTGGACTTCATTCGGCTGAAATGATGATTGGTAGAGTTGTGAGGCGGTATATGAGGTCAATCACAGCCGCAGTAAAGTTTGGGATTTTCGTTGAATTCATTGCCGGCTCAGAATGCCACCACCCCATCTCCTCCCATGGGTGTCGTAAAAGTCGACTAAGGGATTAGCCGGAGGATGGGCAGCAGCGTCCTTCGAGTACATTAACAACTCAACTGCGATCGCCAACCCGCCTGCCAAGCGTGACGATTATGGCAAAACTCCCCAATGAGCCCACAACACATCCATATCGGTGGTTGTGGTGATCTTTGGGGGAGGCTTATGTCCAGCAGTGGACTTCATTTGGCCGAAATGATTACGGGCTGTACAAAGCATGTTGACATGCCTATGTGTTCTATATCGAGATCCTCAGACAGATATAACCGGCAGAAATTGTAGCAATTGGTAGGTATGAGCATAACCAGAGCGTCGACTTCCTTTTGATACCGAGTAACCCCCGGGAAGACGCCGCAGTATCCATGTGGTCACGTGCCACCCTATGCGTAGCGAAGCTTCGGGGGATAATTACCAATCACCCCCCGAATTGTGCCTGGGAAGCGGCCTACTTACAGTCGCTTCCCTTTCGCTAGTGATGAATAAACACTGTAGAGTCACCCCCTCCGAGATGTGCGTCAATTTCCCAGGAAAAATCTTATTTGTTAAATATCTAAAAAAAATTGCGTTTGACCACAACAACACCTGATTTTGAGAGATGATGCGTTCGACGACAGTGCACGCCTTCCTAGAAGAAACCTGTTCACTCGTGATTTGAAGATTAAAGGCAGCAATACAGACTCCGGCAAGGATCTCCACTCCTCAGCGATACGGAAGATAACCGTGGAAGCAGAACGCTTTGTGAGTAGAAGAAAGCAATTGTAGTTAAACGTGTAAAATTCTTCCTAACCAGTTCTTCTTCATATCGGCCATTTATACGTTCACTGGTGAACAAAGGCCTCCCCCATAGATTTTCACAACTGTGTCATCATTTTGGGGGGTATTTGCCAATACCTACTCACCACGCTTGGCAGGCGGGTTGGTGAGCGCAGTATGGCTATCGCTTCACAAAAGGGACGCTGCTCCCCATCCCTCTGGCTTAGATTCCCTTAGTTGCCTTTTCGACATCCACGGGAGGAGATGGAGTGGTGCCACATTCTCAATCCAGACACCACACGGAACAGTTCTTAGAGCAGATTTGTATAAATATTAAAAGGAGCATTCTTAATACTAAAACACTGTTATCGGTCAGGGCATCGTCTTCGGCTTGCCTTTATTGGTCGGTTGGAGTGGGAATGCCCGCAGGATTTTCAACTCTGGCTTGTCTTAGTTGGCCGATCAGAAGAGGGTCGCCAGAGCTATATGCTCGGGGGTGGAGGTATCTAACGGCGTAATAACTGAGAAACCCCACTCACTTCAAGACACGCGACGGTGAAACCGGTGCCGCATCTTTCGACACCTCGAGCCACTCACACCGGTGTTGCTCCCTGTCGCCTGTAGTGGTGGCCATTAAGGGGGCCCATCACTATTGTGAGAGTCGAGTCACCGTCTGCCACAGAGTTTCAGGCGTTGCATTGTGGAAAACCTTTTTTTAAAGTATTAAATCCATTTAGTACCAATTGCAATAGACATTATAATTGTAATTGTTCACCACCGGGGACAAACCGAGACTGTATTTTATAGTACAGTCATGGAGAGTCCCCAGTTAGTGTCCCATTACAGTTTAGATTAAAATTCTCTAAAGGGTCTCTGCGTGCCTAATACCTGTATGTGCAACGATGGGCAAAGGCGTGGGCTCTTACGATACTACCACACATTGTTCAGAAGATTTATGGATGGAAATTATGGACCGTCTGATGAACTTCATCCAGGTTGACCTACAATAATTAATGTGGTAGGATTAAAAACCCTCGTAGAAATGGAACCTAGATTCCCTTCACGTTGTCTGGCAGAGCAACTTCATTGCTCTCATACTGCAATAGCAAAATAACTCCACACGTAAGGAAATTAATTCAAATATTCAGTTTAGTTGCCACAATCAATAATATTGTGTACAAAATGGCGGGTTTTTTCTATGCACATCTGATACTTATATCCAGGCAACTATCTGGACAGTATGGATGTGATACCATTCATAGCTACGAAAGCGGTAATAATCTAGGATTGTTTCAATAATTTAAATCTATAAACCTATGTGTTACTTAAAAGCTTTCATTAAGCCTTTCGCTATCTCCGCATGATTCACACCCCACCTCATAATCGCTGCGGAAACGGATGGACCGCCATACTGTATGCGAAATCAGCCGTTTGTCGAGCCTTCCACACTGTTGCACCTGTCAGTGTCCACTTAATGCACAGCCATTCGGAAATAGACCTTATTTTGTAAATATTACAGTTTGATTCCCTTTGATCGTATGTCATTAGCCGTCAATCACCGCTTTACAAGCGTATATCAAAGCAAAACCGAACATAGATATAACATGTTAAGCTTGTATTTCGACTGTATACGAATCGCAGGTGACAAGAATTGTAATTCCATTTTCAAAACGGTTGAGAGATTCTCCCGATGTCCAGTGATTGCTTCACAAACAGATTTCGACTTTATCACTTTTTACTTAAGTTGATTATTGTTACATATTACTGTAAATGCGATCAACATGCTACTTTGAAGGATTTCAGCTTTATTAATTCAGTATTAAAGTAGATTTTGGAGTGTTTAAGTGTTACTAGAGGTGTACATCCGCGTGTAAAATCCGTTGGTGAAACCGCGGACAGGTTCCCGCTGGCCGCATTGTTTTCGCGTCGGAATATGAATTAATGCGGATTTTCAGGTAAAGCGTCCGCCAGATTGTAGCCGCCACGGATATGCGGATGCGGATATTCCGCCATTGTCTCGCACGTTATTGTCTGCGTTGTAAATTGTTCAGTGGAACATCGACACATATATGCTAAAGTAATGTATTGTGCTGATATTGAGATTTTGTTGAGAGTGTATTGTTGAAGTGTGATAGCAAACCTATTTAGTTTTATAGGTATGTTAACATTGCTCTAGTGTGATCATACGAGGACCTGGAGCCTCCCTTAGGTGCCGAAGATGACCGCTCCAGTGGTTTTAGCCGGTAGGAGTCCGGCATACCCCTTCGCCCTTCCCCGGGGTGAAGGAAGTTCATGAAGAATTTCCACTGGGCACCAATAAAAAAAGGTATGTTAACATTGTAAATTTGTAACGCTAGAAAATATATGGCTTCGAAGGGAATCTTATGATGGGTACTTCAAGAAACTGTGCATCAAAAATATCTTGAACTAGCTGGGACCCGCGGTTTTACCCGCGTTTAATTTAAAATACATTAAGAGTACTTCGACATAGACACTTGACATAGAACATATATATTGGATTTCAAGGGTTTTGTATTATTGAGCGGAACCCTAATTATTTTTCTAAAATAAAAGTAGTCTAAGTTATTCCTTATAACATCAGCTATCTGACAGTGAAAGTCCCGTCAAAATCGGTCCAGCCGTTTCGGAGATTACCCGGAACAAACAAACAGACAGACAGACAAAAAATGTAAAAAATGTTTTTTGTTGTATATACCGTATATACTTTCACATACATTTAGTAAAAAGCTGTTATTTTGACATTACAAACAGACACTTCAATTTTATTTATTTGTATAGATATATTATGTAGTCCGTGTGGTGTCCGGATTAAGAATATAGCACCACTCCATCTCCTCCCGTGGATGTCGTAAAAGGCGACTATGGGATTAGCTGGAGACACCACACGGATAATTCAACACGACATTAATTTTATATCTAATTATAAAACACGATATTTCACCTTCGCAAATAAAGACCCTGGCAACAAAACTTTCACTTCACTGAATATGACGTCATCGCAGATAAAAAAAACCTGCCTCGTCACCTCCAGAGCAGCTCCAGTCATTGTGCACCTGCCAGTGTGACGTAATTAATTATATCCCCCCTCCCCCTGATATTCACCCCCTGTCACCCACTGTTCCTGTTGTCTGAAGTAACCGTGTTGTGTCAAGGTGATTCTATTGTTTTCGAAGGGCCGCTGGAACTGCGTTAACGGGAGATTAGAGTTAACCTGGTTTACTTATGAGATTATTTTTAATGTATTACGGATAGTAGCAAAGTCTATTAATTGAAAAATGCTACCATTCCATCAGTATTTTCTTACGACGTTGTCACGTTCAACTATCGTCAGTAAACCGACTTTTTTATGTATGTACACCGATTACTCCAAGATCTGTAGACCGATTTGAGCGATTCTTTCTTTAGTAGCCAACCGCCCGACTTCATAAATAAAGTATTTTATTTCTTTTTAGTGGTTTTAATATGGTATAGAATTTTAAAGTCGGTATTCTTTTTGTTAAAAGTTTTATTACTGACTTCAAAAAGGAGAAGGTTTTCAATTCGACGCGTATTTTTTAAATCTTTATTTATGTACTCCGATTACTCCGAGATTTGTAGACCGATTAAAGCGATTATTTTTTTAACTGGTGCAGAATGCTTTCGGATTGGTCCTATATAAATTTCATTACATTTGATTGAGTAGTTTTTTAACCAGCTTCAATAAAAAGGTTAAATTTGACTGCGCTTACCTAGATGATGTGTTAATAGTTTCGATTCTTAGAATTATTTTTAGTGTTAGATACCTAAGGATACCAAATAAACTAAAAAAAAAACAAATTAAACTTTTTAACAAAGAAATACCGACTTCAAAAACAATACGATATTGAAACCACTAAAATGAAAAAAAATACTTTATTTATGAAGTCGGGCGGGGCGAGGTATGCCCCAACCATGGTTCATGCAGACCAACGAGTTATAGTTATTGAACCCCGCCCGACTTACTTTATTCATTTTAATGGTTTCAATATCGTATTGAATTTCGAAGTCGGTATTTTTTTGATAAAAAGTTTTATTAGGAAAAGAAACCGACACAAAGTAAGCCTAGTGTCACTGCAAACACAATATATAGTTTAAACATCCGATTCCGCATGGTGTCCGAATTAAGAATATAGCACCTTTCTATCTCCTCCTGTGGATGTCGTGAAAGGCGACTAAGGGGCTCTAAACCAGAGGGATGGGCAGTAGCGTCCCTGCTGTGGAACAGTAGCCATACTGATCTCTGCAACCCGCCTGCCAACCAATGATTTTAGCCTAGATTCAACTGAGTTTAGTCTGGTAAACAATCGAGAATACGATCGATGCTCAAGTAAAGATTTTCTGCTCAATCTATGATCAGGGGATACAGATCAAACGATGCTTAAGTATCATTCTAGAATACGGGCCCCAATTGGCCATCCCACAAAGTTTAACTAACACTGATTGGTCCGTACTGTATAATAAGAGTCAGGCTAGGTCGGTACCACTGCAGTGCCAGATATTTTGCTGCCAAGCAAGGTTGTAGTCGACACAAAATAAATGTGTTTATTGATTTACTTTTAATTTATTATATTAAGGTAGTTATAGTGTTAAGAATGCAGACTTATATAAACATATTGTGTGTTAGTATAAGAGGGGAAATCTGCGGTACAGGGGGGCCCTCATAGCTTATTGGTGTATTTTATGTACGAAAATGTAATGTCTTCGATACTGAGTTCCGAACCGACCTCCGCGGTGCACACGAATTTTTTGTCTATTTAATCGTGATAATTAAAATTTATATTTTAATCCTTTTTAAAACCTCGTTTCTCTCAAAAGTAACCCTTTGTCATCTACAGTGGTATTTAAGCAATACTGTGTTTCGCTCCAAGGGCAATGTAGCTACGGAAATCATCGGGCATAAGAAACCAAATAAACAATGCCACGCAGGATTAGTTATGGGTAGCATAACAATTATTATGGGCAGGCGTGACTATCACAAGTAGGCAAATGACTTGACAGTCAATCCTATACTTATTTTATAAAAATGGATGTTGATATATCTGTTTGAGAATAATAAACTTTGACACAGTTTGACCGATCACTATGGCAGTTGGTATTTTTTCATGGAGAAGATTTTTATGCAATCCATTTTGTTGTAACTCGTCTCTAGATATCGCTGCAGAACATCAACTTCTGTACCGTTCAACCGATTGCCATGAAAAACGCAGGACAAAGTCTGCCGGGTATTCATCATCATCAGCATTTCGGCCGAATGAAGTCCACTGCTGGACACAGACTCACCACAACCACCGATATGGATGTGTTGTGGGCTCATTGGGAGGTTTTGCCATAGTCGCCACGCTTGGCAGGCGGGTTGGCGATCGCAGTTGAGTTGTTAATGTACTCGAAGGACGCTGCTGCCATCTTCCGGCTAATCCCTTAGTCGACTTTTACGACACCCATGGGAGGAGATGGGGTGGTGGCATTCTGAGCCGGCACCACACGGCAATTGCTAGCAGGTTATATAAAAATGTCATTTTTTCAACACAACAACATGAGGGCCATTCTAGGCCTGCATTTGTGGATTTTATAAGAGACCTTGAAATTTAATTTTGTTCGTGTTTCTCCGAAGTTGTCAAATTAGAAACAGTGGCGCCACCAGCTTGATCTAATAAACACACTCTTGTAAGACTGGCCTTAGTGGAAATATTTACATAAATAAATATCATTTATCACCTAACTTTTGACTTGATCTCTACATTCTCTATTTACCCTGTAACTTACGCTTAATGTTAACAACCCAAACCGTAAGTTAACTCAAGTTCTGCTCGGTGTCACCGCCCTTGCAAGGTGAACTGGTGTCGTTGATTAACGATGTCGGCGACGTGTTTATTGTGTCACGCTGGAGTCAGCAGCTACGCCGTGACAAGTCGCCAGCGGGAAAGATATGATTAACTTTTAGACTCCTAACGGCCGAATACTGAAACGAGCATAAAAGGCTAGGCGAATGACTCTCGGATACTTGAATATTACCCCTACTTAACTACCGAGAACGGGCATCTCCAATAATTGACGGTCCTAAATATTGAGTGGCTTTTTAGTATTTAGCCGTGACTCATTCATTTAGCCTTTTTCAAAGACACTGAGTCAACTTTTAATATATTTGTATTTTAATAGAGTGACAGTCACCTGAGTATTATAATAGTAAGGGTTACTCCTATGAATAGTTATAGGATTTTTAAGAGTTCCCCATAATTGCTAGTTACTGCCCATCATGACCATCATGGAATATTTCACGATGACAACTTATTGTGAAAACCCTGTGTAACATCCTGGCGACAGCAACATTCTGAATTGCACTTTTGCTAAAGCTTCGTCGGGCAGGAGCACGGCTTGCCATCGCCAGTAACTTACAGTAGGTGCACCTTCCTGACATGTCTTTTGTGTTTTAGTAAAGACAGTATTATACTAGGCTAATAAACATATTCTGTAAATCAAGTTCCAATATAATTTTAGTCTAAAAAACGAGTAGAATTTTAGTCAAGACAGACGACGCTGACCATTGTAAACCCCACTATCAAGAACACAAAGCTACCCGTCGCTGCATATATATTTTAGAAATATGCAAATTTGTACAGAAATACCAAGACTTCTTTATATAAAGAGAAGATAAACAGCAAACTTACACGCTGCTTACTTCTCGGTTAAATATCCATGCAACAAACACTGCTGTTGAAATGTTTTTTTTTTAATTAAACTAATTTATGATACATCACTAATACGCAAATGCTACTCTAATTTAAGCGATTATTTAAACGACAAATCCTCAAAATAGTAACATAAGAAATAAGTAAAGTGTTCATGAAGAGCCATCCTCTCTCCTTATTTGCTGTGCCCGACAATATTGTGGAAGTAATGATTACGTATTGAAACTCAGCAGTATCATGCCCACATTTGTGATTGCAATAGCCAATAGACAGACATTATATGATCGAAGATCTTCGTATTATTTATTTTTTCATTTGATCTTACAAGCTAACAGATTTGACATCCAAAACGCTTACAAGATTAATATTCTAACAATTGAATTATAGCTTAATATATTACATAGGCTCGTCACATTATACAATACAATTATTATAAAATAGCAATAATGTCAGTCTATAAATAATACTAATAATAAATTACATTGATAAATTAATAATGTGATGAAAACAATGTCAGTTAGGTATCAATTTTTAAAGTAAAACATTTAAAAATAGGACTTAGTAATGATAATAATAATATGTCGTATTAATTGTATTAAATTATTAAGTAAGCCTACAGTATGTCATTTAAAATTGTACGAAATTAACAAATGTCCCAATCCATCGGCAAATAAGTCCAGTTCATGGTGCTGAGCAAGAAAGTCCTCTATAGTACGGCATTTTAGCATTTTGCTGTTATTTAATAATACTAGAATACAAAAGACATTCTGTGCCTCAAACACCGACTATCAGTCGCTTCCATACCTCAAACACGCAGACCCGCGCCGCGTGCGGAGATTGAAAACGAAGTTAGTTTAATGAGGTAGTTTGTGTTGCGGTGGCAGCGACGCGACGGTGACATGTCGACACCACCTTTTGGAGGTAGGCAGCCGT
Source organism: Diloba caeruleocephala (assembly GCA_947459985.1). Lineage (NCBI taxonomy): Eukaryota > Metazoa > Arthropoda > Insecta > Lepidoptera > Noctuidae > Diloba > Diloba caeruleocephala. The sequence continues at coordinate 28,314,860 of OX381612.1, read as the reverse complement.
AGTACCGAGTCATTAATGAGGATGCGGTGGAAGTTAGGGTGGTTTATGCAAAAGTTGGGACATTAATAGCTGTGGAGATTAGTTTTTTATTATCTTATATTGTATAAATATCTCGTGTCACGGTGTTTGTGGTCACACTCCTCCGAAACGGCTCGACCGATTTTAATGATTTTTATTTTTGTATATTTGGTAGAATTGGAAATTTTTTAGTAGAGAGAATAGGTCGTTAAGTATTTGTCACCCTTCTACCCCCACCCTTATATTTTTGCAGTATTTTTGTACGAACAATATTCCAAATCCAAAAAAAAACCAAAAGCATAAGGTAATAAGAACAGAATACAACAATAATGAACATTAGATGTCACTGTAATTTTTTTGTTTCACTTTTACTATTGGTTTTTTTTTTTTTATTAATCTTTGATATCAGTTGTCCTAATTTGCTTTAAACTTGTATATTTATATAGTTATGTATGTAGTGTATTTATAATCTTCATTATTTACATATTTAGTAAAGGTTTTTTTAAATCACGCCCCACATTAGGATTTCTCCGGTGTTTTGGGTGTAATACATCCAGACCCGGAACAACTACCTGCAGTTCATACAAATATTTATTCCGTGCGGGAATCGAACCCACGACCCGCAGCGCAGCAGCCGACTGTATCAGCCATTGCACAAACCCTGCAATGGCTGATACAGTGTATTTATTAAGTATATGGATGTATAGAGCACCGTAGACTACCCCATTATCTCGTTCGGTATTTTTTTTTCCATCCTTAGATTCCCTGGAAGAAAATCGCCGTGTGCGATAAGGCCGCCCATGGGACTCTATATGCCAAGTGCTACTTTTAATTGTATTTATAATAACTGGTGTACAATAATTAATTTCGGCCGAATAAAGTCCACTGCTGGACAGGCCTCCCCCAAAGATCACCACAACAACCGATATGGGTGTGTAGTGTGCTCAGTGGGGGTCTTGCCATAATCGCCTCGCTTGGCAGACGGGTTGGCGATCGCAGTTGAGTTGTTGTGTGCTCGAAGGACGCTGCTGCCCATCCTAGGGTTAATACCTTAGTCGACTTTTACGACACCCACGGGATGAAATGGGGTGGTGCAATAAAGAATAGGTATGATTAATGAATACTGAGATTGTTATATTGGTGATGACTAAATGAATGATTTGAACGGAGAGTGAACGGTACCTACCTAACATCAGATAAATGAGCCTCATCTGTGTAGACATGAGGCTATCTAGATTGGCTCAGTGGTTAATCAATGGGATTTCTGCGCGACGTGTCGTGGGTTCGATCCCCGCACAGAACAAATGTTTGTATGATCTGCAGATAGTTGTTTCTAGTCCGGGTATCACAGATGTGCATATAAGATTTATGTTTATATACTGTACCCTCGCCGTGTGGTGCCGGATTGCCGTGTGGTGCCGGATTGCCGTGTGGTGCCGGCTCAATTGCCGTGTGGTGCCGGCTCAGAATTTGCCGTGTGGTGCCGGCTCAGAATACCACTACCCCATCTCCTCCCGTGGGTGTCGTACAAGTCGACTAAGGGATTATCCGGAGGATGGGCAGCAGCGTCCTTCGAGTACATTAAAAACTCAACTGCGATCGCCAACCCGTCTGCCAAGCGTGGCGATTATGCCAAAACCCCCCAATGAGCTCACAACACTCCCTTATTGGTCGTTGTGGTGATCTTTGGGGGAGGCCTGTGTCCAGCAGTGGACTTCATTTGGCCGAAATGATGACTGTACCCTCGACACAGAAAAAAATTGGATGTCTGGATTTCTTCTGTGTCTATGGGTGTGCGGGTACAGTTCACAGAAGTGTGTACAGCATGGGACATGGTTTAAATAAAGTTTCTACAATGTTAAACGAGTTTTTGGATTGGTATACCCTATTTCTTTTCCAAATATCCCGATCGGCGTTGTAACATTTTTGGCAGCCCTTTTTTTTATTTTTTTTATTGGTGCCCAGTGGAAATTCTTCATGAACTTCCTTCGCCCCGGGGAAGGATGAAGGGGTATGCCGGACTCCTACCGGCTAAAACCACTGGAGCGGTCATCTTCGGCACCTAAGGGAGGCTCCAGGTCCTCGTATGATCACACTAGAGCCGCCCACTGGTGCCACGCATATAGGCCTGAGAGGGTGACTGTAAAGCGGTCACCCCCCCGGGGGGATTGTAAAGGATCCCCCAAAGCGTCCCACGGCAGCGCGTGACCACATGCGTGCTACCGTCTTCGCTTGGGTCGCTCGGTGTAGGCACGCAGATTCCCCAATCTACGCACCCGCGAACCCAGAGGTCCCCTGCCTCACAGCAGCGCCAGGGGATTTTTGGCAGCCCGAGAGTCCAGTGTTCTATACTGAATAAACTATACATAAAATACGAATTTCTTGCGTTATTAGTTATATACATAGCTTATACTCGTACGGATTTTCTGCACATCATCATCATCATATCAGCCATTTATACGTCCACTGCTGAACAAAGGCCTCTCCATAGATTTCTACAGTTGTTTCGTCATTTTAGGGGTATTGCCTTAATCGCTACGCTTGGAAGACGGGTGGGCCATCGCAGTTAAGTTATGAATATACTTACTCGAAGGACGCTGCTGCCCATCCTCCGGCTAATCCTACAGTCGCTTTTTACTACACCCACGGGATGAAATGGGGTGGTGGTATTCTTAGCCGGCACCACACGGCGCGCACTACATATGTTCAAATAAGGTATGTTCCTAGTTAAATATTTGCGCGGGAATAATCTGTAAATATATTTCAGTTCTGAATAAATCATATGAATTCTAAAAACATTAGGTGATTCCAGCAGTTTTTAAATGTGATTAAAGGACTGGCTCTGGCGACATCGATTTAATTCCCTGATCGTTGTTGTGGTGATCTGTTCGAGACGATGATAATCTTGTAGTAGGTACATATTTATGGCAAGGCTTGGGGGGATCCTTTACAATCCTCCCCGAGAAGTGCCTGGGGCGACTTTTTGCTGTCGCTGAAGTGGGTGACCGCTTTACAGACATCCCCTCCGTGATGTGCCTAAAACCGTGGCACCAATGGGTGGCTCTAGTGTGATCTTGCGAGGACTTGGAGCCCCCCTTCAGTGCCGAAGATGACCACGCCAGTGGTTTTAGCCGGTAGGAGTCCATACCCCTTCGCCCTTCCCCGGGGCTAAGGAAGTTCCATGTAGAATTTCCACTGGACATCAATAAAAAAAAGGTGCAAATTTATGATGAAAGTGTGTAGCAAAATAATAGTAAAACCAATTTGATCTCATTTATAACTATCTAAGCGATATCCGAGAGTGTATCAAGTAACTTCGCTACTTAACCTGGGCACTCGAAGAAATAGGCCAAACGTAAGCGCTCCAGTGATGCTGAGAATGTGAGACGCTTCGCACCTAGAGGTCATAAATCGCGGAGCCGGACCTTGAGGCAACAATTAAACGTTTCTACAACTATGCAAAGAGGACTTGTAACGTGCGGCCATGAAACGGGCGGGGCGTGGGTACAATCGGTTCCGTGTAATGGATAATAAAAACAAAACACTAATAAAGATAATTTTACATCGGATTCTAGAATAAATTAAATGTAATGTATTTTTGATAAATATTTGGTCAACCGGACTCTGTTTCGTCACGGATACCAATATTAATTTTGTACAAACCAGGATAGTATTATTTATAAATTAGCTTATCTTTTTTGCATGTCAGGCTTTTTTATATTCAACTAGCTGGGACCCGCGGTTTCACCCGCGTTTAATTTAAAAGAAATTTAGAGTACTTCGACATAGACACTTGACATAAAATATATCTGTTGGATTTCAAGGGTTTTATTGTTTTCGCGCGGAACCCTAACTATTTTTCTAAAATATAAGTAGCTTAAGTTATTCCTTATAACGTCAGCTATCAGCCAGTGAAAGTCCCGTCAAAATCGGTCCAGCCGTTTTGGAGATTACCCGGAACAAACAGACAGACAGACAGACAAGTTTTTTTTGTTATAGGTACCGTATATACTTTCTGCCGTATTAACTTTCATTTCTTTTCTTTCATATGCATTTAGTAAAAAGCTGTTATTTTGACATTACAAACAGACACTTCAATTTTATTTATTTGTATAGATTTATAAGCTAATTGACGCTTGAGTATTCTAGCTCTATATTATTGTATAACTGATCGACAATCAAAACCCATGTAGTGCTTGAGTCAAAATTGTGTTAATCACATATGAACGTAATAGGTCCAGCATTTGTTTTCAATTGATGTAATCTCCAATCAAGTTCCACTTGAGTTTTGATTCTCCATTTGTAATACGCGCCTAAATATCAATGAGAAGCAATCAAACGCATTTTGTTCTATGCACCGCTATTAAAACTACGGTCTCTTGTAAACGTTAATGCGCTTGCTCCCTAGCCCGACATACAGGCCTCCATTTGATATTAAGTTTCGTCAAGGTATTCGCATAGCGCGGGAGGGTTCGATGTAATGTAACAAATAAAGACGCCCATCTTACTATCTCTTAGATGCTGCTGCGGCCCTGGTACGTTATCCTTAAGTTTGCTACTATAACTTGGTCCAGTTTTTGTTAATTAGGGTTCCGAACGTCCGAAGGAAAAAACGGCGGAACCCTTATAGGATCACTGGTGTGTCTGTCTGTCTGTCCGTCTGTCACAGCCGATTTGCTCCGCACCTACAGGACCGATTAAGTTGATATTCGGTATACATATGGATTTCTGCGACCCAAACAGGTACGTGTAACGTAAATAAATGAATTTTGAATATGGGGTTCACTTTTAGGGAGCAATATGGAAAATTTGCAAAATGTACCTTGTAACATATGAAATAAAAGAACTTGTTAAATGTATTTAACTCTCAAATGTATTTATTTCATAATAAAAAAAATAGTTTTTAAGTTATTTAAGAAAATAAACGAAAATTGACCATTCCCTCCGCTATCTCCGAAACTACAGAGCCTAAAATTTTGAAAAAAATATAGATAATAGCTCTTTTCCTACAGATTAAAGAAAAACTATAAGAAGTCTATAGTCTTAAAATGACACGGTAAATCTGTCAATAATAAAAATATTAAGACCACTGAAAAGCAAATAAACTTTATTTATTAAGTCGGGCGGAGCCAGGTATGCCCCAACCATGGTTCATGCAGACCAACAAGAAGTTATAGGGTAAGTTGTAGGGTTTTTGAAGTCAGTATTCTTTTTGTTAAAAAGGTTTATGCTCTTGACAAGACAATATCCACGCAAATCATTTAAACTGTAGTCGAGACACTTCAACAATCATCTATAGGTAGGTGATGGGAATGTTTGTCTCAAACCCAAAGCTCTAGGGCGTCATGTATAACATTAAGCATTATTATAGTAGCTGGTACTGATTTTGAGCGCTGACCTTCCTGCTAGACCAGCACAGAAGTTATTTTTACGTCTGCTCAGCGGTATGCAACTGCGCAAACCAATTCCCCCTCTTCACAGAGCGCTCAAGATCCGTGCCGGGCATTCCACACAAACATCCATCAATATCGATTGCAGTCTTCATTGTCAAAGGTTATTTCGTAACATATATCGAAAAGTCTCCTGTAACTTTTCAAATTTCATACGAAAAATACTAGTGAGACTTCATCATAATCAAAATAATAACAAAGATTGCCCACCTACTTACCCCTCCCGTCCAACCAATACCTAATAATTCGATATGATGTACTTAACACAATTAGTCTGGCGGTGAGTCGCGCCGTGCGTTGTTTTCTATTATGATGTGATTTTTCCCATCAATTGCTGCTTCGTGTCAGTTAATTGAATGCAGAGGAGGGCCCAACCCTTGCACGGACGCGCGGCTGTATTCTGACAATACCTTTGCTAGTACAAAACTACTCTTCGAATGATTAGGTAATCTTCAATAAAACCTATCGTGGGTAAATATCTCTCACCAGTCCAGTCCAGTCGATCGTAGTCGGTACAAAATACTGGTACACATGACTACACATCCAGTTATTACAGGCTGTCCAGTAAATAGCACGACATACTGCAGGGGGTGAGAGCTTGGGTCTACCATCTACCAAAAAACACCATATATGTTCAGCAAAATCTTACGGATTTACAGTAGTACATTTTAAGATAAGAAAATTGTACTGTGAAAATTTAAATAAAGAGTGTATACAGAGGTAATCTTTGAAAGTACTGGAACGTTTTAGAAAATTCTTTCACCTTTTGGAAGCATAATTTTCCTGATTGACTCCAATTACATTTTACCAATAGACGCGCCATACTCGAACATTATTGCACCATAACGGCGTAAATCTTTACTATAGCTATTATACTACCAGTACGTATATAGGTATAACTATACAGCTCTCAAACGGCTCGCGAAGAAAAGGAGAAAATGAAAGCCACCGTTCGGTATACCAGTTGTTAGAAAAAGATGAATATACACCGTTAGTTACGTCAGTTACGTGGCATAAGCAGCTATGCGCATGCTTGTTCGGCATCGTCCTGGCGCCGGCCGCCCTTAGACCGCATAATAAAAATATATACTGTAATTTTATTTACGCCTGAAAGGCATGAGATTACGTTTTATTTCTCACACTTGAAGTATAATTCGTGCAAAAACATTCTATATTCACAGGAAGGCATTTTTCCGCAACATGTTGCAAGAATTACGTTTAAGATTGACGTCTAGTTGCGACACCGGTCGGTGCGTGAATGAATTCCGGGCAATTACCTTGCTTTCAGGTGACCATCGTAGAGCGCGGACAATGCATCTACACTTATAAAAACATCTTAGATTGACTCGGACTATATTTATCACATGTGTTAAGTGGTCGCTATAACATATAAATTGTTTTTGTTAAATCAGGCTTAGTATCTTACATTCTTAAGAATAAATGATTTGGTTTTAGTATAGTTATTAAACTTGCAAAGATAATGCCGCATGCAGAATAGCGGTACCGCCACTTGCCGGTGTGGTAGCCGAAACTCCCTGCGGACTCGCCTTAATCTGCCGGACAGATAAAATATGGCAGATATACATAGATAATATGTGTACTAGGTACCTTCGTAAAGTAGTTCACACGTACTCGTGATATTAATACATTTGCTTCGTACAAGAGTAGAGTAGGATGGACGGATATCAAGACACTCGGTAGAAGTGTAAACAAACTAGAATTCATCACCGTTATGACAAAGATGAATTCGCGTTTGTTGATTGTAATAGTTGGCTGTGAGGTGCCGGCTCAGAATACCACCACCCCATCTCCTTCCGTGGGTGTCGTAAAAGTCGACTAAGGGATTAGTAGTAGGTTATTTTCTTTTTTTTTAAAGAAAAAGAAAAGAAAGTATAAGCACACAACACACCGATATCAGTTGTCGTGGTGATCTTTGAGGGAGGCCTGTGTCCAGCAGTGGACTTAATTAGGCCAAAATAATAATAAAAAATACAGAATATTTTAAAGCATAATATGTAGAATTGGTTGCAGATATATAGGGTACGTGAGTAAATCTCAGGTACTGAGTTCGATGAGGCAAGTAGTTTCATATTCAACAGTTTAAACTCATGATCCCAATTATAAGTCTCGTTCACTATTTTCAAAATGAATTTGTTACACATGCGTTCGTAACGAACGGTATTATAGCGTTCTTTATACCCCTCGTTGTCTCGTTAAGCCATCGTTGTGGTTGACATAAAATACCCATTAAAATCTTTGGGCAGTCCGAATCTGAGGGCCAATTCTCGTAATTTACAAACGTTCAAAATATAGTTCCGATCTAGTGTCAGTGTCATAAATGTCACAAATGGTATTCTCCTAAACTAACAAACAACGTCAAACGTGAACTTACACTGTGATGAGATCGAAAATGGATCGAAAATTGAACGAAGTCAAAACGGTATTCTGCTAACATTTCGAACTGTCACATGTACTAAATTGTCATTAAATAAACGTCAAAATTTAGATTGAAATGAGACTAGATCGAGATTATACCGAAATCTGCCTGAACTTTACAGTTAAGAGTAGCAGATTACCAATAAATAAAATAGGTCAATTCGTAATTTAATCTCAGTTCGGTCAAGTTTCAGTCATAGTGCAAATTAATTACGAGAATTGGCCTTCACATCTTTCTGGACATACGAGCAGTGGGTTACTTTAGGTCTGATTAGGTTAGTTTTTGGCCTTGATTAGGCTGTAGACTGGCTTTCCCACTAGGTGCGTCACATATAGGGTGTCGTTCCGGAAACCGGTGCGTTTGGAAGGTTTCCCCTTACACTCCTAAAGACTAATATAACAACAGAAGGGTAGACAACAAAACGTCTTTTATTTTTGGATATATAAAAAAAATAAAGAAAAAAGTTTGGATTCTACTTAATGGGTAAAGTTAGATCGAAGTTCGTCACGTAATGGGTGCTTATATGAGATCTTTCTTAAAATAGGCCAAATACGTCAGCGTATTAAAATTAAGATGTTTACAAAAGCTTTTAAATCAATACGTGGATGAATACATGTTAGTGGAACAATGTACAAGGGTAAGACAGATAACGTAGAGATAGCAAAAACATACACAAAATTATACGTTTTTTACAGGTGGTGTTTTTGTGGAGTCCCTGCCCCTGTGCAGCCTTTTTTTTTTATTGATTTCCAGTGGATATTCTACATGGAACTTCCTTCGTCCCGGGGCAGGGTGAAGGGGTATGCCGGACTCCTTTTTTTTGGGTTCCAGTTGAAATTCTTCATTAACTTCCTTCGCCCTTCTCCGGGAATTTGCCAGTGCTACGTTTGTCAAGCGAGTTCTAAGCTCAGTATGCCTTTTTTATTTTTTTACTGGTGTCCAGTGGAAATTCTTCATTAACTTCCGTCGCCCCGGAGAAGGGCGAAGGGGTTGCCGGACTCCTACCAGCTAAAACCACTGGAGTGATCATATTCTGCACCGAAGGGGGCTCCAGGTCCTCGTAAGATCACACTAGCCTGTCCTACTGTCTATCCTCTATGTGCCACTGCACTGTCTCGGGCCTGTCTCTAACCGGGTGGCCGACTGCCCCAAGTCTACAGTATAAGCGGTACCTACAGAAAAAACAACTTCTACTGGCTTTCATTCTCGCTTGGCATGTTTAGGTATTTCTGTTGCTGGCTGTACTTATCACAAGATCACAAATATAGGTCGAAGAGGTAAATATTATCTAAGCAGACATTCACAAGCGCGTGAGCACACGTGCCGTTTCTTATACACGCAATAACTGCGAGGTTATGCGTTTGTCCCCCTCACGGAGCGTAATGAATTATTCTTTAGTACAGCATGTTACTAACCTACGATCTCGGTAAAGGTATTAGATTTTATTGTTATGAGGTACGTGAATATGTTATGACTTCATTCAAAGGCAAGTGCGTATTTCGATCTTGTTGGCTTTGGCCTGTATTACAGAACGCGAATCAAAACTCAAGTAGAACTTGAGATTCATCATTTCGGCCGAATGAAGTCCACTGCTGGACACAGGCCTCCCCCAAAGATCACCACAACGACCGATATGGGTGTGTTGTGGGCTCATTGGGGGGTTTTGCCATAGTGAGTTGAGTTGTTAATGTACTCAAAAGACGCTGCTGCCCATCCTCCAAAATTCGTAAATAACAACTTAATCTTATTGACCAGATATGTAATAAACTATAGGTTAAGGTGCGGCTGGGGTGACCTGAGCGGCACTGCCATCAATCCTTGATACTAATTATTATTATATCACAAAATCAAAATGAAAATTGTTACATAAAAGCGATGTAAAATTTTAATGTATTTTAGTATTTTTTGGCAATAGTTTTTTTTTTCAGTTGTTAGTTATGTTTTACTATTATCTGATGGTCAATCGCACATAAGCCATTAACAATTCAGATAGTACTTTAGTCGACAAGACAATTTTCCTAAATAATGACAAGTCCAATTTTATCGATACATCAATCACACTTTCCAACACTATGCACACGAGTACACAAAATATGATCATGTTGTAACATGTTTGCACACTAGGGTGGTATGCTAAAAGTTATTAGTTTCACCTGAGGGGCAAGACGTATTCACTTTGTTTGCGGCAAACAATGGATTGAGATTGCTATGAACCCTCCCATCATATTCTATATATGCAGAGGTACGGTGTAATTAAAACCTTATCTATATATAATACGTATGGGTATGGGAATTCTATATAACTTAATGATAATATAAGAGTAGGCATCATCATCATTTCGGCTGAATGAAGTCCACTGCTGGACACAGGCCTCCCCCAAAGATCATGACAATGACCGATATGGGTGTGTTGCGGGCTCATTGGGGGGTTTTCCCATAATCGCCACGCTTGGCAGACGGGTTAGTGAGCGCAGTATGACTACTGTGCCACAGAAGGGACGCTGCTGCCTATCCCTCTGGTTTAGAGTTCCTTAATCGCCTCTTACGACATCCAACGGGAGGAGATGGGGTGGTGCTATATTCTCAATCCGGACATCACACTGAAACGTACATACTACGTTGCAAATAAATACAAATAGATAGCGCCAGTGGGCGATTACTTTACCATTGGGTAAACTTATATAGTGCAGTTTCATCAAATTCAATCCCCTGGTTACACGAAAACTGATTTGAATCACTGTTTAAACGAGAACATAAATTTACCTAATCATACGTATAATTATATCATTCAAAGCACTTACTACCTATGAAGTATATATCAGAATATTTTTGATGTAATCCCAGAACCCAGAGTGCCCAGTTCCTTTAGCAGGAAAATATTACAATAAGGAAAGAATTTTCTCATAAGGTATGCATTTAAATATTCTATATGGAAATTCTTTCCTATAATGATGAAATATAGAGTATCGTACATAATATTCCGTAATTTGTGAAGTGTACTATGAGGGTAGTGCATTATTAGTAAAATATTACCTTGTATTTATGTTGGAGATCGTGTATATGAACAGCCAATAATTATAATATTAATTATTAAATTTCGTTTCCGCATCCTTGAGGCGTATATAAGGAAAAGTGCACTGGCCTGACGTAGGTTTCGGTTCAGGTCCCAGGTAACTGATCTGCTGTCGGATTTTCAAACCTAACTAACGCTAATAGGGTGGAAGTTATTCTATTCTGTATGCGGGTAGCGGCTGGCCAAGGCTGAAGCTGGCGGTATAGGGGCTACCATATAGCAGCAGGGTAGGCAGTGATCCCCAGCGGGATTAAACACTAGCACATACGATAATTTATGAATTTGAATTTAGTAACGACACAATTTAGAGGACCTAGAGACGCAGGCTCACGTCTAAGCGATAAAAATGGTATGAAGCTGAGAATTACGAATCTAGTTGACCGCAACCGAACAGTCGCCTTCGGAAGCATTCATTTTTAGAGATGCGCGCTCAAACGTATTAAATTTATATATTCCGTACATTTCCGTGAGATTACAAGTGATTATTACGTAATGAATTGAATACTATTGAAGTAGCCAGAATACCACCACCCCATTTCCTCCCGTGGGTGTCGTGAAAGTCGACTAAGGGATTAGCCGGAGGATGGGCAGCAGCATTTGAGTATATTAACAACTCAACTGTGATCGCCAACCCGTCTGCCAAGCGTGGCGATTATGGAAAATCCCCCCAATGAGCCCACAACACACTCATGTAGATCGTTGTGGTATTCTTCGGGGGAGGCCTGTGTCCAGCAGTGGACTTCATTCGGCCGAAATGATGAAGTAGCCAAAACAACCTTTTTTATTTATTTGTCTCATTTAGGTGGGTAAACACCGACATACGAATACCCATGCATTGTCGGTCCAGCTTACTCACATACTTTATTTTTATTTTACGTTTTGGTACAAGCCCGCCACACATTCCCAACCACTGCATCTCCTGCAAGCCAGGATCTACAATGGCGACCACCGAAAAGAACACCGACCAACGAAGGTCGGTGTGTCCCAGAGAAATTAATAACTGTCTTGGAACCCGCACCGAAATTAATCAGAAAAGAAAAAGGAGGAGTAGGAAAGAATATACGTTCCACTTCCCTCCGTAGCAAGCAGGAGACAGAGAAAAACGATAGGTTAGGCACAATAAATGGGGGTTAACAACAGGGTTAAAAAGCCCAGTTGCCAAGCACCACGGGTACAATTTTTTATTTATTTATATACGGGTCCTATGTTGTGAGCTATTGTGACTGATTCCAATAGTAGCTATGGCAAAAATGCTTGAAGGCACGGAAATTCGTCTGTATAGTAAATTTACCAAGTACAAGAATATAGAACTAAGTAATAGGGAAGACAGACAGACAGACAGAGTCCCTTTGTATTGTGACTTTTTTTTTTGTTCCAAAAAACGTTGCCCCACACTAGGATTTCTCCTGTGTCGTGGGTACGTTTACAGACATGAATTCCACACATACAATACACCCAGACCCGGAACCACTACCTGCAGATCATACAAATATTTGTTCTGTGCGGGAATCGAACCCACGAGCCGGAGCGCAGCAGCCGACTGTATTAGCCACTGCACCAACCGTGCCGTCAATACAATGACAATGACATACAACGTTTTTAGGCATAGTGGGCTTTTAGCTGAGCGTCTCCGTGCTCCAGAGGGCACCTAAAATCCTCGGTCCTGGTTGTCATTAGACGGCAGTCGTTAAGCCAAATCGGAGGCCTTTGGGTGGCTTGAACAACTGACACAAGGTTGGCCACTGACTACACGAACGAAGAATGTTTTTATTTAATTTTTCTATAAAAACTGGAATTACCTATAGTCCATATAAATATTAGTACCGCGCGGGGATCGAACCTGCGACACGTAGCGCAAAAAGCCAAGCGAACTAGCTGCTGCGCTCACTGGTCAAAATGTCAGCGAGGTCGAGCATCATGTTGCCTCTTCTGTTATTGTATGAAATCTTAACACATCAAAACTAAAATATCGTAAATTAAATTGAATTAAAGTATATCATATCGACGCTTGAGTGTCAATAGTTCCAAATGAATGAATGTCAAAATACAGTTCAGAATATGCTTTAAAGATTAAATTAAATTAAAAACCACATAAAAAGAACTGGCACTATTGTCAAAATTATGACTAAATAATTGTAAAATTTTGTCTCTAGGTCAGGACAGATATTTCATCATCACCGTTATCAGTCAAAGGACGTCCACTGCCGAGCAAATGCCACCCTATTAGAATTCCACAATCGTGTCATAATTTTGGGACGAATTCGCCAGTACCCACCACGCTCAGCAAGTGGGTTGGTGAGCGCAGTATGGCTACTGTTTCACAGAAGAGACCCTACTCTGGTTTATAGTCCCTTAGTCGCCTTTTACGCCATCCACGGGAAGAGATAGAGTGGTGCTATATTCTTAATCCGGAAACCGGGTTATTGTCTGGAGTAAATAACAATTACTTTCGTCTCCAGTAAAACCAGTTTTTCTCACTTCACTTCAACGTCAATGTAAGTTTTTACGTTTTAAATATTTAATGAAAAATCTCGTTAATTAACTACATTGAAAACGGTAAAACATTATACGACAACGGTCGCATATTTATTTATTTATTTTCATTTGGAAGACTAACAGCATTTAACAATAAGTTTAATAATACATTTATAATGTGACACGAAGCCAATAATAGGTCTTCACGAATAAGAACTTGAGTACAAATCTTAATAAAGTGCAAACAGCGCAGTCAAATTAAAATATACATTTTATTAAGAACTATTAGGCCAAAACTTATATGTATCAAAAAAATCTAAACTAAGTACCCGTCTTACTGGTTCCAGATATGAAAGTATATACGGCACCAACAACAAAAAAACTATTTTTAATTTTTTGTCTGTCTGTCTGTCGGTCTGTTTGTTCCCGCTAATCTCCGAAACGGCTGGACCGATTTCTACGGGACTTTCATTGGCAGATAGCTGATGTTATAAGAAATAGCTTAGGCTACTTTTATTTTAGAAAAATAATTAGGGTTCCGCGCAAAAATATTAAAACCCATGAAATACAATATATATACTCTATGTCAATTGTCTATGCCGAAGTACTCTAAATTATTTATTAAAATAATTGGCGGGTGAAACTGCGGGTCGCAGCTAGTGTTTAATATATCTAAGTCAAATCTTCTACATTCTTTATTTAAAGTTCTACTCGCTCGCGCTCGCGCGATATACGAGCGCGCTTCTCTAATCAGGCACCCCTAATACCCCTACCGATATTAACCTAACATACTCTAAACAATCGAGTGTCGATGGCAAGTTATGAAAACAGCCTCCACGTTAATTACTTAAGCGTAACCCTACAATGTTTGCACGGGGCCGGGAAGACCCGGCGATTAATAAATTTGAGTCTGTTTGACTTGTGCAGGGTCAACGGATTATGTTTGTGGATTATGGTTTGTGAGCAGTAATTAAACGGTTTCGGTATGAGAGGGTACGATGTACCCAGAGGTGAGCGGAAGTCTGAGGAAAATCAATTAGGTACGAAGGAGTGGTAGAGTTGTATGCAAAGGGCTCAGTCCAGGGGGCCTAAAAAGGCCGCTTTAGCAGAATCATAATATGAATCAGATTAAATATCACCAAATGGCCCAGAAGGCCTAAAAGACCGTATTAGGTTTTATTTATAAGGCATAATAATGATCTCAATACGATGCACATTATAAATCACAAAATGGTCACTTAATCATAACTAACCAATAACGTGACCATTTTGTGATTTCTAATGTAATTCATATTATGATTCACCTAAAGCGGCCTTTTTAGGCCCCCTGCAGTCTACCTATTTTACCCGCCATAGGAACTGTATGTAGGTAAACATTGTTCCGCGCGAGAGGTAGGAACAGCCAGTCACATTATTGGAACACGAGGCATTCAACTCGCAGTTGCAAGTTTGGCGACGTATCAGTAATCAGTAAGTTGCTACGGTTGCTATCTACCATCAGGTAGGCCGACTTTCGATCGCCGCATATCTATACAAATAAATAAAACTGAATTGTTTGTTTGTAATGTCAAAATAACAGCTTTTTAAAAAATAACTGTATATGAAAGTATATACGGTACCTTTTTTTTTTCTTTTTTTTATTGATGTTCACTGGAAATTCTACATGGAACTTCCTTCACCCCGGGGAAGGGCGAAGGGGTATGCCGGACTCCTACCGTCTAAAACCACTGGAGCGGTCATCTTTGGCACCGAAGGGAGGCTCCAGGTCCTCGTAAGGTCACACTAGAGCATATACGGTACCTAGAACAAAAAGAAACATTTTTTATTTTTTTATCTGTTTATCGGTCTGTTTGTTCCCACTAATCTCCGAAACGGCTGGACCGATTTCTACCGACTTTTAATGGCAGATAGAATGGCAGGCAGAAGGAATAATTTAGGCTACTTTTATTTTAGAAAAATCATTAGATTACCGCTCGATGCCGAAGTATTCTAAATTACTTATAAATAATCCAAATTCTTTTAAATTAAATGGCGGGTGAAACCGCGGTTCCCTGCTAGTATCATATAAAATGTTGCACTATATAAACGGGCTCATACCAAGAATTGATGCGTTTATTATTTATACGTAGCCGCTGTCCCAAGCTGCCTGACACTGGGTTTATCGCCTTCCAGATGTAGGTTGTTGAACTGGCTTAGAGACAACTCACACAAAATTTGCTGATTTGAATCTATTGAAGGGGTCTTCTGCACCAACGCCTAGAAGTGGTGTCCGGATTAGAATGTAGCACCACTCTATCTCCTCTCTCCAGATTGTGAAGTATGTGGCAAGTTAGATGATGTCCAACACTTATTAATGGAATGTGAAAAGAACTAGAGAGAGAGAGAGAGAAATGGTGATGCAAAAATTAAACGTTAACAAATACGATGTCGGGGCTTTTATAGCCATATTGACTGATCCTAAGTCTGAAGCGGCCAAATTGGTATATGAGATGGTCGCTGTAACACTATCTCCCTCTTCGTCACAATAACTTTAAAAATCCGGGTAATTGGTGTTACTAGTGATAGTTTAGGCTATGATGAGGCTAACCTTTGTAAGGTAAAAGCCTCTAAATTACCCCTGCCGTGGATGTCAACGAAAAGCGACTAAGGGACTCAAAATCAGAAGGATGGGCAGTAGCATCTGTGGCACAGTAGCCATTGGGCGCTCACCAACCCACCTGCGAAGCGTAGTGAGTGCTGGCAAATTCCCCCCAAAATGACGACGCAATAGTAGTAATCGTTGGCGGAGGCCTTTGTTCAGCAGTGGACGTATAAATGGCTGATACATGATGTAAGACAGGCGCAGATTCTGTAAGCCACCAACTAAAACCATTACTTCTCCTCAAAAAATATGCATGCCAACACAAATGCAGCGCCACCTACCAGGTCCAGTGGTAAATCTATCAGGCCATGTCGTCTTATGGAATCCAATCCAATTTAAGAAATAGTACGATGTGAATAAAAATGAGGAATTTGTTTGATGTTTTAAGATTCATTTATTTATTTATTTATTCAGGTCTTCCCACAGCTCGTGCATACAATATAATATTTAAATAATATATATATGGTAACAGGCCTACACACTAGCCAATTACGGGATAACCAACATTTGCCATAATGAGAACATAGATAATAATATAACTAAAACTAACAGAAGGGTGAGGCAGCTTAAGCTTGAGATTAAAATTATTGAGTAGGTGTTACATTTTTAACAATTCTAGACTAAAGGCTCAAGAAAGTATAAAATCAAGTTAGTTTTCTATAGTATTTTCATGGAATTAAGATAAATATAAATAAAAATAAATTGAATAAATTGAATAAATATAATTTTGAGTTTAAGCTTTTGCGCAGCGAGTATTATGGTACATATTTTGAGCCTGCCTCGTGAACCTCCATGAAATTGATTCTAAATTATGATTGAACTGAGTAGACAGAGCGATGAATTATATTGCTAACTAGCTGGGACCCGCGGTATCACCCGCGTTTGATTTAAAAGAAATTTAGAGTACTTCGACATAGACACTTGACATAGAATATATATGTTGGATTTCAAGGGTTTTATTGTTTTTGCGCGGTACCCTAATTATTTTTCTAAAAAAAAGTAGCCTCAGTTATTCCTTATAACGTCAGCTATCTGCCAGTGAAAGTCCCGTCGAAATCGGTCCAGCCGTTTCGGAGATTACCCGGAACAAACAGACAGACAGACAAAAAATTTAAAAAATCCTTTTATGTTATATGTACCGTGTATACCTTCATATGCATTTAGTAAAAAGCTGTTATTTTGACATTACAAACAGACACTTCAATTTTATTTATTTGTATAGATACTGAATGCCTTTAATCCCCGGTACAGTGAACGATTGAGAGGGAAAATTGCCACTATCACCACACTGACGGATCTGTGATTGCGGAATATTATTATTAGCGCATAGGAAGACCTCTGCCCTTCCTTTTGTCATGATTTGTCTTTACAACACCCATAGGAAAATAGGGGACTTTTATTTGCAGAGAGTCACATGGCATTAAGAGTTTTGATGTAGAACTAATCGCCGAAATAGGTTTAGTCAGCATTGTATGTGTGTTCATGTAGTTACCAGTAGTTTTGAATATTAACTTTATATTATATTTATCATCATATCATCATATCGGCCATTTATACGTCCACTGCTGAACAAAGGCCTCCCCCATAGATTTTCACAACTGTGTCATCATTTTGGGGGGTATTTGCCAATACTCACCACGCTTGGCAGGCGGGTCGGTGAGCGCAGTATGGCTACCGTTTCACAGAAGGGACGCTGCTGCCCATCCCTCTGGTTTAGATTCCCTTAGTCGCCTTTTACGACATCCACGGGAGGAGATGGAGTGGTGCTTTATTCTTAATCCGGACACCACACGGAAAGAAATTATATTTATATTATATGAATATTCTACTGCAGAGTCAACGCCTTCTCGTGATTAATTAAAAATCGTTTAATTCCGAGTTAAAATCCAAACAAATCTTGTTCATTACAGGATACTATATAAAACCTAATCTAGATTTTTTTTTAAAGTGAAAACTTCTTTTAGCGCGGTACGCAAATTTTTAGATGAGATAAAATCTCTGGACTCGCGACACCGTAACGAGACGCTAGACGTTTAGCTTGGCGTTTCGCCGTCGGGATCGCATTAACCCTAGTACCCATCTAAAATGTCTAACGCGCCAAAACATGTTTTCACTTCTGTCGGCACTCCCGGAGTGCAATCCGTTTTTTTTTTTAAAACGTTGCCCCACACTAGGATTTCTCCTGTGTCGTGGGTGCGTTTACAAACTTCTTTCTTCTTTCTTTCTTTCTTTCTATCAGCCACTGCACCAACCGTGCCGTCAATTAATTGAGTACAATATTTTATTTTGACCGTGTAGTGCTGGCTAAGAATAGCACCACCCCATTACTTGTCGTGGATGTCTTAAAAGGCGACTAAGGGATTAGACGGAGATGGACAGCAGCGTCCTTCGAGCACCTACATCTACAATTCATCAATCAACTGCTTTCGTCAACCCGCTTATCAAGGGTAGCAATTATGGCAAAACCCCAATGAATCATAAAGAAATAGAGAATTTTAATCTAAAATGTAATTTATTTATTTATTTATTTTGTTTTGCAGAAAGCTTACAGACTAATTACAAATGATAAATTACATGTAAAGGTAAAGACATTTGCTAATTACAAGCTTCCACATATACATACACAGCTAGTGATTTGCATCGAACTAACACTACAGCATGATATTATATAAACATAAAAAATAAAAAAATACAAAGATCTGATGTAAATTGTTTAAAGTCATGCATCAATCACAAAAAACAAAGTTAAGTTAAAAGTACAGCAGCTACTTATTACGGTCACCAAAGTATTCCTTATTTAAGATGTTTCTAATTTTAGGGGCGCTAGTGCAGAATAAATCTATTTCTAAGTGTGATGGTAAACTGTTAAAAGCTATTACACTGCGTATGCAAAAAGCGTTACGTCTATAATTTGTCGCTACAAATGGTGCATGTAATACTGGTCGCCTTCTAAGATTATTTTGGTTCGTGCGAAGAAATATCTTGCCAAGTAGTTCAGGACTGTCAATCAAACCGTTTGCGACGTTCACCAAGAAACAGATGTCATTAATATTACGTCTTACATCCAACGGTAAAAAATGATATCGCTTACAACGATGTGCATAGTCCGCTGAAGATTGAGTTGCCTTAAAGTCCAAGTACCTCAAAAATTTCTTCTGAATGGACTCAATACGAGATTTGTAGACATCGTATTGAGGGTTCCAAACTTGGGAAGCGTACTCAAGGTGGCTGCGCACAAATGAACAATAGAGAACTTTTATCGGTTTCAGAGAACGAAAGTTAGAACATGATCTAATAATAAATCCCAAGGCTTTGGACGCTTTATTAACCATGGATTCTATATGGTTGTTAAAAAGTAGTTTGTTGTCATGTATCACGCCAAGATCTCTAATGCTGCTTACTTTACTTATGTCTTGACCATCAAGTCTATACCCAGTGCCAATTAATGATTTTTGACGCGTATATGTTACATGAAAACACTTGGATACGTTTAATTGCAATTTGTTAATTTTACAGTATAATACAAATCTGTCAAGGTCAGACTGAAGCTGCTCAGTATCGGATGACGTACGGACAAACTTAAGAACCTTCATGTCGTCTGCGTACAGTAAGATGTGTGAATTTACAAAGCAATTTTTTACGTCGGCAATAAATATTGTAAATAGTAAAGGTCCCAAGATTGAGCCCTGAGGTACTCCTGATGGGACAATTTTCCACCCAGACGTGTAACCACGCAAAACTACAGCTTGTGTTCGATTATCTATGTAGGAGGAGAACCATCGGAATAGATCGCCGTGTATTCCTGCTGATAAAAGCTTCTGCATAAGCACACAGTGATCCATACGATCAAAACATTTACTATAGTCGGTATATATCACATCGACTTGGTATCGTCCTTCCATCCCAACTGTTACAATTTCACTAGATAATACCAGATTGGAGGTTGTTGACCGCTTCCTGAGAAAACCGTGCTGTTCATTACCGAAATGACATTTCAGTGCTGAGTATACTTCAGTATAAACTACTCGCTCAAGAACCTTGGAGAATAAGCATAATTTAGATATAGGTCGGTAGTTTTCGATATTCGATTTATCCCCTTTTTTAAAGACCGGTGTAATAAAGGCTGATTTCCATATTGTGGGTACAATACCCTCTCTTAAAGATCTCTCAAACAGTATGCAGACTGGTGCGACTAAACCCTTTGCACAATTAATTATAAACGCAGGAGGTATTAGGTCTGGTCCACCAGATTTAGAGGGGTCCAGACCTTTTAACAGCGTCAGTACACTGTCTGGACACACGCTAACCATACTAAGGTTCACTGAGCTAGCGGAATAGGTCTCAGTATTTGTATCCAGATCATTCGAATTAGAATCAGGTTTCTGAAAAGCAGATTCAAAATAAGAGGCAAATAGCTCAGTGATTCCCTCCCCTGTATCTGCCAATGTGTCCAGATAATGCATTACGTTAGGCAAGGTATTACAACTTTTTTTACTTTTAATATACGACCAGAAAAATTTAGGATTTTTGGCGATAGAAGATTCTACTTTTTCCATATATTCGGAAAAACTTTCACCCTCCAAATGTTTAGCTCGGTTTCGTAACATAGAAAAGGAGAGATAATCGGATAAATTTCCATAATTTTTGTACTTTTTATGATACTTATGTTTTTCTTTCAATATTTTTATTAAAGCACTGCTGTACCAGGGAGGATGTATCGACTTTTTAACTGGTTTAACGGGAATGTATAAATCTCTAAGCTCGTATAACTTATTATAGAAAAGGCTAAGGGCTTGATTTAAGGGCCCTACTGACAACAACACATTCCAATCTACAAGATTTAGTGCAGCTATTATTTCAGTATAATCTCCACGGTGAAATAAATATTTTACGGCACGTTTTTCAACGCATTTGTGGATTTCGACAAAATCAGCGTTTATTAATAATGGTTTGTGGTGCACATCAATAGGCACTAAAGGGTCAGTACATTCGCTTACTTTAATTGTGCCATTGGAGAAAACTAGGTCCAACAACCGTCCGTTGACATTACGCACACCATTTAACTGTGATAAGTTACACGTATTTATAGTGTCAAAGAAATCTAAAATGTACTGGGAAGAAATATTTGTAGGGTATAATTCAGAGCTATGGTTAGATATGTGCCATTCTACATCGCCGCCGAAATTAAAGTCTCCTGTTATGATAAATGTATCTAAAGGGTGGGTGGTTACTAAGTCATTAAGTTTATGATAGAAGTTTTGTAACTGACCTGTATACGAGTTACCAACATTTTGTTTGCAT
The DNA here is from genome assembly GCA_947459985.1 of Diloba caeruleocephala. Classification (NCBI taxonomy): domain Eukaryota; kingdom Metazoa; phylum Arthropoda; class Insecta; order Lepidoptera; family Noctuidae; genus Diloba; species Diloba caeruleocephala. The sequence continues at coordinate 28,293,465 of OX381612.1, read as the reverse complement.
AAGTAAAGGCTGCAGATATGTATGTTATAAGTAACTGCGGGTCTAGACCTCTTCAAAATGATGCTTACCCATATATCCTCAGCGGAGGTACGCCAATCATTCCTCTCCAAAACGGTCATATCATTCCTCACCGCAATCAACACTCCACCACCACGGGACTGTTCTGTTCGACAGTAATCCCGATCCCGCCTCCACACAAGATATCGTCCATCGAACAATTCACTATTGCTAATACTATCCACTAACCAAGTCTCCGTGAATATAACAACATCATGTGAATTCATGCAAACATTTCGGTATAAGTTATTGGTTTTTGTGCGCAGTCCACGTACGTTCTGATAGTAAATATTAATCATTTTTAAGCTTTACAATGTCAATTTTTATAATTAGATTTAAATGGGACACTAACCGGGACTCTCTGTGGCTACACTATAAAATGCAGTCTCGGGTTGTCCCCGGAGGTGTAAAACTATTGTACGAGATTGAAACTACTGTTATAAGGTCTATTGCAACGGGTGCTAAACGTATAGATTTTCAAAACTGTGTCATCATTTTGGGGGGTAGTTGCCAATACTCACCACGCTTGGCAGGCGGGGTTACCGTTTCACAGAAGGGACGCTGCTGCCCATCCCTCTGGCTTAGATTCCCTTAGTCGCCTTTTACGACATCCACGGGAGGAGATGGAGTGGTGCTATATTCTTAATCCGGACACCACGCGGAATAATGTATTTAATACTTCTAAAACTTCTTACTTCTTCCTTTGATCTGGCGTGTTGGACTCGGGCGCCGCGGCGGTTGTTACCCCGGTTCCGCGTCCTTCTCCTCCGAGCGGGATCGGCCCTCTGCCAAGCGAGGTGAGTACCTACTGGCAAATGCCCCACAAAGAGACGACACAATTGTGGAAATCCATGGGGAAGGCCTTTGTCCAGTAGTGGACGTCCTGTAGCTGATATGATTTTAAGTTCATGCTTAACTAACAATTAATAACACGAAAAAATCTATAAGTTTATTTTTGACGGCACGGTTGGTGAAGTGGCTGATACAGTCGACTGCAGCGCTCCGGGTCGTGGGGAATCGACCCGCACGCAACAAATATTTGTATGATCTGCAGATAGTTCCGGGTCCGGGTGTATTGTATGTGAAATTCATGACTGTAAACGCACCCACGACAAACGAGAAATCCTAGTTTGAAAAAAAAAAGTTCTACGTGTATTATTTGCATAAACATCCACGAAATAATATTATTAGTTTTTTAACCAGGTGCCTGGCTGTCCCCGGGCTTTTACGAATACCGTATAAAAACCAGTCGGTACGAACAATAAAAAAAACATATTCCCTTTTCATTTTAGTCCTACAACAACATTAGCATTTCAATTTCGAGTCAACTGTACCCCTATATTATTTCAAGAGAGATTCGACCATCGTCGGCGTCGCTAGGGTTGAACACCTGGCCTGCCATTGTTCGGTAACGAGTATTGAGTTACACAGCGGAGATGCGATCGATAGCAGCCCTAGCCGACACATTAATATGTTATTAAGCTTTTGTTCAGGTTAAATTAAAGCTAGAGTGTGTGTAGTCTGTGGGTAATATGAAGCTGACGGGCACGCTTTGGATACATGTTTTAGAGAAGTGGTTTGAGATCGTAAAGGGGTAGACGTTTATGGATTTGCCTGGATCTATAATTAGATACCTTTATGTTTTTGTAAATAAGAATAATTTCATCTGTCTGACATCTAAATGGGTGCGATTACAACACTACCCATACACGTATAGTCCGTTTATAAAATATGAATACCAAGTACACAGAGTAAATAAAAAACTAAAATTAATTTTAGACGAAGTAGTGGTTGGAGTATGCCGTGTGGTGCCGGCTCAGAATGCCACCACCCTATTTCATCCCGTGGGTGTCGTAAAAGTCGACTAAGGGATTAACCGGAGGATGGGCAGCTGCGTCCTTCGAGTACATTAACAACTCAACTGCGATCGCCAACCCGTCTGCCAAGCGTGGCGATTATGGCAAGACCCCCAGTCACACAGAGCCCCCCTGAGACCCCCAGAGCACACAACACACCCATATCGGTCGTTGTGGTGTTCTTTGGGGGATTGGGGGAAGCCTGTGTCGAGCAGTGGACTTCATTTGGCCGAAATGATAGTGGTTGGAGTATTCGATATTGTATTAATAATAGCTTAAAATTTCAAATAATACTTAGCTTTTGTGATTTCACCGCTACTGCTTCTAATAAGTATTAACTTTAAAATTTCGCTATGTGTTCATCTTTTTGAAAGTGACTGTACAACCTCCAACACTACGCATATCGTGGGTTGGGTCTACGAGTATAACTTGTAATTCTATGACGTCATTTGTCAGATCTATGATCATTGATCACCATACTGCCAGTAGACTCTACTTCTACTTCTAAACGGCCAATGGCTCATGGGCCTCATAATGAATGCCCCAAAAGTAATGTGTAACAAAAACCGTTACCATAGCCATAATCATTATTCATTATTTATTGAAGCCTAGAAACAATCTTTTTTTTTATTGCTGCCCATTGGAAATTCTTCATGAACTTCCTTCGCCCCGGGGAAGGGCGAATGGGTATGCCGGACTCTTACCGGCTAAAACCACTGAAGCGGTCATCTTCGGCACCTAAGGGAGGCTCCAGGTCCTCGTATGATCACACGCCTATAGGCACATCACGGAAAGGGTGACTGTAAAGCGGTCACACTCCCCCCCGGGAGATTGTAAAGGATCCCCCAAAGCGTCCCATGGCAGCACGTAACCACATGCGTGCTACCGTCTTCTGTTGGGTCGCTTGGTATGAGCACGCAAATTCCCCAATCTACGCACCCGCGAACCCAGAGGTCCCCCGCCTTGTAGCAATGGCAGGGGGTAGAAACTTAAACCTAGAAGGATAATTGGATGCGTAAACATTAAGACGGTGACGGATATGACACCATAACTGCGTGGCTCATTAGTGCTGTCATTTTCTTAATAGCGAAAATAAAAGTGACGATGTGTGACGACAGTGAATTACTATAAAAACACGCGGCTTACGCACACATGGCTAGTGATTAGGTTACGTATTTGTAACAGCGGTCCGCAAGAGATCATCCTTGTAGGTGTTATTATCTGAGCCTATCACGGTCGGGCATAAGAGACCCTGCCTGACTGATAGTCACTTCGCTTAGCAAGGGAATTGGTAACCGTGTCATAATTAATATACATGACAAAGGACTTCCTGGCCCTCGTCTGGGTAGAACTTCAGTCGCTTTTAACATCACGCACGGGGTGACCGAATCGCCCACCAAGTCTTTGATTGAATTCTATCGGCATTTGTGTAATATCGTGATACACTCGTGTAATGACTTTCAAAACCGATATTACATAATTATATTTCGTGTACCATTAAGTACCCACCGTCTGAGTCCCTTATTGGCGTCAATTGCCCTGCCAGTTGATGCGGGCGACCACGAGATCGGACGATAAGGTGATGAGAGCTTTTAATTGCTTTGCCAATTATTATTTTATGTTTTCATATTGCCGGGCCTTTTGTGGGTTTGACCGGAGGGATGGAGGGCAGAATGATTGTTGGGTCATGGATTGCAGTGACCTGAAAGTAAAATTGGAATGCAAAGAAGCTTGAGAAGAGAAGCAAGAAGAAGCGTTTCAAATAACACGCAATATCTAAGACGTGTATGGACCTAATACTACCAATGAACAAGAAGTGGTTTAATAGCTTTAGTTCTGGAAATTTTGGTCTCACATATGAACTTCGTGGACGCCTGGATTGAATTGGTCTCTCCAATTGAAGGTGATATTGGAAGTGGTGAAGTTGAAGTTCTCTTTGCCTTTGATCCTTCCTGCCAATGTCCGCCCACATACTGCACAAGTGTTGAACCTGGAGACTCTTCCTTATCCACAATATTGCTCACATCTTCATTCAATAGACTTTCACTTTTTCTTAGTGTATATCTTTTTCACAAAAAAACTTCAATTCTGAAGAGGCAGCTTAGAGAACAGAGATATACGAGAGAGAGCAAGAGAGAGCGAGAGAGAGGGAGAGAGCAGAACAGGAACGCCTTTGAAGAGTTCGTCGAGCAGTAGTTTTTACAACATAAAACCTGCCCTCAAAATGATAAAAGTGTGTGAATAGTTTGTTACATAATATTTCGATCAATTAAACATTTAAAACGCAATGATGACATAGCGGTCGAAAGCTTGCCTTCCATACAGGAAGGTCTGAGTTCGATCCCGGTCATAACCTCAGATTTTTTGGATTCATGTGCGGATCAGAATTTGATTATCTCTTGCGTTAACGGTGAAGGAAATCATCGTGAGGAAACCAATGTTCTCAGTGGTATGTGTAGTCTACCAACCGGCGCTAGGCCAGCGTATGGCCTGACCTTTCTTGTCATGAAAAAGGCTGGTGCCCAGCAGTGGGACACTAATTGGCTGATTATAAACATTTTAAACCCAAACAAAACAGTAATTTCATAGGTAAAGACCTTGCTGTAACGTACCGAGAGCTTGTTATGTTTATATACTGAAAGGGTAAATATATACCTATGTATAAAATATTAATCAATTGTCAAAATATTTAAGTCTATGTATAACAGTATTAAGTATGTTCCTACAGATGATGACAGTCAATTGAGCGGCATTTAAGGTGATCGCCCGCCAGGTGGCCGCTGACTCAACCAGCAATTTAGTTAATAGGATTCACGTGAGCACGGCGAATGGCATGGAGTGGACTGAATACTTAACTGTTACATATTTATAATTTACCATTCTTACATTTCATATGATTGTTGTCTTCTCCGAGTTAGGGTTTATCTGCTTAAATGAAAATGCATGTTTGTATGTTTTTCCTCTCATCATCACCATCATACGCCATTTATACGTCCACTGCTGAACAAAGGCCTCCCCCATATGGCCTTCCACAATTGTGTCGTCATTTTGGGGGGTAAATGCCAATACTCACCACGTTCGGCAGGCGGGTTACTAAGCGCCGTATGGCTACAGTTTCACAAAAGGGACACTGCTGCCCATCCCTCTGATTTAGAGTCCCTTAGTAGACTTTTACGACATCTATGGGAGGAGATGGAGTGTTGCTATATTCTTAATCCGGACACCACACGGAATCTAATATATTGTCTTTTATGCGTTACTATACCATTGATCCGATTATTATGAAATGTTGTACAATTTTGTTTGCAATTAGGTGCAGGTTTCTATGAAGAAGAAAAAAGCTAGTTGGAAATACAGGTAAACTTCATGCTCAGTTACTCCTAAATACGAAATAATTCAGTGAACTAAACAATGAAATGTATATGTTAAAAAAGTAAAAGAACGCAATTATATAGTTGAGCCACGCTTAATGTATCAGGAAATATTTAATTGACGTTGTAGTTTGATTATTCTGGGATCGAACCAATCAAAAAACATTTTACTGGGGCCTCACAAAGGCTATTTTCAATAGCTGGCAATTTCCAATGGCTTCTCACGAATAAATTTACGAAATGCTAGGTTTTCTAAAAGATTACCTTTTTTTATTGGTCTCCAGTGGAAATTCTGCATGAACTTCTTTCGGCTTGGGGAAGGGCGAAGGGTTATGCCAGACTCCTACCGGCTAAAACCAGTGGTTTTAGGGTTCGAACCTTCGAACGTCCGAAGGAAAAAAACGGCGGTACCCTTAAAGGATCACTCGTGTGTCTGTCTGTCTGTCCGTCTTTCATCGTCAATTTGCTTCAAATCAATTTACTCCTAATGAACTGGATTTCTGCAACCTAAACACGTACGTGTAACGTAAATTAATGAATTTTGAATGTAGGGGTCACTTTAGGCGGCAATATACAAAATTTAAGAATGACGTTTTGAGAAATGTACCGTGTAACATGTGTAATGGAAGGGCTTGTTGTAAGGGTCTCAAATGTATTTATTTTATAATTTTAAAATGTATAGTATTAAAATAGACCACCCCCCCCCCTTATCTCCAAAACTCATCATCATCATCATTTCGGCCGAATGAAGTCCACTGCTGGACACAGGGCTCCCCCAAAGATGTCCACAACGACCAATATGGATGCGTTGTGGGCTCATTGGGGGGTTTTGCCATAATGGCCACGCTTGGCAGACGGGTTGGCGATCGCAGCCGAGTTGCCAATGTATTCGAAGGACGCTGCTGCCCATCCTCCGGCTAATCCCTTAGTCGACTTTTACGACACCCATGGGAGGAGATGGGGTGGTGGCATTCTGAGCCGGCAAAACTACTGAACCTAAAATTCAGAAAAAATATAAGAAGTCTATGGTCTTCAAATAACATGGTAAAGCTTACAATATTGTCATCCGGATCAGTCTGGATCAGTCTCCTTGAAAATTCGGAAGATGTCCTGCAGGTCCCTCTTGCCGCTTCCATCTCTCGTTCTTGTGCCAAAGCGGGTGCTGGTCTTGGCGGTCTCACTAAGTACCTTCTTAGCGTCCAGTATATCCTGCTCCTTATAGCTAGACATGCAGAGTTGCTCCAGAAAGAGCTCATCCATCACGTCAAGCTTATTTTGTAGGAAGGCGAGAAACTCATGAACCACAATGGTATCACGGACCTTAGACTGCGCCATCATGGTTATTTATTCGCGTGTTGCACTAATCGGAAACTAGGTCAACACAACGATCGCGCGGACACGTCCGTTCATGTTGACGATTCTGAATCAGCTGTGAAGTTTGCTTACTCATTAAATTCCGTAAATATGTACAGCTAACTGTGAGGGAGCAAATGCCATACTTCGTTATTGTAGGCATCGCAATAATGACATATCATTGAAGATTTCATTTATAATCATTTGGAAAGTATCTCTTTGACTCTATTATAAGCTAATAGAGCCAAAGAGACTTCTAATGAAAAACAAAAACATTGTCATTGGCTTGTAACACCAATCACGTGAACGGTGGCAGTTGTATACGTCAGCAGTGTGTGCATTTTTTATTAAAACAACAGCATTTTTTCTTAAGTTAAGAAAATTTGCGTCACATTCTGACACAAAACCAGTGGCAATTCAAATAAACAAACAAAAAGTCGTCTCTGCCGCCTGCCCTGTTCCGCTGACCCACATGTAGACCAATTGAGTCAGTTTAGGTGCTGTCAGGTATGAGTGTAGGGTGCCATTGAACACGAGTACGTGTAATTTAAAGGTTATTGTCTCAAGTACCTTGAACCGGTATTAACACATTGTTTCTGGTTTGAATAGAACCGTTGTTTCTTTGACAGTTGTAGCTCAGCCATTAAAATCTAAGATAAGCGTGTTATAGTTAAGATTAGAACCTTATTTCCGGTATCTTAGATCTTGCTATCATGCCACTACTTCCGACCAACAGAATATTACGATTGAGTTCTATGCAAAAACTGCACCAAACTATCAGAAACATGTGTTCCAGGAAATATGTCCCAGAAAATGTGCACCGAGCCTTCATTATCAATATTTGACATAATATGTTAGATGATGGCAGCCTATCCGTAATGGTTAAATATATATACTACCTACGTACATAAATAGAGCCTATTAAGCTGAACAAATTTCCAGATATAAAGACCTGTCATCCTAATGCGAGCATCACGTGTGATAAAAAGAGAAAACACTAACCGTTCGAGCATGTTATGAAGCGTTGCGCGCCTACAGTTATATTTACCTGAAACCATCTGGTTAACACATGACGTCAACAATTTTAACAGAAAGTTGATTTTTACACTAGTTCGAAACGGTGTCATTCGATTATTTTGCTGTAACCAATGCTCTATAGACATCTCTTTCTTTCATATAACGTTGCGCAAGTGCTCATAAGAGGTGGTAATAGATTTTTTGTTTGTGCTTAATACTATCCGTCTATAGATACTTGGTCTTAGGTAATGGTTTGTACCTAAGTAGTTCTGTAGTGAATAAGTTTAATACCTGAACTTTGGTAAATCTGTTTTGGGCCAATCAACCGTTTTGCGAAATCATAGAAACAAGAAAGAAAGAAATTAATTTACTTTAGTCCTCGTACCTTAAGAGTACCATTAAAGTTACAAGCTACAAAATCATATACTTAAAAAATATTAGAAAATTTAATAAAATAGAAGATTAACAAAAGAAAACAAAAAATTAAAAAATTTCAACTAAATAAAGATATTTCCAATTGGCATTTGGAACCATAAACAATGGTACACCAACAACCCAATTTGTTTTCTACAGGTTGGCTATCTGCATGTTACCGACAACTCGAACGGTGCAGTGAGCGTATAAGAAAATTGAGTGTGTCGTAGTAAACTTTTTGGATCACGGGCATTGTACTTAAAGGTCCGTTTGACACTTAGGTAGGTTCAGAATAATACAAATTGTTAAATCTTGCTGATCTACTACATTTACTTCTACTTGAAACTAAAATAAAACAATCAGCCGTGCATCTATTCAGGAGTCAGACACTCATGTTACCTAATCTAGTTGATCTAATTGACATGGGTGGCTTCAGGTACAAGTAGGTGCCCCGGATTGATAGCAGTCAGATGACAGGACGCGGTATTTGGTTGGAGTAGTTAGCTATTATCTCAGTTCAGAAAATTGGTCAATTATTTCTCAAAAATTGTTGATTAATGTAGCGAGATTGCGGTTTACGTGTTTGATTTAAATTGGACTTCATTCGCTGTATTTGGTGATATTAAAAATAACATATATTTTCTTCCGACTCTTCTCCACAGGAATGAATATTTCGATATTTGTGACAATGCCTGGAAGAGCTAGAAAGTTATCTTTTTAATGAAACATTTTTTTATTAAATGTAAACATCAACTGGTTGTACATTTTGAAACCTTACCTATATTACGTTTTGAAGTTCTTCTTCGTCTTCTTGTGTCGATGGTTATTTTCAGTAAAACCATATTCACACACACCGACATATGAATAATTTGGACTGATCATCTCAATAAATAAATATAAATGAAGATACGAACCTATATTCCGTAAAACTGTAACCATTCAACAGATTCGCATAATTTTCAAAATATGTGATAGATAAATGTACATGCAAATCTTTTAGATTCGATTACTTTATTCACCGTGCGGTGTCCGGATTAAGAATAAAGCACAACTTCGTCTCCTGCCCTGGATGTTGTAAAAGGCGACTAGGGGGCTTTAGATCAGAGCATGGGCAGCAGAGTCTTTTGTGGAACAGTATTCAATGAGCGCTCACCAACCCGCCTGCCAAGCGTAGTCAGTACTGGCAAGTTCCTCCCAAAATGACGACACACCGTATGTAACTGGTCGTTGTGTAAATCTATGGGGGAAGGCCTGTGTTCAGCAGCGGACGTCCTTGATATGATGATGACGAAGACTTTATTATATATATCATCATCATTTGAGCCGAAATACGTCCACTGCTGGACAGAAGCCTCCCCCAAAGATTGACTCAACGACCAGTATGGGTTTGTGTTGTGTGCTCATTGGGGGGTTTTGCCATAATCGCCACGCTTGGTAGACGGGTTGGCGATCGCAGTTGAATTATAAATGTACTCGAAGGACGCTGCCGCCCATCCTCCGGCTAATCCATAGTCGCCTTTTACGACACCCACGTGATGAGATGAGTTGGTGATATTCTTAGCCGGCACCACACGGCAATATCCCCTATGTAGTAACAATGTCTAGCAGTCGACGTTTACAGGTTGATATGTGGTAAGTAGACGAGTACTTTTAACCATTAGCAACAATTAACACAACTGCAAAACCCATTCTTACATGTTCTACATACGTACCCAAACCAAAACTAAACTAGTTATCCCTTAAAATCCCTTTGTGGCATAAAATGTAGTGAGAAATTAAATAAAGCCGTACTTTGTAAAGGTGTCGCCCGCACGACTCGCGCAAAGTCCGGCTAATAGAGTGCCCGCATACAGAACCCTCTGAGATAGTTTTAAGCGTTTTTAGTACACATCAAAGGTAACAATTGAACCCTTATAACGTGCCGTATGGAGTTTGAGGTGTTTTATTTTATATGGTGTTGGGTTTCAGTAACTGTGAGGCCATTTAATGTCCCGCATTGATTAGTGTTTGACGTGTTTTAAAATCTTTAATACGTAGTGTTTTTCTTGCTACAGTATATTTAGTACATTCGAGAGAGATGTGGGGTCCGCTTCAGTCATAACTAAAATTACCTCTGTATTTTTTACTACATTTAAAATCAATCTATTTTGTTATGTACATTATTTTAAAAGAGTATGCATGGAGTTTATTGCCAGTTCTTCTCCATCATATCAGCCACTGTCCACTGCTGTACAAAGGTCTCCCCTGTAGATTTGCACAATTGTGTCATCATTTTGGGGTGAATTGCCAGTACTCGCCACGCTTGGCAGGTGGGTTATTCAACGCAGCATGGTTACTGCTGCCAATCCCACTGGTTTAAAGTCCCTTAGTCGCATTTTACGACATCCATAGGAGGAGATAGAGTGGTGCTATATTCTTAAACCGGACACCACAAGAATTATCGCTATGAATATCACTTTATCTATATAAGAATGAACGTATCTTTGTCCCTTATGCGTTTCGAGAGCATAGGAACGATTGAATTACAACTTTGTACAGTTTAAAAGATTCTGTTCACGGCACGGTTGGTGCAGTGGCTGATACAGTCGGCTGCTGCGCTCCGGGTCACGGGTTTGTTTCTCGCACGAAACAAATATTAGTATGATCTGCAGGTAGTTGTTCCGGGTCTGGGTGTATTGTGTGGGGAATTTGTGTCTGTAAACGCACCCACGACACAGGAGAAATCCTAGTGTTGGACAATGTTTATTAAAAAATGAATGAAATGTTATAAAAAGAATTGTTTCTGTATTTATTTTATTTTAAAAAAACGTTGTCCTAATCCAAATCCTAAAATTAATTATATCAGCTACTGCACCAACCAATTGACGGAGGTATTGTAACGCATTAACTAGTTTGCTATAAAAATTTACTGATGACTATGAGAAATTTAATATGTTCAGTACATCATGATTGCAAACACATTTGATAGAAGTGTTAAATGCTTGTTTCGTTTTACGTAAATTATTTTTTTATGAATACGAATTGTGAATCATCGGTGCCCGGCTCACTGCAGGATTATTCCTCTCGTTGTCGATATTTCATCACTTTGTATAAAGTAATTTGATTCATGGTTTATTATGCGTATGGCTAAGAAAAAGAATTTGTAGCTGTCAACAGTATTTTTAAAATTAGAATTGTGATGTTTTAAAAAAAAGTGTGTGTGTCAGCTCTGACGCACGACTGGAGTTTACTCCGTGAGTACAATTGTCTCAGCAATTAACAGGCACTCACTGCCTTACAAAATAAACAGCAAGGATTTTTGTATGTACGATATATTTATATCATGTATAAAAATGAATTATAACCTACCTGGTAACTGCATCCACGTGTTCGTCGGATTTTCTTCCACCGTCACTTAAACTAGATTTTTCCATATTTTACATATTTTTATACAATCACTCCATTGCGCATTAATAATATTTAATAATGACATTAAATGTCAATATTAATATGTATGAAATGAAATAATATAAAACTTTGACCTCAAACGCCATTTGACACATTCATGACTTTGACGTAGATGGTGCGCAAGGTAGGTGCGCAGAAAAACGTAACGCTCAACAAAATTTCACTCCTCATAAACTTTTCATACTGGGGGCCTTATATATAAATCGATTCTTAAGGGGTAGACTCCAAAAAAGTGTAAATATCATAAGCACGCTTTATCTATTATAATTTTCCGTGTTTCCGCTGGCACGCTTAGAATACCACCATCCCATCTCCTCCCGTGGGTGTCGTAAAAGTCAACTAAGGGATTAGCCGGCGGATGGGCAGCAGCGTCCTTCGAGTGCAAAACTCAACTGCGATCGCCAACCCATCTGTCAAGCGTGGCGATTATGGCAAAATGGCAATGGCAATGTAATGGTGCTACAGTAGTAATCCGAACGCCACACGGATCCAATAAAAAAAACCACTCAAGAGCGAGTTGACCTCGCGTGGAGAGGGTTCCAAAATTGCTGAATATATTGTCTATGGTTGGATTCGGTCTTGTACCAATAACTTATCCCAAGAACAAACTTAACATCGTAGTTGAAAAACATGTTTTCCCATACATTGCAACCGCAAACGTAAGTTTGTACGCACAATCTTGAAAGAATTACTGTGTTATTTTAAGACCATAGACTTAATAAGGGTATTCTGTAGGTAAAGAGATATTGCCTACATTTTTTTTCAGAATTTTAGACTCAGTACTTTCGGAGATAACGCAGGGGGGGGGGGGGATTGTCAATAATTCTATTTTCTTAAATAACATTAAAACTATATCTTTTAAAATGATAAAATAAAAACATTTGAGACCCTTATAACAAGCCCTTCCTGAAATCCATATGTGTACCAAATTTCAACTTAACCGGTCTAGTAGATTCGGAGCAAATTTTCTGTGACAAACGAACAGACAAATAGACACACGAGTGATCATATAAGAGTTCCCCGATTTTTTCCTTCGGACGTTCGGAACCCTAAAAACTAATTTTCATTAAACCGACCCAATAAATCTTTGTGTCCTTCTGACTGCCTTTATCAAACAATAAGTCCCGCAGTTCCTCAACTCTTTTACCTACATCAATACAGAACACCCTCTCAAACTTCCACATAACCTTTAGACTCCCAAAACTCATCATTCATTGTCAAAGACATAACAGCAGCTTACCATGTCCCTTTATTAAAAAGGTATTCAAAGGTACGAGGGGACCTTTTTGTCCTCAATTGGTGTAGGTAATGTTAATAGGTCCAAATTAATAATTTCCTGGCCCGCATGGCCGTACGATCGTGGCCACGATAGCCACCCTTAGCCCTTTTGTTTCCTAATTGAAAGTTATTTCGCTGGACTGGAGGAATTCGGGACTCTAAACCAGAGGGATGGGCGTCCCGTCTGTGAAACGGTAGCCATACTGCGCTCACCAACCCGCCTGCCAAGCGTGGTGAGTATTGACAAATACCTGGGGGTATTTGTCAATACTCACACTTGATGATACAGTTATGGAAATCTATGGGGGAGGCCTTTGTTCAGCAGTGGACGTATAAATGGCCGATATGATGTTACTTTACACTTATTTAACTACTTTTTGAACCAGAATGTTTCTAAACACCACTATCCTTGCGAGTCCGAGACGACATTTTAATAATTAAAATCCACTAGGTTCAATTTTACAATCAAAAATAGCACACCACACATGATGCTCTTCCACCCTTCCACGGGGCGATGTACAAGATGTACTTTGACCGTGTGAAAATAAATAAATACGTATCACAATATCAATCAACCAAATCGGTCGGTCTTTGAGGGTAAACCCCGAATTATCAAACAAAACGTCAAAAAAATATGTGACTGACAAACGAATCGTAGCATTCGTAGCTCAACTGTTCGGATGCGCTTCATTAAACTCAAAATATTCATAGTATTTTATCGTTAATCCTAGTGTTCGATAATTGGCTGAACACATTATGCGGCGATGACGCGTATTTGGTGCATCACTAATCACAGGGACATGTTGCGTCATGCTTATTTAGATGTTCAAAACAGGTGTAGCAATGGGCAACGAAAGTGCTAAGCTGGAGAAGATCAATCATTAATAGACATTGTCTCAGTCTCATTACTGTAACAAAACGTAAGCAACTTGACGGCACGGTTGGTGCAGTGGCTGATACAGTCGGCTGCTGCGCACCGGGTCGTGGGTTCGATTCCCGCACGGAACAAATATTTGTATGATCTGCAGATAGTTGTGCCGGGGCTGAGTATATGGTGTGTGGAATTCATGTCTGTAAACGCACCCACGACACAGGAGAAATTCTAGTGCGGGGCAACGTTTTAAAAAAAATGAGGCAGAAGGAAATCGTAAAATGTATGCTTCCTACTCAAAACTATTCACAACAAAATTAACGAAAAAAAATCAGTGCCACTTACGTAGCGATTTCCGTGGGATTAAAGAGTAGGGTGTCCAGCCCGCGAGCGGTGCTGGGGACTAAACAAAGGACTCTCACGACACACGGCGCGTGCCTCGCGGGAGGGGGCGGGGGGTGAGGGTAATGCAATATTTGTTCGGTGACACACGGGTGACACGCGCGCTATTGTGCACCTACCGCCAGAGGTAACGCACTGATGTGTAGTTTTTTACTACCCCTGTCAAATGGAGATTTTATTTAAGAATATTTAGAATAGCTTTGTATTACTTTACGTCTTCATTAAGGTACTCAAGTTCAGATATGTATAGGTTTTCCTATTCAACCCTGTATGAAATATGTGACATACGATATATAGATACATAGATATATGCCACTAAACTTACTATTTTGAACATTTTGATGTTTATATACTATTTTATTTATTTATATACTCTTTATTGTACACCACATAATACATAGAGATAAATATTTAAAAAGATACATGTACAATGGGTGGTCTTATCGCACAGGGCGATCTCTTCCAGACAACCTTTGGATGGACAGGAAGAAAGGAGAGAGATATTGGGCTGTCAAGTGTACAATATATCATACACAATATTACTTAGACATAAAAATATAAAATACATAACAATATATACAATAAATATTATATATATAAAACGATGATAAAATATACTAATAAACATCAAATATAACTGGGAAAGGAGAAGAAAAATTAGAGAGAAAGGTAATGCTCCTTCACCATTTTCTTAAAAATAGGTAGTGTTTGAGCACGTCTTACTTCAATAGGTAATGCATTCCACAAGCGAGCCGCTTGAATAGTAAATGAATAAAAATACTATATTATTATTATTATTATACACCATCGACAGTTCTATAATTGTTTTTACCTTTAATGTCTTTTTACATTTGTGATTCAAAAACTAGTATTAAAATCTTTATTTATTAGATACACCTATTTATATATTAATAAATTGAATCATACATATACAAGCATACTCGTCTTATAATTATATATATATTTTCTTCTCTATTATCAAACTTGATATTCGTGACATCGTCACACGGGCCTATCAGAATATCAGCGCTGGAGCGAGATAGGTACCAATTTTGGGCCCACGCATTCACAACCACGTACTATATACTATATTACATTTACTGTTTAAATACAATTTGCAATGTGTGTCCGAATGATTTCTTTATTTCTTTCTTTCTTATATTTGAGTATAAGTTTTTTAGAATTTGGTACAACATTACGACCAACAGCCTACGAGCACTGTTAAATTCCAATAAACCAAGAAAAAATCGAAATCTTAACAGTTAGAGTATGTAGTTCGATACTTGTCACAAATAAAAAAAAATGCCCTCCGGGAGTGCCGACAGAAGTGAAAACTTATTTTGGCGCGTTAGGAGATTTTGTCTCATCTAAAATATGCGTACCGCGCTAAAAGAAGTTTTCACTTCAAGCGTCTCGTAACGGTGTCACGAGTCCAGAGATTTTACCTCGTCTAAAAATATGCGTACCGCGCTAAAAGATGTTTTCACTTCGAGCGTCTCGTAATGGTGTCGCGAGTCCAGAGATTTTACCTCATCTAAAAATATGCGTACCGCGCTAAAAGAAGTTTTCACTTCAAAAAGAAAAAGTAACGTTACTATTATACTAGAATATTCCTCAAAGTTCAATACCTCTGTCCCACACGTTAATCCCTGCGCATGGGGTGCAACGATAAAAAGATAATGCGGGTCGGAGTCGCGTGCGCATCAAAAACTAGCTTTAATGACGCACCTATACAGGCGGGCTTATCGCGCCTGCGCACCACAGCGTCCGCTGAATAGAGCAAAAATAACAAATGAGCTTAATTATAATACCTTGGCAAGGGGTGCGCGACTAGGGAGCCGTGTGACAAAATAAACATGCTGGCAGGAGGTCTCGGCGTGTTTTATTGGCGATGCAAGCTGAGCAGTCAATGTCGCGAGAGTAATGATGAGAATGGGTTTCGGAATCCCCTGCCATTTGACGGTAATGATGATTTCTTATCTGTTGAGGAAAAAATGTTCTTGTTTTCAATCGCGAGTGTGCCTATACTTGTTTTCATAACGAATAACTGTGTAGTAAATATCAATGTGTTTGTTTACGAGGATATAGTTATAACTCATATATCTGAATGTATATGTTTAAGAAACCGTAAATAACGCTTTTTTATTCTATGTGTGCATGCCATCGAAAACATTTCAATACCATTTCCGTGTGGTGCCGGATTAAGTATATAGCACCACTCCATCTCCTCCCGTGGTTGTCGTAAAAGGCGACTAAGGGAATCTAAACCAGAGGGATAGGCAGCAACGTCCCTTCTGAAAAACAGTAGCCATACTGCGCTCACCAACCCGCCTGCCAAGCGTGGTGGCAAATACCCCCCAAAATGATGACCCAGTTGTGAAAATCTATGGGGGAAGCCTTTGTTCATCAGTGGACGTATAAATGGCCGATATGATTTAAATATAAAGATATCTACTAAGTATAATTTTAAAGAGGAATAAAGATCAGAGCCATTTGCGATATACCTGTCGTGGAAATAAGTGAAAGAAACGTGGCAACACGAAAATTTATTAAATAAAATGAAACTACTACCGTGTGGTGCCGGCTCAGAATACCACCCCATCTCCTCTCTTGGGTGTCGTAAAAGTCGACTAAGGGATTAGCCGGAGTATGGGCAACAGCGTCCTCCGAGTACATTAAAAATTCTACTGCGATCGCCAACCCGTCTGCCAAGCATGGCGATTATGGCAAAACCCCCCAATGAGCCCACGATATGGGTGATATCGGTCGCTGTGGCGATCTTTGGGGGAGGCCTGTGTCCAGCAGTGGACTTTATTCGGCCAAAATGATGATGACTACCGATCCCAGGCAGAATCTTATATCATCTTAAAATTATCTGAGTAAAAAGCGTAACATTCATAGCGAGCCTTTTCCCATCCTATCCTGGGTCGGCTACTAGTCTAACTAGACTTTATTTTACCTCACCGCTAGGGGACGCCACTACGTCACCAGGTCGTCGCTGAAAACCAGCGTTATTGGTGTTATCATAACACTAATCGCAATAAGCTGAGCGACGCCCATTACCCTGCACACGCGGGACACACTTCCATTAGATTTTATTTTATGTTACACTCACTGCATTAAATAAAGAGTAGCCGAGGAGATGTTTTAATTTTATTTTTTTACTGTGTTATGTTGGATTGCTGGCTCCACTGTTTTTTACTCTATTCCAGTTGCCAATTGGAAATATGTTCACTTAGTTCGTTTTATTTTATATTATTTCTTGTTATCTTTTGTATGTATTTTATAACCACTATTATTGTGTCCTTAAGGTGCAAAGAATAAATTGATTTTCTTTCTTTCTTTCTTTCACATGCAGCGGAATATCAATAATTTACATGGAGTGCATGGTGTCCGGTGTCCGGATAAAAAATATAGCACCACTCCACCTCCTTCCGTGGATGTCGTAAAACACGACTAAGGGACTCTAAACTAGAACCAGAGGGATGGGTAGCAGCTTCTCTTCTGTGGTACTGTAGCCGTACTTCGCTCATCAATCCGCCTGTCACGCATAGTGACTATTGACCAATTCCCCCCAAAATTCACACAATTGTGATAATCTATGTGGGAGGTCTTTGTTCAGCATTGGACGTCCTGTGGCTGATATGAGGACATACATAGGCTGCACTAAAAGTATCGGGAATGGAATATTTCCACTGTTCCTGTCATATTAAATTCTTTTTAATTGAAAACTCCTTGGTTTTACAAATCGAATACCATTTAGTTATTTAAAAAAAGATTCACGGTCTTGTCACAAGGTTTTGTCAAACTTGTTTAGTCGTTGAGAAAATGGAATTGACTCGAGAAAATTCAGTTGAACCGTACGACGTTGCCGACACATTTTTTATAATTATTTTCCTTTCTGATAAATATTTTATGAATATGTGAAGATTTATTCATCTAAACACCGTACGACGTTGCCTTATACTTGACATTGGCGAAATTGTGGAAGATACTCTACAGAAGCCATAATCTAAGAGAAGAAGAAGAAGAGAAAATGGAATTGACTCGAGAAAATTCAAGAGCGATGATTTATTATGACTTTCGAAGTGGTTTAACACAAAAACAGTGTGTTGACCGGATGATTTCTGCATTTGGTGATGAAGCCCCATCCAAAACCACAATTTATCGCTGGTTTGCTGAATTTCGACGTGGACGTGTCAAGCTCAGTGATGATCCTCGTCAAGGTCGTCCAAAAACTGCAGTCACCCAAGAAAACGTTGATGCTGTGCGTAAGCTGATTGAGGAAGATCGACATGTGACATACCGCGAAATTCAGGCAACTTTAGACATTGGCATGTGTCAAATACAAATAATCTTGCATGAACAATTAGGTGTAAAAAAGTTGTTTTCCCGATGGATACCGCATTTGCTATGTGAAGAGCAAAAAGCGACTCGCGTTACTTGGTGCGTCAGAACTCTCGAAAGATTCCACGCAGGATCCTCAAATGCTGTATACAACATCGTATCAGGTGACGAATCCTGGATATATGCGTACGAACCCGAAACAAAAAACCAGTCACGAGTTTGGGTGTTCGAAAATGAGTTAAAGCCAACAAAAATTGTTCGTTCACGGAGTGTTGCAAAAAAAATGGTGGCCACGTTTGTCTCCATAACCGGCCATGTTACGACTATTCCTCTTAGGGACAAAGAACGGTTAATGCAGAATGGTATGCTAGCATTTGTTTGCCACAGGTCGTTTCTGAACTCTGTAGAGAGAACTGCAACCGCCGCATCATCCTCCATCACGACAATGCGAGTTCTCACACCGCGCACAGAACAAAAGAGTTTTTAGAGCAAGAAAACATAGAATTATTAGACCATCCGTACAGCCCCGACCTAAGCCCTAATGATTTCTATACTTTCCCTAAAATAAAGAATAAATTGCGTGGACAGAGATTTTCATCACCTAAAGAAGCTGTGGACGCCTACAAAACGGCTATTTTGGAGACCCCAACTTCCGAATGGAATGGTTGCTTCAATGATTGGTTCCATCGTATGGAAAAATGTGTCAAATTTCGCGGAGAATACTTCGAAAAGCAATAAATACATTTTTAAATAGTAATGTTGTGTCACTTCCTTGATTCCCGAAATTTTCAGTGCCGCCCTCGTATAGTGACAATATCGAAATCCTTAGGTAAGGCCTGATTGTTCAATGTCTATGGCGGTTATTAAAAAAAAATCTCCAATAGAGTTATATTAACTCATTTACAACAATAATTTCAAAATGCACAGTGCCCATATGTTCAAATAATAATTACCATTCGTCTCTACATTGAAAACAACAAGCTTTTCAGTAACACCCCCAATGCTCACGGATTTATACCGTAACCGGTTAGCTTTGTTCGCACGCGTTATAAATCATGCGAATGTGTCGCACGGACTAAAAATCATTGGGAGAGTAATTTATTGTAGGTGAGGGGGGGAGGTGCAAGGTGAGGGCAACTTTTTGTGAACTATTGTGCGCCGGACGGATTCCGGTTAAAATCGGTGGCTTTGTCACCCTTGGCTTTGCAGATGTCATTGCGCGCAACCCGATTGTTTCATCTGCGATTGACGCTGGTGAAATAAAGTTAAAGTGACGTGGCGTCTCCATTAGATACCAAAATGTCAATGATTATTGGTCCTAATACTAGAAACTGTTTTGTTCGGTTGTACATTTTGTGAAGTGTTTTTATGTACGGATCAAATATATGTTTATGGTTTTATAAATTAGCAATAGGTTGTATTCTGATGTATGTTTTTAAAGTTTAGTAAACTGTGTAAGTAAGTCATGAGAACATACTTTTGTTATTTACAAATTTCTCTTAACATGTTTTTTCCCCTACATAGTCAGCATATGACATTGTTTACAGCCATGTTGCCCTTTATTTTAATATAATTTAGCATCTTCTTCATTTTGTAAATGTGAGAACTTCGTTGACTCGTACCTGTGCGTTAATAATTATCAATTTCTGATTGTGTATTACAGAAGCCATAGTGCGTTTATTATCGTGCATACGTAGTCCACTTTGTTTCCACATAGCGAGCAATGTGTTAAATTGTAATATCACTTTTTTTTAAAGAGTGTCTATGGAGTTTCTTGCCGTAATATAGTCTCTTATAACCAAAAATTCACTAGGTACCTACAGTACTCTTCAAACTGGAACCCAGTATTCATAATTTCAGCCATATTAAGTCCACTGCTGGACACTAGCCTCCCCCAAAGATCGCTTTGCCATAATCGCTACGCTTAGCAGGCGGGTTGGCGATCGCAATTGAGTTGTTAATGTACTCAAAGGAAGCTGCTGCCTATCCTCCGGTTAATCCCATAGTCGCCTTTTACGACACCCACGGGATGAGATGGGTTGGTGCTATTGGTAGCCGGTACCACATAGCATTACAGTATTGTCTAAAGTTTAATCGCTACTGCTTGGCGGCGAATTCTGACAATACCGTAACAACCTAGCTGGCCTCTTACAATAAGAGACATTTTTATTTTTTATTGGTCGCCATTGGAAATTCGTCATGAACTGGAGCCGCCCATGGTGCCACGCCTTTAGTCACATCTCGGAGGGCGATGACTGTATAGCGATCACCCCCTATAGCATACACGAGACTACGTGCGCGCCACCGTCTACCCGGAGGTCACTTGGTATGAGCACATAGACTCTCTAATCTGCTCACCCGTGACCCCCGAGGCCCCCTGCCATAAAGCAGGGGTGCAATAAGAGACCTGCCACCGGTGAAAGTTTGGTTTTCCGTTACTTAATTATTTTATAGTGTTTGCATGATCATATTATATACAAGTAAACACTCCTTGTTCCGTGTGGTGTCTGAATGTTCCGTGTGGTGTCCGGATTAAGAACATAGCACCACTCCATCTCCTCCCGTGGATGTCGTAAAAGGCGAGTAAGGGAATCTAAACCAGACGGATGGGCAGCAGCGTCCCTTCTGTGAAACGGTAGCCATACTGCGCTCACCAACCCAAGCGTGGTGAGTATTGGCAAACACCCCCCAAAATGATGACAGAGTTGTGAAATTCTATGGGAGAGGCCTTTGTTCAGCAGTGGACGTATAAATGGCCGATATGAAACACTCCTTGTATTTTTTGTAATATCATTGCGTTCGCATATAAAAATATTATCACACATACAACACCTCACATTATTTGGCAACAAACTCATACGCGAATTTTGTTTTTCCAGCGTCCGTTTCTTCTCATTCGCTGGCAGGTTGGGGCGACAATCTAATAAAGTGTCCCGCGCCCCGCTGAGACCGTCCGATTACGTGCTCCAAATCTTGTTACCCTACACTGATTAATATTATGGCCGTACTCATGACACTTGACGCCCAGTTTTATAAAATTGAAAATGTAATCAAATTACTCGGCGATATGTGTTTTTGTATTATCATTTACGCTGTACAGCTTGTGTACCAAGTACATGATACCTACCAGGTAATTTTTTTTTTTTTTTTTAAAAACGTTGCCCCACACTAGGATTTCTCCTGTGTCGTGGGTGCGTTTACAGACATGAATTCCATATACAATACACACCCAGACCCGGAACAACTATCTGCAGATCATACAAATATTGGTTCCGTGCGGGAATCGAACCCATGACCCGGTGCCCAGCAGCCAACTGTATCAGCCACTGCACCAACCGTGCCGTCATTTGTATGAATTATGAAAATTTTATAGTCCTATTAGCTTTGCCTAAGGGACGCTCCGAGATCTATCGAAGGCATTTGATGTGTTGGTCTTGTCTCACGTTTAACATTGCGCATTATGGTATTTTCCTGAGTGTCGTTAGCATGTTCAAGACATCCTTTTATTTTTGTTATCACAGTAATCAATGTTATGTCGTCGTGGCTCGGGGTTTTACATACTCGCCTCTTAAGCACTGGGTCGTGAGTTCATAACCTGGCACGTACCCATTTGACCTTTTATGCCATATGTACTTCCTTAGTAAAATCTAAGACACTAGTGATTTTAACGGTGTATGAAAAATATCTTGAAGAAACCTGATTTAATGGCCTGAGGTCGCCAACACGCAGTGAGCAAGGGTGATGGTTAAGCCTCGTTCCTCCTCTGGGTGCGAAGGGGCTTGCCCTGCAGCGAGATAGGTATAAAGGTATTATAACAGTATTATATTTAATACTCAGCCGCAGTTTAATGCTTGACATAGAGCTTTCCAACAAGGGAAAGAAAGAACCTATATCGGATATAGTTAAAGTAAGACCTGTTTCATTTTTGTAGAATTTATCACAAATAATATTAGCTCCGGATTAAGAATATAGCACCACTCCATCTCCAGTGGATGTCGTAAAATGCGACTAAGGGAATCTAATCCAAAGGGATGGGCAGCAGTGTCTCTTCTATGAAACGGTAGCCATACTGCGCTCACCAACCCGCCTGCCAAGCAAATGTCCCCCAAAATGATGACACAGTTCAGCAGTTCAGCAGTGGACTTATCAATAGCCGATATAAGTAAGCTGCTTTGTTCTGAAGAAATTCAATAAAATTCGAATGCGGGAGCTGCATTCAATCTTTTAAAGGTAAATAAACATACATTGGAAGGTGCGCCAGTATAAAATGAACAGTGAACTATCAATAAAGCTCAATTGACAACGTTTACGAGGTGTAAAGGCTCCCCGCACGGTGACACCTCGCGGGGGAGATATTGACGACTCTGACACCATTGTAGTTGTCCCAACTGTCTAGGTATTAAGGGAACATTCATTTTATCTTTATGTGTGATTCTTTTCCATAAAATTTGACTGAAATGTTCCAATTTATGTATTTTCTTATAAATTGGACTGTAACTTTTCAGTGTAATCCATTTGTATTCAGAATCACTGTCATTAAATTGTTCGATGATACCTCTAATTCCTGTTTTGCTTAGTATCGATACATTGTCTCTTGGTCAGTGTTCTAGAGATTTATGAGTGCTAGTATAGTTACTAATGATTTGTTGCGGGTTCAACACGTTCTAGTTAGTAAAAGTAGTTAAAGTAACAGTCCAATTCAAATCAGTCTCATCTGTCTTAAAGTTGTCACAAACTGTATCCAGTTTGTCACGTATGACGTAGTTAGGTATTGCGGGACATATCATGCATAAGTTTCTTTTTTTAAAACGTTGTCGCTCCCTAGCATTTCTCCGGTGTCGTAGGTATAGTTTCGAGACATTAATCTCACATGCTCGTACGCCTTTTTATTATTTTTTATTTGTCCCATTGGTAATTCTTCATGAACTTGCCGCCCTGGGGAAGGGCGATGGGGCATGCTGGACTCCTACCAATTTACTGAGGCGATCATCTTCGGCACTTAAGATGGCTCCAGGACCTCGTATGATCACACTAGAGCCGCCGTTTGGTGCCAAACCTTCCCGGGGAGGTTGTAAAGGATCCCCCCGAAGCCTCACTGTAACCACATGCGCGCCACCGCCTTCTTGGGGGTAACTCGGTGTGGGCCCGCACATTGACTGTGCCGTGGAAATATATCGCATACTTGTAGGTACCAAAACTGGCAGTGAAGATTGAGTCATTGTCAACCATAGACTTAGTATTTAATAGCACCGCTCAACTTTGTAAGAAAACTGTAACACACTGTGCCATATCTGTCACGTATGACGTAGGTAGTGACACAAAATATCCATGCGTCAGTGACTAAAGCGACTGCATTAGCGCGGAGGCGGATATTACGACTGTTTACAATGTAGCCTATAGTAGAGCAAATTGTCGCAAAGTGTCATAGAGTAGGCAAATACAGTAAACGAGACTCTAATCAGATTAATGTAAAGTCATTCCTAGAGACATAAATGCATATTAAAGTAATATTGACGGCACGGTTGGTGCAGTGGCTGATACAGTCGACTGCTGCGCTCCGGGTCGTGGGTTCGATTCCCACACGGAACAAATATTTGTATGATCTGCAGATAGTTGTTCCGGGTCTGGGTGTATTGTATGTGGAATTCATGTCTGTAAACGCACCCACGACATAGGAGAAATCCTAGTGTGGGGCAACGTTTTTAAAAAAAAAAAAAAAAAAAAAATTCATCATCAACATTTCGGCCGAATGAAGTCCACTGCTGGACACAGGGCTCCCCCAAAGATCAGCAAAACTACCGATATGGATGTGTTGTGGGCTCATTGGGGGGTTTTGCCATAATCGCCACGCTTGGCAGACGGATTAGCGATCGCAGTTGAGTTGTTAATGTACTCGAAGGACGCAGCTGCCCATCCTCCGGCCAATCCCTTAGTCGTCTTTTACGACACCCACGGGAGGAGATGGGGTGTTGGTATTCTGAGCCGGCACCACACAGCTATAAATTAATATTTAAATTAAATTAAATCTCTCTTCTGAAATGTGAAAAGTGCCTCGATGGAATGATAAAATCCTGAACTGTAGTGAAATCTTATTCAAGGTTATTTTACTCGAGTTTATCTGTCTTATTAGCTCGAGTATTTTAGTACGATTTATTCCCAAAAAGCTTTAATTGATAACCTGCGAATTAAATAAATTGCGCTATTTATTATTAAGTTTGAATATTATTAGTATGCTGGCTTGTTATGCACTATGGTTGAACGAATTATACGCAATTATATTTACCTACTATGCCTAAACTACTCATTTGAATATACATAGTGATGTGAAATTGTGAAAACTTATCGATATTAGGAACATATCGGAATCTTCATTTCTATTACTAATTTAATATCAAATTATATCTATTTATTTATAGGTATGTCAGTTTAAGCCGCTTTTTGGAATGGCATCTAAATTACACTCAAAGCAGTCCTCTAAACGTGTACAAAATTGATACTTGTCTATTTATGTTGGCCTTACAATCACGATCCTATGAAACAAAGACAATTTTTATGTTACGTAATTACTTTTTTATTTTTTGTCAGATTTGATCGATGCATCAGATTTATCAAATGCTAAGTCAATTTGAAAAAGTAGCTTTATTTATGATGTAATTTTTGTATCTTTCGTCCGTGTTTAATGCATTGCAAACTTTTTATCGATACTGCACTATCCCCGCCGTCACCGGTAAAGGAGTGTGTCGGCGGCAGCGCGGGATTTTGCATAAAATCCTCGTTTGTCACGGCCCTAATGCGCCGCGTCCAAACCAGGCACGCTGCCCCTGAGTCCATGTTGTGACGAGCGGCCTATGTAGAAATAATGGTGAGTGGCTGAGACGTAAGGCCTCTTGTGTACTTATGTTTGTCTTTGGAAGGGTTCTGATGGTTAGCGCAATCAGTCAATGTACGTGTAGCTGGATGTAGGTCTGTGTTTATTGGGAGCTTATTATCTGTAGTCCCACTACTAGGAAAGGGGTGATAACAGCAGATCCAGATCGTTTGGTGACGTTTTAGGTCTGTTGTTTAAGTTGATAAGGTGCCTATTTGGTTTTTCCACAATCTGTCCCCGCATCTTGTTCAACGGCCAGATGCTCTGTGTGAGGTAGATCGTAGTTGTCCAATTAAAAAGGTTGGATCTCTATTTCTAACGTAGCCAGCTGGCAAAAGTAAGTGTATAGTAACTCAACCCACATCAGATCCCCGCTGGAATATTCCATGAGCCGCTACAGCATGGGCTCATCAAAAAAGGTGTCAAAGTCAAAGTTTTTTATTTCAAATAAACCAAATATTGGCACTTATGAAACGGCAGAATCTAAGTTGCACGGTTCTAAATAGTTGATCTATGGAGAAGAGCCGGCAAGAAACTCAAAATGGTTGGGCTAAGTGATGCTGATGCATGCGTCATGCTCGTGAACGGGTGCCGTCTGTTGGGACTGGTCAGCCGTTAACTGCCACGGCAAATAATTTATTATTATTATATTATTGTGGTATGTTCCATCTTTACACATTGTCCTACATTAGACAAGAGCTTCCATGTACTCTTTTAAAATAATTGAGATTACAATGTTGATTGATACAAATTATTGTAAAATATACACTGAGAAAAATGTAGGACAATGTGTAAAGATGGAACATACCACAATAATATAATAATAATAAATTATTTGCCGTCGTAGAAAGGGTCGGCAACGCGCGAGTGAGGCCTCTGGTGTTGCAAGCGTTCATTGGCTTCGGTAACCGCTTACCATCAGGTGGGCCGTACGCTAAAACAATGTTTACTCAACACTCTCACTGAATTGATACCCCAGTTTCGATCTGAGAGAATATTAAATTAAAGAAACTAGCTCGGCATTAGATAGCCTCTTTCTAATCCTAGTTTAACAAATTATGAAGATTGAATATTACAATTTGTTAACAACCTCCTCGTCATTAACAAACAAAAGTACTCCCAACTAAAACAATTAATACGAATATCAAAAGTTATATCAAAGAGCTCTTTGAAGTAAATCTATTCACCTTGTCATCAAACAATTACTCTCAATATTAATATATAATTGTATTAGAAAGTTAACCGTTATAGTGACTAACTTTCGTTACGACGTGAGACGCAAATTCATCTCGTTCGTCCATTAAATAGAATCGAGGCGCGACTTTGAAGACCTCCACATAAACAGTTCAATAAACGCACATTAAAAGATATGTCTCCAATTTAACTTGAATTTATGGTCACCGTAACTCCTCTACTATGAATCCGTACAACCCTTAATCGATCAAATATTATGCAAGCTAAACGTTGCGGTTTTTGTTTGCATGTTTATTATTACATATCTGCCAATAGTAGTAATGGATACAAAAACAGGCGATGTTTTCGTATAGTTTAGATAATTTTGATGGTGCGTTGAGTTAGGTTTAGGTACTTAGTCCCCCACGAGTGTTCGGCCCATAAACTTTTAGAAATGCCCCGTTTATACTTCATAAAATTTATATGCACTTTTATTCCATCAATAAAGATCGATTTGACTATTTTGTTTGTTGCAGTGTAGCTGTCGAGGGGTTAAGGTAAGGAGATGAGATAGAGGCGAATAACATGAGTCATATTTTGATTTATTTCCGGACATTGTTTCTAAATAACTACTTATAATATTATATTATATAAGAGTTATTTTTCCAAAAAGAAGAAAAGTGCTATCGCAGAAATATATCTGTGGATGAAATCGTAACAGCATTACATGTTTTTGCACTTTTATAGAATAGAATAGAATAGAATATACTTTATTGTACACCATTTGGATCTTAAAATAAAACTTAAAATATTAATACAATGTACAATGAGCGGTCTTATCGCTAAAAGCGATCTTTTCTAGTTAACCTTAGGATGGACAAAAAAGTCACGAAAAATAATATTGGGGTAGTCCGTGGTGTACGGATAAGTAGATGATAGTACTAAATATTTAAAACAAATCTCATAATAATATGATAGATACATATATAAATACATACATTTTAGGTAATTGTGAACACAGAAAAGTGATATAGTAAAATAAAACGCAATGCGATGACAATGAAATAGCATAGACAAATTACACGTTTAAGAGGAGAGTCTTTTATGATCGAGGATGTCGTTTGAATTAGAATCTTGTGAAGTTTTCGTGCATTTAAAGTCACAGAATTACTTAAAACACTACATATCATTCAAAGGATAGGTACAAAGTCCATGAAACAAGCAACAAGAAACAGCAGCAGCAGTTCGGCTGAATGAAGTCCACTGCTGGACACAGGCCTCCCCCAAAGATCACCACAATGACCGATATGGGTGTGTTGTTTGCTCATTGGGGGGTTTTGCCATAATCGCCACGCTTGGCAGACGGGTTGGCGATCGCAGTTGAGTTGTTAATGTACTCGAAGAACGCTGCTGCCCATCCTCCGGCTAATTCCTTAGTCGACTTTTACGACACCCACAGGAGGAGATGGGGTGGTAGTATTCTGAGCCGGCATAAATAAACAATTATTTCTAAAAGTTCCATAAGCCGCTCATGCTAAGGTATGTCCATGTCTTGTCATCATATGTTAACAAATGATGAAGTAAGATTTATAATTGATTTGTTTATCAACACTCAAATCGTCTATCAAAGGTCAGGTAACGACCTCAAGGCATTGACAATGACATCAAATAAAAAAGAACCCGACTGTTTCAATTTTAACTTCTATTACCTTCTAATAAAGAGCAATCAACAGTTATGACCATGGGTGCCATAAAACCACCTTGAAATCATTACCTTGTACATAAAATGGCTGTATTCATGATTTTGTTATGTAGTCAACAACCATTTAGATCAGTTTATGGTTGTTTGCGTTTGAGAGGAGATTCATATTAACTTTTGATGGCTGTATGAATTTTTATTAATGATAAAATGTGGGGAATTAGTTTGGGTTTCATGTTTGCGAAGAATGAAAAGCGGAAGATAATGTGAGTTACTTAAGTTTATCACGTTTTAGGGACAATGGTCCGCAGGATGCTTTATTGTACAATATGTACCATTTTTTTTTGTTTTTTTAAATTTCCCCACACTGGGATTTCTCCTGTGTCGTGGGTGCGTTCACAGACTTACATTTCACACACAATACACCCAGACCCGGAACAATTACCTGCAGATCTTACAAATATTTGTTCCGTGCGGGAATCGAACCCGCGACCCGCAGCGCAGCAGCTGACTGTGTCAACCACTGCACCAACCGTGCCGTCAAATGATATGAGAGCTAACAATAAAAACACTCAATGTGCAGAAGAGAAAGGATTGATGTCTTTACTAGGGAGCGTAAACAGCTCTAGTGTGATCATACGAGGACCTGGAGCCCCCTTAGGTGCCGAAGATGACCGCTCCAGTGGCTTTAGCTCCCCCTTTCGCCCTTCCATGGGGCGGAGGAAGTTCATGTAGAATTGCCACTGGAGACCAATAAAAAAAGGTGCAACAGTATTTAATGAAAAGAAACAGAACAATATCGTGGTGTCGAACATAATGCATGTTGTGGTGGCCCAGGAGTTTGGGGACTCGCTTCTTATGCAGTGTTCCAGGTTCAAAACCTGGCTGGTACCCATTCCAATTGTACTTTCATTAGTTATCTACGATACCACTGACTTTAATGGTGAAAGAAAACACATTAAGGACATCAAAATATAATCGTCTTTAATCGCCAACACACTGCGAGCAAGCGTGGTGATCAGTGCGAGCATAGTATTCGAACAGAGAAGGAACCATCCTTCTCTTTATCTGAATAGGCCTTTAGCTCTGCAGTGGAACAAATTCCAGGCTGATATTATTAATATTTTCTACTTTATACTATACATACCATAATTGATACAGCTGCAGCGTATTAATCTATCTTCAAAGTAGGTCCCAAAACAGACTCCGATAATTAAATTAATCACAAGGCCCACTCAAAGTCAAGGTGTCCGTTTATAGCGATACTAATTTCTTAAGAAAGACACAAAGACGACTAATACACTTACCGCCATTGAAGCTCTAACATCATTACCTTCACCCTAAGCACTGAAAGGGCTGGCAGAGTCAAATTAACGATATCTGTAATATTCCCGTTTTGATTCGCCGTCGTGCTCACAGCTATATGTTAATTTAATATTTTCGAGGGTTGTCCTATGGGGTGAACACGTTAGTAATGGTGGATTTTATAGAAAG
Organism: Diloba caeruleocephala; assembly: GCA_947459985.1. NCBI lineage: Eukaryota > Metazoa > Arthropoda > Insecta > Lepidoptera > Noctuidae > Diloba > Diloba caeruleocephala. The sequence continues at coordinate 28,263,818 of OX381612.1, read as the reverse complement.
TGAAAACGACTTCACGTGCTGTTTGGCCGATATATGGAGAAAGTTATGAGAGTTGCATCTTTTATAGTAACTGTTTGCACGTTTCAGCGGGTCCTGAGATTAGGGTGAACACTATGAGTTATTAAATACGTCTACCTACACAGTTTGTACTTAAAGTGGTGAGCTAAATACGGATGTTTGTATTTGATGGCGTTATAAATACTAATTGGTATGGCAAACAGTAGTAATGAGTGAAAGTAATTCTCGGGCGTGCGTGTCTGTAGACATTGTTGTCTCAATTACACAGAGCATAGATAATAGTGGCTGGTGGTCAGTACATATTTCAGTCTTGGAAAGATGACAGGTCAGGTCAGAACATATCACCATCACCCTTTTTTTTATTGGTGCCCAGTGGAAATTCTTCATGAACTTCCTTCGCCCCGGGGAGGGGTATGCCGGACTCCTACCGGCTAAAACCACTGGGGCGGTCATCTTCGGTATCTAAGCGAAGCTCCAGGTCCTCGTATAATCACACTAGAGCCGCCCACTGGTCCACGCCTATAGGCACATCTCCGAGAGGGTGGCTGTAAAGCGGTCACCCCCCCGGGATCACCATCACACCTATTATTGCAATTTTCCTTTTATTGTTGGTGAGCTTGCGCTAGACCTCCATTTCACCTGGTCGAGAACCATTTCAGGTTGAGATTTCAGCTCGCTTACCCAGTAGAAGCCTATTTACTCTTCCCTTGAAGATCCCCAGGTCAAATACTTTATGAAGTTCACTTAATAAATGTGGAGACAAATCGCTTAGTGCGAATGCGACAGCTTGTGTTTGGTAATTAATTTGTAGATATTTTCCGCAAACAATACATGTAGAACTGAAATAAACTTGCGGATGTTTTCATGTTATTAATTATATATACCTATTTTGAACCTAGTGCAGCTAATACGAGCACATGCTTTCATGAATGTCTTGATGGTTAGTTCTACTTGTGTTTCCTAAATGCAATGGGTTGATATCTGACACTTGGAATTCCGGTGTCAGAAAGATGCTTAAGAAACTATTTTATGCAGGTCATGAGATCGCTTTGATTAAGTCCCTCTGCGTGTTATTAATATGGTCGACCTTATAGCCAAGTTCATTAATATAAACAAATTACTCTGAGGAGTTTTTAAACTTCATCAACTCCACCTATCGTAGTCTACTGCTTGGCATAGGTCTCAAACTTAGCCAAAACGCCTGATTCCGCCTCTGCTTTCCGCATCCAATATGTCACAGCAACGTTCTTCAGGCCATCTGGCTGGGTGTCGTCCTACACTAGGTTTGTCGATTTGCGGTGTCCACTGAAGGACTTGTCTGCTCCAGCAGCCATCGGTCCTACGACTGACGCGGTCAGCCCACTGCCAGTTCAATTTGCAAATTCTGCAAGCTTCGATTCTGACTCCAGTTCTGTCAGTGAAAATAACGCAAAGTTTTTTTTTAAACGTTGCCCCTCGCTAGGATTGTTTCTGTGTCGTGGGTGCCTTTACAGATATAAATTCCACATATATACAATATACCCAATATACAATACACCCAGACCCGGAACAACTACCTGCAGATCATACAAATATTTGTTCCGTGCGGTAATCGAACCCAAGACCCGGAGCGCAGCAGCCGAGTGTATCAGCCACTGCATTAAGATATATTAATGATATGTTAAGAAGATTATGACCGATTCATGCTTGCGGTCTGTCAGGACAGGCCATCCCAAAATGGCTATTGCTCTTTCTTCAAAAGGTCATTCCAGACGATGCCCTACATTTTTCTCATATAATTGTGTATCTAAATATGTCTGGACTTTAAAACAGAAACCTTTGAGCTTGTTTCGGCGTTTCTTCTTAGAGGCAGTCAGGAGTAAATGTTGGATAATTTACTGACGAGTGGAAGTGTTTCTTGAAACCTAGTTGCTTAAAGATATTTTCAACAATTCATTTTAATGAGCAGATTTGGCGAAGCAGCAATATTTTGCAATTCCAGTAATGTCATTCATAACTACATTTCCCATATAGCCCGCGAATCAATCCATGACGTAGCATTTATAATCAGTGCTGCAGCGGACTTGCACCCTTCATATGCGCTCCCTGCACCCCCGTACATGTGAGCAACGGTGAGGAAGGGTCGGACACGGTGAGCGAGAGCGGAGGAGGTTAGCGATGATTATGATTTCGTTTTAGGACATGCATTTTAGTTTTGATTAAAATACAATTATTATATATTATAGCTATCACTCCAATATATAGGTAGAGCAATAATACTCGCTTGTGACTTCTCCTTATTTTTATTGGTTGAAGAAAGATACTAAAAATCTCCTACCGATGTCTGCTTTCAGTTGTAAAGAAGTGAACTGTTATTCAGTTGCATTTTTCGATCAACAATTAGAAATGTATAAGCTAAGTGCAAGACACGTGCATAAATAATTGTACACATTACATACGAGAACATTGTACCAATATGATTTAAAAAGAGTAACCATGGAGTTTCTTGCCCGTTCTCCTCCATAGGAAATCTACACCTTCGAACGCGGCAACTAAAGTCTTGACTATTCATAAGTGCCTATAAATGGTTTTACATGAATAAAAATATTTTTATCTTATCTTAATGCTACATAGAGGGTTTAGTTGAACTGTAGAATAATGCTTTTTATTGTAACACATAAATTATGTTTTAATTAAGTTAACTTCTTTTCAGCCGAAGGAAGTCCACTGCTGGACACAGGCCTTTTGACTTTGGCCTCCCCCAAAGATCGCCACAACGACCGATATGGGTGTGTTGTGGGCTCATTGGGTTTGTTTTGCCATAATCGCCACGCTTGGCAGACGGGTTGGCGATCGCAGTTGAGTTGTTTATGTACTCGAAGGACGCTGCTGCCCACCCTCCGGCTAATCCCTTAGTCGACTTTTACGGCACCCACGGGAGGAGATGAGATGGTGGTATTCTGAGCCAGCACCACATGGATGGAAGTTAACTTGTGTCAAAGAAATTTCGGTTGGAAATAAAATAGAAAATTGGTCTCAAGAAATAAACGCGTTTGATTGCCATATGCAGAATATAGCACTGAATCAGTTTCTGACTGAATTTGTGTGTATTCTGTTGTGCTTTAATAGCATGAAGTACTAGAATTCATAAGGTTTCTAATTTGTGAATTTTTGTTCTTATATTATGCTTAAACGATGATAAATACACACTAAACCAGCCTTTTAAAAATGTTCTTTATTGTCAATATGAACTAATATGAAAAATGATTTTAATGATTAGGTAGCTCGAATTAATCGATAGTGATCGATTTCAAGATTTTTTAACTAGTACATAAGATGATAGACGGCACGTACCTAAAAGTAGGTAAACTTATTAATGACTAGCTGTGCCCCGCGGTTTCACCCGCCGTTTAATTTAAAAGAAATCGGATTAGTGTATACATTGGATTTCATGGGTTTTTTGGCCGTTGGGGTAAAGGTTCTCGAGTCGAGACGCGCACCAGAAAGGGCAGCGTGGGACAACCTCCAACGAGGTGGACAGACGACCTTCACTCTGGGAGTCGGTGGATGCGGGTGGCATGTGACCGTTCGCTGTGGACAATCTTTGACTGATATGATGATGATGATGATTATATTTTATTCCGGGTTCTAAAAATATTTTAAATGCCTATAGATATTCTTTAGGGACCAGGGATCAACAGTGGCTCTATTCCAACTTCTTTATTATTGTGTATAAATCCTGTCACAATTCTTTATAAATAAATCAATACCATGTCAAAGAGATTGACGAGTCAAACCAATTATCAGGACCACATGATCCAAACTTACATAAAAGCCAACCCACGCACACGATAGCATAACTACGACCGTTACTGATCAAAATGCGATTCATACAATCGAGGACCCACACCTCACCGCATCAAAAATCCAGGGGGACTAGGACAAAGGCAAGGTGCACACGCGGCGATCGCCCGCGTCAAATCTCCGACTATTGTGTCGCATTGTGTCGCCAGTCGCCCTCGCGTCGCGTCGCTGACATTAAATATTATTATTATAAGATTTATCGCGTGGAAAATTGTACTTATTGTTAGTTACGATGCTATATTTCATGTGATTATGAATTTATTTTTATGTTAATTACGTACGTGTGTATAGGTGGGGGGTTTATTGCTGTATTACTATTATCTAAATGTAACGGTCGTATCATTTTTTCATTTTTATGTAGCATATTTTATTTTTTTGTTTAGCTAAAAGATGTAGTAAAACACTTTTGACTTGATATTGGATCGCGTATATACTAAATTTAAGCCTGGCTGGAGGCCTCTTTTGGCTTCGCCAGAAAATGACCGGTTAAGCAACCACATTTCCCAGAAATGCATGCGAGAAGCCCAAAAAAAAAGCGTTTAAGATGACTGACATCCTGCGACCACGAACCCTGAAAAGTGTTCGAAACGTCAGGAAAAACAAATATCTATAATATGCGCAATGTAATCCGCTTAAAGTGTTTTTGATTATAATTAGTAATAATCGCGAAAACCTAAGACATTACTAGAAAAGATGTGGTTTAACGAAACGAGTTCAGTTTATTAAAATTATAACTCATGTCTCAGTAGGCCCTGTTATTATTATTTCTATCTTTGAATACACCATGGTATAGAAAGAAGAGATGAAGGTATAACATACACTCCGTAGGACTTGGCAGGAAAACAAAGTTGTTGCAGATATCATGGCTACGGATGAAACCGGAAGGGACGAAACATAGGTATTCAGACCAATAACGTAAATATTTTATTTTTTTACTTATTGCTTTGAAGTTTCATGCTCAATAGAATAGTGGAGAAAATGCTAATGATTTCAGTTACATCTATCTGAAAATACCATAAAGCCAATGTATGCAATACTCATTGTTTTTTTTTAAACTTTGCCCCACAGTAGGATTTCTCTTCTTGTCGTGGGTGCGTTTGCAAACACAAATTCCACACATAATACACCCAGACCCGGAACAACTACCTGCAGATCATACAAATATTTGTTCCGTGCGGGAATCGAACCCACGACCGGTGCGCAGCAGCCAACTGTATCAGCCACTGCACCAAGCGTGCCGTCAATATTAATTGTAAGTATGTGAGATGATGACCAGTAGCATCCTTCGAATACATTTATAACTCAACTGAGATCGTCCAGCCGTCTGCCAAGCGTGGCGATTATGGCAAACCCCGCAATGAGCCCACAACACAAACCCATACCGGTCGTTGTTGCAGTCTTTGGCGGAGGCTTCTGTCGCTGGACATCGGCGTGGACGTTTATCTGTCCTACCGCTACCGCTGCCTTACCCATCTAACCAAACTCTTGCAATAAAAGACCTGCCATCGTCATATCAGCCACAGGAGGTCCACTACTGAACAAAGGCCTCCCCCTTAGATTTCAACGAGCGGTCACATGCCGCTCTCATCCAACGACTCCCAGCGACGCTCACCAGGTCGTCTGTCCACCTCTTTGGAGGTCGTCCCATGCTTCGTTTTCTGGTGCGCGGTCGCCATTCGAGAACCTTTGTGCCCCAACGGTCATCAGTTCTACGAGCAATGTGCCCTGCCCATTGCCACTTCAGTTTACTAATCCTTTCAGCTATGTCGACAACTTTAGTTCTTCTACGGATCTCCTCATTTAGCCATCAGTCTAAATATAACACAAAAAGTTTATCTAGCTACAAATTAACAAAATTTAAATACATTCATCAGATAAAACAAGCGCTTTTTAATCACCCGCGATTCTATAGCGGCTTAGCTCTCTCCCGTGACGTCACCGCATTAGTTGGACACCGACAATGGCGGGTGACGGGAATTCGCACGCACGAGCAACTCGCGACAGTGTGGTGCTTTAGAATCGATATAAGTTAGTGCAGAGTTGAAAAGACGTAAACGGATTTCAGGTGGTTTTTTTGGTTTTGGTAATTTCGTTATTGTGTTTTGATTAGAGAGAGTAAGTATAAGAATTAGAATAGTGGCCTGCCGTTATGCAGGAATAGCAACATTTTGCAGCTGGCTTGTCAAAAAGACCACTTTTATGTAATACTAGCTGTGCTCTGCGGTTTCAACCGCCGTTTAATTTAAAATGAATCGGTTTATTTATAAACAAATTAGAGTACTTTGGCATAGACACTTAACATAGAGCATATATGTTGGCTTTTTGTGTTTTTATTTTTGCGCCGAACCCATATATTTTTCTAAAATAAAAGTAGCCTGAGTTTTATATATATTTTTATACATAAGTATCATCAGCTATCTGCCAGTGAAAGTCCCGTCAAAATCGGTCGAGCCATTTCATAGCCGAGATTAGCGGGAATAAACAGAACGACAGACAGACAAAAAAATGTTTAATAGGTTTTTTGTTGTAGGTACCGTATATACTTTCATATGCATTTAGTAAAAAGCTGTTATTTTGACAAATTGGTACGGAACGTATTAAATGATTCATTTAACATAAATCAATATAGTTGTAACCAGAACACACATTGTAAACCGATTATTTACGCTCATCACTGACTCACACTCTGAAACGCTGTAAGAAAGAATGTATATGTTAAATTAAAGTATTTGCTACAATCTTATAATGCCCACCTTAGACGCCTTACAACCACTAGTAAGAAAGAAAGAAAGGAAGAAAGAAATATTTGCGTTACATAAAAAAATGTTGATGGATTTACGTGAATCTAAGATTTATGCAATATTTTTTAGCATAATTTTACAAACAAATCTCACTAAGTTCGTACCTCGAAAATGTACTTAACCATTTCCAACTAAAGCCCTCGCACACGACTGGATTTAAGACCTTTTCCAAGTAGATCCTTTCCACCCAATCCATAGAGATTTAAATGAGTATAAATAGTGCGTAGGTAGCGTCCACGACAAACAATAGGTGAGGGAGTAGGGTACGCGCCGCGACTAATCGCCTTTTCATCTGCGCACAATCGCAGCGCTGTGCACGGCTTTATTAATAATGCGATGTTGCTTTTTCACATGGCTGGCGATCAAAAAGAGTCAGTAAGTTTTAAATATGTTTATGTAATGGAACAAAAATGTTCTGAAATCTCTTATTATTTTCTGTGAGTGTGATATTTAACGTTTTTATTTTAGATCAATCTTTTGTCGTTATTTGTATCAATCAAATCTGTATTTTAATTATTATAAGGAAGTATCTGTGTAGGCTTTTTCTGGATCTTCTCCATACGAGGTTAGTTTTAGGTTATTGGAACCATAGGAACATACCACTAAATTCTGATGTTTCATAAATGCCAGTAAATGCTTTATTTATACAAATAAATAATGTCTGTTTGTAATGTCAGTTTAACAGCTTTTTACTAAATTCATATGAAAGTTTATAACAAAAAAACTATTTTTAATTTTTGTGTCTGTCGGTCTGTCTGTCTGTTTGTTCCCGCTAATCTCCAAAACGGCGAGACCGATTTCTACGGGACTTTCACTGGCAGATAGCTGATGTTGTAATGAAATAACTTATTTAATTTAAAAATATATCCTTGTTTAATGTAAGAACGCATCGATTGCGCGTTCGTTTTGAGCGATTTGTCACACTTTACATTCTTCTTATCTAAATATTTGATTAGCGATTATCTCTCATTATTGGTTTTATTGATGAGCCCCTTCTTGTTCTGTAATCTTCAATTGTGTTTGTCTATAGTTATTAAATCTGCAATATCATTAAAAAACTATATGAAAGTAATTGAGAGACAACCTACTTCAGCCAATGTCTCTAGAACATCGATACCTGGCGTGTGAGCGTCGATGTGCGGACCCCGTGGTATACGATAATAATATAACATATTTGTTGCTGTTGAAAAATTGGGATAACTTAGTCTTCTCCCCGAACTTAAATTATTTATTGTGTGGCTATAGTTCACTATCACATTCTTAATTAATGGGAAAAAGGGATATGAAATCAGACACTATAGTTTGCCATTAGAACCATTTAACCCAGTTCCATATCCAAATATCAATAGTTTCGCATACCAATTGTATTTGCAATCAAACTATAGTAATATAACTACAATAAGCAATAGTTTATATATAAAAGCAAATGCTACTTATCCATAGGGAGGTCTGCTACGCTAAGCTACGAAGACTACGCTATATTATTGGTATTAAATGCAATGAACCAGTAGCTTTCATCCTGGACCGTGAATGCTGCAAAGTGTTTTAAATATTAGGAAAAACAACAATAAACCTTCACATATCTAATCTTTCCTCCTATATCAACCCATGTGCGTGTCCGGATTAAGAATATAGCAGGAGGAGCTGGATTCCTCCCGTGGATGTCGTAAAAGGCGACAAAACCAAAGCCGTGTCGTAAAGGGCCTCTAAACCAGAGGGATGGGCAACAGCGTCCCATCTGTGAAACAGCAGCCTTGCTGCGCTCACTAATCGCCTGCCAAGCGTGGTGAGTACTAGCAAATCCCCCTAAAAATGTCGACACACGGCATGTAACCGTTCTTCTATAGGGGAGGCCTTTATTCGGCAGTGGGCATTTTTGGCTGATATAAAGATGGTAATATACGCAATGTTAAAAAAACCCGTTAAAAAGGTGTTTTAAGATGTAGGAACCCTATAGGCACTTCGCTTACCTACGCATATACGTTACGTTAGGCTCACTTCTCTCTGAATTTACTAGAAACTCTATATTACTGGAAATAAACCACAGTCATAAAGAAGGTATTGATCTTAGTCATTCGTTTGGGTAAGCAGGTTGTAGACCAGATCTGATACCTTGAGGACAACCCATTGGGAGCCCGGAACCCTGTGTCATGTGACTATATTAGGTATTCAGGCATTGATTTGCTTACTATGGTAAGTAAATTGGTGTTTAGATTTTATTATCATAATCATAATCGTTTATTGCAAATATAGGTAATACGTTGACGTTACAGAGTTTATACACTTGTGCAGCTATATTCTGCCATTTGGAATGCAAAACATACATTTTCATAATTGTTATTAATATAAATTTACAAGTCACTTAAATATCATATCTAAAGTCAAATTATTATTTTAATCATGTCAAATAACTACAACTATTATATTGTAAGGACGATAAAAAACGAAGAAAATGTTATTTGTTGTACAAAATGTCAGTATGATATAAAATTAAAAAGGTACATGTCACATAATACTCGTATAAGGGTAACACATAGAGATATTATAATTCAAATAACATTAATAGTATAAAATAAGAACATAGGATGTCATAATCGGATATAGCATGTCATCTTTCATTTAGATAATCGTCAATAGTATAATAACATTTAGCAATTAGCAAATCATTTAAATATTTTTTTAATTAAATCAATTTTGTTTATATCTGTGATACGTTTAGGTAATTTATTGTATATTTTGGGAGCCATACCTAAAATGTTTTTCGAGAAAATAGCTTTTTTGTGTGGTCTTGTGCATATTTTATTTTTGTGACGTGAGTTCACTGGGTGGTTATATAAATGTAAATTCACGTTTACATAGTTGGCTACCTCATATATGTAAAGACACGGAAGGGTAAGTATCTGAAGCTTTTTAAAATCAGCTCGTTTGCGTTTGCGTAAAGACAAAACATTGTACCGAAATCGAAGAGATCGGTGACCGCCGTATTTTATTGCCAGCGCACTGAAGAATGGTGTTGCCTTTAGTCGTAAAAGTCTCTTAGTTAACCTCTATGACAAACACAGAGGTGGCCATGTCTTTATATGTTAAATATGAATACATTTGAAAAATCTATGTCTATCTATGTTTATTACTATAAATCCTGCATAAAAGATAGTACGCACTTCAGAGGACCAATTCTCGTAATTAATTTACACTGTGACTGAAACTTGACCGAACTGAGATTTGAGAGAGATTATGAATTGATCGAAAAAATGGTATTCTGCTACTCTTAAAGTTCAGTGGAATTCCAGTATAATCTCGATCTAGTCTTATTTCAATCTCAGTTTTGACGTTTATTCAATGACAATTTAGTACATGTGACAGTTCGAAATGTTAGCAGAATACCGTTTTGGCTTCGATCAACTTTCGATCCATTTTCGATCTCATCACAGTGTAAGTTCACGTTTGACGTTGTTTGTTAGTTTAGGAGAATACCATTTGTGACATTTATGACACTGAGACTAGATCGGAACTATATTTTGAACGTTTTTAAATTACAAGAATTGGCCTTCTGGTTACATTGGCAACATTAGAGACAAGTTCACCTTCTGTACTCACGCGTATTGTCCGTTCCACCGCGGGTCCAATATCAGTCCTTAGAGATCTTTCATTAAGGTTATCTCCCACCAGATCTTAAAAACGCCACGTGGACAGCGTCCCGATGTGTGCCAGACTTCAATGAGATTATCTTTTGTGTGGGAGAGATTGGCTTCAATTACTTTGAAGCTTGTTAGCATGACCTATGGGTTTTTAAATAGGTTTAAGTAAGAAAAAAAGCAGTGTGCTTTGTTGAAAGTGTTTTATTTTGTGGACACACGTTGGTAACACATATCAGCTCATTATTGTCCCACTGATGGACACGGGCTTTGTCTCTCAATGGGATAGGTCAGGTCTTATTCCACCACGCTGGCCTAGTGCTAGTTGGCATACACTCCATTCAGAACAGTTTTTTTTTTTTGGGGTTGTGCAGGTTTCCTCCCGATGTTCTTCACCATTACCGCAAGTGACAATCAATTTTGATTCGCACATGAATCCGAAAAGTCAGATGTGCGGGTCGGGATCGAACTCAGACCCTCCTGTGTGGAAGGCAAGCGTTCAACCACTGGGCTATCACTGCTGTGGACACACAGTGTATACATTTATTTGGGGAAAAACAGCAATGTGGTTATATAATATGGTGTAAAAAGAGTAATAGACAGGTCAACGAAGGGGTATGGTAAACCTCTATCCGCTTATCGTGAAAGAAAACTAAGACATATCAAAAGGAAGTATTATTGTTCTCTTGTACCCTATTAAAGCAAATACTGTGATCACCAATTCGTTTGTCAAGCATGGTGATGGACCACCACCACCGTAGAATATAGCAGTCAAAAAGTAGACCACTCAGCAATCATACATGTACTTACATGCTGGTATTTATATGGTGGCGATCAGAAAATTATTACAAAACCTTTTCGGTCATTCTCTTTTTTACCTACTTATAGGAGTTTAAGTAAGGAACAAAATCGTGACCTAAAGAAATGTTAGCTTAAACTTGATAGTAGGTACCTAGAATGCGGCTTGAAGTGGAAGATATAATATTCACAACTTTACACGATAAAATGTGTCCCTATAGTTCTCTACTTACAAAAATAACTCAGAAGGACAGTCTCTTATTGACCGTTGCAAACGTGTAACCTAAATACTTTTCGTGTGTGCGTAAGAAGTGTAACATTTTTTATTGGCTTTTTTATTATTTCGGCCTAGCAAAGTCCACTATAAGACAGGCCTCCCTCAAAGATGACCACAACGACTGATATCGGGGTGTTGCTTGCTCATCGGGAGACTTTGCCATAATCGCTACGCTTGGCAGACGGGTTGGCGATCGCAGTTGAGTTGTTAATGTATTCGAAGAACGCTGCTGCCCATCCTCCGTCTAATCCCTTAGTCGGCTTTTACGACACCCACGGGGTGAGATGGGTTGGTGCTATTCGTAGACGGCACCACACGGCAATTTTATTGATGCACAGTAGAAATTCTTCATGAACTTCCTGCGCCACGGGGAAGGGCGAAGGGGTATGCCGCTAGGCTAGGCGGACTCCTACCGGCTAAAACTGGAGCGGTCATCTTCGGCACCTAATGGAGGCACCAGGTCCTCGTATGATCACACTAGAGCCGTCCTCTGGTGCCACGCCTACAGGCACATCTCGGAGAGGCTGACTGTAAAGCGGTCACCCCCCCGAGGGATTGTAAGGGATCCCCCAAAGCGTCCCACGGCAGCGCGTGACCACATGCATGCTACCGACTTCTCTTGGGTCGCTCGGTGTGGGCACGCAGATTCCCCAATCTACGTACCCGCGAACCCAGAGGCAAGTGTGCCTACTCACATATATTGTGTTGACTTTTGATGTCGCACCTACAAGCGCATTCCTAATGTTGATATAGATAGCCTATTTAGTCATATCGATATTCACCATAGTAATTGACGGTGCGGTTGGTGCAGTGGCTGATACAGTCGGCTGCTGCGCTCCGGGTCGCGGGTTTGATTCCCGCACGGAACAAATATTTGTACGATCTGCAGGTAGTTGTTCCGGGTCTGGGTGTATTGTGTGTGGAATTTGTGTTTGTAAACGCACCCACGATACAGGAGGCCTAGTGTAGGGCAAAGTTTTTATTAATAAAAAAAATAAAAAACACTTTTCGGGAACAGCGTTAATGTTTTAACACTGATTACTAATCTAATTACCCAGAAAATGGTGTCATGTCCGGCACCGTCCAAGTGGTTACTCATTGCATCTGGTAGCTATCCTTCTGGATGTTATTGTTGTGAGCAGGATCGGGAGAGGGCCGGTCCCGCACAGAGAAGAACGAGGCGGCAAGGCTCTGGGGTTGCGGGCGCTTTACAGTCATCCCCTTCGAGATGTGCCTGGCAGTGCTGTGCAGGCATGGCATCAATGGGCGGCTCTAGTGTGATCTTACGAGGACCTGGAGCCCTCCTTCGGTACTGAGGATGACCGCTCCAGTGGTTTTAGCCGCTAGAAGACCGTCATGCCCTTTGCCCTTCCCCGGGACGGAGGAAGTTTAAGATAAATTTCCACTGGGTATCAATAAAAAAATAAGAGGTTATTATTGTAAGGTTCTCAATCAGCCAACCAAAACCATTTTAAGAGTTCAACACCCAAAAGACCAAGATGATTTTCAACAATGCACGTTGATTGCACCTCTCTCACGGGGTAGGGTGAGCGCACGACTTATCGGTAATTAATAATCGCACTCGCGGCAGAAACGTTTTTAATTTGCGCTACACGTGCATGCCGAATGGCGGCGCGTGCGTTCCCCGGTGGAGGGGATGCTGTGTGGGAATTAAAATATGGTTTGTTGTCAAATACCTTAGTACGCCTGATACTTTAGGTATATTGAAAAATATCGAGCGTAGGCTAGGACAGCAATGTATAGGTAAGCCTTCGAATATTTTGTTATTTCGGCAGAAACTGGAGAAGTATAAAGCAATATAGGAAAAACTTTTGCCAACCAGAAAAACGTCCGCAAATCCCTAACGTTTACACAAAAGTGCTACATTCAAACATCGACAGCGCGACGATTCGTCGAACACTTTTATCAATGTTCGGTTTTCAATAAACCTCTAACAAACTGGCCAGTTGACTCGCAGCTTTTTTACGCCAATAGAGTCGCTTCCGCTTCCGAACGGAAGTGGCCCGGTTTGGGCGCGACCGACAACAGGAGCGCTTACCTTAGTTTTTTATTTGTGCCTTCCTGATTTATGGTTGTTTTGAATTTGTTTGGGCCACTGTGTCCGCGCCAAAATGCTTTCGACAGTTTCAGGAAATCTGTACAGGCTTTTTTCCAATCCAACTCCGGGAAAGTTGAAAATTTGAGAACTCGCAGATCCAAAATGTAGCAAGTGTGCGCGTTGGTTTTCTATTAAAAATAGTTTTGCTTGACAAACTATATTCCAAACTGCTGAACAGTATTTTTGTTACTCATAGCATGATGGACATCGCTTTAAAAAGTAAATTGTTACTACAGATAAGCAGGAACATTACATCAGAAACAAACAATAAAGATGCACCCATCCATTCTAAGGAACAAGATAACTAAGTAGATGAGTTAAAGAGCATTGTCCATTAAGAAAACTGAAAGAGTTCAATTTCTTAGTCTCAAACAAGTACCCAGTAGCTACATAAAACTATTTGACACAACCTACGTTTCCTTTACCAAAGCACCTAGAATACCCTACAATATTCGTTCTAAAAGAAACGTTACAGAACACAAAACCTTTCTCGCAAAGAATAAACAGAAAGAGCACAAACACTTAAAAAAAGAAAAAAGAAATATTTTTCATTAGGGCCGAGCCAAACAATGACAATTGAATCTCCCACACTATACCTTCCGCGGATTACTGCGACTTATTGCGACTCGACAACCATCCCGCGTTCAAAAGAATAATATGTCTTTATAACGGATCCCGTGGCTTTCCCTGCCTTACTTCTTACACATTTTTCAGTGAAATGTGAGAGCTCCTTTAGTTTTTCCTCGGTCTTTCTATTCGAATTTCAACTCAATTCCTTGATGGTCTACGCTTTCTTTTTCTTTGGGCAGCTGCCGGGTAAAATAGATTGCATTGTCTTGTGACGTAAATCATTCTGGAATAAGGCACGTCAACTTGACATACAAAATTGCTCTTTGAAAGTGAAGTGTAAAGTTCAGTTTACAATGATGTTATGAAGCGTATGCTATCTTTGTGTCTGTAATGGGTATTCTCACGTGGTAAAAGGTCACTCTGCCTGTGACGGACGAATTAAATTTATAAAGGCGTTACGAGTTGCATTATCTTGCTGCATTTTATGAGTAAATATTTATACGAAATCTTAGGCATTCATTTCATTTCGGCCGAATGAAGTCCACTGTTGGACACAGGCCTCCCCCAAAAATCACCACATCGACCGATATGGGTGTGTTGTGGGCTCATTGGGGGGTGTTGCCATAATCGCCACGCTTGGTAAGCGGGTTGGCGATCGCAGTTGAGTTGTTAATGTACTCGATGGACGCTGGTGCCCATCCTCCGGCTAATCCCTTAGTCGACTTTTACGACACCCATGGGAGGAGATAGGGTGGTGGTATTCTGAGCCGGCACCACACGGAAAAATTAATTACACCGTCATAATTGAAGCATCTTAATCTTTAAGTACCTACAATCGTAGCGACCTTTTTTTTTTTTTTTTTTTTTTTTTTTATTGATCCGGTGGAAATACCTCATGTACTTCCTTCGCCCCGGGAAAGGGCGAAGGGGCATGCCGGACTCCTACCGGCTAAAACCACCGGAGTGATCATCGTCGGCACCGAAGGGAGGCTCCAGGAACTCGAAAGATCTCCATCTAGAGCCACCCATTGGCGCCACGCCTTTAGGCACATCTCGGAGGGGATGACTGTAAAGTGGTCATCCCCTCTAGTGGAGGGAAGGCGACTGTAAAGAGGCCACCCCCCCAGGCATCTCTCGAGGGGATTGTAAAAGATTCCCCCGAGGCCTCATGATGCGCTGTGCTGCGCACACAGCGGTACGTGACCACATGCGCACCGCTGTCTTCCCGGGGGTCGCTCGGTATGAGCACGCAGATTTCCCAATAAGCGCGCTCGCGACCCCCAAGGCCCCCTATAAAGACAACAGGGGGCTCAGGCGTGTTGGACACGGGCGCCGCGGCGGTTGTTACCCCGGCCCCGTGTCCTCCGCCTCCGAGCGGGATCGGCCCTCTCCCGATCCCGCTCTGCGACCTCCTTCTGGAGCATTACGCTCTCACAGAAGGAGACCACAGCACTCCAATTTTCATGCTCTGCCAGCATAGCCGACACTACTGCTGGCAAAGAGAGATCTTGCCCGATCCGATCGACCAGGATCCGCCGCTCGGCAGTCCACGCGGGGCACTCTCCGAGCGTGTGCTGTGCGGTATCCTGATCGTCTCCACAGTGGTGGCACTGTGCCGTGACCTCGCGTCCTATCCTGTGCAAGTACGCACCGAAACAACCATGTCCGGTGAATACCTGCGTCAGGCGGAATGTGACGCGCTCGCTCCTTTGGAGCCAGGCTCCGAAGAGCGGCAAGACAGCCTCGACGACGCGCTTTTGCGCGTACTGTGGCAACATGAGCCGCTCGCGCCACAACTCGAGTGCACGCCGCCGAGCCTGCCGCCTCAAACTTTCGAGCGCCCCTGGAGGCACGCCTTCACCGCTCTGGCGGAGGGAGCGTGTTTGGTGATACACCCACGCATCCATCTCCGCCAAGATATCAAAAGGCGGAAAGCGCGCCAACAGAGTTGCCGCCTCAAAGGACACCGTTCGGTATCCTCGTGCGATCCGTATAGCCGCTCTACGCTGCAGACCGTGGATCTTGGTTCTGCAGCGCTGGACGCCTGAAAGTCGAGATGACCAAACAGGCGCCCCGTAGAGTGCCACGGACCGCACGACTCCCCCGTAGAGGCAGCGAACTTCTTCCCTCGGTCCCCCGAGATTGGGTAGCAGCCGGTGCAAGGCACCCACTACCCTTTCGACCCGGGGGACAAGACGCTCGAAGTGCTCCCCGAAACCCCAACGGCTGTCCAGGGTGAGCCCCAGGTACCTCATGTACCGGCCCACCCTGATTTGCGCGTCACCAACGCGTATCCACGAACTGGGGGGCTCCCTGCTCCGCGGCAGTTTGTGGAACCATAGCGCCTCGGTTTTGTGAGGCGCTATCCGCAAACCCAGAGCGTGGATTTCGGCCACGACAATTGCCACCGCTTGCTCGGCAAGCCGGATGGTTCCCTCGAAGGACTCCCCGCTGGCTAACACAAGAGTGTCATCAGCGTAGCAGACTAAGCTGACGCCAGCGGGGAGAATGACACGCAGGACCGTATCGTAAGCGAGGTTCCATAAGAGGGGACCAAGAACCGACCCCTGTGGAACCCCGCACGTGATCTCCCTCCGCTTTACGCTACCGTCCCTGCCCACGTAGCGAACATGCCTGTCGCGCAGATATGCCCCGATGATACCCTGCAGGTAGGGGGGGCACTGATGGTGGTCTAGCGCCCCCCTAATTACACCCCACGGGATAGAGTTAAAGGCGTTGACTATGTCAAGACTGACAGCCAACGCCACCCCACCCCGTCGGGATACTGCCTGTTCCGACAGCGAGCGGACGCGAAGAATGGCGTCGATAGTGGAACGCCGCTGCCGGAAGCCATACTGGCTGTCAGCCAGGTCGGGGCCAACACGCGACAAGTGCTCAACGAGTCTTCGGGCAATTATTCTTTCGAATAGCTTTGAAGCCTCGTCGAGCAGGCAAATGGGACGGTACGCAGAGGGAGACTCCGCGGCCCTACCTTCCTTCTTCAAGAGAACCAATCCGGCTTCCTTCCAGCCGGACGGGAACACACTGCGACGGAGGCAGCTGGTGAACAGCTGTCTCAAGCGGTCCCCAAGAGACTGCAATGCATACACCCACGCACGACCCGGAATGCCATCTGGGCCGGGTGCGGTGTTGCGAGCCTTTAGGCGGCCAACGGCTCGGTCCAACTCTCCTTCCGAAACCGCCAATTCCTCATCCCATTCTAAGGCAATCGGCGGTACAGAAGGACCAGGATAGTCCCGGACTGCCGGAAAGAGCGTAGAGAGCACTCCCTCCAGCAAATCCGGGGCCATTGTTTCGGTCACCGGGGGGACCCACGGGCGCAACTTGCCCACTACCATGCGGTAGGGTCTCCCCCACGGATCCCTGTCCAGTCCTACCAAGAGCTCTTTCCAGGACCGAGCCTTCGCCTCGCGAATGGCGCTTTGGAGCGTCAAAGTGGCCGCCCGGTAGGTCCGATACGCCTCGGCAGTCTCTCCGGCTGTAGCACTGCGCCGGCGTCGGCTTCTGGTATACTGGCGGCGGGATGCGAGGCAGACCGTGCGCAGCCGCGCAATCTCCTCCGACCACCAGTACACCGCCGTACGCCGTGAGCGCCGGGCTCGGGGCATAGATGCATCGCAAATCGACGTCATCGCCCCCCGAAACCAGGACGCTTCCTCTTCTGGATCGGGCAAGATCCCTTGGTTGACCTCTGACCACGCCATGACGTTGGCAGCTGCGACGAGCATCTCTCGGTCGAGCTGTGTGAGGGCCCAACGCCGTGACGGTGGGCTAGGACCTGGACGGCTCGGGCCGGGTGGATGGAGGGCCACATCGAAAACTATGTGGCGGTGGTCTGACAACGTGACCACCTCCTCCGCCACCCGCCAGCCCGATACCATGCGGGCCACAAAAGGAGTCGCCCATGTCAGATCCACGACAGACTCCCCCTGCCACCGAACGCAGGTGCTAACGGACCCCCGATTCAACAATCGGAGGTCAAGTGACGCCGCCCAGTCTTGCAAAGTCCTCCCCCTTGGCCCATCCCGGTGGTTGCCCCAAGCTCTAGAGTGAGCGTTGAAGTCCCCCAGGACGAGCACTGGACGGGGTGAGCATTTACAGCGAATGCTGCGCGCCACCCCATCCAAGTATCTCTCGTAGTCGGCGAGCGACACATTGGGGGAGATGTAGCAGCCCACTACTGCCAGAGGTCCCCATTCTACCGCAACAAAGCCGTGCCCCCTATCCAGCAAGGAGCAGGGCGGCCCACCGTCTACTACAGCCCAATAAACGGCGACGGAGTCCGCGGCGTCCCTGAACCAGCGAGGATGTTCCTGGACGCCGTAGGGCTCCGCCACTACCGCCAAGGCAACCGACCACTCCGCAACAGTCTGCATCAGTATATTCTGCGCGTTGCGGCAGTGGTTCAGGTTGCCCTGAAGGACCTTCAAGGCTGTGAATTTTCGGCCTCCATTGTCTCCGGTGGGCTTGCGGCTGGTGCCGCCAGCGCAATCAACTCTTGCCTATTGGCAGAGGCAGTGGGGGCTCGCTTCCCCCTTTTGCCTTTCTGGGCAGCGCATGGTTTGCTGCCCAGCCTATGCTCTGCTGGAAGGCCGAAGTCCGCACATAGCGGACAATTCGGTGACTGCGCCGTGCACTGTCTCGCTTTGTGGCCCTGGCCGCCACAGGTGAAGCAACGGTCACTTCTGTCGACTCCCCCATGTAGGGTGCATCGGAGGCGCATATGCCCGAGCTCGAGGCATCGGTAGCATTGCAAGGGCCGTGCCGCCAATGCCTCAACCCTAGCTGACGTCCACCCCACGCAGACACGCGAAGCAGACGCCACCTTTCTAGCTGCCTCCAGTGGGCAGCGCACCCAGACGGTGCCCAAGGACATGGGTGAGCGGTGAATGTCGCCCACCTTGACTTCTTCGGGCTGGCAGCCACCCACCGCTGCGAGAGCTTCAGCCACTTCTTTCGGCGTGACGGCATCATCCAGGTCACGCACCCTCATCTCCGCCGTCTTTAACGGCCGCGCGATGTGCACGGCAAAGACGGGGGAGAGCACTTCCCGCATACGCTTCGCCAGGTTATCGGCCTTAGCGCCGCATTCCTCGCCAGCGACGGACAGCACCATTCCGCCGCTGGCTGATCTCTTGATGGTCACTGTGTCAGGACCGATGCCGAGGTCAGCGAGTTTGATGCTCTTCCTAGCCTCGGCCATGACATCACCCAACCGAGTGTCGGGTGAGCCCTCCGGCACAGTGACCGTAATGGCGGCCGTTGCGGGAACCTTGGGGAGGTTGACCTTCTTCCTTCCCCTTTTTCCTCCTCGCCTCTTTCCCTTCTGGGGAATGGATTGCGCATTTTGCGCAGCTGCTGCTCCTGTCTGAGCCTTAGGGGGCCTGGCTTTTCGCCCTCTTTTTCCCACAGTAGACCACCCCTCTGTGGTCTCCCCCGTGGCCTGGGAAGCCTGAGTCGGCTCTGGCAAAGCAGTAGCCTCTGGAGCCACTGTGGATGCAGGGGATGCCGTAGTTCGGACAGATGTCGCCGTCTGATCGGTTATCCCAACCCGCTTCGCCGCACTGCGGCTGCCCGTCTTCTTCCCCGGTGCGCTAGACAGCGCCTTGGTGGTGGCCGCACACAACGAAGTTTTGGAAGCGGCCGCGTACGTAGCCACCTGGTGGGCCTGCGCTGTCTGCGCTCTTCTGTCCGCCGCAAGTGATGGACGGAGAAGAGGCTCGGGAGGCAGTCTCCTTCCGAATGCCTCTAATTTAGCGTCCATCATGCCGCCAACCGCGAGCATGATGGAGCGCAAAAACTCATCCTCTGACTTAGAGGTCGGAAGGGCGGCCCTGCTGGGCTCCGCACCAAGATCACCATGCTGACGGAGGAGTTTGATCTCCTCCGTCAGTTTTCCCACCTGAGATGAGAGACTCGCGAGCTGGGAACGCAGTTCCGCGTTCTCTCTCTCCAATCTATTAGTGTGTGTCCCAGTAGCAGTGCGCTGGGCTACTACATCCGCCGCGGCCTGCACCGTGCGTGCGGCCAATCGGAGGCTGCGGGCGAAGGTCCCCTTAAGGTTACGGGACTTGTCCGCCACGTTCTCAACAGCCTCCAGCTGCTGCTTAATGCAAGCACCGAGATCAGCTGTTTGCCGCGCCTGCATCTCCTTTGTCAGGTCCTCTATCCCAGGCAAAACCTGTTTGCTTCCAGTGCTGGATGTAGGCCCTTTCAGTTCCGACTCCTCCTCTTCACCAGCAATGCCGGAAGTCCCACTCTGGACCGTCATCCTCTTTGGCCCAGGAAGCTCCCCGTTTCCAGTCGGCCGTATCCGCTTTCGCGCGCGTGATACCACCGACACCGCTGACGTCTGGGAGGTTAGCGATATTTGTGAGCAATCGGACTCACCACCATCGCTCATCATCCCACTACTGACCGGTGTAGCCGGGCGTGGGAGCACAAATTTCCCACGCGTCATGACCGACACCACAGCCTGATTCGGTACCTGAAAAGTCTCTCCGGCCGGGATGCTCTGCATCTCCGACCCCTTCTCCGATATGGAGTCTGATCCCGACTCCACACCAACATCGTCATTTTTATTTTTTAGGTTATTTGATTCCATACTTAATCCCACGAGTATGGGGGAAATAAAAGGTCCACCCGAGCAGTGCCCCCTGTACCCGGGTAAGCGTATTTACTACCAGAGCTTCCGCCGGTGCCCTGGAGTTGCGTGCTAGAGACTGAACTACCCATCAGCCATGCATCCCCTCGCCGCACGCCAACTTGGGATTCGGGGTAATTATTTTATAGAGGTTTTCTTCCTCGCAGTCCGGGCGATTAAGCCAAGACCCTCGGTCCTTATGCTGAGCCGCGAGACATGGCCACGACACTCGGCATACCTCAGGATTACGATGTGGAGACGTTGGCATTGCTGCCAGTCCGTCAATCGTGTCCACGACTGACGAAACCCGTCTCGGTTTCACATCCTCAGTATTCTCTGCTAAACAGAGCAATATGAGGAGCGAAATTCGGGCACCATCCGATAAAATCGGGCGGCCCGTCCACACGGCAGTCCACACTGGACTCCACCGCTGATTCCTCTTAGTCTAGTCTCTCCCTTTGGACCTGTCCGGCATGAGTGACTCTACCGGCTTAGCCCCAAAGATCATCGAGACACGCAAGCCCCACCACGACGACAACGTGGGAATCTCGGTGGGGACAATCGTAGCGTCCTACTCTATTCATCATCTTATATGCTGAATAAAAGAAGGATGCATAGACTCTTGTCAATCTTAATTACCTTGATTAATTGATCCTCAAATTTAGATAAAAGGTTTTTATTTTATTTACTTTTAACCAGAATCTCACTGATGCTGACAGCTCGTCTACGTCCACTGTAGAATATGGGCCTCCCAATGATTACTAAAATGAGCGGTCATATAGCAATAACTACTTAGACAACTTTTACAACACCCATGGAGGGAGATGGGTGGTCTACATTTTGCCGGGAACCACACGCCTACGAATAACATAACTCAAATTATTATTTTAATTTATTTACATGCTCTTTATATTACAAAGCATATAAATATATTCCAGCTATACCTAAATGTATACCATAGAAACTTGTACAACAACATCTACCCAAAAAAAAGCTTTTTCTTTCCAAAATATATTCGGGATCGTAATGAAAATGGCAACAATATAAGAAAATCAGAACTTATCTCGAGGCTGGGGAATAAAGACGTAATTTTATTAGACTATACACCTTACTCTATAAACATAATCTTTCATTTGCACAATTGTTTACGATCTCTGGCCAGCTTATATCTCCGTCTTTCTCGTACTTGAAACAAGCGTATATTTTTGTCTCTTTCTAAATAAAGGTGCGTTCAGTGTTGTATTTATTTTGATCGTGGTTGACCCTCCGGTAATGATGATTGGTTCGCGCCACTAAATTGGAGGTGGCATGGACACACGAATTCACTTAGTGGCTACAGTGGCAGTGTGACGTGTTTTGTGGTAATGTTGCACATTAATAAGCGTCGCATGCACGCATGCATTTGGTTTCGAGAGTTGATATTTCATTCGCTCAAATATAGAGTCCTGAGTCAATCGTCTTGCTATTAAAAGTTGATGATAAATTTAATGGTTTGCCATTTCATCACCTTTTGAAATGTCTTGATGGGCCTGTTTACCAAAAGACATTTCGAGAAGTCAAGATGCAAGATCATTTTAAATAATCTCGGCAGCGTCTTTGCTTATTGATTATTGGAATATTTTAGTTCATGAAAACTTTCAACAAATTGTAATGTTTATTAAATCTGGAAATACCTAACCTAACCATTAGGGTTACATTTCGTCGGTGACTTACAATTGAATTTAGATTTGTATTTGTTCATTAAACTGCGCTATCCATTCACTACCGATTTCAATTAAGCTGCCGCCACACTTCACCGTACACCCACACTATTTTATGTTTTTATAGACATAAACACAAAACCTGATGAATATTTATTATTATGCCTATACACATTCCCTAATAGCCCGTGTACATACAGTTATTTATAAGCATTATGTATAGATTCATTGCGACCTCGCGTCATTACCTTCCCATAGATATGTGCTTGTGAAAGCATATTTTTACATCCAATTGGTTCAGGATAAAGGCCTTGTATCAAGATTTTTATGTTTTTGTTTATATTTTGATCATGCGAGCTTATTGGTTAGATGTTTTGTTATTTATATATTATTTTATGGTTTCGATCTACCTCCGTGAAATGTGTCTGTAGTTGACAACATAATTCAGTGTTACAGCTTTGATCGAAAGGTGTGATTTATGCAGAATGCTTGTGGCATAATCCAAAATCTTGCTGTTAATTTTTTCAACCACATCTCTTACGTAATGAAAAAAAACAAACGTATATCAATTGTTGTACTTATACCTTGTAGTAACCTGTATTTTCAAAATGTCTCATACATTCTATTGTCTGTGCAAGGTATCTTAATACATACCTTTAACGGTCAGGTGTGTGAGGCTTAAGAACTTTAGTAAGACATTTGATTGGTCAGTTAAATCTGTCAAAGCAACAACGACGGCACGTTTGGTGCAGCGATTACGCGAGTACGCGATTGATTTACTGCGGTATGGGTCGCAGGTTTGATTTCCAACATGGAACAAATATTTCTAAGGCCTACAAGGTTCTTGTTCCCAGTCTGGATCTTTGTGCTTATGGAATTTAAATATGTAAGCTGTTCGTAAGTACTGCTCAGGAGAAATAGTAATGGGCATGGTTTTTTTAAAGAGATTAAATAACCTGGACTTTCGACTCTCCAAAGGCTTTTGACATTGTAAAGTAGGCAAACACAATCATATCTTACTATCAACGGTCGAGTAGAGAGAACTCTGGAGCTTAGTAGTACAATGAACGCAATCACTCTCCAATCTTTACATCTGGGAACATTCAGTCATCCGTTGCTCTCACAATATTTAAACAATTAATTCTTTTTCATTGCCAGTCGAGCGGTAGTGTTGCGAATGCGGCGTGCTTCTCGCACGCGTGCTTCCCGTCCACGTGACTTCGGGTGAATGCCGTGCCTAATTGCAACTATCAAACGCCACGTGGCTTAGAGGGTTCAAAGAATTGCCTCTCTCCAAGTTTTGTTAGTCAATTGTTTTGGGTAAGAGATTTTCGATAGTCGACGAATATGGATCGATTGAGCGGAATTCCGGGCCATTATGTAGAAGATTAAATTACTATTTGCTATTAGTTCCTTATTAT
This sequence comes from Diloba caeruleocephala, assembly GCA_947459985.1. NCBI lineage: Eukaryota > Metazoa > Arthropoda > Insecta > Lepidoptera > Noctuidae > Diloba > Diloba caeruleocephala. The sequence goes on along the minus strand of OX381612.1, from coordinate 28,239,972 downwards.
ATATATAAGTGTGTTATGTGTTAAAGAAAAAGCGATTTTGATTACACATACAATATACACCCAGACCCGGAACAACTACCTGCAGATCATACAAATATACGAACCCACGACCTGGAGCGCAGCAGCCGACTGTATCAGCCACTGCACTAACCGTGCCGACAAAATTGTCATCCTAATGTGAGTAATACGTGAGATAAAAAGAGAAAGCACTATCCTTATGCTAAGCACTACCCTCGTTGCGTTTTTCACTTCCGGACATTAGTTATTTAGTCTCTTATGCCTTTTTATTGGTGCCCAGTGGAAATTCTGCATGAACTTCCTTCACCCCGGGGAAGGGCGAAGGGGTATGCCGGACTCCTACCGGCTAAAACCACTGGAGCGGTCATCTTCGGCACCTAAGGGAGGATCCAGGTCCTCGTATGATCACACTAGAGCCGCCCACTGGTGCCACGCCTATAGGCACATCTCGGAGAGGGTGACTGTAAAGCGGTCACCCACCCGGGGGGATTGTAAAGGATCCCCAAAAGTGCCCACGGCAGTGCGTGACCACATGCGTTCTACCGTCTTCTGGTCTCTTATGCCTAGCAATTTCATAATGAATAATATTTACAATATAATGCATAATTAATATGAAAATGTAACTAGCCGCTGCCGCAGCATCGATTCGGAGGTTGTGTTGCTCAGAATAGCACTCCGTGGACCGTGTAAAAAGCTACGTGCATTAATTTTCACACAAGTATCTTCAATGGATTCCGTAATTGAGCGATGTTGGGCGAAATTATCAAATCAATGTGGGTCTTATAAAAGCAGCTAGATACTAAGGTACATATTTCCTCCTCCCCGAGAAGTGCCTGAGGGGGCGACCTTTTTACAGTCGCCTTCCCTCCGCTAGAGGGGGTGACCGCTTTACAGTCATCCCTTCCGTGATGTGCCTAAAGGCGTGGCACCAATGGGCGGCTCTAGTGTGATCTTACGAGGACCTGGAGCCTCCCTTCGGTGCCGAAGATGACCGCTCCAGTGGTTTTAGCCGGTAGGAGTCTGGCATACCCCTTCGCCCTTCCCCGGGGTGAAGGAAGTTCCATGTAGAATTTCCACTGGACATCAATAAAAAAAAAAAAAGGTACATATTTCTGTCTCGCGTCAACTTGACGATCTCTGTTTATCTACATACATATTAAAGTACAAACATAACCTTTATAGCCGCTAACACAATATTTACCTGTCCATAAATATGTCCGGAAAAGTCGATGCAATATCCACACATTAAAAAAAATCCAGAGCGCCAGCCGTCTATTCAGTTTTTGATATGCCATGAAATACAAACAATTTTCAACCTTAATATTTACGTGACACGCTGTATATTCTCCTGTAAAATATTTCCATATGTTAAAGATGATTTTCCTATAGGAAATTGAACTTTATTGTTTCGTCTATAAAGTGGAAATTACCTTGGAATGCTTAGAGTACGTCCAGCAAAATGAACTGCGGAAGATGTATGAGGCAGCGGATTAAAAATATTTGTACGCGCCATTATACACGGTGTAATGAAAACCCTAAACGTGCCTCTTTATTAAGTGCTAGCTTTTACCCGTGGAACCGTTCGTGTGTATGTACTTTATTCATTTTCATGATTATTATGAGTTTTTTTAGCTTGAATATTAAATTTTACAGTGTCCTGAAAGATGGACTTGATAACAAGGTATGTACAGCAATTTAACCGGAAGGTTATAGCGGATATCATTCGTTCTTTGAATACCTGGATGTCTATGGACAGTTAGAGTAAGTATCGATAAATACTCAATCAGTAACTTGGTATTCTAAATTCTCTTGCCTATGCTTGCCTATTCGTTCTTTGAATACCTGTACTAAGTATTTATCAATACTTACTCTAACTGTCTATAGACATCCAGGTATTCAAAGAACGAATAGGCAAGCATAGGCGAGAATTTAGAATACCAAGTTACAAGCCCACTGAAATTGATACTTTACTACTTTGGACTAATGACTGATAGCTGCGAATTGAGTTTGAATTCTAAATTTTAATACATTTTTCATTAAAGCCAGCATGCTCTAAAATAAAATTACTTTTATTAGTTGATTTACTTGTTTGCTTATGCACTGATAAAGACGCATTAAAATCGTGTAATTTACGAATATGATTTTTCTGACGCGGAGATTGTGTCACAATTTGCACGCCATATAAACAACAAGTTAGACCTAAAACTGCAGGCTGCCGTAGTGCGCTATATGCTTTAATCGGTTTTGTTCTATGAGATCGAATCAGAAATGTTGAGATACGTAGAAGCACTAAAGTTGCTGACATAGTTGAACGGATGAGTAAGCTGAAGTGGCTATGGACAGGCACATAACTCGTAGAACTGATGTCCCTTGGGGTAGAAAGGTTTTCGAGTGGAGACCGCGTATCGAAAAGCACAGCGTGGGACCGCCACCAACGCGTTAAATAGCCGACCTGGAGAAGATCACTAGGAGTCATTGGATGTGGGCGGCATGTCGGGTCGTTGTGTAATTCTATGGGTGAGGACTTCCTTTGGTTAAAATGATGATGAAACAAAAGCCTCTTTTCCTCGTTTCCAATTAAAAAGTTACGGTGCCGGTCACGTGACCTTCTAGAGCAAAAGTATAATATCAACAGTGAATCAAATCTCCTTTTTTCAAAAAGAAAATATGGGTTGCACTCCGGGAGTGCCGAAAAAAGTGAAAACTCATTTTGGCGCGTTAGACATTTTTTAGATGGGTACTAGGGTTAATGCGATCCTGACGGCGAAACACCTAACTAAACGTATAGCGTCTCGTAACGGTGTCGCGAGTCCAGAGATTTTATCTCATCTAGAAATATGCGTACCGCGCTAAAAGAAGTTTTCACTTCAAAAATCTTATTTGCATTTAATTAAGGTTCAATTTCTATAACTGCTTAGTACCAGCACAGGTATTAATTTCTAAAACATGTTCAACATACCGACACCCCAAAATTATGATACTGCATACAGGGATGGTCAGTTAATTGAAGGCGGGTTTCAATAAAGATCTTTTGAGTTCTGACGGAGGTTTGACGTCACGATCAAAAGATTTTAAATTTTGTAATTAGAACGTAGCTTCGTGCGTTGCGTGGGATTGTATGGCCGTTATTAGTGACGTAATCCACCATGATGTGTGGGGTATGTGATACCTATAGAAAGAGAAAGGTTTACTTAATTTTGTTTATGAACTGAATCATCCTACCTATATTTTGTTTTTTTTCAGAAACGGCACCACTACATATGTGATTTTTCAAAAGAAGAGTTGCTTACCAGACAAATCTAGCCAATGTGTCTTAAGTCATACAAACATTTGCTGAGGCACAAACTATACTAATCGTCTAAAGCTCGCGTATTTCTTTCCTTTAGTATAACTGTAACATAAATACCTATATCAAGGTCCAATTCACCAAATTGTAAAATATATAATATTGTAGATGATGTTCAACACTGACTGATGGAATGTGTCAAGAATCAAAACAAAAGAAAGGCAATTATGAAAAAAAAAAACATATGAACCGTACGACGTTGCCGACATATTTTTTTGAATTATTTTCATTTTTGATAAATATTTTATGAATATGTAACGATTTATTAATCTAAAACACCGTACGACGTTTCCTTATACTTGACATTGGCGAAATTGTGGAAGATACTCTACAGAAGCCATAATCTAAGAGAAGAAGAAGAAGGAAATTATGGAACAGTTTAGAGCCAACCGTTTGGATGTCGGTGTTATTCAAAGTATTTTGGCTTTACCAACTTCGAAACAAGCAATGAGTCTATATTATTTAGCATATTTTAATAATAATTGTTAAAGTGTCGTAGATAATTAAGTTGGTTGTTTTTTATATTAAGGTCTTATGGGACTGATATATCCTTATAGTATAAAAGGCCCTTACAAAAAAAAACCAGAAAAAAACCTATATCTCGTATTATGTTAACCATAGACGTACGTCTTTGCACACAGGTTGTCGGAGCACAAAGCTTCTGTGTCGTGCGCGAGCATTCATTAGCGCCGAGTAATGAGCCACACTCACCAAGATCAGCGAGTGGCTGTTGCTGCAGACTGGACAACCTATATGTTCTAGACTACCTATGTACCTAGTCTCATAAACTTTTCACGTCACAGCTTTCATCACGTACTCGAGCATGCTGTGGTAATGAGCAAATATTTTATTTTCACGTAAATGTAAAACAGTACAGTTAATATCAAGCTGTTCTACTGATAAAAACGTATTGAATAAATAAGTACAAAAATAAATAATAAAATGGACGAATTATTTTGCTATACACGTCCATGCATCTTCAGACAAAATCTCTACTGGCTGGAGGCCTTTTTTGGCGTCGCCAGAAATGACCGGTAAGGCAAACACATTTCCTAGAAATGTAGGTGAGAAGTTAAACAAAAAAAAACATCTCAAACATTACACATTTATGCATCGCAGTAAATAAATCTCACTCTGCCACTGATGCCAGTAGAGCCTTCTGCATCTTAAGACCACGACCAAGTAGGGAGTTGGTTACGCAGATCAGTTAGTATCTTATGCTGCAGAAAAATATGCCTGAGCTATTTGCAGTTAAAGCTATGGCAAGAAAGATGTACGTACGGGTTTCCTGAAAAGATAAAAGGTGCCACGAAGCATGCAATTCAATAACCTCTAAGTGAGCCCTCAGATACAAATCCAGTGAAAAAAAAATCTGCTGGCAATTGGTTGTCCCGAATATACAGACTACCTTTGTAAACGCCCGCCCGCCCGATGAACGGACGGACGTTCTCAACTGACGATTCAAGCTGGACTTTGTGTGATTCTTCCTTACAATAAGCTTTCTTTTCATCATCATCATCATTCTTATCAAGTCATATTAACCGAAGAACGTCGACTGCTAGGCAAAGGCCTTTCTCGTAGATTTTCTCAGCGACCACAAGCTGCCCGTTCTTTTTACCGACTTCGAAAAGGAGGAGGTTCTTAGTTCGATGCGTATTTTTAACCGGAAGCCCCAACCATGGTTCATGCAGACCAACGAGGAGTTATATTTTATACCTGGCCCCGCCCGACTTCATAAAGTTTTTGGTTTTAATATTTTTATATCTTGTAGGGTTTTAGAAGTCGGTTTTTTTCTTTTTATTGAAGTTTTATTTTAGTAGTGAAAAATGCATTTAGTATTAATTAATGCCGTCTTGACACAAGTAAGTTAGCTCATATAAAAACAACACTGAAATAATCGGTACGCTCTGCAACTGGGTGCTTCTAGTCTATGTGTCAGCCCGTACATCGGCACCTTTTAAGGCTTTTAAAACGCAGTGAGGGCTAATCACGCGGCCGCGGCGCTCCGCAGATTATCTCACTCCGCTAACATTATGCAGTTCTATAACGTTATTATACTTCCATATGTTATACTCTGTGGTCGCTGTGAATGGAAGAGGTTTTGTTCTTAGGGTTTCAATATGCTGAGATATCATTTAATTATCTACATATATGTACGTATATAAATTTACTGTCAAGCACGTTGGGACTCATTGAATTTTGTCAAACTCATGCCTTGATTCAAGGCTTGACTTTTCAGTATTCTCTTATAAGTAACCGTGGGCTGAAAGTTAAAGTTCATATCTTTCTCCTTTCCTCAAATTTCATATTTTGGTTCCAAAATTTATTACTCATCTTGATTAGTCTTCTTAGATTCACATTACATGTAGGAAAAATATGAAATAATTATTTTTAATGAACAGCAAACAACAATACTTTCATATCTATACATATGATAATTATACCTATTACATATTAAGTTATAAAGTTAAGCATTTAAACTACATTGACATACATAGGTTACAAATTATTGTTACTGTACCAACAAACGGGACGTTTAACAATAAAACATTCAGCTGTATGCTACAAAACACCAAGGTGGTCTTGCAGCGCTGGTTTTCAATGAGTGGACCCATGTGACATATGAACACAATGTCGGTGCACATTATGTCATTTTAGTGTAAAGGCACGTGCTATCATATCATCTCGTCTCATCTTCCAATGGCGGCTTTTATCATAGGTCATACACACATTGACAAAATCCTACGCTTGGCAGGCAGGTGTCAGTGTAATAGCATTTTACGACACTTATGCCTGGAGAATGGGTGGCCTAATATTTTATTTTATTTGCTCCAGTGGATATTCGTTATGAACTTCCTCTGGCCTGGGGAAAGACGAGGGGCATGTCAGGCTCCTACCGCCTAAAACCACTGGGGCGGTCATCTTTGGCACTGAAGGGGGCTCGTTTAGCGGAGATCGTTCGGCGCCCTCCTCCAGCGCCCGCGCCCGGAGCGTTTTCTGCGGCGGGGATCAGAGGTGGAGACCACCTCCCGACCCCGCTCTACCATCTCCCTTGCTTGTATCACATCCTTGCAAAAGGAGCCGATGGCATCCCACGCGCTCTCGCTCCAGACGATAGACTGAACCACGGCCGGAAGCGTGAGGTCACCCTCAATATGTAAGAGACTCACGAATGCTTCAAGCATTTATTAAAATAAATTAGTTTGATCTTTAGGATCAAAAATGAAACTAAATACGTTTTTGATTAAGATCCACACTTCTTTTTGTCACGACAATTTAATCGATCAGTGTCCAATGATCTAGATATTATAGCAACATAAAGTGTATCAATTACTGCGACAATTTGTAGAAGTCAACTAAACTAATTGGATTATCTCCCGGGGATTTTGACTTAGTAACATGTCGTTGGGTATGATTTCAAAGACGAAATCTGTGTGTGGTGTGAATGTCATCATTAATGAAGATGCTTTGATGAAATGTATTAATACAAGAAAATACGCAAGAACGTCTTGCTTTTATATCATTTGTATTGGCTATCTGTGCTTGAAGTCGCGAGTTCGAATCCTTCACGGAACCATTGTAGTTGAACTGACCACCTGGTTACCAAGCAACCATTTTATTGGGAAATACCGATATCTAGCAGGGTAGCGATTGAGAGTACTCGTCTTTGGATCCATGTTTATTATGAGAAGGAAAGCGATACACGATAAGCTCCTAAATATTCACTACTGAATGGACTTCACTATTATCACTACAAAAAGCGGTCATCGGTAATATTACCATGACCATTACGCTTGGCAAGCGGATTGGTCACATCATCATCATCATCATCTCAGCCGAAAACGTCCAATGCTGGACAGAAGCCTCCCCCAAATATTACTACAACGACCGGTATGGGTTTATGTTGTGTGCTCATTGAGTGTTTTGCCATAATCGCCACGCTTGGCAGGCGGGTTGGCGATCGCAGTTGAGTTGTTAATGTACTCGAAGGACGCTGTTGCCCATCCTCCGGCTAATCCCTTAGTCGACTTTTACGACACCCACGGGAGGAGATGGGGTGGTGGTATGCTGAGCCGGCAGCACACTGACAAAACAATCAATCAAAAATCATCAGACTCGTTTAGTACTCGCATAACCTTTATTCCTAGAATTATTTACTCACTAGCTGGGACCCGCGGTTTCACCCGCGTTTAATTTAAAAGAAAATTAGAATACTCCGACATAGACTATATATATTAGAATTCAAGGTTTCCTTATAACATCAGCTATCTACCAGTGGAAGTCCCGTCAAAATCGGAGATTACCCGGAACAAACAGACAGACAGACAGACAGTTTTTTTTTTTTTTTTTGTTATACGGTACCGTGCGGATTTTGAACCTGCGACACGTAACCAACCGTACCATTCTTATCTATATTTATTTTAATTTCATAAGACTAAATTATCTTACCTTCATTTACCCAGTGCACCGCGGCAAAAAATAACTAACAGACCTACTATTATTGACGCTCACCCATCATCACAAATTTGCTTACATAAAACTACAGGATGTCGCAGCCATAGACAACTGGCATTTTTGGCAAATTAAACGAGTTACCGTGAATTATAGCCACTTTTTATTGGGGCAGTCGTTAAAATTCATCAAAACATATGTAGGTTAAATATATCAAGTTGAAATAGAAAAGATGCTAATCTATTTCTGGGGGTGAACACGTAAGAACATGTCGACGTGGGCATATTACCTACCTATGCATGGATTGGCCATGGAGCTAAGCTGGACATTGATGATTGTGATAAGATATGATAAAGATCAGAAGATTGTTTATACCTTTAAACCATTTACAGACATGGAAAGTCGAGATTATAGTTGCCGTGTTCCAAGCTGTAGATTCTCTATGGAGAAGAACGGGCAAGAAACTCCATGGTTACTCTTTTCAAATGATAATATGCAACAATATTTATATAGACATTGTTTGTATAGACAAATAAATAAAATTGAAGTGTCTGTTTGTGATGTCAAAATAACAGCTTTTTACTAAATGCATATGAAAGTATACATATGTATGGTCTACAGATAGTTGTACTGGGTCTGGGTTTTTATGTCCGTAAAATACACCCAGGGTATAGGAGAAACCGTATCATGTAGCATCGTTTCAGTAAAAATCTGTTTTTAAGAACATGATGACTTTTTGGTAATATTTGTATTAATGGAACCGTTACCAGCAATTGAATAAAATCGCAATAACACCGCTTGGGTTTTACATAAATCATATGTTATCATCGTAAAGCAACACGAATTTTCCCATTCACAATAATAACTGGATTATAACGAGAGAAATATGAGGATAAAGTAACTAAAAACAACGTATAATATAGGTATCTTGACCTACAAGTGTGCCGTGTGGTGCCGGGTGCGGTGTGGTGCCGGCTCAGAATACCACCACCCCATCTCCTCCCGTGGGTGTCGTAAAAGTCGACTAAGGGATTAGCCGGGGGATGGGCAGCAGCGTCCTTCGAATACATAAACAACTTAACTGCGATCGCCAACCCGTCTGCCAAGCGTGGCGATTATGGCAAGACCCCCTAATGAGCACACAAAACACCGATATCGGTCGTTGTGGTGATCTTTGGGGGAGGCCTGCGTCCAGCAGTATACTCCATTCGGCCGAAATGATGAAAAAAAATAATGATGATCTACAAGTACCTGTTGTAAATAAACACCTTAACTTTTGACTTTTCTTAAGTGCCTATTTGGGCTGGCCTATGTGAAATAAAAACTTTGACTTTGACTAACTAACCTAACGCGGAACTAATAATCCATACGTGTACAACATTCTACGAAAAAACCTAATAAATAAATAAAAATGGAAGTTCTTCGGAGGTTCGAGGGATCCAAAAAAAAGAACAAAAGTCGAAAAGTGCGTTATTTCGTCTTCGTCATATTTAGACATTGGTTAGAACAGTGTACATATAGTAACAAAATATACTCGTAGTAGTCGAACCACCCACCATTTATTTTTGACAGTCCAAGGGTTGTGTGGAAAAATGGCTTTTAGCGATAAAACCGCTAATAACACTGCTATTATGTATTTAAAACTATTTCTTTGTAATTTCACCATAATGTATACTTTACTCTATTTTGACCGGAGTAAAAATATGGTTTTTACTCCAAAACCAACGCATACAATTAAATTTAAGTAGATTAACACAATTATTTCAAGCCGTTTTTTTATAATGTTTCCTAATAAAAGTGGTACAGTTTTTTTATACTTAATATATATACTTAATAAATATAAATTAATTCCTAAGCCATATAATTGAACACACAGATATATTTCATGAGGTGTCCAGATTTAGTATTTAGCACTGCTTCGTCTTCACCTTGGATGTCATAAAAGGTGACTTATCATCATCTACATATCATCCAAAAGATGTCTAGTGCTCCCCCAAAGGCAAACGTGGTCACTCACAATGGGCCTCATAAGAAAGCTCAAGGTCACTCAGCGAGCACACACACACACAGAACACTTTAATGTTTTGTGGTATCAGTTGGTATTTTATAAGTTACCACCTTGTCAATAACTTTTAGTCTTTACTTTTTTTTTAACGTGGGGAAATCCTCTTGGACTTCCTCCGTCTTGGGAAGGGCGGAGGGGCCTTCCCAAGACGGAGGAAGTCCAAGAGGATTTCCCCACGTTGCCGGGATCAAACCGGCTAAAACCCCACGGTGTCCTTCTTCCTACCTATAGCCGGGGGTGAGTTGTACGCTTTTGTGCATTAGACCGCTCCCCCGGCAGGAATCGGCCCGACAATGATAGTCGCTTCTGTGTGCTGTCGGGCCCCTTCTGTGTGCTGTTGGGCCCCTTCCGTGTGCTGTCGGGCCCCTTCTGTGTGCTGTTGGGCCCCTTCCGTGTGCTGTCGGGCCCCTTCTGTGTGCTGTCGGGCCCATTCTGTGTGCTGTCAGGCCCCTTCTGTGTGCTGTCGGGCCCCTTCTGTGTGCTGTCGGGCCCCTTCTGTGTGCAACTTTATGTCTTTACCGGATTTACATGTCTTCACTTAGATATTTAAAATAATCTTAGCGCAAGTGAATTAGGCACCCGTTAATTTGTATTCGCGTAATTCAGGTAACAACTGTTTAGAACGAAACGAGTCCGAGAGGATCTCTTTTGAGATTGCTTACGGCATTAGTTTATACGATACCGGTATATGTAATAGTATTCTAGCTGTCCCCTTGTCGGAGGAAGCGACATTGTTATATAGATTAGTTGATTGTGCTTTAAAACGCAGATAAGAGATTTGTAATTATATTTGTATGGATGACATGATCATGCCTGATCAAATCCCTTTACTCAATAAAGATTATAAAAAAAAACTGTTAAGAAGTGTTAAGCATCAGGGCTGCAATTCTTTAAGCTCAAACAGCTATACATCCTTGAATATAGAATCGAAATAACGGTGTAAAACCAATTTGGTATTCGCTAAGACATGATTGAAGTTATTCAAGGAAACGTTGCAGACGGTGAGCCATGAGGACCAGTCTTAGCGAATACCAAATCGGGTTATCACCATTATTTCAATTTTGTATTGCCGTGTGGTGCCGGCTCAGAATGCCACCACCCCATCTCCTCCCATGGGTGTCGTAAAAGACGACTAAGGGATTAGCCGGAGGATGGGCAGCAGCGTCCTTCGAGTACATTAACAACTCAACTGCGATCGCCAACCCGCCTGCCAAGCGTGTCGATTATGGCAAAACCCCCCAATGAACCCACAACACATCCATATCTGTGGTTGTGGTGATCTTTTGGGGAGGCCTGTGTCCAGCAGTGGACTTCATTCGGCCGAAATGATGATTCCAGGACGTATGGATGTTTGAGCTTAGAGAATTGCACCGCAGGTTATTGCTTGTATCCGTGTTTCGGAGGGCACGCAACATTGTTGGTACCAGTTGGTGTCATTACACGACAGTCGCTAAGCCAAGCCCGAGGCCTTTGGGTGGCTTGAATAACTCAGACACAAGGTTCACAACTCATCGTATCATCAAATGCAAGTCCACGGCTGCACTAAGGCCTCCTCCATAGGTTTCCACAATTGTGTTGTCATTTTGGGGAGAATTTGTCAGTACTCACCACGCTTGGTAGGCGGGTTGGTGACTGCAGAAGGGAAGCTGCTGGTTTAGAGTACCTTAGTCGCCTTTTACGACATCGAAAGAGTGAACGGAGAGGTGCTATAATTCTTAATCTAGACGGTATAGGTATCCTTCTGTGAGAGCGTAATGCTCCAGAAGGAGGTTGCAGAGCGGGATCGGGAGAGGGCTGATCCCGCTCGGAGGTGGACACGGAGCCGGGGTAACAATCATCGCGGCGCCCGTGTCCAACACGCCTGAGTCGTCTTTATACGGCAGGGGGCCTTGGTGGTCGCGAGCGCGCTTATTTGGGAAATCTGCGTACTCATACCGAGCGACCCCCGGGATTACAGCGGTGTGCATGTGTGCATGTGGTCACGTACCGCAGCACAGCGCATAGTGAAGCTTCGGGGGATTTTTTTACAATCCCCCCGAGAGGTCCGGGGGGGGGGGAGGGCTCTTTATATTCGCCTTCCCTCAACTAGAGGGGATGGCCGCTTTACAGTCATCCCCTCCGAGATGTGCCTAAAGGCGTGGCACCAATGGGTGGCTCTAGATGGAGATTATTCGAGTTCCCGGAGGCTCTCTTCGGTGTCGAAGATGACCACTCCGGTGGTTTTAGCCGGTAGGAGACCGGCATGCCCCTTCGCCCTTTCCCGGGGTGAAGGAAGTACATGAAGTATTTCCACCGGATCGATAATAATAATAATAAAGCACTTTACAGGTAAGCTTTTTATCCTTCGTCGGATTGAGCTTCTGCCCAAATATTCTTCGTTTCTTTCAGGTACTAAAATGATATCCTCCTTAGAAACTTTCCCTAATCAGAGCAACCTTACCTTTTCATCTTCCCACTTGAACCCAATCAGTTCTCAAATAACATGGTCCAAGCTGTTAGCACGATCATGGGCCAGACAGTTACTCGTCCTTAAACGAGTTATTACTCAGGACATTACGGGGCAAAAACGGTCGGACATATTGAGAGCTCGGAATGTAATAAAGGGTGGGTAATGTCGCCGGGGGCGAGGGGCAGGTTTTTTATCACCACCTTAGCGCACAGTTGGGATATGAAGTTTCGGTGTTTGTGGTTTGTACTAAATTTTGTGAAAATTTTAAATCTTTATTCATCTAGACTTACATTATGATGAACACCGAATATGATAAAGAAGTAACTAACGCTCAACAAATTCATCAGTAAGTCAAGAGAGATCCTCATAAGTTCCGCCAATGAAGAATTAAAAATGTAAAGCCATTGTGAGATGGTGGTAAGTGTTCACGTGGCTATTGCAACTAGTGCAAACTTAGCCGCTTTAGAACGGGCTACTGGGACCTCGATCAGCCTCCTTCTCGGCGTCTGCCATAACCTGATATTAGGAACAAGCAGCCTCAACGATGCTAAGATACTCAGTATTAATTTTCTCTTTTCACCTAATGATACCAGCTCTAAGCGGAAAGATAGGAAGCGTGGAAGAACGTCGTTAGAGTATTTTGCACCCACGAGAGATTAGTAGCATTAACATACCTATACTTACAAGTAAAATATACTTGATATCTACTAAGCTACTCCCTAAAGGAGAACTTGGTGCTGAAGATCGCCGCCCAGATAGTTTATGCTGGGAAGAGACATACATACACCTCTACCTTTACTCAGGGCGGAGTGGTGGCAGAAGTCACTGAAGATTTTCACCGCAGTGAAAGAATAAACTACTTCCTAAATTCATAGGATATCTACAAGAACGAACGAGATGGTTTCTTGTTGGTTTTTTTTTTTTGGGACAAGCCCACCACACGTTCCCTACCACTGCAACTCATGTAAGCCCGGGTCTACAATGGCGACCACCGAAAAGAACACCGATCAATGAAGCTCAGTGTGTCCCAGAGAAATGAATAACTGCCTTGGAACCCGCACCGAAATTAATCAGAAAAGAAAAAGGAGGAGTAGGAAAGAATATACGTTCCACTTCCCTCCGTAGCAAGCAGGAGACAGAGAAAAACGATAGGCCATAATAGGCATATATAGGCATAAATATTGTTGGTTTGCCAATTTATGTTCTTACTTCCTCATCTTAAGAATACAATTACTTGATGCACTTAGATCTTTCCCAAAGCATTTAGTTCAGTTCTCCCAACACATCAGACTTAACCCATCGATCATACCATCTCAACCCGCCAGCCAATCTGTCTGTGTAGCGAGCAGTGACGATTACACTAATTGTGGTGTATAATAATGCTATAATCGGTGTATTTTTCCAAGTTGAGAGAGCGCTAATGTGGTCTGCATTAACATTTTCGTAAGGTGCCAATGGTAGCGGATAATGGCGAAAATATGTTTGTATTATTTTTAAACTAATAATGATTTTTTTTATATGGAAATAGAACTCCAGGTGTACCTAATAAAATCTTGTAAAGAGGTTGGAATAGACTGGATGGCTGATGGGGCCGAAAACTTCTTGAGTGGCGATCGCGTATCGGAAGACGCAGCGTGGGCAGACCCCCCACAAGGTGGACGGACACATGATGCAGGGTGTGGGAATCTGCCGGATACGAGTAGCCCAGGACCGGTAGTTGCGGTAATCTTTGGAGAAGACCGATGTCCAGCAATGGACGTCTTTCACCTGAAATGATGATGTGAAGCAGAAATGAATTCACACCGTGTTGATATCGCACTATATTACCTATACATATTACCTATAAACTATGATAATTGTCCGTGTGGTGTCCGTATTAAGAATATAGCACCACTCTATCTCCTCTCGTCGATGTAGTAAAAGGCGACTAAAGACGCTGAAGCAAAGATATGGAGAGCAACATCTCTTCTGTGGAACAGTAGCCATACTGCGCGCAGCAAACCGCCTGCCAAGCGTGGTGAGCGTTGGCAATTTTTCCCCAAAACAATGTCAAATTTGTGGAAATCTATGGGGGAGAACATTTGTTCATTAATGGACGTCCTTTAGCTGGTAAGATGATGATGATAGTATAACTTACTCTTAGCAACTGAACCTGCATCTATGTCCCTGTACCGGTGACATATCACTTTTTTTTCTGACAGACCCAATTGACCAAAGTTCTACATTACTACTTAGGGCACCTATATTGGCATTAAAAAACCAAATATCTCGGTGTCAATGAAACTGCACTGCTGAAAAGGCTCTGTGACCGTGAAGAAAGTAACAGAAAAGACCACTTATTCTCCACTTGCGGGTATCATAAGTGACTTTGTCTGGAGGATAGCCAACACCGCTTTCTATTTGCCACATAAAATATACTGCAATCACCAATCCGCCCGTTAAGTGTGGTGATCATGCAAATATCCACAGTGACAGTTTTTTTACAATCGCCCAAAAGCAAAAGCCCAAAGCGGTTTAATTGCTAATAGTGGAACCCCACTCGATGGTAGGTACAAGTCTGCGGTCAGTTTAACAATTGTATCTTTTGGGTTTTTGTGATGATATCATAGCATATCGTTCATGTGCCATTTTGTCGAACAGCTTATTATGAGGCTAACTAGGCTGGAGACAGTAGTGTATGAATCTTAGGGATGCTTTAGTTCTCCAGGCATTGGTGGCGTTAATAGGCCACCATAAAGATGTTTTTGAAGGGTTAGGACCTACTATTGCACACTTAAGGTTCTCGAATAGAGACCGCGCACCGGAAATCGCAGCGTGGGACGACCTCCAACGAGGTGGACAGACGACCTGGTGAAGGTCGCTGGGAGTCGTTGGATGAGGGCATGTAACCGCTCGTTGTGGGAATCTAAGGGGGAGGCCTTTGTTCAGCAGTGGACGTCCTGTGGCTGATATGATGATGGGCTGCGACCCGCGGTTTACCCGCCGTTTAATTTAAAAGAAATGCGATTATTTATATATAATTTAGAGTACTACGGTATAGACACTTGTCATATGTCATATCAGTGTATGTATATATATTGGCTTTCATGGATTTTATTTTTTTATGTGGAACCCAAACTATTTTTCTAAAATAAAAGTAGCCAAAGTTATCACTTATAACATCAGCTATCTGCCAATGAAAGTCCCGTAGAAATCGGTCCTGCCATTTCGGAGATTAGCAGGAACAAACAGACGGACAGAACGACAGGGAGACAAACAAAAAAAAATTAAATAGCTTTTTTGTTGTAGGTACCGTATATACTTTCATATGAAATTAGTAAAAAGCTGTTATTTTGACATTACAAACAGACACTTCAATTTTATTGATTTGTATAGATACAGGTTTACAGAATTTGAGTCTTAGAGACCACTGGTACGGCTACTAAGGCCAATTCCTTAGTGGTTTAATTATAATTCTGTAGCTACTCTCAAAATCATTCGTACCAGTGGTCTCTAAGACTCAAATTCTGTAAACCTGAATTATATTGGTAATTTTATCAGTTATGGTAGGTCAATAAACGTAAAAAGGTAGCCCCTAGGCACATCCCGGGGAGAATTGTTCCTTTATCCCGATTGGATCCTTTACAATCCCCCGTGAAACGACTGGGGTCTCTTTATAGTTGCCTACCCTCCACAAGAAGAAGTAACCATTTATAGTCATCCCCTTCGAGAAGTGCCTAAAGGCGTAACTTGAGAGTGACTGTAGCAGTAGAAGATCGGTATTCCCAAGGAAGTCTATGGCGTACTTCCACCGGGGAAAATAAAAAAGGGCAATGGTGGTGCCATCGCTTTCTTGCAGTTACGAATTCCACGTGAACAAATGAGGTCATTATCATCAATCTATATCGGTCCACTGCTGGACATACGCCTATCCCAGTGTGTGCTACAATACTCTTAATTTCAATCCTGATCCACGAGTACAAGCTATTTTCAAGAATCGTCACGAACCGTCTCGCCAGTAGACAAATTTTCTGGCAATCATCATCATCATATCAGCAACAACACGTCAACTGCTAAACAAAGGCCTCCCCCTTAGATTTCCACAATGAGTGGTTACATGCCGCATCATCCAACGACTCCCAGCGACCTTCACCAGGTCGTCTGTCCACCTCGTTGGAGGTCGTCCCACACTGCGTTTTCCGTTGCACGGTCTGCACTCGAGAACCGTTTTTCCCCAACGACTATCAGTTCTACGAACTATGTGCCCCGCCCATTGCCACTTCAGTATGCTAATCCTTTCAGCTATGTCGGCAACTTTAGTTCTTCTACGGATCTCCTCATTTCTGATTCAATCTCGTAAAAGAATACCAAGCATAGCTCTCTCCATAGCTCGCTGAGTGACCTTGCTTTCTTATGGTAGTGAGTGACCACGTCTCTGTCCCATATGTTATCACTGGTAACACACACTGGTTAAAGACTTTCATCTTAAGGCATTGCGGTATTGTTGACGAAAAGACGTTGCGAAGTTTCCCGAACGCCGCCCAGCCGAGTCAGATTCGACGATTGACCTCTTTCTCGAAGTTGGACCTACCTAACTGGACAGTTTGTCCCAGGTAGACATACTCGTCAACAACTTCGAGATCAGAGCTCCCAACGGATATTGGGTAGGCACGACGAAGAGTTAGGAACTTACATAAATATAGAATACCATATGACCACACACGACCTCCCATTAATTCCAGGTTAAAATCGCCATAAAACGCCATATATATCTAGGTCATGGAGTGCACTCGGAATCCCGATGCAAACATTTTAGCTGAACACACAAGGGTGACCCGCAAACATTGAGGTAAACATGGCGGACGCGCGAGTTTTTAAACCGGACAGTAATTTAGTTAAAGTATTTGTCGGAGTATTATTTGTTTCTGAATTAGTATTATGAAATAATACTATTACATTCTCATTTTTTTTCATTTTCATTGTGTGTTTTAGCTGTTGTAGCAGGGTAAGAATAACAGTTGGTTTTAAGCTTTAATCGAATATATTAGTATTCCACACAAGTTCGTGTAGAAACGAGATTACATTACTTGTTCTGCGGGCGATATCTTTCACTACACATTGATTCCTCAATTTTCTGTTCTGTGACAATTTTGCTGTCAGTTATTTTCAACCAGTGTTGTAGCGTTTATTGGTTCCCCATTTATCTTTTCTGCGACAATTGTGCTATTAGTGTGGTACCTAATGTTCGTCATTAGCCAGGTGTGTTCTCCTGTTCTTTCCTCCTCTTTCCTGGTTTTCCTTTTGTCCAGAAATCATACCTTCCTTTCCTTACAATATAATTAAGAATGTTTATACTTTCCTTTTTTTTATTGATGTCCAGTGGAAATTCTACATGGAACTTCCTTCACCCCGGGGGAAGGGTGAAGGGGTATGCTGGACTCCTACCGGCTAAAACCACTGGAACGGTCATCTTCGGCACCGAAGGTGGGGTCCAGCTCCTCGTTAGATCACACTAGAGCCGCCCATTGGTGCCACGCCTTTAGGCACATCTTGGAAGGGATGTCTGTAAAGCGGTCACTCCCTCTAGCGGAGGGAAGGCGACTGTAAAAAGGTCACCCCCCAGGCACTTCTGGGGGAGGATTGTAATGGATCCCCCAAGCCTCGCATGTTTATACTTTCCTAGCTTTTGCATGCGACTTCATCCATCCGCACAGGACATCCTCGTCCTCAAGGGATTGGCGATCTCTTATTTCATACAAAAACAGTTCTTTTTACCTGTTCTTTGTATATGATTTTACGTGATCTTAATAAAATAGAGGTATTATTATCCTTCAGATTGATGTACACTTTCTAAAGGACCCGTATTACAGGTATTACAGATAGATTAAGCTGTACTGTACCAATTGAGATAAATCATGTCCTACACAACAATATAACAGTCTCATCAAATTGCGTACAGTCGTTATTACATGACAAACAAAAACATTTGTGGAGGTGTCGTCACAATTTCGCAAAATCGCTACCATATATAACTACAATTTACAGCGACATCTACTTGAACATTAACTAAGTTGAACTCTTCGATGACGTCAAAGACTCCTGAAGCGCGCATATAAAAAATTCGTACGTCACTGCATATATACAGACGCCAAGCCCCTGGGTTAAGACCCGCCAGGCATAATACCCCTGGTTGGAGGATCCTCGCTTTTCAACTTAGGAAAACCACACCTCGCTTCCCCAAACTGGTGACCCCGACGTGATACCTTCGTTCACCATGAAATAAACCGTTTTTCGGCTACTGTACGATAAAAAATGTCCTCTCTGGATCAGGGATTTGGTCTCGCGGTTTAGATACATCTGGAAATCTAGCCGATATATAGGACTATAATAAAGACAAATCTAAAACACCTTTGTTATTATTCATAAATCAGCGAGCATTTTGAATAGATAAAGTCACAACAAAACACCAAGTATCAGAATGAAAAAAGTCAAGTATGTAGACCACCTATTCATTTTATTCTAGTTAGTTTGTCGTGAGTGTAGTGCAGATAAAATCACATTATATTTTCGTATGTGCGTGTTCCAAATTGGACAGTATTCACTGTATAAAATGAGTTAGAGAGTTGGAGCCGCTGACGTGACTGGGCAGACGGTAGGGTGACAAGCGAGAGCGGGGAGCAGGAAGCAAGCAGCTTAATACTACAACGTAAATATACGAAAGTAGGTAGATATATTCACATCTGTGTTTCCTTTAGTAAGATAGAGGTCAACAGCGAAGGGAAGCTAAAGCAAACGAATCGAGTTCACTTTACCCATACAAGCCATCATAGCTTCTAAGTGGTACGAGTAAAGTACCTATTGCCACTAAGCCAGGAATGCAGAGCGAAGTATAACTACTAATGACGGCACGGTTGGTGCAGTGGCTGATACGGTCGGCTGCTGCGCACCGGGTCGTGGGTTCGATTCCCGCACGGAACAAATATTTGCATGATCTACAGGTAGTTGTTCCGGGTCTGG
This sequence comes from Diloba caeruleocephala, assembly GCA_947459985.1. Taxonomy (NCBI): domain Eukaryota; kingdom Metazoa; phylum Arthropoda; class Insecta; order Lepidoptera; family Noctuidae; genus Diloba; species Diloba caeruleocephala. The sequence continues at coordinate 28,220,646 of OX381612.1, read as the reverse complement.
GTGTATTGTGTGTGGAATTTGTGTCTGTAAACGCACCCACGACACAGGAGAAATCCTAGTGTGGGGCAACATTAAAAAAAAAAAAAATGTAAACGGTCTTTAAAAATGACTCAAGAATGTTGCAATCCTCCTTTTCTTCATTCAGTGAAAATCCATCATGGATTTCGTCCGCTTATTTTGCGGTAAATAAGGCATCATCACATTACTCAAAAGGAACAAAGCCTCCACTATAAATGACCGGTTAAATTCCATGTGTCGTCGTTTAGGGGGAACTTGCCAAGCTTGGCAAGTGGGTTGGTGAACGCAAAAGGGACGCTGCTGCCCGTCCTTCTGGCTTAGAGAACTACTTTTGTTTTCCGACATCCGCGGGAGGATATGGAGTGATGCTATATTCTTTATTCAGATACCACACTATCATTCCGTGCGGTGCCGGCTCAGAATACCACCACCCCATCTCCTGTGGGTGTCGTAAAAGTCGACTAAGGGATTAGCCGGAGGATGGGCAGCAGCGTCCTTCAAGTACATTAACAACTCCACTGCGATCGCCAACCCGTCTGCCGAGCGTGGCGAGTATAGCAAAACCCCTCAATGAGCCTGCAATGAACAACACACCCATATCGGCCGTTGTGGTGATCTTTGGGGGAGGTCTGTGTCCAGCAGTGGACTTTATTCGACCGAAATGATGACATGGTAGTAGGTTGGTATGCAGCTAAGTGAATATATGATGTCTCGTTGTTTTCCGCTTCTCGCTCCGCTCGCCACCGTGGTCGCTCCATGCCGCGGTTTACGACCCACCAGTGGTAGCACGGGCGATGCACATGAGTTATCGTTACTGCTTAGGTGACTTCGTATGGCCTCTGTCAACATTAAGTTATTTTAACGTTTCTTTTACTTTAGTAGAAGCCAAAGATTTTATAGCTCTGAGTATTTTCTCCTAATCGAACTTCTGGGCAAAGTAGACTACTGTAGGTGGAAACTGAAATAAATAACTTACATACTTAGCAACACCGTTAAGGGAACCCCCTTGTGGGAGTCAGGCTTCAGCTTAAGTTGTTCCTAGGTCAAGTTTGGGACCAGCTCCCATTGTAAGAATAAATCTTTAGGTAACCAACCACAACACTACACTGAAAACCCGATGTGCATGAACCTTATAATAAAGTCCCAAAGAGGCAGAGAGTGGATTGTATTTAGCTACAGATAAAATATGCAGTCACAGCGCAGTACCGATCTTATTAACAGTTGGCTCTTGTCCTGCTCACCACGTTTTGGCTGTGAATGTAACTAGTTCTGTTACAACTTAGTGCTAGATGTCCCTTTTATTGAGTCATCGTCTGAGAGTGGATTGACAGCTACAATATTAGGATATAACTGAAGACGCAAGGTTGAGTCTTTGATGTATTTTATCGGTTTGATTTCAAATGGTTTAGTGAAGTATCAAATGGTACTTGTTAGGTTAATACTGATTTCAAATGTACTAAGTTACAATGGTTTGTAAGAGGGCAGTTTGGCAACTCAATGACTTTAAGGTTAAATAAAAACTTTTATAATTTTTATTTTGTCTCATTATTGGAAGAATGCGCTTCGTAATGAGTTTACGAAGCGCATTTTGTTTTCAAATTTGGCGCGAAAACAAGCGCTTTAGAAATAAAAAAGTTAGGCGACTTCTAAGTATTCTTTGAAAATGGATAAAAGCGAGTTTCGAGTGCTAATTAAACACTATTTTTTACGTGGTAAAACTATTAAGCAGACCGAAGACAAATTGAAAAAGTATTATGTTGATTCTGCGCCTTCTCATGGGATGGTACATAAGTGGTTCACTGAATTTCGTTGTGGACGTACTACCACTAATGACGCGGAGAACCCAGGAAGGTCGATTGAGGTCACTACGGAGGGCATGGTTAAAATACATGATATTGTTTTGGCAGACCGTCGAGTGAAGATACGCGAAATAAGTGATGCTGTGCACATCTCGACTGAACGAGTTTTTTATATTTTGCATGATATTCTGGGCATGAAAAAGCTTTCTGCAAGATGGGTGCCGCGTTTCCTAACAGTCGACCAGAAACGAAATCGTGTAACAGCTTCTGAGGAATGCCTAGCCATGTATAATCGCAATCCGAGTGAGTTTATGCGTTGGTACATAACAGTTTTGCCGTGTGGTGCCGGCTCAGAATGCCACCACCCCATCTCCTCCCATGGGTGTCGTAAAAGTCGACTAAGGGATTAGCCGGAGGATGGGCAGCAGCGTCCTTCGAGTACATTAACAACTCAACTGCGATCGCCAACCCGCCTGCCAAGCGTGGCGATTATGGCAAAACCCCCCAATGAACCCACAACACATCCATATCTGTGGTTGTGGTGATCTTTTGGGGAGGCCTGTGTCCAGCAGTGGACTTCATTCGGCCGAAATGATGACATAACAGTTGACGAAACGTACGTCCATCATTATACACTAGAGACTAAGCAACAGTCGAAGTAATGGACTTCTACCGGGGAACGTGCCCCAAAGAAGGCAAAAACTGTTTGCTCGGCTGGTAAAGTGATGGCCACAGTCTTTTGGGACTTACAAGGGGTTATTTACATCGATTTTTTGGACAAAGGCAAGGGTTTGACAAAAAATATTTTTTTGATGTGTGGAAGAGGTTGGAACATCGCTGGACTAAGTGCGTAGAGTTGAAAGGAGATTATGTAGAAAAAAAAAAATGTATATGTAAACAGAGTGTTTCTTCTTTCCAAAGTCATGGACTTATCAAACCGCCCTCGTATTAGACTACGATTGTGGGACTTTTCGTGCACAGATAAATCAAAACCATATTTTGACTTACCTGGACGTTTATCTGTGCGCGAAAACTCCCACAATCATAGTCTAATATAAGTGAAATTCGCGATAGTTTAAAAACTTATAAGTATTATAACGGTTTGGTCCCAGCTAATAATAGCACCACAATATCTCACCCCGTGGGTGTGATAAAAGTTAACTATTGAATAAGCCGGAGGATAGGCCGCAGCGACTTGGAGTACATTTAGAACACATCTGCGATTGCCAAGCGTGGCGATTATCATAAAAGCCTCCAATGAGCACACTGTTGTGTCACAAACCTAGACCAGTCGTTGGGGCGATCTTTGAGGGAGGCCTTTGTCCAGCAGTGGACGAAATGTGATGATAAGTGTCAAAAATAACACGTCCTGCGTCCATAACATAGGTAATTATGATTTCTTGATATTACGCGAAGCGTAAGCGCAAGTGCATTACTTCGTCTTTCATCATAATTGTAGATACTGAAGCGATCCATTGCTGGCCAGCTAGCCGTTGATAGCTACGCTATGATAGCTGCTCTTGTAAGCCTTAAAGTAGATACGTGTAAGTATCTACTACTTCAAACTCTGCTGATACTGTCGACCTTAAGTTTCATTAACCAGCCAAGCAAAACAGAGCGTTCAAAATTAACTACACAATTAAAACATGGCGTCTTCCAACCTAATACCTACCTAGGTCTTACATTCCACCCCCACCCGTCTCCCAGCATCATATTACCTACCGCTCAATCTTCTTTCATAATTAAAGTGGCTTTTACCTCAGCACCCTGCCCCACCCCCCATGAACTTACTCCACCACCTCCTCTAGCCTCATTACCACTAAATAAATAAGTAGCTGCAGAAGTTTCACTTAGTGATAGTGCTCTCACAAACACATAGATGTCGCGGCTGTAACGAACGTTTTTGCAAAGATTTTTTTTTAAATTTTATTTATTAAAAATGCAAAGCATGCTCCTTTGCCGTAAAGCGTAGTGATTGTTAAATTTTCACTTATTTATTTACACATGGTTATTCACTAGTAGGTAAGTACCTAGTCTTGCGTAATATGTTTTCGATGCGTGCTATATAGGACGCGAGGGCACGGCACAATACCACCATTGTGGAAGCGACTGGGATGACGCACAGCACACGCTGGAGGAGTGTCCTGCGTGGGCTGCCAAGCGGAGGATCGGGCAAGATCGCTCTCTGCCGGTAGTACCTTTAGTGTCGACTATGTTAGCAGAGCATGAAAATTTGAGTGCAATGGTCTCCTTCTACGAAAGCGTGCTCCAGAAGGAGACTGCAGAGCGGGATCGAGAGGTAATAACCACCCCGGCGCCAAGGTTCAACACGCCTGAGCCCCCTACCCTCACTATATGATGGGGGGCCTTGGGCGCCGGGGTTGCACATATTGGGGAGTCTGTGTGCTCATCAAGCGCCCGTGCGAAGACAGAGACCCGCACGTGGTTACTTGCCGCCGTGTATGCAGCACAGCGCACAGCGAGACATCGTCACCTCCCCTTTGCTGAAGGGGGTGACCGCTTTGAAGTCATCTTCAGAGATGTGCCAATAGACGTGGCACCAGTGGGTGGCTCTAGTGTGATCATACGAGCACCTGGAACCCCCTTCGGTGCCGATGATGACCTTGGTTTTAACTGGTAGGAGTCCGGCGGTGTACCCCTTCGCCTTTCCCCGGAGCGTAGGAAGTTTATGATGAATTTCCACAGGGCGAACAATACAAAAATGAACATAGGTATGAACTGCTAAAGTAGTGGAAGTTTGTGACTGGGATTGTATGATAGTGAGTACTCTTCAATACCTATAATTTAAAAAAGTAACAACTGAAAGAAAGAAAGAAAGAAAGAAAGAAAGAAAATAATTTATTTGGCACAAACTCAGGACACTCACAAATTAAATAAATAAAAAAAATATATATATACAACTGAGCTTCCAATGCTTCGGTTAATACGTACCTATAGACAACTAAACCTTGTGATTACCTAAAAGTAAGTTGTTCGCACGAGTGATCCGCTGCAGCGAGCGGCGCGGCCACTGCTTACTTAGTTAATAAGTATTATCATCATCATCATCATATCAGCCATTAGACGTCCACCGCTGAACAAAAAACTACTCTCATAGATTTTCACAATTGTATTGATAATTTTGGGGGGAATTTGCCAGTACTCACCAAGTTATTAGAAGAACAGATTCTGGAATGTAAGAATGGAAATTGGATTAAGAATATAGCATCACTTGACATTCCCTCGTGGATTTCGTAAAAGGCGGCTGAGGGACTCTACACCAGAAAGATGGGCATCAGCGGCCTTTTTGTGGAAAAGCAGCCATTCAGCGCTAACCAACCCACCTGCCGAGCGTGGTAAATAGGTACTGGCAAATTCCCCGAATGAGGAGATGCGTACAAGAACTAAAGTTGCCGACATAGCTGAAGTGATTAGTAGGTAAACTGAAGTGGCCATGGGCGGGGCACATAGCTCCTAGAACTGATGGCCGTTGGGGCAAAAAGGTTCTCGAATGGAGAGCACGCACCAGAAAACGCAGCGTGGGACGACCTCCAACAAGGTGGACAGACGACTTGATAAAGGTCGCTGGGAGTTGTTGGATGCGGGCAGCATATAACCGCACGTCGTGGAAATCGATGGGGAAGGTCTTTGTTCAGCAGTGGACGTCCTTTAGCTGATATGATGATGGTGATGAAGTTCCCCCCAAAATGACACACACACACACACACACACGGCATGTAAACGGACGTTATTCAGGCAGCTTTTGTTCAGCAGTGGACATCTTTTGACTGATATGATGATGATGATGACACCTTAATCACTAAATGTCATGACTTCGGACACGATAATGCCAGATGAATCATAAATATCGGTACCTAGGTAAAAACCGTGACCATACTGCCATTTTAGTTCGGGAATCTCACTTTGGATCGAGTGAGCCTTCTGTGTAGTCTCACATTGTGTCTTTATCATTACCTAGGACCTGCGCATAGGTTTACTGGAGTCGCTATGTAGGTACCCAACCCGGGGGGTAGGTAGGTTTTTTTAATTGGCTGTTCTTGTTCGTTTTTAAGGAGAAATGTGCTGGAAACTGCATCTTGGACTATAATTATAAGAGTTTAAAACATCTGGATTAGTTCTGTGCCCAATACTGGGTAGAGGTTTGTATTAAAAGTCATAACTTTTGTCAATGTTTTTGGTAATTGATTATAGGTACGCCTATTTTAAACCCCAGCCCATGGGTGTCAAAGACGCCTGTGGGCTTACTGAGATAAAACATTAATAATGTGATACCACCAGTTTTAACTAACCAAAGCCGATCCTTATAACAAACGACAAATGACGACAGTAAAGAATCCATCTGTATAGATGGGTTACCTGCGTCATGGTCCTGAACAGAGGGCTATATTAGAAGTTGTTGTGATATTTTGTATAGGTAAGTGCGTTTTTCTTCTTTTTTATTGAACCCAGTGGAAATTCTTTATGAACTTTCTCCGCCCGGTGGAAGGACAAAGAGTCAGGCCGGACTCCTACCAGCTAAAACCACCGGGATGGTCAGATTCGGCACCTAAGGAGGGGCTCTAGGTCCTCGTATGATCACACTAGAGCTTGTATAGGTACCCAGGTACCAAATTAAGGTAAGGATGTGATCATCTGCTTTGTATTGGTGTTGCATACACAAATTGCAAGTAAGTAGGTACCCATACGTTATATTTTGTGTATAGATAACTTTGCTATCAGCTAACTATAGAAGTTTCATCCTTCAAACAATTTTTTTGTTCTATAGCTGTACTTTATTACTCGAGGACCTGTAAACAATACCTCTCGGCAAATCTCTGTTTATATATCCATAAGTTCAATAAACTAAGCTATTGCAAACATCTAAAATATCGACTATACCGAATACGTACCGCCGGCCACCCCGCCTGACCTTTGCCAAGGACGCGCCGCGCCCACCTAAATACTAAATTTAGCACACCTCAAGGAAACATCAATCGTACCAACACATGCGCACAATTTTTCATTTTCCCACCGCAACAGAACCGCACAAAAAACGTCTCACCGCACCGGTAACATCCGCGGAACTGAGATCCGCATTCGAATTACGAAATACACCTGTATTGACAGGTGTACCTGGCCGCACCTTGGCTCGACCAATCAGCGCGCAGCTTACCTGCGCAGCTCGATAAAAAGGGCGTGGTTTGTGCAGAGGCGGTGGGAACTGTACCTGTGCGCACCTGCAGCGTTATGAAGCAGGTGTGGGAGATTGCGGGTTGGTTACGAGTCTTCCAATGGGACGGCGGTGACGGGTTACCTGTGAGGTGCGATTGCGGAGGTAAGGCGGCAGGTATTGGTCGGGCGGAGTGGGTCGCGCAACTAGGTCAACGAGACGCGCTATGTAGCGTTCGCTTTATGTACTGGCAGCCGAGTACGGCGTATATTTCATGCCGTATTGTTTTATAAGAAAATCATTGTCTGCTTCGCTTCCGTTTAGGACATTAACGGTTAGTATAAGACACCTAAGCAAGGAGTTGGAAGCGAATGTGATTTCTTGTGAGGGTGCTAAGATTTAGGATTTCAGGTGATATGTTTGTGGTACCTAACTTATTTATGTCCAGTGGAAATTCTACATAAACTTCCTTCACCCCGGGGAAGGGCGAAGGGGTATGCTGGACTCCTACCGACTAAAACCACTGGAGCGGTCATCTGCGACACCGAAGGGGGGCTCCAGGTCCCCGTAAGATCACACTAGAGCCCCCCATTGGTGCCACGTCTTTAGGCACATTTCAGAAGTGATGATTGTAAAGCAGTCACCCTCTAGCGGAGGGAAGGCGACTGTAAAAAGGCCGCCCCCATGCACTTCTCGGAGAGGATTGTAATGGATCCCCCCAAGCCTCGCTTTGTGCTGTGCTGTGCACACGGCGCCACGTGGCCACGTGCGCACCGCCGTCTTCCCGGGGTCTCACGGTGTGAGTACGCAGACTGCCCAATCTGCGCGCCCGTGACCCCCAGTCTGCCATATACCTATCTGGGGGTTAGGCTATCCGGTATTCATCACTCAGGGTACGAAACGCAGCAACATTTTTGTTAATTATGTACTTACCTACTTCACGGTGTTCTGTGACATCGTAATATTTTCCTGGTCAAGCCAGCCCTTTTATGAGCTGTGGTCAACTGGTGACTACAGCTAGGCTCTCCCACGCTGAAGTGGATGGGTAGGTATAGTCTGAAATCACCAAGCAAAGTAAGCAAGCCTGGTGATCAATGCTCGTTCCTTCTCTGTTTCAGAAGAGGCCTTTACCCCGCAGTGGGTGATTTTTAGGCTGATATTATTTATTGTACACTATTATACCATTGAGACCTAGGGGGATCCTTTGCAATGCTCCTCGAAAAGTGCCGGGGGCGGCAATTTTATAGTCGCCTTCGCTCCGCTAGAGGGGGTGACCGCTGTACAGTTATCCCCTCCGTGATGTGCCTAAAGGCGTGGCACCAATGGGCGGCTCTAGTGTGATCTTACGAGGACCTGGAGCCCTCCTTCGGTGCCGAAGATGACCGCTCCAGTGGTTTTAGTCGGTAGGCGTCCGGCATACCCCTTCACCCTCCCCCGGGGTGAATTAAGTACCATGTAGTATTTCCACTGGGCATCAATAAAAAATAAAATAAAGGCGATGGCGTGAAGGCGTGGCACCAATGGACAGCTCTAGTGTGATCTTACGAGAACCTGAAGCCCTATTTGGTGCCGCAGATGACCGCTCCAGTGCTTTTAGCCCGTATGAGTCTGGCATGTCCCTTCGCCCTTCCCCGGGGCGGAGGAAGTTAGGTAGGTGCCATGATTATTAGATACCTAATGTTGATGTTTGATGTAGTACTTCGACATTTTAGTCTACCTAATTGGTGACCGAAATGCTCAGGATTGAGCATTTCATGTCATATGTTGAGATCTCTAATTGATGGTTAGTCCATTAAAGAATATTGTCGACCTGCTTATTATTTATAGTCGTACACTGTACATAAATACAAACCTAGGTGATCCTATATACACCTTAAACTCAACCTAAGCGCCGTACATAGCGGGGGTGGGCGGCTGATTACACGGGGTGGTTTCTCCTAGGTCGAGCAAGTTTGAAGACAAATTGTGTGGTGGGAGGGGGTAGAAAAATTGCGCCCGCCACCCTCCACAGCCTTTAAATATAAATAATGGAGATTTTTAAAATGGGATTCCGACCTCTGTATCTTGGAGCCTTGGAGTGTTTATGAGAATGCGGTAGGTATAAGGCTATATGAAGGTGTAAAGATTTGGAAAATAAGCTTTTAATAAGATATCGGAGTCTTACCTATAATATGTTAAAAAAGATAAAGATTAAAAAAATATTTACTTCAAAACATTTTGATACAGGCACTTGAGTAGTCAAGACTTTAGCTGTCTCGTTCCAATATGTAGATTTCTTATGGAGAAGAACGGGCAAGAAACTTCATGGTTACACTTTTTAAATCATAATGGTAGAATGGTGCTCTTCTTGGTCTCTTGCTAGTCACTTTATGACTTTAAGGAGAACTGTGGGTTTAGGTTGCGTGTGGTTACAGAATAAACCACCCCTCTCCATTCTGTTGTGAAAGGCAACTAAGCCTGAATAAAGCAAGACGATGGGCACCAGCATCCTCCCATCATATCCGCTTACCATCAGGTGGGCCGTCTGCTTGTTTGCCACCTAAGTGGTATAAAAAAAACAGAAAAAAACTGAAAAAGGCCTCCGCCATAGTTTTCCACATTTGCGTTATCATTGTGAGATGAATTCGCCGGTGCTCACAACACTGAAAAAAACACAGACTAAGTAACTAAGATACATTTTCTCTTAGTTGGCATAAAATGTTTGGAATCATCAGCACCACCCCATCTCATCCCGTGGGTGTCGTAAAAGGTGACTAAGGGATTAGCCGGAGGATGGAGAGCAGCGTCCTTCGAATACATTAACGACTCAATTGCGATCGCCAACCCGTCTGCCGAGCGTGGCGAGTATAGCAAAACCCCTCAATGAGCCTGCAATGAACAACACACCCATATCGGCCGTTGTGGTGATCTTTGGGGGAGGCCTGTGTTCAGCAATGGACTTCATTCGGCTGAAATGATGGCTTACCACCAATTCGCCTGCCAAGCGTGGTGATTATGGCAATAAGCGGGAGGCCCATGTTCAGCTGTGGACGTTTATGGTTTTCGCCAATGGCTGACTTAAGCTTCTTGCAAACAACGTACTTATTAAGTTTCACAGATGGCAGTGCCTATGGGTTTCCGTTATCACCTTTGGCTTAGATAGGGTACCATTTGATAACGGCACGATTAACGCAGTGACTAAGCGATTGGCTTTAGTCGCTATCTACCTTTTTTTTTTTTTTTTTTTTTTTTTTATTGATGTCCAGTGGAAATTCTACATGGAACTTCCTTCACCCCGGGGAAGGGCGAAGGGGCATGCCGGACTCCTACCGGCTAAAACCACTGGAGCGGTCATCTTCGGCACCGAAGGGGGGGCTCCAGGTCCTCGTAAGATCACACTAGAGCCGCCCATTGGTGCCACGCCTTTAGGCACATCTCGGAAGGGATGACTGTAAAGCGGTCACCCCCTCTAGCGGAGGGAAGGCGACTGTAAAAAGGTCGCCCCCCCCAGGCACTTCTCGGGGAGGATTGTAAAGGATCCCCCCAAGCCTCGCATTGCGCTGTGCTGCGCACACGGCGGCACGTGACCACGTGCGCGCCACCGTCTTCCCGGGGGTCGCTCGGTGTGAGCACGCAGATTCCCCAATCTGCGCGCCCGCGACCCCCAAGGCCCCCCACCATGAAGTGACGGTAGGGGGCTCAGGCGTGTTGGACTTGGGAGCCGGGACGGTTGTTGCCCCGGCGCCGTCTCGTCCTTCTCCGTGCGGGATCAGCCCTCTCCCGATCCCGTTCTGCAGTCTCCTTCTGGAGCATGACGCTCTCGCAGAAGGAGACCACTGCACTCCAATTTTCATGCTCTGCCAACATAGCCGACACTACCGCCGGCAGAGAGAGATCTTGCCCGATCCGATCGACCAGGACCCGCCGCTCGGCCGCCCACGCAGGGCACTCCTCGAGCGTGTGCTGTGCGGTATCCTGGTCGCTTTCACAATGGTGGCACTGTGCCGTAACCTCGCGTCCAATTCTGTGCAGGTACGCACCGAAACAACCGTGACCGGTGAACACCTGCGACAGACGGTAGGTGACGCGCTCGCTCCTTCTGAGCCAGGCTCCGAAGAGCGGCAGGATGGCCTCAACGACGCGTTTGTTCGCGAACTGCAGCCGAAGGCGATTTCGCCACGTCTCGAGTGTGCGCCGTTGAGCCAGCCGCCTTAGCCTGTCGAACGCCCCTGGCGGCACGCTTTCGCCACACTGGCGGAGGGAGCGTGTTTGATCATAGACCCACGCATCCGTCTCCGCCATGATGTCGAAAGGCGGAAAGCGTGCCAGGAGAGTTGCCGCCTCGTAGGACACCGTCCTGTATCCCCGTGCGATCCGTATAGCCACTCTGCGCTGCAGACCGTGAAGTTTGGCTCTACAGCGCTGGACACCTGAAAACCGGGATGACCATACAGGTGCCCCGTAGAGGGCCACGGACCGCACGACGCCCCCGTAGAGACGGCGAACTTCCTCGCTCGGTCCCCCGAGATTGGGCAGCACCCGGTGTAATGCACCCACTACCCTCTCGACTCGGGGGACGAGGCGTGCGAAGTGCTCTTCGAAGCCCCAACGACTGTCCAGGGTGAGCCCCAGGTACTTCATGTACTGGCCCACCCTGATTTGCGCGTCACCAACGCTTATCCACGAACTGGGTGGTTCTCTGCTCCGCGGCAGTTTATGGAACCATAGCGCCTCGGTTTTGTGAGGCGCTATCTGCAGACCCAGAGCGTGGATTTTGGCTACGACAATTGCCACCGCTTGCTCGGCAAGCCGGATCGTTCCCTCGAAGGTCTCCCCGCCAGCCAACACAAGAGTGTCGTCAGCGTAACAAACCAAGCTGACGCCGGTGGGGAGAGCGACACGCAGGACCGCGTCGTAGGCGAGGTTCCATAAAAAGGGGCCGAGAACCGACCCCTGCGGAACCCCGCACGTAATCTCCCTCCGCTTTACGCTACCGTCCCTGCCCACATAGCGAATGTGCCTATCGCGCAGATAGGCCCCTATGATGCCCTGCAGGTAGGGGGGACACCGATGATGGACTAGTGCCCCCCTAATCGCATCCCACGGGATGGAGTTGAAGGCGTTGACGATGTCTAAACTGACCGCCAACGCCACCCCACCCCGCTGGGACACCGCCTGTTCCGACAGCGAGCGGACGCGGAGAATCGCGTCGATGGTGGACCGCCGCTGCCGGAAGCCATACTGACTTTCGGCCAGGTCGGGGCCAACTCGCGACAGGTGCTCAACGAGTCTTCGGGTAATTATTCTTTCGAATAGCTTCGAAGCCTCGTCGAGCAGGCAAATGGGACGGTATGCAGAGGGAGACTCTGCGGTCCTTCCTTCCTTCTTCAAGAGAACCAATCCGGCTTCCTTCCAGCTGGACGGGAACACACTACGACGGAGGCAACTGGTGAACAGCCGCCTCAAGCGGTCCCCAAGAGACTGCAGTGCATACACCCACGCGCGGCCCGGAATGCCGTCCGGACCCGGTGCAGTGTTGCGACTCTTCAGGCGGCCAATGGCTCGGTCCAACTCCCCTTTTGAAACCCCCAACTCCTCGGCCCATTCCGAGGCAATCGGGGTTGGAAGTCGCTATCTACCTAGGTATCTACGTGTTTCGACATATTTTAATAGGTAGGTATTTGTATGGTTTGGGTATTTGTCCATGGTAGAATTTATGTCTAAAAACTGTACCCACGACACACGAATAATCCAGCGTATATATGGATAGGTATAATTCCTTTTTCTTATAAATTTCACGATTACCTATATTTTTATGTCATAGGTACCTACGATAATTGAATGGTCTAAAAATTCTTATACCTATTACAAATTCAAAGCTATTATAGCTATAGCCCTGTTTAGTTCCGTGTGCTAGGAAATCATTATCATCCCATACTTTACCAAATATGTAAGTTTGCGATTTCCAGTCTAAAGTCGTAGCGATGCATCTAAGCATCAGCATATTCTTAAACTTCAAACTTTAAACATCCGGAGCCGCATCTTTCAATCTCGCTCCGGCCATACCTAGCCGCAAGTCGGGCTGAATCACTGAAATAGGTAAAGTTACATAACTTGAGCCACAACTACCCGCAACTTTTGCAGCTCTACTCGTTATAAGTTCTCGCTTCCGACTCTACATTGCTATGATTTGTATATTCACCTTTATTACTAGATAACAAATAACTAAAGAATATCTCCCATTTATTTATTTCTGTTGTATTTCTTTTTTATCTTAGCTTTCATTGTTTTTAACATGCTTTAATTAGCTTGACACAGGTCAAGGTCATTAAAGGTAGAGCAATACAAGTGAGACGAAAAGAAAACTTGTCACTACGTTTATCACCTAGGCAATTCAGTCACTATTTAGTCTCAAATTTCATGTGAATCAAAAATTACAAGATTGGATATTAGGTCATTTACGACAGACTGACAGCAGTTTGACAACTGCTGTATAGATCTTCCTTTGCAATACACAAACATTGCCAGTAATGCCTACGTGAACGGTAGACTGCAATGATTGTTAAAGATGACTAACTATAACTATCACCTTAGAAAATGGAATAAGCTAAGCTATCAAAACGCTTTACCATAAATGCAAGTATTTGCGACGAAACGTTCCCAAACTCGACTGTCCTGTATACTTTACGTACAAGTGAGCCTTGTATTTTTCCATAACTTTCTCGTGCTCGGATTTCATATTCAGTTGGGGCACGGGAAAAAAGCGCGGACTTTTTAGAGCAAGTTGAAATGAATTCACACACGCGGCGCGCTCGGGCAAAAAGTAGAGTTTGGGAGAGGTGACCGTGTACACCGCAGATGGCTTACGTGCAGCTTTGAGGGTAGTTGGATAGTATAACTAGATATATTTATTTTTTGAGGTAACGTTTTTTTTTCAGCGCGTTTAATGAGAGTGAAATTGAGGCGTCAAGGAAATCCAACGGTATGAAGTTGGCAATAAACATAATTAAAAATGCATAGGTATATATATTTTACTGATTAATAGATAACAATTGATTTGAGTCCTTCGAGTACATTAATAACTCAACTGCGATCGCCAACCCGTCTGCCAAGCGTTTTCTGTATTCTGAGCCTACACCACACGGTTTACTCGTTTATATTATAATAGATATTTTAACTAGGATAAGTACGTACCTATAAAATGAATACCTATCATTTTAATTTATTTATAATCTTTACTAAAACGTTTAATAATTGCATTTACTTAATGTGTTTCTTCGATCATTTTCTCGTTTTGTCTATTTTGTTTTTTATTTTTTATTGGTGCCCAGTGAAAATTCTTCATGAACTCTACGTTAATTATTGGCACGCGGCAACACTTCTTTGTACTTTCTTGCTTTAATACTGTTTATCTGTGTCTCTGTTCCTTTCATTTTGTACATAAATCATACGCTACGTTCATATTGCTAAACATATATCTTTATTTATGAGTTTCATGTTGGTCCCGCAACGCTTAACACTGGTAAATGGTAATCCTACTGCTAAAATATCGCATCGATTAGGTTCATGGATACACCTTTGCCTCAATAGGACAAAGGTTGACTCCTGTTGACTGAAATTACAAGGCCTCGGGATCTCTACGGGTACAGTTTACAGTCAGCTTTTTTCATCTCGGCATCACCGTCTGATGCATTAATTTTTATTTATTTATTCCTACTCAGATCACATAACATCTCTGGAGGAGGCAGGGTCTCTACAGCTAAAATTACACACACATCAGGTTGTAAACACAACAAGCTGTCCGTAGCTTTACTATAATCAGGTCCTATCAGAATACAGGTGCTGCAGCATCTAGCTGTTGCACCACAATGCTGAGATAGGAGCCAATTCTGGCCTCGTACCATGTTTCCTGATTTATTTATTTTTGTGCTGTTTTGTTTGTATTTTACTATTTTCATACTTGTGTGAGACTGGAATAAATGTTTATTTCTTTTTTTTTTATTTATTTATTTCTTTCTTCTTCCAAACGTCCACTGCTGAACATGGGCATCCCAATGACGTGTCTGGGTCGTGGGTAAATACAGTTAACAGACATAAATCTGACATGCGCAAATACCTAGACCCGAAACAAATATTAATAGGTTATAGAAATATTAGTTCCGTGCGGCGATCAAACCAGCGCCAACCGTGCCGTCAAATATCTATTTTACAAATACCTATACAATTAATCTTTTGCATTGACGGGTCTCGGTACTAGATTTTATTTTTATTGAGAAGTTGGAAGTGCCAATAATACCTATATCAATGGTTGTAGTGTAATAATTCTTTTATTTAATTTAATTTAAAAACAAACGTTGCCCCATACTAGTTTTTCTCCTGTGTCGTCGATACAGATTACAGACATACCTACATATGCACACACATCCAGACCTGTAACAACTACCTGTAGATCATTCGGGGCTCGAACCGGCACCATTTGCGTAGAAAGCAGATCGCTTAGCCATTTCGCGAACCGTAGTATATCTATCGTAGTATATCTTTGAATTTTTCTCCTAGATTAAGGGTGTAATATAAGTAGGTTTTTATTCATATTCTTTCTCCGTCCATGCAGTAAGATTGTGGAACTCAATTCCGCATAATATTTGCGATTTGAAAACTATTTATGTCTTTAAAAGAGCATACCACCTTTCCTCCTAATTTTTGTTGGATATAAGAATATTTTTATATTTATGTTATGTTATTATGTAGGTATATATTAATTATTTATGTGTATGTATATTGTACTATTTTATTTATAGTATCGTTGTTTAACTATGTATTATAGTAGTTAAGTTTAAGATATACGCAAATTATTATGTTATTTCTCCTCTTCTACCTTTACACACTGTTGTCTACGCTTTAAAACTCTCATCTCCTAGCGCAGGTCTGCTGGCAGAAATTTCTTTTTGAAATAAGCAGTGCCTTTGTACTCAAGTGTCATTACATATTGTAACCTAACCAATTCACTCTGTGTGTACATAGATTATAAAATAAAATAAGTAGGTATATTAAACTCAGAAACCAACTGTATTATATACCTTAAGAGCAGCAGTATCGCAATCAGTATCTTTGTACACAAAGCTATGCAGCAAGCTTATTAAAACATGTCCGTGAGCTGTCTAATTTTCCGGTTTTGCCCGCGTAGATTGTTCGCCACCCGCGGGACTACCGGGCGCTCATAGGTACCTATATAGGTGGCTTTATTATGTGGTCCGCTGAACAATTTATGTGTACATTTAAATTGTAAGCTTTAGTTTGCTTTCTACGGCATTAAACTTACCGTAGGTACCTCGATATTTTAAGAAGTTACTGTGGTGGTAAGCAGTTATGGTAAGTACTTCTCTGGCTGTAAATTTAGGAAAAAATTATCATCAGATTATGACATATCTCGTTTTTGACGATAACTTATTGTTTATCCAAGCGTTATGATCACGGCAATAATAGCTAGCGGTAGGTCTCTCATTGCAGCTCTAGTGTGATCTTACGAGGACCTGGAACCCCCCTTCAGTGCCCTTACCCGGGGCGAAGGAAGTTCATGTAGAATTTCCACTGGAAACCAATAAAAAAAATGCGAATGCCACCCCAATGCCAGACATTCGCCAGTATTCCGGTTAGAAGGCACTGTCGCTAGAGGAATTACTGGGCGTATGTGACTCAATAAATTACGCAGTGTGGGGCCAGGCAGGTCTAGTCATATAGCATTACTTATCATTGGTATGGGCAGGCATGACGCAGGACCTATTTACTTCAATATTACGACGCGGTTCATGAAAACTGGCGACAGCAGTAGGTATCTAGGTGTACGAGTTGGCATACAATTCTGTCTTAGATTGCCACAAAACACAATATATGCAATGTCTTAGATTTTCACGATTATTACTCATTATAATAAAACACCTTTAAACGGGTCACATCACGTAAATTATAGATTTTTGTTTGGCAGGTACCACCTGTTTGTAATCCAGTTATTAATATAATAAAGTCCCAAACAACATGCCGCACTAAGAAATATCACGACACTGTTTTGAAACGAGTTTTTTACGATAAAATTGTACGATAAATAAAATAAAACAACTATTTAAAACCTGTTTTTTTTTGGGCTTCTCGCATACATTTCTGGGAAATGTGGTTGCTTAACCGGTCATTTGCTGGCGAAGCCAAAAGAGGCCTCCAGCCAGGCTTAAATTAAATATTAAAAACTAAGCAACTTTCGCTAAGGGCGCCCCCTGCGGGACACGGACCTCGGCTTAGGGCGTTGCTGGGGATATCAAGCATCAAGCTATTGATATTATTTATTATTACGGTGTTATTTAAATTGTATTAGGGGACATTTAAAGCTACAGGCTCGGCACGGGCCGGCGCGAGCAAGAGACGGGAGGGAGAAGTGCTAACTTGAACGGGAAGGTGACGCGGCGATAGGCCTCCGCGACGTCGGTGAGGCGGGCATCCTCGGCGGCGAGGGCGGTACAACGGTCGGGTGTTTAGTGAACGAGACAACGCGAGTCTCTTCATGTGATCTAACGTGATTTTATCGTCTGGATCGACCAGAACGTGCCTCGGGCGGCGTACTCTACTGATACGGGAGGGTTCGTAGTCGGCGGCTGATACCACAAGGGGATTTGGGTGGGACAGGGCAGAATCGAGATAGCGTTTAGACGCTTGTTTCATAAATTGCCTGATAGTCGGCAAGTTAAGATTGAAATGGAGTTGGTCGTTTCGCATGTACAGAGGCGCTCCGGTGGCCTTGCGCATGAAACGGGTTTGGAGGGTTTCGAATCTACGGAGTAAAAAAAAAAAAAAACCTGTAACGACGCCTGTCACCTTAGTCATCCTGCGACCACGAACCCTGCAAAGTGCTCGAAACGTAAGGAAAAACAAAAATCTAAAATATACGCGATAGAATCCGTTTAAAAGTGTTTTATTAATATTTGTTTGTTCCGTGTAGTTATCAGCAAAGAATAAACCAGTCCTTTCCCCCATGTGTGTCGTAAAAGGCCAGTAAGGGTTGATATCAAGATGATGGGCAGCAGCTTTCTCCCATGTGCTAATAACAACATGCTGCGATCACCAATCCGCCCGCCAAGCGTGGTGATGTTGGCAATAAGACAGTTCATTGTAGTAATTGAGAAGCCCATATTAAACAGGACGTTTACGGGCCTGACGTCTGGTGTGTGTGCTCATGTGCATTGTGTGTGTGTTCGACTGCGTGTGATTGTTCGTGCACCAGGGCGTGTGCATCTGGGTGAGCGTGAGTGTGTGTGGGTAAGCATGTGTGTGTGTGGATGAGCATAGTGTGTTTGCGTTTAACAATCGGTACTTATTTTTAATTGCATATCATATTCAAAAAAGACCCAGCCCATAATTTCCTTTGACATTTCTTCTCAGAGGTGGTATGTAGAGAAATGTCCTGTGTCGTTACAAAAAGACGTGTAAAAGTGTCTGCTATCGTCTAATGACTGCATAAACGATTATATTCTTCTAGACCAGGTGAGTCACCAGTGGAATGCATGATACAAAACATATTGTAAAAGCAGTAAAAATCTCTGCTCAGTCAGATCCTGTAAACTTCATCATTTCGGCCGAATGAAGTCCACTGCTGGACACTGGCATCCCCCAAAGATCACCACAACGATCGTGAAGGGTGTGTTGTGGGCTCATTGAGGGGATTTGCCATAATCGCCACGCTTGGCAGACGGGTTGGCGATCGCAGTTGAGTTGTTAATTTACTCGAAGGACGCTGCTGCCCATCCTTCGGCTAATCCCATAGTCGACTTTTACGACACCATGGGAGGAGATGGGGAGATGGTATTCTGAGCCGGCACCACACGGCAAACTGTAAACTTACAGGGATAAAAATTGCCTCAGAAGAGAATCTTCCATAAGTCCTGTCTCCGTTTCTCTGTCTCCATCTGCATCTTGAACCGACTTCTTTGTCGTGATTACCTTTTTGCTTTCCCTTAACACTAGCTTAAATTTTTCTTACGGGCACCTGTCTGCGTGATTTTTAATCATGTATTTAGCATAGTTTTTCACTACACGTTCACCTTATTCACATAGCCATTCCCCTTTAAACACATCCTACAAACTCAGATATAAACCAACTTGACCCATTTAAGCCCGACTAAATAAAGCCTAAAGTGGAGCGTGCTTTGTGCTGGGCTAACGTGCCGTGACGTCATCAAAGCTGGGCTAATGACGTGTCCTGTGACGTAATAGGCCGTGACGTGTCTCGTCCCGCCAGATGGCGCTGCATTATTTAGTGGCTTTGGACGGTAGTGTGGTGTAAGTATTTTGCATGGTGAATTGTTTATGGTATGTCTTGCTTCAATGTTGATGAGTTTAATAATATAATAATAATAAACCCCTCTGGGGAGTCGTTTTCTCCTCGTCGAGTAATCCTGGAGGGCCGATTAAAGCAGCCACTTGATTTCTTCCTAGCTTATGATATAAAATATTTTTTCATAAGGAGATGTAATAAGAAGCTTACAGAACGCAGGGCAGTTTGTGGCGAGCTGAATGTGAGTGGCTACACTGCGTACCCGAATGCTCCAGAGAGTCGGTCAGTTGGAGTCAAAGCCCATGAGTGGCCGTAGGATTTTCTACTCTGGCTTGCCTTAATTGGTCGACCAGAGGAGGGCCACCAGAGCTACATGCTCGGGCGTGGAAGTGTCTAATGGCATAATAACGGGGAAACCCGCTCCGACTCATCGAGACGCGCGATGGTGAAACTGGTGCCGCACCTCTCGACACCCCTAGCCATTCACACCGGTATTGCTCCTTGTCGCCTGTAGTGGTGGCCAATTAGGGGGCCCATCTTGTGAGCGGCGAGTCACCGTCTGCCACAGAATTTCATTTTAAAGGTTGAAAGGTAGATTTAGCACCCATTGCAATAGACCTAATAATTGTAGTTTCTATCTCATACAATAGTTTTACACCTCCGGGAACAATCCAAGAATTCATAGTGCAGCCAGGGCGAGTCCCCGGTTAGTGTCCTATTACATTTTAGATAAAAAATCCCTTTAAGGACCTCTGCATGTTAGACCCATATCCCCGCATAAGCCTATTATAAGACCGGACCCCCCCACAGGGGACATAAAACCGTGAAAAGAGAGACATGTAGACAATAAAAAAAATGTTTATTCAGAAATAAAGTCCTATACCATTTACAATAAGTATCTTACAAAATAAGGAGTAGGAAAGAATATACGTTCCACTTTCCTCCGTAGCAAGCAATACACAGAGAAAATACTATAGGCCATAGGCACGATAATAATTGGTAGTGCCTACAACTAGGATAAGCCTAGTTGCCAAGCACCACAGGCACAAAAATATTTAATAACGGATCCTATGTTGTGAGGTATTGTAACTGATTCCAATAGTGGGTATGGCAAAAACGCCTGAACGCACGGAAATTCGTCCTAGTTACAACAAGGTCTGTATAGTAAACAACTCCGGATGTAACTTGCAAGCTATCAAACATAATATTGCGTTCATCTTGCCAAAGAATACACTCCCACAGAATATGATGTGCAGACTGTTCATATTCACAGCCCGGTGTTCAACATTTGCAGAATTGTGAGGCAACAAGCTTGAAACCAATGATATTATACCATAGATATGTTACGTCCATATTAAATGACGCGCAAAATACAGTCTCGCTTGCACAACCATGTCGGGAGAAAGAAGATACAAAAACAACAAGAGTAAAAGAGATAACTATCTAGGCGAACCGATTGCGAGGTGCTACAATTGGGGGAGTTTTGGTTCTTACTTTTTGCACGCATGTAACACATCTACTTCTTTTTAATGTATAATATCATTGCTTGAAGCTAAATAATTTACTCTTAAACTTACCATGACCGGTGAGAAATTGAGCCACCCAATGATCAACTTCCAACCATGCACTTGCCAGCCGCTCACGAATGGATGGAAAGTACTGGTATACGTGACGGCCCTTAATAGACGTGTCCTACCTGCGTTGCCATTCGACCAAGAGTTCCTCCCAAACACCAGTCTGTGGTTTAAACAATCTGCAGATCCTAACACGATCGCGTTGTAGCAGAAATTCCGCGTTCATGTTTTCTCACGTTGAGTAGTACATTACAGCACATCGCTGTATCTCAAGATCGACTGGCAAAATAGCTGCTAGCACAGGCAGAGCTTCAGTGCTTACTGTCCTAAATGCGTTGCACAAGCATATCGCAGCAGTTTGTGGGTTGAAATTTAAAATAATGTATTAAAAGCGCCATCCTTTTAAGTCAAGGGCGGATCCAGGAGTTTAATCTGGAGGAGGGCCCTCGGGGTCTCATGTCTAGATTTTCAAACTGCATGCAACCGCTCCCCCCCAGATTCGCCCTTGGCGTATGTCTTTCTATTACATGTGGTGTCCAGATTAAGAATATAGCACCTCTCCAATCCCCCCTAGTTGGTGTCGTAAGAGGCGATTAAAGGACTCTAAACCACCAGAGGGATGGGCAGCAGCGTCCCTTCTGTAGTACAGCAGCCATTTTGTGCTCACCAATCCGCCTGCCAGGTATGGGGAGTATTATCAAATTCCAAATGGCAAAATTAGATCGTTTTGGGAATCTATGGGGGAGGCCTTTGTTCAGCAGTGGGCGTTCCTTAGCTGATATGATGCTGATCATGTCTTTCAACTTCTACACTTTCATTCGATAAAATATACCTACTACCGTACTATAAAGTGTACCACATTACCAACTAAAATTTATAATATAAATTCATTTTACTTCCAAAATATACATCTTTAACTTATCTTGCCACCAAACCTTATCTCCTTTTGACCTGTCGGCATACTTCACACGTCATCACTTAGCAAATTGTCTTATGCAAATATACCCCTCCCCCCGCGCCCCACCCGCATTCTCTCACAAACAAACAACGCTCCTATACTACATAACACTATAGCTCCCACACTATGCCGACTAGGTGAAGTAGTTAACACCATTTATATGCTAACAGACTCGTATCTCATATACTTAATCAAATTAGAAGGATCACGTCACGGCCTTGGATGGCTTAATTCTGGATCTCACAGTAGTTCGGTTTCTAGAGAAAAGGAGGGAGAAAAATATGGTGTCTCTTGGTTATAGTACTTATATAATAATGTTCAAGAATATATCCTTGTCTTGTGTCTAAAGAAATAATGATGAAATAATTTAGGTACATAACTTGTTAAGTCAGCTCATGTAAGAGAATTGCAACCACTATTCAATGAATGCTTGAATGAGCGGCTAGATTATTATGAAACTGTTTTAATAAAAAACATTTCTACACTAAAGAAATGTAAACAGACAAGAACAGCGGACACAGGTGTCCCTCAATAGAGGTAGCTACCCAAATTGTCGTCCTGTCCCAAAAATATTTTCGTCCACAATCCTCCAATTTCTTCCAACGTAACAAAAGTTGGTGCCAACATTATGATCATTACCCGCCATCACGGAGAGGTAAGGCGACAAGTCCAACGTCTACACAAACTTCCAAAGCCATAAACGGATAGTTGGCGCAAGTTTTCCAATCTCCCGCGGCCGACTCCGTCATATTATTTTCTAACTATTTTACTGCAGCCTGCAATCTCACACCGTAGAAAATAGAATAACTCGGTGAGACGACTATGTTGAAAGAGTTTTAGTTTTCTAGCGTCGTAAACATTGTTGAAGGAATATTGAATAGTGCTGGATTATTCTTTGGGAAATGTTTAATGTAGAGGTATGACTGTTGAGTGTTGGTTTCAACTTAGTTTATGCTATTTTTATTGCACTTACTTTATTTTCTGTCTCCGCAACCTTGAAAGCTAAGCATAACGCAAAAATAGAAAATGTTTAACTCATCGTGAAATTGTAGTTGTTGAAGCGTGAGACTTTGGTGGCTAATACATTTAAAATATTATGTTTCATCATATTAATTTGTCCTACTTTTGTGTGTAGGATATTAACACACTTCATGGATCACCGTAATCGTGCAGCTAGCTGTATTTATTCTCGAAATAATGTGTATGAAAACTATACGGCGTGGCTGAAGATATCATCGCAGAAAAAACTGCCTGACTCCGAAGTCACGGTAGCCCGCGATACCATGTGCGAATCGCCTGAACTTCATATCCAACTAGCCACATTTATGTACAATAATGTGTTCAAGCTGTCGATTATTAGATATTGTTTAAGTTATAGCTTATATTTGTACTTGAAAAAGTCTTCAGATATCACCGGCATATTGCCTTCATTTAATCTTAGTACGAACTCTGTCACTTCTGTGGGAGTGTCGTGACCTTTCTCAGTGTAAACTGATATGTTACAATCTAGTACATTATATACGTCATACACCTACTGAGATGTCAGAGAGCAAAATATACATACGGAGTGTTTAATATATATGTCTATGCTATTCCAATCGCTTATTTATTTGCGCATGTAGTACTACAACATCAGACAATGTATAGGTAAGTTAAAACCATTTGGGATTGTTTACAGTGAGATATACTCTCACCAAACAGAGGACTAATTAAAACTCAGTTTGTTCGCGGGTATTTTGGAATTAAATTCGTCCGTGTGGTGTCCGGATTAAGAATGTAGCACCACTCCATCTCCTCCCGTGGATGTCGTAAAAGGCGACTAAGGGAATCTAAACCAGAGGGATGGGCAGCAGCGTCCCTTCTGAGAAATGGTAGCCATGCTGCGCTCAACAACCCGCCCGCCAAGCGTGGTGAGTATTGGCAAATACCCCCCAAAATGATGACACAAT
Source organism: Diloba caeruleocephala (assembly GCA_947459985.1). Taxonomy (NCBI): domain Eukaryota; kingdom Metazoa; phylum Arthropoda; class Insecta; order Lepidoptera; family Noctuidae; genus Diloba; species Diloba caeruleocephala. The sequence continues at coordinate 28,196,883 of OX381612.1, read as the reverse complement.
TGTGGTATATATGAGGGAGGCCTTTGTTCAGCAGTGGACGTATAAATGGCCGATGTGATCTGATGAAATTTGATAAAATTGCTGTATTAACTGTTTACACTAAAACTTGGAGATGAGACGAGTAAGTTTTCGCCTGATGGTAAGCACCACACCTGCCCATAAAAATTGTACTGCTACTCAGGACTAGTTCGGCGTGGCACCGCACTGTCGTTACCTCGAGACCTTCGCTATTTAGTCTCTTATGCCCAGTAATGTCACTAGCTACAGTGCCCTTCTAACCGAGACACAGTAATGTCTAAAGTTTGAATACTACTGCTTGGCGGCGGATAACTGGCACTGCGATGGTACCTACACATCCGAACTCTTGCAATAAGAGGCCTACCCTCAGTATAATTTCATTATAGCGGTCTATTAGGAGCCCACGCAGCCTTAATAGTTGTTATGATAATACTTTTGACAGCAGCGAGTACTTAATGTATTTTTATTAAGAATAAACGCAATGACTTCTGAATAAAAAGAAAAGCCATCTTTGATATTTGTTTAAAGCTCTCATCATGCTTCTCAGCATTCACTTATATCTCAGAGCACTACTTTTTTTTACCTAGCTCTTACATAAAATAATAAGCACTTTAGTACATAGGTACAATACACAATATCGTGTCGGACAAGACGGTCGAGGTATGGCTCGCACGTGTGGCCGCACAAAAAACGCGCCTTAATAAAACGATGTGCCGCGGGGGTCGACAATAGGGACGTGCACCTTACTCGATACTTAGAAGAATATTATTAACGTATATTTTCAATTCATGAGTAGTTTTTTCGATCATACAGATTGTCACAGCGCTTTTGTCGTCGGGAACAAATCGTTCAATGCCATTCAGGAAAAGGTTGGAGTAAAAGATAAGGGTTGGGTTATGCTCCTGTGGTTTTCTGAGAAGAATAGGTAACCTCTCTCGTCCCTAGGATGTAGGAACCAAGGAAATCAAGAGAATGGGTGGCAGGTGTTGTTGCCTCATATACATTATCCCTTTTAGCAGTCTTTTATTTTTATGCGGTCTATTCATTGAAATAATTAGTGAGCTGAACTGGCATTGGCTGGGCACATTGCTTGTAGAATTAATGGACATCAGGGAAAAGAATCTCAAGAAGAGAGTGTGCACCAGAAAATGCAGAGAGCGACGGGCTTCCAACGAGATAGACGACCTGGTGAAGGTTACTGGAAGTCGCTGGATGTCGGCGACATGTAGCGGGTCGTTCGGGAAATGTATCGTGGAGGCATTTGTTCAAAAGTTAACGTGATTTGGATGGCATGATGTTAATGATGTTGATTAGGACGCCCAAGTGCAGAGGTGAGCGTCAGGGATTTGACAGGAACGTCGTCATGTTTTTTCTCTTGCGTAATGAAACAAGCTATTCACCTGCTGAAGTATAAATACTAGTTCTTATGAACCTGGTTATTGTTCAGGAAAATGCTAAGATGAAGATAGATGTACCTACTTAGTAAAAAGACATACATCATAATATGAGTTATTCATTTTTCCCTTGATTGGTACTACCTATTATCTAGAAAGAAGATGTAGGAAATCCGACATATTATTTGTTTTGTCAACGTTTTCTACGAGGAAGACAATTTTCACTTACTGCTGACTAAAGTATAGAGAAATCAGGATTTGTGTAACCTAATCGAATATGCACATGAGATTATGATAATTTCATTACTTGTAATATAACATTTATAATCTCATAAAAAATCTCATAACATGCGTTTCCGAATGACAAAAAGAAACGTATTTTGTTGTACTCCGTTTTGAGACCCAATATGTAGATATTTATTATTAGCGGCTAGATGAATAATAGATACAGAATCAAATATTCTATTCATATTGGATTATAGGCTATTCCTTCCAAAAACCAAATGTAATAGATAATTTACACGGCACAAAATAAAATCTAAGAATGTATTTATCTAAATCGGTTCATTAGTTTACTGCAAAATCATTATTGTCTCTACGTCATCATATCGTCTTAAGTAGGATGAACCTCTGATCGACGTAAATGTAAATGGATTAAGGTAATATTTTCATAATCACCATGCTTCAGTCCACCTGCCGGACTGGTTACCTCAAGTCCAACATGTCTGAGCATTCGCCTTCGCTGTATGGGGGCCCTCGGGCGTTGCTGCTGCGCACATTGAGTAGTCTGCATGCACATACTGAGTGACTCTTGGGATGTAAGTAGCGCGCATGTGGTCAGGTGGCGCCATGTGCGCAGCACAGCGCGCAGTGTGGCTTCGGGGGGATTACAATCTCTGAAATTATCTGGGGGTGGGTTTGCAGTCGCCTCTCCTCCGCTACAGGGGCTGACCACTTTACAGTCAACCCGTCAGACATGTGCCTAAAGCCAATCTAGTGTGAGGCCTATCGAGGACCTGAAGCCCACTTCGGTGTCAAGGATGACCGCTCCGGTAGTTTTAGTCATTAGAAGTCCATAATGCCTCCACCCATCCTCACATATCTCGTGGAGAAAGTACATGATGTATTTCCACCAAGTTAAAAAAAGGTCACCAAAATCAACTCTTTTTAACGCTATATTTGTAGCTATGGTGCTAATCATTAATCGACAATAAACTAATCGACAGTGTCTCCTCCCTACCACCCTTGGACGGGTTTAATTACACGGCGCGGGCGACAGGTTGTCGGATGACGTCATCACTACACACGTGTGCGTGTACATGTAAGTAGGTGTTATTATTTCGAACATTGTTTATGTGTGCGTGCTTGCAATATAATGGGGCTGTAGTTGTATAAGTATTCACGTGTTTGTGTGACATGTTTCAGTAGATAGATTATTGTGAATACACATCTATCAAGAGCTATTACGCTTTGGTTAAATGAATGTTTTTATTCTATTACAAACATATGTGTTAGATGGTTTCATTTCGGCCGAATGAAGTCCGCTGCTGGACACAGGCCTCCCCCAAAAATCACCACAATGACCGATATGGATGTGTTGTGGGCTCATTGGGGGGGTTTTGCCATAATCGCCACGCTTGGCAGACGGGTTGGCGATCGCAGGTGAGTTGTTAATTTACTCGAAGGACGCTGCTGCCCATCCTCCTCTTAGTCGACTTTTACGACACCCACGAGAGGAGATGGGGTGGTGGTATTCTGAGCCGGCACCACACGGCAAGTTAGATGGTTTAGGAATCATGAAATATTCGTCATTATATCAGCCAAAGGATGTCCACCGCTGAAGGCAAGGACAAAGGCCTCCCACAAGATTGCCACAATTGTCTCGTCATTTTGGCGGGAATTAGCTACTACTCACCACGTGTTGCAGGCAGGTAGGTGAGCGCAATATGGCTATTGTTCCACAGAAGGGACGCTGCTGCCCATCCCTCTGGTTTAGAATGCCTCGTTAGACATCCACGGGAGGAGACAGAGCGCTACTATATTCATTATAATCCAGTCACCACAGCGTCCTGTCTGTGGAACAGCAAATATTACATGCTGACATGATGAATGATGATAAAATGGTATTTAAAACTCTTAAACGATTTGGTTGTACCATGTTTTTTTTTTAAACATTGCCCCACACTATGATTTCTCCTGTGTCGTGGGTGCGTACAGACATGAATTCCACATACATTACATCCAGAATCGGAACCACCCGGAATAACTACCTGCAGATCATACAAATATTTGTTCCGTGCGGGTAAATGTTGCGCAATTTCAGCTTTGCAGGATCATAATACAATAATGATATATTCGCCAAGGCAGTTATCGGCTGACCGTCGCGACAGACGGTACCCGGTCACGACCATGGCGGATAAATATCCGTACCTTTTATAGGGGACTTGGCTTCGAGGTATAGTTGTTGTCTACGCATCGATTCTGGCCCACTTGTCGGATATGAACTGTTCAAATGGGCTTCTCTATGTATGGCGACCAGGAGAACCATTAAACTAGGTACTAAATTTTTTTTTTTCATCGTAGCCATGGCTAAGCTGTGTGTGGCTTGCCGTGTGGTGCCGGCTCAGAATGCCACCACCCCATCTCCTCCCATGGGTGTCGTAAAAGTCGACTAAGAGATTAGCCGGAGGATGGGCAGCAGCGTCCTTCGAGTACATTAACAACTCAACTGCGATCGCCAACCCGCCTGCCAAGCGTGGCGATTATGGCAAAACCCCCCAATGAGCCCACAACACATCCATATCGGTGGTTGTGGTGATCTTTGGGGGAGGCCTATGTCCAGCAGTGGACTTCATTTGGCCGAAATTATGACTGGCTAAGCTTAAAAGGGTACCTGCTGAAGATACCATAGGAGCATGATCAGTACCTTCGTCTGTGAAATTACTAGTTACTATGGGTACTGCTTAGTACGCGTTCTACGTGCAATTTAAGCTGAGGTAGCGACGTGACGCGGACAGGGTGCAACTAAGGGAGGACGCGTAACTTCTGAACTCGCGTCCGACCTTGTCTATGTAAATCGAATTAATTTTCTTATTTATATTTTCTTTTATGCTACCTAGTGAAGTCCCCCCCGTAATAATTACAATGCTACTCAGAACCAGTTCTGCGGGGCACCACACTGGATTCGTCACCTCATAAGCCCATCCATTTTACTAGCTACAGTAATGTTAACATTTTAAACACTACTGCTTGGCGGCCAATATTTGGTACTGTATTGGTAACTACCTTTTTTATCCCATTAGAAATTCTTCATGAACTTCCTCCGCCATGGGGAAGGGCGAAGGGGCATGCCGGACTCCCACCGGCTAAAACCACTGGGGTGGTCATGTTCGGCACCTAAAGGGGCGGTGGTAACTACCTAGCCGGACTTTTGGCATAAGAGACCTTCCAGTAAAATATGTAGGTACATTAGATGTAACACAGTACGCAATACCTACTCCCATGAGTGATTGCCTATATCGATCTCCCATAATAACTACTTTAGACCATATTTTTTTCAGTTACTGCTCCATCTTTACAGCTTCACATAATTTATTTGTTAGATCGTAAATCCTGGTTTTAAAATCTCTTTTCCCAAAGCAATTAAACGTAGTATTTGACAACAAAGTTGCGCTGTGTTCTAGCTGTTAATGCCTCGTTAAACTGGAATAGGTTGAAGATATGGCCTGATAAGAGATCGGCTCGGTGTAAGAGGAGTTTACACTGTTAGCGGACTTGAGCGTTATCAATATAAGTAGGTACAATAAGTGATGAACTCGTTCAAAAAATATTGTATCATAAGTTGTGGTTTTTTGTAATAAAACACTTTCAATCGGATTCTATCGCGTAAATTTTAGATTTTTGTTTTTCCTGACGTTTCGAACAATTTGCAGAGTTCGTGGTCGTAGGGTGACTAAGGTGGCTCCAGTGTGATCATACGAGGACCTGGAGCCTCCCTTAGGTGCCGAAGATGACCACCCCAGTGGTTTTAGCCGGTAGGAGTCCGGCATACCCCTTCGCCCTTCCCTGGGGCGAAGGAAGTTCATGAAGAATTTCCACTGGGCACCAATAAAAAAAAAAGGGTGACTAAGGTGACAGGCGTCGTTACAGATTTTTAAAAGTAATTGTTGATTATAATTGTACGGTAGATAAAATAAAATAAGTTAGCAGAGTGTTCGAAACGTCAGAAAAAACAAAAATCTAAAATGTACGCAATAGAATCCGCTTAAAAGTATTTTATTATAATGTGTAATACTCGCGAAATACTAAGACATTACTATGTGGTTTTTTTATTTTTGTCGATATGTTTCTCGTTCAAGGTAGTGCCATTAATAGTGCAGTTATCATTTATACGCCCATTATTTAATTGGAAGTTTTGTACTTAATTTTTTGGTTTACTGGAAAGAGTGAATAGGCGACCTTTATTTGTTGAGACAGAGAGAGAGATACACTGGTCTTGGCTTTGACTTGGCAGCAGCATCCCCTTTTGCGTTGACAATAAAATACTGCGATCAACAATTAACTTGCTTCAACAAGCACGGTAATGGGAATATACCCTCACATCCCTATATGGTAGCGGTCTTCGGAAGGCTCTGGTTATGAGGGCTTTTTTTTTTTTTTAAACGTTGCCCCTCACTAGGACCTCTCCTGTGTCTCGTCATCATCATATCAAACTGACGGCACGGTTGGTGCAGTGGCTGATACAGTCGGCTGCTGCGCACCGGGTCGTGGGTTCGATTCCCGCACGGAACAAATATTTGTATGATCTGCAGGTAGTTGTTCCGGGTCTGGGTGTATTGTGTGTGGAATTTGTGTTTGTAAACGCACCCAGGACACAGGAGAAATCCTAGTGTGGACGTGCAACGTTTTAAAAAAAAACAAAGAAAAAAACAAAACCACTTCCAGTTCTGGACAAGTTCTCTGGTAATGTCTTGTGATATAGCAAAATAGTAGGTGTCCTTTGGTACAGCCAACACCATAAGTAAATTAATTATTTAGACATTTTCATAGGAACTACTAAATTATTTTTCTTATCATCATAGATGGTGTATAACATTTTCACCAAGTCGAACAAGAACCTAGTGAAGTTGCGGAAATCCACTGGATGCAAGTCGCGTAAGAGCGGTCGTTGTGACCATCTATATGGGATGCCTATGTCCAGCAGTGGACCTCTTTCGGGAGTCTATTATTAAATTAGCAAGTTTTTATCATACACTTTTGAAAACTGAGATCATCAATCATCAATTGCTTTTAATGTTGAATGTATACTAAATATTCTTGTAAATCTCAAAAACTTAGTTTCACATCCTTGTCTTCTCATGAACCGTTAACCTCAGGGAAGACGGTGGCACGGTCATCTATCAACCTCTGTGCAGCATAGCAGTGAGGTTTCAGGGGGATCTTTTACAGTTACTACATCCAGGATCTGACTTAAGGCATCGTATTAATGAGCGGCTTCGGAACGTTTGTACTCAAGATCCTGGAGACCTTCTTCGGCGCCAATGATGACTGCCCTGGTGGTTTTTGCCGGTAAGAGTCCAGCACGCTTTCCCTGGAGTGGCAGAAGCCCATGGGGATTTCCACCACGGTAAAAAAAAGACAAAAACGTATCAGTTGTTAATTTAGGGTGGCAAGCATTTGTGGCTAAATGTAATTTTTAATTACTACAGTTGGAGAGAAGACTGCTCAAGTGAAGATTTTAAACAAGTCATTACCAATGTGAAGCCCTACGGCATACTCCAATGTATTCAATTAAAGGTATTTTCCTAGCCACTCAGCTGATTGACTGAAACCATACGATGTCCACCTTACTGCTTCGTGTTCACGCATCGAGAGTAAGATAATTTATAACCACACAACCACAGATAATACAGAAATACCATTGAACTTTATAAACTGGATTATCAGAGATCTCATTTCTTACGGACTGAGAAGTTTTATTTATAATCCGTGCTACAATTTTTTATATTTCTGTTTTTTTTATAATGTTATTATTATTTTGGCTGAAGAAAGTCTAGTTTTAAGTCTTGTGTTAAGTGTTGTGTGTGTCAATTGCGCGTAGAAATAAAAACTTTTTCTTTCTTTTCTTTTCTTTCTATAAAGGATCCTTATATAAATAGCGTAAATGGGGTAGTAAACGGATATGTATCAGTTTCACGTCCATGGTATCTAACTATAGATTAGCAATAATAGAGTTGGTGTGGATTATAGATTACATCATAAATTGCTGCATCATATGCTGAGATAGAGACCTTTTTTGGCCTCGTACAGCACTACTGAAGTCATGTACTTAATATTACATTCTCATTGTCATAGTGTACGAGTCCAAAATTAAACATTTCTTTCTTTCTTTTCTTTGAATAACCAAGATATGAGGTCGTTAAGAGTAGATGCTTTACTTTCTTGTTCAGGTACTCTAGAAATGTAAGGATGAGCACGAGGCTACTTGATCAGCCTGGATCCACAACGCACAACATTCTATAACCACGGTCCATGCCCAACAGGTACAACAGGTAATAATTATATTTTAGAATATTAAAAAGAAAGAGATAAAGTATTTTTATTTATTCCGATCACACATACAGGCGCAATTAATGTACAACAAATTTAAAGCTTTAAAACGAGTAGAGAAAATTCCTTGCATCAATATAGTGCTGCTTTAAAACGAGTAGAGAAAATTCCTTGCATCAATATAGTGCTGCTTGAATGTTGGCAATGTTGTATTTCCAGTAGAGCAACTGAGTGTTAATAACTTATCTATTATTATATTATTAAAATTATGATTACAACTACTGTGCGTCTAATACTGTTTTGCCTGAAATTGCACCGCATTTACCGACCCTTCAACTCCTTATTATCACCCTAGCCTTTTCTCAACTATATTATTCCTAGTTTCTAGTGTGATATAACGAGTCGCGTCGCGGTCACCATTATGGAGAAACAAGGTGTGCTGTTCCTCTGCTGAAAAGGCAGCACCTTACTACCAGGCGGGTTCCATGTGTAGCGCACCTAAGTCCTATGGTTGATTTCAGGCGTCTATATATTATATGCGGCGCTCTGAGAAGATTTTACTTGCGTGACTTAGGATTCTGTGACGTTACCGGCGAGTTACACTTAACGTCGCAATAGATGTCTCTGTAAGTTGTATTTACATAGTAGCGATATAGATGTCGCTGCACTAACAAGCGACTGAATACATGTTTGTTTAAACAAAGCAAATGCCAGTTATCCGTTCGCAAATTACTGGGAAAGACATTAATTACCTTTTGCTAGAAAGAGAATGAAAGTTCCAGTATAATATGTTGGTAGGTAATCTCAAATGGGGTCACTCACCACCTCTATCAGTATATTTCCAAACAATATATTTACGTCACAAGCTTCTTTATCATCGCGCTACGACCGCGGCGGCACAACTTTAGTAACGGCCTGCCTGACCCCAGATAGTGCGCGGTCGGGACGCGATAAAACACCTTTATTGTTTATATTCCATTTATAGGTACGTGTGATAATATTGAGAGGTATTGAATGAGTGCGATATTGAAATAATACATCTGTCCGAAATCTTTGTCTCAAACCAAAGTGTTTCTTACGTCGCCTCCAAGATTCGGACCGAATAAGATGCATGTATCCCGTATAGTGACTGGATTAAGAATACAGCGTTACTCCATCTCTCATGGGTCACTAACGGCCGAATACTCAAACGCTATTTAACGTTAAGTCCCCGCTTTAACTATTCGAGAAACCTGTTTTTGGTACAAAACCGGGCGACTCAAATTGTTTAAGTGGGGACTTAACGTTAAATCATCATCATCATCACGGCCGAATGAAGTCCACTGCTGGACACAGGCCTCCCCCAAACATCTCCACACCGACCGATATGGCTGTGCTGTGGGCTCAATGGGGGGTTTTGCCATAATCGCCACGCTTGGCAGACGGGTTGGCGATTGCAGTTGAGCTGTTAATGTATTCGAAGGACGCTGCTGCCCATCCTCCGGCTAATCCCTTAGTCGACTTTTACGACAACCCACGGGAGGAGATGGGGTGGTGGTATTCTGAGCCGGCACCACACGGCTTAACGTTAAATGGCGTTTGAGTATTCGGCCGTAAGAGACTCTAAACCAGAGGGATGGACAGCAACGTGATATCTACGATTTCCTGGAACCCAAACCTCACCGTATCCTGTTTGCGATGGACGGATGGCGGGAAACATTGATAAAGTGTTTACGATTTTTTTTTTGGATGCATGAATGTGTGTGATTAGGTTATCTATGTCCATGTTTGTCCTTAATTGTTGTAGGTATTTTGGTCTGTAGGTAATACGTCTTTGTTAGTCACGTTATTGCGTATTCTTTAATTTTGTCCTTGTTTATTGGTGGATAAACAAGGAAAATACAAACCTGTGGTTAAAAGATGCGTATGATTGTTTTAGTATATTTACGTAAAATATTTGTATCCAAAAGCAGTGAAAAATGTACCTACTTATGTCCAAAGGTTAAGTTGATAAAGGGCGATAAAGTTAAACATTCAAATATTGGTTAACATTTTTATCTCGTACATTTTTTTTTATTGGTGCCCAGTGGAAATTCTTCATGAACTTCCTTCGTCCCGGCGAAGGGCGAAGGGGTATGCTGGACTCCTACCAGCTAAAACCACTGGGGCGGTCATCTTCGGCACCTAAAGGATGCTCCAGGTCTTCGTATCACACTAGAGCCGCCCACTGGTGCCACGCCTATAGGTACATCTCGGAGAGGGTGACTGTAAAGCGGTCACCCCCCGGGGGGATTATACAGGATTCCCCAAAGCGTCCCACGGCAGCGCGTGACCACATGCGCGCTACCGTCTTCTCTTGGGTCGCTTGGTGTGAGCACGCAGATTCCCCAATCTACGCACCCGTGAACCCAGAGGTCCCCCGCCTTGTAGCTACGGGAATTAGGCACCAGGACGGTTGTTACCCCGGCGCCGTCTCCTCCTTCTACGAGCGGGATCGGCCCTCTACCGATCCCGCTCTGCGTAGGTACTACCTCTCGTTTTTTGTTTACTTTTACACTTTATCTGTGATTACCTTATTCAAAATCTCCCATTGCGATGAAAACGGGTTTGCCTTTGATGAAACATTAAGTCATCCAATAGTTGGCTGCACGACAAATGTAACCGATACTTAATACCCATTAGAAGATGATAGACGTAGGAATAGATCAAGACTTTGATTTGGTATCGATATTGAAGATACGTAATATCTTTATGAATAAGTAATGTATGTACTAAGATAGCTATTTTAGATAGACCTTGCAGAATAAATATGATTCAAGTATTTGTAGCTCGCCACACATATTTTGATTTATCGCTGGCAATATTTTGATGTACAGGTTTCGTAAAATATGGCTAAGGGAGGCAGCTGCGTCCATGATTGTGGAAATTTGGGGCATGGTTGCTCATTGAAGTGGTTGTTAGGAGCCACACGTGTAATAGTTTACGGGACATATATAATAATGAATGAAAAATATGCCAACGGACGACCAACTAAATTAAAACATTAAAACACCAGCTGAAACATCGTTCGCAATATGAAGCGGCAAAAATTCGTTAATAAGTGCCATCTTTTGGGATTGGCCAGCTTAACTTAGCCTTGACAAATCAGTCAAAATGTTGCAATCAGACTTATTTATTTGCAGACTTTTTAGAAGTTTAGACTCATATCGTTTACGTTGGGCTCACATAACCTTTATTTCGAAAACAATTTTGTCACAAATATGCATATCATGCATGTTATCTGCAGGTATACCTGATACCTGTGTGATTTAAAAAAGTGTAACCAGGAGTTTTTTTGCCCGTTATTATATGAGAAGTCTTGAAAGATGTGCCTATAGGCGTGGCACCAGTGGGTGCCTCTAGTGTGACCATACGAGAACCTTGAGCCTCCCGTAGGTGCCGAAGATGACCGCTCCAGTGTTTTAGCCGGTAGGAGTCCGGCATACCCCTTCGCCCTTCCCCGGGGCGAAGGAATTCATGAAGAATTTCCACTGGGCACCAATAAGATTAAATAAAAAAGGTATCTAAATCATGTTTTTACCAAGTTAAATCTTTCTTTGGGTACCAGAGTTCATATAAATAGTACATATTGACGTGTAGTTATATCAAAATACGTTCTATTTCTTTGTGCATAATGTTGTTTGTAAGTGTTTGATTGTACAACCATATCTTTGTGAATAAAAAAAATGTTTATTATTATATTATTATTTATACCTACACACATATAAATAACTTAACCTAAGACATTGCTACTTAACAACATATTTAAAGTTTGTCTATTATTTGAAGTACTCACGTCTACTTAAGCATCCACGGGTACTTACTGATAAGACTAGTTCCAAGGAAGTGGGGTCACGGAGTCAGGTGTTATCGCGAGGTGTGTACCGCTGTCCTCACGTAAGTGATGCAATAACTGCGCGCTACTAGTCAATCTATGTAATAACGGTATCACCCAAAGGTTTAGGTTTATTTCAACGTAATAATCAATCAAATCAGTCAGTGTCTGGTTTAGTCCACAGCACCATAGTGTTTTAGATCTTCGCCTTCCATATCCAGTTTTTTTTGTTAGTTTTTTTTTTTTTTAATGCCTTCCTTTCATTCGTCTTCATTTTCATTCTCCAGGTCATCTGTGTTTCTTGGGCGGTCGAGCGGCGGATCCTGGTCGATCGGATCGGGCAAGATCTCTCTCTGCTGGCAGTAGTGTCGGCTATGTTGGCAGAGCATGAAAATTGGAGTGCAGTGGTCTCCTTCTGCGAGAGCGTCATGCTCCAGAAGGAGACTGCAGAGCGGGATTGGGAGAGGGCTGATCCCGCACGGAGAAGGACGAGACAGCGCCGGGGTAACAACCGTCCCGGCTCCCAAGTCCAACACGCCTGAGCCCCCCGCCGTCAGTGGTGGGGGGCCTCGGGGGTCGCGGGTGCGCAGATTGGGGAGTCTGCGTGCTCACACCGAGCGACCCCCGGGAAAACGGTGGCGCGCACGTGGTGACGTGCCGCCGTGTGCGCAGCACAGCGCAAAGCGAGGCTCGGGGGATCCTTTACAATCCTCCCCGAGAAGTGGCGACCCCGCCACTGATCACCGGCGAATGATGTGATGAAGCTGAGCTTGAGAATGTTCTTATTTATTTATTTATTTATATGAGCTCACAGTATAATTAGCAAAGCACTTACATTTTAGCGATTATATCCCTAATTGAACATCGAAACAAAGATACCACAAAACACTTACACAACTGAAACAAGAACTTTATCTTAACAAATTATAAATTCTACAAATAACATAAAAATGTATGGAGGTGTGATACCTATCGGAATCAGTCAATATGGATTCAAGTGTAACATCGAAAATGTTTTGGTTTATACCGTAATTCATGTTGAATTATTACGTACTTACTTAAGTTATAATTATTAAGACCCATGAAGTTTGGGACATGTCTACCTTCCGTCGGCTTGTAAGATCCCATCATCATATCGGCCATTTATACGTCCACTGCTGAACAAAAGCCTCCCCCATTGATTTTCACAACTGTGTCATCATTTTGGGGGGTATTTGCCAATACTCACCACGCTTGGCAGGCGGGTTGGTGAGCGCAGTATGGCTACCGTTTCACAGAAGGGACGCTGCTGCCCATCCCTCTGGCTTAGAATCCCTTAGTCGCCTTTTACGACATCCACGGGAGGAGATGGAGTGGTGCTATATTCTTAATCCGGACACCACACGGACAGATCCCAAAATGTTATCAAATACGACCATTTTTTTCAAGTCCGGGTCTAAGAGACCGCCGTTATTTGTTACACAACGCCCACACATGGCCCCACCTTGCTCAGGTAACACCGAACCTTACCGTTCACCATATCCGTACTCCTACGGCATAAGGTTCAATATCTCGAATTGTTTTGATAAGGTCCAAAACACAAGCCATTGTAAAATGTCTTGTGAGTCGACGTGATAGGATTTTAAATTGAATGGTAATGTAGAGTAGGTGAACACAAAAAGCTTATAAAAAGCGACCTTTGTCCTGCACACATGTGCCGTTCTAAGAAGCAAATTACTAGCGATTGTGAGACAAGGCATGATGTAGGTGTTCCCAGAAATCGAGGCCATATAATTATCTACACATTTACCTCGCAGTGTGTTAGCGAGATAACTAGATAACTTTCCCGTTAATTGAGTGGTAGAGTTCGTGAGACTACCCATTGTACTCTAAAACTCTATACCACCCGCTACTGTCTTTGTATCTTTTACCATATGGTATAAAATAAAGAGTATCTAAACGATCTGCAGATAGTTGTTCCGGGTCTGGGTGTATTGTGTGTCGAATTTGTGTCTGTAAACGCACCCAAGAAATCCTAGTGTGGGGCAACGTTTCTTTAAAAAAAAAAAAAAAAAATTAAGTGTCTGTTTGTATGGTCAAAATAACAGCTTTACTAAATACGTATGAAAGTATATACGGTACCTACAACAAAAATCTATTTTTATTTTTGTTATCTATCTGTCTGTAGGTATGTCTCTCTGTTTGTTGCCGCTAATGTCCAAAACAGCTGGGCCGATTTCTACAGGACTTTCACTGGCAGATAGATAGCCGATGTTCTAAGAAATAACTTAGGTTACTTTTATTTTAAATAATAAAAAGGTTTCCGCGCAAAAAAATTAAACCCATGAAATCCAATGTATATACATACGAGTACTCTATGTCAAGTGTTTATGCCGAAGTACTCTTAATTATTTATAAGTAATCCAACTTCTTTTAAATTAAACGGCGGGTGAAACCGCGGGTCCCAGCTAGTGATAAATAAAAGCAAAAAAAAATTGAGTTCCGAACGTTGAGAGCTTTACATTGTAAAATGAATGAACTGTAAATACACGGACGGCCCGGAAATAGTTTGTTAGAAGATTAAGTTAAAGTATCAATAAAATAAACCTATATTGCGTACCTTGAGAAGGTTGGATTAAGTATAAGGCGCTTTTGCTGTCACAAGAAAACTACACAGTTTTACTCTTTTATCATCTCCACAATGATATACAACACTCATTTAGCAAAAACGTACCTACATTATGTCAAGAGAACATTTCTGGTAACAATATTGATGATAGATCTTATTTTAAATGTATTCAGATATATTGAAGTGAAAACTTATTTTAGCGCGGTGCGCATATTTTTAGATGAGATAAAATCTCTGGACTCACGACACCGTTACGAGACGCAGCTATAGTGTGTGGATGCATGTACATATAGCAGATTGCGAACGCGTCTAGATAAATAAAATAAAAACATTTTTTGCTATAAAATTTTCACTTCTGTCTGCAGTCCCGGAGTGCAACCCGTATTTTTTTCTTCGTGCGGTGTCGGGATTAAGAATACAGTGTCACCAATCTCCTCCCGTGGATGTCGTAAAAGGCGACTAATGGAATCTAAACCAGAGGGATGGGCAGCAGCGTACCTTCTTTGGAACAGTAGCCTTTCTGCTCGTACCAACGAGGGAGACTACTTACAAACTCTTCCAGAAATGCCGGTAGATACACGGCATTTATTGAGGCCTTTGTTCAGCAGTGGACGTCATTTGGCTGATATTATGATGATGATGATATTACAATCACCATTTTTTTTATTGTGAAAACAGTTGAGTTGAAAACAGTGTGAGGATAATATATTGATTCAGGATAATATTTGACGGCACGGTTGGTGCAGTGGCTGATACAGTCGGCTACTGCGCTTCGGGTCGTGGATTCGATTCCCACACGGAACAAATATTTGTATGATCTGCAGGTAGTTGTTCCGGGTCTGGGTGCATTGTATATGGAATTCATGTCTGTAAAACGCACCCACGACACAGGAGAAATCATAGTGTGGGGCAAAAAAAAAAAAATGTTTCCGTTATTTACAAAAATAGCTTTTAGTAGTCAACATAATCCTGTCTAATCAAAAACAATTCGTTGTAAGAACTATTCTAAATAAGTCTTACTGTACCGTACCGTACTGTACTGTACCTACATAGGGGCCTACATAGCTCGAGCGATATAACTTGACGTGACCTATTTACAACGTAGGTAATACATTGTTTACCTTAAAAGAGAATGCGTGAGACGGCACTCTTGGCTCAGCGGCTAAGCGATTGGTTGGGTGTGCTATGTGTTGCGGGTTCGATTCCCTCACGGAACAAATATTTCTATGGCCTATAATTAGTTCTTCTGAGTCTGGGTGTTTGTGTATGTGTGATTTATGCGTGTAAACTGACCCCACGCTACAGAATACGCCTATTGTGCCTGTTGTGACCATAAAGTAACTTCGATTTGCGAGGTTAAGCTGCGGTCGGCAAGACACTCCCCCCCCGTGCCTCTAGCTGTCAGTTACGGTTGTAATAACTAAGGTTAGGTTCCGGTATAAGCAGGATATTGGGTTGCCGAGGTCACACGGTCCGCTTCGCGCAAAATACGCTATATTTGTCGCATCTGATTAGATTAGACTAGATTTGAGGCAGACCTCAGGATTACCATTGCATAATATGTAGTTGTAAAAAAATTATAGTCGAGGTTTCACCACGGATAACGTTTTTTTAACTGAGATTTAATATTTATTATAAAGAAGCGTTCCATTGTGCCTTTCCCTAAAACCGGTAATTACAATATAATATATACACAAGAAAATTAGCGATTACATCGACAAATACACAAATAAACTCATAGTTCTTATATAAATACATTTGATAAAATGATTATTTTATAAAGAAAACAATTCGACTTGTTGTATTTAAAGTACTACTAACGCCATCTAGCGTCAAGTAGAATCACCAAACCCTAACCGCATGGAAATTTGCGAAACAACACAACACACACAATTTTGTTTATTTGTAAGCGATATCTACGTTTCGTAAGTAGGTAGGTACTTCAAAATTTATTTTCATCGTATTGATACTATAGAGAGAAATAATTCAACATAAATAAAAATGTGCGATTGTCTATGTGGTATCCGGATTAAGAACAAAGCACCACTCGATCTTCTCCCGTGGAGGTCGTAAAAGGTGACTAAGGGACTCCTAACCAGGGGCATGGGCAGCAATGTCTCCATTTTATGGCACAACCTTTCTGCGCCCACCAACCCGCCTGCCAAGCGTGAGATTTCAGGAAAATTCCCCCTAAAATTACGACACATGGCTGGTAGCTCGTCGTTGTAGAAATATTCATATATTACCTTATTTCAGGCGTGGAGGTTTTGACTGATACGCAGGCGACTGCCATTCAACCTTAGCAATCAAGTTCTGGGTGATACTACATATACATACATATAATCACGCCTCTCTCCCGTAGGGGTAGGCAGAGACCACTTCTTTCCACTTGCTACGATCCTTACATACTTGTTTCGCTTCGTCCACTTTCATTATTCCCTTCATACATGCTCTTCGGTTTAGGGTACTCTTGACCTGGCCTTTTTCCAAGACGTCCCTGATTTGGTCTTGAAACGTCCGCCTAGGTCTACCCCTTCCAGCACTTTCATTCACACTCGCCTTATACACTTTTTTCGTCAATCGTTCTTCATTCATTCTCTCAACATGGCCAACCAATACTAGGTTAAATCGGTTGTTAGCCGTTTCTAGTAGATGGGCTCTAGCTACTCATTATGACTGTCATTGCTCATATGACACGGGGACATTTGGCTTACCACGCCCGCTGAGATGTCTCGGTGCGTAAATAACGTTCTTGATTGATCGATCTACATACAAGGTACGTTTTTTTTTTTATTGGTGCCCAGTGGAAATTCTTCATGAACTTCCTTCGCCCCGGGGACGGACGAAGGGGTATGCCGGACTCCTACCGGCTAAATCCACTGGAGCGGTCATCTTCGGCACCTAAGGGAGGCTGCAGGTCCTCGTATGATCACACTAGAGCCGCCCACTGGTGCCACGCCTATTGGCACATCTCGGAGAGAGTGACTGTAAAGCGGTCACCCCCCCAGGGGGATTGTAAAGGATCCCCCAAAGCGTCCCACGGCAGCGCGTGACCCCATGCGTGCTACCGTCTTCTCTTGGGTCGCTTGGTGTGGGCACGCAGATTCCCCAATCTACGCACCCACGAACCCAGAGGTCCCCCACCTTGTAGCAACATGAGCTCCTTTGCTTCAATATCTATTGTTTCGAATAAATTAATACTTCATCATTAAGTGGCTAAGCCAATACAAGACAGTACACCTGTAATGTTGAATTAGTGCCAATGAAGATTGTTGTTAATTGAATTATGACCAGTGTGTAATGTTATTATAAAGTGGACAGCTTACGCATGTCATGCTGCTAATTGCAGTGCCTTCAGGGAACAATGGACGCACCATAATATCCGTTGGTGGATACTGTTTTTAATCAAGCTTTCGTATTTGAATGGAGTACTGGACTTTGTCTGTGAAACCAACCAAGACTGTTTAATAGTATTTAAACGCTCACATATTTCATAGAACACGCGTCATGTTGAAGAGTTACGCACAATTGTATTGGATTGTTTATTTTTATTCGGTTGTTATTCGACGACATCGACTAAATAGACAATGGAATAGGTACACGATTACACAATTATTGTCTTTATTTGATTTTTTTGTAACCATCTCCCGTCGCTAATTAGTGGTGTTCTTAATAAGTGTCATAGAGTCTTGAAGTTCCGATTATGTCCTGCTTTGCTACTCTATCTGCAAGGTGCTTTCTACTTTTTTTTAATTACGTACCCCTCTACATTTTTCGCTCTGTATCTTGGCTACAGTTTACAGACATAAATCCCACATGCACAAACACTAGAACCCGGAAAAACTATCTGTAGGCTTATGGCTGTTGCAACAACCGTGCCTTCAATTTAAAGGTTTCTGAGCTAATAGCGACAAAAATAGTCCCCATTAATTAAATTCATCATATCATCCATTTATACGTCCACTGCTGAACAAAGGCCTCCCCCATAGAATTCCACAATTGTATCATCATTTTGGGGGGAACTTGCCAATACTCACCACGCCTGGCAGGCGGGTTGGTGAGCGCAGTATGGCTACCGTTTCACAGAAGGGACGCTGCTGCCCGTCCCTCTGGTTTAGATTCCCTTAGTCGCCTTTTACTACATCCACGGGATGAGATGGAGTGGTGCTATATTCTTAATCCGGACACCACACGGACTTAATTAAATTACTAAACACATAATCGAGTGTTTCTCCTACCGCGAAACAAAATCATTAAATATGAGTGTTTAGGCTCATAGTTTGCGGATAACGTAAAAGAAGCGACTCGATGTCTTCTATTATTCGCTACTAAATTAGTTACGACATAGTTACGAGTACCAACGGGAGTTACCTACGAGTACATCTCGATCGCGTGCCAAATAATCAGCACGTTGACTGACACAGGGAGACGCGTCTGTATTTATGTTGCCAAAGAAATACAACGCCAAATCGTTAGCAAGCGCCAGTACCACCTAACTATCATTTGCCAGTATACTCTCAGCAACATTGCGAGGGAGTTGGCTCTGCGATTACCTGGTCCAACAAGAAGAAGTCTTTCCTTTTTGGTTATAAATGTGTTATCTCTCACTAGGATTTCTCACCCGACCGTTTTACCGCCCTCGCCGCCGGGGATGCCCGCCTCACCGACGTCGCGAAGGCCTATCGCCGCGTCACCTTCCCGTTCAAGTTAGCACTTCTCCATCCCGTCTCTTACTCGCGCCGGCCCGTGCCGAGCCTGTAGCTTTAAATGTTCTCATATCGGCCATTTATACGTCCACTGCTGAACAAAGGCCTCCCCATAGATTTTCACAACTGTGTCATCATTTTGGGGGGTATTTGCCAATACTCACCACGCTTGGCAGGCGGGTTGGTGAGCGCAGTATGGCTACCGTTTCACAGAAGGGACGCTGCTGCCCATCCCTTTGGTTTAGATTTCCTTAGTCGCCTTTTACGACATCCACGGGAGGAGATGGAGTGGTGCTATATTCTTAATCCGGACACCACACGAAATGTTCTAATACATTATAAATAATACCGATCCAACTGTCCCCGAAACAATAGCTTGTTATCCCCAGCAACGCCCTAAGCTGAGGTCCGTGTCCCGCAGGGGGCGCCCTTAGCGAAAGTTGCTTGTATTTATGTTATTTTAAGCCTGGCTCTGGAGGCCTCTTTTGGCTTCGCCAGAAATGACCGGTTAAGCAACCACATTTCCTAGAAATTTATGCGAGAAGCCCCATACATATACATAGGATTTCTCCTGTCTCAGTACAGTTCACATGTTCAAACACCCAGACCCGAAACAATCATCTGTAGATACAACTATTTGTTCCGTGCGGGCATTGAACCCGCGACACTTACCGAAGTAAGCCAATTGCTTAGCCAATGCGCCAACAGTGTCGTCAATTGAAGACATTGGATATACGTGGCAGGGCCATAAATACCTATTTTGACTTGTAAAGTCATTAGCATGAATATGTAATGAATTCAAAAATGAATTTTAGAGGTAGCAATAATTGAAAGCCTTTCAATATTCTACACATTGTACGTGCAAATAAATCTGTATAATTGGTATTCAAAACATGTAAATTCATGAAAACTTCAATATATAGGACATAGTTAAAAATGGCCTATGGATCAACATGCATGCAACCTATACTAATTCTAGTTTTTTAATACTTCATATTCTAATGAATATTTTTAAAATTGGTATCATTTTCTAGTTTATTCCCTGCGCCTTAATCGGACGAATACAATATTTAGCGCTTTCAGCGCATGATCTATAGACAATTTTTTTTAAATTAAATCAGACTCGTTTTGCTGCAAAGCGATATAAAGCTCTGACTTGCTGAATGGGCAAGGTTATTACGAGTGACAATAAATTGACATTGACCTTACCTAAGCAAAAGGTTTATATTCTATCTTTCCCTAAATTAATAATAATTTTCAATAGCATTGGAATTGCATAGATAACAAGTTATCTACTATCATAACTATTATTTCGGAAGTTTACCTTTACATCTGCAAAGCCTTATCAATTTTACCTCGAATTATTAGAACGATCGTGGCTCTATATTCTGATTATGCAGGTAGATGCAGATATTGCCCGATAGTATTAGGTAGGTAATATAGTAGTAAAATGCATATACTATAGCTGGTTACAAATAAAACAAAATAATCGACCACACTAACCAATAGCCAGACAAATAATTTTAATTCGTGATATGCTTTTGGATTTTTTAGACTACATCTGACCAATATACTAAAATTAAGTGCTTAAAGGTACCTAGGTACCTACCTAGGTACCTAGGTATCGAGGTAATCGAAATCTATTTTGAGTTTTAGCGTTTGTTTCAGATATTTTCTACTGCAACGGATGTGTGATAAATCGTGTTGGATGTCTAATATTATTATCTCAAAATCCGAAAAGTATTTCAATACTAAACAATTCTGAGTGTCCGTTACTTTAATTTCAGTTGAATGTAGTCATCATTTAGAACACAGAAAGTAATTTTACGTGCCTGTTGGTTCTTAGGCGAACAAGGTATGGCCGCAGAACAATGTCATTTCACGACATGATTTTGCTTACAAGTGTACCAAGAAATGATTTCGGATTGCATATTTCTACTCATTTATTATTCCGTATTTATCTTTTCGTGTTTACGGTTTTAATCAAATACAGTTCTAGCAAGTACCAGATTTAGGTGTCGTGTATCACTGAGGGATGGGCAGCAGCGTCCCTTCTATGACACGGTAGCTATACTGCGCTCACCAACCCGCCTGCCAAGCGTGGTGAGTATTGGCAAATACCCCCCAGAATGATGACACAGTTGTGAAAATCTATGGGGGAGGCCTTTGTTCAGCAGTGGACGTATAAATGGCCGATATGATGATGATGATGATGTATCACTGAGTAACTATTTTTAGTCAGCCTACATAATTTTTTCGTAGTTTTGTATCTGGAAAAAAGGGACGGGAAGGGAAACATTGTTATCAGTTCCGTATGAGAGATTGAAGCTTCATTGTTTATCATCATCATTCACAGTTTATACTAGCCCACTACTGAACATAACCCTCTTTTATTATTGCCTATAGAGAGAAAGAAGGCAATATGTATCACTAACCATCCTTGAATGCTATTAATGTAGGTAGAATAAGTTTCAAAAAGAATACTCAATATTGAATGTTCCTAGTTCCGCGAACCGTCCGTCCGTGAGACACGTGTTATCTCACCGGTGAGGTGTCTCCGGTTAATATTAGACGTGATCAGGCTATTTGAGTTCGTATTGGGTTCGACATCCTAACTGACTCACTGATTCAAACGGACAACAGGTGTTGGTATGATATTTCATGTTGCCTATGAAAGCTAATTTTAATTGCACGCCTCATAAGCGAATCGTTGAGGTGGGTATTACTGTCAGTTTACGCACACCGAGTGATTCTCCAACTTAAAATGTCACTTTTTTTATTCTTTATTGCTTTTATAAGTGAATATAAATAGACAAATGTTGAGAAAAAACACTATTTTAAACACTTATGATATTTTTAAATCTCTTTTTATTATTAAAACTAATTAAAAAATTGTTTAAAAAAGTTCTGTCTTGGACGTCCGTGTGTCTGTATGTGCGGATCCCGTATCTTGTGGTCACGATAACGAGCGAAATAGTTCACTTATCGAGTTGGTTTTTTTTATAGGCTTCAGTAT
Source organism: Diloba caeruleocephala (assembly GCA_947459985.1). Lineage (NCBI taxonomy): Eukaryota > Metazoa > Arthropoda > Insecta > Lepidoptera > Noctuidae > Diloba > Diloba caeruleocephala. Next base: position 28,174,739 of record OX381612.1, on the reverse strand, counting down.
TTTGAGGAATAGAAGCCTAATACTTACATTTCACGGTATAATTCGATGTAGTTTAATTATTATTTAATAAATTAAAGATTATGAGGCGTGCACTTTTGGATTTTCCAACTATTTTAAAATCTAATAGCTTTAGTGAGAAACGGATTTTTAATACAGTCAACTTTGTTCAGACTTCAAGTAATTGTGAACGGGAACGAACTTCGTCGTGTTGTTTCCGACGAAACAGGTCATCATTCTTCTCTCGCGAGTTTCTCAAAAGCAACAAAGGAATTATATCCAAAGAATAGATAGCGGCGTCCTAAAGTGTGATAATGTCTTTATTATTTCTTTCTGGTTCTCAATCACAGATCAAAAAAATGTGTAATGTCAGTGTTCCCAGGGCGTATACGCGTTTGGTAACATGGAAGTAGTGTCAGTTTTTAAGCGTTTAGTTATTTATTATACATAGCGTAAAGAAGTATAGGTTCCCTAGCAGGATATTTGTGGATCTAGTGTCATACGAGGACTTGGACCTTAGGTGCCGTAGATGACTGCTCGAGTGGTTGTAGCCAGTAGGAGTCGAAGAAAGTTCATGAAGAATGGGCACCAATAAAAAAAAGGAGGATCGTTGTCTCAATATGGATATTACTGATGATGGTACCAGATTATTGTACTGTCATCCGGATTACGAAAGAAATAAGAAAGCTCAAGGTCACTCAGCGAGCTATGGAAAGAGCTATGCTTGGTATTTCTCTGCGAGATCGAATCAGAAATGAGGAGATCCGTAGAAGAACTAAAGTTGTCGACATAGCTGAATGGATTAGCAAACTGAAGTGGCAATGGGCAGGGCACATTGCTCGTAGAACTGATGGCCGTTGGGGCACAAAGGTTCTCGAATGGAGACCGCGCACCGGAAAACGCAGCGTGGGACGACCTCCAACGAGGTGGACAGACGACCTGGTGAAGGTCGCTGGGAGTCGCTGGATGAGAGCGGCATGTGACCGCTGGTTGTGGAAATCTAAGGGGGAGGCCTTTGTTCGGCAGTGGACGTCCTGTGGCTGATATGATGATGATGATGATCCGGATTACATATGCTTGCAAAGTTTCAAATCAATACGAAAATTAGAAAAGGTTAAAATTCAGGTTGAGAACTTCGAAATACCACCGTCATTACCAAATGTTACCTCCAACCCAGCGCAGTGAGCGGTGTATCAGGTTGGTATGTAACTATCAAATGTGTAATACACTAAAGTCTATGATCATGTTATAAAAGTTATTTTGTGAACGTGTAAGTGAATTAATTTGCCGTGTGGTGCCGGCTCAGAATGCCACCACCCCATTTCATCCCGTGGGTGTCGTAAAAGTCGACTAAGGGATTAACCGGAGGATGGGCAGCAGCGTCCTTCGAGTACATTAACAACTCAACTACGATCGCCAACTCGTCTGCCAAGCGTGGCGATTATGGCAAGACCCCCCGATGAGCACACAACACACCATATCGGTTGTTGTGGTGATCTTTGGGGGAGGCCTGTGTCCAGCAGTGGATTTCATTCGGCCGAAATGATGAAGTGAATTAATGTTTATGTCATCTTAGTCATCCTGCGACCACGAACCCTGCGAAGTGTTCGAAGCGTCAGGAATGATAAAAATATATAATATACGCGATGTAATTCGTTTAAAAGTGTTTATTATAATGAGTAATAATAGCGAAAAGCAAAAACATTGCTATGAATTTATGTTGTTGTATATCATCTTACATTTTAATTTTTGGGTCAAAGAGAAGTTGTTTTGTAAGTAAACTTACTTAATTTACTTGAAAAACTCAACCTTCCTACAGGAAAGGATAGATGCCTTAAATTTTCTGAGTATAGATGCCCTAGGGAAACCCAAGGGTATCTGCCTCTCATAATATTATTATAACCATACTTTATTTTCTCTCTTCAGTATAGCCTATTCTAATGTGAAGTAAGGTGCGTCCTCTAGAGGGTGACCACAGTCGAAACTACATGACTCACCCATTTTCTCAACAGCACAAAAAACATTATTCTACTGTCATTATGTTTGTATCACGATCCTGAGTAATGAATCATAGTAATAAATCCAAAAAGAAAAAAAAAGTATATTGCATAGTAAATTGCCTTTGCTTCACATGTAGGTCAACAGTATCCTCAGACTGAAAAAATTAAGATTCAATTTCTTGTTGCGATATAAATATTTAAAGATGGTGTCACCATTGTGTACAGGAAAGCTTGTTACTTAATTCATTTTTTCAAAATGTCATCTATTTTACAAATGTGGGTCATTTATCCCACATTTACCCTAGTGTTTAGATTTAAAGCGTTTAATTCATCATTATTTCGGCCGAATGAGGTCCACTGCTGGACACAGGCCTCCCCCAACGATCACCACAATTACCGATATGGGTGTGTTGAGGGCTCATTGGGGGGTGTTGCCATAATCGCCACGCTTGGCAGACGGGTTGGCGATCGCAGTTCAGCTGTTAATGTACTAGAAGGATGCCGCTGCCCATCTTTTACGACACCCACGGGAGGAGATGGGGTGGTGGCGTTCTGAGCCAGCAAGCGTTTAATTAGTAATGCCATATATAATGTAGAATTTTTATCTCGTTGTGAATTTGGGCATCGACAGTAACCATAAAAATAAACAGCTTTACTTTCTTTCTTTCCATCTGTACCATTATTCATCGTATCGGCTATTGTGAAGTCCAATATCAGCTCTGGATGTTTACAAGTTGCGACAGTAATGATGACTCAATGAGTTAAACGGAGAAGACTTGGAGAATCCTTTCTCGATCTTGTAAATATATTATCCATATTTTTCTACATCACATAAGATTACGGAGCCACGTAACCTAACCCGTGGTGTCGGTGTCAGGATGCGCGCATCCGGCCGCCGGATGGACGCGCATGAAAGAGCCTCTGTCCAGCGCTTGATATTAATTCGCTTTTGAGGTGAGCGACGGGTTAATGCCTGTTAATTTACGAATTAGATCATAAGATATCGGCCTCCTAAAAATAATGATGTTACTGTATTCAGTTCGGTGCGGGACCGAACACGGGGACACAGGGCGGCTACTTTGATGCGAGATATTTGGGTAGACTAAAATGGAAGTGGGTCAGTTTTAGTGTAGAGAGCTTTATTATGTTTCTGAGTGGTATACATATGCTGCCTTTGGTTGTAATTTTTGACGGCACGGTTGGTGCAGTGGCTGATACAGTCGACTGCTGCGCTCCGGGTCGTGGGTTCGATTCCCGCACGGAACAAATATTTGTATGATCTGCAGGTAGTTGTTCCGGGTCTGGGTGTATTGTATATGGAATTCATGTCTGTAAACGCACCCACGACAAAGTCCTAGTGTGGGGCAATGTTTAAAAAAAATAGTTTCAATAGTATACTTACTGTAATAGGCTAGCAGGTTAGCCAGCCCTGCTTTATTTTATTAAAATATGTATGTAAAGACATCTAGGGCATTCGTTACCTCACCACGGGATAACGCAATCCCGGAGCGCAGATTAAATTTATAACAACGTATTGGAGAGTATTCATCAAGAGAATTTTAACAAGAGGAAACTGATACTGTAGAACGAACGCAGAACAAGAAAATGGAAAAATTTCGGTAGGCACAGTGTATGAAAGAGCAAAATTGGACTTCTGGGGTGGAAGGCTTGGTGACCTGGGATACAGGCTTCAGCCTAGTTCAGGCACCAGTCTCCCACTATAAATTCGTACAATACTATATATTTTCATTATTGTGGTGAGAAATATAAAATAAAAAAGTCTCTTGAACTTGAAACTTACATAATGCAGGGCAGGTTATAGGGACCTGTATATGAGTAGCAACACTTCGTACTCGAATGCCCCTGAGAGTCGATCAGAGCCTATCCTCCGACTTACCTTTATTAGTCGGCTGGAGTGGAACCCTATCAGCGCCCACGGGAGTTATAAGTCTGGCTTGCTTTAGTTGCGCGTTCAGAGGGGGGCCACCAGAGCTATTTGCTCGGGGGTGGAAGTGTTTAATAGTGGAACAGTGGGGAAACCCGCTCCGAGTCTTCGAGACGTGCGATGGTGAAACCGTTGCCAAACCGCTAACGCCTGTGTTACTTCCTGTCACCTTTAGTGGTGGCCAGTTAGGCCCATCTTGTGAGTGGTGTCTCACCATCTGCCACAGAATTTCACTTTATAGGATGAAAGACAGACGCCTTTCTTTCCGTTTTCTTCAAGTTTTCATTCCATGTGATACATACAGTAGTCCCACAGAAGCGTGGACAATTCGTAACTTAATTCATAATGCAGCCATGGAGAGACCTAGGTCTAACCGGGGTACCTCGAGAGATGCCTGGGGGGGTGGCCTCTTTACAGTCGCATTCCCTCCACCAGAGGGGATGACCGCTTTATCCCCTCCGAGATGTGCCTAAATGCGTGGCACCAATGGGTGGTGGTTTTAGCCGGTAGGAGTCCGGCATGCTCCTTCATCCTTTCCCAGGGCGAAGGAAGTACACGAAGTATTTTCACCGGATCAATAAAATAAAATAAAGTTCTAACCGGGGTTAGAGTACATTTTAGATTCTAGATTAAAATTCTCTAAAGGGCCTCTGCATGTTGGACCCGTGGCTCCGCGTAAGCCTATTTTCAGACTGGTTTCTCTTTGCAGAGGCTATTATCCCGTGAATAGAGAGAAATGTGTATATATATTTATGTTGTTTACCGTATAAGAACTGCTTGTGACACATATGGGGAAGATATGCGTCACAGTCCAGTTTTTCAGCGGGTACCTGCGTCGATGTAAGTTGCGGCAAAATAACCTATTATTATGCCACTATTGTGTGAACAGTGCTATAGTCGTATTGTTCCCATACATGGTTAATTTTTTTAATCACTTAATTTTATGTTATGCGTATTTATGTGTGTGATATTGTGGCAAATACATTATTTTTCCTTCTTTCTCTAATATTCATGGCAAAGGAGATACCGGGCTAGCGCTTTTACGCCCTACATTGGTACTACACACAAATGCATTCATAGCTGATAAATGCAAGCACACGTGCCACAGTTTGATATGGTTCTACACAGACTAATATCACAATTTATTAATTAAAATCGTAGATTTTCCTACTAATATAATAAATACAAAAATAAGTTTGTCCGTATGTTTAGCGTTTTGTTACATCTTCAAGGAAAATTTTACAGAGATGTCAAAAGAAACCCGAAGAAATACAACGGGTGCCTTAAGCCAGAAAAATACTTCTCTCTGGTAGAGCCGTTGGCGTAGTTAGTGTAATAGATTGATGGTATAGACACGGGGTCACCCGAACCGTGTTAACAAGTGCACGAAGAGATTCATCCAGTGTATTTATAATGGCGCGAAGATGGCGGATGATGGAGCAGCTGCTTACGTGACTAATGGGGATAGACGCCAGAACGAATGTCTCAACATTTATTCAGTAAGTGGATAGGGATCTTATAACGAATATTTTCATCTAAGTGTGAAAAGCATGCGAGTGATTGAAAGCGATTATTTAACGGTATACCTAATCTATTACTGTAAGAAGATGAAGATTAATCTATCATTATCCTAGCTTTTTCGCAGCAGTTCCAACTGTGCTTACTGGCTTATCCAGTAGTAGATAAAGCAAGCCTTTTTTTGCACATATTTTTGGAACGGAATTCCTTATCAGACGTATCGTTCTGATTTGTTTGTGGGATGAGGGGCTACACCGAACTGCACTGGATTTTGAGACACTTCCCGATCACCTAAGGAACTAAAACTTTTTCAATCTATTCAACTTGAATATGCAAAATATTTATAATTAAAAAATAACTGGATTAAATAAATAAAATAATTATATACCGCAGCTAGTAGGTTCATCTGACCTGCTCTAGTGTGAGCATACGAGGACCTGGACCTGGACCTTAGGTGCCGAAGAAGACCGCTCCAGTGGTTTTAGCCGGTACGAGTCCGGTCTGCCCCTTCGCCCTTCCCCGGGGCGGAGGAAGTTCAGTATGAATTAGCATTGTGATAAATAAAAAATAAAATTAGGTTAACCGGACTGGTGTGATCTATTGTGCTCGAATAGCAACTTACTCATTAATTTCTGTGAAAAAAGAAACAAAAACTATAATATGTTTTTTAATTAATGCAATCCCTATTGATTGTCCTCTTGAAAGATCACATTGGTTTTTGGATCATTTCGGCCGGATGAAGTCCACTGCTGGACACAGGCCTCCCCCAAAGATCACCACAACGACCGATATGGGTGTGTTGTGGGCTCATTGGGGGGTTTTGCCATAATCGCCACGCTTGGCAGACGGGTTGGCGATCGCAGTTGAGCTGTTAATGTACTCGAAGGACGCTGCTGCCCATCCTCCGGCTAATCCTTTAGTCAACTTTTACGACACCCATGGGAAGAGATGGGGTGGTGGTATTCTGAGCCGGCAACAGATAGTTGCACTCACTGATCCGTAAATGATCGGTAAGGTTAAGCAAAGCTTGGCGTGGTCAGCCTATGTATGGGTGACCGCATAGAGGGATTTTTACTCATCATCTTTGTGCTTCGGAGGGCACTTAAAATCGTCGGTCTTTAAGCCAAGTCGGAGGCCTTTGGGTAGCTTGAACAACTCTGACACAAGTCCACTAACCACATGAAAGAAAAAAGAAGAATATCCAAGTCCAGTGCTCCACATAAGCCTCTTTTGATTTGCTCTCTCAAATTTTTTACGTGTTGCCTTAAGAGCCTGCGAAATAAAGTATTTCCTACTAATGTGATCTCATTACACAAATATGAGATAAGCCAGAATAAAAAAAAAACGTCAGTTCACACAGCGCCAAAAAATGGTTTAGTCTCGGCCGTTAATGGATTTTGGCACCATTTACCTAAAACTAGCGTCGTTGCTGAGTGGGTCACACCTGAAAACTATTAACTATTAACCCTGGTCACACATTAACCAAAATACATGTACACATATTTAGCCTAACCCAATATACAGACGCCACAAACTTACTATTGTAAAGCTTTTATTTATAAAGCTCTTGAACAAAGTGACTGCGGCGTGTCGGCATGCGGTGCTATCCAGAAATAGTGCGTCCCCAAAGGTAAACATTGGTACCAGCGGTATTTATTATACCTGGTATACACTGCCATTTTTATTTTCCGTTGCACAAGAATTTGTGGTATGTTTTTAAAGTACATGTTTGTTTGTACCTGAATAATAATTACGTACTATGAACATAGACAACACAGCGGGGCACATAATTCGTAGACAGATAGCCTTTGGGACAACAGTTCTCGAGGGGAGATCACGCACCGGAAACCGCGGCGTAGGATGGCTTCCAACGAGATGGACAGACATCCCGGTAAAGGTAGCTGCACGCTGGATGGGCCCGCATGGAACCTTGGTCGTAGAAATCTATGGCGGTCGCCTTGTTGCTGCCTGAACAGACTATATGTTACTCGTATCGGTACGGTTTCATTTTTGAATTTGTTTTTCATTTGACCCAATTCACACTGGCACCTTTAGCTAGTTAATCAAAATTTGATGAGACACCAAGGTGGTATTTATTTCTTTTTAGTGTAAATACACTGGCCAACACCAGAGTGTCATCAGCGTAACAGACTAAGCTGACGCCAGCGGGGAACTTCCCGATCACCTAAGAAACTAAGACTATTTCAATCGATTCAACTTGAATATGCAAATTTTTTTTAATTAAAAAATAACTGGATTAAATAAATAAATATAAAATAATGATATACCGCAACTAGTAGGTTAATCTGACCTGCTCTAGAGTGATCATACGAGGACCCGGACCTGGACCATAGGTGCCGAAGATGACCGCCCCAGTGGTTTTAGCCGGTAGGAGTCCGGTATGCCTCTTCGCCCTTCCCCGGGGCGGAGGAAGTTCAGTATGAATTAGCATTGTGATAAATAAAATTAGGTTAACCGGGCTGGTGTGATCTTTTGTGCTCGAATAGCAACTTTACTCATTAATTTCTGTGAAAAAACAAACTAAAACTATAATATGTTTTTTAATTAATGCAATCTCTACTGATTGTCTTCTTGAAAGATCACATTGTTTTTTGGATAATTTCGGCGAATGAAGTCCACTGCTGGATACAGGCCTCCTCCAAAGATCACCACAACGACCGATATGGGTGTGTTGTGGGCTCATTGGGGGGTTTTGCCATAATCGCCACGCTTGGCAGACGGGTTGGCGATCGCTGCCTGAACAGACGATATGTTACTCGTATCGGTACGGTTTCATTTTTGAATTTGTTTTTCATTTGACCCAATTCACACTGGCACCTTTAGCTAGTTAATCAAAATTTGATGAGACACCAAGGTGACACTCAGTGCCACTTCATTAAATTGTTGATTAATCAGGACAATATTATTAATACTTTAAAATTACACAAAAGCACGCAATATAACGGCTGATGAAAAAATCTTTTTCATTTGTAACAATTTATCAATTTCTCTTGTCATCATTATTCAAAGGGATAAAATTTTTCTGTTAAATTGATTAGGCCTGAAGGCCTGATGGGAGAAAATTGACTGACTGTTTATATCATATCTTGTCATGACGAGCTGATTTTAGGTGAATAAAGTTTATCAATTCTTGTGCCGTCTAGGAATGTTAAATAAAACTTTTTAACAAAAAAAATACCGACTTCAAAATTCTATAGGATATTAAAAACAACTCAAAAGAAATTAAAAAAAAAAGGATTTTTTTGTTAAAAAGTTTTACTTATTTCTTTTTAGTGTAAATAAATGTAAGAACTTTTCCCAATTTGGTATCCGTATCTAACATTAAAAATAATTCTTAGAATCGAAACTATTAAGACATCATCTAGGTAAGCGCAGTAAAATGGTTAAAAAACCACTCAATCAAATGTAATGAGATTTATATGGGACCAATTCAAAAGAATTCTGCATCTATTAAAAAAAGAATCGCTCAAAACTGTCAACAAATCTCGGAGTAATCGGTGTTCATACACCTCCTCCTTTTTGAAGTCGGTAATAAAAAAAGACTAACTGTGTATATCTGTTACAATATTTGTTGTCCCTGCTCATTAGGCATATCAACAATAGATCAATCAATTTGTATCAGACCAATAATCTCAACTCTCCGTGTGGTGTCCGGATTAAGAATATAGCACTACTCCATCTCCTCCCGTTGTTGTCGTAAAAGGCGACTAAGGGAAACTAAACCAGAGGGTTGGGCAACAGCCTCCCTTCTATGGAACAGTGGCCATACGGCGCTCACCAACCCGCCTGCCAAGCATAGTGAGTACTGGCAAATACCCCCCAAAATGACGATACTATTGTGGAAATCTATGAGGGAGGCCTATGTTCAGCAGTGGACGTATAAATGGCTGATATGTTGATGACGATGAGACCAATAATATTAAAAACGATCAGCCAGTCGGTGCTCTTTGTAGGACTATAAGTCGCAATAGCTTTAATAAAGATACTGTTTGTTCACTAATGACTGTAGACACGGTAGTTTCTTTAAACAATGCGAACCCAGAAAATAGCTTGGCAGCATTCAAAAATAAAGTTAACCTTCATCATTTCGGCCGAATGAAGTCCACTGCTGGACACAGGCCTGCCCCAAAGATGTCCACAACGACCGATATGGATGTGTTGTGGGCTCATTGGGGGGTTTTGCCATAATCGCCACGCTTGGCAGACGGGCGGCCGATCGCAGTTGAGTTGTTAATGTACTCGAAGGACGCTGCTGCCCATCCTCCGGCTAATCCCTTAGTCGACTTTTACGACACCATGGGAGGAGATGGGGTGGTGGCATTCTGAGCCGGCACCACACGGTTAACCTTGTCAACTACGTATTATATTCCGTGTGGTTCCCAGCAAAGAATAGGCCACATATCTCCATCGATGGCTGATGTAAAAATAGGTAACTAAGGGTTGATATCAAGATGATGGCAGCAGCATTGATCTGTGTGCTAATAACCACATACTGCGATTACCAATTCGCCTGCTGTACATGCTGATTTGGCAATATATATGACCGCTATGACCATCTATTATAGTTATCATTGGGAGGTTTATGTTCAGCAGTGGACGTTTACGGGCTGCTGTGTGTGTGCGTGTGTGTCATTTCAGTAGTCATCATCCCATGATTTATAATGAAGACTCCAAAAAAAAATCTCTTCAAGTTGTTGAGACGAGAGTTGAGATGGCACGGTTGGTGCAGTGGTTGACACAGTCGGCTGCTGCGCTGCGGGTTGCGGGTCCGATTCCCGCACGGAACAAATATTTGTATGATCTGCAGGTAATTGTTCCGGGTCTGGGTGTATAGTGTGTGGAATTTATGTCTGTAAACGCACAGTCGTGACACAGGAGAAATCCAAGTGTGAGGCGACGTTTATTTTAAGAGAAGTAAAAGTTCTGATCATAATTGGTATGTATAAATTGGATATCTGCAACAGATATGCAAACGAACTTTGTCGAATGAAATAGTTAGAATAGGGATAGTATGAAATAAGGAGTAAGTTGAACTTTAAAACGACTTTGTTTTGAAGTTCAACTCACCTCAACAAACTACCTCAAATTCCGTCATACCAACATTAATAGTGATCGTTTTAATATGAAACACTCCCGCACTATTACGACATGAAACGGCTATTCTCATTAGAATGACATTGCACTTGGCAGGAGCGTCACATTTTTTCTATAATTTATTACTTATCGTGTAAAGACGCAATTTCTGTAAGCCTTGATAATTCCTTCGTACGTTTGTAATGTATTTTTTTATTGGATTTTTTCATAATTTTTTCGCGTTTAATGTCAGGTCAACGATATTGCTTCAGACTTTGAGTAACGTTTGAAGATTTTATACATTTATTGGATGAATATCTTATTGTAAAATATATTATTTTTGATGATTACATTTGTATACTTTGATCGGACAGCCACGTGAAAATTTTCAAACATCAAAATATTATAGATAATAAACTAACGATTTAAATCTACAAATTTGCAACAGTCAAATAAATAATTTACAAAAAAAAAATTTTGAGGCAATTTTCCCGACAATTGATAGTACTGTGTTTTCTATAATAAATCTTGAACTATTTACTCATGTCCGTATAAAATGAAAAGCAGTAGGTTCCCTTTAATAGGTACTCGATTTACTAGTACAGGGTAACATTTTTTCAAAAGCTATCTTTACCTTCGTCAGACGACAGAGACAGTTTCGGCTTTGGTGGAGCACAAGGAGTGCAATTCCTAAAGCTCAAACATCCATACATCCTTAAATGCAGAATCGAAATAACGGTGCAAAATCAATTTGTTGTTCGCTAAGACATGATTGAAGCTATTCAAGGATACGTTACGGACAGTAGGCCATGAGGACCAGTCTTAGCGAATACCAAATTGGGTTATCACCGTTATTTAAATTCTGTGTTCAAGGATGTATGGATGTTTGAGCTTAGAGAATTGTACCCAAGCTCTGTCATTTGTTTTGAGGTGCCTTAATCATAACACAATATTAACCCAAACACTTACTAACATAGTAAGCAGTTTACGAAAAACCACAAGCAGTAGCAATCCTAATAAAGATAGACTGCATTGTATATTTATTGTTACATTGTATATTTTCTTTGCAACATTTTTTCTGTCTATTAGCTAGATTGCAAGCTAGACACCTATCTTATGATTTACGATATTTAGACAATTTTTTGCACACCATCGGAGAGGGTTAGCTGAGCAATATCTCTGAGTATTTGTGATAAATATATCAGCTAATAAACGCTAAGGAGATATAAATCTTTTTAGCGCGCGGTACGATGCGGAGAGTAGGGGATACAGTAGGTTGAGTTTGAGCAAAAATTTAGTATTGACCATTAAAAACCAACTCATCAACATTTATTACATTTCATTTTCTTTATGTACGTGCTTTTCTTCCTTTTGGGAGTTGTTCTGAATTCATAGCCCGGGACAGGTAAACTTTACTGAATTTTCCTTTAAAAAGAGCCAGATATGTGGTGTTATACGTTGTACAAAAAAAAAACTGCAATTATTTTCAAATCAGCAAAGATAGGAATTATATTCCCACTGGCGCACGGTTCTGTTTTATTGGAGGACATTATGTATAAATCCTATATTGAATCTTAATATAAATTATATATATAATATGATATAGTCATTATTATACAAACAGGCATCACTGAAAATCGGCGTCAGGTAGTTGTGGTTAACGATCATCAATAGCCTTGTCTTTCACATAATGTTAGTATCTTTTTTTTTTTTTTGGTCCCCGAGGATATTCTTCACAGGGAAGGACGAAAGGGTTGTCGGACTTCTACCGGCTAAAATCACTGGGACGGCCATCATCATTCAGCACACAAGGGGGGCTCCAGGTCCTCGTATGATCACACTAGAGCCGCCCAATGGTGCCACCCCTATAATGCGCATCTTGGAGAGGGTGATTGTAAAGCGGTCCCCCCTAGGTGGGTTTGTAAAAGATCCCCCAAAGCGTCCCTGTGCGCTGTGCTATGCTGCATGCGACCGTCTTCTCGTGTGTCGCTCGGTGTGAGCACGCAGATTCCCAAATCTACGCACCCGCGAACCCAGAGGCCCTTCACCTTGTAGCAATGGCAGGGGGTTTCAGGCATATAGGAATTAGGTGCCATGGGGGTTATTACCCCGGCACCGTTTCTTCCTTCTTCGAGCAGGATCGGCCCTCTCCCGATCCCGCTCTGCGGTCTCCTTCTAGAGCACGACGCTCTTATAGAAGGAGACCACCGCATTCCATCCAGTCTAACTTAACCAGATAAATATCAATATTAGTTACGAAGCGACTGAATTCACAACTCAATAATTCTCCCTTATAACGATATTCTTAGATTAACCCAGGTTTTTTAATTTTTTTATAATTCGTCCTGGTGATGAGGCGAACAAGTACTCCACCTGGTGGTACGTATCATGTGTACCCATAACCATTGATATGCAACTAAGGACTATGCATGGCACTACACTGTACTCGTCACGTACCTATATACATTACACATCCTACCTTTTTTAGGTTTTTTACATTTTACCATCGCACCTTTTGAATTATAGAGACCTAATCCGAAAATTTAAGATTTAGACTTTGAGCCATAAAATAGTAATTTTAAAAACCATACTTTATAACCATACTACTTAATAATGTCTTAGGTTTTCGCGAGTATTACACATTATAATAAAACACTTTTAAACGTCAGGAAAAACAAAAATCTAAAATATACGCGATAGAATCCGTTTAAAAGTGTCAGACTACTTAAAATGACCATTTTGTGACTCAAAGTCCAAATCTTAAATTTTCGTATTAGGTCTTCATATTTCTAAAGGTGCGATTTAGTCTCTTATGCCCGCCCTGTAATTTCACTAGCTACAGTGCCGTTTAAACAGTAATGTTTCATGTTTTGACGGCACGGTTGGTGTCGCGGCTGCTGTGCTCCGGGTCGTGGGTTCGATTCCCGCACGGAATAAATATTTGTATGATCTGCAGGTAGTTGTTCCGGGTCTGGGTGTATGGTGTGTGGAATTTATGTCTGTAAATGCACCCACGACACAGGAGAAATCCTAGTGTGGCAAAACGTTTAAATAAAAATCATAATTTTTTTAACACGTTTTCAAGCTTGGCGGTACTTAGCAGTAGATTTGCAATAAAAGACCTAACACTAGTGGTAATGGTTTCAGACTTTTTAGCTCCTGAACGCCCTAAGTATATGAGACGATGAAAATAAAAAAATGTCTGGAAACCAGTAGGTTTACTTTGTATTGTACACTGTGGCGTCAGCGAGAGGCGTGTAAAAATACATATATCGTGTGCCGCGGGCATACATTTATTATTGTAAAATATAGCGATGTTCTGTAGCGTTCGGTTAATTTGCCATCCTCGGTGTATGGACGAGATAACATCGTATATAATGTATTAGCGAACCACATATTCATGGCAATATGTTTTTACATTTTTATACGAAACAGAATATTCCTTATGAAAATAACAACGAATTGACGCTCTTTTTTAATATGAGATATATGTTCGATAGGTCTTATGGTTTCAGACAAAGAATAGGTTTCCTGGAGTGATGAAATACGACTATATAATTATCTTCAGTGCATGGAGAGCTTCCTTTACATATAATTGCGATCCCAAATCCGTTCACGAAGCGTTATGATCGTGGCATTATTCCCTTGTCAACGCAGAGCCGTTGGGTATTTCCCGTTCTATACCAAGACGTTTATTGTAATTTGAATTAAAATAGGTAAGAATAGGATAGAGGTGATATAATACTACCTTGTGATACGCCTGCATGCACTTTGCTTAGTTTTCTTTGTCTTTGGCTATAAATCTGTCGTGTGCAACTCTACAAGTATGAATCTTGTCATCAGTTTTAAAAGGGATCAATGATTGTCGACGTTACATATAAAAAGTCCTGGTTATAACTATTACAACGTATCGAATGCAATTTAGAATCCTACTTAGCTTATTAGGGTTCCGAACTTCCGAAAGAAAAAACGGCAGAACCCTTTTAGGGTCACTCCTGTGTCTGTCTGTCTGTCCGTCTGTCACAGGCATTTTGCTCCGAATCTACTTGACCGATTAAGTTGAAGTTTGGTAAAAATATGGATTTTAGCGACCCAAACACTAACGTGTTATGTAAATAAATGAATTTTAAATATGGGTGTCACTTTTGGTGGGCAATATAGAAAATTAAAGAATAAAGTTTCGCAAACTGTCTCTACCGTGTAACATACAAAACGCAAGGGCTTGTTGCAAGGGTTTCAAATATATTTATTTATATATACTATTAAAGTTATTTAAGAAAATATACGAAATCTTACCATTTACCAAAAGTTTTGAAAATAATATAGTTAACAGCTCTTTACCTATAGGTTACAGGAAAACCTATAAAAAAGTCAGATTTTAAGTTATTGTGCATACAAACTTACGTTTGCAGTTAGAATGTATTGGAGAACATGTTTTTCAACTACGATGTTAAGTTTTTTCTTGGGATAACTTATTGATACAAGACCGAATTCAACAATAGACAATATTTTCAGCAATTTTCCTCTACTACCTGGTACCATAAAAAGCATGGTGTAGAAGGAGTTCCGTGACCTTCAATAGCTTAGGATGATCTCCCCGAGCAGCTGCTTCATAGCTATGAAGGTATCGAAAACAAAATGTGTCTCACATTGTCAGGTTGACAGAGGTCTTTTTTGGTTATGAGTGACCGTAAGACTTTCTTATTTATGTTTATTTCATATGATACTGATCTCTACTTATCTTCTCGACACACAACGTAGGGTTAATTCTCTCAGTCGCAGTATAATAATGCTCATTATTGATAAGTCCGCCAAGCGTAATGATTAAATCCATGGCTGTTGATAGAAGAGTGCAATCTCATGTTAACAAGTTTTGGCATGCACTCAAATTGAGAAGGTACAGTTTTGAATTTAACGAAAAACAATGTATTTATACCTAATTTAACACTTACTACATATTCATGATGAATGTAGACACATTTATTATAACAAATAACGAAAGAAACAATTGTATCATAACTCATGTGAATTATAATGTATTCACAGTATCATAGGTATAATTTAAGCGTATAAAATGTTGGCGCCAGGAAGTTAAATCCAAATATAATAAATAAAAACAATTGTATCAATATACAGAAATCGGGAAGTTTGTAAAATATTCCTGAAAGAAACTCATATTAGTGTGGAGATGGATGCAAATAAATAAGTATGAAGATAATTTCATGACGCGAAACGGATAAAATAAACTTCACAATGTTATAATAAAACACTTTTAAACGGATTCTATCGCGTATATTTTGATTTTTGATTTTCCTGACGTTTCGAATACTTTGCAGCATTCGTGGTCGCAGGATGTTATCATCATCACCATATCAGCCAAAGGATGTTCAATGCTAAACTAAAGCCTCCCTCATATATTTCTACAATGACGGGTGACATGCCACCCGCATCCATTGATTCCCACTACCTTCACCAGGTCATCTGTCCATCTCGTTCGAGGCCATCCCACGCTGCGTTTTCCGGTGCGTGGTCTCCTCGATAATCTTTCTACCCAAGCGGCCATCAGTTCTATGAGTTATATACCCCTCATACTGCCACTTAAGGTTACTTATCCTTTCAGGTATGACGGCAACTATAGTTCTTCAACAAACCTCCTCATTTCTAATTCGATCTCGTAGAGAAATACCAAGTGTTAGCTTTTACTTATTTTAGTTCTAATATTTAATTGAATATAATAATTATAAAAACATTGTTATTCACGTGTAATAATAAATAGGTACTTTTACGCGTATGTCTGCGTGTCACAGTTGCCGTTTTGATCAATAGCCGACATACAATCTTGTTCAGACGTTCAATCTATCGTTCAGCTAATTGTGATGTGACACACCGACATACACATTCCGATTTTGGCGCTTGACGAGTAAAGACTGTCTTGAAATATAATTGAGAAGTACAAATAAAAGTAATTATTTGAAGAACGCCTGTATTCTCATTTACCGACCTCTCAAACAAGCATTCTCCATAGGTCCCTGAGTGACCTTGAGAATTCCTATCAGGCCCATAGTGAGTCGAACGCCGCCCATACGATACGACGATTGACATCTGTCTCAAAGTTGGACCTACCAATTTGGACGATTTCTTCCAGTTAGACATATTCGTCAACAAATTCCCAAAGGATATTGGGATGGACACGACATGGGCGTTCGGCATGAGTTTCATCTTGCCCATGTTCATTTTAAGGCGCACTATTAACATCTGTTGAAATTTTAATACTTTTAAATAAAGCATAGATTCATGTTAAAACACAAACGTTGTTTAATTTATGAATCACGTAATTCCAAGCGAAGAACTTCGATGCGATCCTAGATAACCTTGTTTTTATTATACACACATTATTATGTTCGACGGTACATTTGACGTAGTTGCCAATCGTTTGCCTTTTGGGCTGTGTGTCCGGGGTTCAATCTCCGCACAGAACAATTGTTTGTATTGCCTGCAGATAGTTGTTCTGGATCTGGATGTTTGCGTAGGTGAAATTTATGTCTGTCAACCCACGGAACCAGAGAAATTATAGCGTGTGTCATCGTTTCATAAAATATGTTCTTCAAGAGTTGTTTCTTAATATAACAATAATAAACAACCATCTTTTCGTTAGTAAATTACAGCATCTCCTAGAACTGTGGATTCGATAGGACGCTTCCGAATGAGTTAGGTGGCAGTTCAGAATCTTAGGCATATAGCAGTTATACCTTCTATACTTAATTAACTTATTATTAGCTTTGATATAACAAGACATGATAGATTTAACAAACTTTACCAGAGTCATCTTGACTCCTAATACTACACCGTTAGCGTCGTTGGAACTCATTTCCAAATATATTTATTTTTTTACCACTCACAATGAGATCACATCTACGTCTGTTATGAGATCATAGACGAGCTGGATCGCTGTTGATAAAGCCGGTTTACACGCTCGATGACGGGCTAATGCATCCTGCTGACGGGCAGTGTGAGCGCACCCTGTTTACCTTGTTCACAGAGTAGCGTAGAGTTTCAGTTCTTTATATTATTCTTTATATTATATTATTAGGTTATGGATAATTTTCTGGGTAAGAAAGAATTTATATGGCAATAAAATGCATATCTTAAAAATCTAGAAGATTCTAGATAAAATATTCGCTATCAAATCTAGTTACGAAACACTGTTTTGAAATCGTCAAAATTCATTAAACTAATAATGAAACTAGTGTGGAATTGCCAAACTAGTTATAATGCGTAGCGTAGCTATGAAATAAAACCCCTAATCCCTTCATTTGTACAAAAAGCTACACCAAACGAGAGCTTATTTCTCTGTACCTAACATTAATCTACACCCACGTAGAAAAAGCGCCAGTGTTTACAAGATCGTCAAACTTATCGATACGTCTGTCGGCCGTACCAAGCGATTTTTGAGTGATCCTCTACTCGTTTGATTAATGCCCGCAAGCCTTGGCTTTCAGCCAATACTCTGTTGCTTTGACCCATCCTACCCACTTTTAATAACTGACGTTATGAAAACAATTGAAAGTGAAATTATTTGATGTGTTTCTGGGACGCAGAATTGGGCAGCTTTATGAGGAGCTTCAGTAGATTGTTGCGCGCTTTGAACAACGTTTGGTAATAATGCGGGTAGTAAATTCTTTTGCTGGTGAGCCAAGAGTTTGGAAAGGTAAATAGCGTAGGGAATATTTTTGGTGGTTTTATGTATTTTGTTAGATGCATAGAAGACACATATCGTATAGATATAAAGATGGAAGACTAAATAAACATGCAAAAAATTATACACGGTTTTTATTAGACCGTGCTGTCTGCCGTCAGAACTATAAATTATTGCATGTCAGAAGGTTAATGTCGCGAGATTTATGAGTTCCCAGGTATTTGTTTGTACGCCTACGTGTAAACCGTTAGATTTGGTGGAAAAAGCCGCGACATTTCCAGCGTATGGCGCGACAATGACGAATGTCGTGCTCGACCGCGACACGGCGCCTGCGCCTGTGATTCGCAGGGCTGCCATATGCTTTAAATTAAAATGTGATTTTATTGCGAAATTGGTAACTATTTAATTTTACACGAAATATTTGTCATAATGGCTTGTTTATTTTTATATAAGAGTTCAGTTTTTTTTTATATGGTAATATATATTATTTTGTTTTAAAAGACTTTCGCCAACTATTTTTTAAATTTTTATTGGTGATAGAATTGCTTGTACTTGCAAAAATTAAATTGACTCTGTTATTTCACTTTCGTATTTTGTTTTCGTGCGTTCAATCTACTTAATCCCGTGAGCGCACACATTTACAATGTAGTAACAATCAGATGTTCAAAGACATTTCAAAACGATCAAATGCAATATCTTTACTAGGAAACATCTAGATCGGCCGCGTACCAACCCTACTGTCGCAACACCTGTCGCGTCCGCCATCGAAATAGTCGTGTTTTCCCGAAATAAAGGTTGAACGCATTTTTGTGGACAAACGTATTTGGATTAGCTCTGCAGCGTGGAATCTTTGTATCCGTAAATATTTTAGTAAAAGAATGTTTCGAGCACCCGAAATAAACTTGTACTAAAGGTGTGTTATACGTGTGGTGGATTAAGAATATAGCACCACTCCATCTCCTCCCGTGGATGTCGTAAAAGGTAAGGGAATCTAAACCAGAGGGATGGACAGCAGTATCTCTTCTGTAGATCAGTATCAGCCTGCCAGCTCACCACCCCGCCTACCAAACATGGTGAGTTCTGACGAATTCCCCCCAAAATTACAGCACGGCTGTAGAAAACCATGAGGGAGGGCTTTTTTCAGGAGTGGACGTCCTTTGGTTCATATGATGATGATGATGTCTCAACGGTGCCCAGATCCATTTCCTCTCGTAAATGTGACTAAGGAACTCGAAAGCAGAGGGACGGGCAACAGCTTTCCTTTTGTGGAACAGCAGACATTTTGTGCTCACCAACTTCCCCTCTAAAATGACGACTCAATTGTGGACATATATGGGGAGGCCTTTCGTTTAACGGTGGACGTCCTTTGGCTCATATGATGATCCTCAACTGCAGATGATCGAAAATACACTTAGTAACGTAACAAAAAATGGACTTGGAATCAACGTCTCATACATAATCAGTCCATTACTATCCCATTGCTGGGCGCAGACCTTTTATCATTATGAGAAAGATTAGGCCTTAGTCCACCACGCTGAGACATCTCAGATGTGCCGGTTTCCTCAAGATATTTTCCTTCACCGTTAACGCAAGTGATAACCAAATTCTGATCCGCACATTAATTCGAAAAGTCAGGGGTGCTGGCCAGGATCGAACTCAGACCCTCCTGTATGGAAGGCAAGCGTTCAACCACTAGACTATCACTGCATGTCATAATTACGTCTCATAATTAAGGCAACAACGTTGCTCATAATGAATTCAATGTTACATTTAGTAGTAGAAAAGTATGTCCGAGAGTTATATGATTTTTTATACGAAGCAAGGTAATATCCTTCGAATGTCTTATGTATCATGGACATTTACACACATACATCTCAATATCATATATTACATATCACATATCTAAATCCCTTGACAACACAACTACTCGTAGACTATGCCAAATATTTTTTGCGTGCGAGAATCGAACCCGCAACCCACAGTATAGAAAGTCGATCACTTCTCCACTACGGATACTGTGTTGTCAATGCTTCATGCACTGAAAATTATTCGAGCAGTTAATACAGTATCTCATATTCAATTCATCATCATCATCATTTCACTCAAAGAACGTCTACTGCTAAACAAAGGCATCCCCCATAGGTGACCAAAACTGTGTTGTCGTGTTGGGGGAACTTGCTAGTAGTGTACGCACCACGCTTGGCAGAAGGGTTGGTGATGAACTCACCTGTTCCACAGCAGGGACGCTGCTGCCCATCCATCTGGTTTAGCGTTATTCGCTTTTACGACATCCACCTGAGGAGATGGAGTGGTGCTATATTGTTTATCCGGACACCACACTGAATTAATGCTTTACTACGCAATACAACTACCCTTGAAAATTGCTCTCATTATAACCACCAATCTATATCACTAGCATAAAACTGAAACAAAAAACAAATAATTATCTAATACGAAATGATACAGCCAGTGATTTCGTCTGTCAGTACATAGTTCTCGGGCAATTAATCAAGAGTCGCGTCGTGCGATGACAACCGGCTAATGACGTTAACAGACGAAGTCGGCTGAGAAAACATAGCTAGACACCGTCTGTTTTTGTACGAGAGTGATTTGAAGTGATGAGTTTGACAGTAGATCGGTTTGCGAAGGTCATGTTATATTGATAAGGATACAAAGATGTCTTTTATCTATATGGCAAATACATATATAAGGACAAGGGATGGTGTGGCGGAGTGCCTCCCTCCGTGTTCCTTCCCGGTTAGCTCAACTAGGAGGCTCTCTCTACGGCAGCAAGTAACGGAGTTCAGTTAATGATATCGAATGAAACGTATCATATATATTGTTATATAGGTATTTTTTAAATATAGCTTACTATCACAATTTAAGCTAGTTAAAAATAAATAATTGTAATATTGCAGGTAGACTATTTGTTAGAGCGACAGCTGTGTGTCCAGCCACTAGCGTTCAGAATCGAATTTAGTGAGATAATGATCAAAATATGAAGCACGACTCTACGTCACATAATAAATTCGAATTTTGATTTGAATAAAGAATGAATCATGAGGTGGACCGTGATGAAAATAAAAAGTATGAAGTCATGAAAGAGGTTGATTGAAATGAAGATGAAGGATGACTTCGTCACAATGTTACGCAGCTCTGGTACAAATCTTACCTCCGAATCCAGCTCCGGTTTCGATACTATTAAAAAGAATATTAATCGGAGCCCAGCGGTCCGCTGACGAACGACGTTGACTCAAATGTCATAGGAGTTGCGATAAGTTGGAATTCTGACTGTATGAAGAATATATATAAGTAAATATGGAAGACCAACGTCAAGCACCAATTTTATCCTGATGAAGTTGTCGAAAGTAGTTTTCCATTTAATTTTATAAGCTCCGACTTTGACTTCGACTCCGATTTACCTCCTGAGGACATCATTAAGAGACACCCTGACTCTACCTCCACCTCCGTAACATCCCTAGTAAATAATTATCGCGTTTAAAAGTGTTTTATTATAATGCCGTCATATGTCGTCATTTTGGGAGAAATTTGACAATACTCACCAGGCTTGGCAGGCGGGATGGTGACCGCAGAATGGCTGCTGTTCTACAGAAGGGACACTAACCCATCTCTCTGATTTAAAGTCTCTTAGTCACCTTTCACGACATCCACGGGAGGAGATGGAGCGCTGCTCTATTCTTAACCCGCACACCATACGGACTACATTTACTTAATTCGTCATCGACAACATTCATTTACCTAATTCAAGCTCCGTGATTTCATACCTCGAGCTAGCGAAATTTCGGCCGAAACGAGTCATACATTTTCTCACCACATTCATTATAAAATTAATAATAAAACATGATCTGAATGTGCCAAAACAAACGCCTGTTCCGAGAAATCGTATAAATATGCTACAAGAACCGTTCCAGGTGTTCCCAGCGTTTCTGCCATAAACGTGTCCACGCTTTACTTGTGTTCATTTAACGCTAACTTACAAACATACATGTACATATTTACATGTGAAACTCAACTTTAAGTTCCACGAAATAAAGTTTATAATACATGTGAAATTTGGTTGACGTGGGAAGGGTAGAGGCGCCACATGGGGACCGCCTGCGAAATTGAAATGAAAATACAATTAAAAAAACGCGATAACCGACGACGGCGAGGTGAACGTACGTGCGACGATGTACGGGATCTTGTTGATTGATACGATTTAATGCCGCCAGTAGTGGGGAACTGTCATGACTTCATAAGCGGAGAAGAATCGGTAAACACGTTTACAACGAAAAGTGCTTAAAGGTTTTTTATACAAAGTCGTGCCCATTTGTTTAGACTTCATTGAACTAATCCACAGAATTATTGATTTGCTATTATTAGTATACCTTTTAAAACATCTCTCCCACTTATTTTAGGATGATTACTATAACTATATGAAAGGTAACGCTTTCTTGCACAAATTTTTAAAGTGAAACTCCTTTATCGACGTATGGGAGAAATTTTATAGCAATGTAAAAAAATTGTAACGTTTTTCTGTGACGCGCCATCTTTATTTCTAAGTCACATTTTTCCGTTATGCGCCATATTGATTTGAAAGAAATTGAATGTATCTATAAAAAAACAGTCCTCAAACATCAACAACAAGATCCGGCACTACAATTGATGGAGTTTTTACTCGGTCACTAAATTCCGTGGAATGTAAACCATATATTTCAGTTACCATAAGCCATTAATTACAAAAATATGTAATAACGATAACAATGATAGTAATAGTTATATTATAATTAATGAAATGCTATAATAATCTTAGTAGCAATAAGGTGAAATAATTGTATTATTTGTATCCATGTCTATGATGATAAAAGCCTTTTGCTTAAACTTTATCTAATTTAGCTTTATTTAACCAATTTCTGTAAAGTTGTAAATAGTAGATCATTTTTAGAAAATTGATGTCATAAAGAAGTTACGTGTGCACACTACTACACACACATTTAACTTTTTTTAAATTAAAATTGTTTCACATATAAATACGTTCTCCAAGTATGTACAGACCCAAATACGACAAAGGTATGTACACGAGAAAAGTTAGAATTACTGTTGTCTATGCTTTTACTGAATACCTAGGTTAAAAAAGAGCAGACGTAAGTAATTTTCATTAACATAAACACAGCTGATATTTATTATATATACACATGTTTTTTATTTTCTTTTTCATGTGATTTGTGGAGAATTCTGTGACAGCAGAGTTATTCAAGCAGCCTAAAAAATTTAAAAACCAAGCCGGAGGTGGTTTAGCGGCAACCTTCTAATGCTAACAATCAGGACCAACTATAAAACGTGCCTCCGAAGCTTTGAAACGCTCTGTTTAATCACCACCGTACGGTCACCCATCCATAGAATGGCCGCGCCGAACGTTGCTTAACCTCACCAATAGTTCACCTATTATTGAGTGTAACTGTCTATGAACCCTCATATTTCGTTGATACCTTCATCTTGTACAAAAAAAAGAAATTAATAGTTTCAGCCCAACGTTGAATTAAACTCTACTAACGCGCGCAACAGTCTCATCTCGATACACTCCAAAACCAACACATACGTAAATAGATCCAACACCGTGGGAGACACATTACACGTTACAACACCTCCTAACTCACTTCTTATTACCTGAGACACAAGGTTCAAAATCATACAAACATTTCGTCACATGACTTCCCTATGTCACGTTGAGGTGGTTTTGTTTTTAACGATACCGAGTGACTGACGTGAGAACGGAATGGTGGTACTTTCACAGGCCGGTGGGACATTTAATTCGGTAATTAAATGGAGATCTGAAAATATGTTGTTACGTAGTTTGGAATGGGCTGTAATGGAAGGGGGAATTAATGAGAAGACCACTCGGCTTTCAAATGTTAAGATATGAGTTACATTTAGTGGTACGCAGCTGAAATAAGCATGTGTAGGTTAAGTTGTTTTCTTTTTAGACTGGTTTCATATAGAGTGTACCGCTACAGAATATAGAGGGGTGTTCCTTTCGACCCATGTAAAAGTAAATGGCGGCTAAGGGTTGATAACAATAAAATAACCAACGGTATCTTCCCATGATTGTAATAACAACATACCGCATCGAAAGTATTTGTGTGTGGAATTTTTGTTTGTAAACGCACCCATAACACAGGAGAAATCCTAGTGTGGGGCAACGTTTTAATGAACAACAAACAAAATCACAAATCAACCTGCCAAACATGGTCATCATATCAGCCAAAGGGCTCATTATAAATTTCCACAACTCTATAAAAAAATTGGGGTGGAATTTGCCAACACTCACAACGCTTGGCGGGTTAGTCAGTGCAGTAAGATTACTGGTCCAGAGAAGAGACGGCTCTCTGGCTTAGAGTCCAAAAATCTTTGGATTTCGGATTACGGATATGTCTGGTTTTTTGTTGCTAAATATGACCGTAACACAACAATGGATGAATTTCAAAATCTTTAATCTGAAGATTTTGGATTATATTGTTTACTAGCTGGGACCCGCGGTTTCACCCGCGTTTATTTTAAAAGAAATTTAGAGTACTTCGACATAGACACTTGACATAGAATATATATATTGGATATCAAGGATTTTATTTTTTGCGCGGAACCCTAATTATTTTTCTAAAATAAAAGTAGCCAAAGTTATTCCTTATAATATCAGCTATTTGCCAGTGAAAGTCCCGTCAAAATCGGTCCAGCCGTTTCGGAGATTACCCGGAACAAACAGACAGACAGATAGACATACAAAAAATTTAAATATAGTTTTTTTGTTATACGTACCGTATATACTTTCATATACATTTAGTAAAAAGCTTTGATTTTGACATAACAAACAGACACTTCAATTTTATTTATTTGTATAGATTAATTTCGGCCGTTAGCCGCCCTTTACGCCATCCACCAGAGGAGATAGAGTGGTGCTATATTCTTAATCTAAACACCACAGGAAATACCAGGCGCGGTGCATATAGCATTATATGACCGCTCATTGTAGTAATCATTCGGAGGCATGTGTTCAGCAGTGGACTACAGGCTGACGTGTTTGTTTTTTTTTTTTTTTTTTTTTTTAAAACGTTGCCCCACACTAGGATTTCTCCTGTGTCGTGGGTGCCTTTACAGACATACATTTCACACACAATACACCCAGATCTGCAGATCATACAAATATTTGTTCCGTGCGGGAATCGAACCCGCAACCCGGAGCGCAGCAGTCGACTGTATCAACCACTGCACCAACTTTATAAAAGTAGCTGTACATCAGAATGTATAAGTGTCGATACAAGCCACCAGAAATAAAGGATCCGTTACAGTCACAAGTAGAAACACAACCTCTAAAGCTGTGATTTTATTAATAATCATATTAAATCATTAAAATGTTCGCAAAAGAGATATGTGTTATAACTTAATGTGAAATATTGATAGCCTAGATTGGAAATTACTTACCCCGGGAAGGCGGCGGTGCGCACGTGGTCACGTGCCGCCGTGTGCGCAGCACAGCGCAAAGCATGGTTTGGGATTTTTTACAATCCTCCCCGAGAAGTGCCTGGGGGGGCAACCTTTTTACAGTCGCCTTCCCTCCACTAGAGGGTATGACCGTTTTACAGTCATCCCCTCCGTGATGTGCCTAAAGCCTTGGCACCAATGGGCGGATCTAGTGTGATCTTACGAGGACCTGGAGGTCGAAGGGGGGCCTGCGGCGCCGAAGATGACCGCTCCAGTGGTCTTAGCCGGTAGGAATCTGGCATACCCCTTCGCCCTTCCCCGGGGTGAAGGAAGTTCCATGTAGAATTTTCACTGGACGTCAATAAAAATAGGAGGCATGCCCCTTCGCCCTTCCCCGGGGCGAAGGAAGTTCCATCTAGAATTTCCACTGGTCACCAATAAAAAAATAAAAAGATTGAAAACTACTTAATTTAAGAAACACGGACAATTTTACTTAACTTCGCATTAAAAATGGTTAAAGGACGCAAGTTCTTTCTTTAAGCATCAACTTAAAGGTCATTTCTTTTTTAATCAAATTAGTATCCGAGCTTAGAATATTTACGCACACAGATTCATGTTTTTTTTTCTAACTCTATCCTAATAAAACCCTGATCACCAAAAAACGTTTTCAACCAAAACAAAATTCCTTTCCAATAAAACTTTACAGCGGAGCATATAGCCAAAAACAATTTCATTAGACGATCCCCAAACTTACCGCGGCATAAACCGCTTTATAAACTCCTTAGCTTTCGTAATATTGTTTAAAAATGTCTCCAAGCCCGCATGAAACCGTGCGGGACCCTAAACGTATGCAAATTTTATTTTTAAAAAATGCAAGTGGCCAGCCACATGTCGCCCGGACGGTCATCGCGCGCGTCCGTCTGCTTTTTATTATTTTTATTTTTGTTGTCCAAACTTACCCACCTTCCTCTCCTTTGATTTGATTGCGTATTTATTCCAAGCTGTGTTTTGCTACTCTATGGTGTACTAAAATTTTAGATTTTTATAGATTAACATACATGTATGGAAACACTATTTTTGCGAGTCGAATGTACAATGCTTTTTATCTTGTTTGCTTAAAAAGAAATAGAGAATTATACAGCTCTCACTTCGCCACTATGTACAGTACCATATGGGTTATATTTGAATGTTTGAAAATAATTTGCGAAGACTGCAAATACAAATAAGCAGACGTAGATTTTCTTACGTCAAACGACATGGATTAAGTAATGTTCAGTCGACTTCCATTAGACTTCAATAATTCAAAGAATGTGTTTTTTCCGTTTCGAAAATAGTATCTTAATGTGCTAGACATGTTATTATTGGTTCAATAAGTGCTTAAGTATGTAAACAGCACACATACTGTAAACATTATATTTTCAATAAACTTCAGTTTTATATTCGACAGACACACACACAGATGTTGCAGTGACGGTGTGCAAACTTCCTCGGTCAACGTAGCTAGTCTAGTTATCGCGTCAAATGATTTTTACGATCGATGTCCACGTGACGTCTTTATTAAGGCGATATCAAGGTGGGTTCCGTGAGATTAGGGATCCCTCGTAAGCGGACACCCGCTGTATTGGACGACTCTTCGTTATCATAACAAGATAAGTTCGATATTGTCCAACGGTTTAAAAGGAATAGGGCATTCCAGAAGGCCAAAGAAAATGCGAAAATGTTTCTGCCGGGCATTTCCGAATTCAGGTTGGCCGGATTTGAACTGGGTCACACTAGACCGGTACATTACATTTGTAAGCAATATTGCTGACAAATGTTTTACAGTTTATTTTTAATAAATGACTTTTACATTTGTTTCATATAACGATTCGTAATTTTGAATGCTAGTCTAACATTACTGGTTTATACGACTTTTTCACAAAATAAATACCGACTTCAAAAACCCTACACGATAAAAAATATTAAAACCACTGAAAAGGAAAAAAAAACTTTATTTGAGAAGTCGGGCGGGGCCAGAGGCCACCCAGTTTCCGTGCTTTTAATAGTTTTATATCGTGTAGGGTTTTTGAAGTCGGTATTTTTGTTTGTTAAAAAGTTTTATTTGTTTCTTTTTAGTGTAAATATAAGAATAATTCAAATCGGTGCTCTGATCTGAGACGAATCGAAACTATTAAGACATCATATAGATAAGCGCAGTCATCTAACTAAACTATTAAACCTGTTTATTGAAGCTGGTTAAACACGACTCAATCAAATGTAATGAAATTTATTTGGGACAAACTCGAAAGCGTTCTGCACCAGTTAAAAACTCTGTTAAAAATGAAGAATCTTCGATGGTGAATTTTGCGTCACCATCATCATCCATAGCTTAGGTTTGCATCATGAGGTATACTAAGTACAACTCATGTTCTTCGTAACCTCGTTGATCGACAACGATGCATCATATTTTATTCAGTTTAAAGCGTGGGGACTACAACATACACCTTTTGTAAAAAGTAACCCTGAACTATTTAATAAATTATCTGACGTAAACAATCGTAGTCGACGGGATAATAGTAGATTATGTGTAAGAAGGTCTAATACAGCACTGATGCACAAAAGTGTATTCTGCATGGCACCTAAAATATACAATCACTTACCAGGCCACCTAAAGAAACTTAATATAAATCTGTTCAAAAAACTATTAAAATCGTTTTTGTTAGAAAAATGCTATTATAATATTTCGGAGTTTCTGACGGAAAAAACATTTGATTAATAATGTATTATGGACATTTTCTTGTTTATTATAACTGAACTTTCTGCTGTTCATTAGACATACCTATCATGATTGTGACTTTATATTTTTTATTCCAATGACATTTGTATTTCATTATTATTTTTGTTATTAATTCACAATCCATCGTACTTTTATTTCATCATTGTTCGTGATTATGTTTATTGAATGCATGCATTGAATATCTAGACTCATCATAGTACTTAACATATTTGCACACCAGTTTCTGGTAGAGTATGACGGACTACTTTGTTCACTACTATCTTTCATCAACCACTGTACTCATATTCTGACAAATAAATTATTCTTATTCTTATTCCTACTTTAGCAAAACGAACAAAATTATAATAGAGAATACGTCATTCGCTTTAAAAAAAGTAACACAATACACACATACAATATTTTCTGAAGCCCCGTCCGGTAGGTATCAAGTCGTGTAATAAATGCGGGCGGGGCGCGGTGTGCCCAAACATAAAATATATAAAGTTTGACCGCCGGCGGACAGTGACGCCACGGAGGAGGATTATATGGCGGCAAAATAATAATCGAATCTATTTTTATTTTATTAAAAGCTTTATTTTATTTTAAACTAGCTGCAACCCGCGGTTCTTCCCGCCATTTAATTTTAAATAAATTGGAAAACAATTTTGAGTACTTATGGCATATGCACTTGACATAGAGTATATATATTTGATATCAAGGGTTTTAATTTTTTTGCGTGAAACCCAAATTATTTTTCTGAATTAAAAGTAGCCTTAAATTATTCCTTATAACGTCAGCTATGTAGAAGTCGGTCCAGCCGTTTCGGAGGTTAACGGAAACAAAAAGACAGACAGAGAGACAGACTGGCAAAAAAACAAAAAGGTTTTGCTATAGGTACCGTATATACTTTCATATGCATTTAGTAAAAAGCTGTTATTTTGACATTAAAAACAGACACTTCAATTTATTTATTTGTATACATTATCAATAATTATCATGCAGGTCGCCTACGACAGCACCACCGCCCATAAACATCCGCAACACCAGAGGAGTCGCTGATGTGTTGCCAATCTTTAGGGCAGTCATACCATTTTTCCTTCAAGGCCCGCATATGTTAGCCCAAGGTTTCTTTGACGTTTGCGTTATGCCACTCATCCAATACCTTTGTCCAAGATGTGATGTTTGACAAGTGCCATATTCAGATTTGTCGCATAATTTTATTTTTAAAATATTGCCTTGTATAGTAAAGACATTGGTTGCTTTCATACCCATTTGTGGTTGATTGAAAATATTGAAATATGATCAAATAAAATCTAGTTTTTATGAAATCATCAAATTTATTTGATAAAATTAACATTGGACAAAGATATTGGATGAGTGGCATACCACCATGAAATCAAAATGAAGCAAATACACAAATAAAAATTGTATTTGCTTCATTTTGACCACCGAGATCAACTATATGCGTAGCGGTACAGTGATTTGCTACGACTGCGTGCAAAGTTAGGGTTAGCAAGTTACGAGTCATGCTATCATCGTGGTGCATTGATCAGCAACGTAGTAGCATTAGTTACATCAATCCGTAATCAGTATCGTATGTCCGCCATTTTTGGGGGTTGGGCTTCCGATATTCGTCACTCACCGTACAAAACACAGCTGATAACAGTGTCGCTTAGGTACTTAACGCCGATATTCTGTGACAGCGTGATATTTGGTACTTTCCCGGCCGAGCCAGCCCATTTACGAGCTATGGAGTCCGATGAATGTCTGAGAAATATGATGAATGTGAAATCTCTGTGAAGTATTCGGATTAAGAATATAGCGCCATCTGCTTCCGAGTCCTGTGGATGTCATAAAATGTGACTAAGGGACTCTTGCCTGCCGGGTACGAATAGCACCAATCCATCTCATCCCGTGGGTGTCGTAAAAGCCGACTAAGGGATTAGACGGAGGAATATATGGGCAGCAGCGTCCTTCGAATACATTAAAAACTCAACTGCGATCGCCAACCCGCCTGCCAAGCGTGGCGATTATGGCAAAACCCCCCAATGAGCACACAATAAGCCGATATCGGTCGTTGTGGTGATCTTTGAGGGAGGCCTATGAGGACCTCCTTCGCCTGTTATTATGATGAAGAATGCTATATAAACATTGAAATGGTTTTTTCATTCTTGTTAATTTGGGACAGACAATGGCATGGCAATGGCATTAGACAATGGCAAAATACAACTACTTCCCTCATCTACAAGTAGAAGTCATAACATCGGTAGAAAAAAGTCCTGCGCTGAACAAATGATCGGTTACAGCCATGTGTCGTTATTCTGAGGGAATTCGCCAGTATTAACCATACTTGGAAGGCGGGTTGGTGAGCGCAGTATGGTTGCTATTGCACAGAAGAGACGCTGCTGCCCATCCCTCTGGTTTAAGGTCCCTTAATCGCCTTTTACGACAGCCACAGACAGAGACGAATTGGTGCTATATTCTTAAGCTAAAGTGGCAATAGGCCATGTACTACCATGTACCCTACATTGCTCGTCAAACTGGTAGCCGTTGGGGCAAAGAGGTTCTCGAGTAGAGGCCGTGCACAGCAAAATGCATCGAAGGACCGCTTCCATCGAAATAGACTAATGACCTGCTGGAGGTCGCTGGGAGTCATTGGATGTAGGTGGCATGTAACCGGTCGTTGCGGGATATGGGGGAGGCATTTGGTAGCAGTAGACGTTCTTCGGCTGATGTGGCAATTAATACAGGCCCTAGTCATTTTCGGCTTAGAATAAGCTACTCCGTTATGGTAGGAATCCGTTGCTGGTCAGGCAATCAATGCTTATTTCCAGTCAATTAAATCTTGCAACTATTACTTAAGATTATTTCATACTCACCCATGTAAGCCAACGCTTTTCCCCAGCAATATTGTATCAAGTAGAAGTGTCCACGTAGAGACGTGTTTGTATGAAAAATATTCCAATATTCCCCCGTCCACTCGGGTGATCGAGCCAAAATAGAAGGTGATAGCGACAACATGGCCGCTTATTTGAAGGGCTTAGGTCGGGGTTTGTCAAATTATATGTGTTTTTCTTTCGCGATATTCAGACGTTGGGAGTTTGAATATCTTATTTCGAACATTGGAAATGTAATGGCATTGGTGGAAACAAAGTGACGCGTTATCTAAAAATGTGATGCTGTAGATAAACATTTACTGGAGATGTATTGACATAGAATTAGAAGTGTAGATAATAAAACACTTTTAAACGGATTCTATCGCGTATACTTTGATTTTTGATGCAGGATGACTCCTGCGACTAAGAATGCTGCAAAGTATTCGAAACGTCAGGAAAATCAAAAATCAAAATATACGCGATAGAATCCGTTTCAGCATATCAGCCATAGGACGTCCACTGCTGAACAAAGGCCTCCCCCTTAGATTTCCACAACGAGCGGTCACATGCCGCTCTCATCCAACGACTCCCAGCGACCTTCACCAGGTCGTCTGTCCACCTCGTTGGAGGTCGTCCCACGCTGCGTTTTCCGGTGCGCGGTCTCCATTTGAGAACCTTTGTGCCCCAACGGCCATCAGTTCTACGAGCAATGTGCTCTGCCCATTGCCACTTCAGTTTACTAATCCTTTCAGCTATGTCGACAACTTTAGTTCTTCTACGGATCTCCTCATTTCTGATTCGATCTCGTAGAGAAATACCAAGCATAGCTCTCTCCATAGCTCGCTGAGTGACCTTGAGCTTTCTTATGAGGCCCATTGTGAGTGACCACGTCTCTGTTCCATATGTCATTACTGGTAACACACACTGGTTAAAGACTTGCGTCTTGAGGCATTGCGGTATTGTTGACGAAAAGACGTTGCGAAGTTTCCCGAACGCTGCCCAGCCGAGTCGGATTCGACGATTGACCTCTTTCTCGAAGTTGGACCTACCTAACTGGACAGTTTGTCCTAGGTAGACATACTCGTCAACAACTTCGAGAACAGAGCTCCCAACGGATATTGGGATGGGCACGACATGGGCATTTGACATGACTTTTGTCTTGCCCATGTTCATTTTAAGGCCCACCTGAGAGTTCTCAACAGAGTTTCCCAAACTCTGTTGAGATCATCGAAAATCCGTTTAAAAGTGTTTTATTATAATGTGTAATAATCGCGAAAATCTAAGACATTACTATAGAAGTGTAGATATTTTATTTCATCATTGTCATCATCATATTATTAACCGCAGAACGTCGACGTCGAACAAATGCCTTCCCTATAGATTTGTTCAACGAATGGAACCAGCAGAAGAATAGCATTTAATTGTGTCGTCACTGGGGAGAATTCATCAGCACTCACCAAGCTTGGTAGGTGGGTTGGTGAACCCCCGGGAAGACGGTGGCACACAGCACAGCGCAAAGCGAGGCTTGGGGGGATCCTTTACAATCCTCCCCGAGAAGTGCCTGGGGAGGCGACCTTTTTACAGTCACCTTCCCTCCGCTAGAGGGGGTGACCGCTTTACAGTCATCCCTTCCAAGATGTGCCTAAAGGCGTGGCACCAATGGGCGGCTCTAGTGTGATCTTACGAGGACCTGGAGCCTTCGAGCTGGAGCCCCTTCGGTACCGAAGATGACCGCTCCAGTGGTTTTAGCTGGTAGGAGTCCGGCATACCCCTTCACCCTTCCCCGGGGTGAAGGAAGTTCCATGTAGAAATTCCACTGGACATCAATAAAAAAAAAAAGGTGAGTTGGTGAGTGCAGCATGGATATTATCAGCAAATGGGGTGCTGCTGCACATCGCTCTGGTTTTTCCCTTATTCGCCTTTTACTCTAACAGAGGAATGAGCTGCAGCGTCCTTTCAGTGGAACAATAACCATACTGCGCTCTCCAACTCGCCTGCCAATGGTGGATAATAGGTATTGGCAAATTCCCTCCAAAATGACGACATAATTGTGAAAATGTATGAGGGAGGCCTTTGTTTAGAAGTTGACATCCTTTTGGCTGATAAGATGATCATCGTAACAAAGTATTTGCATGTGAGTAAGTCATTGTATTGTACTTAATACAAAGTGTGAATGTATAATATACGAATACACAACGCCCTTTTCCACGAAAAGTTCGGTATCCCGGCATGACCCCGGGATAAGAGTGAGCATAATCGTAAGAAGATCTCTGACGCGATGTGACCGGAAATTAAGACACGGGGGCGGGCCGCCCAGCGCCCTTCCGTTTCCGTTCGGACATCACCTTGTGCCGTGGGCGAAGGTTGCTCAGATGAATAATCATTATCATAAATCTCGTGATAAAGTCGTGACCAAGCATGTTTGGGGAGTGTGTTTACTTTTTTGGTGGATTTTTGTTACTTTCGAGAAATTGTGGAGGTAATTTATTTGAGAATTGTACGTGTAAACAATGATTCAGCAATTTTTTCGATGATAAATAAGTATGTGATGGAAGCTCTTAGTATTCCTGTCTTATTGCTAGAAGGGTATCTTGAACGTTTTTGTCCTTGCTGTCAGCAGTAACCGCACCAGCTCTTTATGCCGTGATGCAAATGTAAGATGTTGCCATTTGAAATATTGTATTTGTCTTTTATGGTGCTGAGTGCTGACTACGGATTTATACGTAGTCTTCGGTAGGAGTTTCAGCAGAATGTATGGTTACCGGAACGTAGGCGTGGCACCAGTGGGCGGCTCTAGTGTGATCATACGAGGACCTGGAGCCTCCCTTACGTGCCGAAGATGACCGCTCCAGTGGTTTTAGCCGGTAGGAGTCCGGCATACCCCTTCGTCCTTCCCCGGGGCGAAGGAAGTTCATGAAGAATTTCCACTGGGCACTGGGGCATAAAAAATAAAATGTTCGCAAGTTAAATAAAACCAGCATTCATGGCAAATATAGTACAGTCATAGTTAGATAGACTAATGTATAATGGCTACCAGTTTTATGCAAATCCATAGGGAAGGCCTTTGTGCAGTGGACGTCCTACGGCTTATACTATGATGAACTGGTTTTGACTGCGCGAGCAACTTCGGCTCTCAATGGTATAAATGGCATACTCAATTCAACCAGACAGGGTGTGGCAGTGCGATCCGATTTCAGTGTAAAGGGTCGCAAACTCGATTCCTGTTTCAGAATAGGTATTTTTGATAGGAAAAACCAAGTGTATCCATCATTTCTTACCGTGTGGTGCCGGCTCAGAATGCTACCACCCCATCTCCTCCCATGGGTGTCGTCAAAGTCGACTAAGGGATTAGCCGGAGGATGGGCAGCAGCGTCCTTCGAGTACATTAACAACTCAACTGCGATCGCCAACCCCTCTGCCAAGCGTGGCGATTATGGCAAAACCCCCCAATGAGCCCACAACACATCCATATCGGTCGTTGTGGTGACCTTTGGGGGGTTTTGCCATAATTGGACAGCAGTGGACTTTATTTCGGCCGAAATGATGATCCATCATTTTATTTTAAGAAAACGATGAAACGACTTTACTAATCCAAACAACATAAATACACAATGTTGTTTAGCGTTTTTAATGTCACCCATTTTGTTCAATATGGATCATTAACCATTTGTATACCACCGTCTGCTCTTTTGATACTAATTGTAACTAACATAATATATCATTAAAAGAATGTCTCTTTAATCTTCTTAATATATCATTTAAATCGCCTTCAAGATTTACTAATACGAAAAATAAAAATATAGTCGCCTACTAATTTCCTATCTGAGTGAAACTAAAATAAGCCGTAGTTTCCGCTAACACTAAGCACTTTCGTCTGCCAAAACTTTGCCACTAACAAGGCAACGAAAATTTCATATAAACTCTAATATACGTAAATTCTTGTGTAACGGTAATGTGGTCACTTGCGGCCGTTCATCAAAAGTGAACATTAGTGGGCCTATGAAAAACTAACTTTGACTATTACCGGACTGGTACCTAATTTACCCTAATCTACCCGACGACTATTTATTAGTTTCGGTATACCTTGATGGGTTTATTTGAAATAGGATTCTTTATTATCTTGTTCGGGCAGTAATGCATGGTAAAGAAAGGGATGATTTCCAGTAATATTCTTGTACAAGTTAGTGCATTACGTTAGAGTGGTCAAGTATTTGAGTTATTACGCTGTTTGTAATGGAAAAGATTTTTATTTACTGTTACAATAAATGTTCTGGATTTTTTTAAATAGGTATGTTCTTGGTATAGTTCTATGTCGCTAGAAAAAATATTAATTCATGTTTATGGGGGGTTACTGTATGTATATGACTATTTTATCCATGGCAGACAATATACAGCTACGGCACGATGCAGCAAAAGACACCTTGGTGGTCGCAGTGGCTAAGCGATCGGCGTTCTGCGCTACGGGCCGGGGGTTCGATTCCCTCACGGGACAAATATTTGGTTTTAATTCAAGTAGTTGTTTCCAGGCCTGAATATTTATGCATGTAGAATTTATGTGTGTGTGACGTGTGTGTGTGTGCGTGTGTAAACTGGACCCAGGACATAGGTGAAATCCTTTTTGTAATTTTTAAATTTTAGATGGTCCCAGTGGAAATTTTCCATGAACTTCCTTCGCGGGGCGAAGGGAAAGGGCGAAGGGGTATGCCGGACTCTTACCGACTAAAACCATTGGAGCGGTCATCTTCGGCACCAAAGGGGGGCTAAGATCACACTAGAGCCGCTTATTGGTGCCACGCCTTTAGGAGGGGATGACTGTAAAGTAGTCACCCCTTAGGGAAGGCGACTGTAAAAAGGTCGCCCCCCATGCACTTCTCGGGGAGGATTGTAAAGGATCCCCCCAAACCTCGCTGTGCACTGTGCTACGCACGGCACGTGACCACGTGCGCGCCACCCCGTGTATCCCCGGGGGTCACTCGGTGTGAGATAGGAGAAATCCTAGTGTGGGACATCGCTTTTTTAACAAAAGAGTAAAAACCTAATCGCACTGGAACTCCAGGATCTTCTTTACCTAGACAGCTCTCATATATAGTTGATCATAATGATAGTTTATTATATTACAATGGATTAATATCATATACCACTACGCATTTAAAGAAACAAAGTGACGCATATAAAACACGTTGCTGTAGATAGAATTAACTGGAGATGTACTGACATAGAATTTGAAATGTTTTTTTATTTCAACATCATCATGGTCATCACAGCAGCCGCAGAACGTCCACTGCTGAACAATAGCCTTCGCCATAGAATTGCACAACGACAGGTACCATAACGAGGAATACCATTTAGTTGTGGCGTTATTTATAAGCGAAATTTGCCTCAGCACGTTTGGCAGGCGGGTTGGTTAGCGCAGAATGGCTGCTGTTCCACGCTTCCCATCCTTCTGGCTTACAGGCCCTTGGTCACCCTTTACGACAATTACGGGATGAGATAGAGTGATGCAATAGTCTTAATCCAGACACCACACTGACCAAGTGCTTCGGCGATAGAGAATCAGACTATTTAATTATTGAAAGTCCACATGTTTACTAGTTTCCTGGTTGCAGAATAACAAGAAAATGTCACAATGAGGAGCTGCTCCTCATCCGTTTGTACTTAAAATAACACACAACATACAAACTGGTACAATACACCCACGCACTCGCACCATAATTTATCAGGAACACCAGATGACGTCAATCCGTCATATGAGGATGTCGCAGAATATCAGCGCAGCGGTTTTAGAGTCCATAGTGTACTACTGTTTATGGTTTTATATTTATGTGACTCCACGGCATTAAGCTGAGCGTTATATCTATGTCTGTTTGTACGGACGGGACACACAATTTGCATTACCCATTATTAATTTTTGTTTTATTTTACTTTTAGTGCTTTTTTTTGGCCTTATTAGTCTGTTTCCTCGGAAAGATTTAAAAAAGTTCCGGCAGAGGCAGCTCTAGTGGATGGGTACACGTGTTTTGATTCCCTATTGACAGTAACATTAAACGTACATTGTAAAAATGAAATTAACGGAAGATGCAACCCGGAGCAAAATTTTATACCATCTTGTTTATATCGACTGTCCGAAGTGCAATTCGCGAATACATAATGTTTGGTAGCCATGATAATTTATTTTTTAATATTGTTTATTCACTTCATTAATTAATTTATTTAAATGATAAGACATGCGTTTAACTTTACTGTCAATAGGGAAATTAGACGTAAATAAATTAATTTTGAATATGGGGGTCAATTTTGAGGGGCAATATAGAAAATTAAATAATTAAGTATTGCAAACTGTACAGTGTAACATATGAAATGGAAGGGCTTGTTGTAAGGATCTGAAATATATTTACTTTATAATTTTAAAATGTTTAGTTTTAAAGTTATTTAAGAAAATAGACGATATTTGATAATTCTCCAACACCAAACCACTGAGCCTAAAATTTTGAAAAATGTGTAGATAATAGATAAACTTTTTACAGGAAAATCTTTTTACGATTACAGGAAAACCTATAAGAAATCTGTGGTATTAAAATAACAAACAAGAACAAGATTTACTTCCAATATTGTGCGTACAAACTTACGTTTGCAGTTGGAATGTATGGGAGAACATGTTTTTCAACTACGAGGTTAACTTCTTGGGATAAGTTATAACAAAACCAAATTCAACAATAGACAGTATATTTTAGTAATTTAAGTCAAATAAAAAAAAATGGTGGACAAATATTCGTCGTACGGAACCCTCTCCACGCGAGTTCAACTCCCATTTGTCTGTTTTTTTAGAGTAGCGTGTGCCAATAGAGTTTACAATTTCACTCTATTTTATGAACATTGTTTATTCCTCCACATTAAATTTTAAACGTGAAAATCTCTTCCGTGAACGGTACCACATTCATCACGATACATCAGTAACATCCAACACGAAACAAAGGTACCTAACCACACATAAATTCCCTCGATTAGACCTTACCTCCACTTTCCAACCGAAAGCTTACCTTTTCACTTAACAATAAAGTCCAATATGTCATGACACCATATGTCTATCTGTCTATCGGTTCAATTGTCCCGGATGGCAACCGGACACCGCGGTATGAAAGCGACAATAAAAGGTGGTAGCCCTGACTCATTGATTGGTACACTCGACGACACAGCACTTTCTAGAAAATA
The DNA here is from genome assembly GCA_947459985.1 of Diloba caeruleocephala. Taxonomy (NCBI): domain Eukaryota; kingdom Metazoa; phylum Arthropoda; class Insecta; order Lepidoptera; family Noctuidae; genus Diloba; species Diloba caeruleocephala. Next base: position 28,136,173 of record OX381612.1, on the reverse strand, counting down.
AATATCATTACTCATGACTTGACATGACGAACTTGCGGCGGTAAAGGTAAACTGAAACGGCAATGGGCGGGGCACATTGCTCGTAGAACTGATGGCCGATGGGGTAAAAAAGGGTTCTCAAGTCGAGACCGTACACCGGAAAACACAGCGTGGGATGACATCCAACGAGGTAGGCAGACGACCTGATGAGGATCGCTCGGAGTTATTGGATGCGGGTGGCATGTGACCACTCGTTGTGGAAATCTATGGGGAAGGCCTTTGTTCAGCAGTGGACGTCCTGTTGCTGATATGACCAACATCGATTTTCAAGAAGCCCGAATGCATGAAGCACCTGTACTAGTGCGTTTGCTACAAGTGCAGATAGAAGTGGAAATAGTCCCGTTTAATTTGCTCAGTACATTTGCCATGTGGTGCCGGCTCAGAATACCACCGCCCCATCTCCTCCCGCGGGTATCGTAAAACGTAAAACTAAGGGATTAGCCGGAGGATGGGCAGCAGCATTCGAGTACATTAACAACTCACTGCGATCGTCAACCCATCTGCCAAGCGTGGCGATTATGGTAAAACCCCCAATGAGCCCACAACACACCCATATCGGTCGTTGTGGTGATTTTTGGGGGAGGCCTGTGTCCCGCAGTGGGCTGCATTCGGCCGAAATGATGATGATGAAACTGATCACCTCCTCGCAAAAAGCAGCGCTGGCTTCAGACGCAATATTGCTTCAGACAATGGCAAGAACTACGGGCCTAAGCCAGAGCACCTTGACTGGTTCACTGCTGCGACGATGTCACAGCGCTGTGCCACCCAAGCTTCCAATGTGTGATCCATCGTACCTGCAAAGTCGACATCTCGCTGACAGTTCCCGGTCGATAGAACACAAAAACTTTCCAAAACACCCTGAGAGATACTCAGTTAATCAAAAGATGAGGTGCCATGCCACCTCTTCAATACTTCAACATATTCTGTCAGCTCCGATGGATCACCAATTAAACCGCCATAGATTACCTGAATGGCATACGAGTTTCTAGGCTTTCATAGTCTTTGAAGTCATTTTAAGACATTTGATTGAGCACCTATCGCGAGTTGGTCCCAACCTAGCCGACAGCCAGTATAGCTTCCAGCAGTAGCGCTCCACTATCGACGTGATTCTCAGTTTTCACTATCAAAACTAAACCAGCCATCTAAAACATTACCACTGTATGCTAGTTACTGTTCACCCATTCGTTTCGATCAAGGTACCATCGAAGTTCAAGGCGGGTCACGAGGCAAACGCACCTTTATTGTCGCGCAATTGGGAACGTCCGGCGAGGTTGACGACCCTCCTGCACGCTCTTGCCTGCACTTGTAAAGGTATTCGTCGAGGTCGGCTTAGGTATGGAATATTATGTAGATATCATATGAAAGGAAAATGTTGTAATAGGTACCAAATTGTTCGTTAGGTAAACTTTTAAAAACAATGCTGCTTGATACAATTTCGTTTCTTGGAACTCCAACTGCTTCTGTTGGAGTGAATCGAATGTAATGACGCAAGTTGTACGAGGAAAATTGTGTGTAGGTATCAGTGCGAACATCGCCACTCAAATTTGAATTGAGACTTCAAACTGTTTTAGTTATGTATTACTAATATACGACATTTTTATAGATGCTGATGAGCGACATAATCAATTCAATGACCGTTCTGGGAACGGCAGAAGTTCTTCTCAATCTATAAAGAACTGATGTAGTACTTATTCTTCTTCTTTCTTTTCGCGTGGTTAGTGGCCAACCTTGTGTCAGAGTTGTTCAAGCCTCCGAATGAGCTTAACGACTTCCGTCTAATGAAAGCAACCGGGACCGACTATTTTAGGTGCCCTCTGAAATATTGAGACATTCAGTTCAAATACCACTATGCGGTCACCCATCTATAGATAACCCGCGCCGAGCGATCCTTAACCTCACCGATCGTTTACCGATCCGTGAGTGCAACTGGCTATGAGTGCCTTAACGTATTTTATAAGAACTGTGAGTGCAAATCCAGACTATGCAGTTTTGTTGCCCAATCGAAATTGATTGAGCAAATCAATAAATCATCGATAAAGTACGATGAACTCACAGCTCTCCAAAAGAAGTGGGCACTCAGGACTTTTAAACAGTCAATCAGCGTAACAACGACATCTGTGCGTACAGCACAACGTTATCTACATTCAATGAGGCAGGTCATGGTGCGAAGCGATACCTCTGGTGTGCGCCTGCGCTTATTGGTAGCAATTGAAGCAATCAGCGCAATTGGCGCACCTCCCTCCGTACGTCCTGTCCTCCCCACTTTCGTCCTAATATGCTTTCACTTCTCACCGGTACTGACAACGAGAAAAGCGTATAGTGTATAGAATATTTTTTGTTATTCTATACAAATAAATTTAATTGAAGTGTCTCTTTGTTATGTCAAAATAAGAGCTTTTTACTAAATGCATATGAAAGTATATACGGTACCTACGACAAAAACACTTTCTTTTTTTTTGTCTGGCTGTCTGTCGGTTTATCTGTCTGTTTGTTCCCGCTAATATCCGAAACGGCTGGACTGATTTTTACGGGACTTTCACTGGCAGATAGCTGGTGTTATAAGAAACAGCTTAGGCTACTTTTATTTTAGAAAAATAATTACGGTTCTGTGCAATTTTTTTTTTAAATTAAGCTGTAAATGTTATGTCGATTCATTTATTACTCAATTACAATAATTTAATCACTCTGGTAATATTTTCGCAATTACAAACAGTTAAGAATTTTCTTATCAAATAAAAAATGTCGATTGTGAGTTTACGCGCGGCAGAAGTGATACTTTGTATTTTGGTTAATTTGTAAGAGAATGAGATGAATACACTATGCAGGTGGTAACAGAGAGAGATTGCAATTGATCGACAATAGGGAACAGGGAATAATAAAATAAACAAAAACGCTTTTTATCTCATTCTCTCACAGCCTAAACTCTATGAATACATTTATAGTTGTCTCTCTTTCGTTACACATTTTCGTTTCATAAAATCCAATTCACACCGTCCCAAAAGAAGTTTCACTTATAACAATGCAAACATAAAAAGAAACTCGTTGAGCCACTTTGTAAATTCTTTTTTAAAAGGATTTCAGGTCATTTCTCTTACATGATTTAAGGTCAATTCTCTGTTTATAACTTCATATTAGGAAGACAACCACTCTGTATATTATCATATTCACTTCGTTATAAATTTATCAAACTGCTGATCGCTGAAGTCGGTTTGCTGAATTTCTCCGATAACGGTTTTTATTTAAGTATCACGGATCTTTTTATACGCACTGCGCTTTTAGAGATATGACTGACACCGTTGATATCAAATATCTAATACCTATCTAGTACTTAGGTTAAACTGTATTCATGTTTTGACTCGAATATTGAACTGGGAGCCTCAATATTCCTCCTCTGACTTCCTCAACGTATTCATAGGAATTGTGTTATTATTTTTGGTCGGCTGCAAATATGTTCAGAGAGGCGCGCGCAAAACACACGCACTGCCTTGGGCCTGAATCTGTTCGGGTGACGGACTGCCCTTAGTTCGTCGCCCACAGGCTGCTTCTCATGGTGGTCGGTGGTTGTTCAGCGTCATCCTCCGGCACCTGCACCTGGTGCATTCCCCGCTCTGCCGCCATCTTTGCTTGCATCACGGCCTCGCAAAAGAAGGCGGTGGAATCTCACGCGCTCTCGCTCCTGATGATGGACTGAATCACGCCTGGACGTGAGAGGTCACCATCTTCGACCGCCACGATGAGATCACGGCGCTGTGTTGCCCAAGCTGGGCACTCCGCCAACATGTGCTGCGCCGTTACATCCGGACAGTCTCCGCAGTGATGACAACCAGGTGTCTCTTTTCGGCTAATTTGACACAGGTACCTCCCGAAACACCCATGGTTTGAGAGCACATCGGGAAGGTGAGAGCGCCATCCCGCCTCTCCAGGGGTGCAATTCTTTAAGCTCAAACATCCATACATCCTTGAATACAGAATTGAAATAACGGTGATAACTCAATTTGGTAAACGCAAAAACTGGTCCTCGTGGCTTACCTTCTTCAACGTGTCTTTGAATAGCTTCAATCATGTCTTAACGAAAACCAAATTGGTTTCATACCATTATTTCAAATCTGTATTTAAGGATGTATGGATGTTTGAGCTTAAGGAATTGCACCCCAGGTATTCCTTCTTGATGGGTCTTACCGCTACTATCACGGTGTGCACTGCACTGGACTGCACCATTCACTCCTTCCACTCCGCCACCAGGATCCACCGAATTTCGGACCGTTGCACCTCAATCTCACAAGGTACTGAAATGAGCCCACCCTCGAGATACCCAATTCAATAAAAAAACGAATCACTAAAATCGGTTCACAACCACCGTGGCCATCGCATAACATACACAAAAAACACCTCCTTCTTTTTAGAATTCGGTTAAAATATAGTTCAAAATATTCGCGAAACACCCGCTTATCTAATATCGGCTTACTAACACACGTGTGCCGAATAAAAAATGGTAAAACAACAAATAATATGGCGCCCGCGCAGTCCTGTTTGTTGATCTAGCGTCGAATTATGTGAGCTGTAATTACGGTGTTCGATGTTTTAATGATTCTTGGTTCTGTACAAAATTGGTGGATAGAAAATAAAAATGGTTCGAATAATTTACTATGTAATTTCGTTTGAAAATGGAAAACAATTCATTTTAATTTAAGATGTTTAATAATATAATCAGCCCAGCTCCTCCCGTGGGTGTTGTAAAAGTCGACTAAGGGATTAGCCGGAGGATGGGCAGCAGCGTCCTTCGAGTACATTAACAACGCAACTGCGATCGCCAACCCGTCTGCCAAGCGTGGCGATTATGGTAAAACCCCCTAATGATCCTACAATACCCCCATATCGATCTTTGGGGAGGCCTGTGTCCAGCAGTGGACTTCATTTGGCCGAATTCGGTGGTATTCTGAGCCGGCACCACACGGCTAATGATGGAGTAGTGCTATATTCTTAATCTGAACACTACACGAAATAATCTAATTTCTTTACAGATCCCTAATTTCCACAGCACCTTGTCAATAAATCAAATGAACGTTGCAATGAAAATATTTATGCTGTAATATCCCATACCTTAATATTTATTAGTTATAAAGTCGATATTTTACGTAACGCACCTAAGTAAACAACCAATTCTGTGGTTTAATAGCTTGAATGTTACAGATACATACTCGTAATATTGTAAAATAATAATATAGGAAGAAAATATTCATTGGTTTGTTTGGTAAAGAGTACAAATATAGGACTTATCCAAATGATTGATTGATCAAACCTAAAGGTATCACTATGGATATATTTAAATGAAATATTAGATATTTATTTTATTCAACCAAGTCTCGAGACAAACATCTCGTTTGTCTGGTGGTAAACGTAAAGCCTGCCCATACAAATTGTCATGCTAAAAAAAGACCTGCGTGGCATCACACTGCGCTCGTCTCGCCGTGGGTTCGATTCCCGTGCAGAACAAATATGTGTATGGCCTACCGCTAGATTTTCTGGGTCTGGGCATGTAGAATTTATGTCTGTAAACTGTGCCGAGACAGAGAAATTCTAGGCAACGTTTAAAAAAAGTTATGTTTAAATATGAAACACTACTGCTTGGTAAATACTACTAGCTGAATATCTGGCCGGAGGATAAGCAGCAGCGTCCTTCGAGTATATTTATAACTCAACTGCGATCGTCAACCCGTCTACCAAGCGTGGCGATTATGCCAATATCCCCCAATGAGCACACATCACAAACCCATAGCGGCCGTTGTGGCAATCTTTGGGGGAGGCTTGTGTCCAGCAGTGGACGTTTTCACGGCTGAAACGATAATGACTATGCAGTGGACTCTTACCACAAGTCAAGGCTTGGACAATAAAACGAGTTACTTATTTTGTTGTACAATAAAAACAATAAAATTTTGTGTGGTGTCCGGAACATGAAGATAGTACCACTCCATCTCCTCCCATGGAGGTCGTAAAAGGCGGCGAAAGGGACTCGAAATCAGAGGGATGGGCAGCAGCGTCCCATCTGCAGAACAGAACCCGTACTGCGCTCACCTGCCTGCTAAGCGTGGTATGGACTGGCAAATTCCCTCCAAAACGACGATACAATTGTGGAAATCTATGGGGGGGGCATTGTTTAGCAATTACATCGTAACGTCCTTTGGATTTTTAAATTTTTAAATGCTGCCCATCCTCCGGCTAATCCCTTAGTCGACTTTTACGACACCCATGGGAGGAGATGGGGTGGTGGCATTCTGAGCCGGCACCACACGGCACTGCTCTATTGTATTTAGTAATAATAGGCTAAGCTTCATCTCTTACTGTTAGATGCATAAAAGTCCAGTAATTAATAACGTCAGTGGGCAGCAGCTATATAAGTGGTTATTTTCGGCAAATCAAAATCTGTTAACAATAGGGTAAAAAGTTGAAAAGGGAAGCTAATCTATTTACTTCAGCACCAAGGAAATCTGACATTGCGATTGTCAGCCGCTCAAAACTAAACTTTATTACTAGTGCAATAGCACACTAAATAGTTGATGTCCATTAATTTAAGAATAACATTTAGTACACAATGGGATGGAGGGCTAAATCGTAGTATTAAACCGTTCGCATTGTATCTGTGAAGGTATTCACTACCTTTCAACCATGCCCGTCTAAACATTGTGGATGAGGTGTTGTGGAAGTACGATTTTGGAGTTAACGAAATGTGCCTACGACTCTGTGGCTTCCCAGAGGAATCTTTTCAGGAAATCAAGTTGACATTTTGTTTATAACAATATCCATACATCAGAAAGATTATTTTACTTATTTAGATTAAAAATACATATTATTTATCTATACATTACTGTAAAGGTTACTTTAGCAGACTCAGCGAGCTATGGAGAGACTTATGATTGGTATTTCTCTACAAGATCTAATCAGAAATGAGATCTGTAGAAGAACTAAAGTTGTAAACAGTAAACTGAAGTGACAGTGGGTGAAACACGTTGGTCATAGAACAAATGGCCGTTGGGGTGAAAAGGTTCTCAAGTGGAGACCATGCACCGGAAAACGCAACATGGGATGACCTGCAATGAGGTAGAAAGAAGATCTGGTGAAGGTCACTGGGAGTCGTTGGATGCGGGTGGCATGTGACCGTTCGTAGTAGAAATCTATGGGGGAGGCCTTTATTCAGCAGTGGATGTTCTTTGGCTAATTTGATGGTATGATGAGCAGACGAGTACCATATGTAAGGACATACTAAGAATTGTCCTAAACCAGAACTTATTACTAGGTGGAAATCCAGGTGTTGTGATACAGCAATGAATTATTATGAGCCAAGTTGGTTGAAGATTCAAGGTAATAATCGAATCGAGCACAGTGTACATTACAGTTGCTGATTCTGGTAGCTTGGCAGTTAGTCAGCCTTTATACATCAATAAACATTTACATACTGATCTGATGATGATAAATATTGTTATGCAAGAGAAAGATAAATTGATACAAGCTTTCTTTCCACGAAAAGGAAGACACAACCTATTTTCCGACATATCTGACCAACTACCTACTCTATGTCCTACTCACCACAAAGAGTCCGGTTGTTTCGCCCACCGGCGCATTGTCCTCGTCCATTGTTATTCTGACAATCTGCGTCATATAGCGGCTGCTATAGTAAGGGTAGGCAGACACCCTGCCTGATTCGGGGGAGCGTGAATACCTTCGGAGGTGTTGGGGTTGAATGATGAAAACACTGAGAGGATTTAAGATTTGTTGTGCATGGAATATTATGTGGACCGTGTAGCTTTATGAATGGACAGCGTAGCTTTTTTCTTTTTATATTTGTTGTGGTTTAGTTAAATAATTGTATGTTAGAGTATGGTGTGTTATGCGTGTGGTGTCCAGATTAGGAATATAGCACCACTCCATCTCTTTCTGTGGATGTCGTTAAAGGCGACCAAGGTGCTCTTAACCAGAGGGATGACCAGTAGCGTCCGTTCCGTGGAAGAGCAGCTATTTTGCGCTCACCAAATCGTCTGCCAAGCGTGGTAAGTATTGAAAAATTCCCCCATAATGATAACACAATTGTGGAAATCTATGGGGAGGCTCTTGTTCAGTAATGGACGTCCTTTGGCTGATATGATGATGATGATGATGATAATGTTTGAGTACTATACGAGGTCGTGTTGTAACTATATCTTGAGAAAGAAATAACTGTATCCTTGCGTTACGTTAGGAAAGCTAAAATATGGCTTCTAAAGTTGTAAACCGAAATGGCTGGACAGCAGACCCTTTATTTTATCGTTGGGAAATCCTCATGGACATCCTCTAGTCTGGAGAACGCGGAATGGCCTTTTCATTTTATGTTTTATTGGGCCCAGTGGAAATTCTATATGAACTTCCTCCGCCGCTGGGAAGGATGAAGGGGCATGCCGGACTCCTACCGGATAAAACCATTGGGCGGTCATCTTCGGTACCTTAGGGGGGCTCCAAGTTCTCGTATGATCACACTAGAGCCGCCCACCGGTGCCACGCCTATAGGCACATCTCGAAGAGGGTGACTGTAAAGTCTGGGAGAATTGTAAAGGATCCCCCGAAGCGTCCTTGTGCGCTGTGCTATGCGCACACGGCAGCGCGTGACTACATGCGCGCCACCATCTTTTCGTGGATCGCTCAACATGGGCACGCAGATCCCCAATCTACGCACCCGTGAACCCAGAGGCCCCCGCCTTATTGCAAAGGGGGATTCAGGTGCATGGGAAGTAGGCGCCAAGGCGGTTGTTACCCCGATGCCGTCTCCTCCTTCTTCGAGCAGGATCAGCTCTCTCCCAATCCCGCTATGCGGTCTTCTTCTGGAGCATAACACTCTCACAGAAGGAGACCATTGGATTCCAGTGTTCATGCTCTGCCAACATAGCCAAACACTACTGCTAGATCTTGCCCGATCCTATCGACCAGGATCCACCGCTCAGCGGCCCACGCAGGGCACGCCTCGAGCATGTGCTGTGCGGTGTCCTGGTCGCTATCACAATGGTGGCATTATGCCGTGGCCTCGCGTTAGGACAGGATAGGTCCTGTGCACGCGAAAGGCTCGACTCTTACCGGCTTAAACCACCGCGGTGTTCCTTCAAACTACATCATACTGGGGGTGCAAAATGCGCTTACGCATTTACCGCACCTCCAGGTCCTGGCCTACCTCTCAGTTTGGCAGACCTTATTCCCTATGGCTTGCTTTGCCACAATCCTCTAGAGCAGGGGTTCCCAACCTTTTTTTGTCTACTGCCCACTTTAAGAATAAATTATTTTTTAACGCCCCCCTTTTTAAACATACTTAAAAACCGCTAAGTACTTATAACTGATTATTGAAACGCAAATTTATAGTATTCGGACAGAGTATCTTTTATTGAAAATAAAACAAACATAATCAATTCTTATATAAAAACAAATGTGAAGGTTGAATCTGATGCTGTTCAATAAGTTTGTTGATAGTCTTCCTAGCTAGGTAGATGAAATTATAAATCGACCCCAAAGCCCTACACAATGCCCCCTTTTTTTCTGGGTCTCTTACCGCCCCCCTTTAGGCCTGCAGCGCCCACAAGGGGGCGTTATCGCCCACGTTGGGAAAGACTGCTCTAGAGAGACGCGCATGAAATGAAATTTTACATGGAACTCCATGTAAAATTTCCACTGGACACCAATAAAAAAAAAGGGGTTATGACTTAAACGTAGACAACTGACCTTAGAAACAGAGTGAAACTTAGGAATCGAAACGAGAAAAGTATTCATAAAATGTAATTTACCAGCTGTGTATAGCAATATAGTGACAGTTGATAACAAAATATTCGATTCACCAAACTGAACAAATAATTCTTACTTTTACATTATTGCTCACACATTTAGCCTTGCCTTATTACTTTTGTCAAAATAACTAGGTCTCTCCAAGACGAACATTAGACACTTCAAACACATAATCCGTTTACGACCATTTAGACTGAGTTACAATATATACCAGAAAGATTTACAGGCGGTATATAGCAGCCAGGTGTGGGGCATTCCTAGAAAAGAAGACAGGATTTCAGCAATCTATCATTGTGGTAAGTCTTATTTAAGAGGGCAGGCGTCTGAGATATTTACTTTGTTATGTAAGATGATATAACAGATTTTTTTGGCATTTGTATAATTGATATTTGTCAATTTTAAGAATGTTAACATGTTTAATTTATTATTATATAACTTAATCCGTGTGGGGTCCGGATTAAGAATACGGCACCAATCCATCTCCTCCCGTGTAGGTCGTAAAAGTCGACTAAGATACTCTTAACCAGAGGGATGGGCAGCAGCGTCCCTTTTGCTGAATAGTAGCATTTCTGCGCTCACCAACCCGCCTGCCAAGCGTGGTGAGTATCGGCAAATTACCCCAAAATGACAACACTACAAATGCACCGGCCCCCATTTCCCGGCAGTCCCGCTATTCCTGGTCATGGTAGCAGCCACGGTAACGGCGGGGCAGGGAGTGCTAAGAATCACCGGACGAAACCACCACCCCAAACGAAAACTGGTCCTGATAACACACGCACACTGAGGGCAGACGAAAATATTGTTGAGCTGGAAGAAGAAATAGATAAGTTGCACTGGGATATCATGGGTCTATCAGAAGTCCGAACAGCCCTCTGAGGACATGATAACCCTGAAATCCGGCAACTTATTCTACTACCGGGAAGGCGAACATCTATCTCAAGGTGGTGTCGGGTTTCTCGTCCGCAGGTCCCTCATTAACAGCATAGTGGCCATCGAAAGTGTGTCGAGCAGGGTCGCGTACCTTATACTCCGAATATCCAAGCGAAAAAAACATTTCTTATTCTAAAGAAGAGGTTCGCGCGGCAAAAGCTATATATTTTCAAACCATCATATTTCGATATTCGAAATTTACACAGACATAAATTGAAGAAGTAACATGGACAAAAAAAATGTTAGTGTCAACATTTCACAACAAATCAGACTCATTACCCCCTGTACCTTCGATTTTTGCAAAATAATGCCATAATTCCAGGCTACGACACGAGACGGTTTGGGATCCTGCTCACCCTTATGAAAATGAGCATAAATTCTTAACCATAACTCATTTTTCTAGTACATCTTTTCAACGCACCAAATAATATACAATTTTCAATCACACCTCATTTCAACTCCATTGCTCTCTCAACGCAACAAAGTATACAAAATAAACAATCATACGAGCAATGAACACTCTTCCTTTGATGTTGTTCGTTGAATGATGGCCGCTGCAGCGCTTTCCTACGTCAAAACTCCACTATTTCATATAGACTTAAAAGTGAACACGAGTTTACGAGCGCTGTAAATTATAAAGCGCTTAAAGCGTTTAGCAGAAAAGTATTGTCGGTCAGGTGACGGTGAGGGAGCGGTTTATGAGATGTAAAAGATGAAGATGGGTTGAAAGACGTGGATTAAATAGGAATATTTGTATACAATGTATTCGTGTGGAAATTGAAAATAATGAAAAATAGAAAGCAATTCGTAGCAGCTTATTAGAAATGGGTCTCGAAGTTGCTTTATTTATATCCAAAAAGCGAATGACATCTACTCACATGGGTTTTTCTAAAATGTGTTATCTAATAGTCATCATTATATCAGCCAAAGGACGTCCACTGCTGAACAAAGGCCTCCCTTATAGATTTCTAAAATTGGATCGATCGCTTGGCAGGCGGGTTGGTCAGAGCTTTTATCTTTATGAACATACAATTACCACGGTCAAATTTTTCTACCTATTCGAAACCGTTCCCTCACTTTGAGGTACACACTTAGGCACCAATAAGTTTACATATACACCGATGACACAAATCTTAACCTCCACAAAATCGAACGAACCAATCGATTTAAATATAGAATCACTAATGTTTTTACTATAGCGTTCGTAAATCAAATGCTTTGTCGACGTGACGCGACATCACGACAAAGTTGCGCATGAGCACAAATCGCAATACAAACATTAAAGAAGACCCACTCCTAACTAAAGTACATTCAACTCGATAATTACTATAAAATTCATTAGATAGAATATTAATAATCGAATGTACCCGTGTATCCCGTGGGAATTAAAACAATAACAAAAATATGTTTAAATAATATTTATAGGTATTTAGAATTGAGATTATCCAGCTGACCGCGCACAATGCTTGCAATTCGAATTTCGATAATCAAACGCCCATACACATACTGCCGTATGTAATGCAAAAGGGACAGAGAGAAAGAGAAATAGAGGGAAAGGTCGCCCGGGAGAGCATAACGCGTTTTCCTTACGTGACGATTTCTGCCAGTTCACACTACTGAAAGCCGCTTAAAAGAACTTGGTTCCCAAAAAGCTGTACCGCTTTGCATCGTGTGCGGTGTACCTAAGTAAGAGGCTTGTATATCATCTCTCCCAAATGTTAGCATGACCTGCACGCAGTGCCTTGCTACTGGCCCCCAAACCTCTTACCTCTACGTGATGGCGAGGCATCCATATATATAATCCATAATTTGTTTCTTGTTAATACCCGCGGCTTTCGACGCTCGGGTAACATTGTCAAGAGCGCTGTCTCTGCAGTGACTCGCACGACTTGAGGCGATCAGCTAGCTGAGGCGACTGTCTCGGCAGCGTGCACTTGAGAAGTGGCGTCAACGTCTGAGGATGCGGTTCTCAACCAAGCGCGTTATTGAGGCCCTCCTGCCGCTCTTCGGAGCCTGGCTCAGAAGGAGCAAGCGCGTCACATACCGCCTGACGCAGGTATTCACCGGGCACAGTTGTTTCGGTGTGCACTGGCGCAGGATAGGACGCAAGGTCATGGCACAGTGTCACAACTGTGATAGCGACCAGGATACCGCACAGCACACGCTCGAGGAGTGCCCTGGGTGGGATACCAAGAGGCGGATCCTGGTCGATCAGATCTGGCAAGATCTCTCTCTACCAGCAGTAGTGTCGGCTATGCTAGCAGAGCATGAGAATTGGAGAGTTGCGGGCTCCTTCTATGAGAGCGTCATGCTCCAGAAAGAGACTGCAGAGTGGGATCGGGAGAGGGCCGATCCCGCACGGAGAAGGATGAGACGGCGCCGGGGTAACAACCGCCCCGGCACCCAGGTCCAACACGCCTGAGCACCCTGCTGTAACTATATGGTGGGGGGCCTCGTAGGTTACGGGCGCGCAAATTGGTGAAACTGCGGGCTCACACCGAGTGACTCACGAGGATACGATAGTGCGCATGTTGTCACGCGCCACCGTATGCGCAACATAGCACAGAGTACAGTTAGGCTTCGGGGGATCCTTTACAATCTCACCGGGGGGATGACCGCTTTACAGTCACCCTCTCCGAGATGTGCCTATGGGCTCGGCACTAGTGGGCGGCTCTGTGTAATCATACGAGGTCTTGGAGCCTCGCTTAGGTGCCGAAGATGACCGCCTCAGTGGTTTTAGCTGGAAGGATTCCGGCATGGCCCTTCGCCCTTCCCAAAAAAAGACTCGTATATCTATCATAAGCAACGAAAATTGGTCAGAGTAGAGAGACGTCTCCTTTTCTTGTGCATAGAATGTGAACCTTCTGTATGCGTACATTTGAAGTGCACAGGCACGAACGAACACGAATGATTTATATTTCAAGCGCAGGTTAATTGACGTGCCGTGAAATAAATTTAGTCCAGTGCACACTGTATTTAGCCGTAACGTCAAATGGCGTTTAGCAAATAATTAGTCTTAGTTGCGCACGCGGCGAGAAACTGCGCTAATAGGTGAATGCGGGAATTGAGTGATTATAGCTGTGCTGCAATGTTTGTGACAGTCGCCTGTCCGTGAGATCATCACACATACATTTAGTTTTCTTAAAGTGTTGCAAGGGGGAAATTGCAATTCAAGTTCCATGCATCCTATTTAGAAAAAAAAACGGCGTGGGTACTTTATGTACTCTCACCAGAAGTTGATACTTCTTTATAGTAACTTTCTTTTTTCCGCATGCCAATACTTTACTTACGTAGTAAAAACAAAAAAATGATCGAAATATATGAAATACGATTATTGAAGGTTTGATAAAATAACATAAATAATAATGTCTTAGGCTTTCGCGAGTATTACACATTACAATAAAACACTTTTAAACGGATTCTATCGCGTATATTTTAGATTTTTGTTTTTCGTGACGTTTCGAATACTTTGCAGCATTCGTGGTCATCCGTGGTCACCAGTCATCCCGCGACCAAAATATACGCGATAAAATCCGTTTAAAAGTGTTTTATTATACCATAAATAAATTAAAATAATATTTATTTTTGAACAGTTATAAATATAAAATAGATAAAAATATTTATTTCCATATAAATCAGGGGTTCCCAACCTTTTTCTGTCTACTGCCCACTTTAAGAGTAAATTATTTTTTAACGCCCCCCTTTTTAAACATACTTAAAAACCGCTAAGTACTTATAACTGATTATTGAAACGCAAATTTATAGTATTCGGACAGAGTATCTTTTATTGAAAATAAGACAAACATAATCAATTCTTATATAAAAACTAATGTGAAGGTTGAATCTGATGCTGTTCAATAAGTTTGTTGATATCAGGTTCCAATTTACTCAAAAACAGCCGCAAGTCGCCACGTTCGGTAACACGCAAACGATTTCTCTTTTTAGTAAGCAGCGTTGCCACAGCACTAAATCCACGTTCACACAAATATGACGATGGGAATGCTATCAAAAATCGTTGAACAATTGACCACAATCCAGGGTACAATTGCGGGATCGGTTTTTGTAGCCAAAATTCTTGATATCCATTTTTGAACTTGATTTTTATTTCTTCGTTTGTTGTCAATTCTATAAGTTCTTCTTCCAGCTGAGGTGACATTGCTGTGTTGACATTTGAAAACGGATCCAACACCCAGTCTGGTTTAACCCACCCAGTTTAAAATGTCCCGGTATCGTTCGGTGAAGTCAATGTGGAGGTTTTCCAAATGTTGGCAGTAGGCAAACAAGTCGTCGTTACTGCAGTATACTGATAAATTCGGAAAATTGTGAAACTCACGTCTGCCCATATTCTTTTTGTGCAGAAGCAGTTTGGCTGCGAAAGCAGCAACGACATTTTTTGTTTTAATTAAATTTAGTTCATCGCCTTGCAGTTGGAGGTTCATGTCGTTGAACATTTTATACAGGTCTGTCATGTAAGCTATATCATTCTTTGATGTTATGAGCTTGTTGCGCAGTTCTGTATCTTTAGTTTCCAAGAACTCTATCATAGAGTCAAACAGGTTGTAAAATCGAATCAGACAATTGCCTCTTGACAGCCAACGAACTTCAGTATGAAGCAACAAACGGTTGAAATCTTCGTCATTAGTAACACAAAGCTGATGAAATAATCTATCATTCAAAGAGCTGCTACGGATTTTATTGACTGCTTTGATGACATATTGCAGTGATTGAAATAGTCGTTCACTTAAGTTTCTAGCAACCAAATGTTGTCTATGAATAACGCAATGTATAGCAAGGACATCTGGAATTTTATTCTTTAAGTATGCTATGAAGTCTTTATGGCGCCCTGTCATAGCCGGAGCGCCATCCGTAGCAACTGATACAATATTTTTCAAAGGAATCTCTTTCTCTTCACAAAACATTTCCAATGTATTGAATATGGTTTCGCCTTTTGTATCCGTCTCCAAATTTCTGGCAAACAATAGTTCTTCACGTATTTTCTCATCTTTAATAAACCTCGCGTAAGATAGCAACAACGCTTCATTAGTTGGTAAAGTGGACTCATCGAGCTGAATTGAGAATTGACTAGTCCTCAGATGATTGCACAATGATTCTTCAATGTTTTCAGCCATTTCATCAATTCGTCTTTGCACAGAATTATTACTCAAAGGAATTTTTCGGATAATATCTGCGGCCGGTTTATGAAGCACAGTAGTTTTACTTCCTTTATTGCTGGCAAAATTAACTCTTCTCCGATGTTGTGTGGTTTGCCTTTTTGAGCAATTAACAAAGAGATATTGTACGAAGCTCGAAGTCCGTCGTCATCTTGCTTAGCAGCCGCCGAAAATAGTTTTGATACACTTGGCTGAGTATTATGCTTCTTCTCTAGGTCTTGAAAATATGCTACATTCTTTTCTGTCTTATCTGGATGCATTTTATTCAAATGATCTTGCAGTCTTGAAGGCTTCATTGCTTCGTTCGAAAATGTTTTTAGACATAGAAGACACAAAGGCGACGACGGGTTTGTGGGATTTTCAATAAATCCGAATTTAATTAATATATTCCGCAGAGTATTGCCGTCTCTTCTTTTTTACTTCCGACATTGTTTTGTTTTAAGAAATACGTAAGTGTTGAAATCAAGTACTGCTTATCTATTATGCGCTAAATGAAAATAAAATAAATTTACGTCGTTTATATAGGATTGCATAAGCAGCACGCACCAACAGGAATAAGACAAACGTACATAAACTCGTTTATCTCATTCGACGCCCAATCGTACTCGACAAGCAAGAACAAGTATTATAACATATATATATTAACTTTTCCTGTGGCAACACTACAGCAAACAGCTGATTTGAATTTGCTCTTATATTTAATATTAATTTAATGTGTTAAATTAAAAAGAAACGGCTTTATCCCAATTTATCACTATATACATTGTATAATTAAGTGTATTATCAGATAATATTAACATATAGTGAAGAATTTGTGCATTTCTTAATGTGATCCGGTGAGGTTATCTGATGTAGGTACTTTGCAAGTCATTGTCATCTCTTAAGGTACTATTATTTTGTTGATTATTCTATTAATTGAAATATAATTAGTGTCGTAAAACCACCAACACCTAAATATCAATCGGACAATAGACCAAATATACAGAAAACATTGCCCGACATATCGTAAACATAACCACAACGTTAATTTCAGTTGTGTTTTGCAGTTTCTCAGTTGTTTTTCCTTTCCTTTTTGTTTATATAATCATACTTACATCATCATGATGACTCGCGGGGCTATTGCTCGTCAGGAGGAGTTGAAATTTCAACAGACTCTAAAGGAATTAAAGGCTTCTAAGGAGTTGTGTGACCAACTTGATAAAGAAAGAGATGGCAATGAGAGGGAACTGCTAGATATATTAGAAAAGAACAGGAATTTGAAAACAGAAATGGCTCAGCTACATATTCAATACACTGATGCCAGGGATGCCCAGGACAGGCTCCAACTTATTGTGGACGGATTCAACAAATGTAGCATAGAATATGAACAAGCCTTAACTCGTATATATGTGTTAGAACAGCAACTACAGGAGGCACACAGTCAGATAACACTACTAGAAATGACTAAACATAATATCACAGCATCGTTGAATCAAAGTCTGTTCGATGAGTTGGTTCCTACTGCCCCGAGTATGGTTTCTGCTTCAATTAATATTGATCCCTCTTACCCAATACATTTGGCATGCAGTGTTGAAAATAAATCATGTGACTTGCTGAGGAATGTTAAATGCAGCAAAAACAAACTGAAAAAATATATAAAAATCAATAAGTACATTAAAAAAACCCAAAAATTAGTTAAAAGACAAAAGTTTTTCATCAAAAATGTAAAATTAAATAGAGAAAGATTGCAACTTCTAAAAAAGCTAGATATGTGCTCATTCAAATTGGAACAGTGTACTAGGCGATACAAAATTGACACGGGGGACTTGCAGGATGATCTTGAGCGAGTTCATGAAAAACTCAACTCGATGACCAACAAATATAATGCCTCAGAAAATCAAATGAGGGAGTATGTATTGGCAATGAATGAACTGGTGGGCTCACATACAAACACCTATGAGCATTTACAGTCCCCAATTAGCACTCACAAAAGTGATTCTGACCTATCACCAGGCCATTCATTGACAATTTGTGATACCACCAAGTCAGTACCTTGTGTCAGTTTACCTAATATCTGTAGTTCCCTAAAACAAAGTTTAGGAAGTATAAATAATAAAAATGATATTGTCATATTTAGTGATGAAATTGGGAAGGATATAGGCCAATTGTTGACAAATAAATGTGAGGGCCATTCAATAATAAACTTCTGCATGCCTGGGCTGTCCTATCCAGAGATTATGAAAAAAATTGTTACTTATAACTTTGGGCAGGACACCACACTTATAGTTTTTATAGGAAATAGGGGCAATGTGAACAAAAAGGACCTACAAAATTACCACAGCACTTTGTGCAACCTTAGTTTAAAACAAATTGTAATGTTCACATTCCCTTATAGTAAAAGCTTGCCACAGGAAGAAAACGACATTAGATATAGCTTGAATATGACATTGCATACATTGACATATAATAATAATATATTTAATTTAATTGATATTAACAATTATGTCAATAATAGTTTTTATTTGACAAAAGATAGGTACTATCTTTCCAATTATTATAAAAGACAGATAGCTGTGTCGCTATCATATTTTTTACATATATCAGCCAAAAATTTGGCTAAACAAGTTGCTTCTTTTGAGCAATGTTCTAGTTGTGACATTAGTAATCATTTAGCCAGGAATTTGGCTATACATCATGACATTGATATTAATTTAAATTAGAAATTAAGACAATGGAGGGAACCTCTTGCAAAAATAAATATAAATTAGAAAGCCCACACTTTTATAACATATGTAAGAATTTAGACACCATCAACCTGGTGCATCAAAATATTCAAGGTATTATGGGCAAAGATTTAGAAATTGAACTATTCATGAACTGCAATGACATTGACATTCTATGTATTACAGAGCATTGGCTAAAAAGTCACCAGTTTATGTTCAATTTCAGTAATCACCAGGTTGGCAGTTCGTTCAGCAGGGAAAAAGCAATACATGGCGGCTCATTAATTATAATGAATAATCAGCTAAAATTCAAAGAACGTAAAGATATTGTGGGCCTCTCTGTTGAACGAACAATAGAAATAGCCTGTGTAGAATTGGAGCGGTTTATTGTGTTAAGTGTATACAGACCTCCTTCAGCATTGTATGATTCTTTTGAAACAGTTATGGATGAAGTATTATATAAAATGTCTAATTTGAATAAAACCATCATCACATGTGGTGATTTTAATGTTAATTTACTAGAAGATTCAAATTCAAGTGCAAACATCAAAAGCCTTTTTCAGTCATACAATCTTGTTAACTTATTTCTGGAGCCTACCAGAATTACTTCAACTACAGCCACATGCTTAGATAACATTTATACAAATGTTATACCACACTACAAAAAAGTTATTAACCTATTGGACTCTGACCACTGTGGACAGCAGATTACCATAATGAACAAAAGGAATAACGTGGCTAAGAAGCATATTACTGTTAATCCAAAAACCGTGAGTCGCTTGGAAAGATTTAGAAATAGACTCAGTAGTAAAATACCTATTTTATCATACAGCAATAATCCAAATAAACTATATAATGACTTTTTTAATATATACTGTAAAGAATTCAATGCAACTTTTATCCCCAAGACGATCACGGTTAATGGCAATGCAACCTTTAGTGAATGGGCTACTGTTGGAATTCATATAAGTAGAAAGAGACTTTATGAGCTATATGATGAACGAAAATATATTAATACTGATAAATTTAATCTTTACGTTAGAAATTACTCTAAATTATTTAAAAGAATTTGTCATATAGCAAAATCTCGTTATTTGAGTTCAAAAATTAAAAATAGTAATGACATAATTAAAATGACTTGGAATGTTATTAGTAGTGAAACTGGAAAAGTTAGTAGCCGGAACGGTGACTATAGCTTATTTATTGACGATAAAATAATTAAGTCAGATATACAAGTAGCTATGGCTTTCGAACATTTTTTTACTGACATTCCCATTTCAACTACTAAATCATTAAACTCTTCCCCTACTGTAGCAGAAACTTTACTTAAACAAAATGTAAATTTTTGCAGTAACGAATTTCAATTCGTTCATGTTAATTCTAGAGATATAATAAGAACCTTTAACACTCTAAATGTTAAAAAAACTGCAGACTTGTGGGGAAATTCTGTTAACGTAGCCAAATCAATTATTGACATTGTTGCACCTGGATTGGCTCTAATTTTTAATAAATGTATTGACTGTGGAAAATTTCCTGATCTTATGAAAAATAGTAAAATAATTCCTTTGTTTAAATCAGGTAGTACATCTGACCCTAGTAATTTTAGACCTATTTCAGTGCTACCTACATTTAGTAAAATTTTTGAAAAATTGATGTTGAATCAATTACAAGCCTTTTTTAATAAGTATCAATTATTACATTGCAAACAATTTGGATTTACAAAGGGTCGTTCAACAACTGATGCTGGTGTTGAACTCTTAGGACATGTTTTCGGCGCTTGGGAGGATTCACATGATGCCTTGGGCATCTTCTGTGATTTGTCTAAGGCATTTGATTGTGTTCTCCACGAAATATTGATCAGGAAATTGCTTCACTATGGTATTACGGATTTTGCACTGGAACTTCTGGTCTCATATTTGAATAATAGGATTCAGACAGTTGATGTTAATGGAAAGCGATCTCCTGGGTCTGTGGTCAAAATGGGAGTACCACAGGGCTCAATTCTTGGCCCATTTTTGTTTCTTATATACATAAATGACCTACCTTACATCATGAAGGATAATCATGAGATAGTGTTGTTTGCAGATGACACATCACTTTTATTTAAACTTAAACGCCAACATCTGGCATCTGACGATGTAAATAACGCTATTTCTAGAGTGGTCCACTGGTTTAATGTTAATAATTTAGTCTTGAATGAGACAAAAACTAAATGTATGAAATTCACAACACCTAATGTTAAAACGGTGAACACCAGTGTATTAATGAATGGCGCGGAGTTGGATCTTGTGGACACCGCAGTGTTTTTAGGTAATACTTTAGATTCTAAGCTGCAGTGGGGCCCACACATTCTTAAATTGTCGAAAAAGCTTAGCTCTGCAGCATACGCGGTAATGAAAATTCGTTATTTAACAGACATAGAAACAGCCCGATTAGTATATTTTGGTTACTTTCATAGTGTAATGTCGTACGGTATTCTGTTGTGGGGGAATGCTGCCGATATTCAAACTATTTTTGTGCTGCAAAAACGAGCTATTCGGTCAATTTATAAGTTAAGCTCTAAATATTCACTTAGGGAGCAATTTAAAAAGATTAATATAATGACCGTTCCATCTCAATACATTTACGAAAATGTTTTGTATGTTCATAAAAATATCTCTCTCTTTGCAAAGAATAGTGATACTCATAGTATTAATACTAGGAACAAACACAAACTCGTTGTTCCTGCCACTAGGCTCCAGAAAATAAGCAAATCATTTAAATGTCAATGTGTACGTTTTTACAATAAAATCCCAAGCCATATTCAAAAACTAAGCGTTAATAAATTCAAGTCCACTATAAAACAGAAGCTGTGTAGAAAAGCTTTCTATAATGTAACAGACTATATGGACGACAAAAATGCTTGGGATTGAGCTGCTCTGATATGCATAGGCTTATATTGACATTCCATGTACATGTATCTAAAACCAGTACTTTTTAATTAATTTGACATTTAAATTGCATCATTTCTTAAAATGGATTATATTAATTCATATAATGACATTTCATTATTCTATATGACATTATGTTATTTATTTTTAATGTTATTTTTATGTTCATGTTATGCATTTAGATTTGATACTGTAATAGTGCGAGTACCATGTGGGCTTTTCAATTATTTTGTTTTATTGACGTGATATTTGTCTGGCAGTTTAGGTATGTCATGCTCACTCAAGTGTCCTGCTTATGGTGGCGTTGTGTGTCGGGTCGCTAAGTTTCCCTACAATATGGTTGAGCTGAGCGACGCTGATGCATGCGTCATGCTCGTGAACGAGTGCCGTCTGTTGGGATTGGTCATCTTAATGCTGTCATGACAATTGAATCAAAAATTCTGGTGAATATTTAAATCAAGCTTGTTTAGTGTAGACTTTTTAAGATAGACTTTCTTCCTGCATTGTCCTCACATTACCATCATTTCGAGAACATTGTACCAATATGATTTAAAAAGAGTAACCATGGAGTTTCTTGCCCGTTCTTCTCCATAGGAAATCTACACCTTGGAACGAGGCAACTAAAGTCTTGACTATTCATAAGTGCCTATAAATGGTTTTACATGAATAAAAATATTTTTATCTTTTTTATCTTATCTTTATAGAACCAGCCGCTTGGTATAAGAATGTACAATTCGGATTATTTAACAAAAACTTGTTAAAACATGATTGCCCGCGGTCTTTTATATCGAACCGAGTTTGAGCTATATCTTAATTAATATTAGTTGATGTTCACAAGATGTAGTCGAGAGTCGAGAGCTCAGTCGGTGTCTAAGAGTCTTCCTAGCTAGGTAGATGAAATTATAAATCGACTCCAAAGCCCTACACAATGCCCCCTTTTTTTTCTGGGTCTCTTACCGCCCCCCTTTAGGCCTGCAGCGCCCACAAGGGGGCGTTATCGCCCACGTTGGGAAAGACTGATATAAATGAATGAAATATATTTTAAATAAATATGCATTTTTATATTAGATAGCCTACTTTCATACTGTCAGATTTTCATAGCGGCATGGGCTCCCAGCTTTTTAATTTTACTCTCATTGATCATCTTTGACGGCCAACTTGATACTGTCGGATTTTCTTGACGGTATGTTGTGTCTCAAGTGTGATCATACGAGGACTTGGAGCCGCCCTTAGATGCCGAAGATAACGACCTCAATGGTTTTAGCCAGTAGAAGTACGGCATGCCCCTTCATCCTTCCCCGGAGCGGAGGAAGTTCATGTAAAATTTCCACTGGGTCCAATAAAAAAAGGCCTTTATCCACCACGCTGGGCC
This sequence comes from Diloba caeruleocephala, assembly GCA_947459985.1. Classification (NCBI taxonomy): domain Eukaryota; kingdom Metazoa; phylum Arthropoda; class Insecta; order Lepidoptera; family Noctuidae; genus Diloba; species Diloba caeruleocephala. The sequence goes on along the minus strand of OX381612.1, from coordinate 28,113,237 downwards.
TAATGCGGTTTGGCGGACTTACACGCCATTGCGAACATTTTTGGAGCCCTCCCAGGTGTTCGTGTTGTTCCTTCCCCGTTAATGCTAATGATAATCCAATTCTGATCCGCACATGAATCCGAAAAGACAGAAGTGCGGGCCGGGATCAAACTCAGACCCTTCTCTGTATGGAAGGGAAGCGTTCTACCACTCGTCTCCTTTTTGCTTATGACTGTACAAAAGTTATTCATTATCATGATTGACTCTTTCGTCACAGCTCCCCTTTTCCGTCTAACCTTGTATGAAATATTCGCGAAATCTCTAATACATTTATATTTAAAAAACAACACAACGCAGTCATAGTTACAAAGTGTTATAACAAATGTTATTTCTGATGACACTCGTGTTGCCATCCCTCGCGTCACGCCACGCGGCCAATAGCAGTATCTGTAACGCCACATGATCGATGCCACTATTTGTTACATCTCGCTTTTGTTTCGAAAAGAGAACATCAACTCCTTTTGTTTCGCGGTAATGGTGAGTGAGCATTTCGATCGTATCTCAATTGGATAATAGAGTGGTTTGTAACATTTTGTTTGTGACCTGGAAATTCAAATTATGACAAGGCGTTTGCTGTCGGTTCAGTCAACAGAGAAAATATTAGGTTGATGTTTTACAAAAGATACGTGAAACGTGTGTGTCCTGAATAGTTCCATCACTGGTGGTATGTCGTTTATTGTAAGAGGCTGGCTAGGTAGATACCACCCCGGTGTCAGATATTTGCAGCTAAGCAGTGTTTAAACTTTAGACATTACTGTGCTCCGGTTAGAAGAGCACTGTAGCTAGTGACATTACTGGGCATAAGAGACTAAATAACTTTACGTCTCGAGGTGACAAGCAATTCAATTCAATTCAGTTCAATTCAATTCTTTATTTGCATAATATGAGTTTCACAGAAGATGTTACATAAAAAAATTAGTTTCACCATAATCAGCCTTTGAGCAGCCACAATTTCATATTATTAATCAAACGCATTCAAATCATTTAGGTCACAATCACTTAAACACATGTCGAGAAATAATTATATTCAATGTCAAATAGTAGTAATAACAGTAATCATTCTAATAAAAATGGAACATTATTTTATTACAATTATATATACACATATATATATATGCCGTCAATCAAGATCTAATCAAGATCCTCCATATACTCTGTGACTGAATAGTATGATTTTTCCATAAGTAGAGGGTGCAACCTCTTTATAAACAAACTGAAGCTACTTTCATTTCTTAAATAAATTGGCATTTTGTTGTATATTTTTGGAGCTATGCAAAATATACTTTTATGTAAGAGTGTTGTCTTAGAAGGCCGAGTGCATAATTTGCCCAAATGACGCTTTCTAGTGCGATGCTCAAATAAATGCAAATTAGACTTAACAAACAGTAAGGTTTCGTAAATATATAAACAAGGAAAAGTTAAAATTTTAAACTCTTTGAAACGTGGTTTGCACGAATCTATTTGTTTTAAGCAACAAATAGCTCTAATACACCTTTTATGTGCTCTAAATACACATCCTGTGTTAGTGGATTTACCCCAGAAAATAACACCATAACGAAGAGTAGCTGATACATATCCATGGTATGCTATCAACGTTGTTGAAATATCTACGATTTCTCGAAGGTTTCGCAGAGCAAATGAATAACTATTTAAGCACAATGCGATGCTTCACCAGACTAATCCTGGGTAGTATTCTAAATGTTATGGGAAGGCATGTCGCTTACCACCAGCCGAATGACGAGCTCGTGTCGTCACTTAGTATTATAAAAAAAAGGGCCGCCATGACACGGTACATACTACAGACATAATAGAAGCTATCCATAAATGAACTCATATTTATGAGTGAAACATAGATTACAATAAAACTTTTTAATAAAAATAAAATACCAAGGGCCAGGGGCCAACTATGTTTCATGCAGATCAACAAGATGTTTTCTCAAATAGGTCTACAAATCTCGGAGTAATAGGTGTACATATATTTTTTTTTAAATCGCATCGAATTCACCTCCTCCTTTTTGAAGTCGGTTAAAAAGCATAGTTTGCAAGCAACTTTACAAAGTTTTTCAACCAGGTGTTGAAGTTACGCGCAAGTCTGTAAGATGAAAGACGCGTGAAATTATCTTCAAGCAGGACGATAATCAACCTCATAATTTTACATCTAAACCAATTCCAGTCTAAAACCCAAATTAATCCAGCCCACGTCACCTTGTGGTGGACGTCAATCCAAAAATGACAAGTATGACCAATTTCCACGTACTTTATAAATAGCGCCGCGTTTAATCAAGGTGTCCGGGGAGGTGAAGTCAGGCGAGAGGGAGGAGGGAACGCCTGTAATTAAAGTACAGGTCGACAGATGACAAATTGTCTGTGGCCGGTGTTCCGGTAGATATTGTATTTTGATCTTGTACACGTAAGATTGTGGAGAGTACAGCAAGCTTGAGAAATAAGTCTTATTAGAGTGACCCAATTTTCGCTTTAAAGTTTGTTATTAAGGATATATTTGAATGTGGCAAAAAAAGGCAAATCTTTTGGTTAAGTTAATAAATGTATACAATGTAGTGTGATTTTCGATTTTAAATTATTATGCCCTTTTTTCTTCACCCCTTGGAAATATATCATATACTTCTTCCGCCCGGCTAAAACTACCGGAGCGGTCATTTTCGGCAGTGAAGGGAGCTCTAGGTCCTCCATACAATCACCCTAGGGCCCCCCATTGGTGCCACGCCTTTAGGTACATCTCGGAGGGGATGATTGTGAATCGGTGACCTCTTCTAGCGGTAAAGAAGCGACTGTAAAAATTTCGGTGGCGGGGGAGATTGTAGAGGATCTCCCCAAAGCCTCTGCGCTGTGCTGTGCACACGGTGGCACGTGCCCAGGTTCGCGCTTGTTTCCCGAAAATGTTTATACCTAAGCTATTTTCTAAATGACAGATGGAATGGTTAGATAGGTTAACCAAATCCAAGACCAAAAACCACTTCATAGATAAAGAAACTGATCGAGCTCTCGAGAGAGAGTCCTGTTCCAATCGCAAGAGAGATTGACATCGCCTAGAAACACATACTCATTTAGCGATCACTATAAGATAAGCAGCGGCAGCGAATTTAGCTGTCCTTCTTCTTTCCCTTCATATTCAAAAGAAAACCTAAAAGAGATTCTGAAATATAACCATAAACTACGCTGCAAATCATGGCCATAATTAAAATAACTTATAAGCAAAAACATGAAATTATAAAAATAAAAAAGATCACACACAATGATTTAACGGCACAGTGCAGGCGTTAGTCAGTAAATCAACTGCCCCCGGTCACCGTATACGCTATGACATCTAGGAAGTAGTTTGTCAAAGTGACAAATAGGTTGACACGCTCCACATTTCGTCCGCAGTATTTTTATAAACAAACGCTATCAACATAGTAAATTCTTTACGAGTATTTCTGCGTTTTTTGTTGAGGTAATATATGCTTATTACAGAGGTGATTAAGGATCTGCCTATGCTCATGATGGTAAAAATAGCTTCAAACGGTTAATATAGATACATACAGAATAAAATATCTTATGGAAGTCACAGAAAGAAAAACATACAGGGTATCATTTCGGTGACGTGAACTCTGAATAGCTAGCACACAAAGCGTTTCCTTTCAATGGGTAAATATTTTTCAAATGGTGATCAATAGTTATTGCTGCGTGCATGTATCATACAGTAAACTAAGGAGTGAGAATAGGTTACCAGAATTTGATTATTACTTGCTTTAAAGGTGAAGGAAAACAAACATCGTGAGGAAACCTGCACCCCTGAGATGGCTCCAAAATGCTCTCAATGGTGTGTATATTCAGTCAACCTGCACTAGGCCAGCGTGGCGGACTAAGGCCCAATCCTTGTTATCCTGAGAAAAGACGGCTACACACACCGTTAGAATATTAACTAGAACATTAGAACTTATACTTAATATAGTCGTGTTTGGAAATTAAATTGCCATCAATTACTAAACAAGAACACCACTGAACAGCTAGTTTTCCATACTGTGATTTTTGGAAGTTCGAAGAGAGTGGTTGAGTAGCATGGCTTAGAATTAGAAGTGTCGTGTATGAAATAAAACAAAGATTTTGACTATCTGTCTTAACAGACCCGTTTCCTAAGCACTAGGTAGCGAGTTCAAAAACTAGCATGTGTTGCTCATGTGCTTTTTTAATGCAGTCTGAATTCCTAACTACTGAGACACCACTGACTTTAAGCGAAAAAAACCTCATTTGGAAACATGACTCTAATGATCTAAAGTCACCAACACGCAGTGAGCAAGCGACCAATGCTTATTCTTTCTCAGTATAAGAAAAAATTTCCCAACTACACGCTGATATTACATATAAAAGGAACAATTAAGACTGCGTAAAAGAATCAATACTATTAAAATTACAAGCTAACGGTTGAGTTTCTTTGGTTCGACTCCTCGATTGAAAGCCGAAGAGTAAACAAATAATGATAAAATATGATAATGCCTTAGATTTAAAGACCTCTGAATTAATATCTAAACACTTCGAGACCGTGAATTAGATAAGATCATTCTAGCTAAAAGTAAGCCAGATTGATACATGAACTTACAAACTGGCGCAACATCTAGCGAAAACATTCTCGAAACTACGTGGAAACTAACATATGTGTGAAGGATTCCTATCACTGTCAGCCAAATAAAACATTCTGAACTAGCTAAACAGGAAGTAATAGTTAGTTTCGATGTGCAGTCTTTTTTCACTATTCCACCAATAGAAAACTGCCTGGATGTTGATAAGAATCGATTAAGTGAGCTTAACATGTTTCTACAATATGCAGAGTTATTTGAACAGTAGATAACGATAATATACCAACTAGTTGTGGGATGAGTTTTATAGCCACTGAATATTTTCAGGGAAAGCTCTGAGGAGATCTCCTCAGGCTTTCTTGAAAATATTCATGACAGCTCCAGCCCTGAACTGAAGATGTTCAATTAGTACGTAGGTGATACATGTACCATCTTGCCTCACAATAGTCTCTGCCTTTTTACAATGCCTAACTCTATCAGAGTTAAATTCAGTTTACTATGGAATTGGATGAAAACAAACCTTTTGCCCTTCTTGACATACTATCCATCCATAATTCTAGTCAATAATAGTTCTAGAACCTTGTATAGACATCCTATCCAGATAGAGGCACGGGATCGAGCTACAGGAAGCGTAGCGGTAGAAAAATCATTCACGATGGCTAAAAGATTTATTGGACAACCGCCCTAGTTAAACACAAAAATTATATTTACTTGGCTTCTATGTAAAAAAGTTGTTTGAACGCTTTTGAAAACTCTAGGAACGTAGATACGATTATAACTACAAATAAAATGAATGCGTACTATTACGTATCTACGTAACATTTATAGCATTTACTTTATTTTATCCGTCGTTCTTTAAGATACAAAACCAGACCAGGTTTTTGTTCCAATACCTACCACTGGCGAGGCATAGGTACTCTTGGATTTGCGAATCGAAACCTGAGAATTTATTATTTCAAGTTGTTTCGGAAATTGCCTGTATGGCGGAAGCTTTTTACTAAATGCATATGAAAGTGTGTACGTTACATATAACAAAAAAACTATTTTAATTTTTTTTGTCTGTCTGTATGTCTGTTTGATCCGGGTAATCTCCGAAACGGCTGTATCGATTTTGACGGGACCTTCACTGGCAGATAGCTGGTGTTATAAGGAATAACTTAGGCTACTTTTATTTTAGAAAAATAATTAGGGTTCCGCGTAAAAAAATTCAAACCCTTGAAATCAAATATATTTATTCCATGTCAAGTGTCTAAGTCGAAGTACTCTAAATTTCTTTTAAATTAAACGCGGGTGAAACCGCGGCTCCCAGCTAGTTATACAATAAATTTCATTGTTATTAAAGACATAGATGATTGTAAAGCGTTTCTCTGTAAACGTTATAAAGTACCTAATAAAGTTCTCCGTCCACCTTTATCATCATCATCATAACATCATTAAGATGGAGACCTTAATGATGTAGATTAATAGTGGATGACACTTTAAAGAATAAAATATCAACAATAAATTCAAACTAAGATTATAACTGTCGAGTGTCTTTGTTGGATTTTAACGTTATAATATCTGTATTTCACTGGGGCGGTTGTGTACATTGCTAGTATTCCAATGAACTATATAGTTCAATAAAAAGTGTATTATTTATCTACCGCTAAGCTTCCCGTACCTTGATCCCTGTAGTATTTTAATGGTGAATCTTATCACCATTATTGTCAAAACGCTATCATAATGGCCAAATCATTGCTACAAAGAGTACAGCGATATCTGTGACGCCAACCGTCCGGGGAGCAATTTCTTTATCATGACGATTTGAGACCGCCACATCCCTGTCGCAGAAGTTACCAGAAAACTCAATACTGTTGATCGATGACCTGTTGTTTTACCATTGTGTAATGGAATTACCAACAGAACTGATCACAACTTGAAGCGTGCTTCCTTCCATCAAAACCTACTTCAAACTGCATAAGAAAATCAGCCAAATTCTCAGACCGGGAAATGTCACATTTCTTTACAGGATGCAGGGGTTTACAAGATTCACTGTGATTGTGGGTTGCAATACATAGGGAAAATAAACCGTAGAATAGCCATCAGAATGAAAGAACACATAAGTGACATCAAGAATACAAGTAGACGCTCCACAAAGTCTGAAAAGTGTAAACATGTCCTTGAAAAACCTAACAAATTTCTGTATTTTGATCGAACCCAAGTCCTCGCAAAGGAGAACCGATATTTACCAGATACGCTTCGTGAGGCTATTTTAAATAAAAATATCCTGATTTCGATAGAGGGGACGGTTGTCAAATACCTTGAATATCTCTGATCAAAAATTGTTTCAATCCACGCTGTTATCACTCACAGTGCATGAAGTCTTAATTTTTTATGCCACCGGTTTCCACACGTGTGATTACTGCGTGGATTGAAAGAATTTTCGATTCGAGATGTGCGGTAGACAAAAATAACTTTCAGAATCTGTAACGACGCCTGTCACCTTAGTCATCCTGCGACTACAAACGCTGCAGTTTTCTAAACGTTAGGAAAATAATAATCTATAATATACGCGATGCATTCAGTTGTGCCGTGTGGTGCCGGCTCAAAATACCACCACCCCATCTCCTCCCGTGGGTGGCGTAAAAGTCAACTAAGGGATTGCTAGAGGATGGGCAGCAGCGTCCTTCGATTAAACGAACAACTCAACTACGATCGCCAACCCGTCTGCCAAGCGTGGCGGTTACGGAAATACCGCCCAATGAACCCACAGCACACCGATGTCGGTCATTGTGGTGATCTTTAGAGGAGGCCTGTGTCCCGTAGCGGGCTTCATTCGACCAAAATGATTCAGTTAAACAGTGTTTTATTATGATGATGAAAAATATATGACAGTTGTGATGTTTTACTTATGCATGAGCCTTCTGATTTAGTCTCAGCAAACTAAACATACCTGTAGTGCATAGCTGTAGTGTGCATAGGATATAAACATCTGTCTGAGACACAAACATAATAACATTGGCACGTCTATGTCGCTCCGTGGAATTTCCGAAGCATCCCAATGAATCTACACATTACACTTACTATAAAATATTTATAATGGGTCACCTTGTGAGAACAGACGGATACATTATAAAACAGATGTCATAATCGGCCCTTTGATGTCTCCAAGCACCCATTTACAAATTTATATCTACCACCAACATAGCCTCTGTTATAATAACTGTAGAGTTAGATTTAGATTATTTTATGAGGAGTGATAAGTTAGTAATTCAAAAGAGCGTCGTTTGATTTACAATATGATAAACCTACTTGGCTGAGTGATAGATGTCTCTTAGAGTTATGGTATCCCTTAAGTTATGGACAGGATTTAGGATTAAAAGCTGACATTTAGGATTCATTTTGAGATGAATGAAACCACTTTTACGCTAGGCTATTTTTTACGAATTATTTTTGTCGGGTAAATTATGTAATCAGTAATCACATCTTTTTTAAAGTAGAATGTTGCCACGTGCTTGTCTGTAAAAAATCATTAGTACAATGCGCCATATTTTAAAGAATAATATCTACATAAAAATACTGATAAATAATAATACTGAAGAAGACTCGCTTTAACTTAACTAACTAACCTAACTATAAACAATATTTTTTTAAATATTGTTTGTCGATTTTGGACTTAGTTTGTTCTAATTATTAAATAATATATATATATAAGTAGAAAGAAAGTAAAAACTATTTAGTTTCGCACCAACAACGACGCGCATAACAAAAATAAAATATTTAAATTTAAAAAAAAAACCTTAGCAAAACATTACCAACTGGCAACACATAAAACAAACAAAAAAGTATATACTGATTGTGCGTCGCATTCATGCAAAAAAGAGTTCTCACTCGCGAAGCAAGCGTCTTTATAAGTAGTCAATCTCAAGTAAATGTCAAATATGAGTGTTGAGTCTTTACCAAACCCCAGAATTTCCCTACTGACCTACAAAAGTAATCTACTGAATACTCACCTAATCTATTCCAAGTCAGCAACGGATTCTATGCAATAATCAATTTTTATGGCAGCCATATTCAAAATATATTTAAAATATAATAAACCATAGGATTAGAAAACGCTAACATCATCTTCTTGTTTACAGAGGGAGCGTGCTCGATGGCCCAGGTTAGCTTCCCGGGTCGTAACTTTCAGTTAAAGTGGCAGTTTGCTTTGCACGGATCTTGTAACCTACATTTTTATGGTTGGTATAATATTATACGTTAATTTTAGTTCATGTTTCGAAAATATATAATTTCTTTAAGCTTCCGAGGATGGGATGTTAGCAAGTTAAATGCACCACGGTCTATGGACAGGTTTCCGCTTTGTCATAGAACATGAACAAATGGTATTATCTGGACAAAGGGCATATTGAGGGAACAGCAACCTGCATAAGTACTGATACTGCTTTGATTGAAGCTGCTATCAATAATCAGCAATAATATGCGTGTGTTAAAAAAACAAATGTATTAAAATCCAAGCCAAGAAAACTTAGCACGAGTTCAGCATATAGGCATATTGTAGATATATGATACAACTGAAAAAGTTACCAGCTTAAGACAAGTAGGTAAGCTTATAAGGAATGTAATAAACCTACATAGCTATCGGGATGTACAACAAAAGGCCACAATTTTTTTTTTTTAATTATATTTATCTATCTGCAATCAGCCTTTGGGCTATAATCAGATTTGCTGTTGTTACTTGACAGTTGGAGTTTGCACATCCTGTGATGTGTCACCTCATGTATGAATTATTACTGGTTGTCTTTAAATTGAAGCTATGTTTCCTTTTGAGTCGAGATGTAGTCACTTGGTCTTCCAATAGTGCTACGGCAAGTCGATTTCTGTGTTGCTGGAGTCTTTGCTTATAGGCCCTGCAAGCCTGATCTACATCATCCTTAATAGTAGGGATTTGTAGGTACTCATGTACTTCAGTGTTCCTTGTGAACCAAGGGGCACAGCTTATCATCTTTAATGCTTTATTTTGAAAGCGTTGCAGTATTTCTATGTTTGAGTGGCTTGCTGACCCCCAGAGTTCTATACCATATGTCCATAATGGTTTAAGAATGCACTTGTATATGATAACTTTGTTTTCCAGACTGAGCGAAGACTGTCTACCTATGAGCCAGTACAAGTCTCTGAGTTTTCTGTTTGCTTGTTCCCTTTTAGCCTTTATATGTTCATGCCAGGTAAGCCTTCTATCCAGGTGTACACCCAGGTATTTAACCTTGGTTTGATGAGGTAGAAAGCTTCCTTCGAGTGTTACTGGTGGGCAGTTGTTTCTTTTCAGCGTAAAGGTTACGTGGACTGATTTTCCAGCACTAGCTCTGATTCTCCATTTTTTCAGCCATATTACAATTTTATCCAGTTGTTCTTGGAGTTTCAGAGATGCCTTGATATGGCATTTGTCACAAGATAATACTGCCACAAATAAAAAAACATTTTAACATAAAAAATACTGACTTCAAAAACCCTACACGATATAAAAGTATTAAAACACAAAAGGAAAAAATACTTTATTTATGAAGTCGGGCGGGGCCAGGTATGAAATATAACTTCTCGTTGGTCTGATACCATTATACCATGATTGGGGCATGCCTATCCCCGCCCAACTTTATAAATAAAGTTTTTTTAAACCAAATTTCGTTGACCGTTAGGTGACCAAATTAATAATACTTTTTGCTGCATGTTTTTTTCAGTATTAAACCAGCATAGAGACTCGATTACGTTCACACAAAAAATTCACCTCAAAATATTTTCGGAATGACCGGTCAAAAATGTTCTAAAATAAAAAGAAAACAAAACATTTTTTCCCACACACTGCTAGTAAATTTAAATTTAATCTAAGATAGATTGCGCATTTCCACCATTGCACGAGAGATTGTCACATAACATCGTTCCGCCGAACATTACATTGCATACGACGATTTAGATAGAGACGTTGAATAGTATATGGGTTTAGCGCTGAAATGTGGTACATGTTCCAGGGATGCGTCTGGTGTTAGGAATTTTAAACTGTTCTGCCAATACCTGACCTCGTTTGACGTTTAAATACAGGTATTTCCGATGTTTGATCTTATGAAAGAAAGTAATTTTCCGACCACTGCTGAACCGGGAAAGGATTAGGCTGAAGTGGCAATGGGCGCAACACTCAAGACAGAAAGATCCCCGAGTGGAGACAACGCACAAGAAACGCAGCGTAGGGCGGCCTCCAACGAGATGGACAGAGGACCTGGTGAAGGTAGCTGGGAGTCATTACATGCTGGTGACATTTAACCGGTCGTTACGGGAATCTATGGGGGAGGCCTTTGTTCAGCAGTGCTACATAAGGCTCCATTGAAGTCATGATATTGTTATAATCGGCATGCTTAACGGGTTGGCGATGATCTAGATCTATTTTTTTCAATAAGGACATAATTTTAGGGTAAAGACTTCCACTGCTGGACATAGGCCTCCCCAAAGATCGCCACATCGACCAGACTGGGTTTGGATTGTGTGCCCATAGGGTTTTGGCACAATCATCACGCCTGGCAGGCGGGGTGGTGATCGAAGTTGAGTTGTAAATCTACTCGAAGAACGCTACTGCCCATCCTCCGGCTAATTCCATAAGTGCACCTCTTACGACACCGGGTGTCCTATGCTTAGCTGGTACCATAAGGTTTCAATCAATCAATCAAGAAATGTTGCTACTATCTATCATCTGAATTCCACATAAAACACTGTTTGCCACACGTCACCCACACGCAGCAGGACAATCCGTTTTCCTCACTTGTCGTCAGTCTACATTTCTATCATTTACCGCATAGTACGAAAATTTACCAGTCATCGTATATATTTATACTTTACGCTGTCCACACCTAATTTCTATTCAAAGAAAACCGCATAGTACCCAAAATACTTATATAAACATAATCATATTTAAAAACAACTATTCAGACTTCATTCCAATTCTAATGTTTATATTATACCTTTTTTTTATTTTTTTTTATTGATGTCCAGTGGAAATTCTACATGGAACTTCCTTCACCCCGGGGAAGGGTGAAGGGGTATGCCGGACTCCTACCAGCTAAAACCACTGGAGTGGTCATCTTCAGCACCGAAGGGGGGCTCCAGGTCCTCGTAAGATCACACTAGAGCCGCCCATTGGTGCCACGCCTTTAGGCACATCACGGAGGGGATGACTGTAGAGCGGTCACCCCCTCTAGCGGAGGGAAGGCGACTGTAAAATGGTCGCCCCCCAGGCACTTCTCGGGGAGGATTGTAAAGGATCCCTCCAAGCCTCGCTTTGCGCTGTGCTGCGCACACGGCGGCACGTGACCACGTGCGCGCCACCGTCTTCCCGGGGGTCGTTTATATTATGCCTACCAGAAACAAACTTATTTATTATAACTTATTGTTGTTTTATTTTATACATGATTTTATATTTATTATACTCTGTATTGTACACCAATTAGTTAAAGAAGCAATGGGGCCTAGTATATAGAGTGCAATGGGCGGCCCTATCGCACGAGATGGTTTCTTCCAGGCTATCTTAATTTTATTATTTACAATTCAAATAAATCATCTTATCTCCTATTCCGGGACACAAACTACCTCTACACCAAATTTCATTATAATTCACTCCGTCGTTAGAGCGTGACGGGACTTCAAACATACATACGTGTAAACTTTCCCATTTACAATAGTAGTGAAATGTAGGTCATTATTTTGTACCATCTTACTACAGATTACCAGGATGAGGCAACCCACAATCTTTAAAGGAGTATCGTAAAAGGTAACTAAGGAATTATTTTGGGTTTATTGTCAGCACGATGCTCCCCTTTAATAATGAGATACTAGGAGGGATCAAAAAGTAGTGAAAACGACATACGCCTCGGTAAGAAAAAAAACACCGGCAGGCATAGCTCAGATACATATTTGTAGTATTAATAAAGAAAAAAGTCATTTGTTTGCTTCGTGTCGGAACGTGTTCTCAAAAATGGAGAAAAACGAAGTGAGAGCCGTTATTAAATCCCTCAGTTTAAAAAAGTTAACGACGCAAGAGATTCATTGCGATTTGGAGGCAACATTAGGAGAGTCTGCTCCGCCGTATTCCACTGTCGCAAGGTGGGCTTCTCAATTTCGAGTATAGAGAACGAGCACGGAAGACGAACATCGTTGCGGTCGTCCATCGACGTCAGTCACCCAAGAAAATATTGCGAAAGTCGAGAAAATTGTATTGAGCGATCGAAGAGTTACCATCCGATACTTAATTCAAGAAACGGGCATTTCATATGGAAGTATTCATTCCAGATTGAAACAATCTTTGAATATGAGAAAAGTCTCCGCAAGCTGCATGCCGAGAATCTTAACCGACAGTCAGAAACAAAATCGACTTGACATTTCGAAGATATTGTTGGACAAGTTTCAAGAAGATTCTGAAAACTTTTTGTCTCGTTTCGTTAACAATGGACGAAACATGGGTCCATCATTTTGATCCCGAGACAAAACAGCAATCTTCGCAATGGAAACGGCCATCATCACCGACCCCGACCCCGAAGAAGTTTCGTGTCGTGGCATCGGCTAGCAAGGTTATGGCCTCAATATTTTGGGACTCAGAAGGGATATTGTTGATTGATTACCTGGAGCGTGGAACCACTATTACAGGCCAATATTATGCAACTTTAATTCCCAAGTTGAGGAATGCCATCAAAGAAAAAAGGAGAGGGAAACTTCGAAGGGGCGTGCTGTACTGTTCATCACGATAACGCACAGGTCGGCCGGCAGTTGCGATGGCTGCCATTCAGCAAGCTGGCGGCTAGTGATTTTAATCTGTTCCCCAAATTGAAAAAATACTTAAGGGGAAGGAGGAACGAAGACGATAACGAGGTGATGAATGCCATGGAGAGCTTTTTGCAGGACCAAGACAAAACTTTTTTTGTGAAAGGGATTGAATCCTTGGAAAAGTGCTGGACTCGGTGTTTAGAGAGACTCGGAAACTATTAAGTTTAATTTAATAAATTATTTAGTTACCAACAGTCATTAAATTCTATCTCATTCTCACTACTTTTTGATCCCTCCTCGTACTATCAAATCACCGATAGTCGGCTAAGTAGTAGTAGTCGGCTTAGTGGTTGAAAAGTTGCCTTCCATACAGGTGGGTCTGAGTTCGACCCCGGCCCGCACCTCTGACTTTGCAGATTCATGTGCGGATCAGAATTTGATTATCACTTACGTTAACGGCGAAGGAAAACATCGTGAGGAAACCTGCACACCAGTGAGGGCTTCAAAATGCTCTCATAGTAGTCCGCCAACCCACACCTAGTTAGCGTGGTGGCCACATTGACTTGGTGCGGGTTGACGGACTACGACAAGCTACGTCCTAACCTTTTTCATCGTGGAAAACCGGCCGCGCCCAACAGTGAGACAGCAATAGACTGATTTTGAAATCACTGATCGTGATGATTACGGTAACATTTTCTTAGCGGTCAAGGTCAGCAGTGTTCACGAGCTGATCTACTGTCCGATGATCATTAAATCACAACAGAAGACAAACAATATAGAGTAAACGTAGTTTTTGTAGACATCCGTAGGAATTTCACTTATATCATTAGCACACTCATCAACTACGAAACAATATATCTCAAGATGTTTTGTAAAAAAAAAAACTTAATGTCACTCTACGACCGCAAGATAAAAGCTGCTGCAATTTTAATTTGTCTCTTGTAAATATGAACGCAGCTGTTCAACCTAAACAAAATGAAGTTAACATCTAAATACTAGAGAAAAAGAAGTGCCCTATCGACAAAACAAATGGTAGTGTCGTGTATAACTCTCAACACAATAACTCAAGACAAAAAAATGTCACACTTTGTGGAAAGATTGTGAAAACCTGTACTGACATCACCTGCGCTAAATAAGACGACGAGGCAAGGACGCCGCATGTCATGTTACTATTTCGATCAGATATTTCGTAAAGTTAGTTATCGTATTTCAAGCGAATATCTAATAAACATGTTTAGGTTTCTTTTTAATTTTTATTAATGTTAAGGCCGTATGGTGCTAGCTACAAATAACACCAACCCAAACTTATTTTTATTAATTTTTATTGATGTCCAGTCGAAATTCTACATGGAACTTCCTTCACCCCGGGGAAGGGCGAAGGGGTATGCCGGACTCCTACCGGCTAAAACCACTAGAGCGGTCATCTTCGGCACTGAAGGGGGGCTCCAGGTCCTCGTAAGATCACACTAGATCCGCCCATTGGTGCCAAGGCTTTAGGCACATCACGGAGGGGATGACTGTAAAACGGTCACCCCCTCTAGTTGAGGGAAGTCGACTGTAAAAAGCTCGCCCCCCCCCCAGGCACTTCTCGGGGAGGATTGTAAAGGATCCCCCTTTGCGCTGTGCTGCGCACACGGTGGCACGTGACCACGTGCGCGCCACCGTCTTCCCGGGGGTCACTCGGTGTGAGCACGCAGACTCCCCAATCTGCGCACCCGCGACCCCCGAGGCCCCCCACCATGTAGGGACGGCAGGGGGCTCAGGCGTGTTGGACTTGGGAGCCGGGACGATTGTTGTCCCGGCGCCGTCTCGTCCTTCTCCGTGCGGGATCGGCCCTCTCCCGATCCCGCTCTGCAGTCTCCTTCTCGAGCATGACGCTCTCGCAGAAGGAGACCACTGCACTACAATTTTCATCACCAACCCATCCTTTTTTATTTTTTTTATTCGTGCCCAGTGGAAATTCTTCATGAACTTCCTTCACCCCGGGGAAGGACGAAGGGGTATGCCGGACTCCTACCGGCTACAACCACTGGAGCGGTCATCTTCGGCACCTAAGGGAGGCTCCAGGTCCTCGTATGATCACACCAGAGCCGCCCACTGGTGCCACGCCTATAGGCACATCTCGGAGAGGGTGACTGTAAAGTGGTCACCCCCCCGGGGGAATGGTAAAGGATCCCCCAAAGCGTCCCACGGCAGCGCGTGACCACATGCGTGCCACCGTCTTCTCTTGGGTCGCTTGGTGTGGGCACGCAGATTCCCCAATCTACGCATCCGCGAATCCAGAGATCCCCCGCCTCACAGCAACGGCAGGGGGTTCACCAACCCATCCTAGCGACTATGGGAATAGACGGAGGATGGGCAGTAGCGTCCTTCGAGTTCATTAACGACTTAACTGTGATCGCTAACATAGGTCGTTGATGGCGATCTTAGGGTATCCAGAAGTAGACTTTATTCAGCTGAAATGATGATGGTGATGATTCGTGTGATTCTCAGCAAAGAATAGACCACCGCCTTCCACCGGTGGGTGTCGTAAAAGACGTCTAAGGGTTGATAACAAGAAGATGGGTAGCAGCATCATTCTATGGTCTTATGATCAACATGGTGATCACCAATCCGCCTACCAAGCGCAGAGAATATGTGATCATTGGGACACCCATGCTCAGTTGACGTGTTTAGACTAGTGTGTGAGTATTGTAAACAGCATTAAAAAAAACTGGCTCAGTGTCAAATTTACATACCAGTATTTTTGATTAAACTTAATTCATATAAGGTTTTGAAATTATTTTATTTCGTCATTGCAAAATAACACGTAGAACATACTCTAATCACGCCACTAAAATAAACATTATAAATCGCAATCCGTAATGACTTGGCGTTTCGCCTAACTGTAGGTAATTATCCCATTTTTTTAAACTAGTTACTGAGTAAAATATCGTTTGCTCTTGAACACCTGAGACCTGAAGTGTTTTGCGTCTCTCATCTAAAATACACTTGACAACTATATTTTAGAGTGCGTATTTCGATTAGGATTAAAACTAGGAAATTAGTCTAGTCCAGATGTGAAAATAATCTTAATGTTCCACATTCCGTGCGAGTTCTAAATGTAGTACACCTGTCGAACTTTTAATGTGAGAATTGTTGATTTTAGTTTGCGAATTTAGAATTCGAACTTACAGTTTCAAGTGGGAGCTTATAATCTTTTCTGTCGTCTGTCCAACTTGTTGAAGGCCGTCATACGCTGCGTTTTCCGGTGCGTGGTCTCCACTCGAGAACCATTCTGCTGCAACGGCAATTGGTTCTTCGAGGTATACATGAGACATTTTCAAAAGAAATATCAATGCTTGATTGGATCTTTTCAAGGCCCGCCAGAAGAGCTAGCCGTAAAATAATCTGTCATTTGGTTAAACTATGTCAAAGCGATGACTTATAGCGGCAATGTGTCAACCTGACATTACTATTTATAATGTTTATTAAGTTATCGTATCGATAATTTTTCCCGAATTGAACCGTACGACGTCGCCGTTTCATTTTTGTGAAATATTTTATTAAATATGTAAAGATGAATTAATCTGAACACCGTACAACGTTGCCTTATACTTGACATTGGCGAAATTGTGGAAGATACTCCACAGAAGCCATAATCTAAGAGAAGAAGAAGAAGTTATCGATTCGATATCGAATATGATGTTAATGAAAAAACCGTACGACGTTGCCGACATATTTTATAGAATTTCATTTTTGAGAAATATGTTATGTATATGTAAAGATTTATTAATTTAACACTGTACGACGTTGTCTTATACTCGGCATTGGCGAAATTGTGTAAGATACTCTACAGAAGCCATAATCTAAGAGAAGAAGAAGATATCGAATACGGTTCGGATAAAGGGTGAGATTGCATCATGCAAAAATACTGCGAAATAAGGGGCGTTTATTCATATTGTTCTATGTTCACGACATAAAACAATATGAGGAGACACCATTTTATTTTGCTATTAACACCGCGTCTGACGCTTCGATTGTGAGCTGTCAGCGAAACAATAAAAGGTGGATTTCACGCGTTATAGTAGATAATTCCGGATTATTTGCTTGTTGTATGTTATCATACTAGCAATGTCAGCGTATTAGAACGTAGTCTGAACTTACCCTATAAACGTCCGATATATTCCATGCTTTTTTGACAATATTTTGAATTGTTTTTCAGCTTGAACTGTTAAGAATAAAAGGAAGATAACAATTTCGGTTAAAGTAGATTTGTTGTTATTAGTTAGATCTATATTACGTAGAGATAATTTAAATATATTTTGACTTATTTAAGAAGATCGAAAATCCATCCGCACTTAGCTGAACGCACCTTGCCGATAGTACCTATATGTGAATTGTAAGTAGTCTGTTGTAAGTAATCTGTCTGCAGATTGCAATAAAAAATATATAAATAGATTTTAATATAACCATCATTTATATTACTACAATAAATTGTACCCTTAAGACACATACTTCACACAAATTACTCCATTACAATTCCATATATTTTTATAAATACCCTCACTTGACAGAAACAACGTAATAATTAACGTTGTATTTCAAAATAATCCCTACCTGACTTATAATAATGTTACAATTTATAATAGTAATAACTGTAGCGTTAACTTGCGCACGAGTCGCTTGTCCTAACATATGACCATAAAACAAATAGGGAGAAGGCTTACCCGATACAACTCACACAAAATATGCAATCTCCTCATAATCTTATCTTTATCTCCTTCTAATAGACGGCCTACACCGAGATAGACTACAGACCTGGTGAAGGTCGTTGGGTCGTTGGATGCTGGTGGCATGTAACCGGTCGCTGTGGAAATCTATGGGGGATGCCTTTGTTCAGCAGTGGACGTCCAGCTGATATGATGATGATAATAAAGCTCCTCTTCAACTTCATCATCATTTCAGCCTAATGAAGTCCACTGTTGGACACAGGCCTCCCCCAAAGATCATCACAACCACCGATATGGATGTGTTTTGAGCTCATTGGGGGGTTTTGCCATAATCGCCACGCTTGGCAGGCGGGTTGGCGATCGCAGTTGAGTTGTTAATGTACTCGAAGGACGCTGCTGCCCATCCTCCGACTAATCCCTTAGTCGACTTTTACGACACCCATGGGAGGAGATGGGGTGGTGGCATTCTGAGCCGGCACCACACGGCACTCTTCAACTTACATTATCACAAATGAAAGAAGGCTATTTTCTGTCCAACTTGAACATTATATGGAAAGAAGAGTATTTATTCTTGGTCATCATCATCATATCAGCCACAGGATGTCCACTGCTGACTAAAGGCCTCCCCTATAGATTTCCACAACACGTCTGTCCACCTCGTTTGCGGTGCGCGGTCTCCATTCGAGAACCTTTTTGCTCTAACGGCTATCAGTTCTACGAGCAATGTGCCCCGCCCATTGCCACTTCAGTTTACCAATCCTTTTAGCTATGTCAACAACTTTAGTTCTTCTACGGATCTCATTTCTGATTCGATTTCGTAGGGAAATACCAAGCATAGCTCTCTCCATAGCTCGCTGAGTGACTTTGAGCTATCTTATGAGGTCCATTGTGAGTGACGGTGTATTCTTGGTCATTCGAACAATTTGAGTTCAGACTTTCGGCGTTCGTCACTGCCAACTTATACTTGTCACACTGGACCTCCTGTTTATAAGAATCCTAAGTCTAGCAGAGGCTTACATTAGGCTGTTGATGGCAGCAATGTTTTTGTGTGGTTCCCAGTAAATAATAGACTACCCTTCTCCACACTAAAGTGTCGTTAAAAGGCGACTAAGGCTTGACATCGAGGGTAGCAGCGTCCTCCTGTGAGCTAATAACAACATACTGAGATCACCAATCCACCTCCCAAGCGTGGTGATTATGGCAATATCCCCTATGACCACTAATTGTTATAATCGATTATGGGAGAAGTTGAACAGTCTGCATGAACTTTAGCAATAATAACTGTTCGTTCGTAAGCTTGTTCTTGAACATGTCTGAATTAAACCTTCTGTACGTGTTAATGCTCTGGTGCGGGTATGTAGGAGTAATGACCGTCGTTCTATATGACAAAATAATCGTAAATAATAAATATAAAGCTAGGATTCGTTGCTGAAAAATTAGTGCGCTCAGTTTGATATACGACGTGTGGGAACACGCAATTTTTTATTGAAAATAACATTTTTGGTGCAACAGGTGACGCTATTTGGTCGAATGACAATTATTATTATCCTATTAACTTTGAAAGAAGTCTAACGAAGTATGCTCGTGTCAGCTTAGGTTGAGGGCTCGACTGGAGCGGGATTATAGTTCTACCTTTCACCTTTATTACTACCGCGTATAGTGTTAATATTATCTATACTCTATACGAATAAATAAAATTGAAGTGTCTGTTTGTAATGTCAAAATGACAGCTTTTTACTAAATGCATATAAAAGTTTAAACGGTACATATAACAAAAAAAAACAATTTTAATTTTTTTTTGTGTCTATCTGTCTGTTTGTTTCGGGTAAACTCCGAAACGGCTGGACCGATTTCGACGGGACTTTCACTGGCAGATAGCTGATATTATAAGAATAACTTAGGCTACTTTTTGTTTAGAAAAATAATTAGGGTTCCGCGCAAAAAAATAAAACCCTTGAAATCCAATAAAAAAATAATAAACCATTTTTCTTTCAAATCCAATATTCTATGTTAAGTGTCTATGTCGAAGTACTCTAAATTTCTTTTAAATTAAACGCGGGCGAAACCGCGAGTCCCAGCTAGTTATCAATAAACAGAGAAATGTTTCTTTGTGAATAAAATTACTTAAATGAATGAACTAACGTTTACTCTAGACTAAATAAATATGTCAAAACATATGAACGTCAACATAAATATGACAGCCCCCAAAAACGATCGCGCTTCGCCGCTTCCTAGTGTTTAAAAAGCTTGGTGAAGAACCGATTTCTATATGAAAAAAAGAACATTGAAAATTAATTGAAATAGACCAGTGCTGAGTTTCTTTCGACATTTCTTCTCAGAGGTTGCTTTTTATATACAACATGATGACGAGACTAGCTAGTCATTCGCCGGGTGGTCAGCGTCCTGCCTGGCCATAATAGTTGTACTGCTACCCAGGACTGCATGGCACCACACTGCGCTTGTCGCCACGATACATTCGTTATTTAGTCTCCTTTGCCCAGTTATTTCACTTGCTACAGTGCCCTTCAAACACACACTGTAATATCTCAAGTGAAAACACAACTGCGCCATCTCCTCCCTCTTCGAGCATTATTGGCTCTCTCCCGATCCCGCTCTTCGGTCTCCTTCTGGAGCATGACGCTCTCATAGAAGGAGACCACTGCATTCCAGTTTTCATGCTCTGCCAACATAGCCGACACTACTGCTGGCAGAGAGAGATCTCACCCGATCCAATCGACCAGGATCCGCCGCTTGGCGTCCCACGCAGGGCATGTTGGTACTTACCTAGCCTAGTCTTGCGATAGACTTTACTTGTCATATAGGGAAATGCCCCCACTTTTTATTTTTTCCCACGTTCTAATAACCGCATAAATTATTCTGTTTTATAGTCACAGGGTAGAAACAGCCAATGAAATCGACCACGCTACAGTAATCTCTAGGTTACTGATGTGCATGGGTGCGGTTGCTACTTGCTATCGGCGGACTGATTAGCTAAAAACAGCAACAGCAGACGCGATAGCAGCTATCGCGCAGCCAAGGATTCACCGGTGGCAAAGCGTCAAAATAATTGGTATTGCGTAAGCCATGTCCGCTTGTCGCTACTTAAGATGCATAGTTACTAGCGCCAGTAGCCACCAGTGGAACTAAAAATAATGACCGTTTTTAGTTCATTGATTGTCCGACAGAGGCGCGACAGAGATATTCGCCTGTTTAGTAGCGACTAAATCGGTAAATAGGTAATACCAAATTGACGTTTGACAGCGGCGTTGGAGCAATTTACGCCTGTTGCAAAGCGTCTGCGACTTAGGTAATCAGCCCGCGGGTAGACCGTTGCAGTTACCGCATCGATTACTAATACACGCATGTCAGCTGTCAGGATAAAAACGAATCTTCTTCAAATGTCCATTCCAGACGTCCCCCAATATTTTTCTCAAAATATTACCTATATCATAAAATATGCCTGCACTTTACAACAGAATCCTTTCAGTTTGTTTCGGCATTTCTTTTTTTCCGGAAATGTTGGTTTAAACAAGAACTGTTGACGCGGGAGTGTTTCTCGAATTATACTTGCACATTTGTTTTTCTATAAAACGTTGCCCCACACTAGGATTTCTCCTGTGTCGTGGGTGCGTTTACAGACATGAATTCCACTCACAATACACCCAGACCCGGAACAACTACCTGCAGATCATACAAATATTTGTTCCGTGCGGGAACCGAACCCACGACCCGGAACGCAGCAGCCGAATATATCAGCCACTGCACCAACCATGCCGTCATTAAACATAATTTTGTCATTTATCATATAAAAACGTCTGCGATCTTTACGATAAATAACGGTATTTCCGGTAAAGGCCAGGCTACCTCGGCCAAACCATGTGTAGGAGTAGCACAAGTCTAAGGCTTCATTCAAAGGATGGGCAGCAGTATCCACCAATATGCACCCATTTGACCTCCAAGGTTGGTCATATGAATGACCAATACCATACCATATCAGCCAAAGGACGTCCACTGCTGAAAAAAGGCCTCCCGAACAGATTTCCACAACGAGTGGTCACATGCCGCCCTCATCCAACGACTCCCAGTGACATACGGTGAGCACCAATGTTACTTATGGAACTCCTGTGCCAAATTCCATGCTTCTAGACCCACCGGTTCAAGCTATACACCGACTGACTGACAGACGTGAATCAGTCTTTGGTGCTGAAGATGACCATGACACTGATGATGAAGCCCAACTTATAGCTTATAAAAGTCCGGCCAGTAATATGCTTCACGCAGCACTTGAGCTCATGCATTGTCCAGCGTCCCCAAGTCACCAAGGTGTAAAAATAGGTACTGTAGAACCTTCAGACATACCTATCATAGAGAATGCATAATAATATCGATAAGATATATCGTACTATTTCGTCGTTGGACGACATGAAAGCTCTCCAAGAGGACCTAGGACGATTAGAAATCTACTGTTGGATTTCAGTAAGAAAAGTGACGTGCACAGCTTAAATACTCGCAACAAGAACAAGTTGGTTGTACCTGGCTTTAGACTTAGCAGAACCAGCAAGTCGTTTATGGGAAACAGTATTAGATTCTATAACAAAATTCCATGTAGTATTACCGACTTACCAGAAATAAGATTCAAATCATTGATTAAGCGCATTTTAATTTCGAAAGCCTACTATAATATAAATCATTACATCGACGATAGCGATGTCTGGCAAACGTTTCCCTCCTGCACACTGCGACCCTCTGGCGCTTTATAATGTATAATTTTCGCATGATTGACGTGTTGTTATTCCCAATCAATGCTTTACCGTCTACACAGAAATTGTAGATTTTTTTTTTGTTGATATCCTGACATTTACTTGACTTATTTTTTATCTTTTTATTGACATCTTGACATTTAATTTGACTTATTTAAAATTGAATTCTATATTTATTATATAAATTATTTTCCTATGTTTGATTTAATGACTGCAATTTACATTCTAATAATATTTTGACATTATTAATTAATCATAAAATTGTAAATGTGCGAGCATCATGTAGCCGTTAATGTTATATATTTAGTACCCTTTGCCTTTGGCCTGGTGTCTGTCATGCTCACTAAAATGTCTTGCTGGCGGTGGCGTTGTGTATCGGGTCGTTCGGTTCCCTAAAATATGGTTGAGCTAAGCGATGCTGATGCATGCGTCATGCTCGTGAACGGGTGCCGTCTGTTGGGACTGGTCAGCCATTAACTGCCATGGCGAATAATGATTATATTACATTAGTATGTCTTTTTTTTATACATTGGCCTACATAATGCTCTTTATATGGTTTACCTTAATTTGTATTATTCAACATCGTAATCTCAATTATTTTAAAAGAGTATCTATGGAGTTTCTTGCCGGCTCTTCTCCATAGATCAACTATTTGGAACCGTGCAACTTAGATTCTGACGTTTCATAAGTGCCAATATTTGGTTTATTTGAAATAAAAATATTTGACTTTGACTTTGACTTTGACTGTTTGGTTGACACTGTTGGTTGGTGGTCAAACTTGACCTTAACCCTTCTAAATGCTCAGTAGTAACTTATACTCGCAAGCAAAATATCTTACACACTTCTTATTCTTTGAGTGGCCATTTGCTTCCTAAGGATACTTGTATTCGTGACTTAGGATTCTATCACGATTCCAAATTGATATTTAACACTCATATTGACTCCATTCTGGCAAAAAGCTTCGAAGTCTCTGGGTTTTATAATAAGAGTTTCCAAAAACTTTAACGATATTAAAACTCTTGAAATCTTATACTGCACCTTTGTCAGGAGTCATCTCGAATATGCTTCACATGTCTGGAACCCAATCTACAATACATTCATAGATCTAATTGAAGATTTACAAAGACGCTTTATTAAGCACTTGTGTTTTTGTCTTAATGTGCCATATCATTATACAAACTATCTCGAACTGTGTAAAAAATTTCATCCCCTGCCTCTTGTAAAACGCCGAGAAATTGCGGACTGTCCTTACTTATTAAAAATACTATCTGGCGAAATTGATTGTCCCGGACTGTTAGGAACAATTAAATTCAATGTTCCAACTAAATGTACAAGGTTTAATCCCCCCATTCATATTCCTAAAGCATCAACCAACTATCGCCAAAACTCCTTTATAGTGCGAGCGAGTAAAAATTTCAATAAAATATGCAAAAATTATGACCTAGATCTGTTTACAACCAGTATAACATCAGCAAAACGGTGCTTGACCCTTGATTTTTTCTCGTGAAAACGGTAACACAAATTTACAAACTCTCGTTCTGATTAATGTCTCATAAATAATTATTAAATATAGTGAATAATAATTATTACTTATATATATAGATCATAACCATGAAACTTATCATATAAATGTTAATATTTTTATTTTAATATATTCAATTTGTTGTAACCTGTGTAAACACCAACAGTTATCTATGCAACTGCTATATGTGAAAATCTGTAATTGGCTTTCTGTTTCCTTACTATTATTGTTACACCTGTATTTTTAGCTGTAGATTTTCCGGCAATAAATAAATAAATAAGTAAAATAAATAAATATCAGTATATCTGTGGACAAATTGATCAGCTGAATATAATTGAACAGAAATTATTATCTATTCAAGCAAAACAATTCTTCTACGAGCGACTAACAGCTTTTTCATTTAAGTCTAGTGTTTATTATCTTTAGAACCAAAGCTCCAAGTTTTATACTGCTTATTAACAGGGAAACTACTACAAGAAGGGCGTGACTATTTATATAATCTTTATTACCATCATAAAAGTAATGTTTAATAATGGGAATAACATCTGTGTGTAAAAAAAGATAAACAATTAATTCGCGGCAGGAGGCGCCCGTTGAATACAAGTGCCGGTATAAATCAACACAGAAATAGATACGCCACAGTGGATCCAATACACTAGAGCGTAACTAGTGAACCTATTAGACTAGCATTCGCCGAATGTGGGTCGCATGCCAAGCGTTATAAAGTCGAATGCCGTACGTTTAGAGATATATATGTTGTAGCAAACGATAATTTTATGATGTAATTTGATTTCGTAGTACTTTTGTTATGATGTTGGCAATACGGTGACATATTTACGACTCACGTGGGCAGAGTTGTTCTCTCAAACAGTTCAGCCCACGGATCGCGTTCTACGAATTATTGTTGAAACGAATCGTGTATATTGAAACCACACTGTACACGAAGCTATTGCAAACCCAGCCTAGCTGCCAATTACCAACATATACGTATGTGTTGCAGAGATTCTGTAAAACTAACATCACTGATGTCATAAATGTAAAATTGCAGAAGAAAGGTTATTGAAATAGTTATTGGATTTTACATAGCAACTTTTCTCATTTAGAGTAAGATCAAAAACTGAATACAGTCGCAGAATAACTAAGTCTTAACAGGCTTAAAAAATGGTAGCAGTAGAGTTTCATGTGAAGATTCCCACTGCGGTGGGTATATTCCTACCTATATCACTCAATTAGAAACTATGTGTGAGCGTTGCGGTGTTCCCGATGAAGGGTAAGAACAGCCAGGGAAATTTCTGGAACATCTTTGGCCTTACGTAAGTAACGCTTCAGTACTCACTAGCTTGCTGTTGTCCAACGGTATGGTTGTCACCTGTCATTGGGGGCTGTGTCGGGAAGTTTAATATTATTATTATATACGTGGATGTTACTCGATACAATCCCTAAATCACTCTTGATAACACACACAGAAAGAAAATATGGTTAGCTTGCAGCCGAGTTACACTTTGATTAATCTTCATAAAAGTGTTATTGTTACGCTGTAGTGTACCAGAAACGTTACGTTGACCGTCATAGGCGAACATATGTGTCTCGTCTAAAAATATGCGGGACAATGGCATAAGGAAAGTCTGGCTAATTATAATTCATATCGGCGTAGGAGGTAATTAGGTATCCGCCATCACGCATAATTATTTACTCAGGTAAGTAGCTATGAGGATATTGTAGAATTCACGATGTAATTTACCTATAGTGTGAGTGTAACAGTGGTCTGTAACTGATGTTTTATACGCTTCGTGTAGGTATCGTATTGGTCACCGTGATTTAAAAAAAATTACGTGGGCAATGTGGTCGAAATATACACAAAAATCACTTAATGCCCTGCGCGTCCAATACAATAAAGCGTTCAGGGTGATGTTGTAACTGCCGCGGGCTTGCAGCGCGGGCTGGCATGTTTGTGGACGCGCACGTCGACGGTTTCCATGCCATACTACGTAAGCGGAGCGCCACGCTCTGCAGAGTCCGCGCCGGTACTAACAACATCCTAGAGATGATACCGAGCAGGCTGGACAGTCGCTTTAGTAGGCGCTGGAACAGCCTGCACTTAAGTGCGTGTGTGTATACCTACTAACATAGCAAATAAGGTATCTTATACTAACAAACTCTTGTCTCTTGTTTCTTTCAATTTTGTACCTGATTGTTATGTAACTTTATGGACCACTAGCTGGGACCCGCGGTTTCACCCACGTTTATTTTAAAAAAAGTTGGAGTACTTCGATTTTAAAAATTGGAGTACTTCGTCATAGACACTTGACATAGAATATATATACTGGATTTCAAGGGTATTTTGTTTTTTGGCGGAACCCTGATTATTTTTCTAAAATAAAAGTAGCCTAAGTTATTCCTTATAACATCAGCTAGCTGTCAGTGACAGTACCGTCAAAATCGGTCCAGTCGTTTCGGAGATTACCCGGAACAAACAGACAGCAGACCGACAGACAGACGTAAAAATTAAAAATTGTTTTTTTGTTATATGTATCGTATATACTTGAATATGCATTTACTAAAAAGCTGTTATTTTGACATTACAAAGAGACACTTCAAACAGGACTGAATTAAATGATTTATTAATATTGTAATGTTTTATCCTGGGGGTAGTACCCGGAGGTAGAACCTATTATACCGTTTCTTCAGGAACATATAGTGATGAGGCTATTGTGCAAAACCAGCGCTGGTGGCATTAGGTCCGTCCGGTGTCACAGTATTATGCTGAACAATGGCCTATTTGTGCGCACATACGACGCACAGCACAGACATGCTTAACAGGAATTTATTTAGTTTGTAACTACTATTGTACTGTTAAAATGACGTGGGTAACTCGATAAAGTGTTGTCGTGATGAAAATGATAATATCGGTCATAGATAATATAAATTATGTTCATATCATACAAAGTCCATAAAGCACAATTTATATCATTCTAAAAAGGGTTACCTGCCTATTTCACATTATATATATTTTATTTTTACATCATTCTTTTGTTTGTGGAGTAGTAACATTTTGCTTTTATTTAGTTCTAAATATGTCTCGTCTGTATTGATTGTTTTATGATGTGTGTAGTGTGTTGTCTGGTGCGTAGAAATCAAATTTTCTTTCTTTTCTTTTCTTTCTTTCTGATGGTTTTCTGTTTTAGATCATTTTGATGGGGTCAGGACCGCTTTTGATGGGTAGCCGTGCCTAACCTCCTACGTCGCTACGCACTGATTTCTAACAAAGAATTGACCACCTCTCTCCGCCCATAGGTGTGGTAAAAGACGACGATGGGTTGACATCAAAAGGATGGGCAGCAACATCCTCTCATGTGCTATTAACAACGTACTGCGATCACCAATCTGCATGGCAAGCGTGGTGATTATGGGAATATCCATATGAAACAGTGTACAAATGTACCATGTTGTAATCAAGTATCTGCAATAACAGTCATTTTGTCCTCTAGCGCAATTGTTGCGAAATAACCCGTCCGTTACACTAATGCCGTGTGGTGCCAGCTCACAATCCCACCACCCCATCTCCTCCCGCGGGTGTCGTATAAGTCGACTAAGGGATTAGCCGGAGGATGGGCAGCAGTGTCCTTCGAGTTCATTAACTGCACAACTGCGAATGCGAACCCGTCTGCCAAGCGTGGCGATTATATATTAAAACCCCCAGTGAGCACACAACACACCCATATCGGTCGTTGTGGTGATCTTTGGGGGAGTGTGTCCAACAGAGGACTTCACTCGGCCGAAATGATGAACCCGTCCAATGAATGAGGTAATCATTTTTTCTCTTGACTTCTTTCAAAGAAGGGCTCTTTACTTTTGTTGGTAAATCTTTGAATGAAAACATCCATTGGGCACATTGTCTTTTGGTTTTGAACTCGTAACAATATATCCAGTTTTCATCATCATCATTTGAACAGAATAAATTTCCCCTGCTGGACACATTCCCCAAAGATGTATGATGTGTGCTCATTGGGGGGTTCTACTATAATCGCCACGCTTGGTGGGTGGGATGGCGATCGCAGTTAAGCTGAATGTTAAACTCATCACTTACTCCCTTTTACGACACCCATAGGATGAGATGCTATTGCTATGAGATGCTATTAACAGCCGGCACCACACGGTTTTTCGATGTTACATCACCATTTTATGTTAGAGGCCTTAAAAATATTTTCTTTTATTTTCATTTTACCATTTCACTAATTTAAAACTAACAAATCTCTGCTTTCTCAATTTCAAAGGCAATTATTTCTTAGATCACGACCGTACTTTGATTAGCCATGCCGGATCTTAATTATGTGTTGCTTAAAATAATACTGTCCCATTTTCATTAACAAAGGAAGAACGGATTAATTGCCCGTCGTCGGCTCCAGACGCAAAAAAATTGCTTTCGGCCTATTTCGTAGGTAGAGCTAATACATTTATTTCTATGAAATTAGGACATTATTGTAAATGTTTGTTTAGAGAGTAACATCAGATTATTTTAGTAAGAAGCTGTGTAAACATCTCGAAGACAGTTCAGAAATACAGAATAAATAATCACCTCTATGTAACCTGGATAGTAAATAACATTTGGATGTATATCAAACCACACGAAAGTCTACATTACTCCGAATATCAATAACATATTTATCAGTAAAAACTTTTTTCTGCAAACTACTGTATTTTTTCTTTAAAAAACAATAACATTGCCCCACACTAGGATTTCTCCTGTATCGTGGGTGCGTTTACAAACACAAATTCCACACACAATACACCCAGACCCGGAACAACTACCTGCAGACCGTACAAATATTTGTTCCGTGCGGGAATCGAACCCACGACCCGGTGCGCAGCAGTCGACTGTATCAGCCACTACACCAACCATGCCGTCAGTTGTCCGCGTGGTGTCTGGAATAAGAAGATAACACCACTCCATCTCCTCCCGTGGATGTCGTAAAAGGCGACTAAGGGACTCTAAACCACACAGCAGCGTCGAACGCCGGCAGCGTCCATGTGTGGAACTGTGGCTATACTGCGCTCACCAACCAGCTAGCCAAGCCTGGTGAGTACTGGCAATTCCCCCCAAGATCGTTACACGATTGTGAAAATCTATGAGGGATGATTTTTATCAGCAGTTGATGCCTTTTGGCTGGCATCATAATGATGGTGATAAAGAAACAAGTATCTCTACATAGTATTAAACAAAGCCGCTATCTGCCTGTTTCTCGGCTTACTTCTTCTAAACCACGCAATGGAATTTAATACGGGCCTCACAAAAAGAAAGAAGGTTTGTGTATATAATTTGTAAATATTTTCACAAAACGCCTGAAATGTGCCGATGTATTGTCAAAAAAACTGTTGATGTACGCTTACATGGCCAATCTTAAACATCAAAAAATGCTCTAGAAAATTGCAGGTCTTTATAAGACCTACAGAAAAGTGCGCCATAGCATATTTCGAAACAATCTTGTCCCAAATTAAAAAGTCCCGGACCCTTATGTTTAAATTACTTCATCAAACTACTCTCTGACTGTCCTATAATAAATTTCTAGCAAGATCGTAATCAATATTAGGTCATCGTTTCGGCTGAATAAAGTCCACTGCTATGGTGTTATGTGCTCATTGGGGGGTTTTGCCGTAATCGCGACGCTAGGCAGGCGGGTTGGCGATCGCAGTTGAGTTGTTAATGTATTCGAAGGACACTGCTGCCCATCCTCCGTCTAATCCCTTAGTCGTCTTTTACGACACCCACGGGATGAGATGGGTTGGTGCTATTCATAGCCGGCCACACAGCACTATTAGGTACTTAAAGTTAATACAACTAATGAAAAAATAACTTTACTAACTTTAACGAAGGGTAAAAACGATACTCTGAAAAAGGCAGAACCCGTCCAAAAACAAACAACACCCCAGATCCTCACGTGCCTCCATTACCATATAAATTCGGTGGAATGGTGAATAAGAACTCAATTGGTTGGCTGTTAAGTGCGACTCACGACTCACCCCAAGACGGGGTAGCCACCCCCTGGGGTTTGATTGACACGTGTTCACCTTGTTGGGGTGCAATCAAATTGTCTGCGTTTTATAAGCAAATTAAGTAAGGTTTTATCTCGTTTTTTTTTTCATTTTGTAGGTAGAAATACGAATGTATTGTGGGGGAGAAATAAAAAAGGAAATATAATGTTTGAAAACATATACTATAAACATAAATTGCTGCAAAACAATGTTCCTATTCAGAGTATATTTTACAGTTGGTCTAAAAATATGACATTATGTGCAATACTTATCAGGCTGTGGTCTCATTAAAAATGGTTTAATCTGATAAATGAAGTAAACAAAAAATCACGATCAGAAAACACCTAGGTAGGTACTTAATAAACCAATCGTTAATTTCGAGGGCACTCTGCGTAGCCCCTGTGGCCTAATGGATAAGGCATCGGCCTCCTAAGCCGGGGATTGTGGGTTCGAGTCCCACCAGGGGTACACAAAACTTTTTTTAATTGAGGTTTATATTTTTCTGAATATATGGCTACATTTTTATACAGTTTTCACATTAACTACGATACATTATTATATTTTACTAAACGAAACGCCAATAAACAAGGCAATCTAGTCTGACACCCACCACGCTCTTCGTCAACACAACTACAGTCACTCGGCATTAAATACTGAATACTTACATCCAAATTATGATCTTCAGTCAGTGGTACACGAGCTCGCTATCAATAAACTATCACATCAAAGGATCATAAACGTTTACTTCGAGTGCGGCATGCAGTACTAAATAGTTACCCGCTGATGCACCTTGTGTCTTCAAACATTTCAAACGAACAGCTACATAAACTTAATTCGTGGTATGAAGTGTCGTTATTTTAGCCAGGAATAACCCTATAGCAGTGAAAGCCTAGTGGTTGAACGCTTGCCTTCCATACAGGAGGGTCTGACTTCGATCCCGACCCGCACCTCTGACTTCGCAGATTCATGTGCGGATCAGAATTTGATTATCACTTACTTTAACGGTGAGGAAACCTGCACACCTGAGAGACCTCCAAAATGTTCTCAATGTGAAGGCCGTGTGGTGCCGGCTCAGAATGCCACCACCCCATCTCCTCCCGTGGGTGTCGTAAAAGTCGACTAAGGGATTGGCCGGAGGATGGGCAGCAGCGTCCTTCGAGTACATTAACAACTCAACTGCGATCGCCAACCCGTCTGCCAAGCGTGGCGATTATGGCAAAACCCCCCAATGAGCCCACAACACACCCATATCGATCGTTGTGGTGATCTTTGGGGGAGGCCTGTGTCCAGCAGTGGACTTTATTCGGCCGAAATGATGAAAAAAAAATTATGTGAAGGCCATCAGCCCGCACTAGGCTAGCGTGGTGGTTGGCCGATCCCGCACGGAGAAGGACGAGACGGCGCCAGGGCAACAACCGTCCCGGCTCCCAAGTCCAACACGCCTGAGCCCCCTGCCATCACTTCATGGTGGGGGGCCTCGGGGGTCGCGGGTACGCAGATTGGGGAGTCTACGTGCTCACACCTAGCGATCCCCGGGAAGACGGTGGCGCGCACGTGGTCACGTGCTGCCGTGTGCGCAGCATAGCGCAAAGCGAGGCTTGGGGGGATCCTTTACAATCCTCCCCGAGAAGTGCCTGGGGGCGACCTTTTTACAGTCGCCTTCCCTCCGCTAGAGGGGGTGACCGCTTTACAGTCATCCCTTCCAAGAGGTGCCTAAAGGCGTGGCACCAACGGGCGGCTCTAGTGTGATCTTAAGAAGACCTGGAGCCCCCCTTCGGTGCCGAAGATAACCGCTCCAGTGGCTTTAGCCGGTAGGAGCCCGGCATACCCCTTCACCCTTCCCCGGGGTGAAGGAAGTTCCATGTAGAATTTCCACTGGACATCAATAAAAAAAAAGGCTAGCGTGGTGGACTACAGCCTAATCTTTCTCATCGTGAGAAAAGGCCGTGCCCAGCAGTGGGACAGTAATGTGGAGCGGTCTAGCGGTCTAACCGGTCTAGCGTGGGACTTTGATAGGCTATGATTTCTCCAATAAAAACTTCTAGAAATGATTTATTATGATGATTATTGAGATATTAAGATGGTTTGCAAAATGATGCATTTATGAATAGTTGTTTTTTTTATTATTATTATTAGGGATAAGCCCGTCACAAATTCCCAACTACTGCAACTCCTGTAAGCCAGGATCTACAATGGCGACTACCGAAAAGAACACCGACCAATGAAGCTCGGTGTGTCCCAGAGAAATGAATAACTGTCTTGGCACCCGCACCGAAATTTATCAGAAAAGAAAAAGAGGAGTAGAAAGGAATATACGTTCCACTTCCCTCCATAGCAAGCAGGAGACAGAGAAAATACTATAGGCACAATAATTGGGAGTGTACAACTAAGATAAGCCTAGTTGCCAAGCACCACGGGTACAAAAATGTTTATAAATATTGAATTACGGGTCCTATGTTGTGAGCTATTGTGACTGATTCCAATATGGCAAAAACGCCTGAACGCACGGAAATTCGTCCTAGTTGCAACAAGGTCTGTATAGTAAACAACTCCGGATGTAACTTGCAAGCTGTCAAACATAATATTACGTTCATCTTGCCAAAGGACACACTCCCGCAGAATATGATGTGCAGACTGTTCATATTCACAGTCCGGTGTTGAACATTTGTAGAATGGTGAGACAACAAGCTTGAAGCTAAATAATTTTCTCTTAAGTTACCATGACCGGTGAGAAATTGTGCCTCCCAATGATCGACTTCCAACCATGCACTTGCCAGCCGCTCACGAACGGATGGAAAGAACTGGTATAGGTGACGGCCCTTAATACATGTTCCACCTGCATTGCCATTCGGCCAAGAGTTCTTCCCGAACACCAGCCTGTGGTTTAAACAATCTGCAAATCCTAACACGATTGCTTTGTAGTAGAAATTCCGCGTCCATGTTTTTGACATTAAATAGTTGTTTGCTAAATGTATGTTTGTGAAACGGCAACTTCAAAAGTTGCACGGTTCCAAGTAACTAAATACCCAAATAACCGTTGTGAGAAACACCATGGATGTAAACTCTTTCTAAATAATATATATTATTAAAAGCAGTTATAATTTGATAAATACTGGGTGAAAATAATTTATCATTGTCAACTTAAAACCGCCATTGAAACATCAAGATCGTTCACGTACGTAAACTAAAGCCTTATAGGTTACTGAACAGGTCGAGCCTCCTAATATTACCTGTACAATCCATGCTTCGGATTGGTCGATACGTAAGACACCTGTCTCGTACCACCTCTCGACCAATCAGCGGTGAGCGTACCTGTCCGATCGATGTTAAGGCGGAGCTACACACCTGAGTTGTAGGTGTGATAGGGCCGTGCAACCTTTTGTTGTTACAACTTGAGCATGTTTAGAATAAAACAAGCCGAATGTGGGTCAGATCACACACAAAGTATGTTATTAGTCATGCAAGCATAATATGCCACAAAGTTATTTGTGTAGTTAGCTGGGTACATTTTATTTGTAGTTATCTGTCTGATAACTCTGCGTACATATCTACCTGTAACTTTTAAAGTTATTAAGAGCATTTATGCGCATATTTATTTCCCGCGCTTGTGTGTTCAAAAACGGTACCTACCTACATTTCGAACCAGTTAATATTCAACAACCACTTAAATCTTACAAACATAAGAAGTGTTGTTGTCTGAAGACTATGTTTTTTTTCGATTTATATATGTAGAGTATCTATTTGTGAATCCTATGAAGACAGTTTAACAGACGTCTTCTTAATTTCACTTTCAACGTCAATTTGGAAGCTTAAAATATCTCAAAGCACTGATAGTTTTCTTTTTCTTTATATGGTTTTCCAGTAAAAATTCTACATGGAACTTCCTTCACCCCGGGGAAGGGTGAAGGGGTATGCTTCTACCGGCTAAAACCACTGGAGCGGTCATCTTCGGCGCCGATGGGGGGCTCCAGGTCCTCGTAAGATCAACTAGAGCCGCCCATTGGCGCCACGCCTTTAGGCACATCACGGAGGGGATGACTGTAAAGCGGTCACCCCCTCTAGCGGAGGGAAGGCGACTGTAAAAAGGTTCCCCCCCCAGGCACTTCTCAGGGAGGATTGTAAAGGGGTACTGATAGGCCTTACAACCAATTATTTTTAACGAACTGCGAAGATAACGTTTTCTCATATTTTTTTAAATTTATAATCGATTCTATTTTAAGATCTGTTTGCTAATAATATGCCTGTAGGTTTTGGTGCCGGCTCAGAATGCCACCACCCCATTTCCTCCCATGGGTGTCGTAAAAGTCGACTAAGGGATTAGCCGGAGGATGGGCAGCAGCGTCCTTCGAGTACATTAACAGCTCAACTGCGATCGCCAACCCGCCTGCCAAGCGTGGCGATTATGGCAAAACCCCCCAATGTGCTCACAACACATCCATATCGGTGGTTGTGGTGATCTTTGGGGGAGGCCTGTGTCCAGCAGTGGACTTCATTCGGCCGAAATGATGATGATGATAGGTTTTTTATTGATTTTCAAAAAAGGCTGTAGAATAATTTTCACATTTTTAAAAGGTACAGACGGAAATAAGTAATTAGCTTTCTGCGCTACGTGTTTTGGGTTCGATCCCCGTACGGAACAAATATTTGTGTGACCTACATATAGTTGTTCCGTGTCTGGCTGGTCGTGCATGTGAGATATATGCCTGTAAATTCACCACACAGGAGCAGTACTAGTGTGGACAGCGTTTCTAAAAAAAGGAAAAGAAAAGCGATCCCACAGTTAACGTTTTACGACGGGACAATTAATAAAGAACACAATTTTATTTATTAGTGTTTCGGTCCTCTTGTTAGGAATTCTCACTTAAAGATCTGATTGATCTGGCAAGTGTTTTTTAAATATTGATAGGTCACAACTTCATTAGAAATGTCGTTGAAAAAGTGAAATTAACCATTTTATTTTCCTCGTTAATTACAGCTGTCCTCAGCTATTATTGTCGAGAGTTGATTACAAGAAGATACACAGCAATACCCTCCCTGCGATCCATCTGCAAGCGTGGTCACTTAAGGCAGCATTCTCCCTGTTTTTGTTTATGAATACATTTCATCTATTTCTATACAAAAGAAGAAACATCATTAAATTTCACAAACAATATTGAAAAAAAATAACAAGCGAATCTTTATCGAACTAATTGTCGTTAGTAAAATGCGGCGAACATTTACAGTTATAGAATTTAATACGACAGTGGATTCATTGAATTGACAATAGCTTACGGAAATTTATCGCGTTTAATTATTTCATTCTATATACCTACTTACGTACGGAGCGAATTAACATTAGTATATTATTTTATATATTTATGGTGCATGCATTTATATTCCACTATACAAAGGTGTTGCTTAATTGTGTATTGCACGTATGATTATTTCAGGTATTATTATGAGCAAGTTGGCTGCACGTTGCACGTATAGATGCTGTATGTAAGTATATAGAATGAATTAATTAAACGCGATAAATTTCCGTAAGCTATTGTCAATTCGATGGATGCCATTCGCGTAAACATCAGAAAATATTACGACAGTGGATTTTTATTCTAGAAGTTGCTTAGTCAATTTCGAATTCTGTTTTCCAAAAGGTTGCTGATTATTTACAGATGGCATAACATTAGAGATTACACAAATAAAACGCCACTGGAAACCCTCATTTGATGCATGAGATGAAAAACAGCTGATTAACTTTAACATTTATTTTCTCACACCAGCTTATATTTTCACATTTATATTCTCATTAAAGCTTCAGAAAAGTTGGCAAATACTTCTGTGTATGTTTTTCAGCAGATATCTGTGGAGACATTACACGGTGTTTGAGATGTAGCGTGGCGGAAATCCGGTGTATAACGACGTGTAATGATGTGTGGACGTTTCACCTGGATGCTGCGCCCTGCTCATTAGTGACTAGTGCTGGGAGTGCGGTACATATCGATAAAAAATATCGTTGAGGTGAGGGCTGCACTCGGTGAATATTTATTTATTTTAACATGAAGTTAATAAAGAGCAATATTCGTCGAACTGACGGCTGTTGGGGCAAAAAGGTTCTCGAGCGGACACCGTGCACCAGAAAGCGCAGCGACGACCTCCAGCGAAGTGGACAGACGACCTGGTGAGGGTCACTGGGAGTCGTTAGATGAGAGTGGCATGTAACCGCTCGTTGTGGAAATCTAAGGGGGAGGCCTTTGTTCAGCAGTGGACGTCCTGTGGCTGATATTATGATGATGATTGTTGGTATAGGTAATTCTATAGCAAAGGCTACAAAAAATAATAACATATGAATAACTATTTCTATAGGTATATATGTACCTATTGTTATCGATAGATAATTTGGTTTTTTGATTAGATAATAGACATCTTATTTCGGTAATTTATTTCTGCAACCTGCAAGAAGATGATTATGAATCCGAATTTATTAGTAATTTATTAACTGCCAAAAATTTTCAAGACACCCGCAGGTCAATTAAATGACTGAAGTGATAAATATTGATACAAGATATTTGACTAAAATCAATAAATAAAAATACCGACAAACATTAAAAATATCGATAACATTTTCCCGTCCTTGTTCTGTTGGTAGGCGCCATTTGCCAAACCGACCACTAGAGACACGCTTATTGAAAGGTGTCTGTGACAGCCGGGAATACCTTGGCGTGGATATATCGCGCATTTTTAGACTTGGCACCTTTTGGACACATAGTTAAACAAACACATAATAAACGCGGCATCGGACGGGTTAAACCCATTAATTTTATCATGTTCTTTTCTTGAATCGCTTAATTGAATGAATTTAGAGATAATGGTCAATTATGGTCCAGGTTATTCAAGTTTAATAAGGTTCGGACGTTTTTATTAAGAATTGTGCCCCGTTATCAATATATTATGTTATATTTAATTACGTGATGAGATTTTAAATCCGTAAAGTATTTTTGTGCGTAAAATAATAATATTCTTTTGATGAAAATATCGGATAAATTTATGCGGTTACCTAGTTCTCTAGTTATCTATATATAGTTATCTATAATTTGATCATCATCATCATGTCAGCCATAGGACGTCCACTATTGAACAAAGGCCTCCCCCATAGATTTACACAATTGTGTCTTCATTTAGGTGGGAAATTGCCAACACTCACCAATCCGCCTCCTCTTCCACAAAAGGAATGCTGCCGCCCATCCCTCTGGTTTAGAATCCCTTAGTCGACTTTTACGACATCCACGGGAGGATGGAGTGGTACTATATTCTTAATCCGGACACCACACGGATTGTCTCACGGGTCTATAATTTAAATAGCCTCAACTTTTCGAGTCACTTTGTTGTTTGAGTTCTAAAACTCTTACGCGTGTAATGTATTGTTTACCCAAGGCAAACTTGTTGGCGCGTGCGAATTTTTTTGTTTTTATATATATCATATTTTTTATCTTCAAAACTATGTCTCAATCATCAGGTAGTTTTGTTAAAGTATTAAGGACGATATGGCATACCGGCAAAAAACGATATTTGAAAAATAATTACAATAACACACTTTTAAACGGATTAGATCGCGTATAACTTTTAAAATCTGTAATGGCGGCTGTCACCTTAGTCATCATGCGACCACGAATGCTGCAAAGATTCTGTCATAAACTCATAAGCGAAGTTGGTAAACACACGCGTTCGTGATAGTATTGTGGAAAAATTGCGTTATCTTAGTGGTTTCATTCGTTTTTATTGAGATTTTTCTTTGTGTGTGGTGACGGTTTGTGTGGGGTAGCGGGAGGCGGATCAATCACTGAACAATCTCTTAAAAATTTGCAGCCGTCCTATATCTTGCGAGTATTAGCTTACAACGTTGACATTGGCAGAATCGTATTGGGCCTAGACTCAATGGAATAAGGCAAAAAAAAGAGAATGCTGCTAAGTATTCGAAACAATGATATTATATATTAAAAGAAGTAGACATGTTACATGCGCGCCAAAAGTAAGAACTAAAACTACCCCAATTGTAGTACCTCGCAGTCAGTCCGCCTAAGAGAGGACCACGAGCACATACTGTTACAATCTGTATTGTTTTACTAATTAAGTAATAACAATGCATCGTGCGTGTAGAAAATGCACAAACTATCAAGCAAAAATAAATAAAGAACAAGGGATGTCATGCCACACGTGTAACTAACTTTATAAAATATTTTGATAAAAAACTATTCAAATTATCTATAAAACAATATTCTCGAACAAAACACTGGTCAAGCAAAGAAAAGAGACAACACTTATATATTCTATAACAGGTGCGACAAAGACATCGAGTACACGTGTTGTCATTTTAGATAGCTATCTCTTTTACTCTCGTAGTTTTTGTATCTTCTTTCTTACAGCATTGGTGTGTAGTTTTATAGCTTTATACCTACATACTGAGAGACTGAGTTTTGCGCGCCATTTAATATGGACGTAACATATCTATGGTATAATATCATTGATTCGAAATGTCAGGAAAAACAAAAATCTATAATATACGCGATGTAAGGAGTATAATCTGCCACTATGCTTGGCGTTTGTGGACTATGAGAAAGCCTTCGATTCGATCGAAACCTGGGCAGTGCTGCAATCTCTGCAGCGGTGCCACATTGACTATCGGTACATTGAAGTGTTGAAGTGCTTATACAGAAACGCCACCATGTCGGTCCGAGTACATGAACAGAGCACGGGGGCAATTCCATTGCAGAGAGGTGTGAGACAGGGGGACGTAATTTCCCCGAAACTGTTCACCGCTGCAATGGAGGATGCCTTCAAGCTGCTGGAGTGGAAAGGATTCGGCATTAACATCAATGGCGAGTATATCACTCACCTTCGATTTGCCGACGATATCGTAGTCATGGCAGAATCGCTGCAAGAGCTCAGCACAATGCTCGATGATCTCAACAGGGTTTCCCAACAGGTGGGCCTTAAAATGAACATGGGCAAGACGAAAGTCATGTCAAATGCCCATGTCGTGCCCATCCCAATATCCGTTGGGAGCTCTGTTCTCGAAGTTGTTGACGAGTATGTCTACCTGGGACAAACTGTCCAGTTAGGTAGGTCCAACTTCGAGAAAGAGGTCAATCGTCGAATCCGACTCGGCTGGGCAGCGTTCGGGAAACTTCGCAACGTCTTTTCGTCAACAATACCGCAATGCCTAAAGACGAAAGTCTTTAACCAGTGTGTGTTACCAGTGATGACATATGGAACAGAGACGTGGTCACTCACAATGGGCCTCATAAGAAAGCTCAAGGTCACTCAGCGAGCTATGGAGAGAGCTATCCTTGGTATTTCTCTACGAGATCGAATCAGAAATGAGGAGATCCGTAGAAGAACTAAAGTTATCGACATAGCTGCAAGGATTAGTAAGCTGAAGTGGCAATGGGCAGGGCACATTGCTCGTAGAACTGATGGCCGTTGGGGCAAAAAGGTTCTCGAATGGAGACCGCGCACCGGAAAACGCAGCGTGGGACGACCTCCAACGAGGTGGACAGACGACCTGGTGAAGGTCGCTGGGAGTCGTTGGATGAGAGCGGCATGTGACCGCTCGTTGTGGAGATCTAAGGGAGAGGCCTTTGTTCAGCAGTGGACGACCTGTGGCTGATATGATGAATCCGTTTAAAAATGTTATCGAATTGAAAATAGTTAGAAAAAGTTAAACTATTTTCAAATCGATGGATGCTATTCGCGTAAACTTCAGAAAATATTCATCATTTCGGCCGAATGAAGTCCACTGCTGGACACAGGCCTCCCCAAAGATCACCACAGCCACCGATATGGATGTGTTGCGGGCTCATTGAGGGGTTTTGCCATAATCGCCACGCTTGGCAAGCGGGTTGGCGATCGCAGTTGAGTTGTTAATGTACTCGAAGGACGCCGCTGCCCATCCTCCGGCTAATCCCTTAGTCGACTTTTACGACACCCATGGGAGGAGATGGGGTGGTGGCATTCTGAGCCGGCACCACATGGCATTAAAAATGTTATATTATAATGAGTAGTAATCGCGAAAAACTAAGACATTACTATGATACTATTATCATGATAAATAATAATATAATTAGCGACGTGATTACTCAAAAATTCCATAAGCAGAAAATGTTATTTACTTCAAATTATTATTCCACCATTTTTTTGACTCTCACTATCTTCCATTGTGAGTTTCACCAAATATTCACAAAAATGGTCAAAAATGGAGGGTGACAGTGGTAATAAATAATGTAAGCCTTTATTCGCACTCGCATACTTCACCGTCTATCAGTAGGTCCTATTGACTACTTTGTTTAACTTTATTTATTCACCGTGTGGTGTCCGGATTAAGAATATAGAACCACTCCATCTCCTCCCGTGGATGTCGTAAAAGGCGATTTAAGGGAAACTAAAACAGAGGGATGGGTAGCAGCGTCCCTTCTGTGAAACAGTAGCCATACTGCGCTCACCAACCCGCCTGCCAATCGTGGTGAGTATTGGGAAATACCCCGCAAATGATGACACAGTTGTGAAAATCTATGGGGAGACCTTTGTTCAGCAGTGGACGTATAAATGGCCGATATGATGACTTTATTTAAAACATAGGTAGCGCTTCATACCTATAGGAGATAACCCCAGATATAAATAGTCACAGATGTAAGGGTATCCTAATTGCCTCACCCGCGGCTCCCTCGCAACCTGCCTATCGGATTGCAATTTACCGGCAAAATTGGAGTTGCCGATAAAAAATATCGCGCTCAGGGGAGAACGTTGCAAAAATGTAAGCCGATAACATCTACTGCGATTAATTCGATTAAAAATAACTACTATATTTTTTCTACCAAACAAAGCAAAAAAATATACTCACATTTTATAGACAGAAAATAAAATATATTTGCAATTTTTTTTATAAGAAAAACGATTATTTGTGCATGTGTACAGTGTAATACACTTACGGCCGAATACTCAAACGACATTTAACTCGTTAAGCACTGCTCTACTGTTTGGCGCGCCGTTATCTTAGTTTTTCGTATACTCAAACGTCTATTAAGAGCATCATTTAAATAAATTTGGGATCCAATTAAACTTGCGCTTAAAATGCCACTCAATGTAAAAATCGTATACTGAAACGTTACTTAAGCCGTGACAGCTGTCAAATCGAGGTCTTAAATTACTTGAGTACCTGTCGAATTTAAGAGTGGTCGAGAGCTATCTTAAATAGTTTTAAGTACAGTAAAAAGTTATAAATAGAAACTGAAATGTCCTTATCATCACTTTCTGATGAAGAAACTACCAGAAGAAGTCGTAGAAACGTGAAAAGGCTTAACACCTGTGAAAAATACAACGATATCGTTTCGAATGCGGTTCCGCATCTCCAAGGAAACTGTGTTGGACTTGGATTCAGTGATAGGCAATGCTATCTACTACTAATATAGTAATCTGTGATGCTATCAAGCCTCTGACTAAGCGCAATCGAGCTTGCATATATAATCGAGCAAAATGTGAACATCGTCACATGCCAACTCCTAGCGAACGCTTGGAAGTTGCACATGATTTAACACAATAGCTGGATTTCCAAGAGTATTGGGTGATGTGGACTGTACCCATATTAAAATAAATTCATCAGGTATCTTCCATCTTATAACCAAGTTACTTGTTCTATAATGAAAGTAAGTGAAAACTGAAAGTTCTTAATAGAAACAAAAAAATTGTTTACAGGAGTTCAAGCTGAAACCTTTCATAACAAAGGGTTACTTTTCTTTGAATGTCCAAATGGTGTGTGAAGCAAGACTGCGCATTAAAAATGTAATTCCAAGAAGGCCAGGCTCTGTACATGACAGTACAAGTTTTAATGATTCACCTTTGTGTGCACAACTAGAGTGCTGCAACTTCGAAAACATGATGCTTTTTGGTGATTGTGATTATCCATGCCGCTGCTATTTAGTAACACCTTTATTAAATACAAGGACTCCTGCTGAAGAAGCTTATAAACTTATGGTGCACTTTCTAATCAGGATACATCTCTAGAGGTTGTCCTTCAGACAGTACTGAGGAGGAACTTATGGAATAACAGACCCATCAAGGAAATTAGTTTTTTTATTGTGAGGACAATATTAATTAAAACACATTTTTCTAATTAAAAATTGTTTTATTTTAATATAAAAGTTAGAAATCTCAGTATTGTTTAACGATAATTAACAATAGTCAACCTAATGTTATCAATATCACAATTTCTATTCAATATAGGATTTATATAAAAAAGAATAAACTAGAAATAGCAATAATCACTGTAATGTTTACAATATCACCAGTCTTTATTCAATATACAAATAATAATAAATAAGAATTAGTAATGCATAGTCAAGTCAGTTTTTATTTCAAATAGGACATGCAATTATGAAACCTTTAAGTTGAATGATGCCAATTGGTTAGTCCTATGGAGAAGAGTCAGTACAAAGCGAATTCATGTCTAATAATTGAGATTAGTGT
Source organism: Diloba caeruleocephala (assembly GCA_947459985.1). NCBI lineage: Eukaryota > Metazoa > Arthropoda > Insecta > Lepidoptera > Noctuidae > Diloba > Diloba caeruleocephala. The sequence goes on along the minus strand of OX381612.1, from coordinate 28,070,327 downwards.
TGATGGATACAAATTGTTAAAGTATATAATGAGAAAAAATTGTTTGATGTGTAAAGAATTACAGGTAGAACATACTATAATATTATTATTATAGATTTGCCATGGCAGTTAACAGCTGACCAGTCCCAACAGATGATACCCATTCACACAACTGCATCGCTTAGCTCAACCATATTGTAGGGAACCCAATGACCTGACACTGCCACCACTAGTAAGACATTTTAGTGAGCAATTTATGTACATTAATGGCTACATGCATGTACTTTAATGTCACAAGAAATGATACATATCAACTATTAAGTTATGTAAAGGTTTATTAAGATTAAATTAATAATTACATTTATTAACATTAACCATTGATTGAAAGTTGACACACAACACTTCACTAAAGTCAAGAACTGTAAAAGTAATTAGACAGGGCCTGAGAGGCATTCATGTGCTTGATAATGTTAAGATTATCACAAGTTTTCATTCAACACAATCTTCTTCTTCTTCTGTTAGGTTATGGCTTCTGTGAGTATCTTCCACAATTTCGCCAATGTCAAGTATAAGGCAACGTTGTACGGTGCTCAAATGAATCAATCTTTAGATATTCATCAAATATTTCCCAAAAATAAAACATATCTAAAAAATATGTCGGCAACGTCGTACGATTCCATTAAATTAAAAGCGCACGTTTAATTTGGCATCTTTTGATTAGTGCATCGCGTTACTTTCATCAACACAATCATGTATGTATGTTTATAAAAAATATATTTGCATATTTGTAAAACTGGTGATAGGTACTTAACTACTGCCAGCTGTTACAAAATCGTTACATTATACGTAAAGTTTCTGACGATCCCAGTTTAATTTATTTCTTTAGTAAAACAGACAGAACAGGTAATGCTGCAACTATAACTTTAAAAAAAAAGTAAAGCTCAGTCTCAAAATATATTCTTAACTGATTGATCTAATTTTTCTATTCATTTGCGTAATGTAAAATTGTTACTATTTACGTAAATACTGCGTGAAACTGAAAAGTAATTAAATTGTAATCGAGAACAAACCGTTTCTAGATAATGTTGCCCTATTAGAAACGTGTAAGAGACGCTGAGGTGATTATGGTCTTAAAACGTTTGAGTAGCGTTTGAGAATTCCATTTTAATTTGGGGGCTGTATCAAACTAAAGGGAACTCGGCTGACAGACTGAGTTGAATGACGTTTCAGTATTCGGCCCTTAGTCTGCTAGATTACCTAATACATCACATTAAAAATTTATTAAGTTATATTTCTTTGACAAAAAATGCAAGTAGGTAACCTTACAAAGAAAACAGTTTCAATATAATACATATGATCGCCAAACAAAAAAGATATAACAGTGTTGTCTGATTTATTTATTATACAGTTATAATAATTACCTACCCATCGCCACAGTTGGCATCTCGCCCTACGCGCTAATTATTTTAGATTCGAAGCTTTCGGAAGTCGCAGTCGGAGAAAATGGCGCACAACGTTCTCTTTTCAAATCTATTTTAATTAATTACCAGTTTTATGCGGTGAAGGAAACACGGCGAAGATACGTTTGCAATTTATTGTGAAATTATGACGTACTGTGTGGCAGTCAGCGTCGTATGTCACATGGGAACCGGTTCCGTAGAAAAAGCGGGAACACAACGGAGAAAATATTGCGAGCGTAGGCACTGATAGTGCAATTTAAATATTACCTATGCACTTAATGTCGCCATGAATCAAAATAAATAGATTCAAAACTTTATTTTAAAATAGGTTGCATTGCAAACACTTTTATACGCCAATTGTAATTCATCACAAATTCTTGAAAAGTCTGGCTTCAAATCCAAAAAACTTGATACTATTTCGAATCAGTAACAATAAATCCGCCTATTACGAAAAAGTCAACTCTTTGTTGACTTCTTTTTCAATATTTTTTTTTGTTTTTTTTTTTATCGTTGCCCCACACTAGGATTTCTCCTGTGTCGTGGGTGCGTTTTACAGACATAGATCCCACATACAATACACCCAGACCCGGAACAACTACCTGCAGATCATACAAATATTTGTTCCGTGTGGGAATCGAACTCACGACCCGGAGCAACAGCCGACTGTATCAGCCACTGCACCAACCGTGCCGTCATTCTCGGGTATAATAATAATAGTAAAAAACTAGATCGCCGGTCAGTAGAGAAATTGAATTATTAGCCATTTCAGTCATTTTTAGTTTAGTACGAGTGTATACTTACACAGTTTACTATACCTTTTTTTTTATGCGACCCAGTGGAAATTCTACATGTTCTTCCTCCGCCCCAAGGAAGGATGAAGGGGCGTGCCGGACTCCTACCAGCTAAAACCACTGGGGTATTCATATTCGGCACCTAAGCGTGGCTCCAGATTCTCTTATGATCACATTGGAGCAAATATTTAGGTACTTAGTAACAGTCATATATAGAAATAAAGAAAATAAAATTATTATATTAAAATATGAATAATATTTTCGAATTCTCTATTTGTATCGTTTGGATTACATAAATACCCTTGTTTATTGTTTTAAAGTAACGGTAACATTCAAGACATTCAGGCAATTTAAATAATTCCGGTGGGCAATTGTGGTTAACGTCTGCATACCTCACACTAAGCATTTCTATCGATATATTTCACTCGCACGACAGATGCTCGAAGTGCGAAAAGATCGCAAATCAACGCACACTCTTATCGCGAATATCATAAACCAACCACGTAACAACATTTTAGAACCAATTATAAGGAATTATTATAATTGCAGATTTTTATTTGAAACTTTATTACAAGGCTATAACTGTCATTGTGTATATCGCAGTAGTATATTTTTCGGACAGCGCACACTATTTCAGGGAATGGAGTATAAACACCTTTTGCTGCAAGTGCCAAAATATTTTTGGCACATAGAGTTGAATGTTTTTTGCGTCTTTTTATCCCGCAATAAGCCATATTTCTCAGGTAATCTCTCGCGGATACAACAGCTGTTTAAAGCTCTAGTGTTAAGATATTTATTTAGCGTTGAGTCTATTTCGAGTATTTGAAAAATGTCAGTATTGTTACCGCAATAAAACTAATGTGTTTTTATTTTTATGCTGGTGTATTTATCTATTGTCTGTTAATAGGTCCGGTGATGTAACCTTGAGCATATAGTTTACACTTTGTGTGTTTAAGGCCCGTTATCACCAATAATGCCCATTTGTACTAAACGATAAGTTGATGCCTAGAGGCATAGACGAGAAATCAGTTTTCGGTACAAAACCGGGCAGCTCAAATAGTTAAAGTGGGACTCAATCTGGGGTTTCAGTATTCGGCCATAAGCGATTCAAAATTGTAAGTCAGCGGGAGACGGAATGACTTCAGTGGTGCAATAAGTTTATAAACAAATTAATGTCTTCTCATGTTTGTAAAATATACAATTTAAACTTCTGTATAAATTGATGGTACGCAAGGCGGACAACCACGGCAACCTTTGGGTAAAAGAAAGCACATCGAATGAAGCACAAAAACAAAGCATTTTATCGGTACCTACGTATTAAGTAGGTATCTCCAAACTACAAACTCAGTTTGGGATCGAGTCCCACACTAGACTATGACGTATGACTGAAAATGAGAGTCAGTACATAGACAGGATATTTGATGGCACGTTGCTCGTAGAACTGATGGCCGCTGGGGCACAAAGGTTCTAGAATGGAGACCGCGCACCGGAAAACGCAGCGTGGGACGACCTCCAACGAGGTGGACAGACGACCTGGTGAAGGTCGCTTTGGATGAGAGCGGCATGTGACCGCTCGTTGTGGGAAATCTATGGAGGAGGCCTTTGTTCAGCAGTGGACGACTTGTGGCTGATATGAATGAATGAAATTTGACGGCACGGAGTGGTTAAGCAATTTGCTTTATGCGCTACGTGTCGCGAGTTCGATCCCCGCACAGTACAAATAAATACCTTTTTGTATGATCTACGGATAGTTGTGCCGGGTCTGGGTGTTGTGAGACTTATGTTTGTGTACTGTATAGTTACTACGATACCGGTGAAACAGTGTGGTATACTTAAAAAACAAATAAAAAAAATTCCATTTTTATTTTTGTTAAAGTTTTTCCTCGCGCCACATTTGTTTACACTGACAACACTTCGTTGTGTTGTACGTATTCAATACACAAATAAACCTATTCCAATACAGTACACTGCTGAGCAGTGGATTCTTCTAAGATACCACAGCACCCATATACGTATCTACACAAATAAAAGTACAGATCAGCAATTGACGACGCCAATGATGCAGTAGCTGGACAATTGGCGCTCAGCGGTACTTACAGCCTAACTATTTGCACACAGAGTATCGATTTATTCCCTTATTTAAAAACGTTCAAAGCAAAGTTCCGATCTAGTTTAAATGTCACACATAATATTTTCTGAAGTTTACGCGAATAGCATCCATCGAATTGAAAATAGTTTACGGAAATATATCGCGTTTAATTCATTAATTCTATGTACTTACGTACAGCATCTATACGTGCAACTAGCACATACAATTATTACGTCATTAATACACAAATATATGAAATACAAAAATAAACAATATTATATTGTTCTACCCTATATAATAATAATACCTGAAATAATCATACGTGCAATACACAATTAAGCAATACCTTTGTATAGTGGAACATAAATGCATGCACCATAAATATATAAAATAAAAACATTTTAAAATAACACACATCGTCAAATATGAAGTTAATGTGATAATTATAATAAAACACTTTTAAACGGATTCTATCGCATATATTTTTGATTTTCCTGACGTTTCGAATACTTTGCAATGTGTGTGTTAATGTGATAAGATCGAAGGTTGATCGAAGCCAAAACGGTATTCAGCTAAAAGTCTGAATTGACACATGTAATAAAATTTGTATTCTCGTCCTTAAATAAATGTCACAACTGAAATATAAATGAGACTAGATTGAGATCGTACTGAAGTTTATGAGGGACAGAATCATCATTTCGGCCAAATTAAGTCCACTGCTGGACACAGGCCTCCCCCAAATATCACCACAATGACCGATATGGGTGTGTTGTGGGCTCATTGGGGGGTTTTGCCATAATCGCCACGCTTGGCACACGAGTTGGCGATCGCAGTTGAGTTATTAATGTACTCGAAGGACACTGTTGCCAATCCTCCGGCTAATCCCTTAGTCGACTTTTACGACATCCACGGGAGGAAATGGGGTGGTGGTATTCTGAGCTGGCACCACACGGCAACATATTATGCTGTTATCTGATAAATTTTATCCGTTCTATCATCAGTCAGAACTATATGCATAATACCTACCCACGTAATCGTCTTGTAGGTTAAAAAGCAAATCAGACAACATAAGCTAACAATTGCCGTGTGGTGCCGGCTCAGAATACCACCACCCCATCTCCTCCCATGGGTGTCGTAAAAGTCGACTAAGGGATTAGCTGGAGGATGGGCAGCAGCGTCCTTCAAGTACATTAACAACTCAACTGCGATCGCCAACCCGTCTGCCAAGCGAGGCGATTATGGCAAAACCCCCCAATGAGCCCACAACACACCCATATCGGTCGTTGTGGTGATCTTTGGGGGAGGCCTGTGTCCAGCAGTGGACTTCATTCGGCCGAAATGAAGCTAACAAAAAACCACAATTTTAGAATTCAAAATAAGAACAATCAAACAAAAAGAAAATCACACCACCGTTACCGGAAAAGTGTGCAGTTAAAACAAAAGCGGAAGGTAACAATGCCGTCGCCTCAATCTGTCACCCGATGTCAGGCCGTGGTGAACACGAAATATGGAGTCACAGAAGGGCCAGTGTACTAACTATTTCCATGATAATCTATATACAAATAAATAAAATTGAAGTGTCTGTTTGTAATGTCCAAATAATGGATTTTTACTAAATGCATATGAAAGTATATACGGTACGTACAACCAAAAAGCTATTTGTAATTTTTTGCCTGTCTGTCTGTTTGTTCCCGCTGATCTCCGAAACGGCAGGACCGATTTCTACAGGACTTTCACTGGAAGATAGCTGATGTTATAAGGGATAACTTAGGCTACTTTTATTTTAGATAAATAATTATGGTTCCGTGCAAAAAAATAATACCCATGAAATCCCATATATATATATATATACATATCGGATTTCATGGGTTTGTCAAGTGGCTATGCTGAAGTACTCTAAATTATATATAAATAATTCACTTTCTTTTAAATTAAACGGCAGGTGAAACCGCTGGTCCCAGCTAGTCTAAAATACAACAGTCTAATAAATTGCTCAGATGTTATAAGTGTTTCACAAATCGCGTTGAATTGTAGCTACAAGGAATAAATAAACGAATTTTATGAATGTATGCCTAAGGCCGACTCTAAACAAGATGCGGTAAGCTGTCTATAGATTTCTGCAGTAGGCCGCGTTCATGTAGAAAACTGGCAGTCGGCGCCGATCTAACGATGTTCATCGGCACTGAAGCATGCGGTTAGTCGGCGCAGACAGTTAGTGCAGTTTCCACACTTTAGGCCGAAGCAGTGCCAATAAGCGCCGTCTGGTTTCGATCTGTTACAATAGGCGCTGGTATTATGTCGTGTTGTAAAATGGTAACTTTTTTTATTTAATTTTTATTGGTGCCCAGTGGAAATTCTTCATGAACTTCCTTCGCCCCGGGGAAAGGCGAAGGGGTATGCCGGACTCCTACCGGAGCGGTCATCTTCGGCACCTCGTATGATCACACTAGAGCCGCCATAGAGCAATAGGCACATCCCTAAGATGGTGACTGTAAAGCGGTCACCCCCTCGAGGTGATTGTAAAGGATCCCCCAAAGCGTCCCACGGCAGCGCGTGACCACATGCGTGCTACCGTCTTCTCTTGGGTCGCTCGGTGTGGGCACGCAGATTCCCCAATCTACGCACCCGGTAAAATGGTTCCTACCGGCTTTTACCAATTTGTACTGAGTCGTAACCATCTGCACAGGCCATCACCGGTACACCGGCGTTAGCTGCCTGCTTTCTTCGTGTATAATGGGCATATACACGTACGAAGCAGGCTACCAGCGCTGATCTGCCAGCACTTATCGGTACTGGTCTGCCAAGATAACCGCTACATGAAGCAAAAGGGTTTAAGCAGGGGCTGACTATCTTAATAGCGTGCAAAATGTCGAGCTCATCAGACGAAGACCAGCGGTTATCGGAGCAGATCGGAACTACTCGGCAACGTTCGGCACTTATCGATGCTGGTTCGGCATAAAGTATAGAGACTGCCTGCGCCGACTACCTGCGGGTGGCCTTGCCGTGTTTACGGAGCTTAGCTATAAGTAGACTGGTATGCCCCGAGTCAGCTGGAGGCCTCTTTTAGCTTCGCCAGCAAATATCCGGTTAAGCAACCACATTTCCCAGAAATGTATGCGAGAAGCCCAAAAAAAAAAAGACTCAGTTCATTCACACGTTCCTAGTACTTAGTGAGTGGAATAGCTAGTTGAATGGTAATCCTACAATTTATAATCGCTCCTCCTCAGTTGACATTAAGATAAGTTTGGTGTGTTAAGCTAATGTCTTATACCCATTTTACACCAGCAAAGTATCAGTTCGCCGTGTTGTGGTTCAGAATACCACAACCCCATCTCCTCCCGTGGGTGTCGTAAAAGTCGACTAAGGGATTAGCCGGACGCAGCAGCGTCCTTCAAGTACATTACCAACTAAACTGCGATCGCCAACCTGTCTGCCACGCGTGGCGAATACGGCAAAACCCCCCAATAAGCCCGCAACACACCCATATCGGTCGTTGTGGTGATCTTTGGGTGAGGCCTGTGTCCAGCAGTGGATTTCATTCGGCCGAAATGATAGTATACAGCGGGGCTTCTGAGCGTGTATTTCATGGTGCCTCTCACTGTCAGCTGTCATGCTGCCACGTGTCAGCCGCCGCGGCTGATTGCGGCGACACCTCGGACCGCCCGCGGACACACCTGCGCTTACAAATGAGGGCGTGTGGCGGGGTTGGGTTTCTTCTGTGAAGATGAATTTGTATCGTTGGGAAAGTGGCAGGAAAATTTGTGTTGTGTATGTATGCGTATTACATATTTTTTTTCCAAAACGTTGCCTCACACTATGATTTCTCCTGTGTCGTGGGTGCGTTTACAGACATGAATTTCACATACAAATACACCCAGACCCGGAACATACAAATTTTTGTTCCGTGCGGGAATCGAACCCACGACCCGGAGCGCAGCAGCTGACTGTATCAGCCACTGCACCAACCGTACCGTCAATATAAAGCTATTGTTTCCATCTTCACAATATTACAAGGTTCATACATGGAAGTATATTCATTTCGGCCGAATAAAGTCCACTGCTGGACGCAGGCTTACCCCAAAGATCACCACAACGACCGATATGGGTGTGTCGTGGGGGGAGGGGGTTTGCCATAATCGCCACGCTTGGCAGACGGGTTGGCGATCGCAGTTGAGTTGTTAATGTACTCGAAAGACGCTGCTGCCTATCCTCCGGCTAATCTCTTAGTCGACTTGTACGACACCCACGGGAGATGATGGGGTTGTGAGCTGGCACCACACACACGGCATGGAAGTATATTATGCATCATTATTTATCCATCATTTTCTATGAACCGAACGGCGTCCGGATTAAAAATATAGCACCGCTCCATCGTACCACCGCAGTGCCAGATATTCGCCGCAAAATAGTACATACTGCTTAAACTTTTAATATCTATTACTGTGTTCGGGTTTGGAGGGCACTGTAGCTTGTGGAATTACTGGGCGTAAGAGATTAAATAACTAATGTCTACTGACTAGACCTGGGTAGCATTGCAACTGTTATGGGCAGTTCTGAAGTTGATCATCACGAAAATGATTTGCTTGTCTCCATATTAAACTGCCGGCTCAGAATGCCACCACCCCATTTCCTCCCATGGGTGTCGTAAAAGTCGACTAAGGGATTAGCCGGAGGATGGGCAGCGGCGTCCTTCGAGTACATTAACAACTCAACTGCGATCGCCAACCCGCCTGCCAAGCGTGGCGATTATGGCAAAACGTCCCAATGTGCTCACAACACATCCATATCGGTGGTTGTGGTGATCTTTGGGGGAGGCCTGTGTCCAGCAGTGGACTTCATTCGGCCGAAATGATGATATTAAACTTTATGAAGAAGTTACCCTTCTTCTGATACATCAATTTAACATTCAAATAAAAGGCAAGCGGCGAAACGTAGGTTGGTAGGTTACCTTTGCCGAAATCAGATATCAATATGGCCGTCACGTAATAAATCTCCCATCTTTACAAGACGAGTCCATCACCGCGCCATAACGCTGACAGAGTGGGCAGGATTTGCGGTGGGCGCGCAATTAGTGCGCCAGACTTATTATAACAGTCCTTTATTTGGGGAATGTTCATATTGTGAGTATCGTAAATTATTGTTTATATACGAAAATATAAAGTGAGAGAGTGAGTTTGTAAAAGCACCGGTTTGAACATTCTTTCACCGTATTACGGTGAACATAATTTATTATTCCATATGAACATAAGTTCTGTTAATTACATGAGCGAAGTGAATCCGGGTTGCTACTTTTTTTTTGCCGGTAGGAGTTCGGCATGCCCCTTCACCCTCCCCCAGAGCGAAAGAAATTCATGATAGATAACCAGTGAGGTTTTCCGTGTGGTGCCGGCTCAGAATACCACCACCCCATTTCCTCCCGTGGGTGTCGTAAAAGTCGACTAAGGGATTAGCCGGAGGATGGGCAGCAGCGTCCTTCGAGTACATTAACAACTCAACTGCGATCGCCAACCCGTCTGCCAAGCGTGGCGATTATGGCAAAACCCCCCAATGAGCCCACAACACACCCATATCGATCGTTGTGGTTATCTTTGGGGGAGGCCTGTGTCCAGCAGTGGACTTCATTCGGCCGAAATGATGATACGTCAATTGTGGTATATTTACTAAACATAGATAGAGGTCTTCGTTTCTTCCTACATCGTCCATTTGAATGGTTACACACATACTTTCACACACACATCCGCCCGTAAACGTCCACTGCTGAACATGGGCCTCCCAATGATCACTACAATGAGCCATACAGCTAACGCCAATGGCCATGTTGCCATAATCACCACGCTTGGCAGGAGGATTGGTGATCGCAGTATGTTGTTATTGGTCCACGTAAGAGTGCTACTGCACATCTCTCGGTATCGACCCTTAGTCGCAACGACGTTCGACATCCACGGGTGGAGAGAGAGGTATATTCGCTGTCGAAAACCGCATCATCTGAAATACTATAATATTGCATCATAATTAGCCCATTACTGTCCCACAACTGGGCCTGGCCTTTTCTTCCTATGAGATAGGTTAGGGCTTAGTCCAATACCGTGAAGTACATACAGTTGAGAACATTGTTGGTGCCCTTCTCGGACATATACGTTTCCTAACGATGGTTTTTCCTTCACCGTTAAAGTAAGTGATAATCAAATTCACGCTTCACACATTAATTTGAAATCTTAGAGGTAGTGGAGCCCCTCTTAGGTGCCGAAGATGACCGACCCAGTGGTTTTAGCCGGTAGGAGTACGGCATGTCCCTCCGTCCTTCCCCGCGGTGGAGGAAGTTCACGTAGAATTTCCAATGGCTAGAACTGCATAGATAGGTAAAAAATCTTTGACAAATCATAATCATAATATTATAATATGTGATGTAGCCTATAACTTATATATGTGTAGATCTTCTGTAAGTATACGTTGGTTAAACAAATGAATAATCAGCCCAAAAATTAAAATTCTAAAATATTTATAAAAAAAAAAAAATGAAATATATTCAGTAACAGAATGAGTACGCTTAATGAGCTAGTCTGTTAATTAAAGCGATCGCTATGAATTACTGCGGCTTCGAAGAGTACGGACATCAGTCAGGTATTAAACTCGGGGCTTCAATGAGGGAAAATATGAAGCTTTACGGAATAAGTCTTTTAACTAGGTAACTAACTACTCGCTGTATCGCGTGACTCCGTTTAATTGGACTGACCAACTTGCCACGGTCTTTGGTTTGTATAGGACTACAAGCTACAGAGAGATCATGATATATGGCGGGTTTTAAATGTTTGCGATGGATTTTGAAATAATCCAAAAAAGAATTGTTTGTATCGTGGAGACAGACAAATATCACATGCGCGAATATCCAGGAAACAACTATCTGTAGATCATACATATACTAGTTTCGTGCAGGGATCATGCACACGTAGCAAACTTATTACTAACCTCACTGCACCAAACGTACCGTCAAGATCGGATCAGATCTCAAGTTAAATAATACAAACAATGAAAGATGTTGTATCGACATATCTCGCTAAGCAACTTCGTTATCAATGTTTCTGTACATTATCTTATTGCCGTAGATACAATAAACGGTATTGTTCAAACACTGCTTATGAAATAAAACTTTTTAACAAAAAAAATACCGACTTCAAAAACCCTACACGATATAAAAATATTAAGACCACTGAAAAGGAAAAAAATACTTAATATTTTTATATCGTGTATGGTTTTTGAAGTCGGTATTTTTTAAGTGAAAACTTCTTTTAGCGCGGTACGCATATTTTTAGATGAGATAAAATCTGTGGACTCGTGACACCGTTACGAGACGCAGCTATAGGTGTGTGCATATATGCATGTACATATAGCAGACCGCGAACGCGTCTAGATAAATAAAATAAAAAGTTTTCACTTCTGTCGGCACTCCCAGAGTGGAACCCGTGTTTTATTTTTTGTTATAAGTTTTATTTGTTTCTTTTTAGTGTAAATAAATGTAAGAACTTTTCCAATTTGGCATCAGTATTTAACACTAAAAATAAGAATGACTCTAATCGATTCTCTGATCTGAGAGGAATCGAAACTATTAAGACATCATCTAGATAAGCGCAGTCAAAAAACCCGTTTATTGAAGCTGGTTAAAAAAATACCCAATCAAATATAATGAAATTGATATGGGACCAACTCGAAAGCATTCTGCATCAGTTCAAAAAAATTGCTCAGATCGGTCTACAAATTTTAGAGTAATCGGTGTACAAACCTAAAAAATGAGATTTATTTTTAATTCAAAATAGGCATCGTTTTATGGTAAGTTAAAGTCAATTTAATATAATGTGACTAGAAGGCCCCAAATATTCTAAGTAAAGCCTTGATAATACGACATAAATAGTTATCTCTAGTTAATAGATGCCAATACTCACCCGCCTGCCAAGCGTGGTAAGTACAGGCAAATTCCCCCCAACATGACGACACAATTGTCAAAGTCTAGAGAGGAGGCCTATGTCCAGCAGTGGGCATCCCATGGCTGAAATGATGATGAATTATAACTCTGAAATCAACTAATTGTGAAAATATTCCGAGTATATATTAATTCTACAACTGATCGACGAGGTTCTAAATCAGAGGGATGGGCGGCAGTATTCCTACTTTGGCAAAGAACTTAAAAAAAAAGATTTTTTGGTGCCCAGCGGAAATTCTTCATGAAGTTCCTTCGCCCCGGGGAAGGGGAAGGGGTACTCCTACCGGCTAAAACCACTGGAGTGGTCATCTTCAGCACTTAAGGGAGGCTCCAGGTCCTCGTATGATCACACTAGAGCCGCCCTATAGGCCCTGAGAGGGTGAATGTAAAGCAGGGAGGGTGTAAAGAGGGGGTGCCCTCGGGGGGATTGTAAAGGATCCCCCAAAGCGTCCCACGTTGCAACAGTACCTAGCCATACTGCACCCACCGACCCCGGGGTGCCAAGCGTGCGGAGAACTGGAAAAATCGAAATGACAATTATGGAAACATATGCAGGAGGCCTTTGTCCAGCAGTGGACGTCCTTTGGATATGATGACAATGATGATGATTTAAATCTCTACAGAAAAATAACCGCATCCATTTTTTTCGCTTCATGTTCGTTAATTATGAGCTTGTAACTTTACGTTACCTTGTTTATAATGGACATGGAGCGTTCAGACAAGCAAATTTTATTGCGAATTTATTTGTTAATATTGTAGGAAAATTTGGCAGGTTTTGTAAGCTTTTTGCGTAACGTATTCCCAGGTATATGCGTTTTGCCAGATAGTAAATATTTATCATGAACTCGCCTTTGCCTGCAGCTTCGCACGCGTGGCATTCGGAAATCTACATCATGTTTAAAACATGCCATAATGACCTGCATTTTGATTAGGAACGTGGAATAGGTGTAGAGGTATGGGCCTGCCGCATATTGCATCCAGCCCAGCCAGCCGAGTGTCAGACCGCACGCTATTGTCTTTTTCTTTCTAAACGCTTCTCGCATGCAATTGATGCCGTCATTAATAACTCAGTAAATAAACATATAAAATGATGCTTGCGCTTTTGCCGCCTGAAGATCATCACGCACTATAACCACACCGCTCATTTTGTCATTTAAATTAGGGCTTTAAGGCGTGTGTTGTACAATACTTTTATAATATCAAGAAACATTTCTGTAGAGCACTGACCCCATTCTTATAAAAAAATAGATTTCAATCTCATACCAATACATAACACACGATAGTTTACGTATACACTGCGGCAATGTTTGTTACCTACCACCCTATTCCAATGGTAGGCGTATAAGGCTCATTGACCGCCTGGTGTTTCGAATTGACTCTGTGCTACAAAACAAATGGAGATTTTGGTGATCAATTAAGTAACTATTTTTTATTGATTCGGTTAGAGAATCGTGTACTGATTTACCTCCATAAAGGTCACAGGTGATTAAATCGACACCCACAGTATGATCTATGTAAGTATCCTAAACGCCCAGACATCGCCGCGCATCAACTTTTCTGCTGTAAACAAATCGAACCGAAATAACATAAGGGATAGGCTGATAGCATGTGCACATAATTATGCATTTACTGATCGTTTGTAGGATTTGGGTATGTACAATGATATTATATATTAAAAGAAGTAGATATATTACATGCGCGCCAAAAGTAAGAACCAAAACTCCTCCAATTGTAGCACCTCGCAATCAGTTCGCCCAAGACAGGACAACGAGCACACACTGTAACAATCTGTATTGTTTAATTAACTAAATAATAACAATGCCGTCGTGCGTATAGAAAATGCAAAAACTATCAAGCAAAACTAAATAAAGAATAAGGGATCTCATACCACATGTGAGTAACAAACTATATAAAATATTTTATAAAAATACAATTCAAATTATCTATAGAATAATATTCTTGAACAAAACACAAGCAAAGAAAAGAGACAACATACATATTCTATCACAGGCGCGACAAAGACATCGAGTACACGTGTTGTCATTTTAGATAGCTATCTCTTTTACTCTCGTAGTTTTTGTATCTTCTTCCTTACAGCATAGGTGTGTAGTTTCATAGCTTTATACCTACAGACAGCGAGACTGAGTTTTGCGCGCCGTTTAATGGATTGGATTATGGACGTAACATATCTATGGTATAATATCATTGGGTATATACATACAACGCGATAAAATTCATAAGTTTATTTCAAATTACAGTAATGAGAATATGATTCGTGTGCATATCAACAAATCAACGTGACTTCAGTGGCCTACGTGTTGAAATAGTGGAGTTTCGTAACACTATCGCAATATGTAGGTCACATGAGTTCGCGTTTAATGTGAATTAATTTCGCGTCGTGTTAAGAATATAGTACCACTTCTCCTCCAATAGATGTCATAAAAGGCGACTGAAAGACTCTAAGCCGAAGGGATGGACAGCAACCTCCCTTCCGTGGAACAGCTAATCTGTGCTCACCAACCCGTCCTTTGGCTGATTTGATGATGTCGTAAAGAAACGACCCAAGGCACGCAATGCATAGCATACTTTCCGAGTCAGTGAAATCGGACTCGTCAGCGGCCACCATCACTACAAGCGATACACTACCTCACACCGCCTGAACCGCATCTGCCATTGTAAATACACCATCAAGAGTATATACGTCGACACCTCACCTCGATTAGGCATCCATTGCCAGTCAACCTCCATTATAACAAGTTCGGCAATCACAACGCAAGTTAGCTGAGAAAGGTCCAATGAGCCGTATTAACTCGGTTCCCAGCAGAGTGACTCAGCAAAGGGCAGGCTAACAAGAGAGTTTCGTCGAAGCGAATCACTTGCAGTATAGTACTGCTAGAACATAATAAGCTGCTAAGTCCCGCAACATCTTTGATGCAGCTGTACATATCCCGTCTGCATCACACCACCAGGAATGAGGAGATCGTGGAGTATTCAAAAATTAAGACCAAATGGGCCTCGAAGGTCGAAGGTAGACTTGCGCCACAGCGTAAACTATAATAGTTTGTGGTGCGTAATCCGGCTCCATATCTAGAGACCTTCTTAAAGGAATAATTTTGTAACGACGCGACGTTTCGCGGAAGGCTACACACCATCGCGCAGCGAAACATGGCTTCGAAGTTTACGTCGTTAAATGTAATAATTATATAAAAATAAACTTGTATTTATGGGCGTTTGTTCATCATCATATCAGCCACAGGATGTCCACAGCTGAACAACGGCCTCTCCTTTAGATTTCCACAACGAGCGATCACATGCCGCTCTCATCCAACGACTCCCAGCGCCCCTCACCAAGTCGTCTGTCCACCTCGTTGGAGGTCGTCCCACGCTGCGTTTTTCGGTGCGCGGTCTCCATTCGAGAACCTTTGTGCCCCAACGGCCATTAGTTCTACGAGCAATGTGCCCCGCCCATTGCCACTTCAGTTTACTAATCCTTTCAGCTATATCGACAACTTTTGTTCTTATACGGATCTCCTCATTTCTGATTCGATCTCGTAAAGAAATACCAAGCATAGCTCTCTCCATAGCTCGCTGAGTGACCTTGAGCTTTCTTATGAAGCCCATTGTGAGTGACCACGTGTCTCATCCATATGTCATCACCGGTACGGGGTGGTGCAGCAGGTGGGCGATTGTTACCTATAGTAAATAATATATACAAAATCTATAAACAAGTTCAATATTTAGCTATGAGCCGGGCTCAGGCGCAGACGTTCGTTGCTCTTTAAGCATGACTAAGCAGCCAAAACTGAACATGAATATTTTTGAGTAAAGTGCTCAACAGCATTTAAATCGCCGGGGAATTTAGAAAGTTAATTAAAACGTAAAATAGTCCGTAAAATTGCTGCAATTAGTGAATCACATTTCATCAAGATTACTCTAACTAGTCACTTTGCACATGAGTTACCTCCCGGAGATCCGGTGCCAAGCATTCATGACTAATACCTTGATTTACATCGTAGTACCCGGAGGTTAACGAACTAATTTTTGAAGCACAAGTTCATTATTTCAGCTGAAAGATGTCCACTGCTGAGCACAACCCTACCGCAAATATGGCCTCAACGGCTAGATTTGTTTTGTGTGCTCATTTTGTATAATCACTACGCTCGGAAGGTGGGTTAGCCAACGCAGAACTTGTACGGTCATCCTCCGGTTAATCCCATAGTCGTCTTTTACGACACCCACGTGATGAGATGTGGTGGTGCTGTTTTTGCCAGCCCTACACGGAACATTAGGTTACGAGTTTACAACTTGGCATGTAGTGATGTAATTCTTTCACTGTCTTACTTTTTTAGTTAATCTAACGCACTACCGTCTTTAACCTCATGAGTAGGTAGATCTAATTGGTCTAAAACCAATGTGTAAACCACGATTAAAGCTAGTTATTTCTCTGTATGGATAGAGGCATTTATCCTGCATTGGGACAGTAACTGTATTTTTATTTACCGAAGTTAAATATCTTTCCGTTTGGTATCCGGATTAAGAATATAGCACTACTCCAAGTCCTCCCGTGAATGTCGTAAAAGGCGACTAAGGACCCTAACCAGAGGCCAGCAGCGTCCTTTCTGTGGAACAGTAGCCATTCTGCATTCACCATCCCGCCTGCCAAGCGTGGTGAGTACTGGCAAATTCCCTCCAATATGATAACACAGTTGTGGAAATCTATGGGGAGGTTTTTCTTCAGTAGTGGACGTTGTATGGCCGAAATGATGATACCAGGGTCGACTAGGACAACAAAATGAGGTTGGCCATTGGCAGTTAATAGCAATTTTGAAGCAGTAGCAGGGGAGTATATACTTCCCTGGATGACTGCTGCAGCTATGCGGGTCAGTGGCGTGAGATCAAAGTAAATGGTTACACGGACGAGGGTGCTGCCTATCATTTGGACTAAATTCTTTGGTCCCCTTTTACGAGTTTTCCCCGTTAGGAAAAAGAGAGTTTAGTGTCCGAATTCAGAATATAGCACCACTCCCTCTCCTGCCGTGGATGTCGTAAAATGCGACTAAGGGATTCTAAACCAAAGGGATGGGCAGCAGAGTCACATCAAATTCTCTCTTTGCCATATCAAGCAAATTGAGCAATTGAGCTATACCAGATATAATACCCAGTTACCGTTAGTTCTGGATAAGTATGAGCTGCGAAACTATAATAGGACCAGACGGCAAGCATGATTATCTTGCAGCCAAAATTCACTAAGCCTGTAATATCACATCAAATTCAATTCAAAAGATTTTTATTCATATAAACCATTTACGGACGCTTATGAATAGTCACAATGTAGTTGCACGGTTCCAAGAAGTTGGTCCTATGGAGAAGAACCGGAAAGAAACTCCATAGTCACTCTTTTAAAATAATTTTAAAATGTTACATACATTGCAATATAGTAGCATAAAGTTATGTAAGAATAATGTACTGCCAGCGTGAAATAGATGAAGTAAAACAATAATAAAATAGATGAAGTAAAATCATTTCATTAAACAAGATGACATGGCAGTAATTAAACGTTCATCATCATTTCAGCCGAATAAAGTCCTCAGTTGGACACAAGCCTTCCCCCAAAGATCACGAGAGCCAGGGTGCTTGGTGTACTCGTTGCCATAATCGCCACACTTGGCAGGCGGGTTGGCGATCGTAAGTGACATTATTATAACGCTGCTGCCCATCCAGCTAATCCTATGGTCGCCTTTTATGACACCCACGGGATGAGATGTGTTGGCGTTATTCGTAACCGGCGCCACACTGTATTATAAGTTCAATCTTGCTAAAAGGGTTCCTGATAAAGAAATGATTTTACTCCCGGTACTCGAACCATAGAAGCACAAACAGATATTTATTAATAGCTATTAAAGTAAGTCGCGATTTGAGTAAAAATATGGTAGTCGTGAGAGGGCAAATGGTTTTATACAAAGTAAATTTTACTTTTATACATTCCAGGTTTTGAATTTGGTGCTTGAGAATTGAGCCCGTAAACCTCCCGGCCACCATAATACTCTCGCACTCAACACATATTATAGCAAATAAATACTCCCAGTAATTCAGTCATTCAAACATTCACGAAAATTTCAGTTTAAACTCTTAGTTTGATCCGCAATTTTTTTTAAAATTAAAATCCGTTGAGCCCTTTCGAAGCCTATTCAAGACAGACAGGCAGAGAAACAAAAGTTCGAAAATCGGTCATTTATGATTAGACTTTATTTAAAGGACAGTTTTCAGCTTGATTTTGACATTATTTTGAAATCACATATACTCGTAGATTATCTTCAAAATATCATTAGATTTATCTTCACTCACATTTAACTCACGTGAGCTTCAATAAGCAATAGATAAATTCCAAGATTATCTTGGTAGACAAAACAACTCAAGAATATGCTTCACTGTCCATTTTACCAATACAAATTAGGAATAACAGGTATATATTATTGAAGTTATTAAACAATATTACACAAAGCAATAAACTCCGTAGGTAATTGGCACTCACCGTCCAAGGTTGGCACCTAGAGCAGCGTGTGGGACAAAGAGTAAAACGTAGACTGGATCTTTAATATATAAGAAGTAAGTTCCAAAACTACAACCCGACTACTGAAAAATTATGCTTTAAAAAGTATGAAACAAGAAAGTGTTCTCATCTGAAATTCAATATTTATCATCTATTAAATAAACAAAGCGATCGCTGAAGGATTGATCTTTCGTTCCTTCAGCGGTTGCGGCAAACTCACTTTTTTTTTGGTGGAGGAAATGCCTGACTCACGCCACGCTATCCGGGGAGACTGCGAGGTCATGTGGGGCTTGCTCCCACTAAATCTCCGCCGATTCACCTGAGTCCGCCATTTGATGGTCCGCGAGTACTGCGTATGTATTACTTTCGCGGCCCATCGGCTGTTGGCCCACCGTGTGTGCGGCTACCTGCATGTACGGCGATGTATCTAAGTCACCGCCGCAACTTAAGAGCCGTGCAATGCGGACGGCAGATGTTAGGGCGGCATCAAGCAGGCGTTGTGCCGTTTGCGCCGACCTATCCGCCTGCGGCGGATCGGGTCAGCTAGAGCGTCTTCCTCCCTGACCCGCTCCGCTGCCTCCTTCCGCGAGATGACCACCTCACAGAACGATGCGACTGCGTCCCAAGCCCGACTGCCAACCATGGCTTTTACCAAAGCCGGCAGCGAGAGGTCTCCTCCAGTTACTGCGGTGAGGTTATGACGCTGCAACGCTCAAGCCGGGCACTCCTCAAGAGTGTGCTGAGCTGTGTCCTCACTAGATCCACATTGATGGCATATGGGAGTCGCCTCCCGCGGCAAACTCCCCTGGATTAAGTCCCATTAAGATCCAGATCTAGACTTATTTCCGGATGAATAAAATGAAAGTTGTTATTAGCAGAATGTTTAAAATTTTGCGAGAACAATGCGTGAGGGTATCTTATGTTAGCTATTTTCATGTAATATGTTGTATATTAAATAGTGTAATAGGCTCCGGCCGTTGTGTTGTGTTTACCTATGTGTGGTGACTTTAGAACATTTCTGCCTATACGGCTATCATAGTATATAGTAATCATAGTAATGTGCCCCGCAAATCACTACTTCAGTTTACTAATCCAATCAACTATGTCGACAACGTTAGTTCTACCAGGACTATACTCCTGATCTAATTTTAAAATAGTTTAATGTATGTTTCTGTTCTGGCCGGATCTTTCAAACATGCCAGCTGAGCTCAGCGATTTGGAATTTTACATAACCGATACCTTAACTTATTTTAGATTCAGATCTCAATGAAATACTTTTTGGATGATAGAATGTAATTATGTCGGTATTGACAATGAATTGAAAGTTTTATTTAAACGTGTCTCACACTAAGATTGCTCCTGTGTTGGTACAGTTTATAGACATACATTTCACATGCGCAGAAACCCAGACCCGATAAAATATCTGTAGATCATACAAATATTTGTTACGTGCGGGATCGAACTCGTGACACGTTGCGGAAAAAGCCGATCGCTTAGCCACTGCGGCAACCATGCCGTCAACGTTATTAATCCAATATAAATTTCACATGATTCATGTAAGGCTAAATGTATACGGTTCTCTATTTTTTGTTTACACCGCAATTGCATGTACACCCGGCTACACATCAAGCTCTACAAATCCAATTTAGCTTGACCGCTCATTGAAAGGAAAGCTCATACAATGCGAGATCAGCGTTTACTGGAAATATATAGCATGTAGCCGACAATAGGCATACCTATGCAAATTATTTTATGATTATGATTATAAAGGAAGGCTTCTGGATCTCGAGAACGAACGTTCTGGAGCCATGTAGCCACGCCTTTAGGCACATTTGGATGGGGTGACTGTAAATAGATAACCTCCTATACAGAAGGGCAGCGACCGTAATCAGGCCACAGGCAGGGTTGAATCAACCCTCTCCTAATACTGCTAAAAAGGGCAATGTTTTTTATAAATATATAAACAGGTTAAATAAACTAACTACAAGCATATTTACTCTATGACTTACCGGGCGTAAAAGATCAAAGCGATAGTCTGGTACTGCTCGTGCGCATCGCACATGCGTCGTTAATATATTAACGTTTCATAGTAGCTGCTAATTGTGGGGGCAACCAACACTGAAACCGTATGATATAACTGATTGTAGCACAACCAACACTAAAACGATACTGTAGGTTTTCAGTATCGGGAGTAACGTGTGAAGTTTATTTGTTTATTTATACTGTACTGTACACTACATAAGACATAAAAGATAAACATGTACAGACATAAGTGTACAATGGGTGGTTTTATCGTACAAGGCGATCTCTTCCAGACAACCTTTGACTAAAAGAAAGGGGAGAGATTTTGGGCTGTCAAGTGTGCAAAATATCATACACAATATTACTTAGACATAATAATATAAATTTACCGTGTGGTGCCGGCTCAGAATACCACCACCCCATCTTCTCCCGTGGGTGTCGTAAAAGTCGACTAAGGGATTCGCCGGAGGATGGACAGCAGCGACCCAACTTAACTGCGATCGCCAACCCGTCTGCCAAGCGTGGCGATTATGGCAAAACCCCCCATGAGCCCACAATACGCCCATTTCGGTCATTGTGGTGATCTTTGGGGGAGGCCTGTGTCCAGCAGTGGACTTCATTCGGCCGAAATGAATGATGATGATAATAATATAAAACACAATACAATAAATATTTTATATCTAAAATATAAGAAAAGAAGAAAGAAAATGTTTTTATTTCTGCATTACGAGCGCAGGTAAAACAATAATAAAAAGAAAATTTTAAATTACACCTAAGTCACAAATAACACCTATATATAAATAAAAACTTATCAATAGACACATAATTTTATCTTTTTAAAGTGGCAATAGAATGTATAAACTAAATATAGTTATAGGCTTAAATTTAAATAATAAAACAGAAAACAAGTGCGCCGAAGTGTGCAGAAACAGGTTGACACTCAGCATATTGCTGAGGCGTTGAGACAACGCCAACAGCACTGATTTTCAGTGTCAGCCTCCAGCATACTAATAAATATCAAATATAGCTGGAAAAGAAGAACAATTAAAGAGAATGGTAGGTATTTTCAATTTTCTTAACAATAGCTAGTGTTTGAGCAAGTCTCTTACATCAATAGATAATGCATTCAATGATAAATGCCTGTACGCAGGCATAATAGTTCATACATTTTTTTAAACTACACTATATCGTATTTTTTTATTGCCAATAGTTATTTTTGCATCCTTTGTTAAGATCTTTTATGAGAAAAGTTTAAATTCCTAAAGTCACGTATATAAGTAATCGTAGCATTTGGTTTTTAAGGTGGAGAAAGTGCCAGGCGCATACCATGGGGGATACTGCGTGGCTATGTGAACCGGCTTTCCATGGAGCACAAGTACCACGTAGAAGTACTTTCACGGACCATTAAGGATGACTTTCATCATCATCATCATTTCAGCAAAAAGACGTCCACTGCTGGACATATGCTCCCCCCAAAGATAGTCATAATAACCGCTCCTGTGCTGCTCGTATTCAGCGGATTCCCACAACTTTCATCGGGTCATCAGTCCACCTTGTGGGGTTCTGCCCATGCCCCTGGACGCCTCTCAGTGCTTCATGTTCATAGTCGGTCCGTCATGACTTTGAAAGCTTTCTTAATCATTGCTGAAACTATATACAGAAACGCAAAGCTATGACTAGTATCTAATCATAACTTCTGTAGTGGATATTGAGAGCATAATATAAATTTAGCCTAAACCGCCTCACAAATATCCATTTAAAACTATCAAAGAACTCCTAAAGCCCCCAAAACACGGTAATCAGTCCGGGGAGGTGTGTAGTCGTCAGGACCGGAAATACGTTGCCCCTGGGCGTCCACTTCCGGCGGATAAGTGGGTGGCTCTGACCCAATTTCCGGTTTTCACATCACATAGATGCCGCGCATGATAATTTTTATATTATGTCTGAAAGAAAGTGCGAACTAGGTTGGTATATTTGTTTTAACTTGCGTAGGTATATAGGAAAATATATGATCTAGGTATGACCTCACCTACTTATTGACTGGTTCCTTATTTGAATACTCGGTAACTTTAACTGGTCTCACCGTAATTGGTTGAAATAATGATTAGTTTCGATAGATTGTTGGAAGCAGTGCGTGCAATCTGTACTTAGATTTAGGAACCAGGCAGAAGAGAATGGAAATATGTTAATGGGCTAATATGCAGTGTGTCCAGTCATGGACTAACGATATTCTAACGGACAAAGTTTAAAACAAGATTGGCCTCCTGTCTGAATACCCCTTCGGAAAATACAGGCATTATATATAATACATGTTTTTGCGTATTACGGAAACGACGTCCGCTGCAAATGGCTAGCTTATTTTTTTGTTATTGCATCATTGAGATTTCGTTTCTGTTCCGTCCTTGTAGAAAATCTGGCTTACCTACCTCATAAACATGCTGCATGCCTATCACATCCAAACAGGATATTTTGTCACCGGGGCTCAATAAAACAGGTATTATAGATTTAGCTTTCTCTTTGGAGCTGTCAACCATTATTTACACTGACAGCCCGAACACATCAAAACACTGACGCAATAGATTCGCTAAAATTCGTGACAAATTTATAATTCTTTTAGACGTACAAGACTACAAGAAAACAGAACATATCTATCATAAACGTAATGGTATGATATACGACAACTTCTAGAACACATCTCACGACGCACACGCACTTACGTTAAACTCTCCGAAACCATTTTATTGGTTGGCTCATGCCTCTGTCACTTGTGCCAATTATTTTGTTAAAACATGTTCATAGTAAATATTTACGTGTGTCGAGGAAAATTGAATACCGTACCGTCACCTTCATTTGTTAGGGTTCCGAACGTCCGAAGGAAATATGGCGGAACCCGTATAGGATCACTCGTGTGTCTATCTGTTTGTCGGTCTGTCACAGCCAATTTTCTCCAAAAGTGCACGACCGGTTAAGTTGAAATTTGGTACATATATAGAGTTTTGCGTCCCAAACACGGACGTATAACGTAAATGAATTAATTTTGAATAAGGGGGCCACTTTTGCGGGGCAATATAGGAAATAAAAAAATAAAAGTTTTGGTAACTGTACTGTGTAACATATGAAATGGACAGGTTTGTTCACAACCCATTTCGAAATCACAAATATATTTATTTTATCATTTTAAACAACTTACTTACGTCTGCAGTTGGAATGTACGTGAGAACATGTTTTTCAACTACGATGTTAAGTTAGTTCTTGGGATAAGTTATTGGTACAAGACCGAATTCAACAATAGACAATATATTCAGTAATTTCCCTATACAATTTGGTACCGTAAATACTATTTTTAATTGCGACAAACAACGTTGTATCAGATAAAAAAACATCGTGGATATCATATTCGTCGTACGGAACCACGCGAGTTCAACTCGAACTTGTCTGGTTTTTTATGAAGCACAAACAATGTGGGTTTGAGATGACTAGGTATAATCCTCGTTAACCCCTCCAGATGGGCTAAATGGGTCTGTGCTAGTAAGGTCAAGACGACAGTGCTGGCACAGAGGCTAAGCGATTGACGATTTCAGCACTACGAGTTGTGAAGTCGTCCCCGCATTAACAAATATTTGTATGATCTACAGATAGCTGTTCCTGGTCAGGGTGTTTGAGCATGAGAGATTTATGTCTGGAAACTGAACCAATACACTGTAGAATCTTGCGATTGGCAGTCTAACTGCGTCATGCTCATGAAAGAGTGCGGTCTGTTGGGATTGGTTAGCTTACCTAATGCTGCCATGATGTGTAAACTTAATCATAAACTTTTATAAATATTAGCTAGCACTAGCTTTTACCCACGGCTTCGCTCGCATTGTTTTTATCTTTCGTAAAAAATATGTTTCTGTTTTTCCACAAAAAGTATTCTATGTTACTTCTAATACTTTCAAGAATATGTGTACAAAGTTTCATGACGATCGGTTAAGTAGTTTTCGCGTGAAAGCGTAACAAACAAACTTACATTCACATTTATAATATTAGTATGATAATCAGGGTTGTTGTAGAATTTATGAAGTTTAGATTCTTTTCTCCTGCATTTTTCTCACATAAGCTTGATTTTGAGAACAATGGAGGCCAAAATATTGTAACATAATTATGATTTTTCGCCTTTAACGACACCCATGGGATGAGATGGGTTGGTGCTATTCTAAGCCTATTTTTATTTGAAACATATAATATATCTAACGATTTTGGCAACGGGCTATATTAATATTTTAACAGAATTTTTTCGGCACCGCTTCAGTGCACCGATCATTTAAGACCTAACGACTGTGATGTCATACTAATTTAGCTTGTCAATGAGTCAACTGGTGCATGTCATAAAAGGCGAATTTGAAGATGAATAAGATTAATATATCCAGCATGTTCTGGGCAGCCAACTCCAAAACAATTCTCTATTCTCTATGTGAGTTAAGAATATAAAGTTAATACGAAAGTCGAAGATCAAATATCAACGTGGGTTCTCATCATCATCATATCAGCCAAACGATGTCCACTATTGAATAAAGGTCACCCCTATAGATTTCCACAACGACCTTTCTACCGTGATACCTTCTCATGCTGCATTTTCCGGTGTGTAGTCTCCATTCGAGAACCATTCTAACTTAACGGCCATCAGTTCTACAAATTATTTGCCCCGCCCATTGCCACTTTAGTTTACTAATCCTTTCAGCTATGTCGGCGACTTCAGTTCTTCTATAAATTGCCTGGATATGTTGTGTAACCGGCAAAGAGTAGGTAACTTGGGGACAAATTTTAGGAATATATGAACTTATTATCAAGATATAAAAATTAATGGTAATGTACCTACTTCCCAGGATTGCCATGAACCAATCTTCCCTTTGATACTCACGATAGTATCATTGAAGCTATTAAGACAAACAGTTTTATTATTATATTTATTATACATCAAAGATGGTATGCGCGGGAGTACAAGAAGCGTAAATTAATGATCGTTTGAAGTGACCGGATATTGTGACAACGATTTAAGTACCTACATTGGATCATAAAATTTTATTCCACACTTGGTCTTTTTTAGAATACGCATTCAGACACACACACAATCATATCAGCTCGTAAACGGCCACTGCTGAAAATGAGCGTCCCAATGTTCAATACAGTGACTGGTTATAGGGGATATTGCCGTAACCGCCCCGCTTGGGAGGCGGATTGGGGACCACAGTATGTTCTTGCATGGAAGGATGCCGCTTAATACCTTTATTTTTTTTTATTTTTTTTTTTATTGGTGCCCAGTGGAAATTCATCATGAACTTCCTTCGCCCCGGGGAAGGACGAAGGGGTATGCCGGACTCCTACCGGCTAAAACCACTGGAGCGGTCATCTTCGGCACCTAAGGGAGGCTCCAGGTCCTCGTATGATCACACTAGAGCCACCCACTGGTGCCACGCCTATTGGCACATCTCGGAGAGGGTGACTGTAAAGCGGTCACCCCCCCAGGGGGATTGTAAAGGATCCCCCAAAGCGTCCCACGGCAGCGCGTGACCACATGCGTGCTACCGTCTTCTCTTGGGTCGCTTGGTGTGGGCACGCAGATTCCCCAATCTACGCACCCGCGAACCCAGAGGTCCCCCACCTTATAGCAACGGCAGGGGTTTTCAGGCGTATCGGAATTAGGCGCCAGGGCGGTTGTTACCCCGGCGCCGTCTCCTTCTTCTTCGAGCGGGATCGGCCCTCTCCCGATCCCGCTCTGCGGTCTCCTTCTGGAGCATGACGCTCTCACAGAAGGAGACCACTGCATTCCAATTTTCGTGCTCTGCCAACATAGCCGACACTACTGCTGGCAGAGAGAGATCTTGCCCGATCCGATCGACCAGGATCCGCCGCTCGGCGGCCCACGCAGGGCACGCCTCGAGCGTGTGCTGTGCGGTGTCCTGGTCGCTATCACAATGGTGGCATTGTGCCGTGGCCTCGCGTCCTATCCTGTGCAGGTACGCGCCGAAACAACCGTGCCCGGTGAGCACCTGCGTCAGGCGGTAGGTGACGCGCTCGCTCCTTTGGAGCCAGGCTCCAAAGAGCGGCAGGACGGCCTCGACGACGCGCTTGGTTGCAAACTGCATCCGCAGGCGATGACGCCACTTTACAAGTGCGCGCCGCCGAGCTAGCCGCCGCAGCTTGTCCAACGCCCCTGGAGGCGCGCCTTCGCCGCTCTGGCGGAGGGAGCGTGTCTGATCGTAGACCCACGCATCCATCTCCGCCAGGATGTCAAAAGGCGGAAAACGCGCCAGGAGAGTTGCCGCCTCGTAGGACACCGTTCGGTATCCTCGTGCGATCCGGATAGCCACTCTGCGCTGCAGACCGTGAATTTTGGTTCTGCAGCGCTGGGCGCCTGATAGTCGAGCTGACCACCATACAGGCGCCCCGTATAGGACCACGGACCGCACGACCCCTCCGTAGAGACGGCGAACTTCCTCACATGGTCCCCCGAGATTGGGCAGCAGCCGGTGTAGAGCACCCACTACCCTCTCGACTCGGGGGACGAGGCGCTGGAAGTGCTCTTCGAAGCCCCAACGACTATCCAGGGTGAGCCCCAGGTATTTCATGTACCGGCCCACCCCGATTTGCGCGTCACCAACGCGTATCCACGAACTGGGTGGTTCTCTGCTTCTCGGCAGTTTGTGGAACCATAGCGCCTCGGTTTTCTGAGGCGCTATCCGCAGACCCAGTGCGTGGATTTTGGCCACGACAATTGCCACCGCTTGCTCCGCAAGCCGGATGGTTCCCTCGAAGGACTCCCCGCTGGCCAACACCAGAGTGTCATCAGCGTAACAGACTAAGCTGACGCCAGCAGGGAGAACGACACGCAGGACCGCATCGTAGGCGAGGTTCCATAAGAGAGGGCCGAGAACTGACCCCTGCGGAACCCCGCACGTAATCTCCCTCCGCTTCACGCTACCGTCCCTGCCCACGTAGCGAATGTGCCTATCACGCAGATAGGCCCCAATGATGCCCTGCAGGTAGGGCAGACACCGATGATAGACTAGTGCCGCCCTAATAGCGCCCCACGGGATGGAGTTGAAGGCGTTGACGATGTCTAGACTGACCGCCAACGCCACCCCACCCCGCCGGGACACTGCCTGTTCCGACAGCGAGCGGACGCGAAGAATCGCGTCGATGGTGGACCGCCGCTGCCGGAAGCCATACTGACTTTCGGCCAGGTCGGGGCCAACTCGCGACAGGTGCTCAACGAGTCTTCGGGTAATTATTCTTTCGAATAGCTTCGAAGCCTCGTCGAGCAGGCAAATGGGACGGTATGCAGAGGGAGACTCTGCAGCCCTTCCTTCCTTCTTCAAGAGAACCAATCCGGCTTCCTTCCAGCCGGACGGGAACACGCCACTACGGAGGCAACTGGTGAACAGCCGCCTCAAGCGGTCCCCAAGAGACTGTAGCGCATACACCCACGCACGGCCCGGAATGCCGTCCGGACCCGGTGCGGTGTTGCGACTCTTCAGGCGGCCAATGTCTCGGCCCAGCTCCCCATCCGAAACCCCCAAATCCTCGGCCCAGTCCGAGGCATTTGGGGGTGAAGAGGGACCAGGATGGTCCCGAACCGCCGGAAAGAGCGTTGAAAGTACTCTCTCCAGCAAATCCGGGGCCATGGTTTCGGTCACCGGGGGGACATACGGGCGCAACTTGCCCACTACCATACGGTAGGGTCTCCCCCACGGATCCCTGTCTAGTCCCTCTAGGAGCTCGCTCCAGGACCGAGCCTTCGCCTCACTGATGGCAGTCTGAAACGTCAGTGTGGCCGCCCGGTAGGCCCTATAGGCCTCGTCAGTCTCTCCGGCTGTAGCACTGTGTCGGCGTCGGCTTCGTTGGTACCGGCGGCGGGATGCCAGGCAGACCGCACGCAACTGCGCGATCTCATCCGACCACCAGTACACTGCCGTACGCCGGGAGCGCCTAGCCCGGGGCATGGATGCGTCGCATATTGACGTCATCGTCTCCCGGAACCAGGACGCTTCCTCCTCCGGATCGGGCAAGATCCCTTGATCGACCTCTGGCCAGGCCGCGACATTGGCAGCTGCGACGAGCAACTCGCGATCCAGCTGTGTGAGGGCCCAACGCCGCGACCGCGGGCTGGGACTAGAACGGCTCGGGCAAGGCGTGCGGAGGGCCACGTCGAACATAATGTGGCGGTGGTCCGAAAGTGTGACCACCTCCTCCGCTACTCGCCAACCCGACACCATGCGGGCCACAGAAGGAGCCGCCCATGTCGTGGACCTGACCGACTCCCCCTGCCACCGAACGCAGGTGCTAACGGACCCCCGATTCAGCAATCGGAGGTCAAGTGACGCCGCCCAGTCTTGCATTATTCTCCCCCTCGGCCCGTCCCGACGGTTGCCCCAAGCTCTAGAGTGAGCGTTGAAGTCCCCCAGGACGAGCACTGGACGGGGCGAGCACTTGCAGCGAATGCTGTGCGCCACCCCGTCCAGGTATCTCTCGAAGTCGGCGAGAGACACGTTGGGGGAGACATAGCAGCCCACTACTGCCAGAGGTCCCCACTCTACTACGACAAAGCCCTGACCCCTGTCCAATAGGGAGCAGGGCGGCTCACCTTCGGCTCCAGACCAATAGATAGCGACGGAGTCCCCGGCGCCCCCGAACCAGCGAGGGTGTTCCTGGACGCCGTAGGGCTCCGCCACAACTGCCAAGGCAACCGACCACTCCGCAACAGTCTGCAGCAACAGATTCTGCGCGTTGCGGCAGTGGTTTAGGTTGCCCTGGAGGACCCTTAGTTGGCCTCCATCGCCTCCGGTGAGCCGGAGCGTGCGACCGGTGCAGCCGGCGCAGACGTCGTCAGCCCCTCGGCCGAGGCAGGGGGAGCTGGTTTTCTCCTCTTGCTCTTCTGGGCTGCACAAGATTTGCAGCCCAATCTGTGCTCGGCCGGAAGGCCGAAGTCGGCACACAGAGGGCAGTTTTTTGTCTGCACCTGGCATTCACGAATTTTGTGGCCCTGGCCGCCACATCCGAAGCACCGATCGCTACGGTCAACCCCCCCGTGTATGGTGCACCGGAGGCGCACATGTCCGAGTTCGAGGCATCGGAAGCACTGTAATGGCCGTGACGCCAACACCTCGACCCTAGCCGACGTCCAACCGACGCAAATGCGGCAAGTAGACGCCAGCTTCTTGGCTGCCTCCAGTGGGATCCGGACCCAGACTGTGCCCAAGGACATCGGTGAGCGGCGAATATCGCCCACCCTTATATCCTCGGGCGAACACGCCGTCGCAGCTTTGATGGCCTCTTCGATCTCTGCTTTTGTGACGGCGTCATCCAGGTCCATTACCCTCAGCCGCTTAATACCTACCGTTAGTCATATTTTAGAAAAAAGGAAAGTCAA
Source organism: Diloba caeruleocephala (assembly GCA_947459985.1). Lineage (NCBI taxonomy): Eukaryota > Metazoa > Arthropoda > Insecta > Lepidoptera > Noctuidae > Diloba > Diloba caeruleocephala. The sequence continues at coordinate 28,040,052 of OX381612.1, read as the reverse complement.
TTTAATAGTTTCTGAAGTTAAGACACAGTACATATTAAAAAATGATGACAAAAAGTAAATAGTAAAGAAAAAGATTAGTGAGTCTCATCTCCGCAACAAAAGGAATGTCGCTCAGCATTACACTCCTATGTTACAAACTGCTTGCAACAAAGCAGCACTGATTTTCAGCGCCAGCCATAGGATGGGTGTGTAGGGGTGGTATATTCATTACCGGGAACCCTTAGAATTTGCAATAGTATATAAAATTCTACTTCCACCTTTGTCATTTCTGGGATCGATTGAAGAGCTCCCAGGACAGGGTTTTCCTTGACCAATGAGGAAGTCTCTGAACAGGCTTCGCGGACTGAGGTTGGCCGAGGCAAAGATAATATGTCTCGGTGGGATTGCCGAGTGTGTGGTTCCGTGGAGTATATCATCATCATCATCATATCAGCCACAGGACGTCCACTGCTGAACAAAGGCCTCCCCCTTAGATTTCCACAACGAGCGGTCACATGCCGCTCTCATCCAACGACTCTCAGCGACCTTCACCAGGTCGTCTGTCCACCTCGTTGGAGGTCGTCCCACGCTGCGTTTTCCGGTGCGCGGTCTCCATTCGAGAACCTTTGTGCCCCAACGGCCATCAGTTCTACGAGCAATGTGCCTTGCCCATTGCCACTTCAGTTTACTAATCCTTTCAGCTATGTCGACAACTTTAGTTCTTCTACGGATCTCCTCATTTCTGATTCGATCTCGTAGAGAAATACCAAGCATAGCTCTCTCCATAGCTCGCTGAGTGACCTTGAGCTTTCTTATGAGGCCCATTGTGAGTGACCACGTCTCTGTTCCATATGTCATCACTGGTAACACACACTGGTTAAAGACTTGCGTCTTGAGGCATTGCGGTATTGTTGACGAAAAGACGTTGCGAAGTTTCCCGAACGCTGCCCAGCCGAGTCGGATTCGACGATTGACCTCTTTCTCGAAGTTGGACCTACCTAACTGGACAGTTTGTCCTAGGTAGACATACTCGTCAACAACTTCGAGAACAGAGCTCCCAACGGATATTGGGATGGGCATGACATGGGCATTTGACATAACTTTTGTCTTGCCCATGTTCATTTTAAGGCCCACCTGTTGGGAAACTCTGTTGAGATCATCGAGCATTGTGCTGAGCTCTGGCAGCGATTCTGCCATGACTACGATGTCATCGGCAAATCGAAGTTGAGTGATATACTCGCCATTGATGTTAATGCCGAATCCTTTCCACTCCAGTAGCTTGAAGGCATCCTCCATTGCAGCGGTGAACAGTTTCGGGGAAATGACGTCCCCCTGTCTCACACCTCTCTGCAATGGAATTGCCCCCGTGCTCTGTTCATGTACTCGGACCGACATGGTGGCGTTTCTGTATAAGCACTTCAACACTTCAATGTACCGATAGTCAATCTGGCACCGCTGCAGAGACTGCAACACTGCCCAGGGTTCGATCGAATCGAAAGCTTTCTCATAGTCCACAAACGCCAAGCATAGTGGCAGATTATACTCCTCGGTCTTCTGTAGAACCTGCCGCAGCGTATGGATGTGGTCTATGGTACTGAAACCTTTTCGGAAACCGGCTTGTTCGGGAGGCTGGAAGTCATCAAACCTGCGCTCGAGACGATTCGTGATGACCCTTGAAAACAGCTTATAAACATGGCTCAGAAGTGAGATGGGTCTATAATTCTTCAATAGGGTGTTATCACCCTTTTTGAAGAAGAGCACCACCTCACCTCTGTTCCACGCTTCCAGCGTTGTGCCCTCTAGTAAGACGGAATTGAATAGCTTCTGAAGGACCACCACCCGCTTTCAGAAGCTCTGTCGTAATTCCGTCTCCACCCGGCGCCTTGTTATTTTTAAGCTGTTTCAAGGCCATCCTAATCTCGTACAGGCTGATGTCCGGGATATCCTCGGTATAGTGTCGGGTTAGTTTGGCTCGCGGGTTTTTGTCAGAGCCAATGGTAGGTAAAGTAACCAAGGTGTATAACTGCCGGTAGAAGTTCTCAATCTCTCTCAAAACCTCTGGCTTAGTCAACGCTACACTGCCGTCCTCGGTCTTCAGCTTCATAATACGACTTTGCCCAATAGACTTGTCTCTTGCGAACACTTTGGAGCCTTGATTCCGCTCAATCGCCTCTTTAACACCACGACGCAAGGACTTCCATATCCGTCTATTGAGCAGTCGGTATGCTTCAGCATCACCGGAAGACTGCAGCGTCATGGCGCGTCTTTCTGCCATGAGGTGAAGAGTGTGATCGGAGAACTTTTTTGGTCTGCCTTTACGGTGGGCTTTAAAGAACTTAGACCCAACCGTTTGGACAGTTTCTACAAACCTACCATTTAAATCGTCCACAGATACGCAATGTTCCAGGCACTCGAAGCGGTTTTGGAGTTCGAGTTGAAAGCTCTCGGGGTTTTGGATATGAGCACTAGAGGGCCGGAGCGTAGACCTCATCAGACGAGACCTCTCAACTTTGAGATTAATATTTAATGTGCCTCTTACCATTCGGTGACCACTACCGGTTTTCACCCTGTGGATCACAGAGACATCATTGAATATTTGCCTCCTATTGGTCATGATGAAGTCAATCTCATTCCTCGTGGAACCATCGGGACTCATCCAGGTCCACTTCTAGTGAGGCGGCTTTTGGAAAAAGGAGTTCATCATAAAGAGTCCCTCCTTTTCCAAAAAGTCGGCCAGCCTCTGTCCCCTGGGGTTCCGTTGCCCATATCCAAATTGCCCCACTCTCAACTCACCATCGCATCGAGTGCCCAGCTTTGCGTTGAAGTCCCCCATCACAACAGTGAAATGTGTCTTCGAGGTATGTATGGCCCTACTTACGTCCTCATACATACTCTCTACTTCATCATCTGGGTGTGTCGAGGTCGGTGCGTAGACCTGTATGACCTTCAACGAATACCTCTTGGATATTCTGAGTATAAGGTACGCTACCCTGCTCGACACACTTTCGATGGCCACTATACTGTTAATGAGGGACCTGCGGACGAGAAACCCGACACCACCTTGAGACAGATGTTCGCCTTCCCGGTAGTAGAATAAGTTGCCGGATTTCAGGGTTATCGTGTCCTCCCCCTCTCGTCGGACTTCTGATAGACCCATGATATCCCAGTGCAACTTATCTATTTCTTCTTCCAGCGCAACAATATTTTTGTCTGCCCTCAGTGTGCGTGTGTTATATGTCACCAGGGCCAGTTTTCGTTTTGGGTGGTAGCCGGATCCCATCCGGAGATTCTTAGCACGGACGGGGCAGGGGGCCCCGCCGTTTCCGTGGCCGCTACCATGACCAGGAATGGCGGGGCTGCCGGGAACTGGGTGCCGGTGCTTATGTTGTGTTGTTTTCATTTTGGGGGGAATTTGAATTTTCCAATTGAGCTGAAATTTTGAATGCATATGTATATCGCGTGACAATGCAATATTATGATGACATGAAACAGAAATGGCTTTACAGTAACCCCCTCAGACATGTGCCTATAGGCGTGGCACCAGTGGGCGGCTCTAGTGTGATCATACGAGGACCTAGAGCCTCCCTTAGGTGCCGAAGATGACCGCTCCAGTGGTTTTAGCCAGTAGAAGTACGGCATACCCCTTCACCCTTCCCCGGGGCGAAGAAAGTTCATGAAGAATTTCCACTGGGCACATATAAAAAAAAGGTGAACCGCTGGGCAGAGCTAGTAGTAGAATGGAAATAGTCATGACACCTTTCTTACCTTAACTAAGCAGTAAATACCTCAGCTCTTCCTCGCCGTATTTCAAACTGCTCGTAGCAAAAGTTATAATCAACAGTACAGATTTGCAATAATGTTTACTAGCCGCACATAAATCGCATAATATCGCTTACCCCTCTTCCGGGAGCCACCGCAATGTTTCAGTTTACGTGCCTGCCGGTTGTAAAGCTGCCCACCCAAGTTACGTGGTAGGTTGAAGGTACAGACAACTGTAATAGTGGATTATAATGGGTCGAGTTAATATCTGGAGCTCTCACTTAACACCTGGATCAAGGGTCCATCATGGAAGACAGAAGTCACACACAACCATCACGAGGAGGTTTCATATTCTAGATGTTGGACTACCTTCAGCATGCGTTATTCAACCTCGCTGCCAGCGGAATATATTTCTACACCAATTTTTTAAATTTTGATTTAGGTGTCCAAGAAAAAAGAAACCCTGCTCCATACGGAATATGAAAACATCTGAGGAGCTCCTTACCCTGAATAATGAACTCACAGGTCACTCTTAGGTTTTCGCGAAAATTAATAAAATCCCAAGCAACACACCACACTAAAAAACATCAAGACACTGTGAGTGATTACTGCGTGCATCGAAATAATTTTTGATTAGTTTTGTACGGTAGATAAAATAACTTTTTAAATCTGTAACGACGCCTGTCACTTTAGTCATCCTGCGACCACGAACCCTGCAAAGTGTTCGAAACGTCAGGAAAAACAAAAATCAATAATATACGCGATAGAATCAGTTTCGTGTGGTGCCGGCTCAGAATGCCACCACCCCATCTCCTCCCATGGGTGTCGTAAAAGTCGACTAAGGGATTAGCCGGAGGTTGGGCAGCAGCGTCCTTCGAGTACATTAACAACTCAACTGCGATCGCCAACCCGCCTGCCAAGCGTGGCGATTATGGCAAAACCCCCCAATGAGCCCACAACACATCCATATCGTTCGTTGTAGTGATCTTTGGGGGAGGCCTGTGTCCAGCAGTGGACTTCATTCGGCCGAAATGATGAATGATGATGATGAATCAGTTTAAAATTGTTTCTTATCTTGTTATGTTTCTAGGATCACAGGACTTGCAGGACATCAAAGTTATTATTTAGATCATACTTTTTTTTTGTTATAAAAAACGTTGCCCTACACTAGGATTTCTCTTGTGTCGTGGGTGCGTTTACAAACACAAATTCCGCGCACAATACACCCAGACCCGGAATAACTACCTGCAGATCGTACAAATATTTGTTCCGTGCGGGAATTGAACCCACGACCCGGTGCGCAGCAGCTGACTGCATCAGCCACTGCACCAAACTTGACGTCTAACACGTACAGTTGAACACGTTTACGTTTCGATTGTAACAAAATTGGAATCGTCTGCTTAAATTCTGACGTTTCATAAGTGTGAGTAATTGGTTCATTTGAAACAGAAATTAGATTTGATAAAAAAACATCATCATAACAGTCAAAGGACGTCCACTGCTGAACAAAGGCCTCTCTATAGATTTCCATAACGATGGTCACATACCGCCCCCATCCAACGACTCCCAGCGACCTTCACCAGGTCGTCTGTCCACCTCGTTGGAGGTCGTCCCACGCTGCATTTTCCGATGCGTGGTCTCCACTCGAGAACCTTTTTGCCCCAACAGCCATCAGTTCTATGAGCAATGTTATTGCCTATTGCCACTTTAGTTTACTAATCCTTTCAGCTATGTTAGCAACTGTAGTGATTTTACAGATCCCATAATTTCATAGAGAAATACTAAGCATAGCTCTCCATAAAGAACATTCATCATCATCCGTTTGGTGCCGGCTCAGAATGCCACCACCCCATTTCATCCCGTGGGTATCGTAAAAGTCGACTAGGGGGATTAACCGAAGGATGGGCAGCAGCGTCCTTCAGGTACATTAACAACTCATCTGCGATCGCCAACCCGTCTGCCAAGCGACCACACAACATACCCATATCGGTCATTGTAGTGATCTTTGGAGGAGGCCTATGTCCAGCAGTGGACTTAATTCGGTCAAAGAACGTCCACTGCTGAACAAAGACCCTTCTCAGAGATTTTCACAGCTGTATCATCATTTTGAGGGAAATTTGCCAGTACTGACCACGATTTGCAGGCGGGTTGGTGAGCGCAGAATGACTACTATTCCAAAGACGGGGCGCTGCTGCCCATCCCTCTGGTTTCGAGTGCCTTATTCGCCTTTTACGACATCCACGGGAAGAGATAGAGTGGTGCTATATTCTTAATCCGGACACAATATGAAAAGAACATTACTATTGATTAATGAATCTTAATCCACCATCTCCTTAAAACAGACTGCAGTACCACCTTCCTTGAGTTGTCAGTCAAAACCACACAAGACACACACAAACAGCCGCGAACCACAACCGCAAACCCCGAGCAAATAAAAAGCTAATTTAAATGCCATTAAAAGTAGATGCCTCTCAAGATTTAAGAGCTGTAGACTTCTCATTATTTTCCTTTCCCCTCCCAAAGGGCCCTGCTGTAATGCGGGAATTTTAAGCAGACCTGATTTATACGTCTTGTTTGGTATTGACGGTGGCGCGCATAATGGGAGTAGAGACACTATTTGTATTTAATTATGATTGCATTCAAAATAGCTATCACAAACACTAGGTGCAATCTAAGTAGAATGTGTGTTCGCGTGCTTTAATTGATATTTTGGCTGATCTGTCATTCAGTCAACTGATATTCCCACTCAGCCATTCATTCATTTACTTGATAGCAAGCGACTCGCACAAACAATCCAGTTTGTTGTAGAAGTGCTAATATAGTAATCATTTGAAAAACGATTGCATTGTTATGTTATTGTCTTAGGTATATAGGTTGCGGAGGAGTGCATAAGTTAAAATATATGTACAATATGTGTTACAAATACATTAAATCAAAATTTTCACAAATGCGAATCACGGTCCAATTTCCACCCCTGGGCGACCCTTGAGCAAATAATAGTATAGGTTAATCAGCTATCCTTCAACCATGTATGCTGCATAGTGTTCAAAGCTTTATGAGAAACAAAAACCTATAACAAACAATAGAATACACGATGTAATTTGATGAAATGTGTTTTATTATAATTGCATTCTCATTTCCTGACCTCTCAAAATCATGATTGTAGAAATTGCCTAGGTAATGAGTGCACTACTTTCTCTTTAGTTGAAATATTTCAAAATTATTCTTCTTCTTCTTCGGCTATCAGCCAAAGGCCGTCCACTGCTGAACAAAGGCCTCCCCCATAGATTTTCAAAACGAGCGGTCACATGCCACCTGCATCCAACGACTCCCAGCGACCCTCACCCGGTCGTCTATCCGCCTCGCTGGAGGTCATCCTGCGCTGCGTTTTCCAATGCACCGTCTCCACTTGAGAACCTTTTTTTTTATTAATAATCTTCTATTCACGGGTTAAAGAGAGTCCTCTTCAAAGAGAAACTCGGCCTTTTAACAGGATGCCGGCTCAGAATGCCACCACCCCATGTCCTCCCATGGGTGTCGTAAAAGTCGACTAAGGGATTAGCCGGAGGATGGGCAGCAGCGTCCTTCGAGTACATTAACAACTCAACTGCGATCGCCAACCCGCCTGCCAAGCGTGGCGATTATGGCAAAACCCCCCAATGAGCCCACAACACATCCATATCGGTGGTTGTGGTGATCTTTGGGGGAGGCCTGTGTCCAGCAGTGGACTTCATTCGGCCGAAATGATGACGCGATGACATGGGTTCAACACGCTGAGATCCTTTAGAGAATTTTAATCTTAAACGTAATGGGACACAAACCCGGGGCTCTCCCTGCCTGCACTATAAAAAATAAATCAGTCTCGGATTATCCTTGGAGGTGTAAAACTATTGTAAGAGTAGTAGAGAGAGTGTAGAGAGTAGAGTAAGTAATAGAAACTACAATTATAAGGTATATTACAATTGGTGCTAAATGGATAGGATACTTTAAAAACGGAATAAACAGCGTCTGCCTTTCCATCTTTAAATTCAATTCTGTGGCAGATCGTAACTAGCCACAAGATAAGCCCCTAAATAGCTACCACTACAGGTAACATGGAGCAACATTGGCGTGAGTAGACCCCCTCTGATGGGCCAACAAAGGCAAGTTGAAAGTCGGAATTCCTCTCCAGTTGACCAATAAAGGCGAGCCAGAGAAGAGGCCCTGACAGGCTCTGTGGGGCATTCGGACACGCCTGACGCCACTCACGTACAGCTTACCACAAGTTTTCCTGCATTTTGTAAGCTTCTTAATAGATCTCCTTATTATATACTTTTATTATTAATATGTCTTTTCAGCAGTTACTCCTAGCAGTAAAGAATCCAGTATTTTGTTACGGACACTAATTTAAAACCTATGCCATCTCTATGTTAAGCAAAATCCAAAGATCATAAGTTGAGGAAAATCTTCTAAGACAACTTTGCTCATCCCTAAGGGTAGTTAATCGATGATATAATAGGTGCAAAGCAATCAAACCTATCATATAACCTAAAACATCCAAAATACAAATTATTGAAAACCATAGCAGCTTTTAGTTAGCCAATAAAACGTTAGTACCAATCATAAAACTGGAATCTGAACCATCACTAATTCAATACTTTATGTTAATAATTCTTGGTAATATCTTACCTGTTTTATACTGTCTGTCGGCTCTTAAACGGCAGGGCGTGATGGTAAATGACAACTGTAATGATGATCTGTGAAGATCGGCAACGGTGTAAAATGTATAAAATATTGACGCACGTTACATATAGGTTATTTTTGGTCAGTTGAACAAGGATTTGGAAGATGCAGAGGGGTCAGAAAATGTATGGATGGTGTATTTTACCTACGCGGCTAGAATCATGTCTGTGCGTTTAAACCTTAACTGCCTTATTTCAAAACTACTAGTACTACTTTAAACCATGAACTAAATAAAACGTTATTATAAAACGATAATTCACACTAATGGACGGATTAGCTGTGGTACTAAATTTAAACCAGTGAGACTCCTAGTTTATCTATGGGGCTAACTTTGGTTCTACTATATTTGAGGTTATCGTTGTTTTTACTTTGCGTCTTTTATTTTTTTATTTACAAATCATGAAAATAATGGTTAATTACATGATTGACTTGAAGGACTTGGGAGATTTAGACTTGCTGGAGATCCCTCGGCAAACGGATAAACGTCGTCATCGTGTGAATTATTTTGAATTGAGTGGCGAAGATTTAAGATATAAGTATAGATTCACAAAACGATTTGGAAACAAAATAGTGGATGTTTTACGAGAAAATTAAAACCACGGACCTCGAGGATGCCTATAAAAAAAATATTTCGATACTTCACAAACCTTTTCTTCAAAGGTCCAATTTTCACCCTTTTTTTTCTTTAGTTGTTCCATTTACTGTATAGGTAGCTCTCAATTTAACTACACAATCACACAAACAAAACCACTTGAACTGTAGTACCACCAATATTAAGAAAGAACAATTAATAAAAATGACAAGAGCCATTATTTATTACTACTCGTATATGCAACGTAAATATTTTCAATCGTCTCTAAGTACGCTATCTGTATCCGACAATTCGTATAAAACGAGAATCACTCCTCGTATTTTCAACACTGAGGGACTGACTATAGCGGTATAACAAAACACTCTTAAATTATAATAACTGGCTGACGGACCTTCAACTTACAATAGGCAATAAAACATTGATGTTTACCAAATCGCGAATGTACTACAGACATTATCTTCTCTGAATATAACCACGTGTAGGCAAAAACAAATCTCAACCATCTATCAAGTCTGTACGTCTAACACGCGATGTTACGAGCGGAAGTGTTGCATTTCAAAGGGGCATTCTTGTTACCTGTGTACTAAAAATAATTCGTGAAACAGCCGGATAGAGCAGAGAACGACCGGGATGTGATTAGCCACGCCCCGCCCGTCGCCTTTGATCTTGTGCGTGCGCCAAATATTCTTTGTGCGCTGAGGTTTGTACGCTCTGTATATTCCCCTATTTATGTGTTCTTTGCATGGTTTTGGTGTATTATTTAAGGTGCTTGGGTATCTTATCTTCTGCTATATTAGTGATTTTATTTGGTTTGGTTGGTTTAATTTTAAGTCGTGGTTATCTTGAGATACACGCACCGATACGCGACATTACTCTGTATCCCATTACATTAATTTGGTCTTTTTATATATTGATATTAGACTTACGTCTGACCAGTATCTCCTCTAATGTTCGATCGACGATGGTGCGTTTGCCTAGAAGAAACCTGTTCAATCGCGACTTGAAGATTCCTAGGTTCCTGGTCGGGACCTTCTAGATGGAGATCTTTCGAGTTCCTGGAGCCTCCCTTCGGTGCCGACGATGATCACTCCGGTGGTTTTAGCCGGTAGGAGTCCGGCATGCTCCTTCGCCCTTTCCCGGGGTGAAACGGATCGTTCCAACGGATCAATAAAAAAAAATGTTCCTGTCGGGAAACACAGACTCTGGTGGACTCAGAGTTCTACTTTGTAGCGGTACGTGTTAAAAAACTGGAAGCAACACTTTTAATTCGTATGGGTTTAGCATCTACTATCTGACAGTATCTCAATGCCTGGGCTTAGGGAAATTAAATCGTACAATTCCAAGCTACACTCATGGAAATGAAGACCTAGAATTATTACGTGTTATGAAATTATTATTGTATATTGATATTGATACCTTTGATATAGCGCACCCCACCCTTTAATTTTACTGTTTACAAATTATTTTGTTTTTATTGATTCATCATCATTTCGGCCGAATGAAGTCCACTACTGGACACAGGCCTCCCCCAAAAATCACCACAACCACCGATATGGATGGCTTGTGGGTTCATTGGGGGGTTTTGCCATAATCGCCACGCTTGGCAGGCGGGTTGGCGATCGCAGTTGAGTTATTAATGTACTCTAAGGACGCTGCTGCCCATCCTCCGGCTAATCCCTTAGTCGACTTTTACGACACCCATGGGAGGAGATGGGGTGGTGGCATTCTGAGCCGGCACCACACGGCACTTATTGATTCACATTTGTTTAAAAGCGATATATGATGCATTAATGTAAATTTAACCCTAGTACCTTACAAATTCTATTACAGGTACTGATTATTCAAATCAGTTATTTACACATTCTTCTTTATTTTTTTTAACCTTGCTCCACACTAGGATTTCTCCTGTGTTGTAGGTGCGTTTACAGACATGAATTCCACATACAATACACCCAGAACCCGGGACAACTACCTGCAGATCATACAAATATTTGTTCCGTGCGGGAATCGAACCCACGACCTGGAGCGCAGCAGCCGACTGTATCAGCCACTGCACCAACCGTGCCGTCAAATATCTCTTTTTATGTGTCAGGAGCATGTTTAATTATTGTAGAGTCATAGATTCTTGATACGTCTGCATAATTTCAATCCACTCGGACATCTCGAAGTGGGTGAAGAATATAATTGCAAGATTCCATTACATTTATACATACATAAAAAGCGTGTAAAAATAAAACTTTACGTATAAAAACATTTAAAAATACTGTTCAACTGAATAAGCACACGGACATAGGCTGTCAGGCTATTGCGTGTTATCATCAATAATCGTTTTCACACCCAGTTTTACGACTTTCCCGAGAACACGTCAAAATAGGCAGTTAACAGTTCCGCAGTCCTTTATTTCCAACCAAATGAATTACAATTAGTTTTATTATATCTTCAACACGTGTAATCTGAGCTATAAAGTTGTTAAAAGTCGTAATAGGATTTATATCGGTACACCTTAATATTTTGATTCGGAATAGGACAATACATACCACCAGCTTTTCCATGTTTTTGCCTATTTAGAGGGTGTATATGCCGATATGCCGTGTGGTGCCAGCTCAGAATACCACCACCCCATCTCCTCTCGTGGGTACCGTAAAATTCGACTAAGGGATTAGCCTCTGGTCTATCTAGACTGTCCCGTAGTCGAATTGGATGGGCAGCAGCGTCCTTCGAGTACATTAACAATGCAACTGCGATCGCAAACCCGTCTGCCAAGCGTGGCTATTATGGCAAATTCCCCCAATGAGCCCACAATGCACCTATATCGGTCATTATGGTGATCTTTGGGGAAGCCTGTGTCCACCAGTGGACTTAATTCACCCGAAATGATGATGATAATGATGAGAGGGTGCATATTGAACTGTAGTCGGTATTGTTCCTCTCTCCATATCTCCTCCTGTGTATTACGCAAAGCGACTAAGGGAATTTAAACCAAAGGGATGGGCAGCTGCGGAGCAACAGCCATTGTGTTATTGTTATTAAAACATTGCCCCACACTAGGATTTCTCCTGGGTGGTGGGTGCGTTTACAGACATACATTTCACACACAATACACCCAGACCCGGAAAAACTACCTGCAGATCATACAAATATTTGTTCCATGCGGGAATCGAATCCGCGACCCGGAGCGCAGCAGCCGACTGTATCAACCACTGCACCAACCATCTTACCTGGCAAGCGTGGTGAGTACCTACTGGAACCCCCTCCCCCCAGATGATGCCACACGGTATGTAACTATCTCCTATAGGCCCATGTTGAGCCGTGAACATCTTTTGGCTGATGTTGTGATGATGACGGTTCCCTTGAACGAATCTCTATTTTTAGCTAGGTGTGTTTCGGCATCGCTATAGAAACCCGAGTCTAAATTTCTACAGTCATCATCATGTCAACCAAAGGATATCCACTGCTGAACAAACGCCTCCTCCATAGATACATACATGTGTCGTCTTTTGGGGGGAGTTTGCCAGTACTCACCACGCTTGGCAGGCGGGTTGGTGAGCGAAGTATCGCTAGCGTTTAACAGAAAGGGACGCTGCTGCCCATCCCTCTGGTTTAGAGTCCCTTAGTCGCCTTTTACGACACCCACGAGAAGAGATGGAGTGGTGCTATATTCTAAATCCGGGCACCACACGGAATTCGGTAGACTTCTACAGTATTTATACATTATTCATTTTCTCTGTGAGAGTCGACCAGCAACGGTCAGTACTAGTCTAGCCGGGAGCAGAAAACTGTTTTTTTTTATGTAAACTCCCTTCTAGAGTCATCAAAAAGCCTGGTCGAATACCGATATAAAATTATACTACCACAGGTCGAAATGTAGGATTTTTTTTTTATTGATTTCCATTGGGAATTCTACATGGAACTTCCTTCACCCCGGGGAAGGGCGAAGTGGTGTGCCGGACTCCTACCGGCTAAAACCACTGGAGCGGTCATCTTCGGCACCGAAGGGGGCTCCAGGTCCTCGTAAGATTACACTAGAGCCGCCCATTGGTGCCACGCCTTTAGGCACATCTTGGAAGGGATTAATGTAAAGCGGTCACCCCCTCTAGCGGAGCGAAGGCGACTGTAAAAAGGTCGCCCCCCAGGCACTTCTCGGGGCGGATTATAAAGGATCCCCCCAAGCCTCGCGTTGCGCTGTGCTGCGCACACGGCGGCACGTGACCACGTGCGCGCCACCGTCTTCCCGGGAAGAAATGTAGGACCTAGTGAAATTTACATGACTCATAATCATATCAATCATACAGTTAGAAATGATCTTTATTTTACGGTAGATAGACTATTCCAAAAAAAAGTAACTTAGGTTAAAAAATTCATAAAATCTCACACACACAAACACCCCGACCCGAAACCACTATCTGGAGATCGAACCCATAATACGTAACATTGAATCAATCAAAATAGCCAATCGCTCAGCTACTTCGCAACTATGCCGACTTTTGCGTAATTGTTGCAAAAATTTAACAAACATATAAAAATAGAAATAGGCAAAAGCTAACCTTCGCTGTGACAGCGACTCTTACAGCGACTATCATATAAGAATGTAGAATTGGGATATAAGTAAGTTAATATCATAGCACAAATCCTAATGCATCCTAACCATATCCTGTAAGAAGACCTGGTTAACCTACGAAATTAATTCCATACTGTAACCGAGGATCCCGTAACTGCAAACGAGTTCCGGAAAGCCAATCGTCATCCCGTCACTATTGCTGACAGACGGACGTGCGAAAATTTATACTAATGCTATGTCGACATGGTCGCTACCATAACAAAGCTACGATGTTGCTTGTTAAGGAGTACATTGCTGGCAAAGTTGATATAAAAGAGGTAGTAGTCCGAACGAAAGTGGAAATGGATTGTGAACCGATGTAAGGAAGAAAAAATTGGAGTAGTTTTATGGTAGCAGGGAAGTGTGTCTTAGAATGACAGGTGGACATCTTGCTATTAGAGCAAAATCATGTTTCTATAATAAATAATACGGAGTGTATTGTAGAGAAAACAAACTTTTGTACTAAAATGCTTATTTTGTTTGCATCAGTGTTAACTGAGATCATATTTATTGTGATATTGTTTTGTTTATGTGCAATAGTGACGTAGATTATACGGAAATTGAGTGAATGGATGTAGGAAAAATAATTCAGTGCTGCAATAGCAATAACACCGAGAACAGATATTTTGAAACAGATATATTTTTTCAGTAATGGTATGTCTAAATAATTGCGTCTTGATGCTAAATGATAAGACTCTGACGTCGTGACGTCATAGAAAAAAAAAGAGAAAGACTTTATTCAACGCCGCAGCTCGTCCCGTCGGGAAACTGGCACATCTACTAATCTGAATCAATTTTCTGATATTCCAACCTCTTTCTTGTCATCGGACGTTTACTGCTGAACAAAGGCCACTTCTACTTCCACTTAATCCGGGCACCACTAGGAATAGCTTGCCTTTTTTTTATTGATGTCCAGTGGAAATTCTACATGGAACTTCCTCCACCCCGGGGAAGGGCGAAGGGGTATGCCAGACTCCTACCGGCTAAAACCACTGGAGCGGTCATTTTCTTCACAGAAGGGGGGCTCCATGTCCCCGTAAGATCACACTAGAGCCAAGGAATAGCTTGCCTAGCAGCTGAACCATGAACAGTGCAACTGTTATTTGACTTCCAATTCTGGGGGTATTTGATTGCGGAATCCGGTATTCTAGTTAGGTCGGTTGTTCAGATTTAGGGGATTCTAACTCCCGGTAACAATTGTCATATGTATTCAAATGTATTCAAATAGGAATCCACTACGTAACATGCACTCCGAGGAAGGGAAGATCTCTATGTTTAATCTACGGTCACCCTTCCAAGACATCGGCTCGTCTAGCGAGGTGTGGAACCTTCGCGAACCGATCAATTGGCGATCTATAGGTACACGCTGCTTGCATTTTTTACCATGGTGGTAATCCCTATGGACTTTCCTCTGCCCGGGCCCCTCCCCAGCTCCCATACCGGCTCTTATCAGTTAAACTTTTTGGGCGGTCATCTTTGGAATTGAAGCAGGGCTCTGGGATCTTAAGAACTAACGCTCCGAACCCATTAGGGACATCTTGAACGGGGTCATTAGGAAAAGATCCCCTCCTCTGACAAAGGGGAGATGAATGCAAAGACCCTGCGATGGGCCTACCAAACAGTAACAATAACAATACAAAAATTGACGGCACGTTTGGTGCAGTGGCTGATAGAGTCGGCTGCTGCGCTCCGGGTCGCGGGTTTGATTCCCGCACGGAACAAATATTTGTATGATCTGCAGGTAGCTGTTCCGGATATGGGTGTATTGTGTGTGGATTTTATGTCTGTAAACGCACCCAATAAACAGGAGAAATACCAGTGTGGGGCAACGTTTTAAAAAAAAACATTTGTGTCAAATCTAAACTTATGTAGATACAGACACATTATTATCTATGATATAACTTCAACGAAACATAAAGTATAATATTTTTTGGATGTCAGAAGTCAAATAAACAAGTAATAGATGTGTTTAGATGACTTCATTGCCGGTTGCATAGATCATTTCTTTGAACCAAACATCACAAACATAAAATATAGGTTAAAACAAATTTGTGGCAAAGGTGATCCGATTTTGAGACACCATTCATTAATTTCGTAGAAAATTAATGGCGAAGTGATGTGTGTACTTTTACTATGTTAACCTAGATTAAAACTTACTTCTGCCTTGATCAAAAAAAAAAAGTATATCCGAATAGTCATCACCAATTTATCAAGTTTATTTAATGCCTGCCTTTATTAAATATTTGGGATAATTCCGAGATTTATCTTTCATAGCAATGTCTTAGGTACACTTCGTAGCGGATTACATCGCATATATAACAGATGATAATTGTTTTTCCTGACATTTCGAAAACAGCAGTATACGTGGTTGCATGATGACTAAGATCATCTTATTGAAAATCAATTGAATCGTACGACGTTCATCATTTCGGCCGAATGAAATCCACTGCTGGACACAGGCCTCCCCCAAAGATCACCACCATTGCCATAATCGCCACGCTTGGCAGACGGGTTGGCGATCGCAGTTGAGTTGTTAATGTACTCGAAGGACGCTGCTGCCCATCCCCCGGTTAATCCCTTAGTCGACTCTTACGACACCCACGGGACGAAATGGGGTGGTGGCATTCTGAGCCGGCACCACACGGCCACTACGTACGACGTTGCCGACATATTATTGTAGATATTTTTCATTTTTGAGAAATACTCGTATTTTGTGAATATGTAAAGATTGATTAATCTGAACACCGTACAACGTTGCTTTATACTTGACATTGGCGAAATTGTGGAAGATACTCTACAGAAGCAATAATCTAAGAGAAAAAAAAAACTAAGGGGACAGGCGTCGTTACAGATTCTCAAGTCTCAAGTTATTTTATCTAACGTACAATTGTAACCATGTAATCAAAAATGATTTCGGTGCACGCAGTAATCACTCAGTGCCTTGATATTTTTAGTATGGTATGAAGCTAGTGAATTTATTATTTTAATAACAGAATTCCAAACTGGTGATACCTGCCAGCCATCTTCTCTGTTTAAATTAAATGTTTTTAGGGGTTCGTGCATCCGAATGGAAAAATGGCGGACCCCTTATAGGATCAATTGTGTGTCTGTCTGTCTGTCTGTCCGCCCGTTACAGCCAATTTGCTCCGAATCTACTAGACCAATTAAATTGAAATTTGATACACATATGAATTTTTGCGAGCCGAACAGGGACGTAAATAAATTAATTTTAAATATGGAGGTCACTTTTAGGGGCAAATAAAAAACCAAAGCTTCGAAATTGTATCGTGTAAATATCAAACGTAATGGCTTATTGTGAGGATCCCAAATATATGTGTATTATAATTTTAAAATAAAAAGTTGATATTTATTTAAGAAAATAAATAAATATTGACTGCTTATATATGTAGGTGTAGATTATTTACAGTCATCCCCTCTGAGATGTGCCTAAATGCGTGGCACCAATGTATGGCTCTAGATGGAGATCTATTTCGAGTTCCTGGAGCCCCCTTTTGTTGCCGAAGCTGTGCCAATCCGGAGTTTTAGCTAGGAAAAAGTACATGATGTAAAAATCGATACATTGTTAGTTGTATATGATTGTAAGTAGTACGATTCAATAATTAAATCTAATAGAGAAAATTCAAAAAGTTATCTTTAAATAAGTAAACCAGCAGTATTTAAATGATTAAGCATTATGCGCAAAAATCTACCATACTAAAAAGTTCTCGTTGGAGTGTTCCCTACAAGAACAACTAAGAAGCAGCATTCAGCTCAGAACTTCACCTTTCTCTTTACATACACATGCATAAAACTTCCTCACTCCCAACAAAAGAACTTCTAATTCCCAACGAAGACAAAACGACAAAGAATTTCTCACCTAAGTCGGCAACAGTACCGAAATACACCATGACTCAGAGGCGCTGTCACTGAATGTACCTGCCGTCCTGCCATCAGAAATAATCACAAAGGAGTCGCACAAAGAAATAACTCAATGTATTCGTGTGTGATTCATTCAACGTGTTTTAAAGCTAATGGAGCGACGCTATAAATGGCTGGAAATGGTCTTTTGAGGCTGAATATCTAGTTCGATGATATCTTTTCTCTCCCTAAGCTAATCGGGGAATGCACGGAAACATACAACTAACTGCATGTTTTAAGAATAAAGGGAGCTATCAAAACTGAACATATAGAATGACTTATGAGACTAGTGACTCTATGCCATTCTTCTATAGATATCATATCAGCCAACGGACGTTCACACTTCAACAAAGACTTCCTCCATAGAATTCCACAAATGTGTAATTTTGGGGGAATTTGGCAGTACTCACCACACTTGGCAGGGGGTTTGTGAGCGCAGTATGGCCACTGTTCTGCAGAAGGAACGCTCCTGGCTATCCACCTGGTTAGAGTCCCTTAGTCGCCTTTTACGACATCCACGGGAGGAGTTAGAATGGTGCTATGTTCTAAATTCGGACTCTACACGGAAATTCTATAGATAGAAGGTTTCTTATTGTAAGAGGTCGGTTATGTAGGTACAGCGCAGTTCTAGCTATTCTGATACCAAGCAGTAGTAGTGTTTAAGCTTTGGACATATAAGTTCCAGTTTAAAGAGCACTGTAGCTTGTGAAACAACTGGGCAAAAGAGACTAAATAACTTATGTCTCGAGGTGACAAATGCAGTGTGGAGCCAAAAGTCAACGTTTTTTACTACAAATAAACCAAATATTGCCACTTATGAAACGGCAGAGTCTATGTTGCACTGTTCCAAATAATTGATCCTGCGGAGAAGCGCCGGCTAGAATATACATGGATACTCTTTTAAAATAATTAAGATTATAATTTAATGGAGAGAAATTATGGTAAAACATATGATAACGAGAAAAATGTAAGTTAATGTGTAGGCTAATACAGAAAAACAGAATTTGTTAATTCATTAATGTTTATATTATAATGGATTATTTGCTTTATCTTTCTTTTCTACACACATTTTATGCACCGCAACTTTCTATACTATAACTGATCGGCCCTCTCGCGATGCGTTCTGCAATCTCCTTCTGCAGCATGACGCTCTCGCAGAAGGAGACCACATCATTACTCCATCCAGGCTTGAGAATGTCTCACTCTCACGCTTCGTTTATGGCGCAATATGATGAATGTGTGTATTTTATTCTAGTAAAGCGCTTTCTGGACACTATTTTTACATTTACATGCCACATCCTCAATGATTGTGACGAATTTATCGCAATATGTCAACCATATACCTTTTTTTTATTGGTGTCCAGTGGAAATTCTACATGGAACTTCCTTCGCCCCGGGGAAGGGCGAAGGGGTGTGCCGGGCTCCTTTTTTTTTATTGGTGCCCAGTGGAAATTCATCATGAACTTCCTTCGCCCCGGGGAAGGACGAAGGGGTATGCCGGACTCCTACCGGCTAAAACCACTGGAGCGGTCATCTTCGGCACCGAAGGGGGGCTCCAGGTCCTCGTAAGATTACACTGGAGCCGCCAATTGGTGCCACGCCTTTAGTCAACCATATACCTAGGTATGACTATGACTATGATATGTACGAACTAATATCAAGGTCGACTGGTCTTCTAGTTAGCAGTAAATATAGGCTAATCGTCCAGGAACCAGTAGCGGATGGGTGTTCTCAGAGTATGCTGAGAAAAGCGGTACTCATCCGCTGTAACGAGAACTACTGCGTCTATGCAACATGTGGATGTGTTTATGTAATAAAAGTAACAACTTCTACTTTCTCAAACGTAATTTATCTTTCACCAATCTAAAAGCCAAAGCAAAATACGGGTTAACATATATAGGATCCATGAAGGATACTTTATTACCAACATATATTACCAATTTTGCTGTTTAATATCTTAAAGAACTTTACTATTTCAGAAGAACTGTTATGCTATTATATTATGCTGTCCGGATTAACAATATAGCACCACTCCATCTCCTCCCGTGGGTGTCGTAAAAGGCGACTACGGGACTCTAAACCAGATGGATGGGCAGCATAATCCCTTCTGTGGAACAGCATCATACTGCGCTCACCAACCCGCCTGCCAAGCGAGGTGAGTATTGGCAATTCCCCCCCAAATTGATAACACAATTGTGGAATTCTATGTGGGAGGCCTTTGTTTTGCAGTGGACTACCTTTGGTTGATGTGTGTGTGTTATGCTATTCGCACATAACTGTGAGTGTGCATATATATTATGATATATATGCACACTCACAGAATATCATATATATATTATGATATTCTTTCCTACTCTACCTTTTTCTTTTCTGATTAATTTCGTTGCGGGTTTCAAGACAGTTATTCATTTCTCTGGGACACACCGATCTTAATTGGTCGGTGTTCTTTTCGGTGGTCACCATTGTAGATCCTGGCTTACAGGAGTTGCAGTGGTGGGAATGTGTGGCGGGCTTGTCCCAAATAAAAAAAATAAAATATAAATATATATATATATATATTATGATGGTTATTTCAACATTGTCATTTTTATTGGCTACTTTAATTAATTTCAAGACTTAATGTATATTGTATACTGCTTTGGTTTCCTTATTTTTTTTATTCTGTTTCACATGACGTTTAGAGGCTAGAGTTAGACTTAGAACTAATTGTGAAATCTAAAGAACCGCTGGATTCTATTTATTGTGAATAAAGAAATTAGTTTATTTTTTAATTATGACGTTTCACCAACTATAGCTGTCAGTTAAAAAAGTCCATATTCAGCTATTAAATTTAAAAGGTAGTCTTTATAGGTACAGCATAAAAAACAGATCTCAGCCGAGCTATTAATATTTTCGCATTTTCAGTTCACTTTTAAAATAAATATAATTATAATGTAGCACATAACATCGTCCACGCACATCAATTCGTCTTATAATCACATTTAACAGCCTTCCGCCGTAGATCTAATGGTTCTCTGAAATCTCTTAAGTTCCATCGCGGCTGTTATTAACACATAACATTGTAAACGTTACGTAATACCCGCAGTGAACGACGTACCATTTCCGGATCTCGTATTTTCATAACGACCCATATTTCCGAGCATATCATTATTAAGTATGGACACGGTTGAGTAATTTCCTTAGTTTGATAGAACATAATGACATGACAGTTTAAAGACTGCGAACGCATCCATAGATATCTACTTTATTGTATTTATTTCAAAAGATAAACCATATTTACGGCACGGTTGGCGCAGTGGCTGATACAGTCGAAAAAAAAACAAAAGTACAAGGTTCAAAAAACAATTTACAGTACTGGCCGTTTTTCGGCTGAAATGATAATAATGATGAGTTTAGATTAATCATAAAACAATGCAAAACTTACAATGCAGATAAATTCACCCACCTGAAAACAAAACAAACAAACACATTTTATTCCAAATTTAAAACCACTTAAACAATAACAACACTTTCTTCTTTCATACCCCACATCAAGTTATAGAGTTATAAAGACCGACAGATGTCCACACAACGAGTCTGTTTGTCCTGATCAGTAAACTGCATAGATCGTAACGTATCGAATCAAAGGCGCGTGCGCAACCGATGGCCGTCCAACAGCGTTAATGGCCTGTAAAATCGGACCACCCGCAATTTATTTCCCTTTCATTGATATCATTTTATTGATGTGAATAATAAGTGGTTTTTTTTAAGGAAACATATACATACCTAATAAAGAACATTACATTGATTACACTGTGTGTGTATGTACATGTATTTATAAATATTGTATATGACAGACTAACGTGTTGCTGGGGAGTTTGTTGCGTCGTTTCTGGTAGCTGGGGAGAAGCTTAAACACTAGGAAGCGGTCAAGAGTGGGCTTAATGAGTGCTGTCTAATGTTGACGTTCAAAAAGAACTACTAATGAAGTCGATTTTTAAAAATAAAAACAAATAAATAAAACACTCTCACTCAGAAATTTAAAAACGGTAATATTCCTAAAGATGGAAAGATTGGATGTAATTCCAATTTTGAATCCAATGAGTCATTTGCCCCTCCTCTTTTTATCCTGGACGATCGTCCTAGGGCATGCCGTACTCCCACCGGCTAAAAGAACCGAAGTGGTCATCTTCGGCAACGTAGGAGGGCACCAGGGCTACACCAGACCAGCTGTACTCAGGTACAATCCCACTAGACCCGCGCCTTGGTGCCTCGCCTTTAGGCACATCTCGGAGGGGATGACTGTAAAGCGGTCACCCCCTCTAGCAGTGGGGAGACGGATGTCAAAAGCCCCCAACCCCAGGCCCACATCGGGGGGATTGGAAAAGCCTTCCCGATCGAAAAGATCTTCCCGGAGCCGCACTGTGGACTGTGCTGCGTACTAGATGCAGCATGGGCAGATCAAGGTAGACCGATGACCTGATCAACGTTATGGGTATCTGCTGGATGCAAGCAGCGTAGAGCTGGTCATCGGTGTGGAAGTCTATGACCAGCAGTGGACGTTTTACAGCTGAAATGATGTTGTTGATGATACTTTGAACCTCTCTTAGACAAGTAATTCTAAATTAGTCGCCATGCTGGGCAAGCCATTTCGTGCCAGGTTAGTATAGCCATAACTGTACTAGTCTACCAGTGACTATGGAGTGGTGTCATCAGTGTATTCTTATATGATGATAAACTAATAATTAGGTACTCCGTTAAATTGAATGTAATTGACTTGCGGGGTTGGGACTTTTTTCACAAGATCTTGTTATTTGTTTCCACTCTTATTAAATACTAGCCGTATCCTACTCGCTTTGCTGGGCGTGCTTAAGTAAAATAATTGTTAAAATGATTCATAATTTAAATATCAACAGTATCCTGTTGATATCCCGTTCGGTCGTTTGAGCGAGATATAACCTCAAACAGTAAAAATATCACACAATATATTGATATACATGACTTCATATTGTGCCAAGCCTAGTTTACTTGGGACTAGGGCAGGAAGATGATTATACTCAAAATGGTAGTAAAATATTAGTAAGATCTCACACAGCAATTCAAAGCCTCATGCAACCATTATACTGTAAAGTGCACAATTCTATTGAGACAATAAATTTACACTTATTTTTTTATACATCGTGGTGACGAAACGAGCATGTCATTCTCCTGGTGGTAAGCGTTATGTCTGCCCATAAAAATGTAATGCTGCCCAGGGCCAATCCCGTCCCCCACGCAGTGCTCGTCACCTGGATCCCTAAATTATTTAGTCTCTTATGCCCAATAATTTTGACTAAGTACAGTTTCCTTCCAACCGGAGTACAGTAATGTCTAAACTTTAAATACTACTGCTTCGTGGCGAATATCTGGCACTGGGGTGGTACCTTTTTTATTTTTGATTGGACCCAGTGGACATTCTTCACGAATTCTCCGCCCCGGGGAAGGACGAAGGGGCATTCCGGACGCCTACCGGATAAAACCACTGGGTTGATCATCTTCGGCACCTAAGGTGGCTCCAGGCTCTCGTATCTGGGGTGGTACATACCCAACCGCTCTTGCTATAAGACCTACCACCAGTAAAACCATTGAAACCGTTGATAATGGCTACACATATTACGGCCATGTGCCATAAATCTACGTTACGCTAATATTTATGTATATTTACACTCGGCACAAGATATCTGGATAGGATGTTTCGGACTAATACAGTTTTACGAGATGATTAAACAAACACACGGACTTATTAGACCGGTCAATGCAGAGATTATAAACACGAGAACGTTCGGACTAGTTTAGGAAATGCTTACATTCATCATCATCATTATAGAAGCCAAAGGACTTCCACTGCTGAATAAAGGCCGCCGCCATAGATTTCCTCAACAATTCGTAATATGGCACTCGTATCCAACGACTCCACTCCACTCGACCTTCTTGTTTTCTGTCCATGAGGCCGCCCCACACTGGGCTTTCCGGTGCGCGATCTCCACTCGAGAACTTTTACTTGATACCCCAAGGGTCTTCAGTTCTACAAGCAATGTGCTTTACTCATTGCCACTTTGGGTTACTAATTCTTTACCTATGTCGGCAACTTTACTTGTTCTACGAATCTCGTCATTACTGACACAATTTCTTAGAATACCAATCATAGCTCTCTCGTTAGCTCGCTGAGTGAATTTGAGTTTTCTTATGAGACCCATAGTGAGTGATCACGTCTCTTACACTTAGTAGTAGCTTACCTCATGCTGAGAAAAACCCGTCTATTCCATGTAGTTCCAGATAAGAAAGAAAGACAGGATTATGGCAATATTCCATATGAAGGCGTAGTGATCATCGGTATGCCCTATACAGCAGTATACATTTGAAGGCTGTTGTGCATGTGTGAGAACAGTCTCCTCAAATAAACCATGTTTAGTTACTTCTTCTTGTATCGTATCATTTCACATAGTGTTGTTTTTTTATAATGTTTTTATAATTAATTAATCAGGTGTGGCCGCGTTGTGACGTCTCTTATGGAGGTATTCAGGCACAAGGGGCACCAGCTAATATGTCATTGTTCTACTGAGAAATCACAGTCGATATGACTTGTATGTTTAGCCTACGGCAATAAACTTGAGTGCGCAGTCGTTTTAACGACTGAAACACCAGTAATTGCAGTCGTTGGTAGTCGTGTCCTGGCTGCAGTAGCTTCTGGATTGATAAAGTCCGGTGGTAGTGGGTTCTTTTTACAAGCCTTTATTTAACTTGCTTTGTTAATATGGATCAAATCTTGGAACTGAATTTTAAAACAGTTATCTCCAACCGAGTGGGCTGAAATTTTGTATACACGTTTAGTTTGGATAAGTGACGTCATTCTAAATCCAATATGATGGACTCACAAAGGTTGTGGAACTGTTACTTTTTATATACCTATAAAAGGTTTTTCTGAGAAGAATACGAATATAATAATTTAACGCTTTTATTAGAACTGAAAACGGGATATTTACCATGTTTTTTATTTGTGTTGAGTTCCCGATATTTCGGCGCTGTTGCAAGCGCCATGTTCACGGATAAACTAAAGTTTTTGCGGGTGGATGTTTAAGAGCAGACAAAACGATCTACCCTCTTCCTTAAACGTTTTGTGCGCTGGGTGCCACTACCACTATCACTTAAGTCACTCACAACTCGACTTTGTTCCCGACACACGAAACTCACTGTGTCCGCTCGCGAACTTTTTACGGCACTTTTTCGGTCTGTACACAATCGAATCACTGGATTCCAGGCCTTCGACAGTTGAAACCCGTCCTCCGGGTTAAAGTTATTACATTTGGTAATCTCAATGGCTTCTCTTACCAGTCTGGGTATATAGTGGCGTTCTGTTGAGATTACCTGAGGGTTATGTAACTCGATCCAGTGGTTTTTTTAGTTTATCCGTGAACATGGCGCTTGCAACAGCACCGAAATATCGGGAACTCAACACAAATAATAAACATGGTAAATATCCCGTTTTCAGTTCTAATAATAGTGTAAGTGACCATGTCAGTTTAAAAACTTATAATTTAAAGCTTGTTTTAAAAAGTGTTTTTAAATTAAAATATTTTTTCATCCACAGTTTGCATCTGATGTCGTGTTGTAGTTGGTACCCTGTAAGGTGCGATGAAAACTTTTGGGGCGTTCAATGAGCTTGAAGTACTCCTGAAAATGATATTGAGCGCTCTCAAATTCGTGTAATACTTGACAACTAAAAGTAGAAAACCCTTATCGCTCATGACTAGCCCTGCCACTAAAAGTTGTATAAAATAAAAAAGTATATACAGAATGCATTCTACTTTCAAATTCATTTGTTGTTTTTACTTTTCAATAAGCAAAGCGAAGGAAACGGTAGTAGGAATATTTTCCAATAAGGCCCACTGCGAAATGTCGTAGCAAAAGTGTTACAATCAGTACAATTACCAAATAACTGTTCTCTGAGTTTCTTTCTGGTCACATTATTTGTTACAACGTTTTTATTTACAAAACTGTGAACTAAAATAACTAAGGCTTTGAATCTTAGCCTTTTATCATCATCATATCAGCCAAAAGACGTCGACGGCTGAACAAAGACCTCCCCCATAGACGACCGGCTATGTCCCGTGTATCGTCATTTGGACATCTGCCAGAACTCAACATGGTTGGCTGGTGGGTTGGTGAGCGCAGAATGGCTGCTGTTACACAAAAGTGACACTGCTGCCCATTCCTCTGGACTAGAGCTCCTGAATCGAATCATCTGAAATTTAAGACTATATATAAAAAGAAAAAAAAACCGTGTGGTGCCGGCTCAGAATACCACCACCCCATCTCCTCCAATAGGTGTCGTAAAATTCGACTAAGGGACTAGACGGAGGATGGGCAGCAGCGTCCTTCGAGTACATTAACAGCTCAAGTGCGATCGCCAACCCGTCTGCCAAGCGTGGCGATTATGGCAAAACCCACAACACACCCATGTCGGTCGTTGTGGTGATCTTTGGGGGAGGCCTGTATTCAGCACTGGACTTCATTCGGCCGAAATGATGAAAAAATGATGATAAAAAAAACTATCAATAATTTTGTAACGGAAATTAATAGTATCACCTTAAAATAGTACAGTTTAAAATACTACCGCACCGCTACCTATTTACCGCAGCCGATAAGCATAGAAGTCAACCCCAACTGGCTGGATAACATTTAGGCTCTTGATAGCATGATTAGCTATCTATAGACTCACAAAGTATTTCGACAGATTATAAGAATGATAAGGCAGATTTTTAGTACTGTCCCGATTATTTAGTCTAACTGCAACGGAAATGAGGACAATCTGTTGTTTGGCATTATTAAAATATCGTCTACGGTAAAAACTAGACTTCCTTAAGCTAATGTAATTTAATTTCGTATTCGGATATTTACTGATATGGGTTCTGACTTACTTCTGACTTACACAGTTGTTTTTTTTTTTACTTTTACTGTTAATTATTACAATTTGATCCGTTTATATGACATACATGGATTTATTAGAATTTGTTATTTTAAGGACGAGGAAGACTATCCGCTTGTGATCCAGTTTTTTTACTAGTTCGGGGGGATAGGGCGAATCAGTCTGATGACAACCAAAGTATATTTTCTAATAATAATTGATCATTCATCATTTCGGCCGAATGAAGTCCACTGCTGGACACAGGCCTCCCCCAAAGATCACCACAACTACCGATATGGATGTGTTGTGGGCTCATTGGGGGGTTTTGCCATAATCGCCACGCTTGGCAGGCGGGTTGGCGATCGCAGTTGAGTTGTTAATGTACTCGAAGGACGCTGCTGCCCATCCTCCGGCTAATCCCTTAGTCGACTTTTACGACACCCATGGGAGGAGATGGGGTGGTGGCATTCTGAGCCGGCACCACACGGCAATATAATTGATCGATTTAGCTAAATGCCAATGCAAAATAGCTGTTACCAATTCTTTACATAACCTATTATGGTTATCGAAGATTTGTTTATATTAATTAACTCTTGTATGGTTGTCTCTTGTTAACGCAATAAAAAGTTTATTATATTATAACTACCGTGGCTTACTTATAATTTTTATTTTATTTAAACATTGACCCACATTAGGATTTCTCCTGCGTCGTGGGTTCGTTTACAGACATGAATTCCACACACAATACACCCAGACCCGGAACAACTACCTGCAGATCATACAAATATTTGTTCCGTGCGGGAATCGAACCCGCGACCCGGAGCGCAGCAGTCGATGTGTCAGCCACTGCACCAACCGTGCAGTCTACTGATGCTTACTTACTTATTGGATAATTAAACATCACAAAATCCTAATTGTAAATGAATAGATCATGAAGGCTTTTTAGGTGTACCAACAATATGGAGTATTGAAGTGTGGTTGTTCCATTGAAAAAGTAAGATCTTCTGCCTATGGCTTGTGGTGGTGGGCGTGAGTTGGCCGCAAACATTCTTCATTCAAGATTAATGATTTTTTAACGTCATCAGAGGTAGTTGCAGACATCAGTAGAGAACACTTCAGAGGCCTCCTTCCACCATAAATACCAACCTCATGGTTAGAGGATCCTCCCATTACAAAAGAAGAACATTATACTGTCTCCATGATATGAGATCTGTGAATGTACTGATTAAAAAGCAATCAAAGTGGATGGATCAGAAACGAAAACTAAAATGATGCAATAACAAAAAATTAAGCTAAACTTAAGGCAGCAGATGTCGTTTCCGTAATACGCAAAAATGTTTATTATATATCACGCCTGTATTTTCCAAAGGGGTAGTCAGAGAGGAGGCCTATATTTTTTTTAAACTTTGTCACCATCATCATCGCTATTTCAGCCATTATAACATTCATACATCTACTGCTGAACAAAGGCCTCTCCATAGATTTATACAATTTTTCATCATTTTGAAGGGGTATTTACCGATACTCACCACGCTTGGCGGGCGGGTTGGTGAGCGCAGTATGGCTACTGTTCCACAGAAGGGATGCTGCTGCCCATCCCTCTGGTTTATAGAGTCCTTTAGTCGCCTTTTACGACATCCACGGGAGGAGATGAATGGTGCTATATTCTTATTCCGGACACCACACGGACTTTAAACTTTGTCCCACACTATTTCTTCTGTATCGTGGTATGGTTTACAGACATAAATCTCACGTGCACAAACACCCAGATCCGAAATCAACTATCTGCGTATCATACAAATATTTGTTCCATGCGGGGATCCAACGCGTAACACGTGGCGCAGAAAGCTAATCGCTTAGCCACTGCCGTCAAGTTCCAAGTGCTACTCAAATAACACTTGACCTGTCCTGGAATATTCGAAATCGCACCCAAAACCAACAAAAATTGTGGTTGCAGATTTCTGCATGGATCACTCAACTGGGGCGGTAATACACTGCTACCTATTTCACCCGACATAGAAACTATGTGTGAGCGTAGCTGCGTTCCGGGTGAAGTACAGGCACAGCCAGTAAAATTACTGGCACATAAAACATTATAACTTATGATTTACGTCGGCAATGCATAGGAAGAAAGAAGAAAGAAAGAAAATGTATTTATTGGCACAAATAATTAAATAGGCAAACAAAAATATAACAATAAAATAGATGTGCCAAAAGGGCTATCAGCTCAGTATGGTGTCAGGTAGCAGTACCAGGTACCACTACCTAACGCTGATTTTCAGCTGCAACCCACGAGTAATCAGTAGGGTGCTGGTCCATGGGTGCGGTTGCTACTCAGGTACAAGGTAGAAACTATTTAACATAAACATGATTCAAATGCAGCGATCAAAGCGAAAATATAAAAAAATGTAGCTATAAGCATCACCATATCCAAAAAACATCACAACCATAAAATCTTTTACCAGTCCAACTTAAATGGGAAAATTGCCTACATGACTTACAATATACAATAGCCAACATCGGCTATGTCTACCAGGATCCGCCACTCGGTAGCCCCAGCCACGCACATCTTGACCACGGTAGACGGTGGTGCGGTGACCTCGCGTTAGGATTTGTACCTGCACAGGATAGGTCCTGTGCAGGTACAAATCTATACAATTATGTCTGGTGAATACCTGTGTCAGGCTCCGAAGAACGATAAGACGGCCTTGACGACGCGCTTTTGCACATACTGTGGCAGCATGTGTCGCTCGCGCCACCGCTCGATTGCGCGTCGCCGAGCCTGCCGACTGAAACTTCCCCCATAGGCTTGCCTTCATCGCCATGTATAACAAAAACTTACCCAACCAAATAACTTTATTTAACGCAAACAATATATCTAAACGACCACAGCTGATAAATATCGTACAGTTCACAAAACAGTGCATCAATAAGAGCACTGAATAGCATTATTCGAAACGAGCGCAATATAATCCAATCGCTTGGTGCGGGATGGTGTTATGCAACAATCACAACAGCATTACCTGTGAAATACAGCCTGCGGTCAAACTGTACCGGTTGTGCGTCTGTGTGGTAACCATGCTTTGAGGCTTACGAGGATGGCAAAGCGCGAAGCTTTACCGACATTTATGTATTCATTTGCGGTACGTTTTAGGATCAATAAAGTGTCTCTTTGATATTTGAAGCCAGGAGTCATTTTAATGGTATTTTCAGAAAGCAATTAAATGGAATTGCTTTACGCTGAGAACGTAAGCTCGTGTTAAAATTAAAGTGAAATACAAATTGACAATTGAGTTACCAGCATTCAATATGTACTCGTTTTGTTTGTGTGCTGTCTATATGCATTATTTAATTTGGACGATGAGCAAATGTGAACCGCGCATAGAACTGTAGTAATTTAATAACAGTCGTCGCTTTTAATTAAAACCGTCTTAGAACATCAAATATCAAAAGGCTTTTAGTTCAATGTTCTGCAATGCACACAATTTACCGACATTAAATCGTAGAGCACATTATAGCATAAATTACTATCACCAGTATAATTGACTGCATAAGTTTGAACAAAATGGTGTAGCTGCCAGCGACATATACAAGCCAACCTGTTAATTAACTTTCTACCTAACGCCGTGGTTACCGTGCAGTTTGGCACGTCGACTGGCAAACTGCCAAGTTCCCTGGCTATTTGCTTATAATTCGGAATCAATATGCTAGCACACGTGTGCCAGATTATTTCACTCATAAACGTTGTAATAGTTGCTGTAATTCACGCGCAATTGCCCCCCATCCCGTGTCTAGACACGACAGAGGTAACGCACTTCGGCAAAATTCGGCGAAGCGAACGTTTCCGAATGCCGTAAAAAGTGTTCGGTGGAAACCGTAAACGGTATTCGTTAACTAGAACGAAACGATTGCATTCGCTGATGTTCCTAATATTTGAATTTTAAACATGGAATTACTATGTTTTTTGTATGTATGACGGCTCTATTTAATAACATACTTTTCAGTGTCCATATAATATATATATATATATATATATAAATCGATGTGTATATGTATATTCTCTATGGATACACGGCTACACATCAAGTTATACGAAACCAGTTTACGCTGATCTCTCGGCATACCGAAAGCCTATACAATGCGACATCAGCTTATACTGGTTATGTACAGCTTGATGTGTAGCTGTGTGAACTCCAAAACGGCCGTACCGATATTGATGAAATTTTCAGATTAGCCCAGCGGGTAATCCCGTGAAGTTGGCAGCGATCAGATCAACAGATTTTTGGCAAATTTGTGTTAGATATTGAGTGCTACGAGTGCGAAGCCAGGGCGGGTTGCTGGTGGTTTATATTTGTTTTAGATGAAAGTAGTCTAAGCCAACGTGACATGAACTTGAAGAATGATAACAGAAGTAACTTGAAGAATGATAATATTCTTGGATATAATGTGGGCATAGTTTTACCGTGTGGTGCCGGCTCAGAATACCACCACTCCATCTCCTCCCGTGGGTGTCGTAAAAGATGACTAAGGGATTAGCCGGAGGATGGGCAGCAGCGTCCTTCGAGTACATTAACAACTCAACTGCGATCGCCAACCCGCCTGCCAAGCGTGGCGATTGTGGCAAAACCCCGCAATGAGCCCACAACACACCCATATCGGTCGTTGTGGTGATCTTTGCGGGAACCTCACAATGATGTTTTTCGGTCTGTTAGTTTGTTGATGGGCGTGCGGTACTCTATGGATGGACATTATGTCTTTTTGAGGTATAGGAAAAGCAATAGCCTCCGCGATTGACCCCAAAATTTGCAATAAGTTTTCACCACGTTTCTCAGGTAAGTTGCAAATTTCAAGATTGCATTGCCTCGCCTGTTGTTCTAACGATTCAATCTTAGTTTCTAAATAGCTAAACGATATGGTTGATTTCTGTTCGGTCTGCTGGTGTGCTATATATTCGACTCGTTTTCTGAGGTCATCCTGTTCACTTGCACAGAATTGGATAGAGTCTTTAAGATTCGATATCTCTGCGGTTATTTCCCTCGCACCCTGTTTTAAGTCGGCCTGGGCAGTGCGAAGAGTACTCAACTCCTGCTTCATGTCAGACAAACTGTTTTTAACACTGTCATGAAAACAAAGCATGCTTGCTTCCATTTCATCTCGCCAACACTGTAAAGTGTTTTTTATGTCCTCCTTGAACAGTGTCATAGTACAGTCTATATCAGCCCGCCATCCTTGCAATGTTTTGTTGAGTTCTTGGGTAAATAACTGGATTTGATTGTCTGCAGTGACCGATATGGGTTTATTGTCTCTTCCTGTAACAGATGATAAGGACCTTAGCGGACTACACGGTGACAGTGCTCGTTGTTCCGCGTTGTCGCAGGACATATTCATACTAGTATCTTCATAAGCTGGAACCTGAGTGGAACGGACGGGTGTGTCCAAGTTAGGACGGGTCCGACGTGTAATGTTACTGCATGGGGGACATTTCCAGCCAGTCTTGTATTCTTGTGTAAAGGCCATGTATTGGTGCAGAGTGATGTTTAAACACTCGTAATGGTATCTCCCATCACATAAATGACACATCAGGTGCCTAGCATCAGGTGCAAGAATATCGTTACATCCGTTACAGTTCATCTCGAATCTAACGCGAGTTCTTGTTATTTAGAACAGCAACTGTTAATCCAGAAAGGTCAGCGTGGTGCCACCTGTCGTTACCCAACGATAATGTTCGATGTAGTGTCAATAAATTTAGACGCTTAGCGGTTTGGTTGCTGAGGCTTTTGCTGTTACTCAGTTATTGTAATAGATGGCGTTAATTTAAACTTTGACTACTGTGTGAAATGACACAGCAGATTTAAAAGTAATCTGGTTGGTAGCAAAACTAAGTATCAATATCAATTATCACTATAACACCATATCACACAGAAACCAAAAATATGCTGAGTTATCAGTCCTTTTTGTTGATATTTATCACTTTTGCACTGTTATTCAATGTTTATAACCGACGTAAACACAAGAATTTTACCATCACAAATACACTGGTTATTGATAATACTATGAGGTGACCTCGATCGACGGCACATATGACGCCTAGTTCTCATTACTAAGACGGAATATACTGAACTTTGTGATTACTATCGAATTTTAAGAAATATTAAATACAGAGCGTTAAGTTTAAACAAGTAGACACATACAGCGCCACCTAGTTAATTTGAGAGATGAGATGAGAGATTTTTGGAGGCACAATAAAGTTTTGACTTGATTTAAAGTGTTTCGTAGGCACATTGCCACGTTTATATTTGCCTGCCGCTCCGTCTATACATATGATGCGACTTAAAGTAGGTAATAAGGAAACTCGCAATAATCTCCTACTTTTGAGATTAGTTAAATCCCTGAGAGACAGATCAAACTATCGTTTTTTAACAACGCATTGTTAATCGTGGCGCGACAGGTGCCTTGTAGTGGTACCGGAATAGATGCGCGTGCGCTGTCTCACGTCTCACCGTTTTCTAGACACAATTAAGTTTTTTTTCCTCTTGAAATTCGGCTAACAGGTTTCGTCCGCTCGAAAAATAAATTTTGAATTAACCAATATTTTATCTTCGCTCTTTCATGTACTCGTATATGCATATTATCAAATAGGTATACTGGGTACTAATATTATAAGCGATTATGATAATATAATTAAGCTTTATATTGTCAGAAGAGCTGAGTTGATTAGAGTCGTCTTAATGAATACAATATGATTGCATAGATCGGATAGGTTGAGTTAATAAAAGAAACCCATTCTTGTTGGCCTCGGCGAGCAAGTAACAGAATCCATGCACTTTTTTATGCCGGATGCCTACCGGCTAAAATCACCGGAGTGATCACCAAACGGGTGCTCCAGGTCCTCGTACGATCACACTAGAACCGTCCACTGGTGCCACGCTAATGCACATCTCGCAGGAGATGTCTTTAAGGCGGTCAGCCCTTCTAGCTGAGGCGAGCGTCTGTAAAAAGGCCGCCCCCAGGCACTTCTCGGGGGATTGTAAACGGTACCTGATCACGTGCGACTTCCCGGAGCTCACCCACGCCTATCCGGCTGCCAAGCTTCTTTGGGGAAGGCTTCTGTCCAGCAGTGGACGTTGTTCGGCTAAATTATGATAATTTAAATCTAAAGCGCACAGATAAAAAAATCTTTCAACGGTCGTAACTAGAAGCAGTTCTGTTGCCTGAAAGTGCTGCAATGACAATAACAACAAATTAACTGTCAGGTATGCTCGCGATGATGCGCATCCGATACATCGCATAGCTAATCAACGTGTTGGTCGATCAATTTATTTATAGACTAGCTGGGACCCGCGGTTTCACCCGCGTTTAATTTAAAAGGAATTTAGAGTACTTCAACATAGACCCTTGACATAGAATATATATAAATTGGATTTCAAGGGATTTTATTTTTTGTGCGGAACCCTAATTATTTTTCTTAAATTAAAGTAGCCTAAGTTATTCCTTATAACATCAGCTATCTGCCAGTGAAAGTCCCGTCAAAATCGGTCCAGCCGTTTCGGAGATTACCCGGAACAAACAGACAGACAGACAGACAGACAGACAAAAAATTTAAAAATTGGTTTTTTGTTATATGTCCCGTATATACTTTCATATGCATTTAGTAAAAAACTGTTATTTTGACATTACAAACAGACACTTCAATTTTATTTATTTGTATAGATCACTACAGTCCGCACCAGTCTGTTGCGTCAGCGCACCATTAATCTTGTAAATCGGTCTGGTATGACATTCGATTGAACACAACTTTTCTCAATCACTGTCACAATAAATATCCTTGTATCTTCGTTGCTAACTTAATTAGTTAGTAACACTGTTGCATTTTTTTTAAACCTTACTAGGATTTCACTAGGATTTGATTTGATTTTCTCCTGTGTTGTGGGTGCGTTTACAGACATGAATTCCACATACAATACACCCAGACCCGGAACAACTACCTGCAGATCATAAAAATATTTGTTCCGTGCGGGAATCGAACCCACGACCTGGTGCGCAGTAGGCGACTGTATCAGCCACTGCAACAACCGTGCCGTCATTCGATTCGATTCGATTCGTGTCAACCATTCGATTAAACATAACTTTTCTCAATCACTGTCACAATAAATATCCTAAGGCCTCCCCCAAAGATCACCACAACAACCGATATGGGTGTGTTGTGGGCTCATTGCGGGGTTTTGTCATAATCGCCACGCTTGGCAGACGGGTTGGCGATCGCAGTTGAGTTGTTAATGTACTCGAAAGACTACAGGGAGGAGATGGGGTGGTGGTATTCTGAGCCGGCACCACACGGCATTGACTAACTCATAACTAGTAAGTAATAACAGAGTGGACATTTTCTAATTTAACGAACAAGGAAAGAGAAATCAACAAATACAAGTAAATAACTCGGATTTCAGTGAATTTTCCCCCTCCCCTCACTATGCGCTGTGTTGCGCACACAGCGGTACGTGACCACATGCACACCGCTGTAATCCCGGGGGTCGCTCAGTATGAACACGCAGATTTCCCAAATAAGCGTGCTCGCGACCCCCAAAACTTTTATGACCTACCTTTTTTTATTTTTTATTGGTGCCCAGTGGAAATTCATCATGAACTTCCTTCGCCCCGGGGAAGGACGAAGGGGTATGCCGGACTCCTACCGGCTAAAACCACTGGGGCGTGGTATGTGATATGATCCTCGTATGATCACACTAGAGCCACCCACTGGTGTCACGCCTATCGGCACATCTCGGAGAGGGTGACTGTAAAGCGGTCACCCCCCCCAGGGGGATTGTAAAGGATCCCCCAAAGCGTCCCACGGCAGCGCGTGACCACATGCGTGCTACCGTCTTCTCTTGGGTCGCTTGGTGTGGGCACGCAGATTCCCCAATCTACGCACCCGCGAACCCAGAGGTCCCCCACCTTATAGCAACGGCAGGGGTTTTCAGGCGTATCGGAATTAGGCGCCAGGGCGGTTGTTACCCCGACGCCGTCTCCTTCTTCTTCGAGCGGGATCGGCCCTCCCCCGATCCCGCTCTGCGGTCTCCTTCTGGAGCATGACGCTCTCACAGAAGGAGACCACTGCATTCCAATTTCCTAAAAAATCCACACTACTGCTGGCAGAGAGAGATCTTGCCCGATCCGATCGACCAGGATCCGCCGCTCGGCGGTCCACGCAGGGCACGCCTCGAGCGTGTGCTGTGCGGTGTCCTGGTCGCTATCACAATGGTGGCATTGTGCCGTGGCCTCGCGTCCTATCCTGTGCAGGTACGCGCCGAAACAACTGTGCCCGGTGAGCACCTGCGTCAGGCGATAGGTGACGCGCTCGCTCCTTTGGAGCCAGGCTCCAAAGAGCGGCAGGACGGCCTCGACGACGCGCTTGGTTGCAAACTGCATCCGCAGGCGATGACGCCACTTTACAAGTGCGCGCCGCCGAGCTAGCCGCCGCAGCTTGTCCAACGCCCCTGGAGGCGCGCCTTCGCCGCTCTGGCGGAGGGAGCGTGTCTGATCGTAGACCCACGCATCCATCTCCGCCAGGATGTCAAAAGGCGGAAAACGCGCCAGGAGAGTTGCCGCCTCATAGGACACCGTTCGGTATCCTCGTGCGATCCGGATAGCCACTCTGCGCTGCAGACCGTGAATTTTGGTTCTGCAGCGCTGGGCGCCTGATAGTCGAGCTGACCATACAGGCGCCCCGTATAGGACCACGGACCGCACGACCCCTCCGTAGAGACGGCGAACTTCCTCACATGGTCCCCCGAGATTGGGCAGCAGCCGGTGTAGAGCACCCACTACCCTCTCGACTCGGGGGACGAGGCGCTGGAAGTGCTCTTCGAAGCCCCAACGACTATCCAGGGTGAGCCCCAGGTATTTCATGTACCGGCCCACCCCGATTTGCGCGTCACCAACGCGTATCCACGAACTGAGTGGTTCTCTGCTTCTCGGCAGTTTGTGGAACCATAGCGCCTCGGTTTTCTGAGGCGCTATCCGCAGACCCAGGGCGTGGATTTTGGCCACGACAATTGCCACCGCTTGCTCCGCAAGCCGGATGGTTCCCTCGAAGGACTCCCCGCTGGCCAACACCAGAGTGTCATCAGCGTAACAGACTAAGCTGACGCCAGCAGGGAGAACGACACGCAGGACCGCATCGTAGGCGAGGTTCCATAAGAGAGGGCCGAGAACTGACCCCTGCGGAACCCCGCACGTAATCTCCCTCCGCTTCACGCTACCGTCCCTGCCCACGTAGCGAATGTGCCTATCACGCAGATAGGCCCCAATGATGCCCTGCAGGTAGGGCGGACACCGATGATAGACTAGTGCCGCCCTAATAGCGCCCCACGGGATGGAGTTGAAGGCGTTGACGATGTCTAGACTGACCGCCAACGCCACCCCACCCCGCCGGGACACTACCTGTTCCGACAGCGAGCGGACGCGAAGAATCGCGTCGATGGTGGACCGCCGCTGCCGGAAGCCATACTGACTTTCGGCCAGGTCGGGGCCAACTCGCGACAGGTGCTCAACGAGTCTTCGGGTAATTATTCTTTCGAATAGCTTCGAAGCCTCGTCGAGCAGGCAAATGGGACGGTATGCAGAGGGAGACTCTGCAGCCCTTCCTTCCTTCTTCAAGAGAACCAATCCGGCTTCCTTCCAGCCGGACGGGAACACGCCACTACGGAGGCAACTGGTGAACAGCCGCCTCAAGCGGTCTCCAAGAGACTGTAGCGCATACACCCACGCACGGCCCGGAATGCCGTCCGGACCCGGTGCGGTGTTGCGACTCTTCAGGCGGCCAATGGCTCGGCCCAGCTCCCCATCCGAAACCCCCAAATCCTCGGCCCAGTCCGAGGCATTTGGGGGTGGAGAAGGACCAGGATGGTCCCGAACCGCCGGAAAGAGCGTTGAAAGTACGCTCTCCAGCAAATCCGGGGCCATGGTTTCGGTCACCGGGGGGACATACGGGCGCAACTTGCCCACTACCATACGATAGGGTCTCCCCCACGGATCCCTGTCTAGTCCCTCTAGGAGCTCGCTCCAGGACCGAGCCTTCGCCTCACTGATGGCAGTCTGAAACCTCAGTGTGGCCGCCCGGTAGGCCCTATAGGCCTCGTCAGTCTCTCCGGCTGTAGCACTGTGTCGGCGTCGGCTTCGTTGGTACCGGCGGCGGGATGCCAGGCAGACCGCACGCAACTGCGCGATCTCATCCGACCACCAGTACACTGCCGTACGCCGGGAGCGCCTAGCCCGGGGCATGGATGCGTCGCATATTGACGTCATCGTCTCCCGGAACCAGGACGCTTCCTCCTCCGGATCGGGCAAGATCCCTTGATCGACCTCTGGCCAGGCCGCGACATTGGCAGCTGCGACGAGCAACTCGCGATCCAGCTGTGTGAGGGCCCAACGCCGCGACCGCGGGCTGGGACTAGAACGGCTCGGGCAAGGCGTGCGGAGGGCCACGTCGAACATAATGTGGCGGTGGTCCGAAAGTGTGACCACCTCCTCCGCTACTCGCCAACCCGACACCATGCGGGCCACAGAAGGAGCCGCCCATGTCAGATCCACGACCGACTCCCCCTGCCACCGAACGCAGGTGCTAACGGACCCCCGATTCAGCAATCGGAGGTCAAGTGACGCCGCCCAGTCTTGCATTATTCTCCCCCTCGGCCCGTCCCGACGGTTGCCCCAAGCTCTAGAGTGAGCGTTGAAGTCCCCCAGGACGAGCACTGGACGGGGCGAGCATTTGCAGCGAATGCTGTGCGCCACCCCGTCCAGGTATCCCTCGAAGTCGGCGAGAGACACGTTGGGGGAGACATAGCAGCCCACTACTGCCAGAGGTCCCCACTCTACTACGACAAAGCCCTGACCCCTGTCCAATAGGGAGCAGGGCGGCTCACCTTCGGCTCCAGACCAATAGATAGCGACGGAGTCCCCGGCGCCCCCGAACCAGCGAGGGTGTTCCTGGACGCCGTAGGGCTCCGCCACAACCGCCAAGGCAACCGACCACTCCGCAACAGTCTGCAGCAACAGATTCTGCGCGTTGCGGCAGTGGTTTAAGTTGCCCTGGAGGACCCTTAGTTGGCCTCCATCGCCTCCGGTGAGCCGGAGCGTGCGACCGGTGCAGCCGGCGCAGACGTCGTCAGCCCCTCGGCCGAGGCAGGGGGAGCTGGTTTTCTCCTCTTGCTCTTATGGGCTGCACAAGATTTGCAGCCCAATCTGTGCTCGGCCGGAAGGCCGAAGTCGGCACACAGAGGGCAGTTTTTTGTCTGCACCTGGCATTCACGAATTTTGTGGCCCTGGCCGCCACATCCGAAGCACCGATCGCTACGGTCAACCCCCCCGTGTATGGTGCACCGGAGGCGCACATGTCCGAGTTCGAGGCATCGGAAGCACTGTAATGGCCGTGACGCCAACACCTCGACCCTAGCCGACGTCCAACCGACGCAAATGCGGCAAGTAGACGCCAGCTTCTTGGCTGCCTCCAGTGGGATCCGGACCCAGACTGTGCCCAAGGACATCGGTGAGCGGCGAATATCGCCCACCCTTATATCCTCGGGCGAACACGCCGTCGCAGCTTTGATGGCCTCTTCGATCTCTGCTTTTGTGACGGCGTCATCCAGGTCCATTACCCTCAACTCCGCCATCTTGATCGGACGCGCAATACGCACGTCATAGATGGGGGTGAGCATCCCGCATTCGGCGCGCCAGGCTGTCAGCCTTGTCGCCACCATCCTCGCCAGCGACGGAAAGCACCATTCCGCCGATGACTGACCTCTTAATGGTCACGGTGTCCGGACCTATGCCATGGTCGGCGAGCTTTATATTTCGCCGAGCCGCGGCCATAACTTCACCCAACGTTGTGTTGGCTGAGCCTTCGGGCACCGTGACCGTTATGGCGGCCGATACGGGAACCTTGGGGAGGTTGACCTTCCCCTTCCTTCTTCTCTTTCCGCTCCGTTTTTGTCGCCTCCCCTCGTCCTGCAGAGAGGACTGCGCAGGCTGCGTAGCGGTGGGCTCTTGAGTCTTAGGAGACCGTGGCTGCCGCTTCTTTTTGCCTGCAATGGACCACCCCTCAGTGGTCTCCATTGCAGACTGCAAGGACTCTGGCTCTGTTGATGCCGGCTGGGCCGCCGTGGATGCGGTGGACACTGCAACCCTGGCCGTTGTCGCCTGCCGGTCAGCCTTCCCGGTCCCCTTCACAGCACCGCGACCTCCGCTCTTCCCCTTGGATTGGGGCTGAGCCGCTGTCGCGAGAGTTTGCGCCTTGGCGGAGGCTGCAGCCGTTGCCGCGTTCTGCGTCGCCTTGGCAGCGGCTGCATATGTGGTCGTGGACTGCAGCCGTCTCGCATCCGCTGCTAGTGGCGGGCGCAGGCGCTGCTCCGGTGGAAGCCGCTCCGCCAAGGCCGCCAGCTTGGCGTCCATCATCCTCCCGACTTCGAGGACAATGGATCGCCGAAACTCAGCCTCTGCATCTGACGGCAAGAACGCCGGAGCGACAGCTTTATGACCTACCTAATGTTCAAAGTTAAGAATCAATCAATCATCTGCCTAAATCAGTCCACTGCTGGACGTAGGCCTCTCCCAGCGTGCACCCGATCATCAGCATTCCGCATCCAGCTTGACCCAACAACCTTTTTCAGGTCAGCCGTCCATCTGGCTGGTGGGCGTCGCACACTACGTTTGCCCATACGCGGTCTCCACTCTAGGACTCTTCTGCTCCATCGGCCATCGGTCCTTCGATATACTATGCTATTTTGATCGCTTTGGTTCTCCTCCGGATATCCTCGTTTCGGATTCTATCCATTAGAGAGACGAAACGAAACTATACAAACTAATAAATTTGTCACTGAAAAATTACAAGAAACCGACAGTTAACAGACAACCACACTGTTTTACACATACATCACATCTAATATACCTCTGTCCCATATTTTTAATCCCTATACTAGATCAAGGGTTCATAAACAATTCAGAAGCTAACTAGGAAATGATTTAGATACGATTAACGAAATATATGACTCGCACACCATAACTCAGAGGCATAGTCTAAAGAACCATTCAAATCACTCTAATTCCCTCACCCAATAAACTATGGAGAATAGTTAATAATAAACAATAAGAAAAACGTACAATAATCTATGAAAATTCTTTATAATGAAAATATTTGTTTAGTTGACACGCTACGATAACGACACGATATCTTTAAAATGACACACACGATGACTTTTAAACTGTTTTGTGTCATTTTACTCTGCAAAATCGCGTCTTATCTTCTCTAAAATCAAAGTTCACCTCTGTCTGCTTCTCCGCTTACTTCTTCTAAACCGCGCAACGGACTTTGATGCGGTTTTCACTAACAGAAAGAGCGCTAAACGTAAAAGGTTTGTGTAATATCATAACAGTCAAAGAAAGTCCACTGCTGAACAAAAGACCCCCTCATAAAATTCCTAAATTGTGTCATCATTTGGGAGGAATTTGCCAATACTCACCACGCTTGGCAGGCGGGATGGTGAGCGCAGCATGTTTACTGTTTCACAGAAAGGACGCTGCTGCCCATCCCTCTGGTTTAAAGTTCCTTTATTCATCTTTTACGACATCTACAGGAGGAGGATTATCCGTGTCTACTCCCGTCATCACATCGGCATCACATAGATTACCACAACTATGTCATAATTTTGGGGAGTATTTGCCAATACTCACCACGCTTGGCAGGTGGGTTGGTGAGGAGGGTGGAGGGATGCTGCTACCCATCCCTCTGGTTGTGAGTCCCTTAGTCGCCTTTTACGACACCCTCGGGATGAGATGGGGTGGTGCTGTTCTTAGCCGGCACCGTACGGTAAACAAAAACCCATACCCTGAACATCTGTAAGTCTTGCAAATAATTGTTTTGCGGCCCGTGCAAGAAACCACGTCAAATATTTAACTAAAATCGTATAGTCTAAATATCTAGGTGTGATACAATTTGATGCTTTGCCAAAAGATTAGGGATTTCTTCGCGTGGGTGTTTGGAATAGCCGCTAACTCGCTTAGGGCTTAAATAAAAACTTTGCTGGGAAATAATCGCTGAAGTGTTGATGTTTCAATGTTTTCGCTACATGCTTCAAGTTTTATCATATTTATATTGTTTGCAACAAACTCCGAGATGGGGTAATAGGATTCGAGTATTTATCACCCATCAGAAAGGTAAATCATTTTGTATGAAGTTGAGTTTCACTGTGTACTAGTCACTGGATAAAATCGTCGTAGATATTCATTTCCTATCAGCTCGTGACTTCGATTGCTGAATTAAGGCTTTCCATGCTTGACGTTTTTATTTTATGACTTGATGAGGCAACAGAGGCCTCTATATACATCTATACAAATAAATGAAATTGAAGTGTCTGTTTGTAATGTCAAAATAACAGCTTTTTACTGAATGCATATGAAAGTATACACGGAACATATAACAAAAAATGCATTTTAATTTTTTTTGTCTGTCTGTCTGTTTGTTCCGGGTAATCTCCAAAACGGCTTGACCGATTTTGACGGGACTTTCACAGGTAGATAGCTGATATTATAAGGAATAACTTAGGCTACTTTTATGTTAGAAAAATAATTAGGGTTCCGCGCACAAAATATAAAACCCTTGAAATTCAATACAGATATTCTATCTCAAGTGCCTATGTCAAAGTACTCTAAATGTTAAAAATAGTTTTTTTGTTATATATAACGTACATACTTTCCCATGCATTTAGTAAAAATCTGTTATTTTGACATTACAAACAGACACTTCAATTTTATTTATTTGTATAGATTAGACGCGGGTGAAACTGCGGGTCCCAGCTAGTCTATACAAATAAATAAAATTGAAGTGTCTGTTTGTAATGTCAAAATAACAGCTTTTTACTAAATGCATATGAAAGCATATACGGTACATAAAACAATAAAACAATTTTGAATTTTTTTGTCTGTCTGTCTGTCCGTCTGTCTGTCTGTTTGTTCCGGGTAATCTCCGCAACGGCTGGACCGATTTTGACGGGACTTTCACTGGCAGATAGCTGATGTTATAAGGAATAACTTAGGCTACGATTATTTTAAATAATAATTAGGGTTCCGCGCAAAAAAATGAAAACCCTTGAAATCCAATATATATACCTATTCTATGTCAAGTGTATATGTCGAAGTACTCTAAATTTCTTTTAAATTAAACGCGGATTGAACCGCGGGTCCCAGCTAGTATACAATAAAATAACAATGACATCTTATAAACTAAGATACTTTCCATTTCATACAATAGTTTTACACCTCCGGGGACAATCATCAGATCATCATCATCATCAGAGAAATGCAGTATCAACTAAATTTATAGTGCAGCCGTGGAGAGTCCACGGTTAGTGTCCCAATACATTTTAGATTCAAATTCTCTAAAAGGCCTCTGTGTATTGGAGATATGTCCCCGCGTAAGCCTATCAAAAGACCGGGTCCCCTTTACAGGGGAAATAAGCCCGTGAATAGAGAAAGAGGAATAAATAATAATAATAAAATTTCGCGTTAATTTTCGTTTCATAATATAATAAACACCGGTCATTGTAATGATCTTTGGGAGAGGCCTGTGTCCAGCAGTGGACTTTATTCAGCTGAAATGAATCTCAGATTTTGAACTGAGTCTGTTTTTGTGTTAACATCACACTTAACATAACATTAGACAAATTTTCAATCCTAAATCCAAAGATTTTGGTTAATTTCTGCCGTTAAATAACATAGGAAATGAACCCAAAAACTCACTTTCGGCAGTAGTTATCAACAAACCAATGTCGCAGTTTGTTAGTAAGGAGTACCAGTATATATAGGGACAATGGAGAACCTTGGCGTTGGTCGATCCAGACGATAAAATCACGTTAGATCACATAAAGAGACTCGCGTTGTCTCGTTCTCTTAACACCCGACCGTCCGCCGAGGATGCCCGCCTCACCGACGTCGCGGAGGCCTATCGCCGCGTCACCTTCCCGTTCAAGTTAGCACTTCTCCCTCCCGTCTCTTGCTCGCGCCGGCCCGTGCCGAGCCTGTAGCTTTAAATGTCCCCTAATACAATTTAAATAATACCGATCCAGCTATCCCCAAAACAATAGCTTGTTATCCCCAGCAACGCCCTAAGCCGAGGTCCGTGTCCCGCAGGGGGCGCCCTTAGCGAAAGTTGCTTAGTTTTGAATATTCAATTTAAGCCTGGCTGGAGGCCTCTTTTGGCTTCCCCAGAAATGACCGGTTGAGCAACCACATTTCCCAGAAAAGAATAGAGAAGCACAAAAAAAAAATTGGCGTTTTTTAACCAACTTCCATAAAAGGAAGGTCCTCTGCTACCCTCTTATGTTTGTATGTTCTCAATGTTTTAGGACTAGAAGACTGATTGAAAAAAAATCCTCACCCTGAGTTTCTTTCAGTATTTCTTCTCAGAGGTTGTCATGTAGCGAAATGCCCTTTGTCGTTACAACATGGCGTGTAAAAGTGTAAAAGTAAATAGGCTGAATAAATTATTCTATTTTATTCTATTCGATTCTTATAATTTTTTTTTTGGAGTAATCTATGTACTTATTTACGGAAAGGTTTTGGTGTATAAAATATTAAGGTGCCTGTCTTATGGACAGACTTATAGATATAATAACTGTGTTTATTTGAAGACGGTTTTGTTATTGCAATTCAATTTATTTATTTGTGAACATAGGTTACAATAGCTGTTTCATTTAAATACATAGTGATCTCTATGCCCTACCATTTGGTGGTGTACAAATAATGAGAGTGAAATTAATTATGAATTAGGATAACTGCCAACCAAAGAACTTACTGAACAATTATGATAAATTAACTACGATTGTGATAAAATAATAATTAATGTCATCAAATAAAAAATAAAACATTAATACATCAATGCCGTGTGGTGCCGGCTATGCCGTGTGGTGCCGGCTCAGAATACCACCACCCCATTTCCTCCCGTGGGTGTCGTAAAAGTCGACTAAGGGATTAGCCAGAGGATGGGCAGCAGCGTCCTTCGAGTACATTAACAACTCAACTGCGATCGCCAACCCGTCTGCCAAGCGTGGCGACTATGGCAAAACCTCCCAATGAGCCCACAACACACCCATATCGGTCGTTGTGGTGATCTTTGGGGGAGGCCTGTGTCCAGCAGTGGACTTCATTCGGCCGAGATGATGACATCAATGCAAGAAATAGAACACAACCAAATAACAAATCAATAATCGAAAATGTC
Organism: Diloba caeruleocephala; assembly: GCA_947459985.1. NCBI lineage: Eukaryota > Metazoa > Arthropoda > Insecta > Lepidoptera > Noctuidae > Diloba > Diloba caeruleocephala. The sequence goes on along the minus strand of OX381612.1, from coordinate 27,995,300 downwards.
AAGGTCTTAAAAATAAAATGTGTAGCTATTTATATTGTCAAAATTAAATTACGTTTAAACAATTACAAGTTATATTTTATCATTAAGGAAGCTTTCAATAGAGTAATATGTCTTCTCAGTTAATAACAGAAACAGCTTTTTCTTAAAAACGTTGATATTCTCTGCTAACCTTATACATTTTGGAAGTTTATTATACACTTTTGGAGCCATTGTGAATATGCTCTTCTGAAACAATGTAGTTTTGCTTGGAACTAAATGTAACTTATCAGCTCTACGTAAGCTACTGACTTGCGAAAACTTAGATAGGTTGCCCCTAACGAATATGGCAGTTTCGTAAATATACATACACGGCAATGTTAATATTTTAAGATTTTGAAATGGGGTTTACAGCTGTCAGTCCTCTTTAGATTACAGATGGCTCTGATACACCGTTTTTGTGCAGTAAATGCAGTTTCTTTCCCAGTTGCATTGCCCCAAAACATTATTCCATATCTTAGACTGGACGCGACTAGCCCGTGGTACGCAGTCAGCAGTGTTGATTTATTTACAGTTTTCCTTAACATGTATAATGCATAGGAGTATTGGTTAAGCCTACTACATACTCTTTCAATTTGTATGTCCCAGGATAATGTATTCTCTATATGTATTCCAAGAAATTTTGTGGTGTTAGTTTCACTGATACTTGTGTCATTATAACTAGTATCAAAGTTTAATTTGTTATGATTTGTCCTTTGTCCGAATTTCATAATAAAAGTTTTATTTAAATTAATTTTTAAATTATTACATTCCAACCAATTAATTATAGATTTAATATTATTATTTATGTCACATTCAAGGCTATCATTATTATTTGCGTTAAAAACTATAGTACTATCATCAGCAAACATTATCATGGGATAGGTCGTTGCTGCAGGCAAGTCGTTGATATAAATAAGAAATGAGCTACTGATACAGATTTGGGTATATTTCTTACGAACGAAACTAAACATCTTAAACATGAAGTAAGTCCAGAACTGCATAAAACCACAACAATGTTTACGCGTAACTCATAGTTTGTTATTCTTAACAAAACTGTAAAATAAATGAAATCCGATGTACCACATCATCCATAAAAAAATAACTGAATATTTTTCTTTTAATCCATCATTCAAACAAAATAATATTTATAGCTAAACATCATAATACTATTTGAACCAAATTTCCATTATCCAATCGTTTCCGGTGCTCGGTAAGATCATCCTCTCCAAAAATAGCTCAGTACACGCGTTCAAGACGTTTCAATAAAATTTACGGAGGAAAAATCTCACACAGACACCTGAGTATCAAAATAAACATTACACAAAACAAACCCTTCTTCCACAGGGCATACATCACCGTTTCTAGAGGAAGAATATTAAAATCATGTAACAAAAAGCGCAATGAATTTGAAACTTATAATCAGAGTTGTCTCAGTGAAGGTATCGTCCCGCTCGTTATAATAACGTGTTACCTCGCGTGACAGTCCGCGAAATTGCTCGAAAAGCAATTAAATATGATTTTGGACGTGTTTTAAATTAAAAGTGACGGTGAGCGAGACGCGTGACGTTCAAGCACGATGTTCTTTGTTGTTTCAAATGATTTTCATGAGGTCATGATAATTGGATGTGTGTTTGCGGATTATTTGAACTGATTTTTACGTAGTTGCTTTGTTTTTGTTACGGGTCATACAATAAAATATGACGGCACGGTTAGTGCAGTGGCTGATACAGTTGGCTGCTGCCCACTGGGTCGTGGGTTCGATTCCCACACGGAACAAATATTTGTACGATCTGCAGGTATTTGTTCCGGGTCTGGATGTATTGTGTGTGGAATTTGTGTTTGTAAACTTACCCACGACACAGGAGAAATACGAGGATTAAAAAAAAAGTAAAAAAAATGTATTTATATACAGCAAAATCTTACGGATTTACAGTAGTTCAAAATTTTCCGAAATATCGAAAAATCTCTACCTTGACACAGATTTTTAAGCATCGCGTCATGAAAAATTCCTTTTTCTAGTTTTTTTTTTCCTCAAATTATTTGTGAATAGTTACTTTACTCATTGATAAGTCTTTGTTCTATTAAAAACTAAAATGTTTTAAATAAATACAATTTTTGTTGAAATTTTTACAGTACAATTTCCTTATCGAAAATTTTGTACTACTGTAAAGCCGTAAGATTTTGCTGAACATATATTGTATTTTTTTGGTAGGTATTGACCCAAGCTCTCACCCCCTGCAGTATGTCGTGCTATTTACTGGACATCCTGTATATATATCCATATTGACGCCACGGTTTGCGCAGTGGCTAAGTGATTTGTCTTTCAGCGCTATGCATTGTAGGTTCGATTCCTGCACGGAACAAATATTTTTATAGCCTACAGATAGTTGTTCTGGGTCTCGTTGTTTCGATACAGGCGAAACCCTAGTGTGGGTCAAAGAAGAAAATAGAATGTAACCACTTCGTTGCGTGTGGTATCCGAATAAAAATTACAGCACCACTCTATCTCCTCCAGTGGATATCGTGAAAGGTGACTAAGGGACTAGGCACTTTTAACCTCAGAAAAGGGCAGAAGCTTTCCTTCTATGACACAGCAGCCATACTGCCCTCACTGACGCGCCTGTCAATCGTGGTGCCACAGATTAGTAATTTTAGAAAACATATTTTATTTTATAAATATATATTACTTTACAAATATTTTTAACGGTGTACATTATGAGGTACATATACACAGGTCTTTATTATCTATTCAAATTCATACACATTTTTTTAATTTCATATAGGCTGTAATAGCCACTTAAGAAAAGTCAACAGTTAAGTGCATGGTTAGGGAAAATCATCGATCATTGTAGTTTGTATCTCTTTTGCTAGCACACCCCTATTAATAACACACACACATACACACATACACACACACACATACACACACACATACACACACACACGCGCACACACACGCACACACATACACACACACACGCATTAACGCATGCACACTCCAACACGCACACACTAACACAGCAATATAGACTCACTTCTTTATATACTAACAGTGCGATTAATTATAATTCTTAAAATTCCATGTATTTAATTTTCTTTATGAAAGTCTGGAACAAATGTTTTTCATTGTATTTTGAGTTGAGCGTTGATAGCTGCGCCGCAGTATTATACTTTTGTAGCTCATCGTTGCGTTTGTAAAACTGGTGTAAATCTCTAATTGTTCCAAATAAACGTTAATTCTTTTTTTTTATCTCTACAATAATGCCTCACCAGCGAGCACGATTCCTGACTGTATTTCTATAGTGCAGTCACGAAGAGTCCCCGGTTAGTGTCTCATTACATTTTATATTAAAATTCTCTAAACAGGCTCTACTTGTAAGACCCATGTCCCCGAGTAAGCATATTAAAAGACCAGGTTCATCCTAGCAGAGGAGTAACCTGTGAATCAAGAAACAAGTAATGATATGACAATTATAAGGTATATTGCAATGGGTGCTAAATACTAGGAGAAACGGAAAAAACGGCGTCTGCCTTTCACCTTTTAGTAAAATTTTGTGGCAGACGGTGACTCGTCACCCACAAGATGGGCCCCCTATATGGCCACCACTACAGGCAACAGTAAGCAACACCAGTGTGAGGGCTCGGTGTGTCGACAGGTGTGGCACCGGTTTCACCATCGCGAGTTCCGAAGACTCGGAGCGGGTTTCCTCGTTATAACGCCATTAGACACTTCCACCCCCGAGCATATCTCTGAATTATTACAACGTTATCACTTTGCTCACAAAACCGTGTTGTCGGTTTGACTGTAGGTTCGGCTACTCGATAATCAATTAATTATTAATACTACATAATATATTATTATATAATATACTTATATATAGCTTGACGTTTCGACCGGGTTGCATCGATCGTGGTCACAAACTGACTGATGCAGCAAGATCACTCCGTTAGTGAGGTAGATTTTAAAAGTCGGTATGGGTGTGTTGTGTGCTCATTGGGGGGTTTTTCCATAATCGCCACGCTTGGCAGACTGGTAGGCGATCGAAGTTGTGTTACAATTGTATTCGAAGTACGCTGTTGCCCAACCTCCGGCCAATCCCATAGTCGCCTTTTACAACACCCACGGGATGAACCCATCTCATCCAGGTGTTATTCGTTGCTGGCACTACACGGCCACAGATTTTGGATTACAGTGATAATTGGTAGGCCCATGTTCGGCTTTTACGGGCTGGTGTATGTGTCACTTGAATCTACACAGTTTATTACAAAAATCAATGGTTTCAAGAAAAATTGAGTATGACAAAGGTTTATGTTCGTATTCGACTCTAAGCCAGAAGGATGGACAGCAGCTTCCTTTCTGAGGAACAGCTGCCATTCTGCACTCCTGCCAACAGGCCTGTTTGCCTGTAGCAAATTTGACCCCCCCCCCCCCCCATTTGTAAAGGCGGATTCCGATTCAAAGAAGACCATCGAGGCTTACAGATATTACAGATATAGCAGACGCTACATCAATTTGATTGTATAGCATACTATGATCAATTTCACAATAAAAATCAGCAAACGGTCAAGTGGCCGTTACTTATTCGACAGCGATTCTAAACGTGATTTATAGATAGTTAACGTAAATTATGGGGTGTAAAAAACAACTACACCTTCGCAGCACCTGGTTAAAGACATGAAAATGAATTGAACACTTCCGTTGGTCCTCGTTAAACTGGAATTCATAGGTTTTATTTGTGGTTGTGTAAATAAATATGTGTTGACTGGGCAATTAAGATAGTTTTGAAAGTGCGGAGCGGGATTCTTGTGTTTGGTTGACTCTTCTGTAACTTATTGACTACTATATTTGATTGTGGCTAAGGTTGACCGTGACAATCAGTTTTGTGTTTTTTATTGACTGCGTAAATGTAAAAGAAACCACGCTCCAGGTAAAAGGAGCAATAAATTAGTTACTCTCTGTTTTTCCTTGTATAAAAGTGAAAAGATTTTTTATGTCATAGCATCATCATATCAGCCACAGGACATCCACTGCTGAACAAAGGCCTCTCCCTTAGATTTCCACAACGAGCGGTCACGTGCCGCTCTCATGCAACGACTCCCAGCGACCTTCACCAGGTCGTCTGTCCAGCTCGTTGGAGGTCGTCCCACGCTGCGTTTTCCGGTGCGCGGTCTCCATTCGAGAACCTTTGTGCCCCAGCGGCCATCAGTTCTACGAGCAATGTGCCCTGCCCATTGCCACTTCAGTTTACTAATCCTTTCAGCTATTTCGACAACTTTAGTTCTTCTACGGATCTCCTCATTTCTGATTCGATGTCGTAGAGAAATACCAAGCATAGCTCGCTGAGTGACCTTGAGCTTTCTTATGAGGCTCATAGTGTGTTTTTATGTATATATCTTTTTTGTTTTATACGTTATGACATAATCATCTTCATCATAATATCAGTCAATAAACGTGCAACTGCTGGACAGAGGCCTCCCCCACAGATTTCCACAATTATGTCATGATTTTGGAGTGTCACTCAGCATCAGTTTGTGTCTGTTTCACAGAGAGAGATACCCTTATGCGACATAATACGTCTGCAAAATTATCACATACTAAGGGGTAAACTGACATGAGGAATTTTTTTAAGACCAATTGAAATCTGATCTATACACTGCTATATAAGTAGCTAGGTACTTGATTCTAAAACAATTTGTGTCAAAATAATTCCATATCGCGGTATCGTTATCCAAGACGAACTTATATTCCGTACACTCGAATATACCCATACCCGCAGCTTACACAACACACAGCTACCTAAAACTACCTCGTTCGGTCAGGTTGACAGACGGAGATCTCGTTAAGATGTCGCCGTGGTTACGACAACTGGTGGATTTTCTCGCAGTATTACTTCGGAGATTGAGAGTTTCAGACATGACAACCGTTTTTTTTTTGTTGACAAATAGCTAAAATAGCTAGCTGCAATCTGATATTAGGAATCTTTATTGAATTGCGAAGAGTTGATACTTTTGTATGTGAGAACGAAACTACATTTACTTAGATAATGCTATGTGCATGTGAAATTAATGTCTGTAAACTGTATAATACAATACTCTTTATTGTACACCAGACATCTATACAAATAAATAAAATTGAAGTGTCAGTTTGTAATATCAAAATAACAGCTTTTTAATAAATGCATATGAAAGTTTGTACGTTACATATAACAAAAAATCTATTTTAATTTTTTTTGTCTGTCTGTCCGTCTGTCTGTCTGTTTGTTCCGGGTAATCTCCGAAACGGCTGAACCGATTTTGACGGGACCTTCACTGGCAGATAGCTGATGTTATAAGGAATAACTTAGGCTACTTTTATTTTAGAAAAATAATTAGGGTGCCGCGTAAAAAAAAACCCTTTAAATTCAATATATTTACTCTACGTCAAGTGTCTATGTCGAAGTACTCTAAATTTCTTTTAAATTAAACGCGGGTGAAACCGCGGGTCCCAGCTAGTAACAAATAAAAAGAAGATCAAATACATAAAATGACATGTACAAACGGCGGTCTTATCGCACTGATTGTGACTGACTGTGATTTCTTCCAAACAACCTTGGGATGGATGTCTTTGCAAGTAAAAAAGAAAGGGGTAGTTCGCGGTGTAACAATATTATGACATAATACATAATTAAAACTTAAAAATAAAGAAAAAATGGATGTAGGATATTACAGAGAAAGATAATGTTCTTTTAATAGTCTTTTAAATATAAGTAGCAAGACACTTAGCACGTCTAATTGTTATGGTACGTATAATTACGTATATGTGGAATGTGTTGGCATTTTCAACGTCAGATTCAGTACTGGTGACACAGGATAGATCTTTCTGTAGGTCAATGTAGTTTTATAAAGAAACAAGCCGTTGGGTTTCAGAAATTAAGTGTACCTAGAGAAATAATCATTATAGGGTATTATTAATGGTGCTTATTCTTATTGTATGGACATGGAAGAGTTTTCTTTCGAGGAATTGACTCGTGGTGAAAAGCGACAGTCGGCGTGGTTTGGTAACGGGGCAGACAGCTCAGGGTGCGTGACGTCATTATTTTAGATGAAGTCGATGTCGTTGCCGAGTCCCGCATGAGATGCCGATATCGTGAAGACATGGACCAATAGAAAAGTTATTTAAAAACATATTTTAAACGTTCTATTTTAGGGTCTTACTATTTTACTATGTTGTATTTATTACTAGCTGGGACCCGCGGTTTCACCCGCGTTTAATTTAAAAGAAATTTAGAGTACTTCGACATAGACACTTGACATAGAATAAATACATTGGATTTCAAGGGTTTTTTTTTTACGCGGTACCCAAATTATGTTTCTAAAATAAAAGTAGCCTAAGTTATTCCTTATAACATCAGCTATCCCGCCAGTGAAGGTCCCGTCAAAATCGGTTCAACCGTTTCGGAGATTACTCGGTATAAACAGACGACAGACGGACGGACAGACAGACAGCCAGACAGATAGACAGACAGACAGACAGACAAAAAAAATTAAAATAGTTTTTTGTTATATGTAACGTACATAATTTCATACGCATTTAGTAAAAAGCTGTTATTTTGACATTACAAACAGACACTTCAATTTTATTTATTTGTATAGATTGTAGATACAAAAACATTTGTAATAGGATTGCCCTTTTTAGTTACAAATAAGTAAGTGATTCACAATACATATTACGAAACATTTCAAACAAACATCTAAAGAAGAACTTTGTACATAATCACCAATCTTTCAAACAAATATCGAGTTGAAACCTTTTACCTTTCAACTAAATAAAACACTAAATCAGCGATTAATATACATTGCCGGTTTTGTAAACAGATCGCTAGATATATTGCGTTTTGGAACATCAAAGGGTCGCGAAATGTTCTCAGTCGTCGCCTGTCCGAGCAGCAAAGGGGCATAAGTAAGATTTCCGCACCTTCGCATTGACTGGCGCCACGCCTACGTACAGACATAACAATATCGTCAACGCTTAAAATAAAGCACTTAGAACGCGATCTATCAAGTGGATTTTCCACGTGGGTTTTTGGGTACCGTTTTATAAGTTTATTATTATATATTTATGATTTACGATTCATTGTTAGATGTTATCTCATGAAATATTATCTGGAATTTATTTACAAGTAAATTTGGGTATAGATTTTTTATTCTCCATAATGGCATAAGATTTCCATTCTTAAAAATAAAAGTGTAAGAACTGGTGATACCGACTTTGCTCGGAGCATGCTGAAATATGCAGTAAATAAATTATCCGGAGATCTATTGCAATTTTTGGTTACTAGATGAATATAAGATGACCGTTATAGAATTGGTACTATACATATCGTAGAACATAATGCAGACCAAAAAAAGATCCTGTATAATCAGTTAAAACTGAAGGCAACATATCTAAGTATTTAATAAATATCTGCATTACAGACATCAGCGCTCTTTCCCAAAAGTATTTTTTTAAGGACTGTGATGTTTGAAAGCTGTATACGCTAATTCTTATTAATCTAAGGCTACCATTACAAGTAATAATGAATAATATAACATAGGAAAGGCAATAAATACTGAACCCCAACACATTACACCACGCTCAACCAATCCATAGGTATAATTTCTACAATGTTCGTCCAAAACCAACAAGATCATGAAAAAAAAAGAAAACAAACGCACAGTGGGCGAAGTGCTAGAGATTAGATTGGCTCACGGCTAGAAATAGCCACCGTTTAGTCGCCAGACTATATAGAAACGGGAATTAACGCGAAATCACCTTTGAATTGACGTTTCGACCGTAAGCAGACTGATGGACTAATATCGACATGGAATCCAGTGATTAAAACCTCGCTAGTCGTAGTCGGTTAATTATAAAGACACAGTCAGTATAGTGCTGCGGCCTTAAAACAAAGAAAAAATGGAGGTATATAAACATAAATCTATCTCATAAATGGAGTGATCTCGCTGCATCAGCGCCATCAGTCCGCTTGTGACCACGATTAGAGCAATCCGGTGGAAACATCAACCTATTCAAAGGCACTTTCACGTCAATTCCCGTTTCTTTAGGTTTTTATATCATGCAACGCGAAAGTTTTAAAGTCAGTTGTACGGTTAGTGACATAAGTCGCTTAAATTTTTTAAATGGCTTGCTCTCTCTTGTTTTGCATCCTAACCATATTTTTTCTTAATCAAATCAATATTTAAACATGTTGCTATTACTTGGTTTTGACACTGTTCACCAACCTTACTAAAATAAAGAGTAACTCCGATTTGAAATTAAAATGTTCCTTTACTCTTGTCGCTGTCTGTACACTTTCTGTAGGCCAAAAGTGAATGTAATACTGTTTGTATGTTGGCTTCACAACATCCAGCCAATATTAACCCATCTAACTCTGATATTTACTTCAAATATCATAACAATACCATCTACCGTTGTAGCACGTGGACCTAAAGAGGTGGACTGTATGACTTTTGTAGACTTTAGAATTACGATATTATGACTACAATTTTGATCCTTGTCTAGAATAAAGCAATCTTAACTCCACCAACCTTAAGCCTCTCTCTTATCCTGGATCGGATCAGGCTTGCTGAGACAGCTCGCTTCCTCGTGGATAGATGTGACGTCACTATATGTTTCTAGAAAAGTCTCACGGAATCCAAATCGTAGGCACACACATTTGAATGTTAAGTTTTGTTCTGATACGATCAGAAAGCACTATTCACTAGGTGAAGAAAAGTCAAGCTGTACAATGTGATTTCGGACACATAGGCGTGCACGGCACCGCAACACAGCTTCCTTCCCGGTAGTCAAACTCAATCGAGCCAAAATGGCTGCTCATCTCCGTCACTTCACCAGTAGTGAGGGTAGAAGGCATAATATTAAATAGAGCTTAAAACTACCTTAAACTAGACAAGGATCGAACAACCGTAGTGTCCTAGGCCATATCGAATTCCAAATCATCGAACATCAATTGATCGATAGCTATTAATCGAATGTTCAATTAATGAAATGTTAATTTTATCGAAATTTTAAGTAATCTGTAAGACCAAGTAACTATAGACGGATAGTATTAAGCATAAACAAAAAATGTATTACCACCTCTTACGAGCAAATGCGCAACGTCATATGAAAGGAAGAGATGTCTATAGAGCTTTGGTGTAACCAATACCAAATATGTATGCAAAATAATCGAATGGCACCGTTTCGAGTGTTAACCAGATGGTTTCAGGTAAATATAGCTGTAGGCACGCAACACTTCAAGACGTGCGCGAACCGTTAGTGCTTTCTCTTTTTATCACACGTAATGCTCGCATTAGAATGACAAGTCTATCTATAGCAGATTTTTTTGTCAAATTAATAGGCTCTATCTATGTACGTAGCAAATACTTTATCCTTGCGGACAACAAACACTGAACACGCCGTATGTGTGCATCACATACATACACACACAAATATGCATGACGCATAAATGTATATTTTGATAATCTTTAATATATATATATTTATAATATGTATTTCTTGTTATCAGTTAGTGTGCTTATTTTATAGATACTATTGTGTGTGTGGGTCACCGGTTTAATGTAGGTAGGTCCGTACGTCACCCGGGCCCCTCTTTGAAAACCAGCGCTGTGTACAGCTTGCAGTATTGCAGCATATAGCTGAACGAGGAGTCCATTGTTGGCACAACATATACAGTCAGTACTGTTGTTGCAAATTTAACTCATTTTTTTATGGATTAACATTGCAACAGCATATTTTTATGTAGGTAACCGTGTTAGAACAACCAGTATACCGAAACGAAAGGCATTCCAACTTAAGTCTTTTGTCGCGAATCAGTTAGTCTTAAGTCTTACTTACCGTCAGTTATTTATTTATATAAATAAGTAGTTTAATAAGTTTTTTTTGACTGTTCTAAAGGTAAGTAAGTCGGGTGAGCAAGATTTTTCGTGCCTAGTATTTTTTTTAAACGTTGCCCCGTATTAGGATTTCTCCTGTGTCGTGGGTGCGTTTACGGACACAAATTCCACACGAAATACATCCAGACCCGGAACAACTACCTGCAGATCGTACAAATATTTGTTCCGTGCGGGGATTGAACCCACTACCCGGTGCGCAGTAGCCAACTGTATCAGCCACTGCACCAACCGTGCCGCCAAATCAATAATACGTAGAAAAAAAACAGTAGCGATCAAAACTTGAGTAATTAATCGAATAGAATCATTTATTCAGAATATATGTTATACAGACACTTTTATAGGTCAAATTGACGGCATTCGCTACATGACAATGAATTGATTTGTAAACGAGAATCGACTTAAAGATATCTCTTTAATGAACATTATATTTTTACGTACATAATCAGCCCATTACTGTCCCACTGCTGGGCACTGGCCTTTTCTCACGATGAGGAAGGTTAGGCCTTACTCCTTCACACTGGCCTATTATGGGTTAGCGGACTACACAAACCACTGAGAACACTTTGGAATCCGCTCAGGTGTGCAGGTTTCCTTACGATGTTTTCCTTCACCCTTGAAGCAAGTGATAATCAAACTAGGATCCACACCTGAATCCGAAAAGTCAGAGGTGCGAGCCGGGATCGAACTCTGCCCTCCTGTATGGAAGGCAAGTGTTGAACCACTAGACTATATGTATGTATAATTTAAATATAATAATTCTAATGAATATACTTAATACTTTTGATTTAATTAATCATCATAATTACAAAGTCATACAGAAGACCGAGGAGTATAACCTGCCTCTATGCTACATCATAACAGCCCAATAAAGTCCACGGCTGGACACAAGCCTCTTCCAAAGATCGCTACAACGACCAGTCAGGTTGTGCTGTGTACTCATAGGGAAGTTTTGCCATAATCGCAGCGCTTGGCAAGGAGATTGGCGATCGCGGTTGTTTTGTTACTGTACTCGAAAGGCGCTGCTGCCCATCCTCTTGTTAATCCTATAGTCCCCTTCTATGACACCCACGGGATGAGATGGGCTCGTAAAAATACTTGTACCGCGCGGGGATCGAACGCACGACACATGACGGAAAATTCCAATTGCCTAGCCACTGATATAAACGTGTGGTGCCGACTCAGAATGCCACCACCCCATTTCATCCCGTGGGTGTCGTAAAAGTAGACTAAGGGATTAACCGGAGGATGGGCAGCAGCGTCCTTCGAACACATTTACAACTCAACTGTGATCGCCAACCCGTCTGCCAAGCGTGGCGATTATGGCAAGACCTGGGGGGTCTTGATGAGCACACAACACACCCATATCGGTCATTGTGGTGATCTTTGGGGGAGGCCTGTGTCCAGCAGTGGACTTCATTCGGCCGAAATGATGATGATGTAGATGACCTAACCGTGCTGCCTTATTTTTTTTCCCCTTATTTAAACCATGTTTCAACTTGTTACAATCTGGCCTAAAAATCCCTCCTCTCCTTTCCTGAGCTAAAACCAAGATATGACTTTGAATGCCGTGTAATCTTGAGTCATTATAACCCTAGTTTTAAGAGAATTGTAATCTTACGAGTACCTATGATTTTACGTCACTGAAACATTCGCCTTATAGTTAGCGTCGGCAGCGGCAAGGTAAACAGCGGCCGTCAATCATGTGTCCGAGTTTTTATCGGTGCCGGATGTACGCGAGCGAAACGCAGCTATAATGGACCCAGAATGTAGTAACAAGTAATTGAATTCATTTGGCTGTGTCCAGATCTGGTATTGATATAAGTAACTATAGTAATGCCTTATTAAATCACATCAAATATTCTGAAAAAACATTGCATTGCAGGTATCATTGAAATTCATTAAGAGAAAATAGGTACTACGATGTGAAGCTGTCATGTAAGTATCTGCTTTATACAAAAGAAATTGCTAACAAATATAATCATATATTCGATACTACAAACGTCGCTTTCCTTTTATTTATTTATTTGTTTTTATTGGTCCTTTTTTTTTATAAAAACGTTGCCCCACACTAGGATTTCTCCTGTGTCGTGGGTGCGTTTACAGACATACATCTCACACACAATACACCCAGACCCGAAACAACCACTTGCAGATCATACAAATATTTGTTCCGAGCGGGAATCGAACCCGCGACTCGGAGCGCAGCAGTCGACTGTATCAACCACTGCACCAACCATTATTATCATTAACTTTCTCAACCAAGGGGAACGACGAAGGGGCATGCCGGACTCCAGCCGGCTAAAGCCACTGGGGCAGTCATCTTCAGCACCTAAGTCCTCGTATAAATACACTAGAGCCACCCACTGGTGCCACGCCTATAGGCAAATCTGGGAGAGGGTGACTGTAAAGTGGTCACTACCCCCGGGGGTGATTTTAAAGGATACCCCGAGGTATTCCTGTGCTATGCTGTGCACACGGAGCGGCGCGTGACCACATCCGCATCAACGTATTCTCGTGGGTCGCTCGGTGTGGGCACGCAGAATCCCCACCGGGAACCCAGAGAACGTCACTAACCTAGTTATTACTTTTTTTTCCACATATATTTATCTCTTGCGTGTGTATTCTTTATTTCATCTTCTTCTTGTGAACATGCGCATGTTTTTAGGGTCCCGAAAGCCCAAAGGAAAAAACGGTGGAACCCTTATAGCATCACTCGTGTGTCTGTCTGTACGTCTGTCAAAGCCAATTTGCTCCGAATCTACTGGACCGATTAAGTTGAAAGTTGGTACACATATGGGTTATTGCAACCCAAATACGCAAGTGAAACATAAATAAATGTATTTTGAACATGGTGGTCACTTTTGGGGGTCAATATAGAAAATCAAAGAGTAAAGTTTTGCAAACTGTACCGTGTAACATATGAAATAGAAGGGCTTCTTGTGAGGGTCTCAAAAGTCTATATTCACATTTTGTTCTCTTTAAAAAAACGTTGCCCCTTACTAGGATTTTTCCTGTGTCGTTTACAAACACAAATTCCATTAATTATTTATTTTGTCATTTTAAAATGTACAGATTTAAAGTTATTTAAGAAAATAGACGAAGGTACGAGGGAACGAGGGGTAAATCCCTCCCTATCTTCGAAACTAATGAGCCTAAAACTATGAAAAAATACAGCTCTTTACATAGAAATTACAGGAAAACCTACAAGAGGTCTATGGTCTTAAAATAACATGGTAAATCTTTCAATATTGAGTGTATAAACTTACGTTTGCGGTTGGAATGTATGTATCAAGTTCTTCAACTACGATATTAAGTTTGTTCTTGGGATAAGTTATTGGTACACGACCAAATTCACCAATAGACAATATATTCATCAATTTCGAAACCCTCTCCACGCGAGTTCGACTCGCACTTGTCCAAATTTTTTTTAGAAGTACCTAATATAAATATAAATTAATCTTCTAGATTCCAAAAATCTCGTGACGGTCATGGTAGCACGTTACCGTAACCTCAAGAGGATAGAATAATTATGGCTAGACCACCCAACTTCACACGTTTAAAAAGAAAGCATTTCGCCAATAACGTCAACGCACATCAAAGTCTAAATGATATTTAATCCATACTTTTATTACTCGAATATTATTAACAAGAATCGCTCGTTTTTAAGCTGATATATTTAATTTAAATTTTTTATGTACCTATCCCGTCGTACATTGAATGCTTGGTAATGACGCGGCTTTGACGGTGATGGTGATAAATATAATCAAAAACGGCAATGACAACGGTGAAATGTGAAATTATGATGACGGGGACAATAATTTGTCAGAAATATGACGGTTATATCATACCTCGTTAGTTTGTGTGCCAAAGTGGCAATTGACGCGGTTTTTGAACTGTCCAATGATCCTAAAGCACCGGATGTATATTTCGAATATCGTTGCTTTTGCGCAATGGTTGATAAATTTAAATTTTGATTGTCTTGTTTAGTAACAGTTCATTGACTTCATGCGTATCTACTATCTGACTACTATGATTAATGTAAAAGTTAGTATGTTTGAGGCTCCGTCATTCCAGCTCAATGGATTTCAATGAAATTTGGCATAGAGATAGATAACATGGAATGGGTGTAAGATACTTCTTTATTGCTTTACAAAAAAAAAAACTGTTGTCCATTTTTTTATAATTGTCTAGTAATGTCTTAGGTTTTCGCGATTATTACTCAATACAATTTAACACTTGTAAATGGATTCATCATCATCATTTCGGCCGAATGAAGTCCACTGCTGGACACAGGCCTCCCCCAAAGATCACCACAACCACCGATATGGATGTGTTGTGGGCTCATTGGGGGGTTTTGCCATAATCGCCACGCTTGGCAGGCGGGTTGGCGATCGCAGTTGAGTTGTTATTGTACTCGAAGGGCGCTGCTGCCCATCCTCCGGCTAATCCCTTAGTCGACTTTTACGACACCCATGGGAGGAGATGGGGTGGTGGCATTCTGAGCCGGCACCACACGGAAATGGATTACATCGCTTATATTACAGATTTTCCTAACGTTTAAAATACTTAGGAGTGTTTACGGTCGCAGAATGAATAACGGCCGAAATTAATAATCGATCTAATCCAAAATCTTTGGATTTCGGATTACGGAGATGTCTGTTTTTTGTGTTAAATGTGATCGTAACACATCAACAGATGAATTTCAGAATACTAAATCTGAAGATTTGGATTATATTTCTTATTCATTTCAGCCGTAAAGGGATAGACGAAGAGGTTTTTTAAGTTATCTCATATACGATCACACAGTGTCTTGATCTTTTTCAGTGTGGTATGAAGTTTGGGACTTTTTTATTTTAATAGCAGGATTACAAAATGATAGTACCTGGCAACCATCTTTTCTATTTAAATTTATTATTATTTCAATATTATTATTCAATACTTTTTATTATTTCAATAGCCTCACGAAACATTCTTGGTACATATCGGTTATCTTTCGCGAGGACTTGAAGTCTATAAAACGAAGAAAATGGTTAGGTTTCTTTAAGGCCCTCCTCCCGTGGATATCGTAAAATGTGACTAAGGAACTCTAAACCAAAGAGATAGGCAGCAGCATCCTTTCTGTGAAACAGCAGCTACTCTGCACTCACAAACCCGCCTGCCAGGCGTGGTGAGTACTGGCAAATTCCTGGAGTCTATGGGGAGGCCTTTGTTCAGCAGTGGACCTCCTTTGGCTGATATGATGTTCACACACTAGATACATCCTTTTGGAGAAATAACATCTCAAATTATATTTCTTCTTTTCTCTAAAAGTTGCTGGTAATTCTTCCCAACCTGCTGTACTTTCGAAATTAAAGTTTAAGTGCATATTATTTCTTAGCTAAGAGCCAGGTGTATTCCATTACAGAAATAACTCTTTATAAAAATATCTGAAATAGCTATAAAAAAATTGCACTCCGGGAGTGCCGACAGATTTTATCTCATCTAAAAATA
This sequence comes from Diloba caeruleocephala, assembly GCA_947459985.1. NCBI lineage: Eukaryota > Metazoa > Arthropoda > Insecta > Lepidoptera > Noctuidae > Diloba > Diloba caeruleocephala. The sequence continues at coordinate 27,978,860 of OX381612.1, read as the reverse complement.
TGCATACCGCGCTAAAAGAAGTTTTGCACTTCAAGCGTCTCGTAACGGTGTCGCGAGTCCAGAGATTTTATCTCATCTAAAAATATGCGTACCGCGCTAAAAGAAGTTTTCACTTCAAATATTATCATTTACAATATACCACCGTTGTAGAACGCCCACACTGCGCGCGCAATACCACGTTAATATTTACTCAAAGATGATTCGCGGGTTTTAATTTACCTTACCAAATGCACCTTTCACACAACTGTTTATAGCCGCCTACGCAGCCGTCTACTTGAAACGTTTCCGGTGGTATACGCGTTCTTTCGACATTAGTTACGAAACATTTGTATAGGGAATATTAAGAGATTTTTTCACATAATCGTTATTTATGACCATTATTTGGGGAGTTTGATTTACCCACCCCACTCACGGATGTCGTTAAAGATGACTATCAAGAGGATGGGGTTCAGCGTTCTTAATGTTACAACATATATTATGACCGATTATTGATGCCGTTAATGGGAGACCAACTATCAGTTTAAGGCCTGATATGACATAATGTGGGATTAAGTTACATGTTCTATGTTTGGTGGATAGAGTATAATTGATTTCTCCGTTTTTTTAACAGATAATTAGATTAGAATAATCGTCTCGAGCGCAGGTTTGATGACTTCCAGCCTCCCTAACAAGCCGGTTTCCGAAAAGGTTTCGGTACCATAGACCACATCCATACGCTGCGGCAGGTTATACAGAAGACCGAGGAGTATAACTGCCACTATGCTTGGCGTTTGTGGACTATGAGAAAGCCTTCGATTCGATCGAAACCTGGGCAGTGCTGCAATCTGTGCAGCGGTGCCAGATTGACTATCGGTACATTGAAGTGTTGAAGTGCTTATACAGAAACGCCACCATGTCGGTCCGAGTACATGAACAGAGCACGGGGGCGATTCCATTGCAGAGAGGTGTGAGACAGGGGGACGTCATTTCCCCGAAACTGTTCACCGCTGCAATGAAGGATGCCTTCAAGCTACTGGAGTGGAAATGATTCGGCATTAACATCAATGGCGAGTATATCACTCACCTTCGATTTGCCGATGACATCGTAGTCATGGCAGAATCGCTGCAAGAGCTCAGCACAATGTTCAATGATCTCAACAGAGTTTCCCAACAGATGGGCCTTAAAATGAACATGGGCAAGACAAAAGTCATGTCAAATGCCCATGTCGTGCCCATCCCAATATCCGTTGGGAGCTCTGTTCTCGAAGTTGTTGACGAGTATGTCTACCTGGGACAAACTGTCCAGTTAGGTAGGTCCAACTTCGAGAAAGAGATCAATCGGCGAATCCGACTCGGCTGGGCAGCGTTTGGGAAACTTCACAACATCTTTTCGTCAACGATACCGCAGTGCCTCAAGACTCAAGTCTTTAACCAGTGTGTGTTACCAGTGATGACATATGGAACAGAGACGTGGTCACTCACAATAGGCCTCATAAGAAAGCTCAAGGTCACTCAGCGACCTATGGAGAGAGCTATGCTTGGTATTTCTCTACGTGATCGAATCAGAAATGAGGAGATCCGTAGAAGAACTAAAGTTGTCGACATAGCTAAAAGGATTAGTAAACTGAAGTGGCAACGGGCAGGGCACATTGCTCGTAGAACTTATGGCCGCTGGGGCACAAAGGTTTTAGAATGGAGACCGCGCACCGGAAAACGCAGCGTGGGACGACCTCCAACGAGGTAGACAGACGACCTGGTGAAGGTCGCTGGGAGTCTTTGGATGAGGGCGGCATGTAAGCGCTCGTTGTGGAAATCTAAGGGGGAGGCCTTTGTTCGGCAGTGGACGTCCTGTGCCTGATATGATGATGATGATGATTCGTCCTGTATCGTGGGTACGGATAATGGATATAAATCTCACATGCATAAATACCCAGACCAGAAAATCTATCTGAAAGTCATACAAATATTTATTACGTGCGGGGATCGAACCTGCAACACGTTGTGCAGAAATCCAATTGCTTAGAAATTCATCATCATCATAATTTCGGTCGAATAACGCCCTCTGCTGGACACAGGCCCCTCTCAAAGATCTCCACAATGATCTACATCCGTGTGTTGTGTGCTTATTGGGGGGGTTTTGCCATAATTGCCACGTAGGTAGGTGGTTGGCGATTATGGACATTAAATTAGACATTGTGCCAACCGTATTTTACAAGTCATATTCACAATAACTCACAACATAGGACCCGTAATTAAATATTTATAAAAAAATTGTACCCTACTTGCTTGCTTGGCAACTAGGCTTATCTTAGTTGTACACTCCCAATTATTGTGCCTATGGCCAAGTGTATTATCTGTCTCCTGCTTGCTACGGAGGGAAGTGGAACGTATATTCTTTCCTACTCCTCCTTTTTCTTTACTGATTAATTTCGTTGCGGGTTCCAAGACAGTTATTCATTTCTCTGGGACACACCGACCTTCATTGGTCGGTGTTCTTTTCGGTGGTCGCCATTGTAGATCCTGGCTTACAGGAGTTGCAGTGGTTGGGAATGTGAGGCGGGCTTTTCTCAAATAAAATAAAAAAAATAAAAAAGTCATATTGAAATGACGGAGGGCATTTCACTTTATGGAAACCTGCCAGTAGCAATGCCTAACTAACTAAGGGTTAGGTCTTTGTTCACGGGTGTCGCTATTTCGTCACATTTAAATAGCTATAAATTAATTAATATATAAGTTCTTGATTCAAATTCAAAAAACGGCCGTGTGGTGCCGGCTCAGAATACCACCACCCCATTTCCTCCCGTGGGTGTCGTAAAAGTCGACTAAGGGATTAGCCGGAGGATGAGCAGCAGCGTCCTTCGAGTACATTAACAACACAACTGCGATCGCCAACCCGTCTGCCAAGCGTGGTGATTATGGCAAAACCCGCCAATGAGCACACAACACATATAATATTAGTATGAGTAGTCCTGCGTCTCTAGTGTGGTCTAACGAGGACCTGGAGCCCCCCTTCTGTGCCGAAGCTGACCGCTCCAGTAGTTTTAGCCGGTAGGAGTCCGCTCCGTGCCGTCTCTACGGGGGGGTCGTGCGGTCCCTGGCCCTCTTCGGGGCGCCTGTATGATCAGCCCGACTGTCAGGTGCCGACTTCATAGAAGAATTTCCACTGGGCACAATAAAAAAAATAATTAAAAAAGGAGTTCCCTCCGTACACCCCTTCATCCTTCCCCGGGGCTGAGGAAGCCAGCTTCTTCTTCGTCGGCCTGCGATGAAAACGGCTTGTGTGCACTGAAGTAGGTTTAAGGACTAGTATAGATGATGAAAATTACCAGTTCCAGTCCAGAAAAGTTAAAAAAACAGTCTTATCTTAGTCGACTTTAACGACTTTCATGGGTGGAAACGAGTCTATTCTGTGTCAGAAACCACAAGAAATCTACTAATTGTAATGCCCTTTCAAAAATAGTTTCACTGAATTTCATTAAGACAGAATTTTAACTCTTTAGTACCCTCATTAACCTCGTTACTTTAACGTAACCGGGCCAACTGCTTCATTGTTAAAAGTTTTATTACACCTGCTTTTTTACCTACATGTAAATTGTAAAACGCACGTAAAACATTTAAAACACTGAAAGCAGAATTTGACTTTTTATGTCTGTGTTCCGTAGCATAACTACTTGCCAGGGTCCTTGTACCGTTGGCATAAGCACCACGCCATCTCCTGTCGTGGATTTCGTAAAAGGTAAGGTAGGCCTTGTGTAAGAGATTCTAAACTCGAGAGATGGGTAGCAGTGTCCCTTCTGTGGAACAATAGGAATTCTGCGCTTACCGGACCGCCTACCAAGCGTCGTGAACTAGGACTATCAAATCGTCCTAGGTAGTGAGGTTCAATCAATACGCAGAGCAAAGTATCATCGGGTTTTTCTGTTATGAAATTCGCATTATCCCATCCTATATATCCCGTGTTTGGATATGCCCCGGTAAATGGCTATAAAATCGCCACCATTTGGAGTTAGTAATTAATACTATTTGCCGTGTGGTGCCGGCTCAGAATACCACCACCCCATCTCCTCCCGTGGGTGTCGTAAAAGTCGACTAAGGGATTATCCGGAGGATGGGCAGCAGCGTCCTTCGAGTACAACTTAGTCATCCTGCAACAACGAACCCTGCAAAGTGTAAGAAACGACAGGAAAAACAAAAGTTTATTATATGCGCCATGTAGTCTGCTTAAAGTGTTTTTTATAATATCAAAACACGTCTCACATCACATAGGGAATTTAAAAAATATGCACATGTTAATCAAAGCTCCATGTTTGATCTCGGTGTGAAGCGTCAAGCTACTGTCGAGCACGAGGTCGAATGGATTCCGAGGTAGGGATGTGGTGTCGGATATTTCGATTGAGGAATTTACAATTGAGCTCCAAACAACTCAACTGCGATCGCCAACCCGTCTGCCAAGCGTGGCGATTATGGCAAAACCCCCCATTGAGCCCACAGCACAGCCATATCGGTCGTTGTGGTGATGTTTGGCGGAGGCCTGTGTTCAGCAGTGGACTTCATTCGGCCGAAATGATACTATTTCACCGAAGACAGTGAAATGTGAAAGTATCTGCAATAATTCATCTCTGCTGATCTCTTCGGGAAACCCTTGCGTGATGTTCAAGTCTTCAATAGGTAACCATTCTTCAGAGCTTTGGAAAGAACGAAAAGCCTTCGGTCCGGATTTGTATACTAATATAATTATTAGTACACCAATCTGACCTCCACAACCTAATATAAAATATTCAGTAGTATCTGGTCAGACTGGGAGCAGACCACAACATGGTAAGCAAAATGATAAGTCAATGATGATGAATTAAGTCAGGGACGGTATTGCGAGTCAAAATACTTCAAAAATAAATAAGTTTTAAAAAATCCATTATGGTTTATACTTTGTACTAATAGACCTAATTGTAAATTACAATTGGTGCATGAAAAGAGCCTCCACCAGTAACGAAACGTTACACGCACGGCGCACCCTGGGCAGTCACCCCGTCACCAACCTTGCTGACTGGCTAATCTTGTCACCACGGCATGAGCACACAAGAGAGCAGAAAATACAATTTTTCACAGCTATCTTCTTGGTGCGAATAGTCACCTCGAATACCTGCATTCGATTAAACAAATATGACAACACTGAAAAACAGCACACACGTTTGTGCTTTATGCCTCATATTATTCGTTTTTGGGTTTTCGTCATTTACATTGTAAATTTTATCATAATACATTTTGTTTTATTTCTTGATTTTTAAGTTTTATTTACTTATTGTACTAATTTGTGTGTTGTCCTTACGAGATGGACGAAGGAGCGTCAGCAATCAGTCCACGTTGAGAAGTCCTCCTCGTTGTGGTGCAACTTGAAAACTGGCGTTCCACAAGACGGGATACTATCTCCTCTTCTTTTTTCTGTGTTTATAAATCTTATTACCTAAAACTTCAGTGTACGTATCATCTTTATGCCGACGACCTACAGTTGTACTCTTAAACTAAAGTGGAAGATTTAGCCGATACGGTGAAAGCCGTAAACAAAGATCTCGAAGCCACAAACACCTGGGCTGAGAGTTTTGGTGTGGCAGTACACCGCACTAAGTGCCAAGCCATGATTTTAGGAAGCCATCGAAACATCTGTAATGTGGGAAGCACTGCCGTCCCACCTGCTATCTACAAAGGCACAATTATTCCTACTAGCTCCAGCATCAAAGATCTTGGCTTGCATCTTGATCCTACTCTCAATTGGCGAATCCAAGTTACAAATGTAACTCAAAAAGTAATTTTAATCCTGCGGTCTCTCCATAGGCTCAAAAACTTTCTCCCGTCTCATACAAAATCAATGCTTGTAAAGACTTAAAAAAAAATTGTGCTCCCACTTGAAACCAGGATGACTAACAATCGGAACAACTTTAAAATTAAATTACGAAAACACTTTTTATAATTTCTCATCTGTGTATATTTATTATATAATATGTATGTATGTGTTTATTTCGTATATATTTTATACATGTAATGTTTATGTACGTCTATGTATTTGTATAATATGTCTTCGCATCTATACCTTCCTTTCATATTTTGTTAAGGTCGTCTGGCAGAAAGTGCCTACGGTATTAAGACCGCCTTTGTACACTAATGTACATTTAGTATAAATAAATTAACTCCTGAAACACGGGGAAGACCTGTATCGAATGTTAGAAGACCTCTTCTCATGTGTTGTAGCAGTGATGAAATCTTATCTTTGTGTGCATACGTGTGGTTGTTGTCGAGCTTGGTTTCTATCATAAGTTAAATCAAATAAACATGCTGCGCAAAAAGATATGATAAGTATATTCTGGTTTTGTAATCAATAAATTATGTGTTTGGTTTTACCAATTTCGCTGTGGATCACTAAAACGTTGGTACGTGAATATTTCGTACGTACGGAGGATATAAAAATGAAAGAGGTTTTACGACTTATTTTAAATAGTGCCAGAAACTCATAGTAGGTAGATCAGTATGTTTTGAATTTTATTACTTAATAAATGCGAGAATTAGGAGCACAATTTATAGCGCAGTGTTAAGCTAGGATCAAGATGTGGTCACAAAATTTATAGTCAGTACACGTGAAAATGAACTCTGAAACTATTTTTCATGATAGAATAATCTGCAGGCTTAGAGGTGAAAATTACAGAACCTGTTTTCATTACAATAATGGCAAACACTCGTTAGTTTTTCTTGACATTATCGCATCATAATATCACAACAAATTTTGACGATAGCCACAGTGGCAATTCGCTTAGCTTTCTGTGTTGGGTCACTGGATAGATCGCCGCATATGATAGTACAGTACGGACTTCCAAACTCCAGATAATCACCTACACTTGGTCGATATCCCGATCACCATCATCATAATATCAGCCAAAAGACATCCACTGCGGAAAAGGCCTCCCCCATAAACGTCTGGTTACATGGTCGTCATGGGGGGAATTTGCCAGTACTCACTACTTGGCAAGCGGGTTGGTGAATGCAGAATAGCTGCTGTTCCACAGAAGGGACGCTGCTGCCCATCACTCTAGTTTAGACACCCTTAGTCGGCTTTTACGACATCCACGGGGGGAGATGGAGAGATGCTTTATTCTTAATTCACCACACGGAAATCCCAATATGTTGTACGCACGGCTATGTATTAAGAAATTTCCAGTATAAGCTGATCTCGCTTTGTATAGGTTTTTCTAACGATGAGAGATCAGCTGAAACTAAATATGTATAGCATAGCCAAAGCGTGGAACTCCATACCAGCCTCTGGTTTATCTGTAAACTTACTCTTAATTTTATAAGAGTGAATAGGCATATTTTGCCGTGTGGTGCCGGCTCAGAATACCACCACCCCATCTCCTCCCGTGGGTGTCGTAAAAGTCGACTAAGGGATTAGCCGGAGGATGGGCAGCAGCGTCCTTCGAGTACATTAACAACTCAACTGCGATCGCCAACCCGTCTGCCAAGCGTGGCGATTATAGCAAAACTCCCCAATGAGCCCAAAACACACCCATATCGGTCGTTGTGGTGATCTATGGGGGAGGCCTGTGTCCAGCAGTGGACTTCATTCACCCGAAATGAGGCATTTTCTGGGTGCATTCGTTTCATTGTAAACCTCACCATTGTTTTCCATTCGGCGAGACCAAGTCAAGAGCGGACTCACGAATAAAATATAATAGAACTTATTATTGTATGACCTACAGTTAGTTGATCCGGGTCTGGGTGTTTATGCGTGTTAATTGTACCCACATCATCATATCAGCCAAAGGAGATCCACTGCTGAACAAAGGCCTCCCCTATAGATTTTCACGATTGGGTCGTCATTTTAGGAGAAATTCGGAAGTACTCGGCACGCTTGGCAGGCGGATTGGTGAGCTCAGGATGATAACTGCAATTCTACAAAAGAGACGCTACTGCTGGCTTAGAGTCCCTTAGTCGCCTAGAGAGTAGATGGAGTGGTTAATCTTAATCCGGACACCAGGTGGAACTCTACTAACGGTACCCGATAATCATAGAAGAAGTACTTATCGCTTAATAAATAGAAATTGAGCCCTAGAAACTGCTCTGGTTATTCGTTACTATTCGGAAATAAAACAATAGAGATATAGAGTCTGTCCAAATAGAAAACATACTTCATACATACATTATACGAGTACGTACATACAGTCCACTCTTGGAATACATTTTGAGTACTGATTGATAAAATAATAACCATTGAGTTCAGATGTATATCGGGTTTGTATCAAAAAATTAATGTATAATCTAATACCTTCTACAGAGTCGAGGGTTGTCCGTGTGGTGTCCGGATTAAGAATATAGCATTACTCTATCTCGTCCCGTGGATGTTGTAAGACACGATTAGAGGATTTTAACCTTTCGGATGGGCAGCAGTGTCCTTTTTGTGAACAGTAGCCATACTGCGCTCATCAACCCACCTACCAAGCGTGGTAAGCTGGCAAATTCCCCCAAAATCACGTCACAATACGGGGGAGGCCTTTGTTCAACAGTGGACGTCATTTGGCTGATACGGTGATGATGATGATAGAGTCAAGAAAACAAATAATCCCGTCTCAAAACAAGCAGATGAATCAAAACTTCTAGCAAAAGATCCGTACAAATTTTGGCTGTGTTACCGAAATTTTATTAAACCCAGCCTCAACACGCTATACCTTAGCGTTTGCCGTTAATAAAATACAGAGGGAGGGCAGAGAGCCAGACCGTTCGCGTTTTACGACCCGCGCCCCCTGCGGTCAGAAATATGAAACCTATCAAAATAGAAAATACACAGATGTTTTATGAAATGACCGAACGTGTTTATGTACAGTGGCGGACGCATTCGTTGGGGGTTTTGTTTTTTAAATGAGGTGGAGGGCCTGGTTTGGCTGTACTCTTGTTTTAAAGTACAGCTACGAAGTTAACTTGACGAAAAACACGCCTTTTTGGTTCGATTGTCCATTCAAACCGGACGAAAGAAGGAAAAGTTGTGACGACGTCATCCTTCGTCTTCATTTCAATCAACCTCTTTCATGACTTCATACCTTTTATCTCCATCACTGTCCACCTCACGGTTCATTCTTTATTCAAATCAAAATTTGAATTTATGTGACGTAGAGTCGCTCTTCATATTTTCATCATTACACATTCGATTCTGAACGCTAGTGGTTCGACACACAGCTGTCGCTCTGACGATTAGTCTCCGGCAATATTACAATTACTTATTTTTAACTAGCTTAAATTGTGATAGTGAGCTATATTTTAAAATTTATATAATCATCAGCATGAAGTTTTGTAGTTGTGAATATCAATATACCATTATAACAATATGTATGTTACGTTTAATTGAATCACAATAACTGAACTCCGTTACTTGCTGCCGTGGAGAGAGCCTCCTAGTTGAGCTAACCGGGCTTAAAATGTGATAGTGAGCTATATTTTAAAATTTATATAATCATCAGCATGAAGTTTTGTAGTTGTGAATATCAATATACCATTATAACAATATGTATGTTACGTTTAATTGAATCACAATAACTGAACTCCGTTACTTGCTGCCGTGGAGAGAGCCTCCTAGTTGAGCTAACCGGGAGGGAAACACGGAGGGAGGCACTCCGCGACAAAGTAAGCGAGGCCTGCAGAAAAAGAAAATATAAAACTAATCCTAACATCTAGCTTGAGCGAAGTCACTTATGTAGCTATTAAAATAACACACACACGTCAGTCCGTAAACATGTGTTCAAACACGGGCCTCAGGGGATATTTCGGTAATCACCAAGGTTGGCAGGCGGATTGGTGATCAGAGTATGTTGTTATTAGCACATGGGAAGATGCTGCTTTATCCACTTGATATCTGTTATTCGCCTTTTACCACTACCCAAAGGTAGAGGGGGGTATTTATGCATTGCGGGGAACGAGATGAAACTTAAAAAATATTCAGCATAACTTTGTCAACGTATCAAGAGTTTTCCAATAAAAGTAGTCTCTCAAATACTGTTAAATATACTCAAGATTACTCTCTTGGATGAGAGCAGGTACAATATGGCCTTACGCCAAAAATGTTTCTCCCTCTCCACCTTAACCAAACTTGCAAAGAAAACCTTTTTTTTTTCTTTTTTTTATTGATGTCCAGTGGAAATTCTACATGGAACTTCCTTCACCCCGGGGAAGGGCGAAGGGGTATGCCGGACTCCTACCGGCTAAAACCACTGGAGCGGTCATCTGCGGCACCAAAGGGGGGCTCCAGGCCCTCGTAAGATCACACTAGAGCCGCCCATTGGTGCCACGCCTAAAGGGCACATCACGGAGGTGCAAAGAAAACCTAGTTATCTTTGACTTCTGTTTAATTTGAAAGCAGAACCTATAAAAAAAGACACAAAATGACCGTCACTAGCAGATGTGAAGTATTGATATATTATCTGTTAGTACAAAATTATATAATTATGACATTTATTTATAATTTAGCTACATTTGAATTTTGTGAGATATTAATTTTGTACATTTGAACAACAGGCTCAATTAGGCGATGTTAAAGAGTTTATTGCAATTTAATTTTCATTTTGTTAATTTATTTGAAATTTGTAATAAGATAATTTGTGACGTATAATTTTAAACAATTATGAATAAAGTGTTTATCTGTTTATCTGTTTACATACATAGTTATCATCCCGTAAACGTCCAGTGATGACATATGGAACAGAGACGTGGTCACTCACAATGGGCCTCATAAGAAAGCTCAAGGTCACTCAGCGAGCTATGGAGAGAGCTACGCTTGGTATTTCTCTACGAGATCGAATCAGAAATGAGGACATCCGTAGAAGAACTAAAGTTGTCGACATCGCTGAAAGGATTAGTAAACTGAAGTGGCAATGGGCAGGGCACATTGCTCGTAGAACTGATGGCCGTTGGGGCACAAAGGTTCTCGAATGGAGACCGGAAAACGCAGCGTGGGACGACCTCCAACGAGGTGGACAGACGACCTGGTGAAGGTCGCTGGGAGTCGTTGGATGAGAGCGGCATGTGACCGCTCGCTGTGGAAATCTATGGGGGAGGCCTTTGTTCAGCAGTGGACGTCCTGTGGCTGATACGATGAAACGTCCATTGGTGAACCCTCCTAATGATCACCACAATGAACCTCTCACATAAATTTCCACAACCATGTGTCGTAATTTTGAGGGGAATTTGCCAGTACTTACCATGCTTGGCAGGTGCGTTGGTGAGCGCCTGCTGCTGCTGCTCCATCTGATTTAGAGCTCCTCAGTCGCCTTTTACGACATCCACGGCGGGAGATGGAGTTTTCCGTGTGGCGTGCGGGTTAAGAATAACTATGCACATTATAGGAACATAATGTATGATATACAGGCGTGTGTTCTAGCTAGTGCGTATAACACAGCCGATCAATTTAAAGCACTTAAACTGGGAGCATTAGCGCATTGTACCGGCGCGGACTCGAACCCTGAGCCCCCGTAGTGCAGCCCCCCGCAGCGGATACCCGTGGCACTAATGACCGCTGCCCATTGTAGGTGGTCGGTAGGTAGCCTGATTAATCTAATGGGTATTTTCGTTTTTAATGGTGCGGACGATTGGATATAAGGGTATTGTTGGTCAAGTGATTTGTGAGAGAGTCTGTAGATACGAAATTGAATGTAAAGCTCTTTAGAGGGGCATGTCTGGTGCTTTTATTTTACAATTAGCAAGATCCTACTTTTATTAACTTTAACCATTCAAAGTGTGCTACTGAGAATCTCTATCAACAAAATCACAAGATGAAAAAAGATTGCGAGAGATAGAGAACTTGGCGGCGCTAATCAATTTTGAATGATAGATCTCAATTCGTTAACGTGACAGGAGCGCTTCTGATATATTGCTTAATTTTGAGCTGTATGTTCTACAAAAAAATGTTTGTTTTAGATTTTTTATTGCTTTATTATCAGACACCTGAGGCCCATAGATAAATATATAACTTACAAATTATTTTCATCATTTCAGCCTAATAAAATCCACGGCTGGACCCAGAGCCCCAAAGTTCGCCACGATAACCGGTCTAAGTGTGTTGTGTGCTCATTGGGGAGTTTTGCCATAATCGCCACGCTTTGCAGACAGGTTAGCAATCGCAGTTGATTGATATTTGAAGGATGCTGCTCCCCATCTTCCGGCTAATCCCATAGTCACCTTTCACTACACCCACGGGATGAGATGGAGTGGTGCTATTCTTAGCCAGTCAACACGGCATGTTTATTACGGTAGCGTTATATTTATGGTCACAACCACGATGGTAGGCAAGCTGATCATCTAAAAATAGGCTTTGTAACTGGGGTATAGTTTTTATTATAGTAGGCTTCTCGCAAATATTTCTGGGACTGGCTGGGCTGCTTAACCGGACAAATTCTGGCGTAGCCAAAAGAAGCCTCCAGTTGGTGAGGCGGTGTGTGGTAAAGTCTTCACTTAGGCTATTATATAGTGGTGTAGATTCCTATGTGAAGAGCTTAGCTAGGCGGTACTACAGTCCTACCTATCTCACCCACCATCATAGTTGTGCTCGGCTGAAGGGTACAACTGGCAATTGAATGATTTAATTAATAATATCAATGCTATGTTATGTTCTATGTAAATTATGAATAATATTTGTATGCCTTTCAAGGTGAAACATAGTGCGACATAAACAATTTAATTTTCCACCAAGTTTGTAACTTGTTATCTTTTTTTTTTTTTTATTGGTGCCTATTGTAAATTCTTCATGAAGGGGTATGCCGGACTCCTACCGGCTAAAACCACTGGAGCGGTCATCTTCGGCACCTAATGGAGGCTCCAGGTCCTCGTATGATCACACTAGAGCTTGTAACTTTTTACCTATGTTTTACAAATAAATTATTTTGATGTTGATTTTGAAGAAATAATATCGGTTATTCTGGCAGAGCCAGAAAATAATGGAGTGCAGTAGTCTCATTCTGTAAGTACATACTAGAAGGAGACCACAGGGCGGGACCAAGAGAGGGTCAATCCCGCTCGGAGAAGGAGGAGAGGTCGCCAGGATGACAAGGCCCCGGCGACCCTTTTCCTTTCCTTTCCTTTGCATTCCTTGCACGCCTGAAACCTTGCAGGCCGCGCTCATCCCGAGTGACTACCGGGAAGACACAGCATCATGCATGCGCAGTATAATGCATAATGAGGCTCCATGGAAATCCTTTACAACCCCGAGGTGTTCTTGGGGGTCTGTAAATAGGCCTTCGGTCACCTCCTCTTCACTTGAGGGGATAATTATAAAGTGGTATATACAAGATGTGTCTGGAGGCGATTGTGGAGCGTTCGTTTTCCAGATAACAGGTCCTTCGGTGATTTGATGCGGGAAAAGTCAGACATGCCCCGCCCTTCTGCGGAGTAAGTACATAAGGATTTCCAATGCGTAAAAATAAAGGTTAGCCTGGGAATATACTGAAACAAAAGACGTTCTAATTTAAGCTTCAGGTCAGCAACGCATGTGCCTTGCGTGGGCGGCCGAGTGGTGGGTCCTGGTCAATCGGATCGTCCAAGATCCTCTACCGGCAGTAGTGTCGGCTATGTTGGCAGAGTATGAAAACTGGAATGCAGTGGTCTCCTTCTGTGAGAGCGTCATGCTCCGGAAGGAGACAGAGCGGAATCGGGAGAGGGCTGATCCTGCTCGAAGAAGGAGTAGACGGCGCCGGGGTAACAACCACCCTGGTGCCCAATTCCTATACACCTGTAACCTCCTGCCGTCGCTATAAAGCGGGGGGCCTCTGGCTTCGTAGATTGGGGAAACTGCGTGCTGACACCGAGCGACCCACGAGAAGACGGTGGCGCTCAGAGTCTGAGTACGAAAGTCTTTTCCACACATCAAAAACAGGCGGCTTGCGGCTGTCCTCAGCTACATTTTTTTACAAAATGAATCTGCGGAACAATCATACCTCATGAATACTTCAAGATCAACTAACAAAAGTCTCACTTAACGGTACAGATAGCTACGATTAGATTTTGAGCACATAATTTAAGAAACGAGGTCGCCTCCCCAACTTCCAGTTAAGGCAAGAATTAAACTGGGCTTAACGTGAATTATTGGACACCGCGACCGCAAGATCCAAGTCAGCTTTTATCTTGTTCTTTTTCTTCGTTTAATAGGTCGACTTAACCGGCGTTAATATACGGTGCAGCTTTCCAGACCGAAAATTTTTAATTCAGGTCAAATTATTCAGGCTATTCCTGTTTATGGGTACGTTTCCTCAATATGTAGGTAGGTGTTCTCAAAAGTAGAGTTGATATTTAGCAATTTTCTTTGATTAAAGAAATTTTGAATTTGTATGTACACTTTTTAATCTATTTAATTTATAAATAGTTGTACAATTATTTAACGGCACGGTTGGTGCAGTGGTTGATACAATCGGCTGCTGCGCTCCGAGATGTGGGTTCGATTCCCACACGGAACAAGTATTTGTATGATCTGCTGATAGTTGTTCCGGGTCTGAGTGTTTTGTATGTGGAATTCATGACTGTAAACGCACCCACGACAGGATAAATCAGAGAGTCTGGCAAAGGTTAAAAATAAAACAACTTTGAACGCGTGTCTAGATCTGTTGTCCGGACTCCATCTACTCCCATGGATGTCGTAGAAGGTGACTAAAGCACTATAAACAAGAGGTATGGGCACCAGCGTCCCCTCTGAAGAATAAGTAGCCGTACTGCGCCCACCAACCCGCCTGCCAAGCATGGTGAGTATTGGCAAATTCCCCCCAAAATGGCGACACAATTGTGAAAATCTATGTGGGAGGCCATGTTCAGCGGTGGACGTCCTATGGCTGATATGATGATGATGTTATCATGGTCTATGAGTCGGACATCACACTCACTAAAAGACACGTATAAAATATAAATGGAATTAGCGAATAATCCATGATCATCATTTCGGCCGAATGAAGTCCACTGCTGGACACAGGCCTCCCCCAAAGATCACCACAACCACCGATATGGATGTGCTGTGGGCTCATTGGGGGGTTTTGCCATAATCGCCACGCTTGGCAGGCGGGTTGGCGATCGCAGTCGAGTTGTTAATGTACTCGAAGGACGCTGCTGCCCATCCTCCGGCCAATCCCTTAGTCGACTTTTACGACACCCATGGGAAGAGATGGGGTGGTGGCATTCTGAGCCGGCACCACACGGCAAATAATCCATGATAAAATGCATCATTATCTCTTCTAAACGACATGCGCTGACAGACAAAAAAAAAAAAAAAAAAAAAAATGCGCTGCTGAATAAAGGCCTTCCCTTTAGATTTCCATAAGAGCCGCTTTCATGCCGCCAGCATTCAACGACTCCCAGCTGCCTTTACCAAGTTGGTTGTACACATTGAGAAGCCGTCCTACCTCCTAAAATCAGCCACAAGTAAAAGCTATGCAATAGTTCTTTTTTTTAACCTTTCGTTTCGGTTTACACCTGTCCTTACAAAAATATGGAACATAAAATTAGCTCCACTACCCAACCCGACATTCATATATCATTCACTATACACACTATGTTATAGCACCGAGGTAAATAACACTAACCATATACTAAGTCCCTTTAACACTGATGGAAACGCTCACAATAATTAGCCATTAGCACCAAAACATTCATCAAACGAAGCAGAAAGGTAAGTCGCCACAATAATAATTTCTACGCAAAATTATATGGCGTTTCATAAAATAAGCTTTTACCATCAAACTTTTCTACCTACGACAATACTTTACTACGTTGTCAAACTAAACATGTTTCGCATATTTAAAAAGAGAATCGTTAAATTTAAAAACACTCAGGTGACTTCTCTCTGACAATATAATTTATATCTTCTAGCTGTTTTTATGAACACAAAATCAAATAATCAATTCATAAAG
The DNA here is from genome assembly GCA_947459985.1 of Diloba caeruleocephala. Classification (NCBI taxonomy): domain Eukaryota; kingdom Metazoa; phylum Arthropoda; class Insecta; order Lepidoptera; family Noctuidae; genus Diloba; species Diloba caeruleocephala. The sequence goes on along the minus strand of OX381612.1, from coordinate 27,962,970 downwards.
TCAAATACATACCTAAACGTTATAGCCATACAGGCGAGTTTACACTGTGATTCACCATACGAACAGCACACAGAGAAGTTGTTATTAATTTCAAACAGTCGCGATCTAGAAATGAGAGGAATAATATTTGAAATTTAGTTAATGATCAATTTTAGAGTGAGCGCAAAGGTGCCGTCGGAAAAATGACGTAGGAAATACTAAATAAAAGCAACGACATTGATTTATAACTGATTTTAGTTTGTTTGTGAAGAACATACAACCACACGGTCTGAGAAAATATTTCCGTTGGTCTTGCAAAATATTTGAAGACCGGATTTATTCGACTTGTTAAAACATTCCTTTACGCTAATGTTAAAATAAATCTTTTTGTAAGAACTGGCAATGAAATATGTATAAATATGAGATTGTATCAACTGGTTGTCATTGGTTGTTAGCTTTAAGAACCAACTGAAAGTACGGGGTTGTTGACATGATGAAAACATATATTATTTTTGTTCTACACAACAGTGCTATAAAAAAACTGTGCAACGATTTTTTTGCACTATAGCGCTTTCATCGGTGTCATAGTAAAATGAAGGTAACAGTCAAACGTTCCGTGTGATGTCCAGATTAAGAATATCAGTCCATCTCCTCCCGTGGTTGTCCCAAAAGGCGACTAAGGGACTGTATACCAGAGAGATGCGCAGCAGCGCCCCTTCTGTGGAACGGCAGCCATTCTGCGCTCACCAATCCATCTGCCGAGCGTACTGAGTACTGGCTAATACTCAACATGTAACCAGTCGTCCATCGCAGAGGCCTTTATTCAGCATCATCATATCAGCCACAGGACTTCCAGTGCTAAACAAAGGCCTCTCCCTCAGATTTCCGCAACGAGCGGTTGACGGCACGGTTGGTGCAGTGGCTGATACAGTCGGCTACTGCGCACCGGGTCGTGGGTTCGATTCCCGCACGGAACAAATATGTACGATCTGCAGGTAGTTGTTCCGGGTCTGGGTGTATTGTGTGTGGAATTTGTGTTTGTAAACGCACCCACGACATAGGAGAAATCCTAGTGTGGGGCAACGTTTATAAAAACATGCCGCTCTCATCCAACGACTCCCAGCGACCTTCACCAGGTCGTCTGTCCACCTCGTTGGAGGTCGTCCCACACTGCGTTTTCCGGTGCGCACACTAATAAAGTATTCTACATTTAGTCAATCGGGCCTATCCCAATACTGTTGGAATCCCTATTCTCAAATTGTTGACGAGTATTTCTACCTGGAACGAATCGTCTATAACCATGTATGTTTATATATCGTTTTAGTTAGGTAGGTCCAACTTCGAGAAATCGTCACATTCAACTCAGCTGGGCAGCGTTCGGGAAACTTGGCAACGTCTATTTGTCAACAATACCGCAGTGCTTCAACACCTAAGTTTAACCAGTGTGAGTTGGCAGCGATGACATAATATGGCTCATAAAAAAGCTCAAGCTATGGGGAGAACTTTAGTAGTTCCCTACGTAATGGAATCAGAAATGAGGAGATCCGTAGAAGAACTAAAATTGCCGACATAGCTGAAAGGATTAGTAAGCTGAAGTGGCAATGGGAGGAGCATATTACTTGTAGAGCTGATGACCGTTGGGGCAAAAAAGTTCTCGACTGGAGACACGCACCGGAAAACACATGAATAGGCCTCCAATGAGATGGACCAACCACCTGTTTAATGTCGTTGAGAAGCGCAGGATCCGGTTGTCACGCAGGGTTACACTGGTCGTTATGGAAACTTACTCAGTAGTAGATGTCCTTCGGCTCTATAATGCTGATCATACATTTATTGGAATATGATATAATACTACATATATTGACATGTATTCACTCTTTAACTATCATTGCTTCACCACTAAGTTGAAATCAACAAGAACAATAATGGTAATGGAAATATTTTCGCATACGTACAGAAGATACGAACGACTTCCTCATCGATCAGCGGTAAAGATCACTCAAATTTCCTTCCATCGTCCATTCCACAAATGGATATCAAACAAAACAAAACGAACGAAAATCGAACTCATAATTAAATCAAGTTTAAATCAATCACTTCACAGACTGACTATAATAAATCAAGAGGCCGGAATCCCGCGCGATCCCCAAAAATCCGGGACACGGAACGTTGATTAAGATCCCGGCGAAGTAAAATATTCATTAATTGATTCCGCGCCCCTCGGAAGATACCCCTCATTACTTGAGGGTTGATTAAGCGAAGCAACCTGGATGTACGTGGGAGAATGTCTTTTGGGTCATTTAGAAGGTACGATGCGATATCGTGTCGGAGTCGTAAAGGATTATACGGATGACGTTGATTATCTTGGACTATATTTATTCTGCTGCCGGAGAGAATTTACAAGCCTAGCCTTGCCGGAACAGCGGATATGTTCAATTTTGATTAGAAAATACTTGAAACCTAATGGTTTATCTTATTGATACGAAACCTAACTACAAAATTGCAGTAGATCTTTTGCAGTCATACTTTTGATTCGAATACAGCAGTTTGCGGTGCCCTAATATGATTGAATTGTTTACTATGGTTCGAAGTAAACTTATAATTCGTGGCCTATTTTGGCTAAATTCGCACGCTGCAACAATTTTATGTAAATTCATGTTACTTTGTTTTTTGTTGTTCATAATTGCTACAGGGCCGCGAAAGATCGTATACTGTAAAAGGTACTGCCCTAGACAAACGCGGTGTACACGGTAGGGCGGCGCTGACTGCGCGCACCGCTAATGGGTTGATGTCATTCTCTACGTTTTGATGCACAAGAAAACTGTGGAGACGGACATTTTTTATTTATTTATACATAGGTATATAAAATGATTGAACTAAAAGCGCAGGCCCCGCGAGGTTGATTTAGGGTGTATCAGAAACGGACTCCCCGCGGGACCCCCGAGAGGGTACTCCCGTTTGCCATTAATATGGCTGCAGTCAGGACACGGCGCAGCACAGTCTCGAGCAGTGCCCGGCTTGGGCGGTGCAGCGCCGTGACGTCACGGCAGTAGCTAGTGGAGACCTCACGTATCCGGCTCTGATAAAAGCCATGATTAACAGTGAGGGGGCTTGGGAGGCAGTTGCAACCTTCTGCGAGGACATTATGTCGCGGAAGGAGGCGGTGGAGTGGGTCAGGGAGGAAGACGCCCTGGCTGACCCAATCTGTCGCAGGTGGACTGGTGGACTTAACAGTAGCCAGCGTATTGCATGGCTCTGACTTTGCGGCGATGTCCTGGATACATCGCCGTACGTAGAGTTAGGCGCATATATGTGTCAACAGCCGATCGGCCGCGAAAGTAGTATATATGCAGTTCTCGTGGTCCATCAAAAAGCGGATGTAGTTAATTAACATGGCGGAGTTTTTCGTGGGTGTAAGCCCCACATAACCACGCAGTCTCCTCGGATAGCGCGGTATGCGTTAGGCATTTCCTCCGCCTGAAAAAAAGGGTGTATCCTAAAAAAAGTGTATCCTAAAAAAGTGGGAAGATACCACTCATCACCACTTTTTTAAAGTTACAACCATGTATCATCATAATTGTAATTGCAGCCAGAAGTAGTCTTCTGCTTGACATAGACCTCTCCCAATAATCACCATACCGACCGATCTGGGTTATGTTGTATATTCATTAGGGGATTTTCACCATAATCGTCACGCTTCGCAGGTGGGTTGGCGATCGCAGTTGAGATGTTAATGTACTCGAAGGACGCTACTTCCCAACCTCCGGCTAATCTCATAGTCGTTATTTACGACGCCCGTAGGATGAAATGGTATGGTACTAGACGGCTATTCTTAGCTGGTACCTCGCATTATCCAAAACCAGGACAAGGTGTTGCCACCTGTCACGTTGACAAATAACTGACAGATCGACGCGAACATGGCTAGTGCCAAGCATTCGTTTCTACAGACAGATATTTGACATTTCAACATGCTTAGCAATTAAATCAAAAGTACTGTTAATGAATACCTGTGTACTTAGGTTTTTAATAATAGTTTTTAATTTAAGAATAATTACTACTCATAAGTAGTAATTATTCTTAAATTAAAAACTCAAAGACCTCACACTAGTATTTTAAATACTAGGGCATAGTGAGGTGTGCTCAATGTCACATAACTTTTCACGATTCTATTGTAATAATAAGACTGTAATACTTTCAGATATTTTAAAAGATTATCCATGGAGTTTGATGCCTTTTATTTAGCATAGGACGAACTACTTTTTTAAAATTTATTTTTTTGCCCCACACTAGGGTTCCTCCTGTGTCGTGGGTGCGTTTACAGACATGAATTCCACATACAATACATCTAGACCCGGAACAACTACCTGCAGATCATACAAATATTTGTTCCGTGTGGGAAACGAACCGACGATCTGGAGCGCAGCAGCCAACTGTATCAGCTACTGCACCAACCATGCCGTCTAACTGTGCATCGAACTGTGCAACTATTTAAATTCTGAATATTCGTAAGTGCCAGCAAAGGGTTTAAATGCTTTTTTAACTTTGAATTGTCCACCTCCCTCTTCACGTAGGTATCGCAAAAGGTGCATCAGCAACATCTTCATGAGTACTAAAAACAGAATAGTCCATGGCAACATTGACTTGTTGAGGTCATTGAAAGCTAAGTAATACGAAGATAAATCATTGGGAGGTAGGCCATCGGGGGACAGGTCACCAGGAGATATGGTATAGGGAGTTAGGTCATTAGGAGAGAGAGTCTACTGGGAAGTAGGCCTCCCAATGTTAAACTGTGGAAGTTTACGGTGTGAAGGTCAATCTCGTAACTAAAAAGTTCAAAATAAAGTTCTGATCTAGTCGTAGTCTCTTAGACATCACAAATTATATTCTCCAAAATTAACTAACAACGCCAAACATGAACTTATACTGTGATGAGTTCGAAAATGGATCGAAAGTTTAGCGAAGCCAAAACTAAAATTTTGAACTGACACAGGTACTAAAACAAACTTCAAAATTGACACTGAAATGAGACTGAATTGAGATCATACTGAAATCAGACTAAACTTTAAGAGGAACAGAATACCTATTTTTAATTTTATTAATCTCAATTCGATCGACTTTCAGACCTTTCAGACCTGACATAATGTCATAATATTGAATTCATTATTTAAGACAATATCATATTCATCTCCGCTCCTCGTGACCACGGTCAATGCAACATAATCATAGAAATAATATAGATATTGTCATCTGCGTGAAAGAATTCATAGGTGGAACTCATGTCAGTTATCGCTAAAGTCACATCAAATATTTTAAAAGAGTATCCATCGAGTTTCTTGCCGGCTCTTCTCCACAGGATCAACTAATTGGAACTGTGCAACTTAAATTCTGACGTTTCATAAGTTGCAGTAATTGGTTTATTTGAAATAAAAATATTTGACTTTGACGTCATCTGAGTCCTCAACAATCGTATTCCAACTAAAAATGAATGCGAGTACTTACTATATTTTTATCATGTTGAGCGGCTCTACAGCCGCCGCAATCCTACCTACAGCATATTAATTAGAGGTAAACAAGTTCCTTTGTAAGATTTTCACTTCGTTCAACGACGTTATTCGAGAGATAATAACAAATGAATATACCTATATAGGTATGTAAAAGAAAAACATTGAGTGTGAGCTATTTATCACCCCGGGGAGTTGTGGAAAACTGAGGGAAGGGGTGCGTACCTATCATAATAGTAGAAATCAGACGAGCTGGAAAGTGTGTTTCCCGGCAAAAAATCTCTCCATCTATTGGTGTTGTAAACGATGGCTAAGAGTTGATATCGAAGATGATGGAGGGCAACATCTTCTTATGTGTTAATAACAAAAGACTGTGATCACCAGTTCGCCTGCCAAACGTGGTGAACATGGTAATATCCCCTATGACCGTTCATAGAGAGGCCCATGTTCAGCAATGGACGTGTGTGGGGGGTGATGTGTGTGAAATAAAGTGGAGTCGTCAGTTTAGATCTACTACAGTGTACTTACCCCTCCACATAGAGCTTTAATTTTTTTTGTTTTAAAACGTTGTCTTATACTAAGATTTCTCCTGTCGTGGGTGCGTTAACAGACACAAATTCCACGCACAACACACCCAGACCCGGACAACTACCTGCAGCCCATACAATATTTCTTTCCGTGCCTGAATCGAATCCACGACCCGCAGCAGCCGACTGTATTAGCCACTGCACCAACTGTGCCACCGGTAGTAATGGTGACACGCCTTCCGTGCCCCACACCTACGACACAGGAGAAATCCCAGAGTGGGGCAACGGTTTAAAATAAAAAACACTTGTTACTAATGAGAAATATACCAGATATATAATCATCATCACCATCATATCAGCCACAGGATGTCCACTGCTGAACAAAGGCCTCCCCCTTAGATTTCCACAACGAGCGGTCACATGCCGCTCTCATCCAACGACTCCCAGCGACCTTCACCAGGTCGTCTGTCCACCTCGTTGGAGGTCATCCCACGCTGCGTGTTCCAGTGCGCGGTCTCCATTCGAGAACCTTTGTGCCCCAACGGCCATCAGCAAGTGGCAAGGGCATTCTGTTATGTTTCTCTTCCACGGGTTATTAATTTAACCAATATTTCTTAACATAATAACTACGGCATAACCCTATCCTTAAGATTAATCATAATCATAACAGCGAGGTGCGACTTGCGACTAATTGCCGCGACTGGCAGAATTAATTGATTATCTGTGTCGCGTCGCACCGTCGCATCGTAGAAGCTACTCCGCTACTTATCTTATAACTAACAGGCGAAGCGGTGCGTAATTTTGGATGGCATCTGTCTTCTATGTTTCATTTGCGAATACATGAATTGGAGCTCTGTGCGGTAGGTACAACTGAGTACGGAATGGTGAGGTGACTTATGAAATAGGTCGTATAATGTCTACCAGAGATTAGGCAAACGTATGCGTAGCCGTGTGGTGCCGGCTCAGAATACCACCACTCCATCTCCTCCCGTGGGTGTCGTAAAAGTCGACTAAGGGATTAGCCGGAGAATGAGCAGCAGCGTCCTTCGAGTACATTAATAACTCAACTGCGATCGCCAACCCGTCTGCCAAGCGTGGCGATCATGGCAAAACCCCACAATGAGCCTACAGCCACAATACACACCACAACAACCGATATAGGTATCGGTTGTTGTGGTGATCTTTGGGGGCGGCCTGTGTCCAGCAGTGGACTTCATTCGGCCGAAATGATGATGCGTAGCCGTCAGCCTCGTGAACGTGTGCCGTCTGTTGGGACTGGTCTGCCAAACGGCCAAAAGCTGCCATGACAATTAAAACAAAACTTAAAAAGAAATGCAGTGACTCTCTTAGTAACTCTTTAGTAGACTTTTTAAGAAGTTCACATTCATTTCTGCTACATTGTTTTCACATAACCTTGACTTCTAGAACAATGTGCTCAAAAAAAAAAATTAAATTATTTAAAAAGAGTACCGTGGAGATTCTTGGCCGTTCTTCTCCATAGGAAATATACACCTTGGAACGCGGCAACTAAAGTCTCGACTATTCATAAGTTCCTGTAAATGGTTTAAATGAATAAAAATATATTGTGTGTTATCTTTATCTTAAGCCTCTCTCGCAGTGGGTGTTGTAAAAGGCGATGGTTCATGTTGAGTGAGTGCCAGCAGTATCTTCTTACCTGATAATCATCAATTCCTTTGTTAAAAGTGGTGATAATGCCAATATTTCCTTGTGGCTGTTCAGTGTAGTGGTTACCGGAGACCCTCATTTAGGGGACGTTGACAAGTTTTTATGATAAAGCCGCGTATTTACTGAGGAACCAAAGTTGGCCAACATAGCAAATTAATGGGCAAAAAATCTTTCTTTCTATATTGTCTTCTGCTTTCTATTAGTAAATTGACACTGCGATAACTGTTAAAATGGCGCCATATTCCGGGGGTGCGACCATTGCGCGACCGAATCCCGAACCCCCAGCATAAGGTAGCTCAAAGGGACACGTGATGGTTTAAGCCGGTAGTAGGGAAATCCCTCCAGCTTCGCTAGGGAAGGAACTCCATGAGGATATCGCTAAGATAAAACCTTTTACTATATTGCCCAGTTATTTAACCGCCCTTAGAATACCCGCCATAACTGTATGTGGGTAAATGGGTTACAGGGTACTATATATAGACAATAATAATATTGTATTGAAGACATAGGTACGCAGTTTCTATTAACTACCTGGCAACTATTCAAAAACAGACTGAAATAAAATATCATTTTTGGTGATGGAAGTTGTGTCAAAACATGTTGTAATATCGCTTTTTTTAATCGCGGTGCAAATCCTCACGGACTTCTACCGCCTCGGGGAGGGCGGAGGGGCATGCACGACTCTTTCCGCCTAAAACTACTTGGGCGCTCATCTTTGGCACTGAACCCCTTCAGCTCCAGAATCTCGAGATCGAACGCATTGTCCACATCTAATCGATAAACATGTAACTAGACTTATTTCACAACCCAGACATATAAATGATGCACAATATATAGTAATCTTTTAAAACCCAGTCGATCTACGAGTGCATTCACATCAATTAGATGACTCGATTATTTTAGTACAAATACATTTGACACACATTCATCTCGACATATTTTAGAGATCCTTAATGTTCATTACACGCTCGCTATAAACTGGATCTATAAACGATCATGTTCTCGGAACCAAGACAAGTATAACATCAGCATACCTTTGGGAAAATGGCCAAACGACGTTCATTCATCGGAAGAACGTGTGGGCAGTGACGGTGGCGCCTCTAGCGGGGAGTAGCGGCATCTTTATGGTTCGTATCAAAGTTGAACTTTACGCAAGTTTTTTAATCGTGTTGTGTTTTATTTTCATAACTCGTATGTATTAAAAGTAGATAAATAAAATTCCAATTATTAAAAACGATGTAAATACTGTAGTTGTAACAGAGTAACTATATTTTCTATAGCTTTATGTGTGTACATATAATTAATTTATTTGGTTAGTTCGAATCAGTACTTTTCACAAGATTGTTTTAAAATAAATAAATAATTTAAAAAACATGAGATATAAGTATGTGAGCATGACGCGTACTTTCCCTGACCTATACAATACCTAATACTAATCAAATGTTTACCATGAAATCTACACATGCCAGACAATATTTGCATTATCAATAAAAACAATCCACTCCAAATCGTAATAATACTCACCTTACAATGAACTGAATCAGCCCATTATTATAAAACACAATCAATTTTTTTATTAGTGGCGCACGTCCGAAATTTATTAACCCATCCCTACCTTTATTGCTCTGTAAGCCCCTGTGCAAATAAAATAATATAAAAGGAGAAAAAAATGACCGTTACGCCGCGGGCGAGTTCTTAATTCAAAAAACATTTAAAATGGCCGCTGTAAGTTGCCGCATACGAATGCATTTTATTGTACACGGGACGGGGAATTTTATATTTTATATGGACGGATATAAATTACATTATTGAATTAGTTTTCTTTACAAATGTTTGTAAACTAGGTATAGATACGTCTCTCTAGTGTGATCTTACGAGGACCTGGAGCCACCCCTTCGGTGTCGAAGATGACCGCTCCAGTGGTTTTAGCCGGTAGCCGGCCCCGGGGTGAAGGAATTTCCATGCAAAATTTCCACTGGACACCAATAAAAATAAAAATACAGGTATAGATACGTCGCCCCCCCGGGAACTTCTCGCCTTTTTACAGTCGCTTTCCCACCTCTAAAGGGGGTGGCCGCTTTACAGTCATCCCCTCCGTGATGTGCCTAAAGGCGTGGCACCAATGGGCGGCTCTAGTGTAATCTCACGAGGACCTTTGAGGCTTACGAGGTTTTAGCCGGTAGGAGTCCGGCATACCCCTCCACCCTTCCCCGGGGTGAAGGAAGTTCCATGTAGAATTTCCACTGGACACCAATTAAAAAAAATTAAATCAGTACGAGTTATTGTCATGCTGAACTGTGTATCAGTATTAGCTTAGTATTAGTATAATCCTTGTAGTAAGTGTGTTGTAATATAAGCCTTGTAGTTTCTTGCCGGCTCGTCTCCATAAGACTGAATTTTTCGAACCATGCCCCTTAATCGTTGCCTTTTGTTAAGAGCCGTATTATTTATTAATGGGATAAAAACTTTTACTTGACAAGGCATTATAATTCCTAAACATGTAAAAAACCAATGAGTCAAATACGCAAAAAACATTTACCTTATATTTCATTTATATCCAATATTCACCGTGTGGTCTTGGCTACGAATAGCACCAACCTATCTCAACCCGTGGGTGTCGTAAAAAGTGACTATCGGATTAGTCGGAGGATGGGTAGCAGCGTCCTGCAAATACTATAACAACTTAACTGCGAGCGCCACCCCGCCTGCCAATGACCTCTCAATATACCCAGACGTGGCATTTGTGCCGATCTTTGGGGGAGGCCTGTGTCCAGCAGTGGACTTGATTCGGCAGAAATGACGACGGTAATTATTTATATGCTTTCGTAGGTTTTCCAAAATATTTATCAATATGATTAAACATAAATTACATTATGAATGAGTAAGCACTCAAGTACCACTAAAAAGTTAGCGTCTATACCGGTCCCATATCGGTGCTAGCTGTTCAATAAAAAATAACAGTTACAAAATTTCATTACAACCGACCTCATCCCATCTACATCACGTACCCTGCACCCAAATACGTTTTAAAGGTGAAGCATTTTAATGAAAAGATCGAACAATAGTGCTGCCCCACTAGCCGCGGGGCGTAATAAGTGCGGAATGGGGGCGATCTCAAGTGGGAGCGATCCGAGGTGAGGCAAGCGATCGATTGTGAATTGCAATTTAAGAGCAGCCCATCATTTTGGCCAGATGTGTAGTTTAGTTGAGTGATAATTGGATGTGTGCACTTTTGAACACAATCTATCGATCGAATGTTTTTATGTAATCTTGTTTATAATTTATTGTGCTTAGCACCAAGTTTCATATCGGCCATTTATACGTCCACTGCTGAACAAAGGCCTCCCCCATAGATTTTCACAACTGTGTCATTATTCGGGGGGGTATTTGTCTCACCACGCTTGTCAGGCGGGTTGGTGAGCGCAGTATGGCTACCGTTTCACAGAAGGGATGCTGCTGCCCATCCCTCTGGTTTAGATTCGCTTAATCGCCTTTTACGACATCCAATGGAGGAGATGGAGTGGGGCAATATTCTTAATCCGGACACCACATCATCATCATCATCATATCAGCCACAGGACGTCCACTGCTGAACAAAGGCCTCCCCCTTATATTTCCACAACGACCGGTTACATGCCGCCCTCATCCAACGACTCCCAGCGACCTTCACCAGGTCGTCTGTCCACCTCGTTGGAGGTCGTCCCACGCTGCGTTTTCCGGTGCGCGGTCTCCATTCTAGAACCTTTGTGCCCCAGCGGCCATCAGTTCTACGAGCAATGTGCCCTGCCCATTGCCACTTCAGTTTACTAATCCTTTCAGCTATGTCGACAACTTTAGTTCTTCTACGGATCTCCTCATTTCTGATTCGATCTCGTAGAGAAATACCAAGCATAGCTCTCTCCATAGCTCGCTGAGTGACCTTGAGCTTTCTTATGAGGCCTATTGTGAGTGACCACGTCTCTGTTCCATATGTCCGGACACCACACGGAGTACCAAGTTTAGGTTTTAAAAATAGAATGAAATGGAGAACGGGAGCTACGGGATTCTAAACCAGAGAGATGGGCAGCAGCGTCCATTCTGTAGAACGGTGGCCATACTAAAGTAACTTTTAGTCAATCTGTGGCCATACTGTCATCACTAAGCCGCCCCCAAGCGTGGTGATTACTGGGAAATATTCCCAAAATGAAGACACAAATAAGGAAATCTATGGAGGAGGCCTTTGTTTAGTAGTGAATGGCCATTAGCTAATAGGATGATGATGACCCCATCAAATAAGTGCAGACATATTTACATCAGGTTTATTTTTAAACTCTTTATCGGAATTAACATGTGAAATAACAAAATTATTTAACATTGTATTAATTAACATTGTATTATCAAAAGCAAATGTTAATTAGAATTGGAGTATTTCATTTTAAGTATTGATAGTTTCACATTTTGCTCTTTTTAAGTGTCGCTTACAACCTTAAGCAAAGGCATTACATTTAGGGCTCATGCCATCGGTTTCGCTCCATCGATGATGTCCAGTCAGCCAGACTTCTATTTCGATGCGCGAACAAAGCCTTACTGATTACAATTTAATAATAAAAATTATAATATAACTTTTTTGAAAAGAGTATATCCATGGAGTTTCTTGCCGACTCTTCTCCATAGGACCGACTTTTCTAAAGTGTGCATTTAACCGTTGACTTGTTGAAACAGCAGGTATCACTGCGTTAGTGTCTGCTTAGTCTATTGAATTAATTATTGATGCAGTGAGTCTATTTATATAATTGTGGATATCTAATTCAACATTCTTTTTTAAAATTTCATATAGGTTTATGCAGCTCTTGCAAAAAGTCAACAGTTAAGTGCACAGTTTGGAAAAGTCGGTCCTATGGAGAAGAGGCGGCAAGAAACTCCATGGATATCATTCGTCATCATCATCATTTCGGCCGAATGAAGTCCACTGCCGGACACAGGCCTCCCCCAAAGATCACCACAACGACCAATATGGGTGTATTGTGGGCTCATTGGGGGATTTTGCCATAATCGCCACGCATGGCAGATCATGATGAGAGATGGCATGGTTGGCGATCGCAGTTGAGTTGTTAATGTACTCGAAGGACGCTGCTGCCCATCCTCCGGCCAATCCCTTAGTAGACTTTTACGACACCCACGGGAGGTGATGGGGTGGTGGCATTCTGAGCCGGCACCACACGGCATTGATATACTATTTTCAAAAAATTATGTAACAATTTTGATTATTACATTGTAATAAGCTAGGCTTTGTTCGCACATACCTAGCTTATTATAATTAAATGTAAAACAACACACAATAACAAAACAGACGATTGCCTCTACCATACACAATAGGAAACTGATAATTATATACACATTCTCGTCGGTCGGCACGGTTGGTGCAGTGGCTGATACAGTCGGCTGCTGCGCACCGGGTCGTAGGTTCGATTCCCGCACGCAACAAATATTTGTACGATCTGCAGGTAGTTGTTCCGGGTCTGGGTGTATATTGTGTGTGGAATTTGTGTTTGTAAACGCACCCACGACACAGGAAAAATCCGCAGAGCCGGCACCACACGGCAATGCAATTATAGATTGCAAATTCTCAATACCGTGAAAAAATACTATCTACTGATATAATACCCACAGCAAAAATATCAATCAACAATATCCCCGCGCAGACGTGATTCAAACGCGCGTGCACTCAAATCCCCTTAGCTGAGTTCAGGTAGGGATTACGCGCTGTGCAGTTATGCCGCGGGGACACGGTGATTAGAGCAATAATGGAGATTAGGGTACTTCGGTGATCGATGTATGCACCGGTTTTTGGTTCGCTGAGAATTGCTGGAATTGAGAGCGTGCCATGCAGTTTTTAGAGGGGTCGGCTATGAGTTATTTTTTGCAGAATATAGTGAACCGTTGTTATATTCTGTTAATAGTCTGCGTTATAATAAAACACTTTTAAACGGATTCTATCGCGTATACTTTAAATTATGGTTTTTCCTAACGTTTCGAATACTTTGCAGCATTCGTGGTCGCAGGATTACAAGACATGAGCACACCTCATACCCAGGCCGGTCGTTGTGGCATTTTATTCGGCTGAAACGATGAACGATGATAAGTGACAAAAGTATCTAACTATAGGTAACAACACTACACGCGTTTTAGTGTGCGATGGCAAAAGTCACCTTAACGTCATGTTCGCGCAGTGGCTAAGAGATTGGGTTTCAGCGCTACGTGTCACGAGTTCGATCCCCGCACGGAACATTTTTTGACTTTTCTGCAGATATTTTTTCCGGGTCTAGCGTTTGCGCATCTGAGATCTAAGTCTGTAAACTGTACCGACGACACAGGAAAAGTCCAACTGTGGGCCATCATAGACAAAAAGGAAAATTAATACTACAATAATTGTATTTAGGTTACGGGTTAGGGACTACGTGCCGAAAAAGGCTAACCTACCGTTCCAGGTGTTATAGATCCTTATTAAGTAGTAATAAAAGTAACAACCGTAAAAGTCGACTAAGGCATTAGCCGGAGGATGGGCAGCAGCGTCCTTCGAGTACATTAACAACTCAACTGCGATCGCCAACCCGTCTACCAAGCGTGGCGATTATGGCAAAACCCCCCAATGAGCCCACAACTCACCTATATCGGTCGTTGTGGTGATCTTTGCGGGAGGCCTGTGTCCAGCAGTGGACTTCATTCGGCCGAAATGATGATGATAGCTAGTAAAATCCACAACATATGGCCGGGAAATACACAACCAGTCATTGTATACCTTGTCAAAATAAGTACCATATTTATAAACAGCTCAACCAAATATCCACCTAAACATAAATCCGAAAAAAATGAAGTACACCCAAAACATGTTTAAGGTGCGCGTCCACTATCCCTTTTATCCGCACCATAATAAACTGTCGGACATTTGTCAGCGATACCTTAGGCCTGACTTCTGAAAAACAAAATTTTACGCAACACATATCATAGTGAACTGGGGTGCGGTGGGTGTACGCACTGGGTGAAATATATGCTGCGGTTTTTTGGAGAAAGATAAATATCATAATGTATCAAAAAGTTATATTCAGAATATAAGCATAATAAACTAACTTATATGGGTTGGCATGTAATATACAGGGTGTCCAGTAAATACGACATACTGCAGGGGGTGAGAGCTTGGGTCAATACCTACCAAAAAAAACACAATGTATGTTCAGCAAAATCTTACGAATTTACAGTAGTTCAAAATTATCCGAAATATCGAAATATCTCTACCTTGACACAGATTTTTAAGCATCTCATAATAAAAAATTCCTTTTCTAGTTTTTTTTACCTCAAATTATTTGTGAATGGTTACTTTATTCATTGATAAGTCTTTATTCTATTAAAAACTAAAATGTTTTCAAGAAATACAATTTTTATTTAGATTTCCACAGTACAATTTTCTAATCCTAAAATTTTGTACTACTGTAAATCCATAAGATTTTGCTGAACATATATTGTGTGTTTTTGGTAATCTTGATTGATACTTCGTGGTGTATTTGGAAATGGGAAAAGACTGCTTTTATTTCAATTGGAGCAGCTTTTTATGTAATCTAGCCAATTTAGTCAACTTCAATACTCTTTATGTGGTAGAGCACTCATCACATTAATAATAATTAAATAAAAACTCACACCAATAAGAAAAGCACGTTATAATGTAATTATAGTACTCGTATCAAACCAAACCACTTGCTGCTTACCTACTTACATATGCACCCGTCTGGTACATGCACGGTGCTTCTTAGATCCTACCACCAGATTATATAGTAGACAAAGGAGGGCGTTGACCAACAGCTGTTATGGACTGACTCTGTGTTAGAAATAATATATTGAGAAAGAAATATACTGACATTTTGGTGCAAAATTTGAGTACAATATTTTACTAACTCGAGAGAAACGGTAACCTTACTATGATTCACCTCTTAAAAGGATGTAGGTGATAAAATCGGTATCGACACCTGGTAATTGTATACAGCCTTAGTTATCAAGAACTCGAAATTTTCAGAGTTGGTACAGTACCGATTAATTTTACATGATAATATTTTTGTCCCCCAGTAAAAACAGAACGTATGGATAATTAATCACAAATAAATTGAACAACCTAGATAACACACGCACGCACTACTTTGGACAAGCGTACATGGAGGTACCTATTTTACGCGGGAGCCAGGTCGTTGTCCTTATCGCATGTTAATTATAAGTTAAGAAAATTTTCAGACATGTTTATTTTTTAATAATTTATTTTATTTGACATTAATGTTACAAGCAGGCCTCTGGTTTTACATCAATATTACATTTTATTGGTTGGTCTTTGATAACGCAAGCTGTAATGTATAATTCTGAAATAACGCACGAATACAGAGCACGAGTTTCAGTATAACAAATATATCTGAGACAGCGTTTTGCAAGCGTAGTGCGTACGCAGAGTCGGGCGAACACACAGGGGGCGATCCGTGGACACGGTCAGTGCGCGCGCTCTAAAGAAGTGAATAAATCTGCCGGACGAACGACAAGGTGAATATAAATATAAAGAATCCGCGGACAAACTTCCGGACTAAGCAGGGTTGGCGCAGGGCTGAAATTGAAAATAAACAAATATATTTTTATTAATTAATTATTTGTGCTGGTACACGGCGACATATCAAGCTATAAATTTCCAGTATACGCTGATCTCGAATCGTATAGGCTTTCGGTATGATGAGAGGTCAGTGTAAACTGGTCTTGTATAGTTTGATGTATAGCCGTGTGTACACGGCAAGAGCTTTCGCACATTAAAGTAAATTTTTAATTTAATTTAGAGATCGTACAAGTGATACGAGTCGATGATGAGACTACTGTAGGTGACAGTGACACGTTCGGGCCTGTGGTTTTCAAGTTAATGACGGCAAGCACGAGCGGAATCTTCCCATGCAAATTCATCGACATGTGCGTCTGTGTGTATTGCATATATGCAAAGCGTTCATCACCATCATCATATCGGCTATTTATACGTCCACTGCTGAACAAAGGCCTCCCCCATAGATTTTCACAACTGTGTCATCATTCTGGGGGGTATTTGACAATACTCACCACGCTTGGCAGGCGGGTTGGTGAGCGCAGTATGGCTACCGTTTCACAGAAGGGACGCTGCTGCCCATCCCTCTGGTTTAAATTGCCTTAGTCACCTTTTACGACATCCACGGGAGGAGATGGAGTGGTGCTATATTCTTAATCCGGACGTTATCAGAACTTAATACCAAAAAATTTAAAATCTGTGTGTCATCATTCCGGCCTAATGAAGTCCACTGCTGGACACAGGCCTCCCTAAAGATCACCACAACGATCGATATGGATGTATTGTGGGCTCATTGCGGGGTTTTGCCATAATCGCCAGGCTTGGCAGACGGGTTGACGATCGCAGTTGAGTTGTTAATGTACTCGAAGGACGCTGCTGCCCATCCTTCAGTTAATCCCTTAGTCGACTTTTACGACACCCACGGGAGGAGAGTGGGTGGTGGTATTCTGAGCCGGCACCACAAGGCTAGCGGTACTTCATTATTATATTAGTTAGTCTAATGAGATTCAATTATATTTTTACTATTTCCAAGATTCTCCTTTTAGGTACGTGATCGAGCTGGAACAGAAGCAAACATAAAATTTATTTACTATTTATTAAAATAGCCAACCCTGTTGTTTGCGACGCGGCAGAGCGGTCACCGTGAAAGGCTAGGTGATCATAAAGTCCCGCGCATGTTCTTACATAATAATATTCTTGAAATATTCCCTCGGGGACGGAACAACCTAGCCGCCACACGAAAACTGTTGAGTTGATTGTTTGTTTAATTTTCTGACTATTTAATTCTTTTTAGTTGACATTTCCTGAGTTCTTTTTGGCTTTATAATCGTGAGCCAACGTATCATTATCCAGCTGTAATACGTTGAACAGTATATTACGTTAGTGCTTTTTTAAGCTTAAGCCAAAATACCTATAACCAAACATCTATAATTATTCTGTAATAACGTATGTCATAATTATGTCATAACATTAAGCTAGATTGAAATACCTAAAATAGCACCAGCTACGGATACAGATGTAAATAACATTTTTAATATGAATAAATCTGAATTAAACTTTAACAAACAACTTCGACTCTACTATTCGTGTACTAACATCCAGGAGGGATGTGCAGGAAATGGTCAGCGGAGACAAACTACTCGGGCCGCGTGGCCGCGACACGCGTCATAACGCGCGGCCTGTCGCAAAACGATCCAGTTTGTGGCGACGCTTATTTTAAAATATACCTAGACATTGAGTTTATGGGAATATCAGAACAGACATCTCAAAGAGGGAGAGTTGATGAAGCATCGATGATGTGAACGAGGCCGTAACGCAAAACACTCAGTTTCTTTAACCGAGAACCTTACACTCGATACACTCTGCCACTGACTAAGCATAGGCACTAATGTGGAAAAGAAGGATAAAGAAAAGTGATCCATGTCGACTTTTCTTGATTGGACATTTAAGAGCAATGAATGTAAGTACGTAAAGTAATGTAAATTTTTAATGTGGCCCTAGACAGCCGTGCGAATTTACAAGCGACACTGACCATTCATTCGAGTGGTCTCGGCGTTTGGAAATTTTCCAGTGTAAGTCTACCGGCGTTCCTTTCCTCATCATCATCATATCAGCCACAGGACGTCCACTGCTGAACAAAGGCCTCCCCCTTAGATTTCCACAACGAGCGGTCACATGCCGCTCTCATCCAACGACTCCCAGCCTTCACCAGATCGTCTGTCCAACTCGTTGGAGGTCGTCCCACGCTGCGTTTTCCGGTGCGCGGTCTCCATTCGAGAACCTTTGTGCCCTAACGGCCATCAGTTCTACGACTTCCCGTCCTCGGTTCACAGTAAAGAGAAATTAACCAAAAAGATGTTAGCATATGCACCAGCTGATTTCATGGGGCCCTGCTTGACCGATGCTGTGAACTACAGGAAAATGCTTTGACAGTCAACCCGTATTTTCAGTGACAGTGGGACGAGTATGGAATCGGTTTTATTATACGATAACTGTGGGAGGAGCGCAGAAGGAGTTTGGGACAGCATTCGGGTACTCCCGTCACCTAACATAAATACTATGTTGGATGACTCAACTTTTCACCCCTTTTTCTCCTCTTTGAAGACATTGCTAAACGGTCTGTCAACTCTACTAGTGACCAGAGGGCTTGCCTGTTCTTTGGACAAGGAATAAGCATTACCATGCAACGTGGCAATGTTGCCAGCCTCCTGGGTACGTTACCAGATGACAGCGATGAGGAGGAGTATTTCGACGCCTGGGTATCTGTCATATAATTTTATTTTCCTATTTTCTATGTATCATATTTATACGTAGACATTTTGTACATAGTTTAATAAAATATAAGAACAGTTAAAGGAATTTATTGTGTAAAATTAACTAAATTGTAATAAAATTAAATGTTCAAAATTTTTATATAAAATTTTCAGCAAAATGAAATTAATCCTAAATTATATTGCAATGTGTAGTAAAATGTTATTCACAAAAATTTGTGCTACTGCCGTTGCTTATGTGTTATGCAGATGGATTATTATTAATAAATAAATAAATGATTAACCATTAACCACATGCATATGCTGAAATGGTTAAAGTAATTGTAACCACGAAACGAAACTGCTAAACAAGACATATTTGGTTCTCCCAAAATTCCGATGAGGGAATTTTGGCAGAACCAAATATGTCTTGTTTAGGGTGTAAATTGCTAATGCTGTTAGAATCATGACAATATGATAAATATGTATCGTAATCACTTGACACTAGCTAGGAGTAGCAACCGAGCAAAGCCAAGAAAAAAAAGTGCGTGCACGTTTGCATAGCCACGTCTGCAGTAAATAACCAGCTTGCCCAGTGTGATGGCTTTGGGCATTACTTCCCAGACGAGAAAAATAAACACTGAAAGAAGATGCTATTGAAATTCACAGGGAAGTGGGCTAACATAATATTTTGGGAGCCCGTCTTTACATGGAACTTATAACTTCTTAAGTCATTAATCAACGCCGAGCTATTGCAACTTAATTGAGACAAAAATAAAAGTTCGAAATTCTCGCAAGTATAATCCGTAAACAGTTTAGATAGTTGCGAATAGTTTTCTGCAGAAGTAAAAATACATAGGCACATAACAACATACAAAACTGATTATAATGACCCTTTTATCTTCGCTCGATTTGTTTAATACTGCTCAGAAGTATCACTAAATCTTTTTAATAGCCGTTAAAAATACAGACATTTGGTATTTCGATCAAAACAAACGGTGTTCAAATATAAAAGCTGCCCCACACATCGGGGTGACATCGCGTCGGGTCATTGCCGGCGCGTCTTGCCAATCGCGCGTTGTATTCCAAATTCAAATTACGCGAGCCGCTGACAACTTCCGTTGGACCGTTAAATGCTTTGATTGGACACATTTTATCGCCTGAAGACGACCACACGCGCGTTTCCTTAGTTATATAAAAATAATTTTGAGTGTTTTTAGTGAGGTCATTGTGTTTTATACCCAAAGGCATGCTTTTTATCCTCGTTTTACAGGAAACAAAGCACTGAATTGTTTAGAATAGAATGTAAATTTTACACGTCACCATGAAACAACGTAGCATTATGAGTATATACGGTTTTAATCATGTAAGTGCGTAGAGGTTCGAAAATTTCAGGGCCAACCGAAATTTACTCACGTAAGTCATAATTACGAAAGACTTCAATCATAAATGCTATTTAACACATTTTTTGGTTTATTCCTATACGGAGGGGCGTGCCAGGTGATCCTTTAACCTACAATCTTCTAGACAGGCGCGGTCAGAGCTTGACACTCCGCCGTGTCGATACTATATCTGACCGTCAGACTTTCCAGGGTCCACCATCAGCAAGCTGCAACTCTTGGAGGCTGAAGATCGATAAGCGCTCTCGAGCGTCCGGTGCTGCTGGAGCGGGAGAGATGGTCACCCTCCTCTTCCTTTCCGTCACCTCCTTTGCATATCGCCTCTTTCAAAACTGAGGTAACGGCTTCCCACGCTCTCTCGCTTTGAACAATGGACAGAACTATGCCCGAAGCGAGTGGTTCAATGCCTGCGACTACCACGACGAGGTCACGGGCGTAAAGTACTCAAGCTGCGCCTTCTCCAACGTTTGCGACGTGATATTTGTCTGACAGTTTAGGTATGTCATGCTCAATCAAGTTTCCTGCTTATGGTGGCGTTGTGTGTCGGATCGCTAAGTTACCCTACAATATGGTTAGCTGAGCGACGCTGTTGTATGCGTCATGCTCGTGAACGAGTGCCGTCTGTTGGGATTGGTCATCTTACTGCTGTCATGATAATTGAATTAAAAACTCTGGTAAATATTAAAATCAAGCTTGTTTAGTGTAGACTTTTTAAGAAGTTTAGATTATTTTCTCTTCTCCTTCATTGTCCTCACATTACCATCATTTCGAGAACATTGTACCAATATGATTTAAAAAGAGTAACCATGGAGTTTCTTGCCCGTTCTTCTCCATAGGAAATCTACACCTTGGAACGAGGCAACTAAAGTCTTGAATATTCATAAGTTCCTATAAATGGTTAACATGAATAAAAATATCTTTATTTTTATAATAAAACAATTTTAAACGGATTAAATCGCGTGTATTATTGATTTTTGTTTTTCCTGACGTTTCGAACACTTTGCAGGGTTCGTGGTCGCAGGATGACTAAGGTGACAAGCGTCGTTACAGATTTAAAAAGTTATTTTATCTACCGTACAAAACTAATCAAAAATTGTTTCGATGCACGCAGTAATCACTCACAGTGTCTTGATGTTTTTTAGTTTGGTGTGTTGTTTGGGATTTTATTAATTTAATAACCGGATTCCAAACAGGTGGTACCTGCCAACCATCTTCTCTATTAAAATTAGGATGTTTTTTAATTTCAATAGCCTCTCGAAACATTCTTGGTACATAACGGTTTTCTTTCGCGAGGACTTGAGGATGATCAAATCGAAGAAAATGGTTGGGTTTGCCTAAGGCATGTTCACACACTGCGGACTTTGTGATGCGTCTATGCTTGACGTCAGCTATGTGTTCTTTAATTCTGGTGGCTATACTACGCTTTGTTTGCCCTATGTATGACAACCCACAATCACAGTCAATCTTGTAGACCCCTGCATCTTGGAGAGGAATGTGACACTTCACGGGTTTGAGAAGTTGGCTTATCTTTTTATGTGGCTTGAAATAGGTTTTAATAGAAGCACGCTTCAAGATATGACCAATTCTGTCCGTGACTCCCTTGATGAATGGTAAGACTGCAGGTCTCCGATCAACCGTGGTGGGTTTCGGGCGGCTTCTGCGACGGGGATGTGGCGCTCTTAAATTGTTATTTCGAAGAACTTGCTTCACATGGTTAAGCTCCCCTGGCAGGTGGTCGGCGTCGCAGATGCCGTGTGCTGCACGGTTGATCGGAGACCTGCAGTCTTACCATTCATCAAGGGAGTCACGGACAGAATTGGTCATATCTTGAAGCGTGCTTCTATTAAAACCTATTTCAAGCCACATAAAAAGATAAGCCAACTTCTCAAACCCGTGAAGTGTCACATTCCTCTCCAAGATGCAGGGGTCTACAAGATTGACTGTGATTGTGGGTTGTCATACATAGGGCAAACAAAGCGTAGTATAGCCACCAGAATTAAAGAACACATAGCTGACGTCAAGCATAGACGCATCACAAAGTCCGCAGTGTGTGAACATGCCTTAGGCAAACCCAACCATTTTCTTCGATTTGATCATCCTCAAGTCCTCGCGAAAGAAAACCGTTATGTACCAAGAATGTTTCGAGAGGCTATTGAAATTAAAAAACATCCTAATTTTAATAGAGAAGATGGTTGGCAGGTACCACCTGTTTGGAATCCGGTTATTAAATTAATAAAATCCCAAACAACACACCAAACTAAAAAACATCAAGACACTGTGAGTGATTACTGCGTGCATCGAAACAATTTTTGATTAGTTTTGTACGGTAGATAAAATAACTTTTTAAATCTGTAACGACGCTTGTCACCTTAGTCATCCTGCGACCACGAACCCTGCAAAGTGTTCGAAACGTCAGGAAAAACAAAAATCAATAATACACGCGATTTAATCCGTTTAAAATTGTTTTATTATAATGTGTAATAATCGCGAAAACCTAAGACAATACTATCTTTATTTTTATCATAACTTTATCTTTGCTGCGCCATGTCCTTCATGCCCGCATCTGCTTTCAGCATCTGATACCGGGCCACAGATACTTTTCAACAGATCCGTCCCCCAAGTGAAGCAGCGGTAGCCATAAGTGAGAATGCCATGCTACCTTTCGAGACACTCCTCCATGATGGTGTTTATACCACTATAGTGGCGTTCTTATATACTTTTTAACCTATATTAGCGCATATGGTACACTAGCAGTAAATAATAGCATTTTATATTGCCAATCAAAATACACATTATTTAGGTATTGTAAGAATCCATAATTCGAAAAACACAAAGCTTAAAGCTATTACTAATAGTGTCTTAGGTCTTCACGATTATTAATAATTATAGTATAACACTTTAAAACGGATTACATCGCGTGTATTAAAGATTTTTGTTTTATTCTAATGTTTCGAACACTAAGTCTTGCAGTTCACATTTTTTTTTCTTTATTTAATTTCGGGACTTTTATACATACTTGTATATGCCAGTCCCATCTGAGCATATTCTTTTATGACTACAATATACCTAAACACAATATAGATTAAAATTAAATTACTTACTTTTATTATCTTTAATGTCACATGATTTAAATTCATAAATACTAGATGACATTAATGGAAAACTATAGCCCTATATTCCCAAACAATAATATGAATAAATACTGCGTACGGCAGAACCTACCAAACTGAATTTCCACCTTAATATCTGAACAGTCCAGTCGTCAGGTATCACACAAAAAAACAAATGTTCTCAAAATGAACATTCCCTACCTACTAATGAAAGCGGTCGTTTTTCTCCCACTGCTTCGCGAGCCGCAATCACACACTTATTCAAACATTTCTGTGTTTTAATACGTTTTTTATCAGCAAGGGTGCACGTCGCATAATAACGTGGTCAAAGGATTGTGTTTGTAAGGGTGTTACATGCTGGTTAATGAAAACCTTTAGTTTGTGTTTGTTAGTGGCTTTGAATACGAGTGTATGCGTCATTATGTGCTCTTTGTTATGAAGGTCAAAACGTCAAACGTCTCCAAACGCGCTAAGGCAAAAGCAGACCAGTATCCCTGTTGCAATGTGACCATTCATTGCAGCGATCGTGTTGAAGCAGATCAGTGCGACAGTAGAAGCTTGCTAGCTAATATTTTGATAATAATAAGCTCCAGTTTCCATGGTTTTCATAGTCACAGAACATCAGGAAATCAAACCACCAAAGCCCAATTTTATAAATTGACTATATAGAAATGAGTTTTTAAACTGACATGGTCACTGACACTATTATTAGAACTGAAAACGGGATATTTACCATGTATTTTATTTCTTTTGAGTTCCCGAAATATCGGGAAGAAGTGGATGTGCAGTGTAACTTAATTTCATTTTATCTACAAATTTTTTCACTATTATTACGATGCCTTTAAATATGGTTAACTGAGGGAGCTTGAAGGTAGATAAAACGAACCAATGTTTAAGATGGCTATCAAAGGGAAAGGAAGAACAATTCATGAAGATTATTCTATGTCTATTCTTTCTCACTTATTTTTCTGGTTAATTAACTTTGAGCCATTTGCATACTCCCCTAAACTTCTTAATTACCTGTCTCATAATTATTTTACCAAACAGAACTTACACAAAACTCATTAGTACAAGCGACAATCTTCATTATTTACCTTGAGTTCTAATTAATTCCTTGTCATGGTTTTTGCTTCAGCTTTTGAGTTATATCTTTAGGACAGGTGAAGGAGATGGCGTATAAATCTTTACATGTACTCGAGCGGGACGGGTATACGTCTCCGGTACCTGATTAACATCTTTTAGCAATTAGTAAAACACACAAAACTCCACCCCTGGCGTGTTCTGATCCCCTGGTAGGTGATGCTAAAATATTCAATCGTAAATTACTTGAAAACTTACCGCGAAGGTGGCCATAGAACTGAATTAAAATGCATTTCTACGTTGCTGTTGGTAGATAAGGTATACAATGTTTGGTAATTAATGATGTCTGAAAATTGGGAAACTAGAAATATTGTTGTTGTCTTAACTGTCATAACGCCTACGTTATGACAAGAGATCTTAATCTTCTGTAACTTTGTAGGCAACAAGCTAGCCAATTTATAATACACTTCAATGGGTATCATGGAATCGCTATGCTTGATGATCACAATCTTCTCAGAGGATGATCCTAACAGTGCAAAGAGGAGATGCATTGTGAACAGTAGAAGCTTGTAACTCATTAATCGGTGCAATATAATCAATATAATTTCCCCAGCACCATCCAAAATACTAAGCACAATAAAAATAATCCTATATAAATAATGTCTTAGGTTTTCGCGAGTATTACACATTATAATAAAACACTTAAACGGATTCTATCGCGTATATTTTAGATTTTGGTTTTTCCTGACGTTTCGAACACTTTGCAGGGTTCGTGGTCGCAGGATGACTAAGGTGACAGGCGTCGTTACAGATTTTAAAAAGTTATTTTATTTTATCTACCGTACAATTATAATCAAAAATTATTTCGATGCACGTAGTAATCACTCACAGTGCCTTGATGTTTTTTAGTGTGGTATTTGGTTTGGGACTTTATTATTTTAATAACAGGATTCCAAACTGATGGTACCTGCCAGCCATCTTCTCTATTAAAATTAGGATGTTTTTTAATTTCAATAGCCTCACGAAACATTCTTGGTACATATCGGGTCTCTATCGCGAGGACTTGAGGTTGATCGAAACGAAGAAAATGGTTGGGTTTGTCTAAGGCATGTTCGCACACTGCACAAAATAAAATAACTTTTTAAAATATGTAACGACGCCTGTCACCTTAGTCATCCTGCGACCACGAACCCTGCAAAGTGTTCGAAACGTCAAGAAAATCAAAAATCTAAAATATACGCGATAGAATCCGTTTAAAAGTGTTTTATTATAATCCTTTATAAATTTTCTCACCCTGAAGTTGGTCAAACAAAAACCCCGAAAGCCGACTGACATGCTGTATTTAATTACATTAATTTTAAGCAACGACCTCCGTCTGTTCGACCGACATACACGTCCGATCGCGCGGAAAATCAATTGATTATAAAAAGGTTTTTTCATGTAAAACATTTTCTGATGCTCGTTATTATTGACGGTTGCGGTTCGGTGCGATCACGGTCGGTTTAATTAAAATCTGGAGCCCTATTATGAAATGTATCTATTGTTCTACTACACGGACTTACTGCTTCATATGTAGCTTCTTTGTAGGACCTAAAAGTTCTGTGGTTATTAAATGTGCCTGCTACTTTGTCATAATATATGCCTAAAACGCGAGAAAAGTGAAAACATTTAAAGAAAGTGTCTATTCTTATCGGAAAGCATGTTTATAAAAGATTTTTCGGTTACTGCTGAGACGCGGTATTAAATGGTATTTTGGACATGTAATATGGTACAGCTGGGCTTGTCCCAGATTTTCATTTATTGTGTCTATAGTACATAATTTATCCTCTGTATCCTGCTTGCTACGGAGGGAAGTGGAAGGTATCTTCTTTCCTAATCCTCCTATTTCTTTTCTGGCTGGCGTGGAATAGTCTGTCCTGCTCTAACATCTGTCTATGTACTATGTTTGTTTCATCTCCCTGAAGTTAGCGCCGTTCGAGTCGAAATAATCGGTCGGATAGTAATTCGTGAGATAAATGGCAATTGAAAAATAGACATCCAGGTAGTTATTATACGTATTATCTGACGATTGTAAAATCGGCCCTAAGACATGTAAAGTTTCTGCTAGGAACTAATTACGGATTCAATGATTCATTAAAACTATTTTTGTGTCTGTTATCAGTATCAGTGAATTCTATAACGACAATCAAACGTGTTTTTAAAATATATTTTTTAGTACTTGATACTACAATACAACCGTTGGTTGTACTCCAAACAAATTCTACGCCCAAAAAACTACAAAAGTACTTGCTTTAAAAAAAATAGTATGAAGCTATTACAATAAACGGTATCGATCGGGCACTGAGTGGTACACCTCGCCACTCGAAGCCCCCGTGCCAAACTAGGGGAAGTGCATACAACATAAGACGGCGGGACAGCGAAAGAATGGATGAGGTATATTTGGTTATGAGACTTGAGGATGAAGGGTTATGCTGGACTCCTAAAAACCACTGAAGTGGTCATCTTCGGTATTGGTTGGAGGGGCTGCAGGTCCTCGTAAGATCACACTAGGGCCGCCATTGGTGTCACGCCCTTAGGCATATCTCAGAGAGGTTGACTGTAAAGCGGTCACCCCCTCTAGTGGAGGGAAGACGGCTCTAAAGAGGCCACCCCAGGCACTTCTAGGGGAAGGTCTGCAAGAGACTAGAGATAGAGAAATTACAATTATAAGGTCTATTGCAATGGGTTCTAAATGAATGGAGAACTTAGAAAAAATTAAAAGAAGCATCACCCTTTACACTTTTAGTAAATAGAATTCTGGGGCAGACGGTGACTCGCCACTCACAAGATGGGCCCTCTAAATAGACACCACTACTGGTGACAGGAAACAACACCAACCTGACCGGCTCGGGTTGTTAAGAAGTACGTCATCGGTTTCCCCATCGTGCATCTCGAAGGTTTGGAGTGGGATTCCCCATTATTTCGTCACCTCCAAGCATAGAGCTCTGGCGGCCCCCCTTGAGCGGCCAATTATGGCATGCCAGAGTTGAGAGTCCTGCGAGCACTCATGAAGTCCAGTTCAGCTTGCCAATAACGCCTTTATAGCCATAGATGAGGCCCTGAGCGACTCTCTAGGGCATTTGGGTACGCAGTGTCTCCACTTACATACAGCTTTAGGGAATTTTAATCTAAAATGTAATAGGACACTAACCGGGATTCTCCATGGCTGCACTATAACAATACAGTCTCGGATTGTCCAAGCTGTAAAAGGTCTATTATAACGGGTGATAAATGGATAAAACTCTTCGAAAGAACGGCGTCTGCCTTTTCACATTAAAATTAAGTTTTGATCGGCCAGCGTAGGCAACCCATAGTCGAAAGTCTCACGGGCATTCTAGGGATTCCAATCCAGCGCAGACCAATAAAGGTAAGCCGGAGACGAAGCCGACCTCTAGAGTATTCGGGTACGCTGTGTCACCAGTCATATTCAGCTCCACACAAACTGCCCTGGGTTATTATTATTTATTATTATCTATTCTTTTATTATTCTACTAGGTTCGTGGTTAATCCGCATAAAAATGTTGTAGTAGTGACATTTAAGGAGAAAAATAGTTTTTGTGGTGCACTTTCATAGAAATGATGTATGTATTCAAATTCAATCTATTCCTTAAATCTTGTATAATTACATAAACTTCTACCATTTGCCACATCCAAACTCAGCACCTTCATTGCCACTACCGATACAACAGTACTCGACACTGCCGCGGGCGCAACTCTTCCCGACAGATGCGCGTCTGAACCGCGATTTATTTGTAGACCTATTATTTGTATAGTGAAATTAAAAACTGAGTACAATATGTTGGCGCCTGTATATTTGGGAACGGCCGGGTTAGTGACCTGGTGATGAATTTTATTAAATAACGAACAGGTGAATAACGTTTATCATATCATGCCATAGGTACTGCGACTGCTCGTATATCAGCTACGTATAATATCGTTGTATATCAGGGTGTTATGCAATTTAACCAGTATCTTTGTTAAATGTACATTTTGATAGCCAATAACATTGCATTACAGAAGAACCGTAAGCGGCTAGTCTAATTTAAAGATCGAATTCTGAAACACATCGTCATCTGTAATGTAACTTTCAAACATGATTTTGTAAACTGATGAGGTAACAGTAATTCTACAAGTTAATCGATCAGTTTTACAAACTGTCGAAAGGTACAAATTCCAAAATATTTGCACCTGTACCCTCAATTAGAAGGTGTTTAGGAGGTACCCGATAGGCAGAAGAACAAACTAGATTACACCGCCTCCATCAAAGTCCGACTTGATTGATGAGCTTGCTGGCCAAATGAGACACCATACGCCACACAATCAACCGAATACCAATCTTATGCAGTTAATAATAAGAGTTTAAACACCCGCAAGGCTTAAACTTGCTTTAGATTTCTACTTCCTGCTAATCCGTCAATTCAGCGGAATACTTTTTAGTCAAAATAAGCGATTTTATACCCTAATGGACTGCAATACGGATGGATTGAACTGTGTCAGTAAATTGGCACAGGTTTGCACCTATAGAGTGATCTGTCTTTGTAAAGTTGTTACGTTTTTGTTGGGACCCAATATCTTTTGTAATCGCTGTGGTTATTAGTTTGTAGATTACCATGGAAGGAAGTCTTGACTGAAAACCTGAATAAAATATGACAATGACAGTCCAGAGATGTAAAAATCGAACGAATATAATAAAGATTATAATCATACAGTATCGACAGACTCTGTTTCTGATGTTGGTTCATAGGTTCGCTTTTTACGACATCCACGGGAAGAGATGGAGTGGTATTCTTAATCCTGACATCACAGGGAATTTCCAAAATTCCATATTACTTAAACTCGTTAAGGCCTGCTATGCCCTGATATCACCTGATACCTATTGCAAGGAGCGTTGTATTCGATACTTTGCACACTGCTGAAGATAAGTTTTGTCTACATCTGTAAAGTGATTTCATTACCGTGGACTTAAATATATTCATACGTTCAGCTAAAGTATTGGAGACCGCAGTTTTTTTTTCGTCGGGAATCTGTCATTTGTTTTCTACACCCTGAGGAAGACAGAGCGGTGTGCCAGGTTTACCGACTAAACCTATTTAGTTTCCAATTCCACGGCGTCCCTTGAATCTGACCAGAACCAGAGGTAAGAGATTCGCTCGCACATTAACCCACAATAACTTATAAATATGCCCATGTGAAGCCAGACTTCAGTCACTGCTGGATATACATCTCTCTTAGTTTGTACTAGCCATCTCGGCCCTGTGCTAGCCTCTCCGATGTACCACATGTGAAGCTATGTCGTCAAGCCATCTGTCTGCTGGCCGTCCGCTGTTTCTTTCTCTTGTTTCACGGCCTCCCTTCGGTATTCAGTATTCAGTCCTACAGGCTTCTAAATGGTTGGGGCAATAATATTTTCATCCAAAAAACAAGCCATCTTATTCTTA
This sequence comes from Diloba caeruleocephala, assembly GCA_947459985.1. NCBI lineage: Eukaryota > Metazoa > Arthropoda > Insecta > Lepidoptera > Noctuidae > Diloba > Diloba caeruleocephala. The sequence goes on along the minus strand of OX381612.1, from coordinate 27,932,867 downwards.
CAAGTCAATTAAGTTCACCTCAGTTCTAATTCGCTGCCGTGTCGTCTAGACGCATATAAATTAGGTTTTATGTTCTGATTACACCTATAAGCATTAAAATGTTAATAGAACGGCCACGCACCGTCTCTTGGGGTATTAGACAATTACAAAAGGATACAAACTTAATATTGTCATTGCGAAACTTCATTCGATTCAAATGTCGAAGCAATTCCAGCTTTACTGCTTTCGAATAGAGGGGAGAGCTTTCCTGGGGATGGCAAACGTAAGTTTGTCGGTATGTCGTTGTAAAAACGATGCGTTTGGCGAAAACAGTTATTGCTGTCGATAAAATCTCGATATACATACAGTATTGGGAATGATTTATAATATTTGTTGTGGAGGGGAGATGTTTTTATCGATACTAAAGTATCGAATATTGTTAAGAGAAAAGTTTTATGGAGTGGAGCACTACAGACTAGCATATATTTTGCCATGGCTCAATCTGGGAATTAAGTAAAGTTATGTGTTTTTAGGCACATTGCTCGTAGAACTGATGGCCGTTGGGGCAAAAAGGTTCTCGGGTGGAGACCGCGTACCGGAAAACGCAGCGTGGGACGACTTCAAACGAGGTGGACAGACGACCTGTGAATATCGCTGGGAGTTGTTGGATGAGAGCAGCATGAAACCGCTCGTTGTGGAAATCTAAGGGGGGGGCCTTTTTTCAGCAGTGGACGTCCTTTGCCTGATATGATGAAAATGGTGCATTTTGGGAATTAGACAGAGAAGTAAATGAAGGCCATAGTAGTTTAATATATACATATATGTATATCCTCCGGATAATCCCTTAGTCGCCTTTTACGACACCCACGGGATGAGATGGGTTGGTGCTATTCGTAGCCGGCATGGACGGAGGATGGGCAGCAGCGTCCTTCGAATACATTAACAACTCAACTGCGATCGCCAACCCGCCTACCAAGCGTGGCGATTGTGGCAAAACCCCCCAATGAGCACACAACACACTGATATCGGTCGTTGTGGTGATCTTTGGGGGAGGCCTGTGTCCAGCAGTGACCTTCATTCGGCCGAAATGACTACAATGTGAAAGATCACTGTTACCATTACCTATACAAATAAATAAAATTGAAGTGTCTGTTTGTAATGTCAAAATAACAGGTTTTTACTAAATGCATATGAAAGTATGTACGTCACAAATAACAAAAACACTATTTTTAAATTTTTTGTCTGTCTGTATGTCTGTCTGTCCGTCTGTCTGTCTGTCTGTCTGTCTGTCTGTTTGTTCCGGGTAATCTCCGAAACGGCTGGACCGATTTTGACGGGACCTTCACTGGCAGATAGCTGATGTTATAAGGAATAACTTAGGCTACTTTTATATTAGAACAATAATTAGGGTTCCGCGTAAAAAAATTAAACCCTTGAAATCCAATATATATATTCTACGTCAAATGTCTATGTCGAAGTACTCTAAATTTCTTTTAAATTAAATGCGGGTGAAACCGCGGGTCCCGGTTAGTTAATAATAAAGTTTTTAGATTCATGCCCATTAAAAAGCACACGATAATGTAATTGAATCCAATCAAAACACTTGGCATGTGGTCATTGCACCCGAAAAACGTCCACTGCTAGACAGTAAGCCTCCCCCAAAAACGGCACATGGCATCGGCATGTGGTGCCGGCTACGAATAGTACCACCCCAGCCCAGTGTCCAGCAGTGGACCTTATTCGGCCGAAATGATGATATGTAAATATTTTGTGGCTATAGACTTAGCAGATCTTGCTGCAATTATTGCTACTTGCAACTGTCAACACTCAATTGGCAGTATAGTATCTATTACTTTCCGTCATATAATTATCTTTAAAACAGTTAAAGTCAAGAAATAAATGGATTGTTGTAACGAATGATATGCTTAATGAAAAACCAAATTGCCCTAATTCAGGCTTGGTAAACAGTTCTGTGCTCGAGGATGATGCAGGTTATCTACTTGAAGTAACCCCTTAGTAGCCTTAATTAGTCGCAGTATCAGAAACCAAATGCCACCAAACTCGATATATTATCTTCTTGATACTTGCTGCCGGTTGCTTACACCGGGCAGACAAACTAAATCGTGAACCCATAATACAAATCACGGCGTACTCGCATCAGCGACAGACAACGCTTGTCCACGTAATTAGTACGCGCATTAATCAAGACGCAAGTGCAACGTTAATTAGCCCTTCTGGGAACTGTAACGGATGCGGTCGATGCGTGCCCTATATGTGGAAGACAACGTTGCATATTTTATGTGATAAAGTAGTCAAAGAATGGTAAAGAACGGATCGGTTTGGTGATAAAAAAAGAAAAAACCTATAAGACAAACACATGAAAATCATTACAGACAAACTTTTCAGATAACTGGTCGCTAGCACATAGTCGCTGAATATGGGCATGTAACTGGTCGTTGTGGGAATCTATTGGGGAGTACTTCGTTCAGCAGTAGCCGTTTTTTGGCAGATAGGGAGAAGACGACACAAAGAAATCATAATTCCGAAAACCTGCACCGCCAATGGCTAGCTGGCTCCCAGGTGCTCAGTTACTTTAATAGCAATACAGTGGCCAGCCAGGCTACAAGGGAGACAGTGATGTCATCCTAAAATAAGTTAGATTTCTGCAAGTCTTGATTGAAATAAGAGAAACTTATGATCCTGATAAGTTTATGCCTATGGCCATGTCCCAACTGGTCTTGTACTGCTAAAAGTAGCAATTTTTCTGCAGACTTCCATATAGACTTCTGAATACAAGACCACTTATGTGAATTTAGTCAGGCTTGACACGTGTAGCCGTGTGGTGCCGGCTCAGAATACCACCACCCCATTTCCTCCCATGGGTGTCGTAAAAGTCGACTAAGGGATTAGCCGGAGGATGGGCAGCAGCGTCCTTCGAGTACATTACCAACTCAACTGCGATCGCCAATCCGTCTGCCAAGCGTCGCGATTATGGCAAAACCCCCCAATGAGCCCACAACACACCCATATCGATCGTTGTGGTGATCTTTGGGGGAGGCCTGTGTCCAGCAGTGGATTACATTCGGCCGAAACGATGACAGGTGTAAAAGTCAAGTAATTTATGCAGAAGTGTTAATAAAATGCACATGAGATGAGAGTGATAAAGACTGCCAGAAAGCGCAAGTGACCTTTAATTACCCTTCCAAGAATCCGTAATGGATGTAGTTGATATTATAATCGTCGGGCTGAGTCATGTGGTCAATTCCCTCGAGGCAATCGTTCGTGTAGGGCTGTCCTAAGTTTCAATGCAATGAATTACGATCAATGTTTCAAAATACTTAACCATACAGTGTATAGAGAGTCGCACTTGCCTAGACATTCATGGAATATTACTGCAGTAACAAGTCTTCTTTTAATTCCTAATCATACGACACAATATAAAAAGGTTTATCTTTATATAATGACTATCTTGACGCTGTTTCTCTAAAACAATACTACATTAAACTCACACGTAGCATTGGATAGTTCTAATGGCAGTTGTTAGCAATGCATCACACGGCCACAGTGTGGCTTCGACAAATCGCATATTCTGAACGACACGTCCAAAAAGACACTTCAGGGAATGTCGTCGAGAATAATCGAGGCATCATATGAATTCCTTATGCTAATTGGGGTGACAAATTGTTTCTCGCCCATTAATAGGAGGAATGGAGCTAAACAATGCTAAGGAACGTCTTCTAGGAACTATAATGGTTGCTGTTTTTGTTTTGCTTACTTTTGCTCGAGTCAACTGCATCGTAATAGGCGATACTGTTTATGAGATGTTTTCTTTTGAAGTTTGTATAGTATGAATATTATGTAGCTGGTTTCAATTTTTTTCTGATCTTCTGTTATATCAAAAACTTAAACTAAGTGCATTGACGCCGCTCAGTTGATCATTCATTTAGAGGCCATAATCCATTTAGGGGAAAACGCGTTGCTTTAAGATTAAATCCATTCATAAATAATTTAATTTATTTCTCATTTAATATCGATTTTTATGAATCTATAGGCTCCAATATTAAAAATAGGCCTGTGGTAATTAGTTTACTCTGAAGAACTACCATTGCTGTTACTGTAATTAGAGAAGGTACAATAATTAAACTCAGATATTATTTAAAAGGTTTTTTCGTTTTGTTTTTGCTTTATCTATGTAGTATGCATGGATCCATAAGTTAAATTTGAAAATCAATCTTTTTTTTTATTGAAAAAAACGTTGCCCCACACTAGGATTTCTCCTGTGTCGTGGGTGCGTTTACAGACATGAATTCCACATGCAATACACCCAGACCCGGAACAACTACCTGCAGATCATACAAATATTTGTTCCGTGCGGGAATCGAATCCACGACCCGAAGCGCAGCAGTCGACTGTATCAGCCACTGCACCAACCAAACTGCCTTTGTTCTGCAGTGAACGTCTTTTAGCTGATTGTGACGGCACCTTAACTCACCTTGAGAAGAGTAAGAGAATCCGTGTCCAAAACTATTCTAGCAGCGTCCCATTAAAATCTTTTAAATCATAACCATCACTCACTAGTTTTTCTTTTTATTATAATTATATACCCATACACGTCCTCTCCTGGACCTTGAAACTATGATACATAGCTATGGTTTAAAAATAATAACTACCCTATGTCCGTATGACTCACTCATATTGCCTACATGTTTAATTTATTCCCTCACGGTAGAGTGTAATGCAATCAGCATAAATTCGGACCCTGCTACCGGGAGCCAGGAGCAGGAGCGACAGATGCCGTGTAATTGTTCCTGTGACAATTTTTTTGGTCCACCCCTCTAATGTATGATCGAATCTGTTTAAAACGGTGAATCAGAATGTGGAGATGGATTTTGTAATTGTTTTTTTTTAAAGAAGGCATTTGTTTTTTTAACGCAGGTCATGGGCCGAGATCGAAATAGGTAGAGTATATTTACCTAATCTTTGAGGAAGTATGTAACATAGAGTGAATAATACCTCCGTCTAAAATCCCGGAAACATGGCGTTATCATCCCGGAATTTAAGAAATTACAAATTTATTAGTGCCCTTCGTATGTTCATAAAAAATATTATTTCAAAGAATTTTATATTAATCAATCAATAAAAACTAGGGTTCCGTACTGAAGCTGTTAAAACAAAGTGCGTTATTTTACATATTAAGTAGACTAATAAACCATGGGTGTCAAAGGTGTAAAAGTCGAATAAGGGATTAGCCGGGGATGGGCAGCAGCGTCCTTCGAGTGTATGAACAACTCAACTGCGGTCGCCAACCGTCTGCCAAGCGTGGCGATTATGAGAAAACCCCCCAATGAGCCCACAACACACTCATCGGTCGTTGTGGTGATCTTTGGGGGAGGGCTGTGTCCAGCAGTGGACTTCATTCGGCTGAAATGATGATAGATCCTATAGATTCGCCAACTGTCGAAAATCAAAGTATATATTATAATATCTAGTAAGTGTTTGCGAAAACCATAACCAAGCGGTCTCCACACTTGCATATCTTCATCCCCCACAACAAACTCAGGGGTGTAGTGTACTCAGGTGTCGAATCGCGACTGCGCCGGCCTTCGCGTGCAGTAGCCCCTGTGCAATATATACGACTAATTGTAGAGAAACTATTGAAAGAAGAAGAAAGAAAAGTGATTTATTACCACAACAAAACGCGCTTCGGTACATTCATATTAATTAAAATAAAATTTACACTAAACTTGCAATAAAAAACCACATAACAAATAAAAAAAATGAGATACAAAATAATCATAACAAAAATAACAGTTTGCTGATGCATGTCTTAATAGTGGCAAACAGGTCAACACTCAGCATAGTGCTGGGTTGTAACGTTATCCGCAACACACAGCTAGTTTTCAGTGCTAACCCTTGCGTGTGGAGATACTGACAATGTTCAAAGGTCTACAAAGGTTGCTTGTAACAGCAGACTTAAAAAATAAGTAAGTAATTAGCAGAGATCGGAGTAGCTTAGTAATATGTGTATTTACCTGAACTTCATGGAAGTAACACACATGCCCCAATACTGAAACGTACCGTTATCGCATTATAATAAAACATTTTTAAACGGATAACATCGCTTATATTATATATTTTTGGTTTTCCTGACGTTTCGACCACTTTGCAGGGTTAGTGGTCACAGGATTAAAATCGTACGGTAGATAAAATAAAATAACTTTTTAAAATCTGTAACGACGCCTGTCACCTTAGTCATCCTGCGAGCTTTTAGTACTCAAGAGGATGCCGCTGCTTATCCTCTTGACTTAATCCCTTAGTCGCCTTTCACGATACCCACTGGTGGAGGAGGTGTTATGGTTCTTTGCCAATAACAACATGGTATGACTGATGGCCAGCAGTATTTCTTTGATTTCCTACCATAAAAAAATACATTGTCAAATAAATATATTAAGAAAACGAATGTATAAACGGACATTGCGCACTTGCAATACGTGACCATTTCAACGGTGACATCGGTTCAATGGTTGTGTTTTCTTATTTCCTTCTGAACAATGCTCCCGACAAACAATTAATTGTGACATTGTGCAATGTGACAAAAATAGCTAATTAAAACAACATTTGCCCTTGTGCATATGACAGTAAAACTAAGCATACGCTGCTTCATATCGGCCATTTATACGTCCACTGCTGAACAAAGGCCTCCCCCATAGATTTTTACAACTGTGTCATCATTTTGAGGGGTATTTGCCAATACTCACCACGCTTGGCAGGCGGGTTGGTGAGCGCAGTATGGCTACTGGTTCACAAAAGGAACGCTGCTGCCATTCCCTCTGGTTTAGATTCCCTTAGTCGCCTTTTACGACATCCACGGGAGGAGATGGAGTGGTGCTGTATTCTTAATCCGGACACCACACGGAATCATCACGCTGCTTACACACATATTAATAGTGCTTAAGTTTTGCTTTTATGACAGCGGTCCGCAATCTTTTGAGGTTATTGTTTAGAGGCACGTTTCCCCAAACAAGATGAATGAATGTATAGTTTGCTTAATATTTTTTAAGTCCAGTGCACCTAAAAAATATTAAACAATTACACATTTGACCGCACTCTAACTAGTCGTACAGAGTATACAGAATAGAGGGTGGCTTGCACAGGGGTGTTGCCATCCCCTGTGCCGAAACTCTTTGATGTGGCCGCCGTGACCGTGAAAATGTGACGTCGATTCATTTCAGACAGATTAACGGATTTGTAATTGCAATTTAAATTGAGGCTTTTGTGTTGATCGACTTATTTTACGTTCAAAGAATGCAATTTGTCCCTATTTAAATGTTATCTATGGTCAATCCAACGCAGGTTAATAATAGGCATTGGCCTCGATATATCTGTATATTTATATCTCAGTCACAAATCCATTGGTATAAGCTAAAACGTAGTTATTACTTCGACTGTAAGAACGACATGAACAATCGGCTCATAGCGGTGTAATACTCACATAGTATCGGATCAGTCAGATTTATAGGATAAAAGATGATAGAAATAAAATACTCATACACAAATTAAAAAGGAATAAAAAGAACATACATTTAGTGATAATAGAGACACACCCATATATATATACTAGCTGCCCGCCCCAGCTTCGCACAGGCGCCACCTACCGGGTCCAATTGTGAATCTAAACCATCCAGGGACCCACTCAAACATACACACAAAATTTCATCAAAATTGTCCAGCCGTTTAGGAGGAATTTAGTGACATACACACGTACAGAAGAATTATATGTATAAAGAAATATATATATATATATAATATAACAGTGAAACATGCATGTACTGAAAAAGGGATATAAAGAAATCAATACTGCAAACTGTCGGCACGGTTGGTGCAATGGCTGACATAGTCGACTGCTGCGCTCCGGGTCGCGGGTTCGATTCCCGCACGGACCAAATATTTGTATGATCTGCAGGTAGTTGTTGCGGATCTGGGTGTATTGTATGTGGAATTTATGTCTGTAAACGCACCCACGACACAGGAGAAATCTTGGAGTGGCGCAATGTTTAAAATGTTTGGTGCCGGTTCAGAATGCCACCACCCCATCTCCTCCCATGGGTGTCGTAAAAGTCGACTAAGGGCTTAGACGGAGGATGGGCAGCAGCGTCCTTCGAGTACATTAACAACTCAACTGCGATCGCCAACCCGCCTGCCAAGCGTGGCGATTATGGCAAAACCCCCCAATGAGCCCACAAGACATCCATATCGATGGTTGTGGTGATCTTTGGGGGAGGCCTGTGTCCAGCAGTGGACTTTATTCGGCCGAAATGATGATGAATGTTTAAAAAAATAGTATCCCTGCTTAAACAAGAACAACAATACAATAGAGATTTTTACCGAACACTGTGTATACAAAAAAAATCGTGCGATCAACTGCAGCTACTGACATCACATGACATCCAATAATATACGGAATGTAGATGATAGATTTTAGAACACCACGACATTCCAACTGCAACTCTAAATGGTCTCTGGAATATCGACTAGCTACTAAAGACTAAAAGGCTGTTTACACGGCTTAAGTAGCAACATTCAATCACACTCGACTAATTATTGGCATTGTGTAAGTGGATCTTTACTTATTCTTCTTAAAAGTTCACTGTAACCTTCATTGAGCCGTACTTAATGCAGAATCGTGTACCAAAACTAGTGCGTACACAGTAATCACGTAAAAACAGGGTAAGCAGATCGATATTGAAACAATAGGCCGCACGCCGACCGTAAATACCTGCGTTTTATCGTGCCAATGTCTATCGTGTGCGTTCACAAAGGTGGAGTACTCGGGCAAGTTAAGTGGGTTTTTTAAATACTTTTGTGATAAAATTAGACACCTGGAACGGATGTCAACAATTCATTTATTGGTTGTCTCAGAATAATCTTCATTTATTGTAAAGTAAACAGAAAAAATTACAATAAAACTGCTGGAGAGAGAATAAAACCGCATTCCTTCGACGGCTTCCCGTCATCGCCCGCGAGCGCTCTCGTTGGTTCCCTCGTATCTCGGGCATGGACGAAGTGACGTTGATAGAGGAGTCGACGTTTTTGGTTCTGTATTCAAAATTCTACCAAGCACTTGGCGCAAGCCAAATAATTTGATTATTTTAGTAAATACTTAACATGTGACTTAGACAGCCAGTGACGAAAAAAAGGCTCGACATAAATTTTAAAAATTGTGTAGGCGTTCCGAGGGGTCTCTCCACGCTTGACATGTTGGTGAGTGCAGAATAGCTACTGTTCAATAGAAGGAACGCTTCTGCCCATCCCTCTGGCTTAGAACACCTTAGTCGCCTTTTTCCACATCCGTGGTAGGACATGTAGTAGTGCCATATCCTTAATCTGGACACAACACGAATATTTCAGAATTGAGTAAATGATTGCTCTGTAATTCCTGGCGAAGAATTGGCTATAGGCAGCAGCTTATACCCGGCCTGCGGGCGACGAGCCACGGGCGGTCCGTCGCCCGAACAGAAACAGGCCCGAGATGGTGGCGCGCGTGTCTCGCGCGCGCCTCTCTGAACGATAGCGGCGGCGATTCTTGCGGCCAGCAAGGTCGCACAGAGAAGGGGCCCGTCAATCATTGACGGGCCGATACCTGCCGGGGGCGCGGTCTAATGCAGTCAAAGCACCTCACCCCGGCTAGAAGTAAGAAGAAGGTTACCGTGGGGTTTTAGCCAGTTTGAGCCCGGCATGCCCCTCCGACCTTCCCAAGGCGAAGGAAGTCCAAGAGGATTTCCCCATGTTAAAAAAAGCAGCTTCTACCCGAGTAGTAAAAATCGTGATACTGCGGTCACTCATATGCCTTGCATATTATTATTGTAATTTCCTATGTGTAAGCTGTTTTGTGGTATTAGATTTACACGTGAAGACCTCGACTTGTAGCTCTATAGTCCTGCCTATTTCACCCGCCAGAACATCTATGTGTAGTTGTGTAGGTGTTGAAAAAACATCAAAATGCATGTCAACAATAAGAAACAAAAAACTGAATTGAAGCGTTTTTCTATTTCATTTTCTCATTCTCTTTACTGAACTTGGGCTTGCTAGTATATTCCATAATCACCACGCTTGGCTACTGATAAATGGTGATTGCAGTAAATAAGTATTAGTATGGAAACATTCTGCTGATGGCGTTACAATCTCGAAGTCATCCTTTACGATAGCGTCAAGTTGGTGGAGTGACTAGTCGATAAGTGTACTGCCCTTCAAAGTCAAAGTCAAATTGTTTTATTCATGTAAACCATTTGCGGGCACTTAAGAATAGTCAGAATTTAAATAGTTGCACGGTTCCAAGTCGTTGGTCCTATGGAGAAGAACCGGCAAGAAACTCCGTAGATGTACTCTTTTGAAATAATATTTAAATTTTCCTTCATTTCGCAGGTTCGACCACCACAAGGAACAAATATTTGTATGGTCTACAGGTAGTTGTTTTGGATCTGGGTGTTTGTGCATCTGAGATTTATGTCTGTAAACTATACCCACGACACAGGAGGAGTGTCAGAGCGAGGAATCGTTAGAAAAAAACTGCCAGAAAACGCCAGTAGTATGTGCCTATTTGCTGGAATTACAGAACCGCAATAGTTTTAAATACTACCTCAAATGTTTTCACTCCACTATGCAAACTGAACGCAGCACGAAATGGCGCCAGTTACCTGCAGTTCGGTCCAGTCGTCGACTTGGCGGCTGGCCAGCCCCCACCGACAGCAGCGTGATAGCGTGCAATGAGCCGAGGATATTTAGCATTATGGCTGATGACTAGCTAACTTCATTATACGTCCACTGTTGAACAAAGGCCTCCCCCATAGATTTTCACAACTGTGTCATCATTTTGGAGGGCATTTGCCAATACTTACCACGCTTGGCAGGCGGGTTGGCGAGCGCAGTATGGCTACCGTTTCACAGAAGGGACGCTGCTGCCCATCCCTCTGGTTTAGACTCCCTTAGTCGCCTTTTATGACATCCACGGGAGGAGATGGAGTGGTGCTATATTTTAATCCAGACACCACACGGATAGCCGGACACCACATGTATACCGGACACCACACGGATACCGGACACCACACGGATAACGAGCTGAGATATCTATAAAAGCAAACGTATTATATTGATTGAATGCTTTATTTATTTTATCATGATCACTAAAATGTCTTACCCATGGTGCTGCAATTGCAGGTGGTCATTGCCAGTTTCACTCACTAATAGGTAAACGATCAGTGAGGTTAAGCAACGCTTGGCGCGGTCGGTCCATGGATGGGTGACTGCACAGTGGTATTTGAACTGAGCATCTCCGTGCTCCGTTCGTGCGAGCACACAACACACCAAGACCGGTCGTTGTGGCGAACTTTGGGGGAGGCTTGTGTCCAGCAGTGGACTTTATTTGGCTGAAACGACGATCTCTGATCTGTCTCTCTGTTTAGGAGGGCAAGTAAAATCGTCGGTCCCGGTTGTTGTCATTGGACAGCAGTCATTAAGCCAAGTCGGAGGTCTTTGGGCGACTTGAACGACTCTGACACGAGGTTGGCCACTAAGAAAAATAAGGCCATTCGAAGAAGAAGCTTAGCAACGCTGAGCATGCATCATTCTCATGAACGAGCGCCGTCTATAGGGACTGGTCAGCTATTAACTGGCGGGCAATCTTATTAGTCCAGCGTCACTCACGCGATCGAATCTCAACTCAATTGCATGTTCTTTTGTCATGAATTGTTTTTACTATATTTTGAACATAAATAATTCAATAAAACAAATATAAAGTTATAAAATGGCCATTTTTCCTGATAAGAGAAATAAAGAAAGAAGAAAGAAAGAAGAAAGAAAGAAGAAAGAAGAAAGAAAGAAGAAAGAAAGAAGAAAGACAGAAGAAAGAAAGAAAGAAGAAAGAAATAATAAAGAAAGAAAATGATACATTAGAGCAGATTGCGCCTGTCGCGGTGGCGCGGTTACGCCCCCGTACCACTTCTCCTTATTTCCTAATTCTGTGGTACTATACTGTAAGTATCAAATCTGAATACAAAAAATAAAACAAATAACTAACTTAGTTTCTCAGATTAGCAGTACAACAGTAAACTCATAAATACAAATTATTATTATATACTGAAAGTAGATTTAATTACACCGAGTCAGAATAATACTCGTTAATGTCAATCATATTTGATACTAGCTGGGACCAGCGGTTTCACCCGTGTTTAATTTTTAGAGTACTTCGACATAGACACTTGACATAGAATAAATATATTGGATTTCAAGGGTATTTTCTTCCGCGGAACCCTAATTATTTATCTAAAATAAAAGTAGCCTAAGTTATTCCTTATAACATCAGCTATCTGTCAGTGAAAGTCCCGTCAAAATCGGTCCAGCCGTTTCGGAGATTACCCGGAACAAACAGACAGACAGACACAAAAAATTAAAATCCGTTTTTTTATTTTTATTATAGGTACCGTTTATACTTTCATATACATTAAGTAAAAAGCTGTTATTTTGACATTACAAACAAACACTTAAATTTTATTTATTTGTATAGATTTAGTTCATAAAACTAATTCTTGCATTTCGGAATATCGGGATTGTATGAAGTCCATTGGCCGTGTCGGTTTATGTTGCTAGTAATGTCTGGAGTAGGCAAAGACACAGCTCATAAAACATAATTGATTTACTTGCATTATTTATACGTGGTGATTAATATTGCTCGTTGGTTATTATGGTTGGTGTCCAAAGGGATTTGTCAGTTATTTGCATACCTTGTGTTTCTGTTCTCTGGAATTTCATTATTTTAAACTTATTTTGCAGGTATCTGGGTTGACGAAAACGTTGAATAATTACCATGAACTTTAGTTATTACTATCTGGGACCCGCGGTTTCACCCGCCGTTTAATTTAAGAGAAATTTGATTATTTATAAATAATTTAGAGTACATAAATAGACACTTGTCATAGAGTATTTATATTGAATATCTTGGGTAATTTTTTTGCGCGGAATCCTAATTATATTTCTAAAATAAAAGTAGCCTAAGTTATTCCTTATAACATCAGCTATCTGCCAGTGAAAGTCCCGTAGAACTCCGGTCCATCCATTTCGGAGATTAGCGGGAACAAACAGACAGACAGACAAAATTATTATTTTTGTTGTAACTACCGTATATACTGTCATATGCATTTAGTAAAAAACCGTTATTTTGACATTACAAAGAGACACTTCAATTTCATTTATTTGTAGTACAGATTTAAAACGGCTTTGATTTTATTTTTTGGCCTATCATGTGACAGGACGCTCCAGTCATTCGCCTGCCTATAATAATTGCTCATTACAATAATGTATAGTATTTTTAATACTATAAATCTTAATTGTCCGTGTGGTATCCGGATTGAGAATATAGCACCACTACATCTCCTCCCGTGGATGTCGTAAAAGGCGACTAATGGACTTTAACCAGAGGGATGGGGAGCAGCGTCCCTTTTGTGAAACGGTGACCATACTGCGCTCACCAACCCGCCTGCCAAGCGTGGTGAGTATTGGCAAATACCCCCCAAAATGATGACACAGTTGTGGAAATCTATGGGGGAGGCCTTTGTTCAGCAGTGGACGTATAAATGGCCGAAATGATGAAAAAAAATGATCATAAATATGAATTATTACAATCGAACGGACACTTCACAGTCTCGTTATGATTTGAAAAAATGGTATCACGATATTATTTTCCATCATATCGATCGGCGCCATATTTGGACGAATGCAATAATTTGCAGTTTCAGTGCTTGATCAATTCCATTAATATTTTTAGTTGCAAACAAACGCATTAACGCCATAGCGACGGAAAAAGCGCTAACTCGCTGAATAGGCGAGGTTATTACGAGTGACATTGACACTAACCAAAACTTTGTTATTTTGTTGAAATAGATAGGTATTTAGATTCCCCAATAAATAAGTAGTTTTACAATACGATAATTCCGAAGTTATCCTTTACATCTGCAGAGCCAATTATGTCTCGAAATACTAGAACGTTCATGGCTCCATGTTCTGATAAAGCAGACGCAGATATTGTTCGATAGTACCTAATGGTAGTAAAGTGGTAAAATGCATATATACTGTAGCCTGTAGGCCACACAAAAACAACATTGCCTGTGTTCACAAACAATTTTCCCACTTCATTTATGTCAATAACCTCTTAAGTCCTCTTCTGTCTGGGTTTCGGCCAGGCCACAGCACTGTATTTGCCCTCCTTAAAGTGACTGGCGATATTAGATCTGGCACTAAGGTCACAGTACTAGTGTAAGTTGACTTCTCTAATGCTTTAATACCGTCAGTCACGACATCCTTTTATCTATCCTTTCTCATCTTATAGTCTCTTCCGATGCATTGGAATGGTTTTCATTATATCTTCGGGAGCGGGAGCAATCAGTCCACGTTGAGGAGTCCTCCTCGTTGTGGGGCAACCTGAAAACTGGCGTTCCACAAGGCGGGATACTATCTCCTCTTCGTTTTTCTGTATTTATAAATCTTATAACTCAAAAGCGTCAGTGTACGTATCATCTTTATGCCGACGGCCTACAGTTGTACTCTCAAGCTAAAGCGGAAGATTTAGCCGATGCGGTTAAAGCCGTAAACAAGGATCTCGAAGCCATAAACACCTGGGCTGAGAGTTTGGTGTGGCGGTAAAACCCACTAAGTGCCGAGCCATTATTTTAGGAAGCCATCGAAACATCTGTAAAGTGGGAAGCACTACCGTCCCACCTGTAATCTACAAAGGTACAATTGTTCCTATTAGCTCCAGCGTCAAAGATCTCGGCTTGCATCTTGAACCTACTCTCAATTGGCGGACCCAAGTTACTAATGTAAGCCAAAAAGTAACTGTAACCCTGCGGTCTCTCTATAGGCTCAAAAACTTTCTCCAGTCGCATACAAAAGCAACGCTTGTACAGACTTTAATTTTTCCCATAATCGACTATGGTGATGTGTGTTACTTTGACCTGAATGCAGATCTACTCAACAAACTTGACCGTCTTCTCAATAATTGCATTCGATTCGTCTTCAACCTCCGTAAATATGATCATGTCTCTGCGTATCGATTACTGTTAAATTGGATGCCTATTCGCCAGCGCAGAAATATGAGAGCACTGACCATCCTGTTTTCTATATTATACTCTCCTAATTCTCCTTCTTATTTATCTTCTCACTTTCAGTATCTTTGTTCCAACCACCATAAATATCTTCGTTCTAGTAATAATCGTCTTCTTCAATGTCCCACTCATGACTCTGGCTTTATTCATTCTACCTTCTTCGTCCAATCTGTTTTACTGTGGAATGCGCTCCCCCTTGAAATCAGGATGGCTAACAATCGGAACAACTTTAAAACTAAATTACGAAAATACCTTTTCAAAAAGATTTAATTTATTTTTTCTCATCTGTGTATATTTATCATATGATATATATGTATGTGTTTATTTCGTTTACATAAATTTTTTTTTACATGTAATGTTTATGTACGTCTATGTATTTGTTAAATATGTCTTCGCATCTATACCTTTCTTTCATATTTTGTTGGTGCATCTACCTTATTGTTCTCTGCATCACTCAAAGGTCGTCTGGCAGAAAAAGACCACCTTTGTACACTAATGTACATTAAGTATAAATAAATAAATAAATATTGTCAACTGGTCTAAGGAGGAATGTTACGAAAAAATGTAGCGCTTAAAGGTAAAAGCTAATCTTAATTTACATTTTAGAGCTTATTATGTCTTTTTTAATAAATTTATTGTGTTATGACTACTTATGTTCTTAAATAAGCTCAAAATTCGAAAGGATTTATTGGACACTCATCAATTCTTAGAAGTGTGCGTTACCTTAAATTTAATTTAAGTCGAATGTAGTAGTCATTTAGAGTACAAAAAATAATTTTATGTGCTGGTCGGGTCTTAGGCGAAGACTAGTGCTTAGTGGCAGCGTATCTGGCACCGCGGTGGTACCTACCTTGCCGGACTCTTGCAATACGGACTTACCACCATTAGGAAAAATAATTGTATCACCATCCTATGACAAATCAGCTCATGCATGTCTACTGCTAAAAATGGTCTTAAAAAGGAACTTCGAATACCTTTATGACCTGCAGGTAATATGTTTCGAAAGTCAAAAAGATCTAAAAAAATGTTTATAAGATTCTTTATTAAAAAAAACTCAATACGGAACATTATAAAATACCTACACATTAACACAATCATAAATTAAAATCCTGCAAAGAAAATAAAAAACACATAATGTACACAAAATTGTAAATTCGCTCTTCATAACGAATATAATAAAAGGAATCGATGCAAAGGTTACTCGCATGCAGGATAAATATACCTTTATTGCTTTTATATTAAATAAAAGTACAGTCAGAAAGAAAAACATTGGCCAATTGAACGTGCAAATAATAACATCTGTGTCGTTCGGACTTTGAAAGAAGTTAGCCGGCGATCAGGTTCCCCGTAAAAGTACCGGAATAAATACACCGACGGTATTAAGGAGTCGATAGATAGCCGATGAGTAGATGATACTACCTGAATAGTAGAAAATATATAAATTTTGTTAAAAGTCAAAGTTTTTAATTTCACATAAACCAAATATTGGCACTTATGAAACGTCAAAATCTAAGTTGCACGGTTCCAAATAGTTGATTTCGTGGAGGAGAGCTGGCAAGAAACTCCATGGATACTCTTTTAAAATAATTAAGATTACAATGTTGATTGCTACAAATCATTGTAATACATATACCGAGAAAGTTTAAAGTTAATGTGTAAAGATGGAACATACCACAATAATATTATAATAATGTATTTGCCGTGGCAGTTAATGACTGACCAGTCCCAACAGACGGCACCCATTTACGAGCATGACGCATCCATCAGCATCGCTTACCTCAACCATCTTGTAGGTTGTTGTTCCATGTATTTTTCCGGTAAAGAATAGACCATAGTCTACCCATCATAATAATATCAGCCAAAGGACGTCCACTGCTGAACAAAAGCCTCCCCCATATATTTCCACAATTCACCACGCTTGGAAGGCGGGTTATTGAGCGCAGAATGGCTGCTGTTCCACAGAAGCGAAGTGGCTGCCCATATTTCCTGTTTAGAGTCCCTAATGGCCGAAACTAATAATCTATTTAATCCAAAATCTTTGGTTTTCAGATTGATGATTTATCTGTTTTTATATTAAGTGTTTTCTCAACACAAAAACAGATCAAGTTCAAAATCTTCAATCTAAAGATTTTGAATTAGATTTATTATTAATTTAAGCCGTACGTCGCCTTTTACGATATCCATGGGAGAAGATGGACTGGTATCTACTAAATTCTTTATCCGTACAACACAAGAATACCCATGGGTGTCTCAAAAGGTGACTAAAGGCTGAAATCAAGAGGATGGGTAGCAGCATCCTCCCGTGTGCCAATAAAAACTGTACTGCGATTACCAATCCACCTGCCATGCGTGATTATGGCAATATCCCTAACCTTCATGAGCGCTCGTTGGGCAGCTCGTGTTCAACAGTAAACGTTTACGGTGCCTGTTAATTTTGATAGTTAAGAAGTTTGTACTAAGTAGGCCAACTTTGGAGGAATCGGCTACAAGAAGATATTTGGTAGTATATATTTTAGACAGAAAATAGAAACCCATATTCTATCTATTTACAACGATCATAACTTCACACTACTGGTTTGATTGGTTCCTGATTAAAGTTAACTTTTGACGCAGCCTTTTTTTTTTTTTTATTGGTGCGCAGTAGACGTTCTTCATGAACTTCCATAGCCCCGGGGAAGGCGAAGGGGTATGCCGGACTCCTACCGGCTAAAACCACTGGAGTGGTCATCTTCGGCACCTAAGGGAGGCTCCAGGTTTTTGACGCATCCTGAACGAATCAAATGAGAATGTAAAAAACGGAAAACATTATCCTTGTGTGTATCTATGTCTTTAAAAGTTTTAAACATTTTTTCATACTTTCCTATGAAAACCGCTTGGTGAGTCAGATGATGACGATCAAGAATGATGATCTTACTATCCTGCAAATTCTAAAGGCAGAGCACACGTAAGACTACTATGAAGTGATAGAATATGTGGGTATAGACCTTACCTAAATAAAAAATTTGGAGTTTCCAAATTGGAGTGTTGTAGTCTCGTCCTGTGAGAGCGTCATGCTCTAGAAGGAGACTGCAGAGCGGGATTGGGAGAAGGCCGAGCCCACTGTCGTCGATATAGGGCGGGGGCCTCGGGGGTCACGAGCACGCAGTTTGGGAAATCCGAGCGACCCACGAAAAGATGGTGGTGCGCATGTGATGTGTGCGCAACATAGCACAGCGCAGAGTAAGGCTTCGGGAGGATTACTTATAACCTCCCCGGGAGGGTAATCGCTTTACGGTTACCCGCTCCGAAATGTGCCTATAGGCGTGGCATCAGTAAGCGGCTATTGTGTCCCGGAGACCCCTTTAGGTGCAGAAGTGGTTTCAGACGATAGGAGTCCGGCATGCCCTAAAAAAAGAAAGGCCATTTCCTACAGGGAGCTCGGCAGTCTCCTTTCTTTAATTAGGAATCAAAAATGTAAACTAATCACTTAAAATACATGTGTCAGGTTGCCTTGAGGTTTTATTAATTTGTGTTCTAATAACAGCTCTATAACAATCCACCGAGTACAGTCAAGCCCAAAAGTAGCACGTGCCGTCGGCGCCAGGTGCTCGAACCGCACGCCTCTAAATTTAACGTCTTTATTTGTGTTTGTGACTGTACACCCGATGTTTTTAGGCTCATTGTAAACCCACCCTAATTGGAAGGTGGCGATTTCAAAATAACAATGATTATTTCTGTGCAGGATGTATGCTTATAAGTTGTCAGTATTTTGACTTTTCAACATTTCTAAAACATGTTCATACAACAATGAAAGAAAAGCGCTTTGCCTGTCAACTGTCCTCTTTAGATTGTTGAAACCAACAAAGGGAGGGTGATTATGATTCCAGTCGTCTAACAGCCTATGCCTGTTTTTCAAGTTTTTTTTTTTTCACCAATTCAGATATCCACCACACAAAGCAGTTCCATACGGTGTCTGAATTAAGAATATAACATAACTCCGTCCCCTCTCGTGGATGGCATAAAATACTTCTAAGCTACTAAACCAGAGGAATGGGTAGCAGCGTCTCTTCTTTGAAACAGTAGCCATACTGACCTCACCAACCCGCCTGCCAAGCTTGATGAGTACTGGAAAAGTCCCTCCAAAATAACGACACAATTGTAAAAATGGGGGAGGCCTTTGTTCAACAGTGACGTCTTTTAGCTGATATGATGATGAGACATCCACACAAAAAACAGCTTTTGAATTTATTTATTTCTTCTTCTATGTTATCACGTTTCATTTTTACTGCTATTTGATTCGTTTTTGACATTGTGCTCATCCCCTCCCTTCATTATTTACACTAATAAATTTGTGATCATCAGCTTTGAAATGAGAGTTGCTTTTCTCGTAGTAACTCTTCTCCTCCAAAATCACAGAATGAATTCGAATGAGGTTTGCACAGTTGGATAGCATGGTTCATTTCATTACAAAATACAATACAGATCAACTTTTTTGTACATTAAATATAACAAAAAAGACGACCCAATACAGTGAGCTTGTCGCGGAGTGCCTCCGTCTGTGTTTCCTTCCTGGTTAGCTAAACTAGGAGGCTCTCTCTTCGGCAGCAAGTAACGGAGTTCAGTTATTGTGATTGAAACGTATCATATATTATATTTTTATATTGGTTTATTGTCATTCATAAGTTCAATTAACACTTATGCTGATGTTTATATTTAAAAATCTATCTTACTATCATAATTTAAGCTAGTTAAAAATAAGTAATTGCAGGCAGACTATTTATCAGAGCAACCGTTGTGTGTCGAACCACTAGCGTCCAGAATCGAATGTAATTAATGTGATAATGATCAGAATATGAAGAAGATTCGACATAATACTAAATTCGAATTTTGAATTGAATAAAGAATGAATCGTGAGATGATGACAGTGATGGCGATAAAAGGTATGAAGTCATGAAAGAGGTTGATTGAAATGAAGATGAAGGATGACTTCGTCACAAGCTGTATAATGTCCGTGCCGCCCGTATCACCGCACTCATAATTCTACTGGACAACCTTGGGATGGACAAGTTTGCAATAAATAAAAAGCGAAGCCGAGGCGAAAAGCTAATTAAATCTTAAAATGGATTTCAAATGAAATCCAATATCCGCCCAATACAATCCAAAACAAGCGTGTAATATTAAAATGTTCGTTCACGGCATTGTTCAAATCCCGCAGCTGAAAGGTGGAGATGTAAAAATAGCCACATTTTTGTTGAGCGTCGTGTTCTCGGTACTTTATTTCGGTCATGTTGCACCTGGATGCACTTAAATGTAAATACCTTTGTTTTACCTTTAGCTTATACAGAAATAAGCACACGAGCGTTGCCTTCGTCAGATATATCGAGGTTTTGTTTAGTTTGACTGCAAATGAGTTACATCTGAGGTTCTATTCACTCGCAACTTGCATGAGTGGGAGCATCTAATCAGCCAATGTTTTGTTTTTTTCTACAGTGGTGGCAGACAACTATATGGCCCGCCTGATGGTAAGTGGTCACAATAACGCGTTGGCGACCCTGTAAAAAAAATTACGCCCTTTTTTTGAAGATATTCATGCTGTAATCTCTATGATACGCATGTTCAACCTTAACATTGAACACTTTAAGTGCTATCTGCCTAATTCTAGCATTATGTTGGAGTCGGTTTTCAGGATAGAAAGGAACGTCGGCAATCAAAAAAATTACTTGCGTAACTCAGTTATTTGGGGGGAATTCTTTTTGTTTCACAGCGGTGGAAATCCTCATGGATTCTTCCACCCCAGCGGGTGCGGATGAGTATCCCAGACTCTTATCGGCTAAAACCTCCGGTTATCTTCGGAACGCAAGTGGACCTCCAAGATCTCGAGAACGACTTATGTAGTACCCATATTGTAAGGTTAAACGGTTGTCAAACTTTTGACCATTTGACCACCCGTAACAACTGTCCTATGGTATTTGTATAATGACCAGCTTACCATGGGGAAAGGTTACCGTGGACTTAAAGGCATGGAGACACTCTTGTTGATGGTAATTGTGACAAGCTGGGCAACATTTCTCAGTTTCATGTCTGAGAGCGCAGCTGCATGGGTATAGGCTTCTTGACTGCAGATCTTGAAGAAATTATTCAAATTTTACAACGCAAAACGGCGGTTTGGTTAACCAAGTATCATCCTATCAGTAGTAGTTATCATTATCATGTCTGCCGAATGACTTCCACTGCTTAACTAAGACCTCCAAAGATATCGGCAACGACCAATCACATGCCAGACGCATGCAATGACTTCCAGCTACCTTCACCAGGTCCCCTGACCATCTCATTGGAGACCATCCCCCGCTGCGTTTTCCGGTGCGTGGTCTTCACTCGAAGACCCTTCTGCCCTAACGGCCATAAGTTTTACGAGCAATGTGTCCCGCCCATTCCCTCTTCAACTTAATAATTCATTCTTCTAAGGATCTCCTCATTTCTGATTCAGGTAATCAAGTAATCCTACATAATAAAATCTCTATGACGTCAGCTTACGGGAATAAAATGAGGTGATCTAGGGACCAAGGTATTATCTTTCTTACACGGCACGTAATGCTTTGCTTCGTTTTATTTTAACTCTCACATCAGATAGCCAGCTAATTCCCAGTAAGTAAATTACAAATGTTACGATAGCGACCCCCTCCAGTAATTACACGGACCGCTGGCGTCTTATCTGAGAAATACTTTTCCTTTTAACGCACCTAAGTTCACGTTTATCAGGTAAAACTTTAGCGGGGAAATTGAAAATTTTACGAGCTCCGAGATGCGGTGCGACTGGTAGCGATTAGCGGGTAGATGTTTTTAATTTTTAATGGTACAAGCCACCCTGATGGAATAAAATATACACGCAAGACTTTGCAAAAGGATGATTTAATAAATACTTATTTAATGTACAACGTTACGCGAGATCAACGAGACAGCAGACAAAGACAGAGTATATAAGGTCTTATTTTAATAATCCACGATAGTTTGCATGGTGCCTCAGTATATGCTTAAGATGATGTACAGAACACAAAAAAAAAACTCACGGTAAAAATCCATTTCTTTCTTATGTGTGATGTCGCTACCGTGCGCCGTCTGTTTTGTTTAACATTACAGACTATCTAAATCAGTCAACCAGCCCTGTCCGCCACTGTCTTACTAGATGCATGTGAATATTATCACAACTAAGAGAACTAGGATGTAATGAAATAAATGATTTAAACAAATATTTTTTTAAACAGCAAATTTACAAGTTTTTTTTTATACCTACATTATCTTCATCGTTCACTATAGCGCCATGCAAAATATCGTGGACTATTAAATTAAAACCTTGTATATTCTATATACGTTATAAAGCAGTGACAGACAAGAACACGATTTATAGCTAATGAATATCTCTCAGGCGCATGTTTGCTGTTGATTCCCAACACCCTCACTTACACAACCACTGCAACTCCTGTAAACCAGGATCTACAATGGCACCCACCGGAAAGGACAATCAATGTCAATGATCAATTAAGCTCGGTGTGTCTCAGAAAAATGAATAACTGTCTTGGAACCCGCAACGAAATTAATCAGAAAAGAAAAAGAGGAGTAGGAAAGAATATACGTTCCACTTCCCTCCGTAGCAAGCCGGAGCCAGACAAAATCAATGGTAAATATTTAGATGAACCACATATTGGTTTCTCCTACTATAATATAAAAAAGAGACATTATAAACCTTTTACTAGACGGCACGGTTGGTGCAGTGGCTGATACAGTCGGCTGCTGCGCTCCGGGTCGTGGGTTCGATTCCCGCATGAAACAAATATTTGTATGATCTGCAGGCAGTTGTTCCGGGTCTGGGTTTATTGTGTGTGGAATTCATTTTTATAAAGGCCCCACGACATAAGCTACCGCGGGGCACCGTTTAAAAAAATGAATGAATCATCTTACAGCATGACATAGTAAGTCAGTGAGTCCGTCAGTGAGTCAGTCAGTAAGTCAGTCAGTGAGTCTGTCAATGAAGTGTTTGTGTAGTGGTTTATCATTATTAAGTACTAGAGCCTTTATTTTATTATTATCATATTCTACGTACAGAAAACAGTTATCTATACCAATACATAAAATTGAAGTTTCAAAGTAAGTGTGTTTGTAATGTCAAAATAACATATTTTTACAAAGTGGATATAAAAGTATATACGGTACTTATAACAAAATAACAATGTCTTTTTGTCTGTCCGTTTGTTCCGGCTAATCTTCGAAACGGCTGAACCTATTTTGACGGGACTTACACTGTCGGATAGCTGACGTTATAAGGAGTAACGTAGGTAACCGCTATTTTAGAAAAAAGAAATAGGATTTCGCGAAAAAAAGGCATCAAATCCAATGTAATCCGATTTCTCTTTAATTAAACAGCAGGTGAAACCGTGGGACGTGACTAGTTTCTAATAAACTAGCCTCAACTCATGTATCGCTCAGTAAGCTCATCCGCTACTCGCTAACACTGTGACCGTCACTGTTCCGAGCATCAAATTAATTGTGTTATCAAGTATTAATGTTCTATCTTGGACGACTTTAACCACCGTATACCAGGAATTTTGATCCGTTTTATTTATATTATTTGTTGCGTTTTTGTTTTGGTTTAGAAGCAGAATAGAGTTGGAAATTCCAGCATAGATAAGGCCACCTCTTCTTGTTTTTATCGTTACTGCGACTAAGTGGTTCAGCCAAGAGGGTGTATTCAGCCTTCCTTAGAATGATATCGCCTAGAAGTATACTTAGCACACACAATGCGTAACCATTTTTAGGGTGATGGATATGACACCATTTGTGGATCGGACCGTTATTGCTCTGTCAATAACTTTTGAACGCTGCACACGATTTTTTTTAACTCTTTGTCATGTTACCTTCATTAGTAATAGTAAAAATATTATCAGTCTATATTATCCTTGTGTGTGTGACTACGAAAGTATGTGTAATGAGAAGGCAGATGAATTAGAAAGTGAGTTTTGCTTTTGCTTTTTAAAAAGCGTTGCCCCACACGAGGATTTCTCCTGTGTCCTGGGTGCGGTTAAAGTCACAAATTCCACACACAATACACCCAGACCCGGAACAACTACCTGCAGATCATACAAATATTTGTTCCGTGCGGGAATCGAACCCACGACCCGGGATGCAGCAGCCGACTGTATCAGCCACTGCACCAACCATGCCGTCTAATGATGATGGCTCACAAACGCAGTTAGTTGGCCCTGAAACCTTTATTGGTGAATACCTATAAACGTTTCAGGGCCAACTAACTGCTCATGGAATCTATCATCATCAGGCTGTAGGTTATATCGTTTCGCCAATTGTCCGGTTGAGCACCCACATCTCCCTCGAGATATTTGGGAGAAAACAGTCTATAAAAAAACACTATCATCATTCATTATATGTACATTCTAGAAAAGAACAAGGAAAAGAATCGAGAGAGGCAGTGGGCTTAAACCACTTCAAGACCTCTAGCGCAAGAAAAGACTGGAGTAATGTAAAAAAAACTTTAATGGATCATAAATGAGACACCTTTTTGGTGCACTCACCGGAACTTCGGTACCAATGAGCACCTGCACAGAATGAAACAGAACACGATGGATATATTTAGATTCTGCAGGTCTATAAAATAGTCAATGTTACACGTACTGTGTGACTGCGACGCTCTTGCTAGGCGTGGGGCGAATCAACTGGGAACAGCATACCCTGTACCAGATGATTACGCGTAGTTTCATGCTGGTACAATATACAAGAAGTCTTAAATGTGCCAGCAACGTAGTTGAGGGCACGGTCAGCACAAAAGATCCACAAAGGTCGTAGTGCTTTCAGTGAAGCTGAGCCCGACATATATCCGGCTATAGATTAGATTAGAAACGTTTGCTTCTTAGGTAAGGATGAATAATGTTTCAGTACGGTGGGCGATTCTCACGAGACTATCCTTCTAGTGTTACTCTAAGGGTAAAGCAATCCCTCTGTACTTAGAATAACATGCTGTGGTTTAATGCAATTTACTCAAAATGGTTATGCCAATGTCCTTTAAGATTGTCCATCGTAGCAGCCGTAAGAAGGACCATATCTTCTGTGTGGTGTCCGGACTAAGAATATACACCACTTCGTCTCCCGTGGTTGTTGTAAAAGACGACTGATGGACTCTGAACCAGAGGGACGTGCAGCGAAATCCCTTCTGTGGAACAGCAGTTATACTGCGCTCACCAAGCCGCCTGCCAAGCGTGGTGAGTACTGGCAAATGCACCCCAAAATGGTGATATATGGCATGTAGCCGGTCGTTTTACGAATCTATGGAGAGGAATTTGTTCCGCAGTGGACGTCCTTTGCCTGATATGATGATGATAATGATGATTAATGGTCCTCTAGCTTTACGGGTGAATGGTGATGGTAGTACATTCTAAATATCCCACTGTTCGTTGTCGTTGTAAAAGTCACCCCGTAGTACCTCTTGAAGCCAGTATTGTTTCCAAAGGATAGTCAGAAAATATCAACATTCTTCATGTGTGGAGGGGAAAAAAGGTGGTCACCTACCACTCTTTTTCTGCCCCTTTTGGGTGCATCGCCTCCTCGCACAAGGAGGCAGTGATTTCCCATGCCCTTTTACTCCGGACTATGGACTGAACAACGGCCGGAAGCGATAGGTCACTATTTTCGACCGCTGCGATGAGGTGACGGCGCTGCGTCTCCTAAGTTGGGCAGTCTGCATGCATGTGTCGCCTCACGCACTCTGGCGTCTGTTCCCAGCCTATGCCATACAAATACTTTCTGATACTCATGTCCCGAGAGTATAACTAGAAGGTGCCTTTACCTCACCATACCACTTCCTCAGTCACTTCTCCACGTCGGGATTTCTCCACACTATCACCGCATGCCTTGTACAGGATAAAACAAGTCACTTCTTTCATTTTACCATTACAATCCACCGAAACTCAGACCGTTGCTCCTCAATCTGCTGAGGCACTGGTCGTTCGCCCTGACTCAGCGCCTCTCCGAGCCGCAGCGCGAAAAATGCAGCCGTATGTTTCAAGACCAGCAAAAAATCATGTAGTTTAGGCCATATTCAAAGCAATCAATTGTATAATACGTACATTCCGACACTAATTAAATACATAGGAATATATCTGTCAAAGTTGGTCCAATTTAGTTCCTCTCGTATTTTAACCCAATGTATATTTTATTACAACTATTAATTAAATCCGATATATTTATGTTAATCCGTATACAAATACGCACAAATGTATTCAAAACACGGCAAGCGAATATAAACGGCGGACGCAAACGTGAGAAACTCATAACGGCGAGTAAACAATATTATTTTAAAATAATGTCTCGCACCGTGAGTCTGTACGAATTATAATAATGCGAATATGCGAACGTACGGAAAGATACCAAAATATAATTATGGTTGTTCAACGTCGAAAGAAATCTTCAGCTCATCGGTGTCATTGTGGTGAAGCTGTCAACCGACTGCCTCGGTCACCATGGCCTGTCTTGTAGTAGGAGCGCGGGCCGCATAGCTCGACATCCAAATATTAATGACATTATTCGTCGAGCTCTTGTCACCTCCGGCGTGCCAGCTATTTTAGAACCCAGTGGCTTGGCACGTGCTGATGGGAAGAGACCAGATGCTATGTCACTATTGCCATGGAAGTTGGGAAGGCTTCGGGTGTGGGATGCAACTTGAGTCGACACTCTTGTTCCATCCCATCTTTCAAGCTCAGCGGGCTGTGCTGACGCTGCAGCTTCCGCTGCACAGATTCTCAAACGGCGCAAATATAATAACCTCATTGGAAGTTGTGTTTGAGCCGTTTAGGGTCGAAACGCTTGGGCCATGGGGTCCGAGTGCACGTCTGCTTTTGAAGACATTGCCAGACATTTGGTTGACCATTTTTTGGACAAAGAATTTTCATTGAACTTGGTAATGCTGTCAGTCTTCTGGGAACGTTAACAATTGACAGCGATGAGGAGGAGTACTTTGACGCCTAAATTCACCCCCTTTCTGATAATTTTATATATTATATATATATATTGTGTTCTGCCGTGTGGTGCCGGCTCAGAATACCACCACCCCATCTCTTCCCGTGCGTGTCGTATAAGTCGACTAAGGGATTAGCCGGAGGATGGGCAGCAGCGTCCTTCGAGTACATTAACAGCTCAACTGCGATCGCCAACCCGTCTGCCAAGTGTGGCGATTATGGCAAAACCCCCCAATGAGCCCACAACACACCGATATCGGTCATTGTGATGATCTTTGGGGGAGGCCTGTGTCCAGCAGTGGACTTCATTCGGCTGCCCTCTAGTTTAGAGTCCATTAGTCGCCTTTTGCAACATTCACGAGAGGAGATGAAGTGGCGCTTTTCTTAATCCGGACGACCCACGGAAAATTATCGAGTGATAAAATCTGCCAACTCTGATAGCCTGCAGCTAAAATCTGTAGATATGTATGCTAGATCTAAGGTAACTTCTGTTTTTTATTGATTTGGTGGAAATTCATCACGTACTTGCTCCGCCCCGGGAAAGGGCGGAGGAGTATTCCGGACTCCTATCGGCTAAAACCACCGGAGTGGTCATCTTCGGCACCAAAGGGTGGCTCCAGGAACTCGAAAAATCTCTATCTAGAGCCACGCTTTTAGGCACATCTCGGAGGGGATGACTGTAAAGCGGTCACCCCCTCTAGCGGAGGGAAGGCGACTGTAAAGAGGCCACCCCCCAGGCACTTCCCGGGGGGGTTGTAAAGGATTTCCCCGTAGCCTCGCTATGCGCTGTGCTGCGCACACACGGTACGTGACCACATACACACCGCTGTCTTCCCGGGGGTCGCTCGGTATGAGCACGCAGATTTCCCAATAAATGCGCTCGCGACCCCCAAGGCTCCCTGCCACATAAAGACAACAACTTCTTGTTAAATTTAGATCGTTTTGTATGTTCTGATCACACCGAGGTGATACACTGAAGTTGATTTAAATAATAACCATCTCATATATCCGATGCACCAATAAACAATACAGGTTCCATAAAACTACTACTACTCTACAACTACAACTTATGATTTGAAAGAATACCAGCTTAAGTTTATTCAATTTTATCGCAGACATCCTTACTGTAGTACCTATAGTCCAGTACGAATGACCTAATTCGTAAACAAATTAGCTCAATCACTAATATTAACAGGAGCGGACACCCATCATTCACACCTCCAACTAAAGTATTGCAGGCGGACGGCGAGGCACGCCGGCGACGCGGCGGGCACGCGACGGGAACGCGACGGGAACGCGACGGGAACGCGACGACCGCGTGCCGCACGCGCGACGACAGCGGTAGGTGCTAACGATTTATCGCCGCTAAATTGTTTTGAAAAGGTGAACGCTAAATTAACTAGCTGTGCGATCTGGACCAACTTGAAATATGGCTGTTTCTTTGCTACTATTATTGTGTAAATGTGGTCTGGAATTGTGCTTTTAATCAGTAATAAGTTCCTAACAGACACTTTAACACGTCATATTGTAACAAGGGAGAGTATGAGGTCCTCTACCGAAAGAGCAGTGATAGCCTAGTGGTTGAACGCTGGCCTTCCATACAGGAGGGTCTGAGTTCGATTCCGGACGCACCTCTGACTTTTCGGATTTATGTATGGATCAGAATTAGATTAACACTTGCGTTAACGGTGAGGGAAAACCTCTTGAGGAAGCCTGCACAACTGAGAGGGCTCCAAAATGTTCCCAATGGTGTGTGTAGTCTGCCAAACCGCACTTTGTTAGTTTGGTGGACTAAGGCATAACCTTTTTCATCGTGAGAAAGGCCCGTAGTATTATCATTTATCGTCGTAATAAGAACAAGAAAGAAGCAAGAAAGAAAATACATTTACTAGGGCACAAACTGCGACGACACAAAACAGTTTTATAAGAAAAGAACATAATATAAAAACAACTAAAATTAACCAGATTTGTGGCAACACGGCTGCGCCAAATAGATTCAGTTCAGCAGCATTAGCCAGGTAGCACGTGAGTGGTATCGGGCGCTGGTCTTCTTCTAAACTTGCCAGTGATTTACGGATGTGAATGATGTGCACATTATAACCAAAAACAGAAACATAATTAAAAATACGTTTAAAGATATTATAATTATTTATGTCACGGTCTTGCGATAGCTCTGAGGTGACAGCAGGAAACAGCGTGATCCCTACGCATTTATTTACAGTTTATACAGCACAAGCATAATTACCCACACCATCCGTTATATTATTGGCACGTTAATATTGATCATATTTATCTTCCATTGCGCGTCAATAACCGCCGTGAACGATGTCTGAACGTGTCAGTCGTGTTGACTCTTATAGATGGCAGCAAGTGCACAAACCTTGGATGCAGCTTAGCGAGAGGTGCCTCTAAAGGCCACTGTTTTATGTGGTTGTATCGAGAGCTATTGGGTGCTGAATATGTAAAAGATCAATCAAACTAATACACGGCGTAAGTAACAACATACCGAATACTTTGGGAAGAGGTTTTGCCTATAATAAAAATAGGAAAGCCATTTATTTATCTCGGAAATAATAGGCAACAGGTTTGCCATTTTTGAGCCCGCAATGTAGCGTAAACAAAGCGAACAAAACGCTACGTGGTTATTGTACTATCATATAATAGTATTATACTACTGCGAGCGATGACCTCATCCCTGAACTGTAGCGAAACACTGCCATTTAGGTTTTACTTTACTTTTTTAGAAAAAAAAACTGAAAATCATGAACCGACCGACACAACATTTTAACGTTGAAGGTTCTAGAATCATGTACTGAATCTATGGTATCAGTTGTCGTTACGATGTCGCGTACACCCGTTATATTAAAAACTCAAAAAGTTATGGGCTTATGGGGAACAAGGTCTGGTGTTCCTCCATAGAAAAGGGAGGATCCAGCCAGGCGGATGGTATGACTGGTGGACCGAAGTATTTAAAACCTATTGCTATCGATTTTATCACTGATTCTGAACAAACCAGTATCAGGTTTCGTATAAGTTAAGAATAATGTTTTGTAAAAGATACGACACCAGGATTTTCAAGACCAAGCTTCTCGGAAATTCTGTCTGAATTAGGTCGAAAACTGAGTTCAATATGATTAACTTAGGCAAATGATTATCACACAAAGACACCCAAAGATTTATGAATATAAAATTTTAGAATATAATCTAATGATGTTGAGAAAATGAGATGTAGGATCACCTGGACGAGTAGCATATTACCAGAAGTGTTTAAGTAACGGCGGCACGGTTGGTGCAGTGGCTGACACAGTCGGCTGCTGCGCTCCGGGTCTCGGGTTTGATTCCCGCAAGGAACAAATATTTGTATGATCTGCAGGGTCTGGGTCTGGGTGTATTGTGTGCGGAATTTAGGTCTGAAAATGCACCGACACAGGAGAAAATATGTTATGGCTATAAAAGAAGAGACAGATCAAAGAAATGATGGATGGCTTCTATGAAAGATGATATTATTAGAAGAAAAGTACATATTGTGCCAAGCCCAAGTAAAATGGTGAGAGCAGGACGATATTATGTATGCATGTTTATGATTCCGTGTGGTGTCCGTATTATGGGACTCTGAACGAGCTGAGGGATTGGTAGCATCGTCCCTGCTGGAATAGCAGCTATTCTGGAAGCAACCCGCCTACCAAGCGTGGTGAGTATTGGCAAATTCCAAACAAAAATGACGAAACAATTGTTGCAGAAATGGGGTAGGCCTTGGTTCAACAGTGGACGTCTTTGGCTGTACCTAAACTGTGAAGACCTGGATTACCGCAACTCTTAGGGAAAATTTGTTTTCGTGTCAACTTGCACGGTAATGATAGGACCTATGTGCATAGCGAGACACGGGGGGGGGGGATTATTTACAATGTTCCCCGAAATGTGCCCGGGGGGCAGCCTTTTTACAGCCGCCTGCTCTCCGCTAGAGGGGGTGACCGCTTTACAGTCATCCCCTCCGAGATGTGCCTAAAGGAGTGGCACCAATGGTCGACTCTAGTGTGACCTTACGAGGACCTGGAGCCCCCCTTCGGTGCCGAAGATGACCGCTCCAGTGGTTTTAGCCGGTAGGAGGGGATACCCCTGCGCTCTTCCCCGGGGCGGGAGAAGTTCCATGTAGAATTTCCACTGGACAGCAATAAAAAAAAGGAACTCGCCACTGTCATTCACCAGAGTCGAAGTCTATCCACTGCTGAGCGCATGCCTTTACCTAAAAATGTTTTGAAGCCATCGACACATGGATCTGAAAAAAGTTAGGTATACTGTAACGAAAAAATTTAAAAGATTTGCGATAGATTAAATCATTTTCTTTTTGAAACGCTACAAATTCAGGAAACGTCAGAGATAAAACCTCACAAAATCTTCTAAAACAAATCAATTCAAACTGTTAATTCTAAAAATTGCGCCCACGTAATACCAGGTGGCGAGTCGCCATTAAAGATCGGATGGTAGTAATAATAAAATCTAATCATCGTTAGGCGAGGAACGAAATAAATAGTATGAACTAAAATAAACATATAACGGTATCGGCGCGCGCAGCTGTGAATTACCTGTTGGTTCCACTGAAATGTTTGATGCGTTTGCGCTTGATCGACATGTGTAGCGTAAGTGAACAGTCTTGGTACTTTTGTTTTACTAAAATAAGGTTCTCAATTATGATTATGAAAGTCCGTGTGATTGCAAAACCGTTGATGCATTTGGATGGCATCCTTAATCTATTGTAAAGCAAAATAATATTTTATCTCGTGTCCATCAGCATATTAGCCAAAGGACGTCCACACACACACACACTCCATAGATTTACACAATTGTGTTGTTATTTTTGGGTGAATTCGCCAGTACTCACCACGCTTGGCAGGCGGTTTGGTGAGCGCAGCATGGCTACTGTTCCATAGAAAGAATAGTGCTGGCTACCTGTCTGGGTCTCTTGTCACCTTTTACGATATCCAGGGGAGAAGATGGAGTGGTACTATCTGCTTAATCCGGACACCACATGAAATATACGTCATTCATATCTACTTTCTATGAGAAAGAGGTTAATCGTCGAATCCGACTCGGTTGGGCAGCGTTCGGGAAATTTTGCAACCGCTTTTCGCCAACAATACCTCAATGCCTCAAGACGAAAGTCTTTAACCAGTGTGTGTTACCAGGGATAACATATGGGACAGCGACGTGGTAACTCACTGTCATAAGAAAGCTCAAGGTCAGTCAGCTAGTTATGGAGAGAGCTACATTGGCTGCACTAAAAGTATCGGGAATGGAATATTTCCACTGTTCCTGTCATATTAAAATCTTTTTAATTGAAAACTCCTTGGTTTTACAAATAGAATACCATTTATTTATTTTAAAAAAAGATTCACGGTCTTGTCACAAGGTTTTGTCAAACTTGTTTAGTCGTTGAGAAAATGGAATTGACTCGAGAAAATTCAAGAGCGATGATTTATTATGACTTTCGAAGTGGTTTAACACAAAAACAGTGTGTTGACCGGATGATTTCTGCATTTGGTGATGAAGCCCCATCCAAAACCACAATTTATCGCTGGTTTGCTGAATTTCAACGTGGACGTGTCAAGCTCAGTGATGATCCTCGTCAAGGTCGTCCAAAAACTGCAGTCACCCAAGAAAACGTTGATGCTGTGCGTAAGCTGATTGAGGAAGATCGACATGTGACATACCGCGAAATTCAGGCAACTTTAGACATTGGCATGAGTCAAATACAAATAATCTTGCATGAACAATTAGGTGTAAAAAAGCTGTTTTCCCGATGGATACCGCATTTGCTATGTGAAGAGCAAAAAGCGGCTCGCGTTACTTGGTGCGTCAGAACTCTCGAAAGATTCCACGCAAGATCCTCAAATGCTGTATACAACATCGTATCAGGTGACGAATCCTGGATATATGCGTACGAACCCGAAACAAAAAACCAGTCACGAGTTTGGGTGTTCGAAAATGAGTTAAAGCCAACAAAAATTGTTCGTTCACGGAGTGTTGCAAAAAAAATGGTGGCCACGTTTGTCTCCAAAACCGGCCATGTTACGACTATTCCTCTTGAGGGACAAAGAACGGTTAATGCAGAATGGTATGCTAGCATTTGTTTGCCACAGGTCGTTTCTGAACTCCGTAGAGAGAACTGCAACCGCCGCATCATCCTCCATCACGACAATGCGAGTTCTCACACCGCGCACAGAACAAAAGAGTTTTTAGAGCAAGAAAACATAGAATTATTAGACCATCCGGCGTACAGCCCCGACCTAAGCCCCAATGATTTCTATACTTTCCCTAAAATAAAGAATAAATTGCGTGGACAGAGATTTTCATCACCTAAAGGAGCTGTGGACACCTACAAAACGGTGATTTTGGAGACCCCAACTTCCGAATGGAATGGTTGCTTCAATGATTGGTTCCATCGTATGGAAAAATGTGTCAAATTTCGCGGAGAATACTTCGAAAAGCAATAAATACATTTTTAAATTGTAATGTTGTGTCACTTCCTTGATTCCCGAAATTTTCAGTGCCGCCCTCGTATGCTTGGTATTTCAAATTCAAATCGAGAATGAGGAAATCCGTAGAAGAACTAAAGTTCCCGACATAGCTGAAAGGATTAGTGAACTTATTGGCAATGTGGGGCACATTGCACTGATGGCCATTGGGGTAAAAAGATTCTTGAGTAGAGACCGCACCTCCAACGAGGTAGACAAACGACCTGGTGAAGGTCGCTGAGAGCCATTGGATGCGAGCAGCATATAACCGCTCATTATGGAAATCTATGGGGGAGGGATTTGTTAAGCACCAGTCTTTTGGGTGTTATGATGATCATGAATTTGAGAGATATAGTATTTTTATCTTTTCAGGCATTTTCTATTTTTTGGCATTCCAGATAAGCAAAAATACAGTTAGAAGTCATTGACCCTTCACCGTCGATACTCACAAACATAACACTCTAGCAACTATGTATGCGGTACTAATAGTTGCAAGCATGCTACGTTTTCAGTGCTTCAGAGCTAGAATCGTATATTTCATAAAGAGTCGCGAAGTCTGAGTTAAATCGGAGTTAGATGTCACGAAATTACATTTATTCAAGCAGAGTTATGACTTATTCTAATACAACAATATTATAGTACAGTGAAAGCTTGCCAGTGGTAGGTTATGACATCAATTCATCACTACACTTCCAATTGACGGCGGGCTTGACAGACAGTCATGGTGTCCTAAAATAACAGGTACCGGTGGCAGTGGTGGTGCCGGAATCACGACAGAGCTTGTGAACGCGGGAAAATGCCTTTCAGAAGCTTTTCAATTCCATCTTACTCGAGGGCATAACGCCGAATGGAACAGAGGTGAGGTGATGCTCTTCTTCAAAAAGGGTGAAATACAAAGACCCTGACTCCATCTCCAAATGGGAATAGGCACCATAATTGCATTCTTTGATTGGGTGAAAAAGTATCGTAACACAGTCACTTTTTTATATAGTATCAAGACCACACGGTCGTAGTAGTCCACGTAAACGCTCTGGCCATGTGTTTCACGTCGGGTGCGCGCGCGCCGCAATTCGGTCGCAATCACCATTACCTGCGCGCACGTGTATTTTTATATGCGCTATTTTAACACTATCCCAACTGTTTAGTTCGATGGATAAAATTTTATTACACACATTTTTATTTAGGTCGATAATATACAGAATTTTATATGTTTTTGGAATCTAGTCTGTTGCGATTATGATTTGGATTCATATATTTTTAGGCCGTGATATTTGGAAAAGCTTGCAGTATAATAAAAAATAAATAAATATTTTCTTACCAATATAGGAACAATGAAAACTAGATAATATCTCAACGGCACCGACCCAGTAGCAAAGCGGTGACTTTTGGCGCCTCTGAGCGCAGATTCGACTGCCGTATCTAACCATGGAGTTTCTTGCCCGTTATTCTCCACAGAAAATCCACATCTTGGAACGCGGCAATTAAAGTCTCAACGATTCATAAGTGCCTGTATATGGTTTACATGAATAAAAATAATTTTATCTTACCTTTATCTAACCAATATACGTATAGCCTGTAACAGTTGTCCAGGTTCAGGTGTTTGTGCATGTAAAGTGTATGTCTGTAAACTGAACACTGATCAGGAGATTTTAACTTTGCCCCACACTAGGATTTGTCCTGTTTTGTGGGTACAGTTTACATAGATTTTACATACAAATCCAAAATATTCATCATTTTGGCCGAGTAAAGTCCACTGCTGGACACAGGCCTCCCCCAAAGGTCACCACAACGACCGATATGGGTGTGTTGTGTACTCATTGGGGGCGAGGGGTCTTGCCAACATGTTATCTTTTTTAAATCCTAACTACTGAGTGAGCATTCCGTTCTACTGGTGGTAAGCCTTACGCCTGACTATAACAATTGTAATGCTACCCAGGACTACTGCTGCACGCACCACACTGCGTCCGTCACCTCGAGACATTCGCTGTTTCATCTCTTATTATGCTCAGTAATTAATATTAAAATCATAAAAGGTTACAGAAAATAACCAAAGTATTTCATGTGCGGTCTTTGAAAGTAAAATCAAACGCTTCCAACAAATGTTCTGTATTAAAAATTTCCTAGACGATACACCGTCTTTTCGGGCTCTTAACATCTAAATTCTCATGTTACAGAAACTTTTTCGCTACAAATATATGTACTGCGCAAGTACTGTATAAATTTTGCTGCTCATTCTTCTGTGATTATA
Organism: Diloba caeruleocephala; assembly: GCA_947459985.1. Taxonomy (NCBI): domain Eukaryota; kingdom Metazoa; phylum Arthropoda; class Insecta; order Lepidoptera; family Noctuidae; genus Diloba; species Diloba caeruleocephala. The sequence continues at coordinate 27,896,980 of OX381612.1, read as the reverse complement.
AAATCGCTCGGTCATCTATAGGCAGATATATATATATATGTTTTTGTTTTGTTATTAAAAAAAAAACGTTGCCCCACACTAGGATTTCTCCTGTGTCGTGGGTGCGTTTACAGACATGAATTCCACATACAATACACTCAGACCCGGAACAACTATCTGCAGATCATACAAATATTTGTTCCGTGTGGGAATCGAACCCACGACCCGGAGCGCAGCAGTCGACTGTATCAGCCACTGCATATATATATATATATATATGACAATAACATTTTCAACAAGATATTTAGAAAAAAAGAAAGAACTAGCGATAAAATCGGCTTTAGAAGGATTAGTTAAAGAAATTAAATGTTACTACTCAGAATTACTAAGTAACGATTGCTGCAGTGGCTGATACAGTCAGCTGGTGGTCGCGGATTTGATTCCCACCCGGAACATACAGATTTATGATCTGCAGGTAGTTGTCTGGTCTGGGTGTATTGAGTGTGGAATTTGTGTCTGTAAACGAACCCACTACACAGGAGAAATACTAGGGTAGGGCCAGGTTTTAAAAGAGAAGTACAAATATAAATTGAATTATAATAAAATGTGGAAATAATATTTTGATAAGAAGTTTCTAGAAAAAGGTATTTGGTACGGAACAGTACAGTGCGAACCTCCTCGTATTCCCTGGTATGGCAATATGACAATCAGTAGAAAGAATATTAAAATAGCACATAGATTAAGATTAGGACATCTGCCACTCAATAAGTTTGGCTTTTTAATTTAAAAAGTTAATTGTCCAAATTGTGAAAACTGCGGGATTGTGGAAGATGTGCATCACTTGTTGGTAGATTGAGTCCGCAGTAGTAGAGAAATAGAAACTTTATTTGCGAATTAAATATCACTAAATTAGATTTCATGCCGTGTGGTGCCGGCTCAGAATACCACCACCCCATCTCCTCCCGGAGCCGGAGGATGGGCAGCAGCGTCCTTAGAGTACATTAACAACTCAACTGCGATCGCCAACCCGTCTGCCAAGCGTGGCGATTATGGCAAAACCCCCCAATGAGGCCACAACACACCCATATCGGTCGTTGTGTTGATCTTTGGGGGAGGCCTGTGTCCAGCAGTGGACTTCATGCGGCCGAAATGATGAAATTAGATTTGGGTGATTTTAAAAGCATCTTATCCAAAAGCTATGTAGTATTGAAGCTTGTAAAATTTATAAACTGTCTTACCTAACAAAGAGTATTTTTATATTGAATAGCTTAAATATCATTTTCTGTATACGAGTTACGATGGGGCTGACATGGTTATGTTAGGCCAAAAACGTCTAAATTAAATTTTTTTGATAAGAAAGCAACGAGATGAATGGCAAATATCTTCATATCGCGAACAATATCAGGGTTATCAAATGTTATCTCCACCTTCCAATGCACAAGGCAATTCAGTAAACAAAGTAAGTCATTCCTAAGAATGCTTATCATCACACATTGTAACTTCACCTGGCGTATCTCGAACATAAAGGGGAAACAAACTCGGTTCAAATGTGAGCCACTTAAAATTCGCAGTTAAACCCCTTATTATTAACCGTTGATGAACCTAAGGTAGGGATGTGGAGGGGCTTATTAAGATTATCGATAGATTTGACCATTGCTATTGTTTCTTATACACGTATTTTGATGTGTACCTAATCTTATCATAACCATGAAATTCATTTCGGCCGAATGAAGTCCACTGCTGGACACAGGCTTCCACCAAAGATCACCACAATGACCGATATGGGTGCGCTGTGGGCTCATTGGGGGGTCTTGCCATAATCGCCACGCTTGGCAGACGGGTTGACGATCGCAGTTGAGTTGTTAATGTACTCGAAGTAGCTGCTGCCCATCCTACGGCTAATCCCTTAGTCGACTTTTACTACACCCACGAGAGGAGATGGGGTGGTGGTATTCTGAGCCGGCACCACACGGCAACCATGGAATATAATCCTGTAATTCTTTGCCAAACCAACAGGACTACAGGAAGTCTGTTATGATTGCCCGGAGGTTTACGGACTCGCTTCTTAAGCCATAGATGGCAGGTTCAAACCTACCAAGTACCAATGATATATTTTCAATTTCAAAATGTACTTTTCTTAGTAGTGCCGTGTGGTGTCAGTTAATAATAGCGCCACCCCATCTCTACCCGTGGGTGTCGTAGCAGGCAGTTAATTACAACTCAATTGCGATCGCCAACCCACCTGCCTAGCGTAGCGATTATACCACAACCCCCAATGAGCACACAACATTAACCTAGACCGGTCGTTTTGGCGATTTTTGGGGAGAGGCCCGTGTCCAGCAGTGGACGTTTTTCAATGATGAATAATAATGATGACTTCAATTCGTTTGTAAATGGTGATGACATTCTTAGTTAATCTAAGATACCACTGACTTTAACGGTCAAGGAAAACAGTATGAGGAACCCGAAACAATGAGTATGAAATCACCAACACGCAGTGGGCGAGCGTGGTGATTAATGCTTATTCCTAATTCCTTCTTTGTGTGAGAATTACAGGGAGTTACAGGCAGATTTTATTATTATTATTGCCTTATGAAACTACGCATGGCCTTACTATGAAAGAGATTTGGCTAATATGTAATAATATTGAATTAAATACTCATAATCGCATTGTTTTTGAATTATAAGATGTCCTACGCTATGGTTTCTCCTGTGTTATGGATACAATTGACAAACATACATCTCACGTGCATAGACGCCCAGAATCAAAATGACTATCTGTAGATCATACAATTACTGCCATTTGTGAAGGCCTCTTATAGGCTTGAATTTCATTTGTTACTATTGGTTCAGCTTTATTCATATATTCCTCAATTCCAATCCGTCGTATCCATCTTCTTCTTCGTCAACATCTAGAAACTAACGTTAGTTTACAGCTCCGTTCATTCTCAATGTGAAAAACGACGTAATATTTCATCGATAACTCATCACATCACTACAAACACATTAGGGTTGTCGCGAAATGAAATTATACAAAGATTCACCTACACTTGCAATAACACACTGATTATTTTCTGCAAACTCTTAATGCTGGCGTACCAAGCAATTTTCACCATTATTGCCCAAAATTTGAGTTGTAAATGAAGAATATTGTATGTTTGTATTTGGGAAGTTAAGACAACCTGTTTCACAAGTACTCTAATCCCTTTTATCTTGAGGTGACATGCCGCGGTTTATTATTTCGCTTCAGATATTTTGTTAATACTCTTAAACGATGTTGTATGAATAAGTTTCGGATGTGTGGCTTCTGGTGGCTTTGTGAAGTTAATATAATAATATTATAAATGGGTTTGCTTGAGGTGATACAAAATATGAAGTACATCTAATTCTAGTTACTGTAATAATAAGACTCACATTAGGATTTCACATCGCAATGACAGTAATTTGACTCAAAACTAGGAAACAATTTCGATTTTTCCCTTCAAGTTATAGTAAGATAAACCGTTGCAAATTAAGACCTACCCAGCTAAAATAAACTCAGCCCAAAATATACGCAGCTCAAATTATAAAGTTTGCAGGTGAGGAAATTCATAGTTAAGATAACTCATAGCCCCAACTCGACTGCAAACTTCCCGATCTGAGGGAAATCTTAAGGTTATGTCACATGTTTAAAAATTAAATTTAACATTGGCTGCTGTACTAGATGAAAAATCAGCATTTGCTGCAAAATTGTAATAAAACCACAGACTGTCAAGATATATATTATAACTACTATAAAACATTCTAAAAAATGGCTGTAAAACCGACTAAAAGTGATTTTTAAGCGAAGCCTCTATATGCACTTTTGGGGTAGAGATTTATACGCAAAATGTTAAATGAGCAAACGCGAATGTGAATGCGGTTATGCTACGCTTCTCATTGGCTGGGCAGAGCAGATTCTAAGCGCATATTAAGGTTCCTTACCATCAGGTGTCCTAGACACTACAAGTATTGTATGCTCCTACTTATACGTACATACAGAGTGTGCAGTAAATAGCACGACATACTGCAGGGGGTGAGAGCTTGGGTCAATACCTACCAAAAAAAAAAACAATAATGTTCAGGAAAATCTTACAGATTTACAGTACTACAAACATTTCCGAAATATCGAAAAATCTCTACCTTGACACAGATTTTTAAGCATCTCGTAATGAAAAATTCCTTTTCTAGTTTTTTACCTCAAATTATTTGTGAATTGTTACTTTACTCTTTACTCATTGATAAGTCTTTATCCTATTAAAAACTAAAATGTTTCCAAGAAATACAATTTTTATTTAAATTTTCACAGTACAATTTTCTTATCTTAAAATTTTGTACTACTGTAAATCCGTAAGATTTTGCTGAACATATATTGTGTTTTTTGGTAGGTATTGACCCAAGCTCTCAACCTCTGTAGTATGTCGTGCTATTTACTGGACAGCCTGTATACACTACTCTTCCTTTAATAGATCTTCATGAGAAATTAGTACATTTGAAACAAACTAAGTTTGCAAAACCATTAAATGTTATTACCTCGTCCTGGCACATTACTCACAGTGCTAATATTTCAAGCTATTAAAGATGATAATTAATTCCCCAGCGACTACAATGTATCTTCTGCTGGTACTAACACTATTAGAACAAATGTCAGGTAATGATCATATATCACAATGAAATATCCGATTTAGCATTTGAATGCACGAGAAATGTAATAAAAATATTAAGTGTTTGCATGTTAAGACACATTTATTATTTCCCAGTATTTAGAAAATCAGTGTTAAGTGAACAATACCGCAGTGCCTCAAGACGAAAGTCTTTAACCAGTCTGAGTTACCAGCGCTGATATATGGCACAGTGACGTGGTCACTCACTATGGGCCTCGTAAGAAAGCTCAAGGTCACTCAGTGAGCTATGAAGAGAGCCATGCTTGGTATTTCTCTACGAGAATGAACAGACATGAGCCCTACAGAAATGAGGAGATCCGTAGAAGAACTAAAGTTGCCAACATAGCTGAAAAGATAAGTAAGCTGAAGTGGCTATAGGTGGCCCACATTGTTCATAGAACTAATGGCTGTTGGGCAAAAAGGTTCTCGAGTGGAGACGGCGCACCGAAAAACGGAGCGTGGGTCAACCTCCAACGAGACGGATGGACGAAATAGTGAAGGTCGCTGGGGGCTGTTGGTTGTGGAAATCTATAGGGACGCCTTTATTCAGAAGTGGACGTCCTTTGGCTGATATGATGATGATGATGAACGTTTTTACGTTACGAGTACTTATGTTTCGCTATTGAAATGAAAAAATTTACAAAACACAACAAATTGACAATACAGCAAACGAAACCATAAAATACAGTGTGCGGGAGATTGGGGTCACTAGAAAACTATCCGTCACTCCTTTCTCGATTAAAACTGCACTCAATAGAATATCGTCTGAGAACTAATGACTCGATAGTCGGTTGTTAGAATTATTACAGTTAGTATTTGGGGTCATGAGACGAATACATGTGTTATAGGAGATACTAAATTAATAATTGATCAACTACTAATAATAGTAATATTCAGTGATTCAGAAAATTGTCAAATGATTATACAATGATGAACTTTGAGATCTCAAGGCTATAACGACATGTGATTATGCCTCGGCTCTGACCCTGGATTTGTTTTCATAGGTAAGGCACGGTTGGGTATGATTTTAATCGGATTTGATAGAAAAAAGCCGGATTCGGGACTCTCAAAGTGTAAGAAAAGTCAGTCGAAAAGTGTCGTGACAAAGTCAGAAATTTGTCTCTGTGAACTTATTGAAATGTCAACTGTTCCTTTCGCTGGGTAATCAAGTCCTTCTTGTTCTTGACTGCAGTAGATTTTATGCGTTTCTGACAGCTACCGATGCTTTTTCATGACGCACGTTGAAACTTTGACATCTCTTAAGTTATCCCTAGGTATGTCTGAAAAATAATGTTGATTCACTAAAAGTTTCCTAGCCAGTTTGGGATCAACTTATCGATAGTGCAAATGAGCATTAATTTCCGATAAAATACTTTGGAAAAATTTGTTTACGTCTTGCTCGAGCATATGAGCAATACTTACACATCCAAACTCTATGGACATCCTATAGATACTGTATCAAATTTGAATCCATACTTACATCGACTAAGCCGTGCTAACTTGCTGACCTGTTGATTTAATTATCGATTAGTCTTCATTAGCGCGGCTCAAACGCTCAGCCCTAATAGTTACTAATAGTATGTCGCAGCACTACAACGCGACAGCTTAGGGCTGTCACGCGTTAGTTATTGCTTTCCAATGTACGGCAGGTGGTTATAGGTTATTTGGAACATGGTTGAGCTAAGCGATGCCGATGCATGCGTTATGCTCGTGAACGGGTGCCGTCTTTTGGGACTGGTCCGTCATTAACTGCCACGGCAAAAAAATATTATTATGGTACATCTTTAAACATTGACCTACATTTTTCTCGGTATATGTTGTACAATCATTTTTGTATCCATCAGCATTGTAATCTCCATTGTTTAATAATTAAAAGAGTATCCATGGAGTTTCTTGCCGGCTCTTCTCCATGAGATCGACTATTTGAAACCGTGCAACTTAGATTCTGACGTTTCATAAGTGCCAATATTTGGTTTATTTGAAATAAAAAACTTTTTGACTTTGACATGCGATGGATCACTGTACACTTTTTGTTCTGTGAATCTTATTATGGTAATAAATGACTACCGAGTGACCTTTACTGCGTGTGACCATGTTTCTTCCCGTGAGTGCTGTATTTGGCAGCTTTGCGGTAAGATGAAAGGTGAAGCGTACCAGTACGTACTACTATTAGTGATGTTACGATCACGATAGTATTATTTCCGATTGTTAAGGTTTGAAGATTTTATTACAAACTAGCTGTGACCCGCGGTTTCACCCGCATTTAATTTAAAAGAAATTTAGAGTACTTCGACATAGAAACTTGCATAGAATATATATATATATATTGGATATCAGGGTTTTCATTTTTTTGCGCGGAGCCCTAATTATTTTTCTAAAATAAAAGTAGCTTAAGTTATTCCTTATAACATCAGCCATCTGCCAGTGAAAGTCCTATCAAAATTGGTCTAGCCGTTTCGGAGATTACCCGGAACAAACAGACAGACAGACAAAAAAATTAAAAATTGTTTTTTGTTATATGGACCGTATATACTTTCATATGCATTTAGTAAAAAGCTGTTATTTTGACATTACAAACAGACACTTCAATTTAATTTATTTGTATAGAGTATAGATTCAAAGCTTTGTATACCTGTGTTTGACTTGACCATTTAAGTAAACTAATCTATTTTAAAATATTAATTCATGCGCCAAATAAATTGATTACTTCCTTACACCTTTAAGTGAATTTTTAATCGTTGCCGTACACTGCTTTCTCATATGTTGTGGGTACAGTGTACCGATACAAATCTCACATACATAAACATCCAGATCCGAAACAACAATCTGTAGATAATACAAATATTTGTTCCGCGCGGGGATCGAACCCGCGTCGCATAGCGCAGAAAGCCAATCGCTTAGCCACTGCGCGAATCTTGCCGAATTTAGCAGCCCACCTTCAACGTACTAATGAAACTTCCCGGTGTCGCAAACATTTTGATGCGTTCACAGAAACAATACTCGTACATAATGACAACGAGGGCCACATTACCGGCAACTGTTCATATAAGCCGTGGGCTTAATAGCCACGCTATTTTTGTCATTAAGGTACCTATAAACTATACTCTATACACATAAATAAAATTGGAGTGTATGTTTGTAATTGTCAAAATAACAGCTTTTTACTAAATGCATATGAAATTATATACGGTACCTATAGCAAAAAAACTACTTTAAATTTTTGATCTGTCTGTCTGTCTGTCTGCCTGTTTGTTCCCGCTACTCTCTGAAACGGCTGGACTTCTACGGGACTTTCACTGGCAGATAGCTAATGTTATAAGGAACAAGTAAGCCTACTTTTCTATGAGAATAATAATTAGGGTATCGCGCAAAAAACCCATGAGATCCAATAAATATACTGTCAAGTGTCTATGCTGAAGTACTCCAAATTATTTATAAATAATCTACTTATCTATTTTAAATTAAACAGCAGGTGAAACCGCTGGTCCCAGCTAGTGGTATATATATTTTGAATTAATTGAAGGGAAAATGGTCAACTACTACTACTACTACTACTAATGAGAGAAGCTGTCTACGGACGAATGAAACAAATAAACTAGCAACATATACTTGTAATTAAAATAATCGTCTTGAAAAACCCGAAAACCGACAATCCCAACTCAAGTAAGTATAGCATGTCTGTGTGGTGTTTTGATTAATCACGTATTCTAGTCCAAACACGCTACCTTAGTTTCGTCTCGCGAGTTTTGTAAAGCTAATTCCACTGTATCACCCATACGATCAGGTGTTACAAACATTCAGATGCCTGCAGACAGATACAATATCCGCACGTTTAATGTCAGCGTGGCCACATTACCGGCAACTGTTCGTAATAGCCGCGCTATTTATGATGTAAAGGTGTGCTGCGTTCTGAATTAATTTGTATATAGGAGAGTTGGCTGGAATATTTGTCTCGTCGCATGTCAGTTTGATAATTAATCAAGTTTGATAAGTAAAAAAACCAATGTTTTATTTTTTTTACTTTCTTCTGTCAGCTCCTCCATGTAAGCTGAATTTGGTTTAGATGGAAGTGGGTTAACTTCAATAGTATGGTTTGAATTTACGAATTCTAGACCAGCCGTACTCACTTCAGATGTATGTATTTTTATTTTTAAACCTATCGGAAAGTTTTTTATTACTGTATAACATTATGCATTACTTTATTAACCGACTTCAAAAAGGAGGAGGTTCTCAATTACAAGACCGATTACTCTGAGATTTGTAGACCGGTTTGAGCAATTCTTTTTTTAACTGGTGCAGAATATTTTCGAGTTGGTTGCATATAAATTACATTACATTTGATTCAGTAGTTTTTTACCCAGCTTCAATAAACAGGTTAATTTGACTGTACTTATCTGTTGATGATGCCTTAATAGTTTCGATTCCTCTCAGATCAGAGAACCAATTTGAGCCATTCTTATTTTCAGTGTTAAATACTGATACCAAATTGGAAAAGTTCTTACATTTATTTACACTAACAGGTCCACGTGTGCCCCAACCATGGTTCATGCAGACCAACGAGAAGTTATATTTTATACCTGGCCCCGCCCGACTTCATAAATAAAGTTTTTGTTTTCCTTTTCAGTGGTTTTAATATTTTTCTATCGTGTAGGGTTTTTGAAGTCAATTTTTTTTTTGTTAAAAAGTTTTTATTATTATTGGGTACACACCAACATTTTCCCGTAGACAGTATTAATTCACATAATAACAAAAGGATGTGATGCAATAAAGAAAAGTACATCCTTTCTTCATCGGTGAGCGGAAAAACTGTAAATGGCAAATGACTGCCTATTCAAATTGTGGGCAGCAGTTTATTTGTGTCCTAATATGCAGATACTGCAATCACCAATCAGCCTGTCAAGCGATGTTTATGGCACTGTACCATATCACCGTTCATTGTGGAGCTCATTGACAGGCCCATTTCAGCAGTGGACTGCGATTAGTCGAGTAGATAGATTGTCGTTTAGTCTAGCACTGGATCCAGTATACTTGTCAGTTACAAGGCAGCATCAATAAACGGCAGGTATTTACGACACTGCCTGCGTATGCCGCCATCATTGTTTTGTATTGCATTCAACTGTTTAACCTACAAATACAAATATCGAGTATTATTGAGTATTATAGCCCGTGTGGTGCCAGCTCAGAATACCACCACCCCATCTCCTCCCGTGGGTGTCGTAAAAGTCGACTAAAGGATTAGCCAGAGGATGGGCAGCAGCGTCCTTCGAGTATATTAACAACTCAACTGCGATCGCCAACCCGTCTGCCAAGCGTGGCGATTATGGCAAAACCCCCCAATGAGCCCACAACACACCCATATCGGTCATTGTGGTGATCTTTGGGGGAGGCCTGTGTCCAGCAGTGGACTACATTCGGCCGAAACGATTATTGCGTTGTAATTCGATTTCTGTTTTGTTGATATTGGAATGTGAAATTTAATTTACAGGCTAGGTCGCCTGTATGGTCAGCTCGACTGTCAGGTGCCCAGCGCTGCAGAACCAAAATTCATGGTCTGCAGCGCAGAGTGGCTATCCGGATCGCACGAGGATACCGAACGGTGTCCTACGAGGCGGCAACTCTCCTGGCGCGTTTTCCGCCTTTCGACATCCTGGCGGAGATGGATGCGTGGGTCTACGATCAGACACGCTCCCTCCGTCAGAGCGGCGAAGACGCGTCCCCAGGGGCGTTGGAGAGGCTGAGGCGGCTAGCTCGGCGGCGCGCACTTGGAAAGTGGCGTCACCGCCTGCGGATGCAGTACGCGACCAAGCGCGTCGTGGAGGCCGTCCTGCCGCTCTTTGGAGCCTGGCTCAGAAGGAGCGAGCGCGTCACCTACCGCCTGACGCAGGTGCTCACCGGGCATGGTTGTTTCGGTGCGTACCTGCACAGGATTGGACGTGAGGCCACGGCACAATGCCACCATTGTGAAAGCGACCAAGATACCGCGCAGCACACGCTCGAGGCGTGCCCTGCGTGGGCCGCCGAGCGGCGGGTTCGCGGGTGCGTAGATTGGGGAATCTGCGTGCCCACACCGAGCGACCCAAGAGAAGACGGTAGCACGCATGTGGTCACGCGCTGCCGTGGGACGCTATGGGGGATCCTTTACAATCCCCCCGAGGGGGTGACCGCTTTACAGTCACCCTCTCAGGGATGTGCCTATAGGCGTGGCACCAGTGGGCGGCTCTAGTGTGATCATACGAGGACCTGGAGCCTCCCTTAGGTGCCGAAGATGACCGCTAGAGTGGTTTTAGCCGGTAGGAGTCCGGCATACCCCTTCGCCCTTCCCCGGGGCGAAGGAAGTTCATGAAGAATTTCCACTGGGCACCAATAAAAAAAAAAAAAAAAAAAAGGTTAGATAATACCTGTCCCAGTTAAGTTATTCCTGTGATAAGTATAAGAACAGTATCTACAATGCTTGTTATCAACACTAAAGGGTTTATACATTATAAGTACAACCAAAGTCAAAGTCAAATATTTTTATTGTAAATAAAATTTTATACTGTTCACGGATCTAAAAAAATGTTGTCGATACCGTTCATTGTTTATTGAATCAATTAGTTTTGAAATTCAGTGATTTCTTTTATAGGGCAGTCAAGTTTTTTTAATAGCACTAACATTGCAACCTCATAAGGTCCAACTTATGGTAAGCGATGGATGCAGCACCCGTTGCACATACTGTCAAATCACACTCCTTTTGAAGAAGACGAAAATTTCAAGGCCCCAAAGTATTTCCCTCAAAGAATGTAGTGTAATGTACTTAGCACGAAGATAAGAATAAATGAATAAATAACTATTTAATAATCCCGATACATCAATGAAACAGTACACGTACGAACACAATTCGCGCCACATTTCCGAAGCGCGCGCTGTCAGTCGCGGCGTAATGTACACAACGTACACAATGCTACTTCCCTGTGGCTGTTGGCGTGCGGAACGCAATCTTACTCCCGCGATGGTACATGGGAATGTAGTACCAATAGCATGGAAGAGGACTATTTAAATTATGAAGTATATCCCTGCAACATACAACGATTTCGCAGATCCATGCAGGGGTGCAATTCCTTAAGCTCGAACATCCATACATCTTTGAATACAGAATTGAAATAACAGTGATAACCCAATTTGGTAATCTTCGAGTACATTAACAACTCAACTGCGATCGCCAACACGTCTGCCAAGCGTGGCGATTATGGCAAAACCCCCCAATGAGCCCACAACACATTCATATCGGTAGTTGTGGTGATCTTTGGGGGAGGCCTGTGTCCAGCAGTGGACTTGATTCGGCCGAAATGATGAATGAAATGAATGATGAGCCCACAACACATCCATATCGGTCATTGTGGTGATCTTTGGGGGAGGCCTGCGTCCAGCTGTGGACTTCATTCGGCCGAAATGATGAAAAATGATGATTTTCCTAGGATAATAAAGCCAACGCCACACCACCACGCACAATGCCTGAGCTCGCAACAGCGAAAAGCGATTATATTTAGCTCTCAACACCTAGGAAGTTCATTAAGAATACGCTATGTTGCTAATGCGCCCCGACTCTAATTGAGCAGTTAGTCGCAGTCAAATCGCAAGCGATCGGTCGGTCGTGCGTTCAAGACTTTATGACTGCCTGCACTTGTTCTTAAGTGATGTTACTTGAAATATGTTTTAAGTAGAAGTGTCAAGTTGGCACTTGCATTAATATAAGTCCTTTTATTTTTTATTGTTGCCCAGTGGAAATTCTTCATGAACTTCCTTCGCCCCGGGGAAGGGCGAAGGGGTATGTCGGACTCATACCGGCTAAAACCACTGGAGCGGTCATCTTCGGCACCTAAGGGAGGCTCCAGGTCCTCGTATGATCGATCACACTAGAGCCGCCCATTGGTGCCACGCCTATAAGCACATCCCTGAGAGCCTGACCACATGCGTGCTACCATCTTCTGTTGGGTCGCTTGGTGTGGGCACGCAGATTCCCCAATCTACGCACCCGCGAACCCAGAGGTCCCCCGCCTTATAGCTACGGCAGGGGGAGTTATATAAGTCCTAGAGCCTGTAATTATATCCATATCTTCTGCTGCCGTGGACCACGGCCAAGAGTTGCATTTTACAGCTTTACATGCGCTGGATGAGCAGGCAGTCCTACATTTACCTACTTCACTGTCCAACAGGGCACTCCTTCACTCTCATAGGTCTGGCTCATTTATGGCTCTACGAGAAACTGATACGAGCACGACCGAAAAATGAGCATGAAAATACGGCCTAAGAACTGAAAATAAACGATACGTTAATCGTACCTTTTAGAAAATAATGAGCTGAGAACATACTTACATGAAGATGAGGGTATTACTCATCATCATCTATCATCCAACGTCCACTGCTGAACAAATGCCTCCTCGTAGAGTTCTACAATTGTGTCGTCATATGGGAGAAATGCCCATTCCTCTTATGAAATGATCTTTATTTAAAGAAAGAAAGAAAGAAACAAAGCAAGTTAAAAAAGTTAGAAATTTAGTAAGTAGGTTTCAAGAAACTCTTTCACTCGTCAATAAATCTAGATGAAGCCGGCATTTCCTAGTGATTGCCTCTGAGGAGAAATGCCGAAACAAACTTAGAGGTTTCTGTTTTAAAGTTCAGACATTTAGAAGTTAGATTAAAGGCAGCTCAATCCCAAGCTTTTTAATCGTTCATATATAATATGTAACTGTTTATAGAAGAAACCCTTTTCACATAGTTTCTTTATTATAACGGAATTAAATTTATTAAGACTAAAGTCAAAATTCATTACGAACGTCTTCCGCCCCGGAGAAGGGCGAAGGGACATGCCGGACTCCTACCGACTAAAACCACTGGAGCGATCAAGGTCCTCGTATGATCACACTAGAGCCACCCATTGGAGCCACGCCTATAGGCACATCCCTGAGAGGGTGACTGTAAAGTGGTCACCCTCCCGGGGAGATTATAAAGGATCCCCCCGAAGTCTCACTGTGCGCTGAGGTGTACCTACCCAACTACAACTGCCTAACGGCGGCACGGTTGGCACCACTCCATCTCCTCCAGTGGATATCGGAAAAGGTGACTAAGGGACTAGGGCACTTTTAACCTCAGAAAAGGGCAGAAGCTTTCCTTCTATGGAACAGCAGCCATACTGCCTCACTAACGCGCCTGTCAATCGAGGTGCCACAGATTACTAATTTTACAAATATATTTTATTTTATAAATATATTCATCATTTCGGTCGAACAAAGTCCACTGCTGGACACAGGCCTCCCTCAGAGACAGCACGGTTGCTGTAGTGGCTGATTCAGTCGGATGCTGCGCTCCAGGTCGTGGTTTCGATTCCCGCATGGAACAAATATTTGTATGATCTGCAGGTAGTGGTTCCGGGTCTGGGTGTATTGTATGTGGAATTCATGTCTGTAAACGCACCCACGACACAGGAGAAATCCTAGTGAGGGGCAACGTTGTCAAAAAAAACCCGTTTGTGGAAGGTCTAATAGGCCAAAAAAGAAATTGTTGCAACAAGCGACCAATATTTTAATTTTATACATTACCTTACATCCTAACCTAGGAGGATACTCTGAACAAATAGTTGGTATCATACTTTATTCTAAAATCAGCAGCAATCAACAATGCCTTCTCTTTACATTTTTGAAAATATCATGTTTGTCCGTAAAAACTTGCTAATGTTTAAAGTAAAAAGTGACATTCATTGTATAAATACCAGAAATAGACAAAACAGTAGTACCTAAATTTAGATTGTCCAAAACCAACAAGCCGTTCTTAGGTAGCTGCGTTCGGTTTTATAATAAGATACCAAAAGAAATTACTGATCTGAGAGTCGGGAAGTTTAAATCGCACGTCAAATCAATTCTTATAAAAAAAAGCATATTACAGGATTAAAGACTATGTTGACGATAGGGACATATGGCGTTAGCCCTTTTCTGCACATGTGGCTTCCCTGGAAACCTAATATATCTGAAGTGATATTTGCATTGTATAGCTGCCATATTTATCTTTTATGTATAGATGACTAATTTAAATACATTGTAACGAATAGATTTGTAAAAGACGTAAAAAAAATGACAAAAAAGACCTAACCCTTCTTTCAGCATTTCTTCTCAGAGGTTGTCATGTAGCGAAATGCCCTCAACGTTTCAATATGACGTGTAAAAGTGTCTGTTAGGACCTATTTACTGAATAAATGATTCTATTCTATTCTATTCTAATCATAAATCTTTGGGGCCATTAAATATGCATATACATTATGTATAAAATATGCAGTGCAGTCCTTTACAGACTGGTGATGTATAGGCGCAAGGCGAACCGGTGTCATTTGCTAACGTAATTTATGTGCTTTTGTACTACTAACTCTGGTCTCCAGTTTGCTGCAGGATTTTAAGAGAAATATGTCATGTTTGAGCATTCTACAGGAAACGAAAAGAAAGAAAGAAAACCAATTAATATTTACATGTCGACCAAAATTATACGTATCTTTGTAATATTGGAAAAATACATAGAATTTTCCCCTGCATAAAACACTCACTGGAAACATTTTATTATTTATAATATATTATTTTCGGCTGAATGAAGTGCACTGCTGGACACAGGCCTCCCCCAAAGATCACCACAACAACCGATATGGGTGTATTGTGGGCTCATTGGGGGTTTTGCCATAATCGCCACGTTTGGCAGACGGGTTGGCGATCGCAGTTGAGTTCTTAATGTACTCGAAGGACGCTGCTGCCCATTCTCCGGCTAATCCCTTAGTCGACTTTTACGACACCAATGGGAGGAGATGGGGTGGTGGTATTCCGAGCAAGGAACATTTTAATGATACCTAAATATAATTACTGCCAGTAAATAATAATAAATTAACCAAGATAGAAGAGAAGATTCTTAAAAATCATATTCGTGCTGATATGTTCATAACAACAACCCAAGTACACAGCAGGCTGTATAAATGCAGCTGCATTTAAGTTCTTCATAAATAATTTTTGAAATTTGAATTGCATCAAATTCAAAGTAATTATAATGTAGTTTTAATTTAAGTCATCATCATCATCATTACGGCCGAATGAAGTCCACTGCTGGACACAGGCCTCCCTCAAAGATCACCACAACGACCGATATGGATGTGTTGTGGCCTCATTGGGGGGTTTTGCCATAATCGCCACGCTTGGCAGACGGGTAGGCGATCGCAGTTGAGTTGTTAATGTACTCGAAGGACGCTGCTGCCCATCCTCCGGCTAATCCCTTAGTCGACTTTTACGACACCCATGGGAGGAGATGGGGTGGTGGCATTCTGAGCCGGCACCACACGGCAAATTAATAATTTAAGTACCTAGTCAAAATTCCTAGACATTTCACTTACGGTTGGCCCAACAATATATAATATAATATTAGAGTACCACCACCCCATCTCCTCCCGTGGGTGTCGTAAAAGTCGACTAAGGGATTAGCCGGAGGATGGGCAGCAGCGTCCTTCGAGTACATTAACAACTCAACTGCGATCGCCAATCCATCTGCCAAGCGTGGCGATAATGGCAAAACCCCCCAATGAGCCCACAACACACCCATATCGGTCGTTGTGGTGATCTTTGAGGGAGGCCTGTGTCCAGCAGTGGACTTCATTCGGCCGTAATGATGGCCCAACAATTTATTTCTTTAACTCTTTAAACTGAGTTTAATAGCGGAAGATCTATCATAACTGGACTAATTCTAAACATCTGCACAGAAAACTACCATTACGAAATTCTGGAACAATGTGAAAGCTCAAGAAATAAATAAAAATGACATTTATTTGTTCGAATGTCGTCCGACATAACAACAATTTTGTAAAAATTCACGTTCTTAATTCGTCACGGTAATTATATGTTTATGTGCGCTTTCATCTCTAATGTAATCTAATTGGGTTGGCAGATATGATAATATAATATGCGAGGGCGTTATTCTGGACACGATAATAAAACGATGGAAAAACGTTTTCAACCGTAGTGGAAATAATAATATGTAGAAGAAATAATCAGCTTTAAGGGTATAAATTACAGTTGTTGTCATATTTCCATGACTATGCTATAAGCTTTTTAATTTTAATTATAAATTATTATAATTAAAATTAAAAAGATTTTAAAATTAAAATTATTATAAATCATGACAACAATAAAATTTAAGTTTGGCATAATTGTTAATCAATATTCGCATGCCATAAAATGGCTGAATGTACAGGACATCTTTGTGCTACCTATATTGAGAGCAATTAAATTAATAGTATTCATCATCATCATCATATCAGCTACAGGACGTCCACTGCTGAACAAAAGCCTCCCCTTAGATTTCCACAACGAGCGGTTACATGCCGCCCTCATCCAATGACTCCCAGCGACCTTCACCAGGTCGTCTGTCCACCTCGTTTGAGATCGTCCCACGCTACTTTTTCCAGTGCGTGGTCTCCAATTGAGAAACTTTTTTCTCCAACGGCCATCAATTCTATGTGTTATGTGCCCCGCCCATTGCCACTTCAGTTTACTAATCCTTTCAGCTATGTTGACAACTATAGTTATTCTACAGATCTCCTCATTTCTGATTCGATCTCGTAGAGAAATACCAAGCATAGCTCTCTCCATAGCTCGCTGAGTGACCTTGAGCTAGCTTATTAGGTCCACAGTGAGTGACCAATAATATTAAATTAAGAATATTCAGGTCTTTTGATGATACGACCATCACGTGGCCATAATAAACAATATTAAATTTTCAGGATAAACGAATATCTTACGGTCACTGCTATGTTACTTAAATTTTTACTGATTCAACTCTCTTTTTTCTAGTGTTCATATCGGCCATAGAACGTCCACTGCTGAACGCAGGCCTCCCCCACAGATTTCCACAATTGTGTCATCATTTTGGAGGGTATTTGCCAATACTCACCACGCTTGGCAGGCGGGTTGGTGAGCACAGAATGGCTACTGTTCCACAGAAGGGACGCTGCACATCCCTCTGGCTTAGAGTCCCTTAGTCGGCTTTTACGACATCTACGGGAGGAGATGGAGTGGTGCTACATTCTTAATCCGGACACCACACGGATTTAGACGGACAGTTAAATATAATGTGAGACAAAAATCTGTGCATATCATCATATGTCATATCGGCCATTAATACGTCCACTGCTGAACAAAGGCCTCCCCCATAGATTTTCACAACTGTGTCATCATTTTGGGGGGTATTTGCCAATACTCACCACGCTTGGCAGGCGGGTTGGTGAGCACAGAACGGCTACTGTTCCACAGAACGCTGCACATCCCTCTGGTTTAGAGTCCCTTAGTCGGCTTTTACGACATCTACGGGAGGAGATGGAGTGGTGCTACATTCTTAATCCGGACACCACACGGATTTAGACGGACAGTTAAATATAATGTGAGACAAAAATCTGTGCATATCATCATATGTCATATCGGCCATTAATACGTCCACTGCTGAACAAAGGCCTCCCCCATAGATTTTCACAACTGTGTCATCATTTTGGGGGGTATTTGCCAATACTCACCACGCTTGGCAGGCGGGTTGGTGAGCACAGAACGGCTACTGTTCCACAGAACGCTGCACATCCCTCTGGTTTAGAGTCCCTTAGTCGGCTTTTACGACATCTACGGGAGGAGATGGAGTGGTGCTACATTCTTAACCCGGACACCATACGAATTTAGACGGACAGTTAAATATAATGTGAGACAAAAAATGTGCACTTTCACTAAATTATTTTAAAATATTATAACAGATGGTATTATATTAATTGTTATTACTACTACATATAAAACTTTTCAAAGTCAATTACTTTAAGAATGAGGACAGCACTGTGCATTACATATAAGCCACAGGACGTCCACTGCTGAACAAAGGCCTCCCCCTTAGGTTTCCACAACGAGCGGTCACATGCCGCCCTCATCCAACGACTCCCAGCGACCTTCACCAGGTCGTTTGTCCACCTCGTTGAAGGTCGTCCCACGCTGCGTTTTCTCGTGCGCGGTCTCCATTCGAGAACCTTTGTGCCCCAGCGGCCATCAGTTCTACGAGCAATGTGCCCTGCCCATTGCCACTTCAGTTTACTAATCCATTCAGCTATGTCGACAACTTTAGTTCTTCTACGGATCTCCTCATTTCTGATTCGATCACGTAGAGAAATACCAAACATAGCTCTTTCCATAGCTCGCTGAGTGACCTTGAGCTTTCTTATGAGGTCTATTGCGAGTGACCACGTCTCTGTTCCATATGTAATCACTGGTAACATTTTTTTTTACATATCGTTCCTCACAATTACCTCCAACCAAAATATATCCTACTATAAAACCACTTTACTATGTCTCTCAATATCCAATTAAGAAACGTGGGAAATACAACATACTGATCTAACATTTTATGACTTCCTGCAAAATGTATTGAAAACATTTTTACTATGACTCCCGCGCCAAACGTCCGGAATTTCATGTTTTACTACCATACTCCTCTTTTTATATTAATAATATAAAAATGTTTTATGAAACAGAATAAATATAAAAGAAAAATAAATAGGTGCTTCGAGATTATTTTGTTTTTGTTATGGATGATTTGATGTTGCCATCGAGTTGTGTGGTCCGGAGCTAACAATAAGCCATTTCTTTCTTCTCGCTGGGTATTAAGAAAGGGAGCACGAATGGTGTAAAAGAAAGACAGAAAAACAATTTCTTTTTGCGGCCAACTGTTTTTATATGCAAAATATTTACAGTTTTTTAAACAACATAGTTTAAAATTTAATGTTTCAGTTTCTACATCATAATCATCATCATCATATCAGCCATTCATACGTCCACTGCTGAACATAGGCCTCCCTCATAGACCTCTTGCCATTTGCCATTACTCACCAGGCTTGGCAGGGGAGTTGGTATTTTTATTTGATTTTATAAACGTTGCCCCACACTAGGATTTCCCCTGTGTCGGGGGTGCGTTTACAAACACAAATGCCACACACAATACACCCAGACCCGAAACAACTACCTGCAGATCGTACAAATATTTGTTCCGTGCGGGAATCGAACCCACCACCACCGCACCAACCGTGCCGCGGTGAGCGCAGTATGGCTGCTGTTCCACAGACGCTGCTGCCCATCCATCTGAGTCCCTTAGTCGCCTTTTACGACATCCACGAGAGGAGATAGAGTGGTGCTCGGACACTACACGGAATTTAATAGCAGTGCCTATAGTAGTATGCAGGTGCATAATCAAACAATAGGAAAGTGAGCACTTTTAGCTAATAAAATTAACATGTCAAGTTAAGCTCCAAAGCTTCGTAAAATCCTCTTATGAGAGAGCAATACAATGTGCACTTTACGCAGAAGTTAGTAAAAAACTAAAAGTAGGGGATTTAGCGGCGCCCCGCACGCCTAAGGTGGGTGTACACGTGAAACCACTCAGATCGCCATTAGCCGCATGCTGGGTGTGTGTGTCCTTAACGTTAGATTGTTGAGCATAAAGGGCTGCTTTGGTGTTTTTAATTATGTGGCAACTAGAACCAGCGTCCGTGCGCCATGCGCGCAGGCATATAACTGACGATTGCTTTTTTTTTTTTTTTTTTTTTTTTTTTTTTTTTTTTTTTTTTTTTATGTAGGGCTTCTCGCAGTAATCCCAAGGGGGATATATCTGCTTAACCGGGCAAATTGGCGAAGCATTAAGTAGCCTCCAGCCTAGCTTTCTTTATATTTAAGTAACTGCGCCTGAGGGCGTCCCCTGCGGGACACGGACCTCGGCTCAGGGAGTTACTGGGATAGTAATAATCATGAGGGACTGCTGGATCAATGATTAATTGGGGTTTATAGGGATCTTTAGTTACTACTCGATTTCTCGGCACGGGCCGGCGCGAGCAAGGGTCGGGGGGGGCGACTTTAACGTTAATCGGGTGGTCGCGAATTTAGGCTTCCGCGACGGCGTAGAAGCGGGCCCCGGCGGCGGGGTCGATATGTCGGTTTGTTTGTTGATTGAGACTGCGCGAGTCTCTTCATGTGAGCTACGTGATGGATAGTGATAAGATCATCGGGATCTTCTAGTGCGTGCCTTGGTCGGCGGCATTTACTAATTTTGGAGGGCCTATAGTTAGCGGCCGCTACTACTAGGGGATTCGGGTGATGAAGGGCAGAGTCGAAAAAGCGTTTACTCGCTAATTTCATGAACTGCTTTATAGTGGGCAAGTTCAAGTCGGTGTGTAGTTGGATATTGCGCACATACCAGGGACTACCTGTGGCTTTGCGCATGAATCGATTTTGGAGGACTTGGAGTTTCTTAATATGGGTGTGGGCAGCGTGTGAGAACACGACACTTGCGTAAGTGAAAATGGGCCTTATGCACGTTGTGTAAATACGCACCTTATAGTTAAGGGGTAATTTACTACGTGCATTTAACATAGGGTGAAGTCGTCCGAGTGCAAAAGCGGCGCGGGCTCGCACCGTCTTTATGTGCTCACGGAACGACAAGTTACGGTCTAGTGTAACACCTAAGTATTTGGCGTGGGGTTGCCAGGGAATGGGCTTATCAAACATCGTGATTTGTTTGAAGCGCGTATGTTGGTCGCCGTGACGGGAAAAAAGTACGGCTGCGCTTTTTAAGGGATTAACCTCTATGCGCCATTTACTGAACCAGTTGGCCAGTGAATCGGCTGAGGCTTGAAGTTTGCGGGATATACTATCAGGGCTGGTACCTGAGTAGAATATTGCCGTATCGTCGGCGAATAAGGCCAGTTTTGGCTTGTTTTTGAGTGGATTGGGGATGTCGCTGGTGTACAGCGTGAACAAGAGTGGGGCGAGAACCGAGCCCTGAGGGACTCCGGATCTTATGGGGTGGGGGGTGGAAAGTGTTCCTTCTATGCGGTAGCGAAAACTGCGATCCGACAAGTAGTCTCGTATGATAAGCACGAGACGATCTGGCACTCCGAGTGTATATAACTTATATAATAAGCCATTGTGCCAAATTTTGTCGAACGCCTTCGCTACGTCAAAGAATAACACCCCGGTCATACGACCATAGGTGAAGTGATGGAGGATGTGTTCGACCAAGCGGTGAACTTGTTGGACGCATGAGTGTTTAGTTCGAAAACCAAACTGCTCGTTAGGAATGAGTTTATTGGATTCGGCAAAATCCTTTAATCTAATAAGTATAAGCCGCTCATATATCTTCCCAAGCACATTGAGAAGGCTTATGGGGCGATAACTGGCTGGCTCAGACGCCGGTTTGCCGGGTTTGTGAATACCGATAACGGTCGCCTGTTTCCACGTATGTGGGAAGAGATTATTTTTAAATGCCGCATTGAATATGGCGGTCATTAGTCTAATGAGGGCGGGGGGAAAGTGTTTGATCACTTTACTAGTGATGCCGTCTGAGCCAGGGGCTTTCTTGGGGTGGAGGTTTTTAACAATAGTCCTCACCTCGTCGACCGAGATGGGGGCTAAGGGGTCATTGGGGTCGTCGACGGGCGGGATAGCGGCCCTACGTTCGACTTCGGCATCGACCTTGGCGAGGTGGCTTGGGTCTACTGGTAGGGTGCTGGGGGTGCATTGGGCCTCTAAGCTGTCGGCTAGGCATTCGGCTTTTTCATCATCATCAAAGGCCGGCCTTTGGTTTGGGCGGTTTAGGGGGGGCGTAGTTGACACGATGTCCGACTTTAGTCTACGCTGTAATTGCCAGAAGGCAAACTGGTTGGGCTCTAGTTCGCTTAGCGTCTTGTCCCAGGCGGCCTCCCGTACCTCTTGTATACGCTTCCTTACAGCACGCTGTAAGTGGCGCATATAGAGGCGATTGGCCTCACAGGGAAAAGCGCTATACGCTCTGAGGGCTGCATTCTTCTCCGTCAACAGTGCTCGCGCATCGTCCGGCAGCTTCCAGTGATGGTCATCCACCACTGGAACCCGCCGTGAGCACTCGCTCACTACAGACTGCACGTGACTGGAGAGGGAGTCGATCGCGCCTAGCGTGTCTGCGACTGTCTCAATGTTGTCGGGAATGGAGACTAAGAGAGGGGACGAGGTGTCCTTGAGGCGGGCCCCAAGTTTCCTCCAGTCCGTCATAACTTTAGTCTGAGGGGGGTGCCCCGGATCAGGGGTGAAGTTAAGGAGGGGGGCTAATTCTATGATCACGGGGCGATGATCGGAATCAAGTTCTTGTAGCACTTCCATAGAACGCAACTTAAGGTTGACGTTCTTGAAAAGCGCTATGTCAAGTATGTCGGGGCGGTGATCAATAATCGCCGGGTAATGTGTGGGGGTCATCGGGGCGATGACGTCGAAATGGATTGAATTTAAAATACGGTTGAGTCGTAGACCCAACGTATTGTTATAATGACAATTCCAAGCTACATGTTTGGCGTTTAGATCGCCCGCTATAATAACGGACTCGCCTAAGTTGTTAAGAGCTTGGATGTCGGGTTTAAAATTAACATTTAGGTCGGATGGGGGTAGGTAAGCCGATACTATATATATCGGCTGATGTCCGGACATGCCTATCCGACATATAGATGCCTCAATATGCGATAGGGGAGGTGTGTCTATTGGTAAACAATAGAGGGATCTTTTATAATAGATAAGGGTTCCGCCGCCTTGCGCGCGGGTTCTGTCGTTGCGAACTAAGTTATAGTTCGCAATTTTTGGGTCTTTATGGGAGGGCTTTAGAAATGTCTCTTGGACTATGAAGAGGTCAATTTGATGATCACGCAGGAAAAGCGCGATTTCATCTCGTTGACCCGAAATGCTGTTAGCATTGAAGAAGCCTATTTTAAGGGATCGGGGCTTGACTCTGCACCTTGCGTTTGTGTTATCCATTAATGGTTTACGCGGTAGTTGATGAGGGAGGACGTTACGTCTGTGTAGTTACACAAGACGAGGTACATGTTTGGTGTACCTTGATGAGTGCGGATGTCCGCTGCCATCTGGTGAACTCTGTTGAGGTCAACAGAGGCCAGGAGTCCTAAGACTACGGCGAGATCATCGGGGTTGTGGGAGGGTTGAGGGGGCGGTAGTGAGGCCCTTGGGGGTTGTGCGCGCGCGGGCATGGGCGCGGGCTGGTAGGGGGTAGCGGCGGGCATGAGAGGGGCCGCTGTGGGTGAAGCCTTGGGCGGGGAAGCCGCTGCGGCTTTGGGGGGCGTTCTGAGGGCCGGGAATGCCTGCTGGTGATGCTGAGCATGCCAGGGCGAAGTCTTGGGGGGGAGGGAAGGTTCAAAGGGGGGGGGTTGGGAGGCTTGACGGGTGGCCGCATAGGCCTGTGTCGAAGCCTTGCGCCTCTGCGACTTATTGTCGCCGCGCGGAGCTTTCGGGCAACCTCGGTAGTTGGCCGGATGGCCTTGCTCGCCACAGAGAACACAGCTGGGTGGCTCTGTGCAAAGCGTGCGGTCTTTGGGGCGGCTGCACTCGGCTGTGCCATGGTCCCCTAGGCACTTTACGCACCTGGGTTTGGCATGGCAATGCCGTTGGGAGTGCCCGTAGAGTTGGCAGCGATGGCACTGCCCGGGGGGACCCCCCTTATTGGGGGGCTCGATGCGTATGCCAGAGAGTTGGCATACGGTTTTGAGGTTGAATATCTCCCTGCCTGGAGTTTTGTCGCAGACAGCGAGGACCATATCGTAAGGGGCGCCGTTGCGCCCGGCGTGCATCCTGTGCACTTCCCTGACGGGGATTCCCTGCGACTTAAGGTCGTCGAGGATGTAATGAGTCTGTATCTCCTTGGGGATACCTCGGATGACGACTCTGAGGGGGCGTTCCTCCGGGAGGGAGTAACTGTGGAACGAAATGTTCCTATCTATGAGGGCTCGGGTTAATTGCCGGAAGTCGGCCGAGGTGGGTACCATCACTTTGATACCCTCCTTTATGGTTTGAGCGCTGATGTAGTTGATCTTACGATCAACGCACATCTTGCTCGTCTCGGTCCACTTTGTTTTGTCTTGTATGACAATAGGTGGAATTGAGCGCTCTTTGCGCGGGGGCTCTGGCAGATGGCCTTGGGTGGCCATCGGGGAGGTGGGGCGACTATCCTGCGACGGGGTAGTCGTTGGTGCGGGCGAGGCCGTCTGAGTCTGGGTGGGGGGGGGTGTGGGGGCTTGTGCCGCCACTGTTTTGGGGGCCTTGGCTGGGACCTTTGAGGCCTTAGCCTTCCTGGCCCGTTTTTTGCCCGTCTCCACGAGAGTGAACTCGTCTGTGGAGGCGGAGTCAGAGGTGGGGGGGGAGGAGGAGGAGTGTTCGGACTCCGAGGCGGAGTCGTCCGACATGTCCGAGGGACTGTCCATGTCGGCGTCATGGGTTGGGGTTATAGGGTGGGCAGCATGGTACGCTACCAACACCGGGGGTTTTTTGGGGAGGGGCTTATTTTCCCTCGCGAAGGCGGGAAGTAAAGACTCCGCGGGGGAGGTCGGGCGCGCCGGTCTGAGGGCGGGGGGAAGTATGTTACCATACTTTTCAATGAACTGGGGGTCCTTGAGGAGGACCTCCCTGAAAAACCCTAGAAGGGACGTGAAATTGGATTCGTCCGACATTGTAGTAATAGAATTCTATAAATAGAATTCTATGTTTACTACAGCCGGACGGCGAAAAAGTTGCTATTTATAGCGAAGATAGGGGTAAGGGTGCTTTTACGCGAACCCTAAGTCCTCCCGGGTGGACAGGCCCGGGGGGTGTGTAGTAACAACAACCCTCCCCGCCGGGATAGGCAGGGAGGTGTGGGTACCTACGGTGAGCCCTAAGCTTGTACTCCCGTGGCCAATCTTATTGTGCAGACGGGTCCCTAAACAGCTCTTGTGCAATGGGCGATAAGAATATCGCCCGATAGAGACTGTTGAGCTGAAAATGAAAAACTGAAGAACAGTCTAGGGTCGACTAGGGTAGCCCCCAAGGCCGATGGTCCTAGACCGCTTCCGCCTTTTTGTTTAGTCCTGAGGGGACTAAACGGATGCGACGGGGCAACACCCACTCGGCTTCGTTTACACCTTTCGGTTTCCGCCGAGGACCACAAAAACAGTGGATTTTCCCTGAAGGGGTACTAACGTTGACACTATGTCGTCGAAAGAAACAAATAGGTTTCCCTTGTCTTGACAAAGACAAGTTCCCCTATATCTTAATTTGTTAGCGTCGCCTTTAAAAAGGCAACTACTAACAATACGAGTCGTTTTGTTGCTATGCAGGACGCCTAGCAACAACAACGACAGCCGACACGAAAAACCGTTAGGAAACGCGCGAAAAGAGCACGAATGTGGTACGTGACCACTCTGTGCGGATGCGAAAACGGGACTGTGACTGACGATTGCACGCGACGCAAGTATTTATATGGCGACCGTTTTTGTTAATTTCTGCGCGCTCATCTGCTATTGGTCAATTCAAATAAGCATACACGATATACTTTCCATATGCTGTGATATGAAATTATCAATATAACCAGTGGTATTAAATACGAAATTATTCAATCAAAATTCTAGTATTATTTACATTCCTGATCTGCCTGGTAAAGTGGTGACCCCGACGTGTGATCTAAACATAAATATAATGCCCCTGGCCACCTTGGAAACGCAGTCTAAAATTGAAGAGCAAGACCATACTATGAAGTCCGAAGAAATTGCAACCATCTCATTAAAATCTCGCATTCCAACATTTTGGCGCGATAAACCACTACTTTGGTTTGCCCAATTTGAGACCGTGGTCAATCCGCAGAAGCCTGGTGATGAAGCCAAGTTCAGCCTCCTGATAGCACATCTTGAAAAAACGGATGTGGAACAAATAAGCGATATTCTCCTGAGCAAGTCGCGCTCTGGCCGTTATGAAGAGGCTAAGAAGCGATTACTATCCGTGTATAAAAACGGTATCCAGCCAACAGAAGATCGTATTAAATGCATATCTACTTACCCCGAGCCAACCACAATTCAAGAATTACGTCGTTTCCTCGGAATTTTAAATTTCTACAAAGAAAATATCCTACACGCCGCACACGTCCAAGAAACGCTATATAAATATATGCGAACATGCAAGAAGAACGATAAAACAAAGGTGAACTTTACCAGCGAAGAAAAAGAAGCCTTTATAGCGTGCAAGAATAGTATCAAGGACGCTGTAACCTTATCTCACCCGTCAGTACACGCTCCACTATCACTTATGTGCGACGCGTCGAACACATGTGTCGGAGCCTCATTACAGCAACACGTCGACAACAGCTGGAGACCGCTTGGTTTTTTCTCAAAGAAATTAACAGATGCACAGAAGAAGTATAGTACGTTTGACCGAGAACTTCTAGCAATATACCTAGCTATACGGCACTTTCGATGTATGTTCGAGGGCAGAGAAATAACGGTTTACACGGATCATAAACCAATAACACATGCAATTCTGAGGCAAAACAGCAAAACAGAAACGCCATTACGCACAAGGTACTTGCACTATATAAGTCAATTTACGACGAAAATATGCCATATAGAAGGAAAGGACAATGTTGTGGCCGATGCCTTATCAAGAATCGAAGCAATATCCACTCCTTCACCAATCGACTACGATGAACTGGCACGCCATCAGCTAAGTGATAAACAGACGAGAGACGTCACGAAAAATGAGTCGCTGCAATTTGAACGCTTACGACCACCTAATGCAAGCAACTCAATACTGTGCGAAACATCGAGCGGCAATATACGACCATACTTACCGCCGGAATTACGAAGGAAGGCATTCGACGCCGTTCATAACTTGAGTCACCCCGGCACCCGAGCAACTAGGAAAATGATTACACAAAGATTTTTCTGGCCAAACATGAACAAAGACGTTAACATGTGGACAAAATGCTGCATAAATTGCCAACGGACGAAAGTACAGCGACACACAGTATCGCCGTTACAAAATTATCCACCCACCGATCGCCTGTCGCACATACACATAGATATCGTCGGTCCACTACCGATATCAGACGGAAGACGATACTGTGTGACCATCATTGACCGAGCTACGAAATGGCCAGAAGCATTCCCAGTTAGCAACATGGAAGCCAACACTATCGCTACGATTGTCTACGAAGGCTGGATAGTACGTTTTGGATGCCCAGAGCGGATAACAAGCGATCAAGGAAGGCAATTTGAATCCCAATTATTCAAAACATTAATGAATAGAATGGGTATAGAAAAAACTCGGACTACTGCCTATCATCCACAGGCTAACGGGATGATTGAGAGATGGCACCGCTCGTTAAAATCTTCCTTGACTGCCCGACTGCAAAACTCAAGCTGGACTCAAGAATTGCCCACAGTTTTATTGGGACTACGAGCCGCTATAAAAGAAAACACCGATGTCTCATCAGCAGAGGCATTATACGGAAGACCGTTACGACTGCCAGGCGAAATGTGTGGAGAAAAGTTTTCAAGCACAACAAATACACACTTTAGCGATAGCATTACGTCAGCGATGAAGAAGTTTCAAGCCGCACGGCGGAACACCGATCGCCGTTCAATGTTTATACATGACGACCTACATGTATGTTCGCATGTATTCATTCGCACCGATGCATACCGCCGGCCCTTAACACCGACGTATGAAGGCCCGTATCGTGTTTTGAAGAGACAGGACAAAGTATACACAATACAAGTCAAGGATCGACCGATAAATGTCAGCATAGATAGACTGAAACCTGCATTCCTGCCTAACACCGAAGAGCCAGCAAGTCGTGAAGATGAACAGTCGGCATACGTCACGCGATCCGGCCGAACGTCGAGACCTACCGTACGCTTCGCCCCTAACACATACGTCCGATCGAGACACAGCTCGACCGCGCAATGAGTTACACAGCGCGTACTCGTACTGCGACTGCGCGGGTTCAGACGCGCACACGTCTACCATATCATTTGACGCTTCGCTGGAGGGGAGCTATGTGGCAACTAGAACCAGCGTCCGTGCGCCATGCGCGCAGGCATATAACTGACGATTGTTTTTTTTTTTTTTTTTTTTTTTTTTTTTTGTTGGGCTTCTCGCATACATTTCTGGGAAATGTGGTTGCTTAACCGGTCATTTGCTGGCGAAGCCAAAAGAGGCCTCCAGCCAGGCTTAAATTAAATATTAAAAACTAAGCAACTTTCGCTAAGGGCGCCCCCTGCGGGACACGGACCTCGGCTTAGGGCGTTGCTGGGGATATCAAGCTATTGTTTTGGGGACAGCTGGATCGGTTTTATTTAAATTGTATTAGGGACATTTAAAGCTACAGGCTCGGCACGGGCCGGCGCGAGCAAGAGACGGGAGGGAGAAGTGCTAACTTGAACGGGAAGGTGACGCGGCGATAGGCCTCCGCGACGTCGGTGAGGCGGGCATCCTCGGCGGCGAGGGCGGTACAACGGTCGGGTGTTTAGTGAATGAGACAACGCGAGTCTCTTCATGTGATCTAACGTGATTTTATCGTCTGGATCGACCAGAACGTGCCTCGGGCGGCGTACTCTACTGATGCGGGAGGGTTCGTAATCGGCGGCTGATACCACAAGGGGATTCGGGTGGGACAGGGCAGAATCGAGATAGCGTTTAGACGCTTGTTTCATAAATTGCCTGATGGTCGGCAAGTTAAGGTCGAAATGGAGTTGGTCGTTTCGCATGTACAGAGGCGCTCCGGTGGCCTTGCGCATGAAACGGGTTTGGAGGGTTTCGAATCTACGGAGTGGGTATGATTCAGCGTGTGCGAACACTGGGCTGGCATAGGTCATGATGGGTCGAATGCATGTGGTGTAAATTCTCACCTTATTTCTAAGGGATAATTTACTACGAGCGTTCAGAATATAGTGAAGGCGACCGAGCACAAAGGCAGCGCGGGCACGCACCGTCTTTGTGTGGGGAATGAAGGTCAGTTTTTTGTCTAGGGTGACTCCAAGATACTTGGCGTGCGGTTCCCAAGGAACCGATTGGCCCAGCATCGAGATCTCCCTGAAGCGTGGGTGGTCGTCGCCTAATTTGCAAAATAGGACGGCTTTACTTTTGATAGGGTTAACTTCGATCCGCCATTTCCTAAACCATTTGCCGTAGACGTTGGCTGTGGTTTGGAGGATCTTAGTTATACTATCGGGAACGTAACCAGAGTAGAAAATGGCCGTGTCATCGGCGAAGAGTGCTAATTGGGTCGTATTAGCAGGTCTTTTGGGGAGGTCACTGGTGTACAGTGTGAACAATAGTGGGGCTAGCACGGATCCTTGTGGGACTCCGGCTCTAATGGGGTGGGGGGAAGAGAGAGCGCCCGTGATTCGATATCGGAAACTGCGATTTGACAAGAAGTCTCGTATGATGAGCACGAGACGGTCGGGCACTCCGAGTTGATACAACTTATATAATAAGCCATTGTGCCAGACTTTGTCAAATGCTTTCGCAACATCGAAAAAGAGGACTCCCGTCATCATGCCGCGTGAGAATCCGAACGTGATGTGTTCAACTAGTCGGTGGACTTGTTGTACACACGAGTGTTTGGTTCTAAAACCAAACTGTTCGTCGGGAATGAGTTTCTTGGAATCGGCAAAATCCTTTAATCGGGAATAGATAATCCGCTCATAAATCTTCGCAAGAGAATTGAGAAGGCTTATGGGGCGATAGCTGGAAGGCTCGCACTTGGGCTTACCGGGTTTGGGAATACCGATAACGGTGGCCTGTTTCCACGTATGCGGAAAGAGGTTATTGTTTAATGCCGCATTGAAGATGACGGTCATTAAGGCGATAAGACGTTCGGGGAAGAGTTTAATCACCTTGTTGGTGATACCGTCAGAGCCGGGGGCTTTGCGAGGGTGAATCTTTTTCACGAGATTTCTGACCTCGTCTGCCGTGACCGGAGGGAGGGGGTCGTCAGGGTCCTCGGCAGGCGGAATAGCTGCTCTACGTTCGACTTCAGCGTCAACCTTTTTGAGGTGAGCTTGGTCTACAGGTAGAGTGCTTGGGGAACATTGCGCTTCTAGACTGTCAGCTAGGCATTCGGATTTTTCGTCGTCATCAAAGGCCGGCCTTTGGTTGGGACGGTTGAGGGGGGGGACAGCATTGGATGTTTCGGATTTGAGTTTCCGTTGCAGATGCCAGAACGCAAGGTGGGTTGGCTCTAAGTCGCCCAACATCTTATCCCAGTTAGCCTCTCGGCACTCCTTAATACGTTCCTTGACAGCACGCTGCAGGTGGCGCATAAAGAGGCGATTGGGTTCGCTGGGAAAAGATGAGTACGCTCTAAGGGCTGCGTTCTTCTCCGTCATCAGTGCACGTACATCGTCAGGGAGTTTCATGCGATGGTCTTCCATCGCAGGAACTCGCCGTGAACACTCGTCCACGGCGGACTGTACATGCCCGGTGAGGGAGTCGATCGCGCCTAGCGTGTCTGCGACTGACGTTATGCATTCGGGAATTCTATCTAACTGAGCGGACGAGGGGTCGTTGAGGCGTTGCCTAACTTTCCTCCAGTCCGTCGTCACAATGGTCTGAGGGGGTAGCCCTGTGTCCGTGGGGCCAAAGTGGGAGGTGAGGTGAAGGATCACAGGACGGTGATCGGAGTCTAGCTCTTGTAGTACTTCGATGGAATGCAACTTGAGGTTGACATTCATTAGAAGTGCTATGTCGAGTATATCCGGGCGATGATTAACATTGCTGGGGTAGTGAGTGGGATACATCGGGGCGATGATGTCAAAATTGAGGAGGGTACTGAGGGAGTATAATTTACTTCCTCTGTGGTTGTGGGTGAGACAGTTCCAAGACTCATGTTTGGCATTAAGATCTCCCGCCACTATGACGGAGTCGCCTAGATCGAAGAGTGCTTCGAGATCCGATTGGATTGGATCGTCTTGGGTATTGGGGGATTGGTAAACCGACACTATAGTGATCGGTTGATGACCTGTCATGCCTATTCTGCACACAGATGCCTCTAGATTGGAAAGGGACGGGGTATCTAGGGGCATGCAATAAAGGGATCTCTTATAGTAGATAAGAGTGCCTCCTCCACGGGAGTGGGTCCTGTCGTTGCGCACTATATCGTAGTTTGCAATTCTAGGGTTCCTGTGAGAGGGTTTCAAAAAGGATTCTTGTATCAACATAATGTCAATAAGGTGGTCGCGGAGGAATAAGGCGATTTCGTCTTTTTGGCCATTAATGCTGTTTGCATTGAAGATGCCTATTTTAAGGGATCGAGGTTTTGTTCTGCACCTGTTTTGTGTATCCATTACGGATGAACGCGGTAGGAGAGGAGGGCGGATGAGACATCAGCGAAGTCGCTGAGTACTAACATGAGGCCGTATTGGCCCTGGTTTGCCCTAATGGCTGCGGCCATTTGGGCGACTCTGTTCGGGTCGACAGAGTTGAGAAGACCGAGGCAAACAGAGAGGTCGTCGGTTTTGAGATGGGGTGTGGATTGGGGTGAGGGAGGGGCGGCCCTCTGAGAGTGCACTTGTGGTGCGGGTTGGTGGTACGGCACGGGAAGGTACGGTGCCGTTTGGGGGGCGGTCATCAGCGAGGGAATCGCTGACGCTTGGGTCGCCTGTTGGGTCAGTAAACTAGGCCTCAGGGCGGGGAACGCTTGCTGATGGTTCAGCGCGTTCCACGGCGATGGCCTTTGAGGGCTAAGTCGTTGGGACATGGGAGGGGCCTGAGAGGCGTAATGGGCGGCCGCGAAGGCTTGGGTAGCCGCTTTGCGCTTTGCTACCTTGTTGTTAGCGCGCGGGGCTTTGGGGCATCCGCGATAATTCGCGGGATGACCCGACTCACCGCAAAGCACACAACTTGGAGGCTCTGTGCAAAGCGTGCGATCTTTGGGGCGATCGCAGTCGGAGGTGCTGTGGTCACCTAGGCACTTAACGCACCTAGGTTTGGCGTAGCAGTGTCGCTGCGCGTGGCCGTAAAGCTGGCAGCGATGACACTGCCCGGGAGGACCATATCTGTGGGGGGGCTCAATTTTTATGCCTGATAGGTGGCACACGGTCTTAATGTTAAATATTTTCCGATCATTGTCGGTGGACTTCTCGCATATGGCGAGGACCATGTCGTAGGCTTCACCGTTGCGACCAGCGTGCATACGGTGAACCTCCAGGACGGGGATATTTTGCGACAGAAGGTCGTCTTTTATGGAGTCGGTGTCTATTTCTTTAGGGATACCCTTTAGGACTACCCGGAGTGGGCGTTCCTCGGCAAGAGAGTACGTGTGGAAGTACACGTTTCGGTCTTGGAGGGCTCGGGTCAGGGACTTGAAGTCTTGGGCAGTGGGAACTGCCACTTTGACTCCGACGGCTGTGGTGCGGGCACTGAGGTAGTTGATACCGAGCTCAGTACACATCTTGGAAACATCGTTCCATTTATCCTTCGCTTGGATAAAAATAGCGGGCGGTTTCCGGTCCTTTTTAGGGACCTTAGCGGGTTGGGATTGGGGTTGGGTGTTAGCGGGGGTAGGGGTGGGGGCGGGACTGGCCTGAGAGGAGGTCGTCGTGGGGACAGGGGCAGAAGGCGGAGCGGAGGACGAGGCCTCTTCCGTCTTAGGGGCTTTAGCGGGAGCGGCTTGGGCGGAGGACTTGGCCTTGCGGGCCCGTTTTTTGCGGTTGCCACTGACGAGTTGAAACTCGTCTGAGGCAGAGTCGGAGGATAAGTTTTGGGGCGGAGGGCTTGAGTCGTCACTCTCTGACATTTCCGAAATGTCTGAGAGAGTGGGCATGTCGGCGTCGGGGGATGCGGTAGCATTCGAGCTGGAAGGGGGGAGGGGGGGTTTTGCTGGAGGAGCGGAGGAGATGCCCGCATCAAATTCGGGGGTTGTTCCCCTTTTTTTGGGTTCGGGATAGGGGGGCTGCACTATTGTGCCTGCCTCAGATGAGGGGCAAAGGAGGTTGCCGTAATTGGCAACGATATAGGGGTCCTTTAAGAGGACCTCCCTAATAATTTTCATTAGCGTGGCGTCGTCAGCCATTTTGTTTGCAAAACAAAATGGCGGACGTGGGACAATAGAAAAACAGAAATACGCCTAAAGCGTAGAGGACAATTGAATTTACGCGATTCCCTATCCTCCCGGGTTGGATGGGCCCGGGGGTGTGTAACAACCCCTCCCTGCCGGGTGTAGGCAGGGAGGTGTGTGTACCTGTGGTGAGCCCTAAGCTAGTACCATCCGTGGCCAGTCTTAATGGGCAAACGGGTCCCTGACAGCTCTTTTGCAAGGGGCGATAAGGTATCGCCCGCAAGAGACTGTATAATCTGAAAACGTAGACTCGAACTAGGGTCGACTAGGGTAGCCCCCAAGGCCGGTGGTCTTAGTCCGCTGCCGACTAACTGCTTTGCCCTGATGGGGCTAGGCGGGTGTGCCGGGTCAACACCCCACTCGGCTTCGTTGGCACCGTAAGGTATCCGCCGAGGACCACCAAACAGTGGTTTTTCCCTGAAGGGGCACAAAAACGCGATGAATTTAATCGGTCAAAGAAACAAAAATCAGTAGTCGCCTTGAAAAA
Organism: Diloba caeruleocephala; assembly: GCA_947459985.1. Lineage (NCBI taxonomy): Eukaryota > Metazoa > Arthropoda > Insecta > Lepidoptera > Noctuidae > Diloba > Diloba caeruleocephala. Next base: position 27,862,858 of record OX381612.1, on the reverse strand, counting down.
GGCAACGCGTGATTTAAATGAAGTGACTGCAATCCGACGGGACGGATTGCGAACAAACACTACACGGCACACTGATCGGGGAGCGCGAGCACTGCACGACCGTCTGCGGCGAGCGTCAGAGACGGAATAACTAACTGACGATTGCACGCGACGCAAGTATTTATATGGCGACCGTTTTTGTTAATTTCTGCGCGCTCATCTGCTATTGGTCAATTCAAATAAGCATACACGATATACTTTCCATATGCTGTGATATGAAATTATCAATATAACCAGTGGTATTAAATACGAAATTATTCAATCAAAATTCTAGTATTATTTACATTCCTGATCTGCCTGGTAAAATTACTTATAATATACATTTCTTTCATTCGTTATGGATTTAAGTCCGTGTGGTGTCTGTATTAAGAATACAGCACCACTCCATCTGCTGCCGTGGATGCCGTAAAAGACTAAGGGACTCTAAACCAGAGGGATGGGCAGCAGCATCCCTTCTGTGGAAGGTTACCACACTGCGCTCATCAACCCGTCTGCCAAGCGTGGTGAGTACTGGAAAATACCCCCCAAAAAGACGTCACAATTGTGCAAATCTATGGGGGAAGCTTTTGTTCAGCAGTGGACTTTTAAATGGCTGATATGATGAAGATTTGAGTTTCAGTGTCTTTGACATACCAATATAATTCAACGTGCAATTGTTCCACTGCTAGACAAAGGCTATTCTCATAAAGAAAGGAAATGGTCATTGATACAGTCGGCTGCTGCGCACCGGGTCGTGGGTTCGATTCCCGCACGGAACAAATATTTGTATGATCTACAGGTAGTTGTTCCGGGTTTGGGTGTATTGTGTGTGGAATTTGTGTCTGTAAACGCACCCACGACACAGGAGAAATCCTAGTGCGGGGCAACGTTTTAAAAAAGAAAAAAAAAAACCCACGTTTGCTCACTGCGTGTTGTCGATTTCCGACCGTCCATAGTCCCGGTTTCCTTACGACGTTTTCCTTCACCGTTGAATTCAGTGAAGTCTAAGATTAACTAAGAAAAACACACGCCAGTGAAAACGTCACATTGACCCATGCCAGTTTTTGAACCCGTAACGTAGTGCGTAAGAAGCAAGCCAGTGAACGTCTGGGCCACCACGACTGACTTGTTAAATTCTAATCAGTATTGTAAACTCTGTCATAACTATTTCTTTCTGAAAATTGCGGTGTGTTCTACCTAGCACATAGAATATATGCCTACGCCAATACCATGCCATGTCACACGCTGATGCAAGCGTCATGCTCGTGAACGGGTGCCGTCTGTTGGGACTGGTCAGCCAAATGCTGCCATGACACCTGAATCAACACAAAAAAATAATACTTTCAGGCTTGTTCAGTAGAATTTTCAAGAAGTAGTCTTCGCCTACATGTTTTCACATAACCTTGATTTTTACAACAATGTGCTCATAAAATATTGTAACATTTAATATGATTTAAAAATAGTAACCATGGAGTTTCTTGCCCGTTCTTCTCCATAAGAAATCCACATCTTGAAACGCGGCAATTAAAGTCTCGACGATTCATAAGTGCCTGTATATGGTTTCATCTTTCGGCCGAAAGAAGTCCACTGCTGGACACAGGCCTCCCCCAAAGTACACCACAACGACCGATATGGGTGTGTTGTGGGCTCATTGGGGGTTTTGCCATAATCGCCACGCTTGGCAGACGGGTTGGCGATCGCAGTTGAGTCAAAGTCAAAGTCAAAGTTTTTTATTTCAAATAAACCAAATATTGGCACTTATGAAACGTCAGAATCTAAGTTGCACGGTTCCAAATAGTGGATCTCATGGAGAAGAGCCGGCAAGAAACTCCATGGATACTCTTTTAAAATAATGGAGATTACAATGCTGATGGATACAAAAATGATTGTACAACAAATACCGAGAAAAATGTAGGTCAATGTCTAAAGATGGAACGTACCATAATAATATTTTTTGCCGTGGCAGTTAATGACTGACCAGTCCCAACAGACGGCACCCGTTCACGAGCATAACGCATGCATCAGCATCACTTTACTTCACACTTCGCTTTAACAGTTGTTAATGTACTCGAAGGACGCTGCTGCCCATCCTCCGGCTAATCCCTTAGTCGACTTTTACGACACCCATGGGAGGAGATGGGGTGGTAGCATTCTGAGCCGGCACCACACGGTTATGGTTACGGTATATGGTTTACATGAATAAAAATATTTTAATCTTTATCTTTATCATCATATGAATCATTTCATCAAAAAAAGCCAACAACAATGTTATACATCAGATAAAAGAACACTTGTTTCAATTTATAGTTTATTGTTTATACTACAGATTCTTTGGATTAATCATACTTCAATCAAACCATCAAACATTATTAATCATCAAGTCAAACAATCAAGAAACTCCAATTACCTTTGTTACAAGATATGTTCTAAAAAAATCCAAATTTCAAAGAAGCTTCTGCGATAAACATGTCGTGGGCCACGAAATAAGCGGCATATGAACAGAGCATACTGCAATGAAGCCAATTACGGCGCGGCGTCAACTGAGCGTCGTTTTGTTTTGACAAAATGGTGCGTCTTCGATGATTATTTAGTAAAGTTACATGCATACTGGTGAAGGGATTTACTTAATTGCATGTTTCATTTTTGGTTTTGTTTTTAAAACGTTGCCCTAAGATTTCTCCTGTGTCGTGGGTTCGTTTACAGACACAAATTCCACACAAAATACACCCAGACCAGGAACAACTATCTGCAGATCATACAAATATTTGTTCCGTGCGGGAATCGAACCCGCGACCCAGAGCGCAGCAGCCGATTGTATCAGCCGCTGCACTAACCGTGCCGTCAAATAATATTTGACAAGTATTAATAGAGTAGTCAAATCAACATTTATTTTGAATTAAACCAATTACTTACACTTTTTTTTGTTTTTGTTTTTATTGGGCTTCTCGCATAGATTTCTGGCGAAGCCAAAAGAGCCCTTCAGCCAGGCTTAAATTTCAATATTAAAAACTAAGCAACTTTCGTCGCTAAGGGCACCCCCTGCGGGCCATGGACCCCGGCTTAGAGCGTTGCTGGGGATAACAAGCTATTGTTTTGGGGACAGCTGGATCGGTATTATTTAAAATGTATTAAGGGATATTTAAAGCTACAGGCTCGGCACGGGCCGGCGCGAGCAAGAGACGGGAGGGAGAAGTGCTAACTTGAACGGGAAGGTGACGCGGCGATAGGCCTCCGCGACGTCGGTGAGGTGGGCATCCTCGGTGGCGAGGGCGGTAAAACGGTCGGGTGTTAAGTGAATGAGACACCGCTAGTCTCTTTCTGTGATCTAACGTGATTTTATCGTCTGGATCGACCAGAACGTGCTTCGGGCGGCGTACACTACAGATACTAGAGGGTTGGTAATCGACGGCTGATACCACAAGGGGATTAGAGCGAGCCGGATTCAGCGTGTGCGAACGCTGGGCTGGCATAGGTCATGATAGGTCGAATGCATGTGTTGTAAATTCTCACCTTATTTCTAAGGGATAATTTACTACGAGCGTCCAGGATATAGTGAAGGCGGCCGAGCCCAAAAGCGGCGCGGGCACGCACCGTCTTTGTATGGGGTATGAAGGTCAGATTTTGTCTAGGGTGACTCTAAGATACTTGGCGTGCGGTTCCCAAAGAACCGATTTGCCTAGCATCGAGATCTCCCTGAAACGTGGGTGGTCGTTGCCTAATTTGCAAAAGAGGACGGCTTTGCTTTTGGCGGGGTTAACTTCGATCCGCCATTTCCTAAACCATTTCCCGTAGGTGTTGGCTGTGGCTTTGAGGATCTTAGTTATATTATCGGGACTGCGACCAGAGTAGAATATGGCCGTGTCATCGGCGAACAGTGCTAATTGGGTCGTATTAGCAGGTCGTTTGGGGATGTCACTGGTGCATTACTTACACTTAAGAACAGTCAGAATTTAAGTTCATCATCATCATCATATCAGCCAAAGGAAGTCTACTGCTGAACAAAGGCCTCCCCATAGATTTCCATCATAATCGTGTGTCGTCATTTTGGGTGGAATTTGCCAGTATTCACGACGCTGGGCAGGCGGGTTGGTGAGTGCAGAACGACTACTGTTCCACAGAAGAGACGCTGCTGCCCATCCCATTTTTTTTTCATAGCAAGAAATATCCATTTTGTAGTTTAACGGAATTTTATTTATCTTTAACTTTCACATAATATTCAAGTCATTATACACGCATCTTTTGTACATTTACCCTCTGTAACTCAGGTACGTAAGTACGCTGTTAGGGACACGACGTGCGAGAATCGTTTGCTCGTAACTCGTGGTTTTTATGGCCCCACCTACGCAAAAACATAAACAAATACTTGTGTTACTCTTTTATGAACAATGTCATCGCGATGTTCTTTACAATGTTAAAGATAATGGAAAGGAAATAAAGCTAACTATGCGAGTAAAGTTCCGTGTGGTGTCCGGATTAAGAATATAGCACCACTCCATCTCCTCCCGTGGATGTCGTAAAAGGCGACTAAGGGAATCTAAACCAGAGGGACGGGCAGCAGCGTCCCTTCTGTGAAACGGTAGCCATACTGCGCTCACCAACCCGCCTGCCAAGCGTGGTGAGTATTGGCAAATACCCCCCAAAATGATGACACAGTTGTGGAAATCTATGGGGGAGGCCTTTGTTCAGCAGTGGACGTATAAATGGCCGATATGATATGATGATGATGCGAGTAAATTAAATTAATCACCCGTTATTAGGGTTCCGAACGTCCGAAGGAAAAAACGGCGGTACCCTTTTAGGAACACTCGTGTGTCTGACTGTCTGTCCGTCTGTCGCAGCCAATTTTCTCCGAATCTACTGGTCTGATTATGTTGAAATTTGGTAGTTACATGGATTTTTGCGACCCAAACATGGACGTGTAACGTAAATAATTGAATTTTGAATATGGGAGTCACTTTTGGGGGATAATATAGAAAGTTTAAAAATAAAGTTTTTCAAACTGTATCGTGTAACATATGAAATGGAAAGCCTTATTTTGAGGGCAAAAATATTTAAATCAAATATATTTATATTGTAAATTTATAATGAATAGTTTTAAAGTTATATGAGAAAATAGGCAAAAAATTACAATAGCCCACAATGAGCACACAACACGCCAAGACCGGTCGTTGTGGCGATCTTTGGGGGGCTTGTGTTCAGCAGTGGACTTTATTGGGCTGTAACGACGAAGAACTTATATCAATAAACCAAAAAAAAAAAAAACCCTGGTCATAGATAAGCAGAAACCAACACTGGTCCAATTGTACCAACACCTACCTAAATTAACCCTAATAGCGCAAATTACTAAGCTAAATAACATTTTTGATTGGCAATCAACGTTGCACAAAATAGAAAGTGTTAACACTATTGAGGCATATTATTAAGTGGGGCGCTCCATAACACTGCGATCAGCCTGATTGGACAACCAATCCCTAGTTAATTTCGATCTACCGTCAACGGTCGATACGTATTTACGAAATTCGAATATACGGAATACGAATTTTCGAATTTAGTGCTCGATGTGACGAGAGGATTAATTTTGGGACATTTTATGTGATATCGTTAGTTGGGGTTTAAATTTAGAACTCGTGAAATGCTTTAGTTTAGAGTTTAGATTAGGTCGGATATTTTGGTTTAGAGTTATTCATTCACTACATGAAAAATACAACATATTGTCTTTTGGCAGTTAAACACCGCAGAAAATTATTATTATTATTATTGGTGCACGGTTGGTGCAGTGGCTGATATCGACTGCTGCGCCCCGGGTCGTAGGTTCGATTCCCGTACGGAGTAAATATTTGGATAGTGGTTTCGGGTCTGGGTGTTTGTGTCTGTAAATTGTATCCACGACACAGGAGAAACTATAATGTGGGAAATCGTTCATTTTAAAAAGGACATATAAATGCTATATTAACAGAAAGTATCTTTGTTGTAAGTTCTTTTTTTATAATATCTCTGTGTACTATTGACAAACAAATTGCTTGCTACAGCGTTCATTTTAGAATATCTACAGTAAGCTAATGCGACCGAACATGTCAGAGAATTAACAGGCCACTACAAATTAGTACCACACAGCAATATACACAAGCGTGCTATTTAAATTCCGAATGCATACCACAAACATTCGCGAATCCGCGAGAATATCCGCGATATCCGCCACGGCCGAGTGCCCCCGTACAAATAAACGGTTGATTTGATCAGCCGCTTTGCCAGAACGATATACGTTGTGAAGGACTATCGAAAAAAGGCAGATGAATCCGATGGATTGCGGATTAAACTGTAAAGGTTAATGAAATGTGTGCACCCTTGTTTGTGTGGGGTAAACTGTCGTTCATATGTTTTATATATAGTGTATGTTTTGTGAGGAATCAACAAAAATATACATTCATAAGTGATGACCTCGGCTATAGCCAAGTCCGGCTGGCGGCTTCGTTGTGTGCATACCCTAGCTCTCCATTGGCCAGAGTAAGTTCCATAATCAATCCATGTGTTTATCGAATCATGGGCGATCTCTCGTCCCCTCACCCCGTTATAGCCGGAGTCCCACAAGGTTCCGTACTAGCCCCATTATTGTTCACACTGTACACCAGTGACATCCCCAAACGACCTGCTAATACGACCCAATTAGCACTGTTCGCCGATGACACGGCCATATTCTACTCTGGTCACAGTCCCGATAATATAACTAAGATCCGCCAAGCCACAGCCAGCGCCTACGGGAATTGGTTTAGGAAATGGCGGATCTAAGTAAACCCCATTAAAATCAAAGCCGTCCTATTTTGAAAATTAGGCGACGACCACCCACGCTTCAGGGAGATCTCGATGCTGGGCCAATCGGTTCATTGCGAACCACACGCCAATTATCTTGGTGTCACCCTAGACAAAAAACTGTCCTTTCTACGCCACATAAAGATGATGTGTGCCCGCCCCACCTTTGTGCTCCTACTACCGCTCGTAGTAGTAAATTATCCGTTAAAAATGAAGTTAGAATTTACACCACGTGCATTCGATCCGTCATCACCTATACCAGCACAGCGTTTGCACACGCTGAATCCGCTCCACTGCGTAGAATCCAAACTCTCCAAAACCATTTCAAGGCCACTGGAGCGCCTTGGTACATGTGCAATGATTAACTCCATTTCAATCTTAACTTACCGACCATCAGGCAATTTATTCAACAAACGTCCAAACTCTATTTCAATTCTGCCCTGTCCCACCACCCAAATCCCCTTGTGGTATCAGCCGCTAATCACCAATCCTCCCGTATTAGTAGAGTATGCCGCCCGAGGCACGTTCTAGCCGACTCAGACGATAAAATCACCGTAGATCACATAAAGAGACTCGCGTTGTCTCATTCAATTAACACCCGGTCCATTTTACCGCCCTCGCCACCGAGGATGCCCGCTTCACCGACGTCGTGGAGGCCTATCGCCGCGTCTCCTTCCCGTCTCTTGCTCGCTTCGGCCCGTGCCGAGCGTGTAGTTTTAACTGTCCGTGTCCCGCAGGGGGCGCCCTTAGCGCAACGCGCATGCTTAACATGTAATATTAATGTCTTAGGTTTTCGCGATTATTACACATTATAATAAAACACTTTTAAACGGATTTAATTTCTGATTAAAATTGTACGGTAGATAAAATAAAATATCCTTTAGAAATCGGTAACGACGCCTGTCACCTTAGTCGTCCTGCGACCACGTTTGCTGCAAAGTATTATCTAAGATATTAGTGGGTTCGGTATAGTATTGTGTGGCCAAAAGCCATTAGCTCAGCATGGGCTGTAAATTTACTGCGATGCAGTTTAGCTATATGGTCAGGTTGCTATCAACCTTGTGTCAATTGCCGGCAGCCGTGTAGACGCAATAGATTTTTAATTGTGTCTCGTTTTACAATACTCAATGAGATAAAACTAATGAAGTAAAGTTCTGGAAATCGAATCCAGCGTAATAATAACTCCTTTAATCATTTGTTTCCTCCAAAGGCAAAAAAAGGCACTCCAATATGCCCGAGCCCTCTGCCGTCGTAATATGGTAGGAGACTCGGGGGTCGAGGGCGCGCAGATTTGGGAGCCTGCGTGCTCATACCGAATGACCCCAGGAAAACAGTAGCGCGCATCCTTTACATCCCCCCGAGATGTGTCTGGGGAGGCAGCCTTATTACAGTCACCTCCCTTCCGCTAGAGGGGGTGACCGGTTTACAGTGATCCCCTCTGAGATGTGTCTAAAGTCGTGGTATCAAATGATGGGCTATTAATAAAAAAACAATGAAAGGTTTTAGCTGTGAAACCACGACTTCGTTTGCATCCTTCCCAAGGGAACCTTTTAACTTATGTCCATTCCACGAATTCCACGATATAAGATTATAACGTGGAATTCATGTGGTGTCCAGATAAAGAATATCATCACCTATCTCTAACCCAAATTTCATTAAACCCCTGTAGTCGTGAGTAGCCTCAAACATTCACACATAGAAACTTTCACATATGTTTTTTTTTTTTTCAAATGTTTAAAATGTTTGTTGCCTCAAACATTCACACATAGAAACTTTCACATTTATAATTGTATTAAGATTGATAGCACACAAGAGGATGCTGCTGCCTATCCTCATGATATTTATTATCTTAGCTGCCTTCTAGGATACTGACTGGAAAATAAGGGTTCATCTATCCTTTGCTGGAAACCACACGTTTTCAGTCAGACAATCAAAAAAGTAAAGCAATATTACTGTATAATATTTTGCTTATAGATTTTGGTTAGGCGCATTCGAATATTTTCGAGATTTCTGCGTAGATTAAATTAATCGGCGAGGTCAAGTTGTGGACAAGTGAAGATCATTTACCATGCAAATTGGTCATGGTTTCAATAGGAACCCTCATATCATATCTGAACAAAGGCCTCCCCGATAGATTTCCACAATTGCATCGAAATTTTGGAGAGAATTTGCTAGTACTCACCACGCTTGCCTGGCGGGTTGGTGAGTGCAGAATGGCTTCTGTTCCACAGAAGGGATGCTGCTGCCCTCTGGTTTACAGTTCATTAGTCGCCTTTTACGACATCCACAGGAGATGGAGTGTTTTATATTCCTAATCGGGACGCAATATGAATTATTATAAACATTAATGTTAATGATAAAATAATGTCTGTTCATGGCAATAGTTAATATATATATACCTAAACAATAATGTATTGTCATTTTGATGCAGTGGATGCGAGCGCTCGTTAAAAAGTTAGGCGGCGGAGTCGCGCCTGCCACAGACTGCCACAATGGCAAGAGGTGAGAGGGATCGTACAGGGTGATGTCATTACATCAAATATTAATTGTGGTAGGTAAATGGCGCAGGGGTGGAACGTTCGCCTTCTGTGCAAAGGGTAGCCGATACGATACAAATCTATACCCGGAGATCCAAATGATTTTTTATACAACTTAGTGACGAGATGATGTAGACATTCCGACTGTAAAGCCCCCCTAAAAAGCGGGATCGGCCCTCTCCCATAGGTCTCTACCTACCATCAGTATTACTTATTCGTATCCAAATATTTGTATGTAATCGATCCTTTGAATGAATATCCCTTAATAGGCTTTTACGACACACGCGGGAACCTGAATCTAGTGCTCTGAAATCGTAGTGAGCGTAGTGTAGTAGTGTAACAATGATAGTTCCTACTCGAGAAGAGGTTTACCCTGCAGTACAGGCTGGTATTATGATTATATTATTGATTTATACAATTTGAAGTAATTAAAATAATTCATTATTTGCCATGGCAGTTAATAGCAGATATCACCCCTGATGTATGACGAAGCAGCGCTCAGCTCAACTATTTTGTAGAGACAAACGTTAGAGCGGAATATTTAGTTAGTTTATATTAATCAGTATGGTGTCCGGCTTAAGAATATAGCACTTCTCCATCTCATCTCCGTCCAGGGATGTCGTAAAAGGCTACTAAGGGACTCTAAGGCCTCTGTTTTAGAATCCCAGTTGGATGGGCAGCAGCATCCCTTCTGTACAGTAGTCATACTGCGCTCACAAAATAACGACATAATTGTGGAAATGTAGGGGACAGGCCTTTGTAAGTAGATGTCCTATGGCTGATATGATCATGTTATGCACGTAAAAAACCATGCTGCTTCCTATTATGTTCTTTTTTTGGTCTTCAGGAAAATGTGGTTGCTTAACCGGTCATTTCTGGCGAAGCCAAAAGAGGCCTCCAGCCAGGCTTAAATTTAATATTAAAAACTAAGCAACTTTCGGTAAGGGGACCTGCGGGACACGGACCTCGGCTTAGAGCGTTGCTGGGGATAACAAGCTATTGTTTTGGGGACAGCTGGATCGGTATTATTTAAAATGTATTAGGGGACATTTAAAGCTACAGGCTCGGCACGGGCCGGCGCGAGCAAGAAGTGCTAACTTGAACGAGAAGACAATAGGCCGCGACGCGACGATAGGCCTCCGCGACGTCGGTGAAGCGGACATCCTCAGCGGCGAGGGCGGTAAAACCGTCGGGTGTTGAGTGAATGAGACAACGCGAGTCTCTTTATGTGATCTAATGTGATTTTATCGTCTGGATCGACCAGAACGTGCCTCGGGCGGCGTACACTACTGATACGAGAGGGTTGGTAATCGACGGCTGATACCACAAGGGGATTAGGGTGGGACAGGGCAGAATCGAGATAGCATTTGAACGCTTGTTTCATAAATTGCCTGATGGTCGGCAAGTTAAGATCTAAAATGTAAGTTAAGATCGAAATGTAATTATTATCTTTATGTAATCGATTCACCTTTTATTTTTACTGACATATACCAACTTAATTTATCTCTCATTTTCCAACCAGCCTGTACCCGTTATAGGTAACAGCGCAAGTAAGCATGTTTTGTCTCTTAGTTAAATCTTTGTTCGTGATCCCCGCAAGTGGCGCCCCCTTCCTGTCGAGTGACATCAAACGCGGATGTCAGGAAGTGACGTCATTGTTCACGATGCGGATTGTGGTGGATCGGTTATTTCGAGTTACATTGTAAGTGGGTAAGTTGCGACTTTGTGATGGTTTGAGGTGTTCGTTTTATAAGATGATGAATAAATTGCTGTGATTATAATAATAATCTTTATTGTCTCAAATCATTACAACACATGTAAAATTGACGCAACCCCAGTAAGTAATAAATAATACTTGTGTTGGGGCGGTCTCGCTTACATAACATAAAATAAGTAAAGAAAGAAAAAGAAAAAGAAAAACCAGAACGAATGAAATTACATTTAAACTTAATTAAGGAGAAAAACATGCAATGTAACAAGTGCGTGTGTGCGTGTATGTTGTGTGTGTGTGTGATGTGTATGGCTGCCCAATCATATATAATGTTTGAGTGTAATATGTCGGTAAATAGGCAAGTTTTTCAACTGAGTCTAATTAAAATGTGGGATCCCCCCCAAACAGGTATGCAGTATGAAATAACTGGTTGAGCCAATGCAATGTAGACGTTATTGAGTAGCTGAGGAAGCAAGAGATAACGCAACATCCAAATCAATTTCCTAACACGAGTCATAATAATATTGATATGTAAGTGCCACGATAGACACTCGTCAATGGTAATGCCCAAGTAACTTGTAGAGTTTACTTGTTGGATAGCTTGACAGTTACAATTTGGATCAAGGTGGTTGGCACACTCATGGATTCCAACTCTAAAGCCAACTACTGGTTTAGATCTCTGACTTGGTGAAAAACAAATATAGTTGGTTTTAGCGATGTTAAGGGTTAGGAGATTAGCTTTTAGCCAGCTGACTATTACAGTTAGACCATAATTGGCACTACGGCGTACGGTTTCCCAAGTATGTCCAGTGATGACAATTGCCGTATCATCCGCGTAGGAAAAGATCTTCCCACCACTGCTCTGAAGGTTACACAGTTCGTTGATATACACCAGGAGCAGCGTCAGGCCGAGTACGCTCCCCTGAGGAACACCAAAAACAACATTTTCTTCGTCACTACAGGAATTTCCAATTTTAACTTGTTGCATCCTGTTCCGAAGACAACTATTGAAGAGGGAAAGAGTCGTACCTCTTATACCTATATCCTCTAATCTTTGCACAAGGATGGGTACAGAAACGGTGTCAAATGCTTTTTTAATATCTAGGAACACTGTTATGCATTTTTGGCCCTTATCTACTTTATTGACAATTTCAGAGGTCAACGCAACAACAACACCTGTGTTGAAAGCCCTTGCCTAAAACCATACTGAGAATTTGAGAGAATATTATATTTATTTATATAACAGCTGATAAGTCTCTTATTTAGTACTTTTTCTAGAATTTTTGAAATAGATGGTAAGACAGATATGGGTCGGTAGTTGTTGAAAAAGTTGTGATTAAGTTTATTGTTTCCATATTTTTTTTGCAGAACGGCAATTTCATAGTTAAAGACCTACTATTTGTTCCTAGTGAACATCGACACCCAGCCACGTCAGCGCAGAATGCTAATTGATTACGCTACTGCACCAAATGAGTCTCTGAACTTACTAACTTTTGACATATGTTTCGGGGTGTTTTTTTTTGTTTCGACAACACATTTTTACTTCATCTACATCTACATTAAGTAGCATTTAAAGTCCCAATCTACAAAACTCGCTATAAACATCTCCCAATTTCGTCATCGCAAAATAACGCCGAAATTCCAAACCACACCTATGATAAAACGATCGTAAAATAAAAACCCGTGTAATAAATCTGACGGCTACACATAAACTATCTCGCACCTACCTCATTCGTCATCTCTTTATCAGCAAAAAAGGCAATATCCACCTTAGGAAAAATGAGAAGAGCCCGCCCTGCAGACCTTTAAGGCAACTATTTATCGGCGAAAAAAAAAACCCCATAAATCAGAAAGCATTTTTTTATCTGACAATCTTAAAGGTGGGGTAAATAAACGATAGGTCAGGGGATGTGTTTGATTTGATGGTAACACACGCACACATAGAAATAACACTGTGTCATGGTGCATTTTGAACATCATTTGTATTATATAATATTGTATAATGCATTCTACCAACAAGCAGATTGGACACTCGCAATAAGCCAAGAAAGCGGCAGCAGAACCTTGATTTATACTTCATAAACGGAATGTTAATGAAGTAAAAATCTAGTTCAAGGATTAAAACCGAAGTGGCAATGGGCAGGGCACATTGCTCGTAGAACTGATGGCCGTTGGGGCACAAAGGTTCTCGAATGGAGACCGCGCACTGAAAAACGCAGCGTGGGACGACCTCCAACGAGGTGGACAGACGAGCTGGTGAAGGTCGCTGGGAGTCGTTGGATGAGAGCGGCAAGTGACCGCTCGTTGTGGAAATCTAAGGGGGAGGCCTTTGTTCAGCAATGGACGTCCTGTGGCTGATATGAAACGGAATGTTTAGATTTTAAAACAAAGACAAGCAAGCAAGCTACCTTGTTTAAGTTTTAAGGTTAATAATTTTTAGGTTACTTAATCTAAATTCCTTAAGGCCAAAAACTGAAACGCCACTCAATATTTAGGACTCTTGTAACTATTTGAGATGATCGCTATCCTACTGAAAGCCTAATTACCATGTGGTGCCAGCTAGCAATGGCACCACCCCATCTCATCCCTTAGGTGTGGTAAAAGGTGACTATGGAATTAGTTGGAGGATAGGCAGCAGCGGCCTCCGAGTATACAAAACTCAACTGCGCTCGCAACCCCACCTGTCAAGCGTGGCGAATATGGCAAAATGAGCAAACATAATAAACCCAGACCGGTCATTGCAGCAACCTTTGGGGCAGGCCTATGCCCAGCAGTGGACATCTTCTAGATGAAAATAATGATCCGTGTTTCTGTTAAAAAACCTCTCGATACTATTATTTTCTCGTCCCTGTTTCACACTCAACATGACCTTCAAAATCGGATACGACTGTTCATCCCCTCTTCTAAACAGCGTGATTTTTGCGTATCTCGTAAACTAGCTTTTTATCAACCAATCGGCCACGTGTTTCGATATTATAAACGTTTTATGGCGGCGTATAAATAGTCGTGGGGTGGCAAAACTTAGGAAAGTATATTCTGAATTATATACGAGGGGTTAGAAACGTAACATTGGTTTTGGACATCGCCAGAGTTTGTGTGCACCATAAAACAGTGTTAGATATGCATTAAATTGCCTGTAAAGCTTCATCATATCAGCCAAGATGTCTTGCTGAACCAAGGCCTCGCCTATAGATTTCCACAACCGGTTACATTCCGTGTGTCATCATTTGGGGGTCTTGCCCGTACTCACCACACCTGGCAGGCGGGTTGGTGAGTGCAGGATTGCTGCTGTTTCACAGAAGGGACGCTGCTGCCCATCCATCAGGTTTAGAGTCCCCTAGTCATATTTTACGTCATCCACGGGAGGAGATGGAATATATATGGCTCTATTCTTAATCCAGACACTACACGAATTCTGTGTAAAGCTTACAAATAGTAATTAGATAAAAATCTTATTATCCAAAATCGTCTCACTTCAGCGAATCTCCAAGATATCATAAGTTACAGCTTGTCAAACATAATTGATACGCACACGTTATTTACCTCCAAGCCGTTGGTATGTGCGCCCCCTGCGTTAACTCATTCATAAACAAAAGCCACTTGATGGTCGCAATTAAAATCTTAACATGTAGTATTAATAAACACCTCCTTGTAGAGAGGGGACCGTTACTATCGATAGATTTTTTGTTTAAATTATTTGATATTACGATGGTTTGCGCTAAATAGAAACTAGCTCACCTACTATAAAATTAAAAAGATCGTAGATTCTGCCTTCACGCATTGGGAAAAATGAGATTTTTCGTATATAAATTTGGTAGCTTTGACTTTTTATTCATCACGTTGGTAATCCTCGTGGACTTCCTCAGATTCGGGGAGAGGCGTGATCTCAAACCACCTGAATACTCAACGAAAAGGACTCCGTTATCTCGAGAACGTACGCTCCGCAGTGGCAGCTTTCATCATATCAGCCATTTATACGTCCACTGCTGAACAAAGGCCTCCCCCATAGATTTTCACAACTGTGTCATCATTTTGGGGGGTATTTGCCAATACTCACCACGCTTGGCAGGCGGGTTGGTGAGCGCAGTATGACTACCGTTTCACAGAAGGGACGCTGCTGCCCATCCCTCTGGTTTAGATTTTGACCTGATATTCAATATTTATGCAGTCTTAAGATGTCGATCTTTCTGTGTGGTGTCTGGATTTAGAATAGAGCACCACTCCATCTCCTCCCTGGAAGTCGTAAAAGGCGACTAAGGGACGCTAAACCAGAGGGATAGGCAGCAGCGTCCATCCTTTGGAACAGTAACCATACTGCACTCACCAACCCGCCTGCTAAGCGTGGTGAGTATTGGCAAATACCCCCCGAAATGACGACACAGTTGTAGAGGTCTATGAGGGAGGCCGATGTTCAGCAGTGGACGCATAAATGGCTGATATGATGAAGAAGATATCGAGCTATAAATATCAGTTCGATGTTTAGTCATTAACTACCCTATCTCGCACATCCATCCAAATGCTGCCTAGAAGAGCTGAACTGATGTATGCTATATAACCGGCCTTTGCGCATTTGCTATTGTAGCTAATTTATTCGTTGTTTTCGTTACCTGATGTTCCACGAACTTACTGTATATAGGTCAATAACGAATTATTACATTTTCTAAAGTTTACGAGAATGCCATTGAATCGAAATAGCTTACGGAAATATGTCGCGTTTATTTAATTAATATATAACTACGTGCAGCATATATTATGAATTATGATGGATAATTTAATATAAAACAATATTTAGTGCAATAATAAGCAGTGATAGCCTGAAGGTTGAACGCTTGCCTTCCATACAGGAGGGTTTGAGTTCGATCCCGGCCCGCACCTCAGACTTTTCGGATTCATGTGCGGATCAGAATTTGATTATCACTTGCATTAACGGTGAAGGAAATCATCGTGAGGAAAACTACACACTTGAGAGGGCTCCAAAAATGTTCTCAATGGTGTGTGTAGTCCGCCATCCCGCACTGGGCCAGCGTGGTGGACTAAGGCCTAACAGTGTAATGCCCAGCTATGGGATAATAATGGGTTGATTATGATGATGATGAATATTTAGTTATTTTTTTCCTAGCCTTTATCCTTTATGGGAGTCTTGTCTTTAACTTTTTCCGCTAAGACTAAGTCAAATAACTATTGAGTTCTATGCATATCGACACCACCACATCACTCAACAGAAACACAAAGGTAGAACATCTCAGAATTAAATTACCTCAACCCAGCCCGCTAACTCCAAACAATAATCTTAAACATTGCCCCCACACCCCCTAGAATCCCTCTAACTAAGCCTTTTATGACGGTGTGTAGCTAAGAACACGACTTGCTAACGAAAGATAAGTCGATGATGAGTTTTATTGACAATGTGTGTGTATGCACTATTTTGTTGTTCATATGTTTGACGGGTAATGCTTTGTTTTTTAGAAAATATGTCCATACTTGGCAATATTTTATGATCAAAACATTAATAGTTGGCAAGGAAGAGCAAACACGAGGGCAGTTTATAACTAACTGAGGAAATGAAATAAATGAAAATTGAAATATCCGCAACAACAATAACGTTCTCAAGGCCAATTCTCGTAATTTAAAAATGCTCAAAATATAGTTCCGATCTAGTCTCAGTGTCATAAATGTCACAAATGGTATTCTCCTAAACTAACAAACAACGTCAAACGTGAACTTCCACTGTGATGAGATCGAAAGTTGATCGAAGTCAAAACGGTATTCTGCTAACATTTAGAAATGTCACATGTACAAAATTTTCATTAAATAAACGTCAAATTTGAGATCGAAATGAGACTAGATCGAGATTATACTGAAATCCAACTGAACTTTAAGAGTAGTAGAATACCATTTTTTCGGTCAATTCATAATTTAATCTCAGTTCGGTCAAGTTTCAGACATAGTGTCAATTAGTTACGAGATGTGGCCCTCTGTTATTGTTGTTGCGGAAGTCTAAGGGGAACTTCTAATAATATATTTAATACCTATTATATATAGGTACCTAATTTCTTCTTAACTTTTAGTTTAGTACCTTCACTGCTTATCCTCCAGCCTGTTTCCAAGAGTGATTGGATCAGAAACCAATCTTGACACATTATAATTTTTTCACCGCGGTGTAAATCTTCTTGAACATCCTCCATCCCGGTGAAGGCCGAGGGGCATGCCGGTCACTTACCGGCTAAAACCTCCTAGGGGTCATCTGCGGACCAAAAGCAGGGGGAGAACCTGGTCGTCAGAACAAACGCACTAGAGCTCTCCATTGGTGCGATGCCTATAGACACTTCTCCTTCTCCCTCTTGCGGAATGGAGGTGACTGTAAAGAGACCACTACCATGTACATCTCGGAAAGATTGTACGGGCTCCCCGAACCCACGTGACCACGTTTGCACTGCTGTCTTCCCGGGGTCACTCGATATGAGCACGCAGATTCCCCAGTGTGCGCGCATACGACTCCTGAGGTCCCCCTACCCCCTACCATATAAAAGATAAAAAATATTTTTATTCATTTAAACTACGATCAATAGTCCCATGAATAATCCATAGACCATGAATAGTCGAGACTTTAATTGCAACGTTCCAAGATGTAGATTTCCTATGGAGAAGAACGGGCAAGAAACTCCATGGTTACTCTTTTTAAATCATGCTACAATATTATGTTATGTGAAGACAACGTTCCTACATTAAACATAGTACAGTCTAAACCTTTTAAAAAGTCTTAATATCCAGTAACCAGGTGAATATAAAAAAATATAGGTATAATAATACATTCAGAGGTAAATAAATAATAATATTAATGTAAAAAAAAAACAATAACATTAATGTCTAAGAAAACAAATTTCAGAAAAGTAAATTGATGTCCCAAAACTAGTGATAGCTCGGAGCAAGGTCAGTGTGATCTTAGGAGGACTTGGAGCCGCTCTTCGGCGCCGAAGATGACAGCTCCAATGGTTTTACCAAGTAGGAGTCCGGCAAACCCCTTGGCCCTTCCCCGGGGCGAAGGAAGTTCATGTAGAATTTCCACTGGATACCAATAAAAAACAAAAAGAGGCGTATCGGACATAGATGGCTGGGACTCCTTTTTGTCAACGCCTTCTCCTTCTTCTTCGAGCAGATCGGCCGTCTCCTGATCCCTTTCCAAACCAACCAGACCTAAACTTAGACCAACTTTCGATTTTTTTTCACTCAAAAGATTTTGTTACGTATTTAGGTATATAAATTACAAAACAAGTGACTAATATGAAAACAGTTATTTTTTCTTTGAAAGGCATGTAACATAGCCACTTCGCCAAAAATGCTGTAAAATTTAAAGCTTCCAGTTCACATTCTCTTTCTAACATGCGACATTGTTAATAAAAGGTATTCTAGTAATGTCTTAGGTTTTCGCGATTATTACTCATTATAATAAAGCCTACCATGCATTGTCGGCTACAATGCATGGTAGCCGACTGTTAACCCTTATCATAAGCTTATCAACATCAGCATGACATCCGCTTACTGCTGGCCTCCTTTAGCTGCTGAGCGACGCCCACTTCTATGCACGTGGGGGACCCACTCGGACACTAGTTACAATACTAAATTATTTCTATGCTCACTGTTTTGTGACGGTTGGTGCAGTGATTGATACAGTCGGCTGCTGCGCTTCGGGTCGTGGGTTCGATTCCCGCACGGAACAAATATTTGTATGATCTGCAGGTAGTTGTTCCGGGTCTGGGTGTTTTGTATGTGGAATTCATGTCTGTAAACGCACCCACGACACAGGAGAAATCCTAGTGTGGGGCAACGTTTTAAAAAAAAAAAAAAAGAGAGTCGGTTTATTTTTGTTATTGTTTTTGGCCTGAATTCCAATTCCTTTGGCCAGGTGAAAGTCAGTCCGTTACAGGGTGGCCATCTTGTAGAATTGTGTTGTATCGTGTAAGACACAGTGCCACAAACAATGTTGGATTGTTGGCTACACTGTATTTACAGTTCCACTGACCACTTGTGACCTTTTAGTAGTATTAATTTTTATCTAGTTGGTTTTATTGTACTTATAATTTTTTGTTTCTATTTATTCTTATGTACTATTTTTGCGATTTTGAAATATATTTTATACTACGATTGCTGTGTCCCTATAGTTAAAAGTAGAAGGAATACATTTATTTTATAATAAAACACTTTTAAACGGATTCTATCGCGTATATTTAGCATTCGAAACGTCAGGAAAATCAAAATATACGCGATAGAATCCGTTTAAAAGTGTTTTATTATAATGTGTAATAATCGCGAAAATCTAAGACATTACTACATTTATTTTCTTTCTTTCTTTACAGACTTCCACAACGATCGATTTTCTGCCTGGCTACGGGAGCCGACCCACATTTCGTTTTCTGGTTCGTGATGACAATCGTGGATCATGAAAGATGATTCAAGATTCGTTTTTCCTCACCGACAATCGGTTTTTAAACTACTTCAACAAGCTAAGCGTAAGAGTTTTGTCGATAAACTGCCTCAGTTCTTAGTATCTATATCTTATAGAGAAACCTCGAACATAGCTCTTTCCATAGCTCGTCTAATCTCACGGAGTCAACAATAATGGATTCGAAATCATGTTGGTCAAAGACCAATCTTCAGACCTTAAAGGATAATTGACGAAAGATCTTTCGTAGTTTCCCAAACACTCCCGCGTCAGATAACCTTAAGCGATACATTAATAGACACCAAGATTATAAACATAATACCACTCCAATTTAATTCAACCCTTGTAAAATATCACTAAATAAAGGTGACCCGATATGTCCCGAACCCGTCCACAACAGTAGGTGTTATTGTTAAATTGGCCAAACAATCCCAAGGGTCTAAAAGACCGATCTTAATTATTAGCAAGGTGTTTAAGGGTTGAATTTACGATGTGTTAATACGACCCGATGTGCGTCACTTACAATTACGCTTAACCCTAAATTAAATTTACCTGGGGTCTCCTGGACCCCGAGTGGGTAGTTTGTTACAAATTGGTGTAGTTGGCTGTAGTTGTAGGTGCGTTGTGTAAATTTTGATGGTAATAATTGTTAATAATGTATAGTCGAATCTGTGTACTACAATTTCGCTTATAAACGACAAAGTTTTAGCGACGTAGATGCAAACTCAAGTTGGGTTTTCGCCCAAATTACTATGAAAGTATATCTGTGATGTTAACTCTAGTTATAAGAAAGCTCAAGGTCACTCAGCGAGCTATGGAGAGAGCTATGCTGGGTATTTCTCTACGAGGTCGAATCAGAAATGAGGAGATCCGTAGAAGAACTAAAGTTATCGACATAGCTGAAAGGATTAGTAAACTGAAGTGGCAATGGCCAGGGCACATTGCTCGTAGAACTGATGGCCGTTGGGGCAAAAAGGTTCTCGAATGGAGACCGCGGACCGGAAATTGCAGCGTGGGACGACCTCCAACGAGGTGGACAGACGATCTGGTGAAGGTCACTGGGAGTCGTTGGATGAAAGCGGCATGTAACCGCTCGTTGTGGAAATCTAAGGGGGAAGGTCTTTGTTCAGCAGTGGACGTCCTGTGGCTGATATCATGATGATGACGATGAAAACTCTAGTTAAAACGATCAATTGTTTTAACATTCCAAAAAAATCGTCCGGTTAATACGACGCGGGTCTTTAATTTGTTTATAAACATAAGCAATACCTTGACGGCCTCGCTCGCTCACCGACGCGTTCGATTGCCCCGAACTTTTTGATCTTTGGTTGGTCACTTCATCAACTTATTATTACGCATGCAAAATTGAGTGCCGTACAACGAAAATCTTTCTCAATTGAAGAAAAAAATGCTATAATAGAGCGATTGGAAGTTGGTCAATCTAATGTATCTCTTGCGAAGTTCGACGTGTTTATGTTAACGATATCCACACTCCAGATAATAAACATAAAATATAACGTTTGATGTCTTTTGATATCTGAATACTTAATTTAATTAGATTACTTATTGAACAAGAACAAAAAAAATCAAATGTATTTTATGTATATTTTAATTCTCAATTAGACGAGTGTGCATAGCAGAAGAGACGGAGAGTGAGAAAGTAGATGATTTCCATAAAACTGAGCACGCTGCAGCCCAGGAAAAGACCTGCCATGCCACCGACAGCAACTGCGAACAGGCGTCAAGATTTTAGTAACAAACAATATAAATTAATTGCTTTTGTTCAAAGGGCAGTTTCGAATTGAATCCAATAAATGTGTAATTTTTGAATTTGGTATGATATGCGATAAAGAAGTGGAGAATTTGGTATTCTTGTTGGTATAGGAAAATAAATTCTACTATATTAATGGATTTCCTGAACAACTATTTTCACTTTATGAAATAATTGCAAATAATCGAAGAGATCAGACTCAAATACACTATACCCAAGACGTCAGTGAAGCCGAAAATGATGTCCCTTCTGTACCTCATTCGAGGATACGTCACCATTCCCCACTGAAAGTTGGTGCCCAAAAACCATTCCTGTAGAGCCTGGAATCAGATAATGGAACCAATGGACATTAAAACATATTTAAATACACACGCACTCACATTAATATATCTGTGATTAAAATATGTTATGGGGACGCGCTGCTGATTGGGAGCGCGTATTCCGCATGCAGAAACGGGCAGTCAGAGCCATAGTAGGCGTACATCAAGGCGACACAGCAAGACCTCACTTTAAGAAACTTGGCATCATGACGTTGCCCTCCATTCTCATTCTGCAAGTAGCAATGTACGTCAGAGTAAACTTAGCTTGCTATACTACGCATAATAACGTACATTCGTACAACACACGGAGTGCGAATAAACTCACATCCATAAAGCGTACACTTACAAAATCCTGTAAGCTCACGCATGTGATGGGTCCGGCCGTATACAATAAGTTACCGGAAAATATCACCGCAGCTCCAAATTTGTCTAGCTTCAAGTATCGCCTGAAACGTTGGCTTATCGAGCAAATATTTTACAGTTACGAGGAATTTTTAAATAATTGACTTTATTGACATTAAACGTACTTATTGCTTTTATTATTATTTATGAATGTGTATTGTGATTGATATTGACAAATTTTCGGAATAATTGACTTTATTGACATGAATGTATTATTGCTATTATTATATTTCATAATTGATTATTTATTGTGATTGACATGTAAATTAGCTTTACGAAATAAATGAATATGAATATGAATATGAATATGTCCATATATTTCTTTGTATCCACATAATTAACTATGTATGTATCCATATATATTATATTAATGTAAATTTTAGTATGTAGGTAAATGTACACTATATATGGTATGTAGGTACATTATTCTATATGTATTGTGTGTATATTTATATGTGTTGTTAAACCTCTACACACCGTGCCTACATCTCTTTTCTTCAAACTCTCCTCTCGCAGATCTGTTGGAAGATATTTCTTAAAGAAATAAGCTGTGCATGCCTTTGTACTCTGCTTTTCTATGTAATTATGTAAAAATATATGTGTACATAATTAAAAAATTAAAAATTGTCCTCCTAAATATTTTATCATAGTTTACATATTTAGAGAAAGCAGGCCCACTGCTCTGATAGAATTCCAAAATCTTGTCTTTCAAAGAGATGTAATTTCTAAATCACCATTAATATATATTACAGCCTATTTCTGCACATTATTGTGGCCTCCTTAATTTTATACCAAGTTTTAATAGTCAGTGCCCAGCTCATTTAGGTTGCATTTGTTAGTAATGTATGCAAAATTACATACGTTTGACTGAAGCACGTAGTTTACATCATCGCAAAGGGGGAAGCAGCCGCAGTTTATTCTTTTACCACTTTTATCTTGTAACTTGAAAAGTTCGTCTGAAAACGTTAACAATTGATTACAAACATAAAAGTATGCCTTTATCTCTTGTATAATTTTCTTTACACACTCTTTTTGCTAGTTCATCATTCGTGCATCTTTTTATAAATACACGCGGCGTTTCGAACATAAAATTTTTAGAAGACAACCCCTTAAAGTCATTGTCTAATCCCTGTAAAGCATCTTCTTCGCCATTTCAATTTCGTCCAGTTCATCCTCTTTACATGATAAACTATCAAAGCGTACTTTTAATTTATAAGTCAGAACAATACATCTGTTGTTATAAATTATTTTGATAGTTACCTTTGTATTTGGATAAACAGTTTAGACCTTTGACATCGCAAATTTGTTCATCCCCTGTAAAAATAGACATTATATTTATTTCCGAGCCTTTAACTAGTATTCATCTATTGATTCTTGGATTGGTATCCACTGTAAGTACATAATTATAATTAAGATGCTCAAGTAACTCATCCCAGTTGACATAAGAATATCTACAGCTTTCATAGCGGGCAGTCATTTACGCTAACGGTCTGACATACGGCCTTACAACTTAACTTAGGTTATCGGTAACTGAATCGAATTCATGAGATCCGAATTCGCTACCAGTCATCATCAGTTTGTTAAGTCCATGGTTGATTAAGGGCCTCCTAGAGAGCTTCAATGAACAGTCATCATCGGCATCATAATTTCTGCCGAAAAACGTCCACTGCTGGACGGAAGCCTCCCCAAAAATTGCCACAACGACTGGTATGGCTTTGTTGTGTGATCATTGGTGGGTTTCGCCATAATCGCCACGCTTGGCAGACGGATGGGCGATCGCAATGGTGTTATAAATGTACTCGAAAGACGCTGCTGCTCATCCTCCGGCTAATCTCATAATTGCTTTTTACGACATCCACGGGATGAGATGGGGTGGTGATATTGTTAGCCGGCTCAGAATGCCACCACCCCGTCTCCTCCCGTGGGTGTCGTAAAAGTCGACTAAGGGATTAGCCGGAGGATGGGCAGCAGCGTCCTTCGAGTACATTAACAACGCAACTGCGATCGCCAACCCGTCTACCAAGCGTGGCGATTATGGCAAATCCCCCCAATGAGCCCACAACACACCTATATTGGTCGTTGTGGTGATCTTTGGGGAGGCCTGTGTCCAGCAGTGGACTTCATTCGGCCGAAATGATGACCACACAGCAATGAAAGTACGTTACCATAATCACCACACATATCAGATGGTTTGGACTGCTAGTATGCTATTATGAGGACTCCTATTCCTTATTCTTCTTTTAAAACAAGATCAGAAAGTGTAGGGCCTGCTCAAGAGAGAAATTACGTGGCTGCATGTGTTAATTTACATTTGATTGTACGCCCATACAAACTCTTAAGGGAATACAAGCACGATAATGTGGACATCTTACCAATCCTTTTTTTTTTTTTTTTTTTTTTTTTTTTTTTATCTTACCAATCCTGCGATAAAAGTGTGGTATACACCGACAGTACTTCAAACACAGTCGTATGCGACACTCCATGCTGCACATTGTGTACGTGTATATTGAGTTGTGTTTCAGGTGGTTTTCATAGGGAAACCGACAGCGGCGTTGGTTCACGCTCAGCCTGGAGAACATAAAATATTCTTAGTTAGTTTATTTAAATAAAACGCTGATCTGATTTGCTATGACTTGAAATCAATACAGAAACTTCATTCAAACTTTACAAATTAAGTAGTTATAGGATTATCGTGTGGTGTTCGGATCCGTGTGGTGTTCGGATTAAGGATCCGTGTGGTGTTCGGATTAAGAATATAGCACCACTCCATTTCCTCCCATGGATGTCGTATAAGGCGACTAAGGGAATCTAAACCAGAGGGACGGGCAGCAGCGTTCCTCCTGTGAAGCGGTAGCCATACTGCGCTCACCAACCCGCTTGCCAAGCGTGGTGAGTATTGGCAAATACCCCCCAAAATGATGACACAGTTGTGGAATCTATGGGGGAGGCCTTTGTTCAGCAGTGGACGTATAAATGGCCGATATGATGATGATGATGATAGGATTATCGAGGAAAACCACGATGTCATAAAAATCCGTATATTCGATGTATGATCACTTAACAATTAATTATTACTATTACGTTAATCTAACAATGAGAGTGTACGATCGCGACCTAATCGGCGAACTACTGACGCACGCGCACTACTTGTCTGGTTCTTAATTTGGGCCTGTGGGACGCGCGGGCGCTCAGGCGGGTGGAGCAACGACAAAGCTGCGGGAATGGAGGGTTGCGAGGGGCCTCGCTGGCTGGAATAGAGCTTCCTTTATTACTACACGCGATAAATTTAACATACCTGCCCCTTTCTTGCAAGCTAAAATGTGACAACATTTACCATTCGCAGGCCCTATCATAATCCACTTAGCAAGATTTGCTCATTCGTATAGACAGAAGGCTGCCTGTCGGAGGACTTTCTCTTAAATTAATCTCACTTATTTATTGTATGCACCTATTTTATACCATGCAGATATTGATGACAATGATGATATACTAAAATACATTACTATTTCTTAGCAAACGAGAGATCCTAAGCAAAAACAAGTGACGCAACAAACTCCCCAAAAACACTTGTAATAACAAGTGTTTTGGGGAGTTTGTTGCGTCTCCCTTTTTTTTCTAGCTTCTTTCTAGTGTTGATACAACATACATAATTATGTTAGAATGTATTTTGTCTTTGTATTAAGCTGGTACATATTTATACATCATCGTAAATAATCCTTTCTATATATTACATTTATTGACTCCCTCGTAAGGTGTGTAAGAACAGAACAAGTAGTTGGCTACTGTACGCCAACTGTTTATACTGTTCTTACTCAGTAGCTTGATTATACAAAACGAAATAAATTTTTTAACTTACTTTGCAGCTTCTGCCGATGTGTAAACGGTAAGTGCAGTAACGTACAATTTCATATAGAAACCTTCATCAGAGTGTTGGAACTTGGTTGATATGTCAGGAACTTCTTGGGGACCATGAATATATACCTAAAATATTCAGAAGAATTAAAATTATAAGCAAGCTCGTACTGCTATAAATGTTTTACTATTAAATCTTACGTCATACGGAGTAGATATATTCATGACTTGAGCAAACACTTCGCCATCTAGAGGATGAATGAACAACGACTTCTTATCATCAGTTATAATGTCCCATCTATTCGCATCCCTGTATCTACGACAGAACAATGAAACACTTGCTTTACACCACAATTCTATTTCTCCTAAACTTAAAAATACAGATATACATATAGGCATGTAAGTCTCACACCAATCAACACAGGACCCCGGAACAACTATTATTAGGCCATACAAATATTTATTATATGCAAAGATTGAATCCGCGACCGTGTCATTAATACTAGGAATATCCAATCCAAAACAAATATTCTACAGATATTTCAAACTTAAAAAGAAGCTCCAAATAAACTGAACTTACTGCGGAGAATTATACACAGCCGTTCTAGAATTCACAGCATAACACAATCCCATCTCCGTTATTGTGGGTACAATGGACAGCACCACATTCGGTACTCCAATCGTCAAGGTTGGCTTAAAAGGTGCAGATAAGTTCAGCAAGAGTTCCACGTATTTCTCTGGAGGGATGTCAGTGTAGATCGGAATGTTGTCGAAGTTTTTATATGTCGCATTAGAAAGTGATGTGATAAATTGTTCTAGTCTGGTCTTGTTTTCTTCGTTGGAGTTCCTGAAAACATTATGTTTTTCAACATAGGTATATTTTTTCTTGAACTACGTTGTTAACAGGTCGCGTTCTATGGCTATTCGGCACGCAGTTCTTGATCGTATCTACGTCTTCACCTAATCTAATGTTGAGTTTAAAAAAAAAAAACGTTTCCCCACACTAGGATTTCTCCTGTGTCGTGGGTGTGTTTACAGACATGAATTCCACACACAATACAACCAGACCCGGAACAACTACCTGCAGATCATACAAATATTTGTTCCGTGTGGGAATCGAACCCAAGACCCGGAGCCCAGCAGCCGACTGTATCAGCCACTGCACCAACCGCGCCGTCAATCTCAATAAATAATCGTTCACCAACTTGATTGCTGGACGCCCAAAGCTTCTTTCACATCCTAAAATACCTTCTGAATTTTGATTATTCCACCTGATTATCCTCTTTTATAGTACTGTCTACCGTCTATCTATTAAAAATAATCTGACTGACTTCTATAATTTGAATTACAACACTTACTGTAGATAAATGTCAAGCTTCTTCTTATCAATCTTGTTGGTAGGACACACGGTGACGCATGGGAAGGTGGTGTTCCAAGCGAACATGTCGCGGTCCATGGACACGACGGTAGGAGACGACTGGTAGCGACTCCATGTTATTTGGGATAGATACAGGGAACCAAACCCTGACAGGAATATTATTGTTAGCCAGATGATGCTGTTGGTAAAATAATACATAGTTATTAACTATGGTTTTAATTTCAGAAGCTAATATTATTGTTATCATGATTAAAACCTTGATAGTTAAAATACAATTATGTTATGAGACATATGAATATTTTTTAAATTATTTTAAGGTGTTGATAAGAAACATTCACAGCTCTTCTGCATAGATGATCGGACCAATTACTTAGAACAGTGGAGCTATTTAATTTCGGACTGTGCATATGTGCTTATAAATGGTCTATATGAATAAATCTTTTGTATTGATCATATAATTAATTTCTACCGCTATCCTACTAAACATCTACATTGAACTCTCGTGATCCGATATTGATATAATAATTATGCTTGGCAAACGGATCATGGCAATGTTTAATAGTGCATAGAACAACGCAGCCGCCCATCGTCCAGGCGTTCAATTTTTTTGTACAACCTACAGCTTGGACCTTAAACGGGCAAATTTTTTATTTTGCTAGAAAATACGTTTTTAAGTTCTGGCCAAGATATCTTAGAACTTTATTTTATCAATGCAAGTGCATAACCAATGTGATAAGCCGACGGATGGTACTGGAACTTTTATGTGTACTAAAATATTGAGAGCAAAAACTACCTTTGAGAAAGAAAGAAAATCAATTTATTTAGATAAATAAGGCAACACATACCACTTACAGAAAGCATAAATGGACTAGATTAAGCAAGATAAAATAAAAACTTACCAACAACAAACATATTAAGAACATACAATAATACAAGCAATATGAACGAAAACCGAACAAACTAGAACGAAAACTGATCTTCAATATTGGAAAGTTAGAGACGAAGAATGAACTTACACTTCTAAAGGGTGACGTTTAACCGAAACCAAATGATTCAACCCATGTATAGACGAAGTCTCCAGAAACAGTTTAAGATAACGCCTTCCTTTATCCTTGATGACTTCGTTAGGTTTATTTTTCTTCAGTCTGGAGAAGTGGGGTTTCGGAGTACGTTGAAGTTCATCTTGGATAATTTGAGATTGGAGTGATCGCTCCAAAAACATTTTAATTTCTCTTGCTAGAACAAATGTTTTTAGAATAAACAGTTTTGTTCTAAACAAATTATTTAATTATCATCATATATGCCAAAGGCTGCCTGCTGAACAACGGCCTCCTCCATAGATATCCATAAAAGTTATATGCTATATGTCGTAATTTTGGGGGGAATTTGCTGGTACTCACTACGCTTGGCAGGCCAGTTGGTGAACGCAGAATGGCTCCTGTTCCGCAGCACTCAGGTTTAGAGGAGTTTGGAAGAGGTAGAGATGGAGTGTTATACTTTTAATCCGGCCACAATACGGAATAGAAAAAAATATTTAAACATAAGAAATCTTACTGGATACTATCCGGATAATGTTACGCCACTATATGAACATTATGGTTTAATAGATTATGGCTACCAGTATTTTAATGGCTATTTCTTGCCTCGAAAATTGCACTAATCAGACTGTATGGATTAAAAGCTTCCTCCTACACTAATCCAGACCGAAAACATTACCAATATTGTCACAATGGCCTTTGGTCCGAAGTCTACCCAACGAGTTCATTACATATTGTACACAAAAATGACAAACAGTCGTGATATGACTCCATTACTACATAACATTATAATCGTATCTGCTAATAAATCTATTCGTGCAGTTAATGAGTTTGGCGGGTAACAGGTGTGGAGGAGGCAGTGGGATAGGTTTGAACGGTTTCACCAAATTTGGAAGTCTGATATAGTTACTGAATATATATAAGCCACCTATCTTACTATGATTATCGTTAAGGCAAATAGAGGATTATATCTTAGGTGGATGGATCACGGGGGAGTCGTGCGGTCCGTGGCCCTCTACGGGTACGCCCCGTTGTACGCAACTTGATTTATAAATATCATTGAATCAAATAATTTACCGCAATATATAGCGTTTAGTCCATTTACTATATATTGCTACATACAGCATCCCTACATGTGGTATACCTACAAAACACAGCTGCACAGGTACACATACAATTGTTGCACGATAAATACACAATTATGTATCGTCGCTGCGCCTGCAAAAACTGCTACGTGTTTTTTGATCGAAATAGGTTCTTAATGCAATGTTACATTACTTTCAATTTACACACATGCATGTAAAGCCCAAGTTGTAATATATCTAACGATTTAGAAAATATTAAAATCAGCTATTTCATTTCGACCAAAACTTTACTTGAAAAATGCTCCATGAGCATAGATAAATAGCGCTCTGAAAAGTTGGATTTTTCACATAGCAGATTTCGCTGGCCCAGCGACGACATATGTATATATTTTTAACATTGCCCCATAAATAGGATTGCTTCAGTATCATGGGTACAGTTTACAGACACAGACAATAATTTTATATAGATTATAGTATACGGGCAACGTGCAATATTCAACCAAGCAAATATAACATAAACGCATGAAAGGTATAAAATAAAATACCACTTCTAATTCCCTCAATTATTTAATTCTAATAAATAAACTGGCACTTTTTCCGACAAAAATTTCATCGAACATTATAATGGAACTTCTGTCGTTTCTGTACCATAATATTAAGCATGAATATTAACGAGTTTCCACTTGGCGGGCTCCCGATGATAATCGCCGGTGATTTTATTACAGCAGTTTATTTTAATTGCTGTTTCAACAGCTTGTGCTTTTGGTAGGTGACATTATATACCTACTTTGTTGTAATTTCGTGTGAAAGATAGATGATTTGAGTGTTTTTGGTTGGTATTAAGCATCCTTTGAATGATAACATTTAGAAGGATAGCCTCTTCCGAAGCGAAGCTGTCTTCTTTAACGCGTAACTTAAAATTTTCTAGAACTACATCTTTTTTTATGTATGTGCCTATTTACCCTCGTTGTAGTGTGATAGGGGGCAAGCATGTTGCCATTTACCGGGCAATACTCCAAAGTCTGAAGGTCTTATTGTTAAAGTCTGAAATTTCGTCTAGGTATGTATCACCTTAGTGCCAGATATTTGCCGTGAAGCAGTAGTGTTTAAACGTTAAACGTCACTGCTCGGTTTGTAGGGCAATGTAGCTAGTGAAATTACTGGGCTTAAG
Organism: Diloba caeruleocephala; assembly: GCA_947459985.1. NCBI lineage: Eukaryota > Metazoa > Arthropoda > Insecta > Lepidoptera > Noctuidae > Diloba > Diloba caeruleocephala. The sequence goes on along the minus strand of OX381612.1, from coordinate 27,832,329 downwards.
AGACTAAAGAACTAATTTCTCGAGACAACAGCAGTGTGGTGCCACGAGGACTTATTCTGGGTGGCATTACACTTGTTATGGGTCGCTTACTACCCGGCGAATGATATGCTAGTCTCATCTCCAGGTGGCACAAAAAAAAACATTAATTGAAAGATTTGCTTGGTGGTTCAAATATCACAAAGTAACTCGATTATTCTTGTCTGACTATATTCCACACCGCCAATAACATTAATAGTGTTTATGACGGGATCTATCAATATGAGTTTCACCACATCACAGCACAGAAAACAAGTAAATGAACAACACTTCAGACAAAGAAAATCAACCCATAATTACTTTCAAATACAGTGAACCGTATTCAGATTTACATAGAAAAGAGTGCGGTGATCTGGAAAAATCGTCACGTGTCATATAGTGACGGTAAACTAACAATATTTTAGGATAATTCGTTATGCTAACACTTTAGAACCGAAGCTTGAAGATAAATGAGTGCGTGAACGAACGCTGACAGACCTCTTTGCAGGAGTTTTAAGTATTCACCGGTTTCATAAAAACGCTAGAAAGTTAATACTTTAATATGGTAAAGTTTGTAGTGAAAATCTACTTACGCTATTTTGCTTTTTATTTCATTATTGCTAAGGACCATACCATATTAGCCGTAGAACTGATGGCCGTTGAGGCAAACGTGTTCTTGAGTGGAGACCGCGGCTCGGCAAACGTAGTGTAGGGTGCTCTCAAGCTCGGTGGAGTGATGATTTTCGCAGGGTGGCTGGCATGAACTGGATGAGAAAGGCCGAGGATAGTGCTCAGTGGCTTGACTTTGGAGAGGCCTATGCAGTGGACTGCTATGGGCTGTTGATGATGGTGATGAAGGACCATATCTGCTTACCGTGTGGTGTCCAGATTAAGAATATAGCACCACTCCATTTCTTCCCGTAGAAGTCGTAGAAAGCGACTAAGGGAATCTAAACCATAGGGATAGGCAGCAGAGTCCTTTCTGCGCTCACCTACCCGCCTGCCAAGCGTGGTGAGTACTGCCAAGATCCCCCAAAATGACCACACAATTGTGAAAATCGATGGGGTAGGCCTGTTTGTTGTTTGTTCAGCAGTGGACGTCCTATCGCTGACATAATGGTTAGGATAATATCCGCTGGCGAATGTCCACTCCTAAACATGGACGTCTCAATGAAGAATTTTCTGCTAAGCTTGGCTTGTCTTTAATAATTGGTCATGCAATTACTAGCAGTAGCGTAATTACTAAGGGTAGGTAATTCCTAATTTTACTTAATCAGTTTTGCTTAGCCAGGTTGCAGAAAAGGTCTTAAGTAAAAAAAGATATTTAGAATAACGTACGTACAAAATAAAATAAGAAATTGTGATTTGAAACACAAATCTAAATATTCAAATACTCCATAAACAAAAGGGAATTCGGTGGCTTATAGAAAAATATATTGCATTCTTAAAATAATCAGAAAACATTAAATTCTATGGCGAAACATTTTAAAACCAATCAACACAGGACAAATAAAAAAAAACAACAGAAAAATGTAGCCACGTCACAAGGTAAACAAGTTGAAACCTTACCTACGGAAAGGGAAGCCCTCCTAAAGTCTAATAATTTCCGAAGTGTCATGTCGCCCAGAAATAAATGAAGTGAAGAAAATAAATTTCATTTAAAAATCACGGCACACCATTATTTTCCCGAGCTTCCCCTAATTAATTTCTTGTCACCGTCTGGATCGGCCGTTGTGGCTGTGACAGGAGCTTAGAGCGGGTAAGAACGATACAAGTATCTTGTGTGTGACAGGGATAGGTATATAAAGGTGAGTGCGCTTCATTACCATCTTTTAGTAGTTAACGGAAGCAGATACGAAGTTCGCTCCGGTCGACTTCTGGCCGCCTAGTACTTCTTATTAATGACCGTGAATAATAAGTTGAGGAAAGTCGGTGTTTTAGTTATCGTAAATATTTTTTTAACTACGGTAGTAGAAGGTATTTTTAAGTAATTCATCATCAGCATCATTTCAGCCGAATGAAGTCCACTGCCTCGAATCGGCGGTGGTATATTATTCCAGCAACGAGTAGCAGCATACCTAAAGCTTCCCCTGAATGCAGTTTCGCCTATCTCGTTTTTCATATAGGTACTCAGGTTTATTAGACTCAATTATACCGAAAAGTAAGCTTGCTAGGTGCAATCTCCTCCTGCCAGCCATTTTCAAAACATGGTTTTGGTTATGAATTGGTGTTATACGACTTCTACGTGGTATTTTAAAACAGAAACGAGCACACGCATTTTGGATCCTTTGGACGAGGCGTTCTGTCCTTGACAGCAAACAGGGACCATACACAATGTCGCAATAGTTTAGGTTCGATAATACGAGACTATCTACCAAACTTTTTCTCAGTGGGACTCTGAGGTAATCGCGAATCCTATATAGCATTTTTAGTTTATAGAAGCATTTTCTCAAAGTATTATTGATGCCCCAAGCTATATGCTCCCTCTACTCTCTGAATACTCTCCCCTTTAATTTTGCTCTCTGGTTTTGTTAGAAGTATTGCGTTAATTTGTTTCTTGCTGCCTAATACTATGAACTTAGATTTATGTGGATTTAGTACCAAACAATTGTTTTCTGACCACTGCGTGATCCTTTGTAGTTCTTCATTCATTTTGAACGCTGCTGATGACGTATCTTCCTTCTTAAAAGATACATATAGTTGAATATCATCAGCGTACATGTGAAATTTACAATTCAGAAAACATTTAGTTATGTCAACGGTGTAAAGGATGAAGAGGAGAGGTTCCAAGATTGATCCCTACGGTACACCCCGTGTTACGCGCTCAGGGGAGATGACAGCGACGCACCGTTGTCCATTCGTATCTCAACAAATTGTGATCTATTCGCAAGGTAGCTATCAAACCACCTTAGTGTTTCTGCTTCAAATCCATAATATGCCAACTTGGATAAAAGCAAGGTGGTATTTATTGCATCAAAGGCCCGGGAATAGTCCAATAACGTGAGTAACGGGCCCTCACCGCGGTCCCGAGCCTCAAGAATATTTCCCACTACATCAGACAGAGTTGTAGCTGTCCCTCGTCCCCTCCTAAATCCCGATTGATGGATGGGAAGAATATTATTATCCTCGAGATACTCTACTACCTGCAAGTATACTACCCTTTCCAAGACCTTCGACAGACTAGGCAGTATACATATAGGGCGCAGATCCTTCACATTCTGAAGGATCTGCAATCTGCGATCATGAAGGGATATTGTTAATAATTCATAACAGCCATCGATTCACCTAATAATAACTCATAGGTACCCATACCAACGCATCGACAAGGGGTACGACTGTACACCAAGTTAGATAATTAAACAAGCTTAATTTTCTTGTACGAGTTATATTCGCGATGTTCCGAGCTCTGTTTACAGAAAGTAACGGGTAAATATTGCCAACGGGAACGCTGAGGTGGAAATCTTGCGAGGGTAACATAGTATGGAGACATATCTCGAAAGTTTTATTGGTAATTTGGAATAATAATTATTGTCTCTTTATAGAATATGAGTTTAATAAAACACTTTTAAACGGATTACATCGCGTATATTAAGGATTTTAGTTTTTTTGACATTTCGAACACTTTGCAGGGTTCGTGGTCGCAGGATAACTAGGGTGACTGGCGTCGTTACAGATTTAAAAAAATATTTTCTTTTATCTAGCGTACAATTTTAATCAAAAATTTGTTTCGAGCACGCAGTAATCACTCACAGTGTCTTGATGTTTTTTTAAAGCGGTATGTTGTTTATATTTTTATTATTTTAATAACAAGATTCCAAACAGGTAGTACCTACCAACCATCTTCTCTATTAAATTTAAGATGTTTTTAATTTCAATAGCCTCACGAAACATGTATGACAAACCACAATCACAGTCAATCTTGTAGACCCCTGCATCTTGTAAAATATATGACATTTCACCGGTTTGAGAATATTTACCAATGGATTCAGAAACGTATAGAACATCGGTACGAATAAGGCTCAAAACATGTATTTTTACCGTATACTTATATTTAAGTAATTAATTCAGAGCCGTAAGCTCTCATTTCTCATACATAATTACACTTTTCTGCGAAATTTACTGTCCTATATTTACAGATAATAGCACCCAAACAGTTATTAAAATGAAACGCAATTTAAGACATAGTTTTACTTTCTAGATTTTGTACAATAAATATTGGATCGACTAGCTAGAAAAAGAAGTTTGTTTCAGTATATTAGTTTAAGTGCATTTAAATGTAATTATTTAGTTTCGAGCTTATGGCACCTGTGGGTTACAGCTGAAAATCAGCGTTAGGTGGTCGATGTATCACTGCCTCCTAACATTATGCTGAGCTTTTGGCCCTTTGGCACTATAATTTTGCCACTGAGCATGGTGTATGTTGCACCTTTTATTTATTATTGTTATAAGTTTATTTTTATTGCGTGTACTGTTTGTGCCAATGAAAACAATTTTCTTTCTTTCTTTCTAGCTCACAAAAATATGAAAAACGAGGCTCTAACACTCACTAAACTCCTATTATTAAAAAACTTACAGACTGAGTAAACGAATACCTATTATGTGAATTTCACATCATCAAATCATATACACACTTATAACAAACACAGTTTAAATATGGTTGAGCTTCACGACGACAGATTCATGCTTGTCGACTGCAAAAACGGGATTACTCGTAACGGCTATGGAAATTTCTTCAAAGAGTAATTTTCCGACACATGGTACCATAAAATATATTTGGGCTTTAAAACAGAAACCTATGAGTTTGTTTCGGCATTTCTTCTCAGAGGCAGCCAGTAGGAAATGCCGGCATCATCTAGATTTATTGACGAGTGAAAGTGTTTCTTGAAACCATTTGATAAGTTTAGCATAACAACCATTTTGCAGTCAAAAGCTGCCTCCACATAATTATACCATCGACACCGCTTAATTTGAATATCCAGCAGCAGGAGTGTTTAATAAAACATCCAGTTTGATTTACATTCTAACAAATCCGTACCTTTTGCGCCGCGCGGTGCAAACACGGCCTTACTGTGCCGTGTACACACGCCTTTACAATTACATTTCCTACTACGTCATTTAAATTTTCAGTTTAATTTGCTGGCTCATTTCGTTTTCTGTGGTTTGTTTGATTCAATCTGTGGTGTAATTTGAATACTGAGGAGGCAAAAATAAATATTGAATTGATTTTGATGTAGGAAATATAGATATATATTTTAAAAACGTTGCCCCGCAATGGGATTTCTCCTGTGTCGTGGGTGCGTTTACAGGCATGAATTCCACATACAATACACCCATACCCGGAACAACTACCTACTATCATACAAATATTTATTCCGTGCGGGAATCGAACCCACGGCCCCGGCGCAGCAGTCGACTGTATCAGCCACTGCACCAACCGTGCCGACAAAATCAATTTAATCCAGAATGTTTTAGATTTTGAACTTGAAATCTTTGGATTTGGGTAAGATTGGGAGTCAATTTACACCGTAAGACAAAATTTTAGGTAAAACACATGAAATACTAAACCCTTTACAGGAAAGACTTAGCTGTAAAAGCTTTAATTTTTAGCAATTTTTGTCGTTTGGGAATCTTCATGGACTTCCCCCACCCTGGAGAAAGGTAGAGGGGCATGCCGGTCCCTACCGGTTAACACCCCAAGGTATTCCTTCTACTTAGCATGGCTGGGGCGAGTTCACTAGGCCTTGGGCCGCACCATCGGAAGGTATCGGCCCGTCCCTTGGTCTGACAGCCTCAATCTTTGTGCGACTTTGCCAGCCATACATTCCTTCGAAGAGGCGCTTGTAGAACATATCACGTCGCCGTTTCGGGCCTCTGCTGGGCAAGCGATGGACTTCCCTAAGTTCCGCAGGCCGCAAGTAATGTGATGTCTTTCCTATCCCACTCTGGCGCCTCCTTTGCCAGGCGCTCTTGCTCCGAAAAATGGACTGAATTACGGCCGGAAGTAAGAGGTCACCATCATAGACCGCTGCGATGGGATCACGGCGCTGCGTGGCCCAAGTGGCACACCGCTAATGTGTGCTGCGCCGTCTCCTCCGTTACTGATGACAACCAGACACTTCCCGAAGCACCCATACCACGAGAGTATCTACGACATCGGGAAGGTGAGGGTGCTACGCCGGCTGTCCAGCCAATCCTTCATGACATAAGACCACTTACTTTTTTTGCCATCAGATAAACCGGCCTACGGTACAAATATACTCGTTTATTTTTTTAAAGGTTCTCAGGACAGCCGCTTAACTAACTAAAGTCAAAACTGTTTACTGTACAAAAAAAAAAATTATTATATAAAGTTTACCGTAACTAGTATTAGGTATTCAATCAAAAATTGATATAAAATGTATGTTTCTTTGTTTGTATGTACTGTATGCGTTACTATACCTATATACCTGACGTAGGAAAAAAGGCTTTGCAACGGATGCTGGGACATTATATAAAAACCTTGACCTAATTTAAAACAAAAAGTAGTAAAGCTACCGTGCATTATATATATATATATATATACAGCGGCCTAGGTTTACTAGAGGACGTTCATAGGCTGGTGACTGATCAATTCAATCACGTAGGTTAATTTTCTCCTACCAACGGCCCTTACAAATCCCACACATCTACCATCAAGCCTAAATCGACAACCTTCTAAAACAATAAACGCATAAAAAGTAAACAAAGCCAACGAGATGAATCTTCGTGTAGACGGGATCAAACCGTTTCGTCCGAACGAGCGAACCGGACCAATAAAGGTGGCCAAATGAGTGAGATGCAAAAACAAAACGGATCGCCAGACAGATCAGACGCGGGACAATATATGGTTTCAACGGGATGCAATAGAGGTGCAACAGTAGAGAGGAATTGAATATCGATAATTTAGAGTTCGATGATTTGGGCTATGCTCCTATTAAAAGCTCCGCTGGAAGCAGCCGTGCCGTGCCTGATATTGTTTGGGCGACGGCTCTCAGCGTGATAACTATCACTAATACATTACAGGACATTACAGAAATGGGTGGGCCCACGCCTTTGCTGCCACGCTACTGTATGCTATGTAAGCTATGGATATCAATTTAATTGATAATTATTATATATATACGCAACAACTACCTTCAGATCATACAAATATTTGTTCCGTGCAGGAATCGAACCCACGACCCGGCGCGCAGCAGCCGACTGTATCAGCCACTGCACCAACCGTGCCGTCAATTATAAGGTCTATTGCAATGGGTACTAAATGTATTGAATACTTTAAACGGAAAAAGGGCGTCTGCCTTTCCACCTTTAAATGAAATTCTGTGGCAGGCGGTGACTCGCCACTCGCAAGATGGGTCCCCTAAATGGCCACCACTACAGGCGACAAGGAGCAACACTGGTGTGAGCGGCTAGGGGTGTAGAGAGGTGCGGCACCGGTTTCACCATCGCGCGTCTCCAGGACTCGAAGCGGGTTTCCCCGTTATTACGCCATTAGACACTTCCACCCCCGAGGATATAGCTCAAGCGGCCCCCCTCTGATCGGCCAACTAAGGCAAGCCAGAGTTGAAAATCCTGTGGGCACTCATGGGGTTCCACTCCAACCGACCAATAAAGGCAAGCCGCCGACGAGGCCCTGACCGACTGTCTGGAGCATTCGGGTACGCAGTGTCGCCACTCACATTCAGCTCGCCACAAACTGCCCTGCGTTCTGTAAGCTACTTAATATACTTTTTTTCTTATGATAGACTTTTTTATATCACAAGGTAGGAAGAAATCAAGCAGCTACTTTAATCTGCCCTCCAGGATTACCTTATCCCATGGTGAGATAACGACTATTATTATTATTATCGCATTACCTATGTTATTATCAGCACATGGCGGGATCATCATTACGGCCGATTTAAGTCCACTGCTAGACATAGGCCTCCCCCAAAGATTACCACAACGACTGATATGGGTGTGTTGTGAGCTCATTGGGGGGTTGTGCCATAATCACCACGCTTGCCAGACGGGTTAGCAATCGCAGTTGAGTTGTTAATGTACTTGAAGGACGCTGCTGCCCATCCTCCGGCTAATCCCTTAGTCGACTTTTACGACACCCACGGGAGGAGATGGGGTGGTGGTATTCTGAGCCGGCACCACACGGCTCGGCATGGTAAGATACTGCTCCTCATCTCTAAACACAGTTCTTTGCGAAGGCACGTAAAGTCAAATTGGAAATAAATTGGTCAAGGTGAGTTGGTGAAGTGACCAGTCGTTGTTCCTACTGACCTAAAAATCCCTACCAGATGGTGTCTGCAGATTAGGTGTAATATTTCCCCCCTGCCGTTGCTGTGAGGCAGGGGACCTCTGGGTTCGCGGGTGCGTAGATTGGGGAATCTGCGTGCTCACACCAAGCGACCCAAGAGAAGACGGTAGCACGCATGTGTTCACGCGCTGCCGTGGGACGCTTTGGGGGATCCTTTACAATCCCCGGGGGGGGGTGACCACTTTACAGTCACCCTCTCCGAGATGTGCCTATAGGCGTGGCACCAGTGGGCGGCTCCGGTGTGATCATACGAGGACCTGGAGCCTCCCTTAGGTGCCGAAGATGACCGCTCCAGTGGTTTTAGCCGGTAGGAGTCCGGCATACCCCTTCGCCCTTCCCCGGGGCGAAGGAAGTTCATGAAGAATTTCCCTGGGCACCAATAAAAAAAATAAAAAAAAGTTGTAATATTTCGCAATTTCACTACTACCAATGTCAACAACGAATAGAAACAGGTGTCTAAATCACATCTCTCCCAAATCTCCATATAAACAAAATTAAAAGTGCGCAATAAGGCAGGCCGGTAAGCGATGGTACAATAAAACTGCCGGGTCCCCTCGGTAGGTAGGCTCCTAATAAAAATTCCAGCAAATCAATAGGTTCGCGTTTAACGCTTTTTGTATTGTATTTTATTTTGTTATACGCCTCCATTTCGTGTTAAAGGGACAATACTTGGATATAGTGGATTTGTACCGCGATCTGATAATTTTGATACTTTATGGTAATTTCCTGGAAAAATGGAAAAAGGTGATAACGGCTAGGCTTTTTTTACCCAGTGACAAGACGAGTAAGGCATACTCCTGGTTGAAAGCGTTACGCCCACCCCAAACAATTGTAATGCTACCCAGGACTAGTCGTACGTCACACTGCGCTCATTTAGTCTCTTAAACTCAGTAATTTCACTAGCAACTATGTCCTTCCAGCTCTTCAGATCCAGCACTGAGATGGTACCTTTTCTTTATTTATTTTAATTGGGCCCAGTGTAATTTCTACATGAACTTGAACCGCCACGGGGAAGGACGGAGGGGCACACCGGACTGCATTTTTTTTTATTGGTGCCCAGTGGAAATTCTTCATGAACTTCCTTCATCCCGGGGAAGGGCGAAGGGGTATGCCAGGCTCCTACCGGCTAAAACCACTGGGGTGGTTATCGTTGACACCTAAGGGGGACTCCAGGTCCTCGTAGGATCACACTAGAGCCACCCCCTGCTGACATGTCTCTATAGAATATAGTGCCTATGCACATCTCTGAGAGGGTGACTGTAAAGCGGTAATCAAAACCGGAACACTCTCCATGCAAGATCAACTCGCACTTGACCGGTTTTTATTTATTGGTATCCAGTGGAAATTCTGCATGAATTTCCTTCGCCCAAGGGAAGGACGAAGGGGTATAGTACGGTCTCCTACTGGCTAAAACCACTGGAGTGGCTATCTTTGGTACCGGTAAGGGTGCTCCAGGTCCTCGTAAGATCACACTAGAGCCACCCGTTGATGCCATGCCTTTAGACACATCACGGAGGGGATAACTGTAAAGCAGTCACCCCCTCTAGCAGCGGGAAGGCTACTGTAAAAAGGTCGCCCCTCAGGCACTTCACTTTTGACATTACGGTTAGTGCAGTGACAGATACAGTTGACTGCTGCGCTCCGCTTCACGGGTTCGATTCCTGCATGGAACAAATATTTGTATGATCTGCATGTAGTCGTTCCAAGCCTGGGTAAATTTTGTCTGGAATTTGTGTCTGTAAATGCACCCACGACACAGGTGTCCTATCTAAACCTAGAGATTTTTAAATAATTAATTAAGTAATTCATTTTTATGGGAGGATTGTAAAGGCCAAGCCTCGCTGTGCGCTATGCTGTCTGTGCCGCCATCTTTCCGGTAGTATTAATGTACCCAGCAACATTAAATAATTTTCAACACTTAAATGTTTCTAACTTCTGTTTTCTTTACCATTTTTATTCTGATAAATGGAAAACACTAGCGTACACTATAAGCATTAATATTTCATACCAAATATCAATAATTCAACCAAGATTTTGTTGGTTTGGAACTCTAAAAAACCAACAAATTCTCCCGACTTTTCCACCAATAAAAGTACCAAAACTATTTGTAGTGTCACAAAAAGCAACAGTAAATGGAATAGACGTTGGATTCCCTGTTCCGTCTTTGCGATTTGCATGTCCCACGTATGTGTGCGCGTGTGTGTACGTGTGAGGTGGCAGTGCCTGCGTACCGATTGACATAAAGAAGCTAAATGCCGTGGGGTGTGAACAGTTAGAAGCGTTTAACGTATGTATTGGCACGTAGAGCTATTGGCAAAAATTCCAATAAAAGTCCCCGGTCGCTGTGAGGAATTCCGTTGAAGAATAATGTTTAATTTGCACGAGAAGGACCGAGTGATTTATTTAAGTAGCTTTTGTTTGGATGAGGACCTAACGTGTTTTATGTATATTGTTCGTTCTTAGATATTTCCTTAATTTGTTGTTCTTAGATAACATAATACGGTTTTGGACTTGGACGCTGATCAGGAACTGGAAAACAATACTTTTTTTATGCAACCTGAAAAGGAGATGATCATTTTCCTGGTGGTAACCGTCATGCCTGCACATAACAATTGTAATGCTGCCCAGGACTAATACTGCGTGACATGGACTGCACTCGTCACCTCGAGACATTAGTTATTTAGTCTCTTAAGTTATAACTATTTCTTTTTATTGTTTGTTGGTCCCCGTGGAAATTCTACATGAACTTTCTCCTCCCTGGGGAAGAGCGAAGGGGTATGACTCATCTTCCGCACCAAAGAGGGAGGTCCAGGTCCTCGTACGGTCACAGTAGAGCCGTCTACTGGTACCACGCCTATAGGCACATCTTGAAGGGGGTGACTGGAAAGCGTTCAGCCCCCGGAGAGATTGCAGAGATCCCTACGCGCTTTGCGCTATATGCTGTAGTTAATTTCACCACCACGGTACCCTCTAAACTGGAACAGCATAGCAGTGTTGTTAAATTTAACAATACTGCTTGGCAGTAGATATCCGGCACCTACCTAGCAGTACTCTTGTAATTAGAGACCACCATTAAAATAAATATGTCACTTAAGTGATACAAAAACTAACTATGCTTGGTATTTCTCTACGAGATCGAGTAAGAAATGAGGAGACCTGTAGAAGAACTAAAGTTACCGACATTTATCGTAACTGATGGCCGTTGGGATAAAAATGTTTGTCCAGTGGAGACTTCGCACCAGAAAACTCAGCGTGCGAAGACCTACAACGAGGTGTACAGATGACCTGGTGAAAGTTACTGGTTGTCTTTGGATAAGGGCGGCATGTAACCACACGGTGTGGAAATCTATGGGGGAAGCCTTTGTTCAGCAGTGGACATCCTTTGGCTAATATGGTGATGATAATGATGATGTGAAACTAATGTTAACTCGCTCGTGGGTTGCAGCTGAAAATCAGCGTCAGTTAGTACTGCCGCCTGACATCATGCTGAGCCTTTTGGTACTTCTGTTCAACCACCGTATTTTTGTTTGCCTATGTAATTGTTTGGGAAAATAAATACTTTTCTTTCTATCTTTCTTCTTAAGCTGGTGAGTCACTTATCTATAATCCTACACATTACACAATAAATTATCTATTAATTAGTAAAAATACAAACAATGGTCATCGTTGACTGTTATCTGTCCTTACGCTAACGGCTAAAGTGCAATTCTAAAGTCGATTCCACACGAATAAGTTACACTGCGCGGTCAGTTTTTTTTTGTACATCTTGATGACGAAACGTTCCTGGTGGTAAACGTCATGCCTTCCCATAAAAAATAGAGTTCTACCCAGGAAAAGTCCTGCGCAACATTACACTGCGCTCGTCACCTCGAGACGTCAAGTTATTTAGTCTCTATGCCCAGTAATTATGCAATGTAGCTTTATGTGGCCCTTCTAATCGGAGCATAAATAAATAAATAGTATAGCATATAGCGTGCGTTCCATAAGCGTGGTGATTATGGAAGCGTGGTGATTACGGAAGCGTGGTGATTATGGAGGCGTGGCGATTATGGAAGCGTGGCGATTATGGCAAAACCCCCCAATGAGCCCACAACACACCCATATCGGTCGTTGTGGTGATCTTTCAGGGAGGCCTGTATCCAGCAGTGGACTTAATTTGGCCGAAATGATAATATTTTCATAACGCTCTGATTATAGTAAACATTAATAATGCAACACACAAAACGATACTTACGTTCTACTAAGTCGTCTAAATAAATACCGATTTTAAAAAAAGAATGTTATATGACAAAATATTTCAGTTTCTGTTTTTATAAACTGATAAAAACATTTATTTTTACAATTTGAATTTCATTTCTTTGCTGGACATCCCCATAATTTGTTGCCATATTTTTTTTCTTGTAATAACAAGAAAACATTTTCACAAGCCCCTTACAAACAAAATACTAATCATTTTTACTACAAAAAAATTACTACCAAATACCGGACATTCAATTCATTTTAAACAGACAGAAGTGAAATTGTACAAAAACTATGTCCCCTACATGGCAAATCGGATCCGAGGATTTGTGGGTCACATGCCGGACACATGTCATCCGGCATAATCCGAACTACTGTTATGAGTCCGCTGATATAGGTCTGATGGCCAGATAAACTACTTTTGATGAAGGTATATCCGGGAGTTTTATGCGGTATAATACTGGTAACACTGGTCATAGCCGTAAACTATTCAAAAGTAATATTAATTCGGTTCAAAGAGTTTTTATTTCCCTAAAGAACATTACATAGTCCCCTTAATATAAGAAAATTAAAATAATAGTTAAAATTGTGACGGCACAGTTGTTGCAGTGGCTGATACAGAGAATTCTCTGTGTGTGGTCTACAGTAAGCATTCGCTGCACTAAATCCTTTGCGGCATCGCTAACATCTTCCCAAAGAAGTGCGTCGAACTGCGAAATATAAAAAAAAAATGGCTAAGAACCCGCAAATTCCATCTGGCATATCATGTCCATACCTCCTCGTTTTTATTTTCACAGGGTTTGACAGCACGGTTGGTGCAGTGGATTATACAGTCGGCTGCTGCGCTCCGGGTCGTGGGTTCGATTCCCGCACGGAACAACTATTTGTATGATCTGCAGGTAGTTGTTCCGGGTCTGGGTGTATTGTGTGTGAAATTTATGTCAGTAAACGCACCCACGACACAGGCGAAATCCTAGTGTGGGGCAACGTTCCATTTAAAGAAAAGAAAAAAACATTAGAAAGATACGTTCATTCGTTCCGGGTGATGTCTGGATTAAGAATATAGCACCACTCCATATCTGCCCGTGGGCATCGTAAAAGGCGCCAGATGGATGCAGCAGCGTATTCTGTGGAACAGCAGCCATTCTGAGCTTACCAATTCGTCTGCCAAGCGTGGTAAGTATTGACAAGTTCCTCCCAAAATGACGACACACAGCATATAATCGGTCATCTATGGGGGGGGGCCTTTGTTTAGCAGTGGTAACCCTTTGGGCGATATCATGATGATGCGTTCGATCTACCATAGTTACTCAATGTAAAATTGACAGTTAATAAATAGATACACCATAGATTACCTATATCTCTCTTTATAAACATTTGCAAATAGTATTTTATATTATATACAAATTGTACGTGGTTTTCGGATTAAAAATATAGGTAGCACCACTCCATCTCGTCCGGAGGATGTCGTAAAACTAAGGGATTCTAAACCAGAGGGATGGAGCGGCATCGTTTCTTCTGTTGAACAGCCATACTGCGCTCACCAACCCGGCTGCCAAGCGTGGTGAGTATTAGCAAAATCCCCCCAAAATGACGACACAATTGTGGAAATATATAGGGGAGGCCTTTATTCAGCAGTGCATTGCCAGTGTCAGTGAGAGCTGCAAAACCATTACCCTCCTTTAAAAACTTAGTAAAAGAACATTATCTGTATTTTAGTTGAGTAATTTGTCCACGCTATTTCATTGTTATCACATTGCGTTTTATTTTACGATATCACTTTTCTATATTCATAATTACCTAAAATGTTATTACGTATATTACATTGAGATTTGTTTCAAATATATAGTACTATCATCTACTTACCCGTACACCATGGACTACCCCATTATTATTTTTCGTGACTTTCTTGTCTATCGTAAGGTTGTCTAGAAAATATCGCTTTTAGCGATAAGACCGCCCATTGTACATTTAAGTATATTCTATTCTATTCTATGATGATGATAACAAAATAGAACATTGAAATGAAAAATTCATTATCACGATTAAAAGCGAACGTAAATCAGTTGTATTCAACATTTTATTGAAACAATAAAAATCTCGTCCTCGTAGACAACAGACGACCGAGATTATCTGATTATCGTCCGGTGCCAGGAAAAAGTACGGAGTGTACACTGCTCACCTCAGCAAAATGCAATTACATTCGTCTCGGGAGACTGAAGACTAACCTATTCAGGAACATTACGATGAAGTAAGGGTTAGTTCGTTCATGTTTTTACTTGAAGAATTGTTAGCAAAAAGTACTATCAGAAGGTTCTCGAACGCTAACATGTTTGGTGGAGTACACTGCTTTATGCATTATGCATGATTATAGCAATATTCAATAATATACTTCATGATAGAAAGAAGAAACAAGAAAAGTATTATTTTAGTATTTATATGTATATTTTAGTGTTTGCACTAAATAGATACACGACAAAAATAAAAATAAAAAAGTCCTGTTGGGAATATATGCGCCATATCCTCGCTAAATGTCTGTCTGTTAAGCATATTACTGTGGAGGATTCTCCCCACAGCGCTGATTTTCAGTGACAAAGTGACGTCGCTTGGTACAGTCAACGCATTATAATAATCATAAAACAAGTGCTATAAAATGTAATATACCACATAATAGATACCACAAATCTTGAGTTCTATGCATTCAACACGAAACCGAATTACAATATAACGTGAAATATTAGAGGAACAAGGTAATACAAAATATGTACTACAATACGATCTTCAGTTCCCAAATCTTACACGTCCCCCACAAAACAAGTCTGTCAGAATAGTCCGCCCCGCGGCCCGCGACTGATTTACATATAAATTGCAGCTAACTCACGTGGCATCTCTTACTTTTAAATGTTCTGTACCCCTGCTCTCTCCGTGGAGCGACCTCAGTTTAAGTGGATACATGTAAATGTGCCAGTATTGTAATTTATATGTTTCTAAACTAATTGCATATGGGGGCCAAATTGTGAGGCTCTTTGACAGTAATCAGGAGGCCCCTGTTTAGTAACACGTTCACAGGTTATTATTTATTGATAAAAGGTCATCCTTTCACCTTGATTTCTCCTGATCTAACGTAATGGATGAAGTCTACGATGGAACAAGCGCACCCAGAAGATGCCTATTCACTCATACTATAAAGGTTAACGCGTTATAAGTACTAGGGAAGACTTAGACGCTGATAAGGAGTTCCATACTTTGTACGCTAAATGAAAGTTGAGGAGAAGCGAGTACGATATATCTACCAGATGTGGATGACCTGCAGCGCGTCTCGAAGTTCGGTGGTAGAATGGAGATAGTTGGTATTGTAACGACTAATGGGATAAGAACCTACATATGACTTTGGAATTATAATCATAAGACTCTAGTTACTTCTAGATAAATTTATTTCTCAGAATACAGCTTGATTTTTCCATAACCGACAACCTCGTTGATGGTAGCCCGAATTCGTCAAAATATTCATCATCATCATCATCATCATATCAGCCACAGGACGTCCACTGCTGAACAAAGGCCTCCCCCTTAGATTTCCACAACGAGCGGTCACATGCCGCTCTCATCCAACGACTCCCAGCGACCTTCACCAGGTCGTCTGTCCACCTCGTTGGAGGTCGTCCCACGCTGCGTTTTCCGGTGCGCGGTCTCCATTCGAGAACCTTTGTGCCCCAACGGCCATCAGTTCTACGAGCAATGTGCCCTGCCCATTGCCACTTCAGTTTACTAATCCTTTCAGCTATGTCGACAACTTTAGTTCTTCTACGGATCTCCTCATTTCTGATTCGATCTCGTAGAGAAATACCAAGCATAGCTCTCTCCATAGCTCGCTGAGTGACCTTGAGCTTTCTTATGAGGCCCATTGTGAGTGACCACGTCTCTGTTCCATATGTCATCACTGGTAACACACACTGGTTAAAGACTTGCGTCTTGAGGCATTGCGGTATTGTTGACGAAAAGACGTTGCGAAGTTTCCCGAACGCTGCCCAGCCGAGTCGGATTCGACGATTGACCTCTTTCTCGAAGTTGGACCTACCTAACTGGACAGTTTGTCCTAGGTAGACATACTCGTCAACAACTTCGAGAACAGAGCTCCCAACGGATATTGGGATGGGCACGACATGGGCATTTGACATGACTTTTGTCTTGCCCATGTTCATCTTAAGGCCCACCTGTTGGGAAACTCTGTTGAGATCATCGAGCATTGTGCTGAGCTCTTGCAGCGATTCTGCCATGACTACGATGTCATCGGCAAATCGAAGGTGAGTGATATACTCGCCATTGATGTTAATGCCGAATCCTTTCCACTCCAGTAGCTTGAAGGCATCCTCCATTGCGTCAAAATATTCTCATATACTTATTTCAAATAATGTTTTTTTTCTATTCTATGTGGCTGGTATTTTTCTCCCAAAGAGTTTGAACCCTATCACAGTATTATAGTGATAATGATAACCCGAATATAATTTATTTTATTCCGTAATGAAGTTAGCAGCCTAGGGTTTAGAATTGTGCGCTATGGGTTCCGGCTAGTGGGTGATGGACTTGGTGCAGTGCGTAATCCAATCAGGGACAGGCCTGAGGTGACGGCGTGCCGCGCACAGTGTTCCTCGCACGCCTATCGAGAGGATTGTGCAGCTGGTCAGCGGCCAGATTACGTATGTCGCAGATGATTTGCGACACGCATAAATCGCGCAGATGCTGCTGTCAAACGTCATTTTGGTATTACATTGCCGATAGCGTTAAAACAGGCGAAGATCTCTGACTCACACTCTGTCGAATGGTAAATGAGCTAAAAATTGCATCCTCGCCTTTAAATTTCAGGCGATTTGCACCGGTGGATCATTGGTCGCAAGATAGCTGCTGCCGCGTCCGCTGTCGCTGTTTTAGCTAATCGGGGTGCCGGTCGCACACGGGAATCGGGGTGTGAACACGATTGGTTGAGCCATGCATACGCACGTGAATCCGCACCCCCAGCAAAAGGCAGTCGATGGAACACCGTGGTGGTTTTAGGTACTAAGAGTTAGGCATACCTCTCCGTCATCACCAAAAAAATGGTTTTGGATCTCGCTCGGTAGGTACCTAGCCTAGCAAGAACTCGACTCTCATTACATGGGACTAAGTACTATCTTCAGAGAAATGCAAGCATACAATATTATAAACACAGCTTATATCTTGGGGAAATACAAGTTACAAAGAACAAACAAAAGAATTTGAAGAAGAATTTACAAAGAATTTTTTCCGTCAATCACACATTAATACACTAACATATCAGGCTTATAAAGACATTAAACACACTTTTTTCAAAAAATAATTACAAACAAGTAAGCACTCCAAAAATACTCTCCTCAACAACGTATCCATCACATCTCATACAATAATTTCATACAACAAGAATAGATGTCCGTTGAAATATACCCCAGAGTTGGTGGACACAGTAATTCAATTTGGCAAATTAGATTTTCCGTCAGTTACCTGCGTCTTCGCCCTTCCTATCGCGTTGTGCTACGGCATAAAAGTTATTACAGACCACCAAAGTTTGAGCCAACGTTGGTATAAATATTGGCAATTCTTATAATGAGCTGAAATTGTATAGGATCTGTGTTGCAGATGTTTTAATAAAGGATTATGATTGATGCTTACAACATTTGCAAAATGAATATTAACGGTATGTTTTATATATTTTGTGCGAAAAATAAGACTAAATTTCAAACTAGCTGGGACCCGCGGTTTCACCCACGTTTAACTTAAAAGAAATTTTGAGTACTTCGACATAGACACTTGACATAGAATATATGTATTGGATTTCAAGGGAATTTTTTTGCGCGAAACCTTAATTATTTTTCTAAAATAAAACTAGCCTAAGTTATTCCTTATAACACCAGCTATGTGCCAGTGAAAGTCCCGCCACAATCGGTCTAGCCGTTTCGGAGATTACCTGGAACAAACAAACAGACAGACAGACAAATTTTTTTTAAATGTTTTTTGTTATATGTACCGTGTATACTTTCGTATGCATTTAGTAAAAAGCTGTTATTTTGACATTACAAACAGACAGTTTCTAATGTAAAATATCTATGCAATTTGTATAGATATCAATTACATACATAACTGCTGCGACTTTCATACTTCCACCCGTCTATATTTGCAATGATGATGATGATAATATTGCAATAAAATAATAAATGCAGTTGAGATGAGAGCGTTAAGAAGTATGATAGGAGTTAAACTGAGTGACAGGATAAGGAATAGTGAGATAAGAAAACGTTGTGGTCTGAAAGAAGATGTAGTGACAAAAATTGAGAAAGGTATGCTGAGATGGTTTGGCCATGTTGAGAGAATGAATAAAGAACGATTGACGAAAAAAGTGTATAAGGCGAGTGTGAATGAAAGTGCTGGAAGGGGTAGACCTAGGCGGACGTTTCAAGACCAAATCAGGGACGTCTTGGAAAAAGGCCAGGTCAAGAGTACCCTAAACCGAAGAGCATGTATGAAGGGAATAATGAAAGTGGACGAAGCGAAACAAGTATGTAAGGATCGTAGCAAGTGGAAAGAAGTGGTCTCTGCCTACCCCTTTTTTTTTTTTTATTTTTTTTTATTGATGTCCAGTGGAAATTCTACATGGAACTTCCTTCACCCCGGGGAAGGGCGAAGGGGTATGCCGGACTCCTACCGGCTAAAACCACTGGAGCGGCCATCTTCGGCACCGAAGGGAGGCTCCAGGTCCTCGTAAGATCACACTAGAGCCGCCCATTGGTGCCACGCCTTTAGGCACATCACGGAGGGGATGAGTGTAAAGCGGTCACCCCCTCTAGCGGAGAGAAGGCGACTGTAAAAAGGTCGCCCCCTCAGGCACTTCTCTGGGAGGATTGTAAAGGATCCCCCCAAGCCTCACTTTGCGCTGTGCTGCGCACACGGCGGCACGTGACCACGTGCGCGCCACCGTCTTCCCGGGGGTCGCTCGGTGTGAGCACGCAGACTCCCCAATCTGCGCACCCGCGACCCCCGAGGCCCCCCACCAATTGACGGCAGGGGGCTCAGGCGTGTTGGACTTGGGAGCCGGGACGGTTGTTGCCCCGGCGCCGTCTCGTCCTTCTCCGTGCGGGATCAGCCCTCTCCCGATCCCGCTCTGCAGTCTCCTTCTGCAGCATGACGCTCTCGCAGAAGGAGACCACTGCACTCCAATTTTCACGCTCTGCCAACATAGCCGACACTACTGCCGGCAGAGAGAGATCTTCCCCGATCTGGTCGACCAGGATCCGCCGCTCGGCCGCCCACGCAGGGCACTCCTCGAGCGTGTGCTGTGCGGTATCCTGGTCGCTTCCACAATGGTGGCACTGTGCCGTAACCTCGCGTCCTATTCTGTGCAGGTATGCACCGAAACAACCGTGACCGGTGAACACCTGCGTCAGACGGTAGGTAACGCGCTCGCTCCTTTTGAGCCAGGCTCCGAAGAGCGGCAGGATGGCCTCGACGACGCGCTTGGTCGCGAACTGCGACCATAGGCGATGTCGCCACATCTCGAGTGCGCGTTGTCGAGCCAGCCGCCTCAGTCTGTCGAACGCCCCTGAAGGCACGCCTTCCCCACTTTGGCGGAGAGAGCGTGTCTGGTCGTAGACCCACGCATCCATCTCCGCCTGGATGTCGAAAGGCGGAAAGCGTGCCAGGAGAGTTGCCGCCTCGTAGGATACTGTCCTGTATCCCCGCGCGATCCGTATAGCCACTCTGCGCTGCAGACTGTGAAGTTTGTTTCTGCAGCGCTGGACGCCTGACAGCCGGGATGACCATACAGGCGCCCCGTAGAGGGCCACAGACCGCACGACGCCCCCGTAGAGACGGCGAACTTCCTCGCTCGGTCCCCCGAGATTGGGCAGCACCCGGTGTAATGCACCCACTACCCTCTCGACTCGGGGGACGAGGCGCGCGAAGTGCTCTTCGAAGCCCCAACGACTGTCCAGGGTGAGCCCCAGGTACTTCATGTACTGGCCCACCCTGATTTGCGCATCCCCAACGCGTATCCACGAACTGGGTGGTTCTCTACTCCGCGGCAGTTTGTGGAACCATAGCGCCTCGGTTTTGTGAGGCGCTATCTGCAGACCCAGAGCGTGGATTTTGGCCACGACAATTGCCACCGCTTGCTCGGCAAGCCGGATGGTTCCCTCGAAGGACTCCCCGCTGGCCAACACAAGAGTGTCGTCAGCGTAACAGACTAAGCTGACGCCAGCGGGGAGAACGACACGCAGGACCGCGTCGTAGGCGAGGTTCCATAAAAAGGGGCCGAGAACCGACCCCTGCGGAACCCCGCACGTAATCTCCCTCTCTGCCTACCCCTACGGGAGAGAGGCGTGATTATATGTGTATGTATGTATGTGTGTATATATTTGCAAAATAGATTAAAAATACTTGTATAAATCAGCCAGTAAAGTCAAATGCTGAACACGGACCTAATAATATATATCTAGAATTAATTCGAGTTTTGTAGAATATTCGCAAATCTGCAGAACTAAAACAAAACACTTCGCGCTTGGGGCCCAACATTGGTCCAACATTCTAAGAGGGACAAAATTAGATTGGTACAAGTGGGGTCAAGCGAGACGACGGACAATGACGGAAGAATATAATAAATGAAATGATATCTGCGAAATATCAGATAAGGAAAATATAGGTAAACGTGTGACGCTTTTACTAGAATAATTTCTTAGAAGGCCCTCTTTTTGTCACAGTAGCTACAATGGGTAGGTAAGGTAAAAATAATACCATGGTAGCAATTATAATGATGACAAGACGGATAATGAAGACTTTCATGATAAAAAAAGTACAATTTTATCATGAAAACAATATCTTTGCTTTTCTTTTTTTTTTTTTAAAAACGTTGCCCCACACTATGATTGCTCCTGTGTCGTGGGTGCGTTTACAGACATGAATTCCACATACATACAATACACCCAGACCTGGAACAACTATCAGCAGATCATACAAATATTTGTTTCGTGTGGGAATCGAACCCACGACCCGGAGCGCAGCAGCCGACTGTATCAGCCACTGCACCACCACCGGTATAGTGACACTGAATTAATTAGTCTAATGGCCGAATACTGAAATGCCATTCAATATTATCATCATCATCATCATTTCAGTCGATACGTCCACTCGTTGACGATACTGTATTACATTATATTTCTAACTAATTTGGTGGATTTTACAAAAAACATATCAATACCTACCACAAAATTTTCCACAGATTAACCCTTTTTTATTGGTGTCCTGTGGACATTCTACATGAACTTCGAAGGGGTATGAGTCCCCCTGCGACCACATACCAGCTAAAACCACTGGAGCGGTCATGTTCGGCACCGAAGGGGGGATCCAGGTCCTCGTAAGATCACACTAGAGCCACCCATTGGTGCCGACGCCGTTAGGCACACTCGGAGGGGATGACTGTAAAGCGGTCACCCCTCTAGTGGAGTGCAGGAGGCTGTAAACATTCCGCCTCCCAGGCACTTCTCGGGGAGGATTGTAAAGGAATTCCCCGAGCCTTGCTGTACGTTGTGCTACGCATATGGAGGCACATGTCCACGTGCACGCCAGCGTCTTCTTGGCGGTCGCTCGGTGTGAGCAATCCCCATCCGGCGCGTCCGTGACCCCCGAGGCCCCTCACCATGTAACGACCCTCTCCCGATCCCGCTCTGCAGTTTTCTTCTGGAGCATGACGAGATTTACCCTGTCGAAGAAAACGAGTATCCGTGTGGTGTCCAGATTAAGAAAATAGCACCAGTCCATCTCCTCCCGTGGATGTCGTAAAAGAGGACTAAGGGATCCAAACCAGAGGGGTGGGCAGCAGCGGCCTTTCTGAGGAACAGTAGCCATACTGCGGTCAACTAACCCAAGCGCGGTGCGTACTGGCAACTTCCCCCCCAAATTGACGACCCAAAAATGTAACCAGTCGTTTATGAGAGAGGCCTTTGTTCAGCAGTGGACGTCTTTTGGCTGATGTGATGATGATGATGAAAAAAACGGGAGTCTGAAATAGTTTAGCGGATATTAAATATTGAGTGGCATTTCAGTATTCGGTCGTATGTTAGTAGTTAGTATACAATTGTGAAAATCCAATTTCGACACACGTTTACTAGTTGACCAGACAATTTTTTTAGAAAAAATATAAATGAAACATCCAAGAAAGGAATAAATCGAGTAAGTATCTTCTTATTTTATTGAATCTGTATTATATAGGATTGGGCGGCTCTAGTGTGATCTTACGAGGACCTGGAGCCCCCATTCGGTGCCGAAGATGACCGCTCCAGTGGTTTACGCCGGTAGGAGTCCGGCATACCCCTTAGCCCTTTCCCAGGGTGAAGGAAGTTCCATGTAGAATTTCCACTGGATCTCAATAAAAAAAATAAAAAAAAGTTTTGGCGATTATTACTCATTATAATATTTTTTGGGACGCGCGGTTTCACCCGCGTTTAATTTAAAAGAAATTTAGAGTACTTCGACATAGACACTTGACATAGAATATATATATTGGATTTAAAGGGTTTTATTTTTTTACGCGGAACCCTAATTATTTTTCTGAAATAAAAGTAGCCTAAGTTATTCCTTATAACATCAGCTAGCTGCCAGTGAAGGTCCCGTCAAAATCGGTCCAGCCGTTTCGGAGATTACCCGGAACAAACAGACAGACAGACGGACAGACAGACAGACAAAAAATTAAAAATAGTGTTTTTGTTATATGTAACGTACATACTTTCATATGCATTTAGTAAAAAGCTGTTATTTTGACATTACAAACACACACTTCAATTTTATTTATTTGTATAGATGTAAGAATCAATTTAATTGTCCTAAAAAGGAAAAAAAATAGTCAGTATCTTCTTATTTTAAATTACTATCTCCTAATACACAATAAAAAATATTGGCTAACACTGTTAAATTTAAATAGTATTGGAAATAAACAGAGAGAGCAAATAATATAAAAAATAACAAACAAATAGCAAACAAGTTTAGAAACTCATTTAAGTAACGCGATTTTTTACTATAACCTTTTACACAACACGATTATTTAAGACATCGAAATCTACGGGTTATATTGATGTCTAGTTATTACGCTAATAGAATAAATAAAAGGCAGAATTTGCCCACATTTGCAACACTAATTACTTCCATATAACATAAACAAAATTCGTACAAAATCAAATCGACGGCAACGTGTCGCAAACGTGTCGTCCTCTCTAAAACGTCTCGTTCTCCTGAAGCATTTCTAAATCAAAACACGGCCCGTTACCCCGGAGAGTGACTTGCGGAAAATTGGAAAACGAAACAAGGTGAAAAATATTATTAAGTGGAGCACTCACTGAGTACGGCACTCGAGGGAAACGGTACTGTTTGTCTTCAATACTTTAACCTGGTGAAGTTAAATTCATTTTTATTTACTTGCTCAGTTGCGAACCAAAAGAAAATATAGAATGTAGGATGCTTGAAAGTGTCAGTGTAGTCGTTTTACATTTGACAGATGGGAAATTTTCTTCAAATTAGAACTTGTCGGTCGAAGGCCGATTTAGGCTCAGATTTGCGAGGCTCCAGGCGCCTAGTGCAGCACAATGTCTTCAGCATCATATCAGCAAAAGCATCGCCATTGCTGAAAAAAAGTGGTAATAAATTTTCACAACAATTGTGTCGTTACTTCGAAATGGAGGAGGTTCTCCATTTGATGCGTTTTTTAAATGTATTTACACCGATTACTCCGAGATTAATAGACCAATTTCAGCAATTCATATTTAAACTGATGCAGAATGCTTTTGAATTGGTCCCATACAAATTTCGTTACATTTGATTGAGTAGTTTTTAAACTAGCTTCAATAAACAGGTTAATTTGACTGCGCTTATCTAGATGATGTCTTAATAGTTTCGATTCCTCTCAGATCAGAGAACCGATTTGAGTCATTCATATTTTTTGTGTTAAATACTTATATCAAATTGGAAAAAGTTCTTACATTTATTTACACTAAAAAGAAACATATAAAACTTTTTAACAAAAAAAATACCGACCTAAAAACCCCTACCCGATATAAAAATATAAAAACCACTGAAAAGGAAAATAAAACTTTATGAAGGCGGGCGGGGCCAGGTAGTAGGGGTTTTGAAGTCGGTATTTTTTTTTGTTAAAAGTTTTATTTTGTAGGGAATTTGCCAGTACTCACCACATTTGGCCGGCAGGTTGGTGTGCGTAGAAAGGCTACTGTTCCAGTGACGGGACGCTGCTGCTCATCCCTCTGGTTAAAAGTCACTTAGTCGGTATTTCGTTGTCCAAAGACACGGATGATGCTATTTTGGCAAGTGCCAGTTGAACTCACGTGGAGAGGGTTCCGCAATTGCTGAATATAACGTCCATTGTTGAATTCCGTCGTCCCCTTGTAGTTATCATTTATCCCAAGAACAAACTTAACATGTAGTTGAAAAACATGTTCTCCAATACATTCCAACTGCAAACGTAAGTTTGTACGCATAATATTGAAAGATTTACTATTTTATTTTAAGACTATAGACTTTTTGTAGGTTTTCCTGTAATCTATAGGTAATATTCTATTTTTTTTCACAATTTTGGGCTCAGTAGTTTCGGAGGTAAGGGTTTCGAATGGTCGATTTTCGCCTATTTTCTTAAACAACTTTAAAGCTGTTTAAAACTATAAATTAAATACATTTTAAACCTTCACAATAAGCCCTTTCATTTAATATGTTATACGGTACAGTTTGTAAAACTTTATTCTGAAATTTTCTACATTACCCCCAAAAAGTAACCCCAATAGCAGCAGCAAAAGCACAAGGTTTTGAAACAGCAATTTTTTCACTGCCGCGCGTAGTGGACATCCCCGTTGACTTCTAGGTATCTCAGGAGGAAGTAATGTTTAAGCTGTTATCTGATTTAGTGAATTCTCCCCCCGAAACATCTCGGGGAGATTGTATAGGACCCCCGGAGCCCCGCTGTGCACTGTACCGCGCACCCATATAGTCACCTGCCTACTTTCCGGAGTGAACCCGCAACATTGCGCTCTCCGGTACGCCGCTTAGATGACACATAAAACAAGCAATTTTGTGCAATTGACGTACTATTTAAAAAAATATTAAAATAATATAATTAAAATTCTAAAAGATCAGCTGTAGGCTCTGTAAGTTCCATGATACATGCATGAACGTGTAGTTATTCTTGTTATTTGCTTTTTTTAGTTGACAGCTTTTGTTTCTATTTATGCCGGCCCAGAATGCCACCACCCCGTCTCCTCCCATGGGTGTCGTAAAAGTCGACCAAGGGATTAGCCGGAGGATGGGCAGCAGCGTCCTTCGAGTAAATTAGCAACTTAACTGCGATCGCCAATCCGCCTGCCAAGCGTGGTGATTATGGCAAAACCCCCCAATGAGCCCACAACATATCCATATCGGTCGTTGTGGTGATCTTTGGGGGAGGCCTGTGTCCAGCAGTGGACTTCATTCGGCCGAAATGATTGCTTCATAAAGTAAAGTTACTGTGACAACAGTTAACTTCTGCTAACAGCTTAAATTCTATAATCTGTGGAAAATGTAGTGGGTAGTATATTTATTTAGTCTAGTTTTAAAACCATATATACTACGGTTTGGTTTCCCTTAAAATAAATAAATAAATAAACGAATCCGTAAACCTCAGAGCCACTACGACGTCAACTACTTCTACGAGTAGAAGACATTATAAACAGAAATAGAGTTACCAATTTGTATCAGGATCACCATGTAAATGAACTCGCTCACCGTGTATAATCAGTTCGGAACCATTCGTTTATTTTCGTCTTTTATATTTGCTTATTCATTCTTCAACGTCACATCTCTTGCTCACCCTAAACTTAAGCACATCTGCACTAATAGCAGACCATAAAACGGCACGGAGGTAAGTAGTGGCGACTATTCATTGATAGTCAATTGGGCCCACAAATCGTCCGGTTAACCGGCACACGACCGCTCTTATAAAGGTAGGGAGCTACCTAAGGAAGGGACAACCGTTTTTCTTCCAGCTAATGGCGCACACGTTCACTTTGTTCGGCTTTTACATTTTGACCACCACTGGGAAACGGGAAATGTGGTTCGATTTAAACTACTTCGATTTGGTGAGTGCGTACTTCGGAACGTTTTATTTTATAGCTATATGTATACATCATCGAAAATTTGTGGTAACTATGTATATACCTACTACCTAACAAAAGGAGAAATCAAAAGATATATAGTATTGTCTTAGGTTTTCGCGATTATTACACATTATAATAAAACAATTTTAAACGGATTAAATCGACGACGAACCCTGCAAAGTGTTCGAAACGTCAAGAGAAACAAAAAATATCAATATTACACGCGATTTAATCCGTTTAAAATAGTTTTATTATAAAAGATAAACATTAAACATGACATGAGATACTTTCATTCCTTATTATAACTCTAAAGCAAAGCATATACATGTTGTTTCGATGAAACTTAAATTCTACGAAACTAACACAGGAACACAATATTCGATTCGTTAATCGTTCGTGATTTGTCCTACCAGAGATACAAAATTTCTATTGATACTTATTGAGAAATTAAGCTTAGCCGTATGGTCCACTACCCCATCTATCCCGTGGGCGTCGTAAAAGGCGACTATGGGATTAGCCGGAGGACGGGCAGCAGCGTGCTTTGAATACATTTATAACTCAACTGCGATCGCCAACCCGTTTGCCAAGAGTGCCGATTATGGCAAATCCCCAAGTTTTTTCAATCCCACAATGCGATTTTCTCTAGCTAAAGTTTAGGTATCAATGTGTCAAGACTCGGTCGGTTCTCAGTCGATCGACTGCCCACCTCACTTCACCTCTTTATGGCCGCGTGGCCCGCACTCTGATAGCGCCAATTACTGAGGAAACTAGGGAAAAGAATAGGATGGATATGATTTCTATTTCATGATATTTCGTAGTTTTTAGAGCAGATTTTATAAGTTAGGTGGTTAGTGGTGGGGTAGTTTATTCCGCGTCACTGACATCGCGGTGGCCTATCGCCGCGTCACCTTCCCGTTCAAGTTAGCACTTCTCCCTCCCGTCTCTTGCTCGCGCCGAGCCAGTAGCTTTAAACGTCCCCTAATACAATTTAAATAATACCGATCCAGCTGTCCCCAAAACAATAGCTTGTTATCCCCAGCAACGCCCTAAGTCGAGGTCCGTGTCCCGCAGGGGGCGCCCTTAGCGAAAATTGCTTAGATTTTAATTATTAAATTTAAGCCTGGCTGGAGGCCTCTTTTGGCTTCGCCAGAAAATTACCGGTGAAGCAACCACATTTCCCAGAAATGTATGCGAGAAGTCCAAAAAAAAATGGGGTAGTTTATCAAATAGCAACTTTATGATAATATTTCGATAATAGTTTTGTTTTGAGAAGCGACTGTAATTCATGAAGGGGTTTCTTCGTATTTCATTGCAGATTAACAAGGTTTTCGAAAAATAACTGGTTTGTGCCCCCTGTGATAA
Source organism: Diloba caeruleocephala (assembly GCA_947459985.1). Taxonomy (NCBI): domain Eukaryota; kingdom Metazoa; phylum Arthropoda; class Insecta; order Lepidoptera; family Noctuidae; genus Diloba; species Diloba caeruleocephala. The sequence continues at coordinate 27,804,201 of OX381612.1, read as the reverse complement.
ATGTTCTCAAGCACATGTGAGGTTTTCCGACGTTATGTTAAAGTTAGTGCGTTTGTCTGTCTACTAAATTATGTTAACCCGTATTAAAAACCATTTTATTCGTTTAAAACTTAGTCGAGTCTCTACAGATCGCGTCACAAAATATATGCCACCAAATACTTTAACACTGGCAATGTGGAATCTTTAATGATAAGCAGAATTTATGTTTGGTTTAATCTTTTGTTTAAGTTGTTAAATTAACAGTGATTTTTTCGATACTGGTAAGCAAAAAATCAGCGCTGAAAATAAAATCAGTAGTGTATACTATGGTTAGCAAACTTTAGCCTTTAGTGCAAATCTTGTTTTAATGATTAAGTTGCAAATATTATACATTTTATAATTTCCTAATGTTTCAATTGCTGTGGTCGCAGGATAAGTAATATGACAGGCGTTATTACAATTTTTGTTTTACTGCATACTTAATTTTTTTGTATCACACCTTTGTGCTGACTATATATAGCTTTTTGAGCATAAGTTAATTACAATAAAAAATAACCAACAAATAAATCTCGAAACATTGCCCTTGAAGGATCCACGTTTATTCTATCCTCGTAAAGCGATATATAGCGGTCGGTCAGTCCCTTAGACTTTGTTACCTCTGGCGGGAAATTGCGGCACATACCTACACTATATCTAATACTATACTGTTAGAAACGACACGTGTAAGTAATCGTTGTCTTCGATGGAAAAATGCTGTCTGTTTTATGTTACAAACTTTGCGTTTTCGCAGTCTATTGATATTTAGGAGGAAATTGGTAATGGTTTATCAGGATTTAAATCATCACCAGACTCGTCATCACCACAAATAATCTTTCACCACCTCTAAGAACGCTGAAAACACCGCAATTATTCCATAGCAAATATAAACAGATTTTATTAAATAAACAAAAACTAGGAGTTATATAACTCGGGAATAACTATGACGCTTTGTTAATAGCGGCAAAGTCAATGGCGGGTTGTCGGCAAGGTAGTTTAGGATGCAGATGAGTCCAAGAAACATTTCTTGCCTGCACTTTGCACAATAATATTTCTATTAAAATTAATCTAAAATTATTTCTATAAAACGAATTATATATTATATTTTTAACTGTAATACTACCCGCAAGCGTTGCAACTTTAAAACCAAAATTGCCATCAATAGGCTATGGATAGGTTATGGATCACGTGCTATCGTATCTCTCAAACCTCAAACCTCTACTTTAAAAGGACATAATTTTTTTTTCTATTTTCCTAGTAACTTTAAACGACATATTTTAAAATAATAAAATAAATATATTTAAGACCCTCAAAATAAGCCGTTCCGATTTATAGATATGTTACACGGTAAGGTAAATTATTCTTTGATTTTCTATATTACCTTCTAAAAGTGAACCTCATGTTCAAAATTTCTTTCTCTGCATTAGAGGTAAAAAGAGTACCTACAGTAGACACTGATTGACTTCGTAATCCAAATGTTAGCTTAGCAGAAAAACAAGAGCGCTTCAATCAACGTCGCGCCCTGATTGATGGTGTTCATTAACTATAGACTTATTAACTCATCTATATTCACCATCCTCTGGAGATACCTTACACATGTTTGTTTCCTTACGACGAAGATCAAACAAGGTAACCAAACCACTTCATATCGGCTATTTATACGTCCACTGCTGAAGAAAGGCCTCCACCATAGATTTCCACAATTGTGTAATCAGATTGGGGGGAATTTGCCAGTACTCACCACGCTTGGCAGGCGGGTTTGTGAGCGCAGAAAGGCTACTGTTCCACAGAAGAGACGCTGCTGCCCATCCCTTTGGTTTACAGTCCCTTAGTTGCCTTATACGACATCCACGGAAGGAAATGGAGTGGTGCTAATATCTTAATCCGGACACCACACGGATGACTCGACTTGAAATCAGGTACTCAATTTTTATTCATGTAAAACCATTTACAGGCACTTATGAATAGCCAGACTTTTGCTACCTCGTTCCAAGATGTAGATTGCCTAAGAAAAAGGACGAACAAGAAACTGCATGGTTACTCTTTTTAAATCATAATAATATGTTACAATGTTTGACTACATTCTTCTCGAAATGCAGGTTATGTGAGGACAATGTAGAAGAAAAGTGTTTTATCTTCATAAAATCTACACTAAAGAAGCCAGATTTTAATACTCATTCAAGCTTATAGTTAAATTGTCATAGCAGTATTAAGCTGACCAGTCCCAACAGACAGTACTTACAAATAAAATTCAAAGAAATACAAATGCTGCTTAAATCGTATGAAAGTCTTTCCTATTTTTTTTCTCCAAAACATATAAAAATAAACCACAGTCTAGTCCATTTGGTATGAACTCCTGGTATTGTCTCGGCGTTTAGTAACCCGAGCCTAGTCAGGGGGGAACCGGATAGCACCTTTTACCGTTGGCAAACAGCTCAGGTGTTTGACTTGTTTCCGAGCTAATGTTACTGTTTGCTTTTATGGGATCCTGGTGTTTGTGACTTGTTGTGCCTTGTTTGAATCTTCTGGCTATATTTGGAAACGTATTTTTATCTCAAAATGGTTGTGAAAGTTTATTTATTGTATTTTATTAAACATACCAAAGGACCGAACGACTGACGGAAAGAAAGAAAGGAAGAAAGAAAAGGCTATGTTGGCAGAGCATGAAAACTGGAATGCAGTGGTCTCCTTCTGTGAGAGCGTCATGCTCCAGAAGGAGACCGCAGAGTGGGATCGGGAGAGGGCCGATCCCGCTCGAAGAAGAAGGAGACGGTGCCGGGGTAACAACCGCCCTGGCGCCTAATTCCGATACGCCTGAAAACCCCTGCCGTTGCTATAAGGTGGGGGACCTCTGGGTTCGCGGGTGCGTAGATTGGGCAATCTGCGTGCCACACCACCGACCCAAGAGAAGACGGTAGCACGCATGTGGTCACGCGCTGCCGTGGGACGCTTTGGGGGATCCTTTACAATCCCCCCTGGGGGTGACCGCTTTACAGTCACCCTCTACGAGATGTGCCTATAGGCGTGGCACCAGTGAGCGGCTCTAGTGTGATCATACGAGGACCTGGAACCTCCCTTAGGTGCCGAAGATGACCGCTCCAGTGGTTTTAGCCGGCAGGAGTTCGGCATACCCCTTCGCAAAAAAAAAGTTGTTGTGGCGCAAAGTAGGAGAGATCTACATCCAGCAGTGGACCGGTATAGGCTGATGATGATGATGATCAAATACAGGTACTCCGTGTGGCGTCCGGATAAAAAATACAGCACCATTCCATCTCCACCCGTGGATATCGTAAAAGGTGAGCAAAGGCGGAGTCTAAACCAGAGGGATAGGCAGCTTCTATGTTACAGTGGTCATACTGCGCTCACCAACCCGTCTGCCAAGTGTGGTAAGTAAATTCCCCTAAAATTACACTCGGCATGTAACCGGTCCTCTATGGGAGAGGCCTTTGTTCACCAGTGGACGTCCTTTGACTGATATGATGATGATGGAATATACAATTTAAGAGCCATGGTGATCGATATAAATGATATCTATCATATATATAACTTTCGAGGGGTTAGAGTATCATATCAGCCAAAGGACATCCACTGCTGAACAAAGACCTCGCCGTAGAATTCCACAACGATTGGTTACATGCTACCCGCATCCAATGACTCCGCATATACCGTCAGCTGTATGGCAGAGGCATTCCAAATTAAAAATTCAAAATCGATTGTTCAAAACAGACAAAAGACAGTACTTTCTGAATATCAACCTAATATGAGACAGCCCCTAAGAGGTCCACCCATCACCGCTTTCTAGTGTTTAAGGTGGGAAGAAGAAACGGCGCAACTAATTCCTCAGCAACATTTTTAATATTTAATTAAATTGATGCTTCATATATATATATGTACATAATTTTTTTTTTTTTTGAGAGTAAAACGTTGCCCCACACTATAAAGAATAACAAAAGCGTTACCTGCTTTACGTTAATATGTCGTTGCCTTGTATGTTATGCGTGCCGTGTCGTGCTGGCTAAGAATAGCATCAACCCATCAGCCTTGTGTCCTAAAACGCGACTATGGAATTAGCCGTTTATTAGCCGGGGGATGGGCAGCAGCATCCTTCGGGGACATTTACAACACAACTGCGATCGCCAACACGTGTGCCAAGCGTGGCGATTATAGCAACACAGACGTCCAGCAGTGGACGTCTTTCGGCTGAAATGACAGCCTTATACATTTGAATAATAAAATAAAACGTTTTAACAACAAAAAATACCGAGTTCAAAATTCTATACGATATAAAACCACTAAAAAGAAAAATAACTTTATTTATGAAGTCGGGCGGGGCCAGGTATAAAATACAACTCGTTGGTCTGCATGAACCATGGTTGAGGCACACCTGGCCCCGCCCGACTTCATTAATAAAGTTTTCTTTTTCTTTTTGGTTGCTTAAGTTTTCTAGCGACACTGTGCTCATTGAAATGTATGGATTGTCATCATCATTTCGGCCGAATGAAGTCCACTGCTGGAACGACCGATATGGGTGTGTTGTGTGCTCATTAGAGGGTCTTGCCATAGTCGCCACGCTTGGCAGACGGGTTGGCGATCGCAGTTGAGTTGTTAATGTACTCGAAGAACGCTGCTGCCCATCCTCCGACCAATCCCTTAGTCGACTTTTACGACAGCCACGGGATGAACTGGGCTGGTGGTATTCTGAGCCGGCACCACACGGCATTTTTTCAATAGCCTCACGGAACATTGTAGAATGTTGTAGTGTTCAAAACGTCAGGAAAAGGAAAAATCTAAACGCGGTGTAATCCGTTATCAAGTATTTTATTACAATGAGTAATAATCGCGAAAATCTAAGACATTACTAATTTCGTAAGTGCTTGTATAATAAATATCTATACAAATAAATAAAATTGAAGTGTCTGTTTGTAATGTCAAAATAACAGCTTTTTACTAAATGCATATGAAAGTATATACGCTACTTACAGCAAAATAACAGATTTTAGATTTTTTATTTTTTTATTCAGATTTTTTTTGTCTGTCTGTCTGTTTGTTCCGGGTAATCTCCGAAACGGCTGGACCGATTTTAACGGGACTTTCACTGTCAGATAGCTGATGTTATAAGGAATAACTTAGGCTACTTTTATTTTAGAAAAAACAATTAGGGTTCCGCGCAAAAAATATAAAACCCTTGAAATCCACTATACACATATATTCTATATGTCAAGTGTCTATGTCGAAGTACTCTAAATTTCTTTTAAATTAAACGCGGATGAAAACGCGGGTCCCAGCTAGTTTATAATAAAGGTAATCTGGCTAAACCTAATAATTGCAAACTTTATTAAAAAAATACTGTTCGTAAAAACATTGCATTCTTTCAGTTATCGGAGTACCTGCTCACAATAGGTAATATCTGCTCACAAAACAGTTTGGTTCTAATCTTCTTTATATTACCTATATTAAATAGGTACCTACGTCCAGCAACAAATCATAACACGCGTAAGTGCTTTCCTATTACCTGTAATAATCCACCATTACGAGCACGTACGTGCCTTTCTTCCCGCGCGTCTACTTAGCGGGAAATTGATGGGCAATCGGAACGAATTGCCGCCAAAATCGTTCGCCGCCATTTTAACATTTTTTTTTCCTTTGTGGGTAGGCGCAGTATAAACACATGTTTTTGGTGTGCTCTAAGTTTAAATTGATTTTAAATTGGTTTTCTAATTAAATTAATGAATTAAAACAATTTGCTGTCTGATAACCCCCCTACACTCGCTATTTATTCTCATCAAGTCATATTAGCACTTAAAATTTAATCACCACTGCATACTATCAAAAGTATGGAGACAAAACTCGCTGCCAGTTTGGACGATCTGGAGAAGTTGTTTAGCTCCCGGATGCGCAAGTACGAAGAGAAGTTGCAGAAAGCTTCTACTGGATCCGAACAAGTACCTTCAGACATCACATCCATCTCACGTGAGTTCTCTGAATTCAAGTCCTTTGTTTGCCAGGCACTCTCAACGTTGAAGGCAGAAATCGAGCTACTTGCAATTGGGTTTGACAGACATGAAACAACCATGCGAAGGAAGGTTCTTTTAGTTCATGGTGTCCCTGAAAAGAAGGATGAAAAGTTGCATGATACAGTCTACCATATAATATCCGACCAAATGAAACTGTCGGAAGTGGGTAAAAACATGAACATTTTACAAGTTTGTCATCGTCTTGGTTCATCGCAACTAAAAACACGACCCATCCTCGTCAGATTCTTTAAGATGGAACACCGACAAATTATCTGGGACAGTAAAAAATCGCTAAAGGGAACAGGCATCACCATCTCCGAGTTCTTAACTCATACACGACATCGTATCTTTGTAGCTGCCCGAAAACACTTCGGCTTGATAAATTGCTGGTCAATGGAAGGCAGGATTGTTATTGTTTGCCCTGACAAAACTCGTCGAAAAATTGACACCATCGGCGAACTTGATAATTTAGTTGCACGATTTCCATCATGTTCTGCTGATAACGAGGATTCTGCGCGGTCAGAAGAGCTAGATTCCCCCAAAGGCACTACTCTAGAGACCACTGCTAAGACTCAGAGGAGGACGCGTCGGCGCAACTGAAATATTTACTCACGATTATGCTTCTTAAATCAGCTGCATTGCACGGTACTAATTATTCATTTTTAGCCGGTACTTCAAAATTAACTATTACTTGTCTCACAGTTATTCTACTTTTTGTTTAGTTTATTCGTTGGTACCGGCAGTTTGTATTACCTTATATTCTTTGGACCAGTTTGTTATTTTAGCCTTCGCTACTGTAATTTATTGAGGTGACAGTACTTTGAGTGACAGACGTCAGTCTTGTCATATCAATCTGTCATATGTCTAATTGTCTATTCGTACGACGTTATGTTATTGCCATATATTGAAGTGCATTGCAGTTGGTTGTCAGCTGGTTTTTTAGTTTTTAAATTGTATTCTATAATAATATGTTGTTTTTGAATGTGTTACTTTTAACTTGTACATTGTAAAATTTCTACCAAAATACCAGCGAGTTGGGGTGGGTGGTTTTCAGTATTAGGAAACGTATACGATTTTTAGTTTTAATTTTTATTTTATACAGTTATATTTTTTACTTATTATATATATTATTATTTAGTTTGTAGTATATATTTATTGTTTTACAATTAATGGATGACCTGGCTGATCTTAACGACAGTTTTTTCTCATGCTCTTCTTCCATAAGTAGTTTTGTAAGTGCGGACAGTGAGTCTTATCAACCACTTTGTTTACACGACAATATTTCTTCTATTTTTTCTAAATATTCAAATGACCTACATATAGCCCATATTAATGCTCAGAGTGTTCCTGGACATTATACTGAACTTCTTGCATCCTTTAGCAGCGCTTGTCTTGACGTGCTTCTGATTTCTGAATCGTTTCTCAAGCCCTCTCTCCTTTCTACTCAGTATGCATTACCCGGCTTTATTCTGATCCGTAATGATAGGACTGGCAAAGGTGGCGGTGGTGTTGCTACATATCTGCGGGCTGACATACCATACAGGGTTGTCAGGTCATCTCCCTCAAAGTACTCTAGCTCGGCTGAATATCTATTCCTTGAGATTGTCATTAATCATACTAAAATCTTACTTTCAGTTTTCTACAGTCCCAATCTTAACATAGATTATTTCGACTCTCTTGAATCTATTTTCAATGATGTATGCCCCATATATGAGCACGTTATCTTAATGGGTGACTTTAATACATGTTTGATCAAAAATGACTTCCGTTCTCACAAACTTCGATCGCTGTTATCTTCTTTTAATCTCCATATTCTACCTTTATCTGCTACCCACTATTTTCCCAATTGCTCACCTTCCCTACTTGACCTTATGATTGTCTCTTCACCAGAAAATGTTTCCGACCATGGACAACTTACGGCCACCTTTTCTTACCATGATCTTATTTATTTATCATATCGTATTCGCACACCTAAACGCAAACCTCAATATCTTAATCTTCGTAGTTACAAGAGCATAGACCTGGAGGCATTGCAACGCGACGCTTTTAAAATCGACTGGACTCCGGTGGTCGAAAGCAATAATATTGATGTAAAAGTGAGCTGCTTTAATGATATAGTACTTGACATATACAACCTGCATGCACCAATCCGACCAGTCAAAATCAGGCATAACCCTGCTCCGTGGATTACGCCTTACATTAAAGATCTAATGGCTCGCAGGGATCAAGCTAAAAGGAGATACAAGCGCAGGCGCTCAGAGCTGTATCTCAATTATTATAAAGTCTTGCGCAATCGCTGCAATCGTCTGTGTAGAGATGCCAAAAGACGCTTCTTTCACGAATCTCTTGACAATCGTAGCTCTTCTGATGTATGGAAATTTCTGAAATCAGCTGGTATTGGCAAATCTCCTTTAAACATCTGTAAGGACATTAACCTGAACGATCTCAATTTAAAATTTTCATTTCCTCCTGTTTCCTTGGATCCCATTGTCAAAACTCTCACACTGTTAGATCTTTCCAGATTGCCAGTACCAACATGTTCATATTTTATGTTGAGTGCAGTCTCAGAAGATGACGTTAAAAAATCTATTCTTGCTATCTCATCTTCAGCTGTCGGTAATGACAATCTGTGTTCGAGAATGATTAGCCTTCTCCTTCCAACATTACTCCCTATCCTAACTCACATTTTTAACCATTCACTAACTTCCGGCTGTTTTCCCTCGGTCTGGAAAAAGGCTCATATAATTCCATTACCCAAAACAAACAATCCTACACTGTTATCCCATTATAGACCCATCTCTATCCTTCCTTTTCTTTCTAAAGTTCTCGAGCACATTGTTCATCGTCAAATTTCTTTGTTTTTGACGTCTAACTCTCTTATTTCCCCCTATCAGTCTGGCTTCCGTCCAGGTCACAGTACTGTTACTGCACTCCTGAAAGTCACTGACGACATTCGATGGGCGATGGAAAGTAAATCCCTTTCTGTACTTGTACTTCTCGATTTTAGCAGCGCCTTCAACTCGGTCGATTTCGATATCCTACTTGGCATCCTTCAATCTATAAATTTTTCCCCTACTAGTTTAGCATGGGTTAATTCTTATCTTCGGGGCCGCTCTCAGTGCATTCGACTGGAAGAGGCCTCCTCTGACTGGTGTGAACTTACTGCGGGTGTGCCTCAGGGTGGCGTCCTTTCTCCTCTTCTTTTCTCAATTTTCATTAACTCGGTAACAAGAGTGATCTCTTCTAATTTCCATCTGTATGCAGACGATTTGCAGCTTTATCGACATTTTATGGTGGCTGATGCCGGTTCTGCCATTGCTGCTATGAATAGTGACCTGGGTTGTATCACCAAGTGGGCTAAGTGTTACGGCTTACAACTCAATCCCGCTAAAACTCAGGCCATGATTATAGGCAGTCGGTTTATGCGAAATGCACTTGACATAGCATCCTTGCAACCCTTATGTATAAACGGTGTCCAAATACAATATACTGAAACCGCTAAGGACCTAGGAGTCATAATTGACTCAAACCTCACGTGGCGTGCTCATGTCAGCGAGGTCAGCCGTAAGGTGCATTTCTCCATTCATTCACTGAAATGCCTCCAGAGCTTCCTGCCCTTGAAGACTAAAATTTCTCTCGCTCAAACACTAATTCAGCCGAGTATCGATTACGCAGACGCCTGCTACTTGGATGCAAATGAGGAGCTTTTAAACAAGCTTGAGCGCTTGCAAAATCAATGTATTCGATTTGTTTTTGGTCTTAGGAAGTATGACCATGTCTCTCACTTCCGCAAGCAGCTTAAGTGGCTCCCAATCCGCCTTCGCAGGAACAGTCGAGTTTTATGTCTCCTTTTTAACATCCTGCACAACCCCTTATATCCCTCTTACTTGCGAGAGCGTTTCTCCTTTGTTCACCCATCTGACGCCCCGTGCAGATCCCACCTCAAAACGCTTCTTAAATTCCTACCTCATAAAACTGATTTTTATTCATATTCTTTCTCTATCCATGCAGTAAGATTGTGGAACTCACTTCCGCATAACATTCGCGACTCGAAAACTATTTCTGTCTTTAAAAGACGCGTAAAAGAGCATTATCTTTCCTCCTAATTTATGTTGTATATAAGAATATTTTTGTATCTATATTATGTTATTATGTATATATTAACTATTTATGTGTATGTATATTGTACTATTTTATTTATGTGTATGTATATTGTACTATTTTATTTATGTGTATGTACTATTTTATTTATCGTATCGTTGTTTAACTATGTATTATATATAGTTCTTAAGTTTAAGATATTCGCAATATATTATGTTATTTCTCCTCTTCTACCTTTACACACTGTTGTCTACGCTTTAAAACTCTCGTCTCCTATCGCAGGTCTGCTGGCAGAAATTTCTTTTTGAAATAAGCAGTACCTTTGTACTCAAGTGTCAATATATATTGTAACCACCAATTTACTCTGTGTGTACATAAATTATAAAATAAATAAAATAAATAAATAACACGCCGATTGTTACGTTATTTTAAAATTATCGATGAAGTTGTATTGGAATCTTACTGCAAGTTTACCTTTACGATAAAAGTTACAATATATATTGTGTTTCATTAGGAGATTTACGTGCTCCGTAAGGAGTCATTATAATGCTTTTAGGTAGTTGATCATGCACCAAGTTATAGAGTAGAGTAGAGTAGAGTATACTTTATTGTACACCAAAAGCAAATACAAAGTAATTTTACATACATAATAACAGTATAATTGGCGGTCTTAACGCTAAGAGCGATTTCTTCCAGTCAACCATTGGATGGACAAAAATCACAAAAGAAGAGAATAACGAGTAGTTGGTGTACTACTGTCGTAACTAATATTTATAAACTGTAATACTTTATTTAAAATACATATATTAAACAATGTAACAATATGTTTATACATAGTTATTCCCAAATATATGAATAACTCACGAAATACATAAATTAAAAATACATACACAAAAACAATACATACTATATGGAACAGTAACAATTACAGATCCAAGTAATATTCCTTTACCATTATTTTGAAATTAACCACCGTTTCAGCCCTTCTAATAAACACTGGTAGTGCGTTCCACAAGCGTGTGGCCTTAACAATAAATTAATGGTCAAAGAATCTTGTTGTGTGCACGGGCATCTTCAGTTATACCTACTAACATATGCTAAACTCTCATTAATTCTAGATTAACGATAAAGAGAAGCCTTATTTGCTGACTGTCCTACGTATATTAATCTTCTAAAGTAAATGGGGTTGATGAATGAGGAGTTTTATTTCCAGTATATACCTCTGAGAAGTAACTTATTTCTAGTCCGCCTGAGTTTTGATTCAGTTCTTCGAATACGAAACGAAATCACTCATGACGTGCAAAGCTTGCTTCAGCTCTTCATTACATAGGCTGCACTAAAAGTATCGGGAATGGAATATTGTTCCACTGTTCCTGTCATATTAAAATCTTTTTAATTGAAAACTCCTTGGTTTTACAAATCGAATACCATTTATTTATTTAAAAAAAGCTTTACGGTCTTGTCACAAGGTTTTGTCAAACTTGTTTAGTCGTTGAGAAAATGGAATTGACTCGAGAAAATTCAAGAGCGATGATTTATTATGACTTTCGAAGTGGTTTAACACAAAAACAGTGTGTTGACCGGATGATTTCTGCATTTGGTGATGAAGCCCCATCCAAAACCACAATTTATCGCTGGTTTGCTGAATTTCAACGTGGACGTGTCAAGCTCAGTGATGATCCTCGTCAAGGTCGTCCAAAAACTGCAGTCACCCAAGAAAACGTTGATGCTGTGCGTAAGCTGATTGAGGAAGATCGACATGTGACATACCGCGAAATTCAGGCAACTTTAGACATTGGCATGAGTCAAATACAAATAATCTTGCATGAACAATTAGGTGTAAAAAAGTTGTTTTCCCGATGGATACCGCATTTGCTATGTGAAGAGCAAAAAGCGGCTCGCGTTACTTGGTGCGTCAGAACTCTCGAAAGATTCCACACAGGATCCTCAAATGCTGTATACAACATCGTATCAGGTGACGAATCCTGGATATATGCGTACGAACCCGAAACAAAAAACCAGTTTGGGTGTTCGAAAATGAGTTAAAGCCAACAAAAATTGTTCGTTCACGGAGTGTTGCAAAAAAAATGGTGGCCACGTTTGTCCCCAAAACCGGCCATGTTACGACTATTCCTCTTGAGGGACAAAGAACGGTTAATGCAGAATGGTATGCTAGCATTTGTTTGCCACAGGTCGTTTCTGAACTCCGTAGAGAGAACTGCAACCGCCGCATCATCCTCCATCACGACAATGCGAGTTCTCACACCGCGCACAGAACAAAAGAGTTTTTAGAGCAAGAAAACATAGAATTATTAGACCATCCACCGTACAGCCCCGACCTAAGCCCTAATGATTTCTATACTTTCCCTAAAATAAAGAATAAATTGCGTGGACAGAGATTTTCATCACCTAAAGAAGCTGTGGACGCCTACAAAACGGCCATTTTGGAGACCCCAACTTCCGAATGGAATGGTTGCTTCAATGATTGGTTCCATCGTATGGAAAAATGTGTCAAATTTCGCGGAGAATACTTCGAAAAGCAATAAATACATTTTTAAATAGTAATGTTGTGTCACTTCCTTGATTCCCGAAATTTTCAGTGCCGCCCTCGTATCATCATCATATCAGCCAAAAGGACATCCACTGCTAAACAAAGTCCTCTCCCATAGATTTCCACAATTGTGTCATCATTTCGGGGGGAATTTGATGGCACGGTTGGTGCAGTGACTGATACAGTCGGCTGCTGCGCTCTGTCGTGGGTTCGATTCCCGCACGGAACAAATATTTGTACGATCTGCAGGTAGTTGTTCCGGGTCTGGGTGTATTGTGTGTGGAATTCATGTCTGTAAACGCACCCACAACACTGGAGAAAACCCAGTGCGTGGAAATGTATAAAAAAATACTCACCAGGCTTGGCAGGCGGGTTGGTGAGCGCAGTATGCCAATTGTACCCTAAAGTTCTTAGTCGCCTTTTACGACATCCACGGGAGGAGATGGGGTGGTTCTATATTCTTAATCCGGGCACCACACGGACTTCAGACGCTTCAGCCCTTATAACACAGCCAAAAAACATTTTTTCAAGAAAACGACCCCACGACCAACCGAGACTTTCGTTAAAGTAAACACAGTAAAATTAAGTATAAATAAACTGAGTCCTGACTTAAATTTTCTCTCCAATAATTGTTACACAATACAAAATATTATGGCTAAAGTATTCTCTGCAAGTGACTGTTAATTTACCAAGTTAACTCACACAGTCTAATACGCGAATATAAACTTTATTTGTTTCTGCTAAGGGTGTTTGGGTGTGGTACAGGTGTGTGGTTCTTAGTTCCGGGTGAAAATATCTTGAAGGTTTGTGACGTTTAATCTTGCGTGCGACACGGCCGCCGCGCGTATCATTCGCCGGTCGCTTAATAACGATGGGACGATATCGATATAAACTCGTGTCAAGCGAAATTAAAACTATTTTATGAGAAAAACATAATGTTGGCTAAAAGAAAAATCTATCCTAAATTTATAAACGGTAGGCAACTACGTATTACCAGTGATGATATATGGAACAAGGACGTGGCCACGCACCGTGGGCGTCATAAGAAAACTCAAGGTCACTCAGCGAGCTATGCATGGTATTTCTCTATGAGATCGAATCAGAAATGAGGAGATCCGTACTAAAGTTGCCAACATTACTGAAAGGATTAGTAAACCGAAGTGGTAATGGGAAAGAAAGAAAGAAAGATTTTTTTTATTTGACAGCAAAGTGAGACATCACAAACGGTAATAAAACTTAATATAAAACTAAAAATAAAAAACACGATAAAAATTTGGATAAGGTTATAAACAAGACAAAAAAAACAATATTAGGCTAGAGTTTGTTGTGTGCCCCACAGTTGCGCCAAACAGGTAACCAGTTCAGCATTTGCCAGACAAGAGCCTGGCGCTGGTTTTCAACTGGACCCTTCGGTGATTCGGTGATTCACGGGTGTAAAAACAGTATATAACATAAATATTGCATATTATACCTTCTAATAAATCAACAAATATAATTATACAAATAAGAACTACACAAAGCGCAAAAATAAAGAATAAAATCGAATATATTTAACAATAATTTCATATTTGGCATTTAAATAATCTAATGAGTAGGTGAACGAGACCGCCCATCACTAAATAAAAATAATCTTATGGTCTGTCAGTGCTCATGGCGTTTATGGTGGTAATAGCAATACGCGACAAACGGCGGCGCGACGCGGCGCTCACTGTAAGCGTCTCCGTCTTACAAACATAATAGTTAAATAAATAGATAAATGAAGAAGCAAAAATTACAACTTTAGTGTCAATGTGGTTAAACGAAATGGGCGAGGCACATAGGTCGTAGCTGATGGCCGTTTGGGGCAAAAAGGTTCTGGAGTGGAGACTGCGTACCGGAAAACGCAGCGTGGGACGAAGTGGACAGACGACCTGGTGAGGGTCGCTGGGAGTAATTGGATGAGGGCGGCATGTAACCGCTCGTTGTGGAAATCTAAAGGGCCGGCCTTTATTCAGCAGTTGACGTCCTGTGGCTGATATGATGATGAACTACGTATTTCAGTTACCCCCTTCGAGATGTGCCTAAAGGCATAGAACCAACGGGTGACTCTCATGCGATTGTTCTCGAGATCCTGGACTCCCTTCGATGCCGAACATGACCCCTAAGGTGGTCTTAGCCGGTACGAGGCCTCTATACCTTGCCGCCCTTACCCGGGGTGGAAGAACTTCATGGTGGATTTGCAACGAGTGAAAAAATAGGTGTTAAATCGAATGTGAAAAGAAAGAATGCTATTTGGACAACACGTAATATACAAGGCCCCAAAAACAAAGCCTTAAACATCGAAAGCGTGAACATCATCAATTCTGGGAAACAAAATGCTTCTTTTTTCAAAAGTTTCAAGTAATAAAATATTTCACTGGGTATAAAACTAAAACATTACTCGTATTGTTTGGAATCCAGTTATTAAAATAATAAAGTCCCAAACAACATACCGCACTAAAAAACCTCAAGACATGCGTGCATCGAAACAAATTTTTTGATAAAAATTGTACGGTAGATAAAAAATAAAATAACTTTTTAAAATCTGCAACGACGCCTGTCACCTTATTCATCCTGCGACCACGAATGCTGCAAAGCATTCGAAACGTCAGGAAAAACAAAAATCTACAATAACGCGATCTAATCCGTTTGGCCATCCATCCATTCCATCTAGCCGTGTGGTGCCGGCGTAGAATACCACCACGCCATCTCCTCCCATGGGTGTCGTAAAAGTCGACTAAGGGATTAGCCGGAGGATGGGCAGCAGCGTCCTTCGAGTACATTAACAACTCAACTGCGATCGCCAAGCGTGGCGATTATTGCAAAACCCTCCAATGTGGCCACAACGCACCCATATCGGTAGTCGTGGTGATCTTTGGGGGAGGCCTGTCCAGCAGTGGACTTCATTCGGCCGAAATGATGAATCCGTTTAAGATTGTTTTATTATCGTATACTTAAATTCATATTTTGATCACAAAATAATGTCGACATCGATATTAGTCCGCTCCCCATCGGGACATCACTATGGCAAGCGTCTGCAGAAATTCAATTAACATTACCTCCAGTCGCGTGCACCTTTATTTCCGTTCGGAGTCACTTAGCTTCCCCCCACCCCACCCACGAGGGGGGCCTAAGACGCCAGTAATGAGGTCCAGTGATCGTTTAGTTTGGAGGTAATGGTCTACGTGAGCGACTGATACAGTTTCTCGTCACAAGTACCCACAGAATGGCCTGTAGATATGGTTCAGCGTGTATTTATAAGTGCTTGAGACTGATAAGTGTGGATGGATATTGTTATGGGTCTGACTGGTAGGGTTTCCTTATTGTTGATAAAGCTGTTTATATATAAACAGAGAAATAACATCAACTACTTAACGCTGTATATTATTTCCGTAATGGCGGCTCCAGTTTAATTGTGTGTTTCAACCTGGGTAACTACAGATTTTCGTAGTATATATAACTTAGCTTGGGCTTTTCGGGTTTAGTAAACAAAGTAAGTTTGTGCGATGCGCGTCTCATTTGCATTAAAAACTTACTGGACGTACGTTACGCAACATTTAACAATAAACCGCTGATCAATTCAAGAATCATTGACGGCACGGTTGGTGCAGTGGTTGATACAGTCGACTGCTGCGCTCCGGGTCGTGGGTTCGATTCCCGCACAGAACAAATATTTGTACGATCTGCAGGTAGTTGTTCCGGGTCTGGGTGTATTGTGTGTGAAATTCATGTCTGTAAACGCACCCACGACACAGGAGAAATCCTAGTGTGGGGCAAAATTGAAAAAAAAAATATATATATAAGGTTTTATTTTAATAATCCACGATATTTTGCATGGCACCGTAGTAAATGCTAAACATGATGTACCTACCACACAAAATTAATTTGACGGTGAAAAATTTGTTTCTTTCTTTTGTGCGACGCTGACGGGCGCCTCCTTTCGCCTGTTTCGTTTGACGTTGCCGACTACCTAAATAGGTCGGCAGGCCGCGACCACCATTTTATTACTAGATGCAAGTGATTGTGAAGTGAATTTTTTTTAATCTCTCATGAAGAAACCGGCACGGCCTGCTGCTCTAAACAGTATTGAGACAAGGAGCGCTCCATTGGCCTTCGTTCCATTGTCCATTATCATCGAATAAATAATAATAATATGATAACCGTATGGTGCCGGCTACGAATAGTACCAACCTATCTCATGTCTTGGGCGTCGTACAAGGCGATTGTAGGACTAACCGGAGGATGGGCAGCAGCATCCTTCCAGTACAGTAGCCCTTAACTGCGATCTCCAACCCACCTATCAAGTGTGGCGATTATGGCAAAACCCCCCATGAGCACACTACACACCCAAACCAGTCATTGTAGCGATCTTTGGAGAGGCTTGTTTCTAGCAGTAGACTTTATTCGGCTGAAATGAGTGAAATGATGAATATGATAATCGGTTCCTCCCTGTGGTGCCCTGAATACAGCACTAAGCGTTCTACTACCGTGAGTATCATAAGAGGCGACTAAGCATTTTAAACCAGAGGCATGGGTAGTACCGTCCCTTCTGTGGAACAGAAAGCATTCTACGCTAACCTTCCCGCCTACCAAGCGGGGTGAATCATCATCATATCAACTACAGGACGTCTACTGCCGAACAAAGGCCTCCCCCGTAGATTTTTACAACTGTGTCATCATTTTGGGGGGTATTTGCCAATACTTACCACGCTTGGCAGGCGGGTTGGTGAAGTAAGAAAGAAAGAAAGCCAGATTTATTTGATTACAACACAGAGCCACAAAATAAAACAGAGCTACAGATACAGTATAAAAAATTAAAAAGAGCAAACCGTTAAAACTACAATAAACCTATGTAGGTAGGTGACATACCTTGAATACATATAAATGATATGTGTCTCACGGTTGGACCAAATAGGAGTCCAGATCAGCTTCATGCCAGGCACTAGTGGCAGACGCTGGTTTTCATCTGGAACCTAATGTACACCACGGATGTCAATGTCATGTTTGACTTATTTTGTGTGTTATTATGTGCAGTAATGGTGTGTGTAATGCCAATGAATGTTATAATGTGTAATGAGTACTTTAATAATAAATAATAAATTAAGTAGAATTGTTAAAATTATCATATAAATACGCATTTCATAATATTAAGACCAATTTGTTTCAGATTATAATGTATACCCTCGCAAAAAATTCTGTCATACAACATTATTCCTGATATGACGCGCGCCCTGATATGATATACTAGAACCTGTTCCATCGCCGCAAACACAAGCGAATAAAAATAGATTAAAAATTTACATTACATTATAGTTATGCGTATGATTGGGAATTATTATTAAATTAATGTAACCGTCTTAAAATAAATAATAGGTTACACGTATAAGAATAAAATGAATTGTATTGTTAAATTCCAAAAAAAATATACGTGTGTCCAACTGAATACTTATATTTAGACACTATAAATTAAACGCGCAAATGAATAAATTAAAACATGCAGCCCGCAATCACACATCAATATGTATACCCACACTATGCCCAGATCCAGTGAAAAGACCGATGCCATCAGATTATAATTGATAAATTCACGTTTACGTTACCCAGCTCCAGTTGCGCATCCAAAAGAGATTGCCGTAGTCGTTTCCTAAAGGTAAATAAATTGGTGAGCGCAGTATGGCTACCGTTTCACAGAAGGGACGCTGCTGCCCATCCCTCTGGTTTAGATTCCGTTAGTCGCCTTTTGCGACATCCACGGGAGGAGATGGAGTGGTGCTATATTCTTAATCCGGACACCACGCGGAATACCCCAAACTAATATAATAAAATGTCCCAAAAATAATGTCAACCCCGATGACCAAAGCGAAACAGGAACGATTCTGCGCTTTGCCGTAGCCGGGTTTTAGTTTCTTAAACATATTTTGTTTGTAATATTTTATTGCCAGTAGAAAAATAAATATACCCTAAGAACAGCAAAATACGAAGGTGAGTAAAACAGCAATAGCCGAGGGAGCTGAGTGACGTGGACGGATGAGCTGAAGATTATCAGTGCAAATAACCGACTCATTCTGGGTATCTGATGGAAGGGTAGGTGCGTCGTCAAGCGCGTATTTTGTTGTTTTAATGTCGACGACACGGTTGGTGCAGTGCCTTATACAGTCAGCTGCTGCGCACCGGGTCGTGGGTTCGATTCCCGCAGCCATCTGTGGAATTTGTGCTTGTAAACGCCACAGGAGAAATGCTAGTGTGGGGCAATGTTTAAAAAAACATAAAAAATTATGATCTTATTTCTTTCTAAAGTTGTCGTTGCTAAAACTTAACTATTAATATCATAGAAAATAAATTAATAAACTAGAAAGTTAGCGTATAATAGGGTCTTATCAGCAATCTTGGTGACAGGCGTAGTGGATTCTGGTGATGTCAAGGTCGACCTGGTGGACCCTCTTGATCCTCGTAAATTGATGCATAGGTTCCATTTTGAAGGAAATTCAACGTGATCACTCTTCAGCCTATGAGAAACATAGGCCTTCCCCGAAAACGTTCTCATGACCGACCGAGTTTTAGAGTCCCTTAGTCGCCTTTTACGATATCCACGGGAGAAGATGAAGTGGTGCTATGTGTTTAATCCGGACACCACATGGTGATTACACAATATATAAGCTATGGATATAAAACTCTAAACAAAATAAATTATAAACTCGCTCTATCTTCTACTCTTGATAAAGTGTCTCCATTGTCAGGTAAACAAAACTGCGCTAAATTACATTATTCAAAACGATAAGTGCATTCAATACATTTTGTTACCAGCTAGTGATGTAATATAAATAGCACAATAATTCATCGATATTCGCGAGACGCCAGACTGCATAACTCAACTTATGCCTCACCGTATTGAGATGTCGATAAATTCTATCGATAATATTTTTTGACAAGTTACACTTACGTATGGATTTTCTCTTTGTATCAGTTCATTTTAGTGTTGAATTAAATATTTACTACTATCTTGTCCTAAAATGGTGATAAGTTACAGTCAAAGATCTTATTTCAATCGAGTATTATATCAAGAGAATTGGTAGTGTCAAAGCCCTGTGAGCTTGTTTATGAATGGGATTAATCTGAGGATGGGCAGCAGCATCCTTCGAGTACAGTAATAAATCAACTGCGGTTGCCAACCCGCCTGCCAAGCATGACGATTATCGCAAAACCCCCCAATGAACAGACAATACACCAAGACCAGTATTTGTGGCGATATTTGGTGGATGCTTGTGTCCAGCAGTGGACTTATTTGGCTGAAATGGTGATGATGATGAATTTAATATTAAGGTAATATATTATAGCAATACCACATTATACTTACTATAAGGCCAATTTCTCAAAAAAAATACAGATTGAATGTTGTATGTAAATGGAATATATCGACATTATTTATCGATGTTTACCACCTCTACCAACACGCGAGTAACAAATGTTATAGACCGGTGAGCCCGGCTGGGTTGCGATGTCCCTAAACACACAATTTCATTCTTATTTCCCAAACTAATGTCGCGATGCGCGTCTCATTTTTACGCCTTATGGTATAAAGTATTTATGTATATGTTACTTACCCGGACACTTTAGAAACATTTTAGTTTTTCTACACATATTATAAATGTGAAAGTTCGAATACTATGTTTGTTACTCAATCACGGACGGACTTCAATACAATTTGGGCGAACTTGGTAAAAGAACTAAAGTGAGAAAATAGCTGAAAGAAAGAAAATAGCTGAAAGGATTATTTATTTATTTAAAAATTAAATACACTGATATGGCTATGGGCGGGGCACATTGCTCGTAGAACTGATGGCCCTTGAGGTAAAATCGTTCTCGAGTGGAGACCGTGCACCGGAAAACGCAGCAAGAAATGACCTCCAGTGAGGTAGACAGACGACCTGGTGAAGGTAGCTGGGAGTTTTTGGATGCGAGCGGCATGTAACCGGTCGCTTTAGAAATCTATATATAAGAAGGTCTTTGTTTAGCAGGGGATGTCCTTTGGCTGAGTATCTTATAATAAAGTATCGACACTTACAATTTCTGGAGATTTTGACATAGGCATGATGAGTATACAACTACTTTCAGCTAATCAGACACTGATAGCAAATCAATGCAAAAGTCAGTTTTAATCTAGTGATTTTTACTTGCCTAGGTTAAACCTTAATTAGAAACGTAACAGAAATTCTTTTAATGGGAAAGACGTTCACTGGAATAGATTTTATTTTTTACTCGCGATGATAAATCAGTATAATGAACACCTTAATCTCTCCGGAATCTCGTTGAAAGACGAGATATTGCAGTATTAATTACTTGGGTAAAGGCTACACCAGACGTTGCGTGCGTAATGACGACGCATTCTTCTTGATATTCTCTGTACGTGTCTTCTAAATGTGTCTAAGCATGAGGCTGTGGCGACACCCAATTTGTGAGCATATACAACTGCGACTTACAGTGACATCTACTTGAATATTAATTACAATTCTGCGATGACGTCAAAGAATCCTGAATCACACTTGTAAAGTATTCTCGCAACACTGCATATATAGTCACCCAACATCGACCGTTGGGTTTCGGCCCGCCAGGCATAACACCCGCCTGGTTGGAGAATCCTCCCTTTTCTATGGAGGAACACCACACCTTGTTCCCCATAAGGCCTTATTATTCACTGTGTTTTAAGAGTGAAAAGCATACACAATTGTAATAAATTTGACTGCATGGATCTTGTCATTTCGCAGCAGTTCTTTCTCGCGTTGTTAAAGATGCTTCGCTTCCGTTACGTCTGGATCTTCATCAACCAGGAAAACTTTATGTTTGGACATTGCACATACCAGTTTCCACGATGTGATGTAGTGTATACGTTGCAACAGCTCATTCTATTCCCAAGGTTCCATATGACTAGATGCAATAGCAACTATAGAGATTTTTTCTTTATTACTGCCATACTGTAAAAGTATAATTTCTGTAAAGTAAAAATAATATTTATTGAAATTACAAACATTAATCTTGCATAAAAAAAGATAATAATAATATAAATGCTGTGCGGTGCCGGCTACGAATAGCACCAACCCATCTCATCCCTATGGGATTATGGGATTAGCCGGAGGATGGGCAGCACAGTCCTTGGAGTACATTAACAACTCAACTGCGATCGCCTACCCACCT
This sequence comes from Diloba caeruleocephala, assembly GCA_947459985.1. Classification (NCBI taxonomy): domain Eukaryota; kingdom Metazoa; phylum Arthropoda; class Insecta; order Lepidoptera; family Noctuidae; genus Diloba; species Diloba caeruleocephala. The sequence goes on along the minus strand of OX381612.1, from coordinate 27,782,313 downwards.
GCCAAGCGTGGCGATTATGGGAAAACCCCCCAATGAGTACACAACACACCTATAGCGGTCGTTGTAGTGATCTTTGGGGGAAGCCTGTGTCCAGCGGTGGATTTAATTCGGCCGAAATGATGATGAAACAAAATATTTATTGAAATTTCAAACAACAATCTTGCATAAAAAAAACGATAATAATAATATAAAGAGAAAAATACAACTACCGGTACAAAAATTGTCAGAATCTGATGCATATGTTATTATTTACCTTAGAAGTGATCGACCTCTAAAATTGAATCATAAACATTTCAATAACCCACCACACATGCGTATGCATAAGAATAAAAGACCAAACGCAACTACAACGCACCCCTTGTCTATACCAACCCTTTTCCATCCCTCAGTTTCGGTCGCGGCAGCAGATTTCTGAACGCAGTCAGACTGCTCTTAATTAATTGGCTTGCATTCGTTTGCATGAATTAGCCAGGTACGAACGCGCCCCCTTCTGATAATTTTTCCAGTCATTCTGAATCTCACTGCCCAAAAGATTATAGTTGTTGACTAGCTGAGACCCGCGGTTTCACCCGCGTTTAATTTAAAAGAAATTTAGAGTACTTCGACATAGACACTTGACATAGAACATATATATTGGATTTCAAGGGTTTCATATTTTTTGCGCGGAACCCTAATTATTTTTCTATAATAAAATTAGCCTAAGTTATTCCTCATAACATCAGCTATCTGACAGTGAAAGTCCTGTCAAAATCGGTCCAGTCGTTTCGGAGACTACCCGGAACAAACAGACAGACAAAAAATGTAAAAGTTGTTTTTTGTTGTACGTACCGTATATATTTTCATATGCATTTAGTAAAAAGCTGATATTTTGACATTACAAACAGACACTTCAATTTTATTTATTTGTATAGATAAAGGAACTAGGGAGTTTATTTAAACAGGACACCTGCTAAATTATGCAGTAGTACAACGTGAATACATTCTTATTAGGCTGTCCGTGTGGTGTCCGGATTAAAAATGTAGCACCACTCCATCTCCTCCCGTGGATGTCGTAAAAGGCGACTAAGGGAATCTAAACCAGAGGGATGGGCAGCAGCGTCCCTTCTGTGAAACGGTAGCCATACTGCGCTCACCAACCCGCATGCCAAGCGTGGTGAGTATTGGCAAATACCCCCCAAAATGATGACACAGTTATGGAAATCCATGGGGGAGGTCTTTGTTCAGCAGTGGACATATAAATAGCCGATATGATAGTAACCCTGCTGGAAAAATAGATACAGGAAAAAGCAAAGTTGCCTTCATATTATGTGCTTCACACTAATATCGGACACAAATAGGTAGGTAGTTTTTTTATACATACATCTTGGTAAAGAGTCGAGCAAGTCATTCACCAGGTGGTAAGTGACATGCCAACCCATAACAATCAGAATGCCACCCAGGACTGGTCCTGCAAAGCATCACCTCGAGACGTAAAGTTATTTAGTATTTTATGTCCAGTAATTTCACTAGCTATAGTGCCCTTCTAACCGAGACACAGTAATGTTTATAGTTTAAACTTCACCATCATTTCGGCAAATTTATCTGCGCCTTAATTTTAAAACAAAACAGCACAGTTCCCACACTCCCCAGCACTCTAGTCTTATTCAATAAACTTCCCAAAAACTTTTAAATCCTAACCAAATAGGTAGAAAACTTTCACATTTTCACATGAAACTCAGCCAGAGCAACACACGACAAACACAAACAAGAACAGAAGGTTCATACTATGTGACAAGTTCAAGATAAGACTTGTCAAGCAATGGTGTTTCCTTAAAGATTTTCTATTGCTCCGATATACCTTACGACAACCGTACTCTTTCCATGGGTGTCTGAAAGTCGGGTAACAGTGTCCTCCTTTTGCTACCAAATTACTGCTTTTACTGAGACCAAAAATCAATTTACAAACCTAGCTGGTTGTGGACAGTAGTTCTCATAACCGTGTATTCATGATCATGAACATTACTAGCCGAATGACGTCCACTACTGAAAAAAGTCTATCATAGATTTCCACAACGACTGATTACGATTCCGCCTCTATCTAATGTCTCTGAACTACCGTCACGAGGTCGTCTGTCCATCTGACCATGCACCAGAAAACGCAGCGTGAGACAACCTCCAATGGAGGGCTGTCTCGACGTCCACTCGAGAACCATTCATTATATGGGTTAACTTATATGCAGAAGTCGAAATAAATGGCCAGAGGCTCTCATAGCTAGTTGCTGCTGACAGATAAATAGTCAGTGAAGTTAAGCAATGCTTGGCGTGGTCATGGTATAGACGGGTGACCGCATAGTGGTATTTGAACTGAGCGTCTGCGAGCCTCAGAGGGCATGTAACATTTGTCAGTCCCGGTTGCCGTCATTAGACTGTAATCGTTAATCCAAGTCGAAGATCTGTGGGTGGCTTGAGGAAATCTGACTACAAGGCTGGCCACTATGCACATGAAAATGAAAAGAAAGAAGCCGAAATAGAAGACCAGGTCCCGTGATGCAGTGGCCGCGGCCACGCCACTGATCAGACTATAGGAAACGGCCAAGCCACGGCACTCTACTATCCAGTTAGCGAGCGACTCGTCCGCTACAAATGCGTCGCGACTGAATAAGCATGAATTTGAAGGCAGCAAAATTTGCAAAGCCCTACGTTGCACCGAGCGGCCGGCCTGTATTTTACGTTATTCGTCACAAGGTCTCGTGTCAACAGTAAATGGTGGGGCATCTCGGTGGTCCGTCTAAGAAGACCCGTCATCAGTAGTAGTAGTTCACAGGCTGGTCTGCTGATCGTAGTTAGGAGTGAGCTTTCTGTATTTTGTTATTTTATTGTGCGCACGAAGCCGCCGCAAGTCGCCGCCGGATCGTACCGGATCAGGTGGACTGGATTATTCCGGTTCGGTGCGGTTCAAAGCGGATCAAACACGATTTTAGACTTACGGGGTAAGGTTCCGAGCTTATGCGAAGGTGGATAATGGGCGTCTGTTAAAATGTGATCCAGATTTCGAGTAATTATGTTTATATTGTCTTGTAGGGTGTATCATGTCGCTTGCTGATAAAGATGGTCTAGCTTTTCTGTATTATTGGACATTATATCTACTCGTAATTCATCATATCGGCCATTCATACGTCCACTGCTGAACAAAGGCCTCCCCCATAGATTTACACAACCGTGCCATAATTTTGCGGGGTATTTGCCAATACTCACCACGCTTGGCAGGCGGGTTGGTGAGCGCAGTATGGCTACCGTTTCGCAGAAGGGACGCTGCTGCCGATCCCACTGGTTTAGATTCCCTTAGTCTCCTTTTACGACATCCACGGGAGGAGATGGAGTGGTGCTATATTCTTAATCCGGACACCACGCGGACTCGTAATTAATAAATAAATAATACCATCCATCATCATATCAGCCAAAGGACGTCCACTGCTGAACAAAGGCCTCCCCCGTAGATTTCCACAACAATTGTGGTAATTTTGGAGAGAATTTGGGTTGGTAGGCGGCAGAATGGCTACTTTTGCACATCCCTCTGGCTTAGAGCCCCTTAGTCGCTTTTTGTTACGACAACCATGGGAGGAGATGGAGTGGTGCTATATTCTTAATTCGGACACCACCCGGACTGCCATTATAAAGTTATAATATCGAAGTTAGTTATAAGCGAAGTCGCTTGGCAGGAAAATGAGTAATCAATCTAAGTAAAATTGGCAAGTGAGTTAGTGTTTTAGCACATGGGATGTCGCTGGTCATCGTCTGACACACGCGAATAGAGGGCAAATCATTTTCTTCGTCATACACTGTTTCTAAAATAATGATAAGTTTATATCATCATCATTTCAGCCGAATAGTCCACTGCTAGACACCTAAGCCTGCCCCAAAGTTCGCCACAAGAACCGTCTGGGTGTGTTGCGTTCTCCTTGAGGGTTTGGCTTGCCAAGTCTTTATAAGGAGAAACGTGGAAAGAACTTCGTTTCAAGGGGAAAATAAGCAGATGAAAGGGATCACTTTGTTTTTCTACATTTTGCTATTCATCATATAATCATATCGGCCATGTATACGTCCATTGCTGAACAAAGGCCTCCCCCATAGATTTACACAACCGTATCATAATTTTGGAGTGTATTTGGTATTTGTTCCGTGCGGGAATCGAACCCACGACCCGGAGCGCAGCAGCCGACTGTATCAGCCACTGCACCAACCGTGCCGTGCTGATTATTACCTATATGAAGAAGCGCTACCTTGGAAATTATCACATACTTATATCAAAACTTGAAAAATAAATGTACATAATTCTGCATTAAGTATAATCAAAAAATGTTCGTCGCTCGACGTACGTAAACATCGTCGTAAAGCGCCCCCTAGTGGGGATCATTTGTCAGCGGTGGGCGGCTGTCAAAAGTTGGCCAACTTTCGCGTCGCTGGCCAAGTTTCGATTAACACCTGTACTGTGTGGGTATGTCACTTAGACATTTTGTGTTTTTACTATAAGCTGGAGATAAGGATTTTGACCTGCGAACAGCACGTCTACCGCATAGATCAGTATAAAAATATTCAAAATATTTTTGGTTACTGTAATATCATTCCAGCTAACCCTCATACTGAGCTATTTCTCTACGAGATCGAATCAGCAATGAGGAGAAGAAGAACTAAAGTTGCCGACATAGCCGAAAGGATAAGTAAACTTAAGTGGCAATGGGCGGGACACATTGCTCGTAGAACTGATGGCCATTAGGATAAAAGGGTTCTCGAGTGGAGACCGCGCACCAGAAAGCGCATAGTGGCACGACCTCCAACGATGTGGACAGACGACCTGGTGAAGGTCGCTGGCAGGCTGGGTGCGGGTGGCATGTGACCGCTCGTTGTGGATATATCGGGGAGGCTTTTGTTCAGCAGTGGACATCCTTCAGCTGATATGATGATGAACCTTCATTTAGACGAAAAGAAATTGTTGATTAAACTATATATTATAATTTTCACAAGTATAATTAGGTAAATCATTTACTTCATTGTGGGGTGTATGTTTGGTTAATAGCAGTTACTATATATAATTGGTCTTTATCAGGGCAACATAAACGCGCTGTGATTAAGTCCTTAAAAAAAGGTAATAGTTCCTGTGGCTAAATAAATAAGAGGTCAATTTAAAATTATATATTATAAAATTAATATATTTGAGACCTTCACAACAAGCCGCCCTTCCATTTCATATGTTACACGGTACAGTTTGCAAAACTTTGTTCTACATTTTTTTATATTGCCCCCCAATAGTTAACCCCATATTCAAAATGCATTTATTTATGTTACACGTCCGTGTTCGAGTGCAGAATTCCAGATGTGAACCAAATTACAACTTTATCGGTCCAGTAGATTTGGAACCCAAAAATAACACGGGCTGATCAAGGTAACCTCATTGGCAGGAAACGCGAGTAAAAAAAATGTTCCATGTGATTCCCACTAAAAAGTAAACCCGCTTTCTTCCTATGTGTGTTGTAAAAGGCGACTAAGGGTTGGCATCAAGAGGATGGGCAGCACCGTCCTACTGTGTACTAATAACAACTTACCGCAGTCACCAGTCAGCCTGCCAAGCGTGGTGATTGTGGAAATCTTAACTACTGATTATATATACGTTGGACATGTGGTGCCGGCTCAGAATACCACCACCCCATTTCCTCCCGTGGATGTCGTAAAAGTCGACTAAGGGATTAGCCGGAGGATGGGCAACAGCGTCCTTCGGGTACATTAACAACTCAACTGCGATCGCCAACCCGTCTGCCAAGCGTGGCGATTATGGCAAAACCCCCCCATGAGCCACGCTGCTGCCCATCCCTCTGGTTTAGATTGCCTTAGTCGCCTTTTACGACATCCACGGGAGGAGATGGCGTTGTGCTATATTCTTAAAACGGACAATATACGGATGGATAGTATAAATATTATATAGAGAACTTCTCATATATACTCGTACAACGTTGTATAGCTTAGCTTCATCATTGGGGTGCGGGCGACTGTCATAAGTTACCAAACTTGCCACAAGTTGCTGGCCAAGTTCGGATTAATACCTGTACTCCGTTGTGACAGTGTTTCTTGATGTTCGCACTTTAACATTGAATACACATCTACTAATGTTATGTTATGAATAGATTAGGAAGCAGTAGTGATAGCCTTTTCCCCGGGGAAGGGCGAAGGGGTATGCCGGACTCCTACTGGCTAAAACTACTGGGGCGGTCATCTTCGACACCGAAAGGGGGCTCCAGGTCGTCGTATGATCTCACTAGACGCACGCCTTCAGGCATATCTCAGAGGGGATGACTGTAAAGCGTCACCCCTAGTGAAGGGCAGGCGGCTGTAAAAAGGCCACCCCCCAGGCACTTCTCGGGGAGGATTGTAAAGGATCCCCCGAAGCCTCGCTGTGCGCTGTGCTATGCACACGGTAGAATCCTCAATCTGCGCGCCCTTGACCCCCGAGGCCCCTCACCATGTAACGACGGCAGGAGGCTTAGGCGTGTTGGACCCCAGCGCCGGGTTGGTTGTTACCCCGGCGCCGTCTCGGCCTTCTCCGTGCAGCCGTGCAGGATTGACCCACTCCCGATCCCGCTCTGCAGTCTCCTTCTGGATCATGACACTCTCGCACAAGGAGACCATTGCACTCCAATTTTCATGATCTGCCAATATAGCCGACACTACTGCCGGCAGAGAGAGATTTTGCCCGATTCGATCGACCAGGATCCGGCGCTCGGCAGCCCACGCCGGGCACTCCTCGAGCGTGTGCTGTGCGGTATCCTAGTTGCTACCACAATGGTGGCACTGAACCGTGACTTCACGTCCTATTCTGTGCCGGTACGTACCGAAACAACTGCGTCAGGTGGTAGGTGGCGCACTCGCTCCTTCTGAGCCAGGCTCTGAAGAGCACCTGGAGGGCCTCAACGACGCGCTTGGTTGTGAACTACACCTTAGGCGATGTCGCCACATCTCGTTGCACCGTCGAGCCAGCTGCTTCAGCCTGTCGAACGCCCCTGGAGGCACGCTTTCGCCACTCTGGCAGAGGGAACGTGTCTGATCATAGACCCACGCATCCGTTTCCGCCAGGATGTCGAAGGGCGGAAAGCGCGCCAAGAGAGTTGCCGCCTCGTAGGACACTGTCCTGTGTCCCCGTGCGATCCGTATAGCCACTCTGCGCTGCAGACTGTGAAGTTTGTTTCAGCAGCGCTGGACGACCGATGACCGGGATGACCATACAGGCGCTCTGCAGAGGGCCACAGACCGCACGGACACAATCAATTACTTAGGTAACTGCGTTCGATTTTAAAACAAGATAACTAAAGCAATTACGAATCTCACAGTTGGGAAGTTTAAATCACACGTTAAATCAACTCTCATAAAAAGCGTACTGTAAGATTAAATACTATGATGACGACAGGGATATATGGCGTCAGTTAATTAATTTACTGCACATGTGGAAAGCCACAATGCTGGTACAATTGGTTTCCAGGAAAGCCTGGAAACCAATTGTACCAGCATTGTTTGTTTTATATAGCTATGGAATGTTTTTCAATGCATAGAAGCCGTTTAAAAACATTTTCAAACAGAAAAAAAGACACACATTCACAGAAAAAAAGGAAAAACCTTAAAAAATACCTAACCCTGAGTTTATTTCGGCATTTCTTCTCAGAGGTTGTCATGTAGCGAAATGCCATCCGTTGTTTCAATATGACGAGTAAAAGCGCCTGTTAAGGCCTATTTATCTACTAAATAAATTATTATAAGTATACGTTAACATACAAATTTTACATTCAGGCCAACACAAACTTTCTTTTTTCTTTTATTATCGAAACCGCAAACAGTATCCACAAGTTAGAGCATAAATTAAACATAAAAGCAAATGTTTTGAAGTGTCTCTTCCTCAAATATGCGAAGGTAATGATGTTAGCAAAGTTCCCGGGGGTCGAGACCCGGGACTTTACAAATTGAAATTATTTTTTCATTAAAATTCCCAACTTGAAAGTTTTCAGGTGGAAGTTGCTTGAGTGGCCAATTCACGGCGCACTTTCAGTTAAATGATTCTTTCCAACTTTAAATAGATGTCTAGGTGGATATTAGTTAAGTTTTCCCAAAGATATGTTAAAGTTAATGACTCGTATTTAAGTTCTCGTTGGGTTGAAGAAAATCCAGATCAAGAAAATCTGTGTAGATCAGCTTTGCTTTTGCAGCTGTGCAGATCCATCTGAAAACTAAAAGATTATATTCATATCGCAATGAGTAACTAAACAATTTTCTTAATATAATTAACATAGATTTCCACTATTATGCCATTTTGGGAGGAATCGGCCGGTACTCACCACGCTTGGCAGGCAGGGTTAGTGAGCGCACGCCGCCTGCTGTTCCGCAGAAGAAGAGGGACCCTGCAGCTCATCCCTCTGGTTTAGAGTCCCTTAGTCGCATTTTACGGCGTTCACGAGAGGCGATAGAGTGGTGACTGGTGCTATATTCTTAATATAGACACCACTCTGATGAACATCTACGGGAGAAGATGAAGTTCCTATTATACTGTAGCGTAAATTATGTTTTTATGAAATAAAACTTATTAACAAAAAAAAAGTACCAACTTCAAAAACCCTACACCATTATATCGGCCATTTATACGTCCACTGCTGAACAAAGGCCTCCCCTATAGATATTCACAACTGTGTCATCTTTTTGGGGTATTTACCAATAGTCACCACGCTTGGCAGGCGGGTTGACGAGCGCAGTATGGCTACCGTTTCTCAGAAGGGACGCTGCTGCCCATCCCTCTGGTTTAGATTCCCTTAGTCGCCTTTTACGACATCCACGGGAGGTGATGGATTGGTGCTATATTCTTAATCCGGACACCACACGGAAAAAACCCTACACGATATAAAAATATTAAATCAACTAAAAAGAAAAATAAACTTTATTTATGAAACCAGGCCGAGCTATATAGTCTTATTATATCAGCCATCAAAAAACACAAACGAAGAAAACTTGTTAAACGTTACGTATACGTGATAAAGTTATTATTCCACCAATAATAAATACCTTACAAATAGTCCCGTAATATATCATCAAATCAAACGACAAGCGTATCGCATCGCGACGCGGGATCACGGGGCAGTCCCGCGGTCCGGGATCACCTTAATCCCGCAGGTGAGCTGGGATTACGGGATCACGGCACAGCCCGCCCCTATCTATCTTGATGATGTATTATAGTGTTGACTTCTATCGACAGATGTCGTTGTTAGTTTGTGAATTGTGATGTAAGTTTTAAGCGGGACTATTAGTTTTATGGTGCTTTTCTTTATGGTGAAATTTATAAAGTAATACCAATAATTACTTAATAAACTGATAATTTTCTTAATATCCATCGGGACATCGGATAAGTATATAATAATATTTTGTGCCGGCACGGTTGGTGCAGTGGCTGATACAGTTACATTTATGTCTGTAAACACACCCACGAGTCACGACTCAGGAGAAATACCAGTGTGGGGCAACGTTTTAAAAAAAACTCATTTGACTTCTATTTGACAACACAAAGATAGGGCTTTTTAAAGCTGGTTATAATAAAAGTAATTTTAAAAACCGGACAAATGCGGGTTCCGTACGATGAATATGTTAACTACTATTTTTTTAACCTGACCCAAATTTGTGTGTGGTAACTACAAAAAGTATGTATGGTATAGTTGAAAAATGTGTTCTCCCATACAATACAACTGCAAATGTAAGTTTATACGCACAATATTGAAAGATTTAACATGTTATAGTAAGACCATAGACGCTTTTTCAAAACGTTGTATCACATTAGTTTTTCTCGTGTGTCGTAGGTACAGTTTACAGACATACATCTCTCATGCACAAGCATCCAGACCCAAAACAAGTATCTGTAGATCATATAAATGTTTCCTCCGTGCGGAGATCGAACCCCTGACACGCTGCGCAGAAAGCGAATCGCTTAGCCACTGCGCCAAGCATGCCACTAATTTCTTTTAGGTTTTCCTGTAATCTATAAATAAAGAACTATTGACGGCACGGTTGGTACAGTGGCTGATACAGTCGGCTGCTGCGCTCCGGGTCGTGGGTTCGATTCCCACACGGAATAAACATTTGTATGATCATCATACTATCTGCAGGTAGTTGTTCCGGGGGTGCTAGGTTAGTGTGATCATACGAGGACCTGGAGCCTCCCCTTAGGTGCCGAAGATGACCACTCCAGTGGTTTTAGCCGGTAGGAGTCCGGATACCCCTTCGCCCTTCCCCGGGGTGAAGGAAGTTCATGAAGAATTTCCACTGGGCACCAATAAAAAAAAGGTCAGGAAACCTCCACGTGCGCTCGGTGGCTGCTGGTCCCTCTTGATAAGTCCGGGGGGAAGAGCAGTTGTCGGGCCGGTGCACCCTGGGCACCGGGCAATAACTACTCCACTTTTTGGATGACCTTGTTGCCCGGTGGCTAATATTCTGACAGGGGCGGGCCCAGTTTTTGGGCTGTAGGTAGGCCGTAGGGTGCTTCTCCGTTTTCGGAGGAGCATGGGCGGGCTAGCGGCGGGCTCGGTGTGCACTCACCCTGCCCGAGTAGGGATCTGGGTGTATTGTGTGTGGAATTTATGTCTGTAAACGCACTCAGGACACAGGAGAAATCCTAGTGAGGGCCAACGTTTAAAAAAAAGTGATTTTTCAAAATTGTATCTATCATATCAATTGTACATATCAGCTACCCCGCTTATGTCCGAAACAACAGATGTTTCGGACATAAGCGGGGTAGCTGTCAATTTACATCTATTTTCTTAAAAATAAGTTTATAAATAATTTATAACAAAACAAAATTGTTACCCTCGCAATAAGCCTTATGTTACACCGTACAGTTTATTTTTGCTCTAATTTGCCCCCCCAAAAGCGTTTACTGTTTTCTCACATTTTACATAGTCCTCGCATTATCTTCAGTGTAGTCAAAAATATTGTAACAATTATTATGATTTAAAAAGAATAACCATCTTGCCCGTTTTTCTCCACAGGAAAGCAACATCTTGGAACGCGGCAACTAATGTCTTGACTATAAATAAGTGGCTGTATATGGTTTTTGTGGCTGCAATGATAATGATGCAAAACTAGTATTTAATTTTATGAAAATTCTTCTTCATCGTCGCTGCAGTTTTATATTCTATACTTCAGATTAACTACATGTACAATATTGACAATCCTTCCATCTTGCAAAGATAAATAAAACACCGTTAATTACCCGACAACGTTTACAAAGAAAATTAGGGATTCCTTCTCCATTCTTGTTTCGTTCAAGAATTTTAAAGTTGCGTCTCGCCGGGACAAACAAGCCGGGAATACCGGGACAAATAAAATTAATTACTTATTCGCAGCACTACCTGAGCTAACGAGGGGGAGTCTTGTTGCAGCTTTTGTTCGTTTTGCTCGCTTCGATGACGTGACGGCAGTTTTAAGTGAAAAATATGCACAGTCTGCGACGAAAATATTTATGAATTTAGTGAAATACAAATGAGAAGGAAATAAACAAAAGGTGTTGTAACAAAAATTAAGAATGTTGTTCGTTAGCGATGGTGTCTTTCTCTACTGTATGGACTACAAGAGAGGAGAAGAGAAGAGAAATTCGAACAATACGTACGAACGTAGTAATTTGAACAAGTAAAAGTGCCGGTAAATACGAAATGAGTCATATACTTTGCCAGTTTACTGTCATAGTAGGTTTTGTCCAAACATCTTCTTCTCTTAGATTATGGCTTCTGTAGAGTATCTTCCACAATTTCGCCAATGTCACGTATAAGGCAACGTCGTACGGTGTTTAGATTAATAAATCCTTACATATTCATAAAATCTTTCCCAAAAATGAAAACATTCTAAAAATATGTCGGCAACGTTTTTCTTTGTCCAAACAACTAATCACAGACGAGGTGACATTTTGACACTTGAGAAAACACATTTATGGATCCCTTGTCATTCATTCTCATATGATTATAATAAAACAATTTTAAAACACGTTAGATCGCGTGTATTATAGATTTTTGTTTTTCCTGACGTTTCGAATACTTTGCAGCATTCGTGGTCGCAGGATGACTGTTCAGATAAAAATTGTGCGGTCGGGGGGCCCCAGTCGGAAATGAAGTTCCTTACTTGCAATAATGACACAATATGAATCACGTGTGAATTCAAACATAAAAAAGTTTAAATAATATTTACACGTTATTTAATATTATTTATTTATTTATTCCTCAAACTTACTACTATCATTACAGGTTTAAAATTAAAATTACGTGTTTAGAATTGAGGATAAACAGCTGACCGCGCACAATGCTTGCTGCCCGAATCTTGATAATCGCACGCACACAGACACATACAACCGTACATAATACAAAGAGACAGAGAGAAAGAGAAAGAGAGGGAAAGGTCGGCTACCGTATATAATAGAAAGAAGGAAATGTCACCTGGAGGGGGCATAGTGCTTTTTCGACAACAAATCGTTCTTAGGTAACTGCGTTCGGTTTTATAATAAGATACCAAAAGAAATTACTTATCTGACAGTCGGGAAGTTGAAATCGCACGTCAAATCAATTCTTATAAAAAAAGCATATTATAGGATTAATGACTATGTTGACGATAGGGACATATGGCGTTAGCCCTTTTCTGCACATGTGGCTTCCCTGGAAACCTAATATATCTGAAGTGATATTTGCATTGTATAGCTGCCATATTTATCTTTTATATATAGATGACTAATTTAAATACTTTGTAACGAACAGATTAGTAAAAGACGTAAAACAAAATTACAAAAAGGACCTAACCCTGAGTTTCTTTCAGGATTTCTTCTCAGAGGTTGTCATGTAGCGAAATGCCCTCCGTTGTTTCAATATGACGTGTAAAAGTGTCTGTTAGAACCTATTTACTGAATAAATGATTCTATTCTATTCTATTCTATTCCTTACGTGACGATTTCTGCCAGTTCACTCTATTGTAAGCCGCGTAAAAGATCAAATAATTGAAACATAGGTTGCTAAAACGATGTACTTATACTTCTGAAGAAATACCTATATTGATTACAATTAAATATAGGTTTATTGATTTGATTATGATATTATTGATTAAATATAAATAAAATTTACAGTACAGTTTAATGTACTCTTTCGATTTCTCTCTGTCTCTTTCAATTATATACGGTAGGCGACCTTTGTTGCATATCTTATAATACACAAATATAAAAATTAAAATACATGCTATATATATAAATAAATATTGTGTATATAAAACCGTAAATAAGAATAATGAAGAGGAATTAGTAAGAAATAGCTAAATAATGTGATCAATAATGTATTTGATTAACAAATAAAGTTTAAAAACATTTAAACAATCAGGTTGGGACATGCCATGTTTTCAACCCACTCCCTAGTTCGTAAGAAATTGATTCATAAACATCTGCACCACTACGATACTAATTTATCTAATCCATCGAATAAAAACAAAGAAAAATGGCAATCGCTCAACTGCCGCCCATGCTTACGGGGTTTACCTTGAGTCTTTCGGCCCTACTGACCAATATCCGTAAGCATTTGTACCCGTCGGGAGTCCGACCCGAGTATTACTCTCCCGGATAATCCGGGACCACTATTAACCGTTTTGGAGGGAACCCCAGAGATGTAATAGGGTTTGTCGATGCAAGTAACTTCCCTGTGAGGTTGTAAGTTATGTCAGGTTTGAAAGATTTCACGTGTTAACAACATTTGTACGTGACAATTTATGTATTTGATCTTCTTTCTGTTATTTCTGATGTAAGTACATTTAAGAGTATTGTATTCTACTGTACAAAATATATATTTACGCGCGCCACTGACGTACTGACTGACTCTGTCACGCTGTAAGATGATTCATTTATTTATTTACACCTTTATATACAATGGTGGTACATAGGACGCGGACTTAACGCCATGTCTTAATCTATTTTTCATATTTGTACACCAGAAATGGTCAAACATGTTGATCTAAACTATTATTTTACACCTATATAATAAGCATCTCAACCATGTATATTATGTACACATGTTTTAGCAAATAAATTTATCTTTATCATGTGTTCTACCAGTCAATTTGGGTTATTTATGTAATAAGCCTGCCGCTTGATGTCATTAGACGGTATTCGTTAAGCCAAGATGAAGGACTTTGGGCGCTTGAACACCTCTGACACAAGGTTGGCCACCACCCACACAAAAAAAAGGCCGTTCAAAAGCCAGCATTTAAACCAATACTTACTTCTACATTAGTGTAGATAATATTAATATCCAATATATAGCAATTATTTCCCACCGTTCAAACGTAGTCGAAAATAATTTTCCTCGTAAACATACCTATAAGTAATATAAATAACATAAGCATGCCTTAATGCACTCACAATATTAATTTCACCCGAATCCGTCCCTTTGTGACAAAGAAAAATTGTAACGAATTGAGTGGGACCCTAGAACAACCTGCGTGGAAAACCTTTTGAGTGTTATTATTATTTTCTGTTCTATTTCAATGAGACTAGGTTGAGATTTCTTTGCATTGTGATTGGGTTACCTTGGGGCACAAGTTATGAGTGAATTGTATTCTTTTTTTTCTTTTGTTAACTTTTTAAATTGAAACTTCTCTGATGAGAGTAAAATTTCAAGGTCAAATCTGTGTACAACATTGTATGTGATATGTTTCTGCGTATCGATGTGTGTTGGGGCATGCACGTGCAGAAAAGGTGTCGGTGCATGCGGGGGCATAAGCGAATGTTACGTGTACTGAGTTGCACGCGCTCTAATTTTGTTTTTAAACTCAAAGATCTGAAATGACAATTTGCGAGGCAGATAGCTCGTAGAACTGCTGGCCGTTGGAATAGAAAGGTTCTCGAGAGAAATGGAAGGTTTTGGAGACCATGCACCGGAAGACGCAGCTGGAACGCGCTAACGAGATTGACAGGCGACCTGCTGACGCTGGGAGGCGTAAGATGCTGGCGGCATTTAACTGGTCATTGTGGACATCTATGGGGAGACCTTTGTTCAGCAGGGGACAGCGTTCGGCTGATATGATAATGTTTTTTTTTTATTTAATAAGCCAGGAGGCATACAGGTACCCTCCCTCTAGAGACGTGGAATTGTTGGGTCCATTTGGGGGTATGCGTTATGCAACCACGCAAACTAATCCCCACTCTTTCACTAAGTGGTCGAGGTATAGATCTTGCTGAGTTGAGTAAGTTACCATGTTACCCTCGACTGCTATATGTAATATACTAATTTTACTCTACCCTCTTTATTCTATGCCTATGTACAAAGTAAGATACTTCACCATCATCATCAAATCAACCAGAGGTCGTCCACTGCTGAACAAAGGCCTCCCGCTTAGATTTCCACAACGAGCGGTCACATGCCACTCTCATCCAACGACTCCCAGTGACCTTCACCAGGTCGTCTGTCCACCTCGTTGGAGGTTGTCCCACGCTGAGTTTTTCGGTGCGTGGTCTCCATTCGAGAACCTTTTTGCCCCAACGGCCATCAGTTCTACGAGCAATGTGCCCTGCGCATTGCCACTTCAGTTTACTAATCCTTTCAGCTATGTCGACAACTTTAGTTCTTCTACGGATCTCCTCATTTCTGATTCGATCTCGTAAGATACATAAAATAATTAAATTACAATGATATTTGGGCTTTACCAACTGATATTAAATCAACTTTTGAAATACATACATACATAATCAGCCTAGTAGTGTGTCCTACTGCTGGACAGACTTTTACTCACAATGAGAAAGGTTAGGACTTAATCCACCGCGCTGGCCTTTTTTTATTAATCCGGTAGAAATACCTCTTGTTCTTCCTTCGCTCCGGGAAAGGGCGAAGGGGCATGCCGGATTCCTACTGGTTAAAACCACCGGAGTGGTCAACGTCGGCACCGAAGCGAGGCTCCAGGAACTCGAATAATCTCCATCTAGAGCCACCCGTTGGTGCCACACCTTTAGGCACATCTCGGAAGGGATGACTGTAAACCCCTCTAGTGGAGGGAAGGCGACTGTAAAGAGGCCACCCCCCCCCCCCCCAGGCATCTCTCGAGGGGATTGTAAAAGATTCCCCCGAGGCCTCACTATGCGGTGTGCTGCGCACACAGCGGTACGTGACCACGTGCACACCGCTGTCTTCCCGGGGGTCGCTCGGTATGAGTACGCAGATTTCCCAATAAGATCGCGCTGGCCTAATGTGGGTTGGCGGACTACGCACATCATTGAGAAAATTTTTTGCCCTCTCAGGTGTGCAGATTTCCTTACGATGTTTTCCTTCACCGTTAACGCAAGTGATAATCAAATTATTATGATCCAGACATGAATTCGAAAAGTCAGAGGTGCGGGCCGGGATCGAACTCAGACCTTCCTATATGGAAGGCAAACGTTCAACCACTAGGCTATCCGCTCGCGCCCGCTGTCCGCTTCCTCCTCGACCCCTACAAAGGTACGTCAAGGTAAGTCAGTCAAGATGCCTGTCATTAATACGGGCCTGCAAGAGTAATGGCTGCCTGCCTCTGTAAACGTACAATAATGCGGTTGTTAGCTGCGAATAGAGTGATTCATTCGTTTTGAGTCGCTTGCTTACTGCACAATGACGGTTTTGGTATTGTTGGCATAGAGTTATATTGATCAGTAGATATTTTATATGATGCTAGCCGTGCCCCCGGTATCACCCGCGATTAATTTAAAAAGTAGGATTATTTATAAATAATTTAGAGTACTTCGGCATAGACACTTGACATAGAGTATACAGGGTGTCCAGTAAATAGCACGATATACTGCAGGGGGTGAGAGCTTGGGTCATAACCTACCAAAAAAACACAATATATGTTCAGCAAAATCTTACGGATTTACAGTAGTACAAAATTTTAGTGGAAGAAAATTGTACTGTGAAATTCCCGTAAAAATCGGTCCAGCCGTTTCGGAGATTAGCGGGAACAAACAGACAGACAGACTGACGTCCATTGCTGGACATAGACCTCCCCCTAAGATCACCACAATGAATGTAAAGTCGGAGTTTGTATTGTGTGCTCATTGGGGTTTTGCCATAATCACACGCTTCGCAGCGAGTTGGCAATCTCAGTTGAGTTGCAAAAAAACAACTCGAAAAACGCCGAGGTTCATCCTCCAGCTAATCCCATAGTCACCTTCGTAGTTCGCCTTGATGGGTTAATGTTATTCGTAGTCAGCACCACAGGGACTGTCGTAGGCTACCGCAAACGCGTATCGCAAACACTATTTACTTTTTAAATGGGTTTACTTTCGCTCTCACAAGCTCATCGATAAAATTATTACCTAAATAGCCATTTCCATCATAACAAAAATTTCATAATATTAGGTAGACAGTGTTCACAAAAAAATGACAGCAGTAACAAGCCACCCAACGACTGGTGTCATATTCCATACTGTTCAACATAAATCTGTTAACTAGATAAAATTTTTGACTTCGCCATCATATTAGCCAAAAGACGTCCACTGCCACCCCATAGATTTTCACAATTATATCGTCATTTTGGGGCTAATTTGCCAGTAGTTACTACGCTTGGCAGGTAAGTTAGGGCGCCCAGTTTAGCTGTTGTTTCGCAGAAGGGACGCTGCTGCCCATCCCTCTGGTTTAGAGTCCCTTAGTCGCCTTTTACGACATCCACGGTAGGAGATGGAGTGGTGCCATATTCTTAATCCGGGCACCATGCAGAAAACTATTTTTGACAAAGAGATTTAATTGAAATTTAAGTCATAACCTAAACATTCCTGACACGAATTTTCCACGAAAATGTAAAATTAAATACATTAGCCATAAAACACAGTTAATGTGCACAATGCAAATGCGGCGGTAACAATAATATCCGGACAAAGTGTGGAACGGCACATAAATATGTGACGCGCCTTCCTGTCGCACTGTTTTAGCTAAATTTTATGTCCAAGTTGTTTGGAATTGTGCGAATTTATGTTAATACGGACAGTGTTAGACAATTTAGAGATATTCTACTGTATTTAGAAGTGAATTTAGCATACATGCTTCTTTTCAGCGCTTCGGTAGCAATGTTCAAAGAGGTCGACTAGCTGTACAGGTGGCGCAATTCAACCTTTAAACAGATTTCTACAAACGACTTGAGTAACAAAGTAACAGTGATACAGTTCTAATTATGAAATGGTACAGACACGATAGAGTAATGATTTGTTGACCAACATTTGGACTTACGACTTAGGTTAAGACTCACCGACATTTTTTTGGTAACACTGACGTATTTTGTGTCATTCAAAATTATTATTAAGTATTTTCGGTTCATTTTACACCAACAGATATTTTCATAAAACAACACGAAGAATGATGTACATATGTAGCTATAAAATTTGTAGTCTTGCGTAGGTCGCACGGCCTAAAAGCCTAAATAGTAAAGTGTTTTAAGATATTTATTACTAAATTAATTGATGACAAAGTAAGAACTTACTTTAAAAACGTATTTAAAAATCATTAAGGCTCAGAGACTGCAAAAACAGTACAAGTGAATAGGTTGTACTTGCAGTCGGATAAATAACCGTCGTTAAATGCTGTAGGGCTGCTAAAGCGAGGCTTGGGGGGATCCTTTACAATCCTCCCCGAGAAGTGCCTGGGGGGGCGACCTTTTTACAGTCGTGTTCCCTCCGCTAGAGGGGGTGACCGCATTACAGTCATCCCTTCTGAGATGTGCCTAAAGGCGTGGCACCAATGGGCGGCTCTAGTGTGATCTTACGAGGACCTGGAGCCGAAGATGCTTCGGTGCCGAAGATGACCGCTCCAGTGGTTTTAGCCGGTAGGAGTCCGGCATACCCCTTCACCCTTCCCCGGGGTGAAGGAAGTTCCATGTAGAATTTCCACTGGACATCAATAAAAATAAAAAAAGGTGACTACTAGACTCAGAGGTCGCGGGTGCGCAGATTGGGGAGTTTGCGTGCTCACACCGAGTGACGTCCGGTGGTCACGTGCCACCGTGTGCGCAGCACAGCGCATTGCGAGGCTTGGGAGGATCCTTTACAATTCTCCCCGAGAAGTGCCTGGGAGGGCGACCTTTTTACAATCGCCTTCCCTCCGCTAGAGGGGGTGAGCGCTTTACAATCATCCCATCCGGGAAGTGCCTAAAGGCGTGGCACCAATGAGCGGCTCTAGTGTGATTTTACGAGGACCTGGAGCCCCCCCTTTGGTGCCGAAGATGACCGCTCCTGTGGTTTTAGCCGGTAGGAGTCCGGCATACCGCTTCGCCCTTCCCCGGGGTGAAGGAATTTCCATGTAGAATTTCCACTGGACATCAATAAAATAGGTAACTATTGGAACATTTGGTTAAATTACCATTGCTTTACATACAACAACTATAGTCCTGTTTCTAGCAGTACCAACCTTAACCTGTGCTAAAATATGTTAGGGCACGCTGTTGCGCATCAGCAGGGTAGGCCCGGGAGGAAGATAGCCCGGTCCACCGCAAGCGTCCTGCTGGGCAGGCTGTCCTGGACACATCGCCGTACGGACAAGTACGCGGGCCAACAGCTGATTGATCAATCAAAAGGCGAATGCAGGTAACACGGCGAGGTTTTTAGTGGATGAGCGCCCCACATAACCACGCAGTCTACCCAGACGACGTGGTATGCGTCGGACACTTTCTCTGCCTAAAAAAAGGCTGTTGCTCATCCCATTCAGAAGAAGTAGCTTATTCATCATTTCGGCCTAATGAAGTCCACTGTTGGACACAGGCCTCCCCCAAAGATCATCACAACCACCGATATGGATGTGTTTTGAGCTCATTGGGGGGTTTTGCCATAATCGCCACGCTTGGCAGGCGGGTTGGCGATCGCAGTTGTGTTGTTAATGTACTCGAAGGACGCTGCTGCCCATCCTCCGACTAATCCCTTAGTCGACTTTTACGACACCCATGGGAGGAGATGGGGTGGTGGCATTCTGAGCCGGCACCACACGGCAAGGCTTATTGTTTGCACTAAATCACTCCGGCTACAACGCATAGTCCATTAATCACTTTCACTTTACACGATAATTAAGCATTAATTGTGCTGTTACAACATCAATTCGTCTATATAAATGGCACCTTTTGACACGACATAAAATATACACGAAACAAACGACGAGGTAACGACATGCAGCATTGAAACTACAAACAATAAATAAGATTAATTATAATTGTGCACTCAATTTACACCCAGAGCTTGCCAAGTGACATAAATACGGTCGATATAGTATGCGATTGGAACTACAGTGATGTGTTGATAGTACTAATTTGTCAGCCATTTTAAATAAATCACTTCGGATAAGTTCATAGACTACAGACGAGAAAGTAATTATTATCTTTTGTCTTTGTTTCTGTATATCAATGGTTTTTGTATGGATTGTGAGCAAGTTTAACTGACGACCTGACGAAAGAAGAAAAGAGAAGCTAGTTGAAATAGAGGCCAAGATATAGGATAGTGTTGTAACCATATTAAGATTAGCATATCCACAGTCGCATCGTGTACTGAAATGACAAGAGAAAGGCATGACTTCGGAAATTTTGATCTAGATGGGACTCGGAAGGTTAATAGTACACCCACAGGGTCTCCAAGCACACAGTCAAGCGAATTTTTGAAAAATCCCTATGAACAACGCCAGCCCCCACAGGTGAAACCAAACCGCTACAGGCCGCACGCTCCCCATGGTGCATTAGCGTATAAGGTTGCCGGGCCGCAGCTTCACGATCATTATACCAACCACGGTATGTGTTCTTGTATGTTATTCAGTCGCCGCCGTCAGCCGTGTGGTGCCGGTTCAGAATACCACCACCCCATCTCCTCCCGTGGGTGTCGTAAAAGTCGACTAACGGATTAGCCGGAGGATGGGCAGCAGCGTCCTTCGAGTACATTAACAACTGGACTGCGATCGCCAACCCGTCTGCCAAGCGTAGCGATTATGGCAAAACCCCCAATGAGCCCACAACACACTCATATCGGTCGTTGTGGTGATATTTGGGGAGGCCTGTGTCCAGCAGTGGACTTCATTCGGCCGAAATGATTCAGTCGCCAGTCCTAGTCGCCAGCTATCTTTACCAGATCTGTCCACCACGTTGGAGGCCGCTGCGTTTTACAATGCATAGGCCCCACTTGAGAACCTTTCTGCCCAAATGGCCAGTTCTACAAGCTATGTGCCACCCAATGCCACTTCAGCTTACATACTATAAATCCTAATAGCTATCGAATGAAAGAAAAATATTTCTATTGATAATATAATGAAGTATTTAATACTAATCTCTTCAAAAAGCTATATTCGTGTAAACAAGTTGGCGCAGTGGCTTAGCAACTGGCATTTTCGCGGGTTCAATCCCCGCACGGGACAAATATTTGTATGTGTACATCGTCGTTTCGTGTCTGGCTGGTCGTGCATGTGAGATGTATGTCTGTAAACTATATCCACGACACAGGAGAATTACTAGAGTGGGACATATGTGAAAAGAAAACCAGATATTACGGCCTTTCTGAGCACACACACGTTATACACACGAAACTTACCTACTTAAGAAAACTACTACTCGTATTACTTATTATATCTTCTGAAAAATGCTGAAATATCATTAGTAGAATTTTTATCAATTGAATATAAATGCAGGACTTATAACGTAGGATTCATTAATGCAACCTTTTTTGGTTTTTTTATTGGTATCCAGTGGAAATTCTACTTGAACTTCCTCCTCCCCGAGGAAGAGTGAAGGGGCATGCCGGACTCCTACCGGCCAAAATCATTGGGGCGGTAGTGTAAAAAAAAAAAGTGCCACCCATTGACGCTACGCCTCTAATCACATTTCGGAGGGGATGACTGTAAAGCGGTCACCTAGCGGAGGGAAGGTGACTAAAAAGGTCGTCCCCCCGGCACTTCTCGGGGAGGATTGTAAAGGAACCTGATGTTGATTCTCGTTCTTTAATACGAGCCCCGCCTCATTCCCATTGGTAGTACAGCTGACAATGTGGCGCGATGAAGGCACCACACTCAAGGCTGTACCTTTGTTTCATTTCCTGATACCAACGTATTTTTTCACATTCTCAGTCGATAGGTACGTTAGGGTGGAGAGGGATCTTATAGAATTCCAATTGTTTTAAGGTCCTTCGCATGAGTGCTGCTTTTAGTTTTTCTAATACATTATTGAAACCAATAAAGAAAAAAAATGGTCTCTTGATAGAAATATGTCATGAACTTCCTCCGTCCCGCTAAAACCACTGAAGTGGTCATCTTCGACATCAAAGGAGGGCTCCAGGTCTAAGTAAGATTACACTAGATGTATAATTGATTACAGAAGCGTAAAAGAACTAAGGCTTATAATAGGCCAGGCAAGAATCAGTTGACGTAATGGCTAAAGCCGGAAACATACTATCGGACGCGTCCGTAAGCTGCGGCTGAGAGTTGCGACCGATGAGTGTGCACGGTGGAAAGTGCGGACGCCTTCGTGTCCCGTAGAAACATCCAGCCGGCCAAATTTCTTTCGGACGTCCGAACGCTCACGGATGGCCCAAGCGGGCGTACGCTACTTACGAACGATAATTTGCACAGTATAGTGTTTGACGTACTACTATCCAGATACATACAAGCCGTCAGTCAGCCACGGCTTACGGACGTGTCCAATAATAATGTTGGGCGGCACGGGTGTTGCAGTGGTTGATACAGTCGGGTGCTGTGTTCCGGGTCGTGGGTTCGATTCCCGCACGGAACAAATATTTGTATGATCAGCAGGTAGTTTTTTTTTTTTATAAACGTTGACCCAAACTAGGATTACTCCTGTGTCGTGGGCGCGTTCACAGACATGAATTCCACATACGGTACACCCAGACCCGGAACAACTACCTGCAAATCATACAAATATTTGTTCCGTGCGGGAATCGAACCCACGACCCGGAGCGCAGCAGCCGACTACATCAGCCACTGCACCAACCGTTCCGTCGATGTTATGTGATGGCTTTCTGCACAACGTGTCGCGGGTTCTATGACCTGCAGATCGTTGTTTAGGGGCTGGGTATTTGTGCACGTGAGACTAATGTCTGCAAACTGTGGTACAGGATACAGGATACAGGAGAAATCCTAGTGTACAAGCATGCCCCTACTCCCCGGGCATTGTAGTACAGAAAAAGAATATATCTTCATTTAGATATTTCATATCCAGATAGGTGGTGCAACTAATGAAAATAATTAATTTCAATAAACCAAACGTAACGGCTCAGAGTGCCACCACCCCATTTCGTCCCGTGGGTGTCGTAAGAGTCGACTAAGGGATTTACCGGAGGATGGGCAACAGCGTCCTTCGAGTACATTAACAGCTCAACTGCGATCGCCAACCCGTCTGCCAAGCGTGGCGATTATGGCAAGACCCCTCAATGAGCTCACAACACCCATATCGGTCGTTGTGGTGATCTTTGGGGGAGGCCTGTGTCCAGCAGTGGAAGAATAAGAAGATTTAAAATTATCACCTATATTTTCCACAAAGCCATCTCCTCACTTCCACACAATCACGTTATTAGGTATGAACGTTCCGAAGCCGAACTGCGGATTTCAATAAAGCGCAACCTTTTGTTACGTGTGCTACCAATATTTGAGCCAATATTTGAACCCGGCTCGCAGCTGCGATATTAAAAGATTCATTTCACAATGAGTTCGGAATCATCTTTTTGATGGCCAGGGTAGGTCAGGTTGAACGTTCAACCGACTGGCTTCTTTGTGGAGTTTTAAGTCGGATTTTGAATGTATGAAAAGACTAGATTCTTTTGTAGTAATGTCTTAGGTTTTTGTCATACATAGGGCAAACAAAGCGTAGTATAGCCACCCAAATAAAAGAACACATAGCTGACGTCAAGCATAGATGCTCCACAAAGAATGCAGTTTGCGAACATGCCTTAGGTAAACCGAACCATTATCTTCGTTTTGATCAACCTCAAGTCCTCGCAAAAGAGAACCGATATGTGCCTAGAATGTTTTGTGAGGCTATTGAAATTAAAAAACAAATTTAATTTTAATAGAGAAGATGGTTGGCAAGTACCACCTGTTTGGAATCCGGTTATTAAAATATTAAAGTCCCAAACAACATCATCATCATCATCATCAGCCTATCGCAGTCCACTGCTGGACATAGGCCTCTTCAAGTGCATGCCACTGATCGCGATCCTCGGCTACTCTCATCCAGCTACTGCCAGCCACCTTGCGCAAGTCATCACTCCACCGAGTTTCAGGGCGTCCTACACTACGTTTACCAAGACGCGGTCTCCACTCAAGAACACGTTTTCCCCAACGGTTGTCGGTTCTACGACTAATATGGCCAGCCCACTGCCACTTCAGCTTACTAATCCTATGAGCTATGTCGATAACTTTGGTTCTCTGTCGGATCACTTCATTTCTGATTTTATCCTTCAGAGAGACTCCGAGCATAGCCCTCTCCATTGCTCGCTGAGCGACTTTAAACTTGTGGACCAGCCCTACCGTGAGTGTCCACGTCTCGGCACCGTATGTTATGACGGGTAGAACGCACTGGTTGAAGACTTTAGTCTTTAGGCTCTGTGGAATAGATGACGAGAATACTCGACGTAATTTCCCAAATGCCGCCCAGCCCAGCTGTATTCTTCTATTGGCCTCCCTCTCAAAGCTGTTTCTACCCAACTGCAGGGTTTGCCCGAGGTAAACATATTCCTGAACAACTTCGAGAGTGTTGTCGTGTACCGCAATCGGCTCCGGAACCACATGTTGGTTAAACATGACCTTGGTTTTATCCAAGTTCATCCGGAGACCGATGCGTTGAGAAGAATCAGCTAGACTGTTCAGCATTTGGTTTAGATCCTGCAACGATTCGGCCATTATGACGATGTCGTCTGCAAATCTCAAGTGTGAGATGTACTCGCCGTTTATGTTTATGCCACGTCCTATCCAGTCCAGCGTCTTAAACATATCCTCCAATGCATTTGAGAACAATTTGGGGGATAAAACAACATACCGCACTAAAAAACATCCAAGACACTGTTAGTGATTACTGCGTGCATCGAAACTAATTTTTGATTAATATTGTACGGTAGATATAATAAAGTTACTTTTTAGTATCTGTAACGACGCCTGTCACTTTAGTCATCCTGCGACCACGAACCCTGCAAAGTGTTCGAAACGTCAGGAAAAACAAATTCTAAAATATACGCGATATTTTCCTATTTATATGCATAATGTATTCTTCTTCTTCTTCTTCTTCTCTTAGATTATGGCTTCTGTAGAGAATCTTCCACAATTTCGCCAATGTCAAGTATAAGGAACGTTGTACGGTGTTTAGATTAATTAATCTTTGCATATTCAATATTTCACAAAAATTAAAAAATTCTGAAAAATATGTCTACTATGTCGTATGGTTCAATTAAAAAAAAAAACATAATGTTTTCGTTTATAAGACATTACTGTGTATTTTTTATCTATTAAAAAAAATCCTTAGAATCGATTAGAATAGAATATAACTTTATTGTACACCAAAATAATATAAAGGACTATTTAAAATAGTTAGCGTGGCACAATGGGCGGTCTTATCGCTAAAAGCGATCTTTTACAGACAACCTTTGGATGGATTTAAAAGTATGGAAATACAGAAATTCAGGTACTCTGTGGTGTACTGAATGATGATGTAAATTTTGATATCGATATATATATATTTTTTTTTCTTTTTCTTTATTAGGTTCACCAACGATAATTACAATAATACATGCTTAAATACAACATACATTAAAGTACTTACAGCTAATTGCATTATCAATTACAGGTAAACACGACATGCTAAACAAAACAAAATTAAACAGTAAACAAAAACAAAACAATGGTAATAATTTAGCACTTATACACAACTTTATAAAGCATAACAAAATATAAAAAGATATAAAAAGTAAGAACTAAGTGTCGACAAGCAGCAAAAGTAAAAACTGTCTAACTCTAACCATCTTTATCTGGGTCTAGATATAGGTATATATACAAGAAAATACACATATTGACATAAATAAATAGTATAACTACATCAATTTGAATAGTAATTAGAGACCGACCGAAGTTTCGGTTTCAGTTTCGGTTTCAGCCAGTTTCGGCCAAGAATGCAGGTTTTGGCCGCAGTTTCGGTTTCTTAGTCAAACATGTGCCAATAAACGTCCCCTATGCATGTTTCCTTGGGCCTCCCAGTTTGATAATTATGTCATCATACAATGGGTGGTCTTTTCGCTTGGCAGGCGGACTGGTAACCATTATATGCTGTTATTAGTTCACAGAAGGATGCTGCCGCACATCCTCTTTACCAACTTCAAAAGGAGGAGGTTCTCAATTCGACGGGTATTTTTTATAAATGTGCACCGATTACTCCGACATCTGTAAACCAATTTGAGCGATTCTTCCTTTAACTGGTGCAGAATGCTTTCAAATTGGTCCCATATAAAGTTCATTACATTTGATTGAGTAGCTTTTTAACCAGCTTCAATAAACTGGTTTAATTTGACTGCGCTTACCTAGATGATGTCTTAATAGTTTCGATTTTTTGTGTTAGATACGGATACCAATTTGGGAAAAGTTCTTACATTTATTTACACTAAAAAGACCAGGCCAGGTATGCTCCAGCCATGGTTCATGCAGACCAACGAGTTATATTTATGGGCCCCACCCGACTTTATAAATAAAGTATTTTATTTCCTTTTAGTGGTTTTAATATCGTATAGAATTTGAAAGTCGGTATTTTTTTGTTAAAAAGCTTTATTTACATCAACCCTTAGCTGTCTTTTACGACACCCATTCTATTATTTGGGGTAAACCACACGAAACCGTGAAAGGACATCAGTGTCTTGACAATAAATAGAAACAATAAGAAAAAAGGATTATTAAAAAAAAAGACTAATTCCTTATTTATACCCTTACTTAAATCCACTTCAAAAACTAAGCAACACCCGCCAGCTCCACCTGACCCTTACAAAGTTCGCTCAATTACAATGAATACTTTATTCATATCGGCCAACTTAGCCCGGTTTCCATGATTTTTATATTGCAAACTTTCTAGAACATTACCTATGCATTGTCTCGGGCGACGTTATACTTATTTAATTTAACGGTAGGGGCGCAACATCTGTTTACAAAAGTTTCGGATTTCTTGTTTGGTGCTCAAATTTTAATGGAAAATATGAGTAGTTACCTGTGGTAAGTTGTTAGATCTGGATCTGTCTGTATTGGGTTCTTAAACTAAGATAAGACAGAAGTATTTTTATTATTATAAAACCATTTATAGGCTTATCAATAGTCAGACTTTAGCTGTCACGTTCTAAGCTGTAGATTTCCTATGGAGAAGAAAGGGCCAGAAATTCCTCGGATAGGTATACTTTTTAAATCATAATTTATATTACAATAATTGACTCTGCGTTACCTATCTCGCTGGGCAGCGTACCTCAAGTACATTTACATTTATATTGGCCAGAGACGTCCAGCACCCTCTTCAGCACTCCTCACTGGCGGTGAGAAGAATCAATTCCATTACAATACTTTTTGGTGATCCTCTGAATCGTAGTCCGATCACCTTTGTTAGATTTTGTCAGACTAATTTAAAATCGACTCAGAGGTAAATGGCGTTATGAATTATTATGAGTGGTTAGGTAAGATTTTATTTATTTGTTTATTCCTCAAACTTACCACTATTATTACAGGGTTTTATAACTAATCAATGATATACCATAGATATGTTATGTCCATATTAAATGGCGCGCAAAACTCAGTCTCGCTGTAAGAAGGAAAATACAAAAATTATGAGAGTAAAAGAGATAGCTATATAAAATGACAAAACGTGTACTCGTGTCTTTGTCGCACCTATGATAGAATATACGTGTTATCTCTTTTCTTTGCTTGACCTGTATTTTGTTCGAGAATATTATTCTATAGATAATTTGAATAGTATTTTTACTAAAATATTTAATATAGTTTGTTACTCACATGTGGTATGAGATCCCTTGTTCTTTATTTTTGCTTGATAGTTTGTGCATTTTCTATACGCACGACGCCATTTTTATTACTTAATTAATAAAACAATACAGATTGTGTCAGTGTGTGCTCGTTGTCCTGTTTTGGGCGAACTGATTGCAAGGTTGGATTTGGAGGAGTTTGCTTCTTACATTTGGCGCGCATGTAACATATCTACTTCTTTTAATATATAACATCATTGTACCTAATGCGATAGTGTAGAATACATTTTATTTTTTATTTATCTACTTGTCTTCTTAATTAATCTTGTAACAAATTAAAAACAGTGCCACCTTTGTGAAATCACTCAGAGTACACTGGAATATGTCTGATTTATGTTTCTTGCTTAATACAGGAGTACGTGTGGTGTCAGATTAAGAATGGATGTCATAAAAGGCGACTAACGGACTCTAAACAAAAAGGATAGGCAGCGTCCCTTCTGTGGTTCTTTGGCCTGCCAAGCGTGGTGAGTTCTGGCAAATTCCTTATAAAATTAGGACACAATAATTGTGGAAATCTATGAGTAAGGCCTTTGTTCAACAGTAAACGTGCTTTAGTAGATACTAGCTGGGAACCGCGGCTTCACCCGCCGTTTAATTAAAAATAAAGTGGATTATTTATATATAATTTGTAATTTTTATTTTTTATTATTTATATTTAATTTCCGTGTAATGTCCGGATTAAGAATATAGCACCACTCCATTTCCTCCCGTGGATGTCGTAAAAGGCGACTAAGGGAATCTAAACCAGAGGGATGGGCAGCAGTGTCCCTTCTGTGAAGCGGTAGCCATGCTGCGCTCACCAACCCGCCTGCCAAGCGTGGTGAGTATTGGCAAATACCCCCCAAAATGATGACACAGTTGTGGAATCTATGGGGGAGGCCTGTGTTCAGCAGCGGACGTATAAATGGCCGATATGATTTATATATAATTTAGAGTACTTCGGCATAGACACTTGACATAGAGTATGTATATATATTGGTTTCATGGGTTGAATTTTTTTGCAGGGAATCTTAATTATTTTTCTAATATAAAAGTAGGCTAAGTTATTCCTTATAACATCAGCTATCTTCCCGTGAAAGTCCCGTAAAAATCGGTCCAGCTATTGCAGAGATTAGCGGGAACAAACAGACAGACAAAAAAAATACAAATATCTTTTTTGTTGTAGGTACCGTATAAACTTTCATATGCAATTAGTAAAAAGTTGTTATTTTGACATTACAAACAGCCACTTCAATTTTATTTATTTGTATAGATAATTGATGTAATGATAAAATCATTCATGTCATGATGATGATAATTTATGTTAGCAACCTTTTGACCTGGTGCACCGGGTGCAGGCCAGCCCCAATGCTATCCTGGCAATGATCGCCAACAGGCTAGACTGCCTTTATGTCCGCTATTGCTATGGCAGGCATGTTGCTGTTCCAATGCCGGTTAGAAAATTATTCTTCTTTTATTGAAGAAGTTTGCGCTCCGGGTCGTGGGTTCGATTCCCGCATGGAACAAATATTTGTATGATCTGCAGGTAGTCGTTCCGGATCTGGGTGTATTGTATGTGGAATTCATGTCTGTAAACGCACCCACGACACAGGAGAAATCATAGTGTGGGGAAAAGTAAAAAAACAATAATTACACTCTGGGTGTGCCGACAGAAGTGAAAACTTATTTTGGCGCGTTAGGAGATTTTATCTCATCTAAAAATATGCGTACCGCGCTAAAATAAGTTTTCACTTAAAAAAAGAATGTCTTGTATGTTTGTATAGTTATTTAAATTGTGTGCCTAATAATTATTGAGTCTGAGTCTTGTTACTTGATTATGAATAAATAATAAAAAAGTCCACTAATAATTCATGATTTTGTTTAACTAAACTACGGATCGGCTGCAACTGTAAAAAAAAAAACGATGTATCAGCTTCATTTAAGGCTGCCACATAACAAACCAAATCCCTTCAACTTAACTACACATTTTTTTTAAATTGATAGTAAGTACCCATTTCCCACGTTACTTCTCATTCAACACCGAAAATGAAGTACATAACCAATAAATTAAACTCTACCGTGTATTTAACTAAGTGTTTAAATCTAACCAACCACCACGACAATCAAGCGGTACCTTTCCAATTAATTTTCGACTTCATTCGTATTCAAACAACATTTACATCCAGACCAATTTTCTTAACATCTTTCCAAACTTGGAATTCTTGCACTCCGCACGGCAACTGCGAGTGTACCTTCGATTGCCATCAAGAGGGATGAATTATTCATCAAGGGAACGGTGGTAGACGAAGTTTATAATACACCCTTACTGATTTGGTTGTGCTGGAAAACAATGAAGAATGAACAATTGATATATTAAAGGTGTGGTGGTACAAACCTATTTGAGATTTCTTATTTGACGCTTGAATACCTTTTTTGTTTGTTTTTTATTGGTGCCCAGTGGAAATTCTTCATGAACTTCATCTTCGGCACCTAAGGGAGGCTCCAGGTCCTCGTATGATCACACTAGAGCCGCCCACTAGTTACGCCTATAGGTACATCTCGGAGAGGGTGACTGTAAAGCGGTCCCGGTCCTTGATTGTAAATGCACGACAGCGCATGACCACAAGCGTGCTACCGTATTCTGTTGGGTCGCTTGGTGTGGGCACCCAGAGTCCCCAATCTATGCACCCGCGAACCCAGAAGTCCACCGCCTTATAGCAACGGCAGGGGGTTTCAGGCGTAATTTACTGCTCTATTCATAATCATCATCATCACCTTTTGACTCAGTCCATAAACGTGCAGTTAAGATTGTCCAAGGTAACAAGCTCACAAGCAGACTAGAATCCTTAAGTCTATACGATGCCAATGGCTACTTTCTACCATCGCACTTCGAGAGATGCGATGGATGGATGGAGATTCCTCCAGCACACGTTCCGGTTGTGGATTTAGCTCCCCACCGACGTTTTCCCAAGAGACTGCAGCATGGAGCTCTCCAACAAGGGCGTGAATTGTTTTACCTGGGGTGCAATTCTCTAAGCTCGAACATCCATACATCCTTAAATACAGAATCGAAATAACGGTATAAAACCAATTCGGTATTCGATGTGACATGATTGAAGCTATTCAAGGACACGTTGCAGAGACGGTGAGCCATGAGGACGAGTCTTAGCGATTACCAAATTGGTTTTTCACCATTATTTCAATTCTGTATTCAAGGATGTATGGATGTTCGAGCTTAGAGAATTGCACCCCAGGTCACGGTCGCTGGGAGCCATTAGTTGCGGGCAGCATGTAACCGCTTGTTGTGGAAATCTATAGGGGAGGCCTTTGTACAGCAGTGGACGTCCTTTGGCTGATATGATGATGGTAATGATGATTTGTGATACCTATGGTGTTACAAGTGTTCATGGGTTATACATTACGGTAGCCGCTCACCATCAGGCAGGCTGTATGCTTGTTTGTACCTTCATCATTTCGGCCGAATGAAGTCCACTGCTGGACACAGGCCTCCCCCAAAGATCACCACAATGACCGATATGGGTGTGTTGTGGGCTCAATGCGGGGTTTACCATATTCGCCACGCTTGGCAGACGGATTGGCGATCATAGTTGAGTTGTTAATGTACTCGAAGGACGCTGCTGCCAAAAGGCAGCGGTATTTTTACGACATCCACGGGAGGAGATAGGGTGGTGGTATTGAGCCGGCACCACACGGCATACCTTAGTGGTATAGTAAATTTATTTAAAAAACATTATCATCATATCAGCCAAAGGACATCCACTGTTGAACAAATGCCTCTCGATTGATCCATTCAATTTATCAATCCTAGATAAAGGGACTTAGGGTTTTACTTATGCTTGTTCCTCATGAGTCAACAACAGTATCAGATAACAATAGTCATATTAAGAGACTATTGCAATCTAGTCCCACGAGTCGCATTTTTTTGTTTTCTTTTTTAAAAACCTTGCCCCACACTAGGATTTCTCCTGTGTCGTAGGTGCGTTTACAGACATGAATTCCACATAAAATAACCCAGACCCGGAACAAATACCTGCAGATCGTACAAATATTTGTTCCGTGCGCGAATCGAACCCACGACCCGGAGCGCAGCAGTCGACTGTATCAGCCACTGCACCAACCGTGCCGTCAATTTAGATAAAATAAGTCATCCATGTTTGTTTTGATGTTTATTGATGTAGCGTAATTAGACAAAAGGGTGTTTAGAATATACGTCCCTTCTTTCGATACCCATGGTCTCTTCATAACGGCATTTTTTGCGGATGCATTGCTTCTTTTAATGTTCAATTTGTTTAATAATAGGTAGGTACGTTGCCTATTATTAAACAAATTGAACATTAAAAGAAGCTACACACTAATTTGTCCTATATTATGGGTACTGGGGTGCAATTCCTTAAGCTATATAATACAGAATCGAAATAACGGTGTAAAACAAATTTCAGTATGCGCTAAGACATGATTAAAACTATTTAAGGACACGTTGCAGAAGGTTAGCCATCAATTTTGTATTCAAGGATGTAGGGATGTTTGAACTGAGAGAATTGCACCCCAGGTTACATACATAATGCCTTTTTTTATTTAAAAATACATCATGTACTTAACAGAAATATATGTTCCATGTGGGAATCGAACCGACCTTTAGCGTAGAAAGTCAGTCAATAATCCATTGCGCCAACAGAGCCATCATCCTTTAATTGATTCAGATTGTTAGCAGTATAAGAAAACTCACTGTTTTTATTTTGCTATAATAACATTGCTATAAAATAATGACCAGGCGCTTTTCTTTTTTTGATACCGGCACTCGCCATCTTAGCTCTTCTCAAGTACGTCGGGGTCCTTTTGCAGTGTAAAGAAGCCCCCTATTGATCATAAATTTAATCACACGTAACGATACCACGTCCATAGGTACGGGGGATTATTAGGGATTCGGAATGAGGGATCGAGGTGCGCGACATTGATTGATTCACCTCCATTCATAGACGATTGTATCGACATAGCTCACAATTTTATTATACACGCCTTTTATTTTAATTTAAACCTTAGATGGATAGAAATAAGGTTAGTGTGAGGTGTATAATAAGTTTGTAGATAGAAGAATAGCTACTTGAATTTGACAGTGAAACGGATTGATATCTCTGAGGATTTATCATAAGCTTAGTTTCATAAACCAAGCACCTTGGTAAGATGTTTGCATAGAGAAACCGTTCAGGCTTTTGTACAAAAATATTTAGTGATCCTAGTGGTGTCAATGTCGGTAGGTACCTAATCGGTATCATCATTGTCATCATGTCAGCCTTTTTTTATTTTTTTATTTCCTTCCTTCCTTCCTTTCGTTCTTCGGAGAATTGTATGAAGGTCTCTTTAGAGTCACCTGCCTTCCGCTAAGGTCTCTCACTTCACGTCACCCCTTTTAGCAGTCGCTCTCCAGCAAGATGTGCCTATAGGTGTGGCAGCAATTGGTGGCTCCGAAACGTTCACTCTTGAGATAACCCCCCTCAATTTTTTTTGCTATTCGTGTGGTTTGTGGCCAACCCTGTTTCAGAATTGTTCAAACTGCCCAATGGCCTCTGACTTCCCTTTCTGACTGTCATCTAATCCATTCTGACAATCGGGACCGACAATTTTAGGTGCTTCCGAACCATGGGAACGCTCAGTTCAAATACCACTTTGCGGCACCCATCCATTGACTGACCTTGCCAAGTGTTGCTTAAACTCACCAATTGTTTACCGATCGAATCGTTTAAGTGATCAAATAAGGATGTTTTTTTAAATTATATTATACTTATTTTTTCTTTCATCATTTCGGCCGAATGAAGTCCACTGCTGGACACAGGCCTCCCCCAAAGATCACCACAACGACCGATATGGGGGGATTTACCATGATCGCCACGCTTGGCAGACGGGTTGGCGATCGCAGTTAAGTTGTTAATGTACTCGAAGGACGCTGCTGCCCATTCTCCGGCCCTTAGTCGACTTTTATGTCACCCACGGGAGGAAATTGCCGTGTGGTGCCGGCTCAGAATTGGTATTCAGGCAATTTTTTCTTAACTAAACCCTATACGTAGAACCACTGATTGTCCACTACTGAAAGTTTACTATATGAAGGGCCCCATATAGAACAAAACCCTGAATCCCCTTCAGTTCCCTTATTTATACCTAAACAGGATCCAGCTAGGATTATGTTGTAATCCCATAAATTGGACACAGTTTCACCTGTCCGGTCCCGCGGGCCGGCGCGGCGGGGATTTGTCCCCGTGTAATGAACTAAAACAAAAAACGCTAAAAGTTAATCTCTTATGTGTATACACTGGAACGTTGGACGTTGTAGGTATTTATGTAGGATAAAGGCTCCCCTCATTATCAGTGGGTTGAAGTATTTATCCTTACCGTGTAGTCTGTGAGATAAGATTTTAGTTGAAATTCTAGTTCAATATATTTTTAATTAGATAGACCATTTACGAATTGGGAATAGTAAATTTAAACCTCAACTGCGATCGCAAACCCGCTTGCTAAGCGCGGTGATTATGGCAAAATTGTAGCGATCTTTTATGTGACTGTGTCCAGCAGTGGACTTTATTTGGCTGAATGATGACGTCAGACCTAGGATATTATCAAAGTAGGGTAGGGTAAAGAGTATGGTCATAAATTACAAATTTTTGGATGAGCTACTGTTCTCCTAGCTAGATTGCTGAGCGACCTGTATTAAGGAGAAACAGTTTGCCTCCCTGGTTGGTTTTCTTAATATGCTACGTGTAGTCTCAATAAAATTCAATTAAAACATATACGGTCTACAACATTATTAATTGTTTCTATATATATATTATATATCCGAACAACAAAAAGCCCTTAATTCCCCACCACCGATCGACCTCAACTACTAATAATTCACTAATTGTCGACGTGTGCGGCCACAATTCGGAGTTTATTCTCACACAAATCCCTCTATACATTTTTATTGGCCTCGTCCGCCTTCAGCCCTCAGATACGTGATCGGATTTTTTATTTAAGGGCAGTGTGCAAACGGGTATAGGAACGCGCGATTTTGGTTATTTCTAGAATATAACTGCTCACATACGGACTAAATTAATAATCAGTCTTATCCAAAATCTTTATAATTAAGATTTTGAACTTGATCTATTTTTGTATTAAGATCACATTTAACACAAAAAACAGACAAATGCTCAATCCCAAATTCAAAGATTTCTGTCATGTATGGTGTCAAATCAACACGCACGTCTGCAAAGCGTGTTGATTATGGCAAAACCCCCCAATGAGCCCACAACAAACCAAACCCATATCGGCCCTTGTGGTGATCTTTATGGAGGCCTGTGTCCAGCAGTGAACTTTATTCGGCCGAAATGATGATGGTGTCAATACCAAAGTGGATTGTCACCGTTATTTCAATTCTGTTTTCAAAGATATTTGAGCTTAGGGAATTGCACTGTAGATCCCGGACAAATGCGTAGTACTTTTTTCTATTACGTCCATGCTACGCCACCGTAGCGCGTAGCACGCTCACTGTCAGAGAGAGAGTTTAAAAAACGCGACGTTTCGACCGCTACGCCTGTGTTAGGACGTAGCGCGTGCCATCTGAACTGTGTGATTTGTTTCCGATTTCGACCGCGTGCAGGTAAACATCCATGTTACACACTATTATTTGTTATTTTGTAGTTTATTTCCTTTTATATTGAGGTGAAGTTGCTATCAAGTGAACTTGGCTTCTTGATTCTTCGAAGCAGAAAGGCGGTCTTTTACTGTTCGTATATTAGACTTCTTACATAATTGATACTATAACGACAATATCAATAAAACATGATTATCATGCAGCTTTACATTAATGATTTCATTTCGGCCGAATAAGGTCCACTGCTGGACACAGGCCTCCCTCAAAGATCACTACAACAACCGATATGGGCGTGTTGTGTGCTCATTGGTGGGTTTTGACATAATCGCCACGCTTGGGAGGCGGGTAGGCGATCGCAGTTGAGCAGTGAATGTTTTCGAAGGACGCTGCTGCCCATCCCCCGTCTTATCCCTTAGTCGGATTTTACGACACCCACGGGATGAGATGTGTTGGTGCTATTTGTAACCGGCACCACACGGCATTAATTATTTAGCCTGCTATGAATAACTTTCATGTAGTTGTTTGTGTAAAAATATGTGAGATTTTAAGTATGTTAACTGGAGTCCGTGTGGTGCCGGCTCAGAATGCCACCACCCCATCTCCTCCCATGGGTGTCGTAAAAGTCGACTAAGGGATTAGCCGGAGGATGGGCAGCAGCGTCCTTCGAGTACATTAACAACTCAACTGCGATCGCCAACCCGCCTGCCAAGCGTGGCGATTATGGCAAAACCCCCCAATGAGCCCACAACACATCCATATCGGTGGTTGTGGTGATCTTTGGGGGAGGCCTGTGTCCAGCAGTGGACTTCATTCGGCCGAAATGATGAACTGGAGTCCCTGCTGTGGAACAGTAGCCAACCCGCCTGCCAAGTGTGGTGAGTACTGGCAAATACATACCAAAATGAGACATAATCGTGGAAATTCACGGGGGAGGCCTTTGTTCAGCAGTGGACGTTCTTTGGCTGATATCATTATCATCAAACTGGAGAAGTAGAAGTGTGGGGTATCGTTCTTCTACTTCCTGCCCTGTTTCCAAGTTACTTGGTTACAGTTACTTGCAAAGGTATCTATGAGTTTTACATTCGGTCGCCTATCCTTCTAGGGTATGCTAGTGTTGGTAGTTTACAGGCTACATACGGGTAAACTGTTGTGCCGTGTGGTGCCGGTTCAGAATACCACCATCCCATCTCCTCCCGTGGGTTACGTACAAGTCGACTATGGGATTAGCTGGAGGATGGGCAGCAGCGTCCTTCGAGTACATTAACAACTCAACTGCGATCGCCAACCCGTCTGCCAAGTGTGGCGATTATGGCAAAACCCCCCAATGAGCCCACAACACACCCATATCGGTCGTTATGGTGATCTTTGGGGGAGGACTGTGTCCAGCAGTGGACTTCATTGGGCCGAAATGATGATGAAGGGTAAACTAAAGTGCTTAATGGTACACACCGGGTTCCAAAATCTGCTTTTCGCCTTCTATAATATCCACAGGATGAGATGGGGTGGGCTATTCGTGAAACAAAGCTACACGGGGTACGTTATAAAACTAAAATAATAACATGCGGTGGCAGGACATCCGTCAAGCGAAGCAGATTAAGCCCTGCCCAGCCAAATGAGGTACGTGGAATCGCGGAGTTTGCATTTTTTTCAAATTCTATATGGTAACGAAACTAGCAAGTCATTCGCCTGGTGTTAAACGTACCCATAACAAAATAAATACAAAAAATTGCACTCCGGGAGTGCCGACAGAAGTGAAAACTTATTTTACTTCAAAAGAAAGACTAGCCGTATGTGGCACCACATTGCGCTCGTCACCTCCAGACCGTAAAGTTATTTAGTCTCTTATGCCCAGTAATTTAACTAGCTACAGTGCGCTTCGAACCACAGCACAGCAATGTCTAGAGTTCAAACACGACTGCTTCGTGGGGAATATCTGGCACTAGAGTGGTACTTACCTAGCCGGCCTCTTGGAGTATCTAACTTGGAGATCTATCACCAGTGAAAGCATTCACTCGTTTCACATTTTGTGTATCAAATCCTCATCTGAA
The DNA here is from genome assembly GCA_947459985.1 of Diloba caeruleocephala. NCBI lineage: Eukaryota > Metazoa > Arthropoda > Insecta > Lepidoptera > Noctuidae > Diloba > Diloba caeruleocephala. Next base: position 27,744,587 of record OX381612.1, on the reverse strand, counting down.
ACGTGCGTGAAGAAGCCTGGTATGAATAGTAATTATGCTACACTATGTTTCCTAAAAAAAATGTGATTATCCTTCACAGTGTCTTCACAAAATCACATAAAAGCATAACATTAATTGTATCATCATCATCATCATATCAGCCACAGGACATCCACTGTTGAACAAAGGCCTCCCCCTTAGATTTCCACAACGAGCGGTCACATGCCGCTCTCATCCAACGACTCCCAGCGACCTTCACCAGGTCGTCTGTCCACCTCGTTGGAGGTCGTCCCACGCTGCGTTTTCCGGTGCGCGGTCTCCATTCTAGAACCTTTGTGCCCCAACGCCCATCAGTTCTACGAGCAATGTGCCCTACCCATTGCCACTACAGTTTACTAATCCTTTCAGCTATGTCGGTAACTTTAGTTCTTCTACGGATCTCCTCATTTCTGATTCGATCTCGTATTGTATCATGTATATCTAATTAATACAGTAGCAGCAGCATCTGTTAAATAAGACATCTTACCTACTACTGCACTACTCAAATAATCTTCAACATCATAACTCTACAAAAACCTCAGAATCAAACTACGAGTTATCGGGGAGAGTATTCTCAGACGATGAAATTTTAATTAAACCCCTGGTTCAAGTTATTATTGCTGGCTTCTCCAACTTGCGCAGCTCACCTCTGCCGGATTAATATGTATGATTGCCCTTTTTAAAGTTAGGGATGAGTTGGGGTGGAAGATAAGACTTGGTCTTTCGTGTAGCAATAAATATTAAAGATTAAAAGAATATTATTGTTTACATTGTTTGATTAATCGTGTATTACAGTTAATGTTGTGTTTTTTTTTAATTCTCTGCTAGGAGGAACTCGTTTCTTTTGATAGGCTAACGCAAAGACATGGCTTCAATATACAAAGGTCTTTTAGAGAATGTTCGTCCTAAATATTATAAGACACAAAACGAGGACTATCTTAAGCTTCGCTATAGAAATAATTTCATCTTCCTATCAGCCAAAGATCGTCCAGTACTGAACCAAGGCCTTCCCCATAGATTTCCACAATGGCCGGTTACATGCCGTACGTCGTCATTTTGGGGGGAGTTTGCCAGTAATCACCGCCCTTGGTAAGCGGGCTGGTGAGCGCAGAATGGCTTCCGTTTCGCTAAAGCGGCACTGCTGCCCATCTCTCTGGTTTTAAGTTCCTTGGTCGCCTTTTGCGACACCCATAGGAGGAGGTAGCGTGGTGCAATATTCTTAATCCACTCACAACACCGGCGTGAGCGGCTCGGGGTGTCGAGAGATGCGGGACCGGTTTCACCATCGCACGTCTCGGAGACTCGGAGCGGGATTTCCCATTATTACGCCATTAGACACTTCCAATCCCGAGCATATAGCTCTGGTGGCCACCCTCTGATTGGCCAATTAAGGCAACGCAGAGTTGAAAATCCTGCGGGCACTCATGGGGTTCCACTCCAACTAACCAATAAAGGTAAGCCTCAGACGAGGCCCTGACCGACTCTCTGGAGCATTCGGGTACGCAGTGTCGCCACTCACATTCAGCTCGCCACAAACCTACGTTCTGTAAGCTTCTTAATATACTTTTTTTTCTTATGATATACTTTTTTTATCAAAAGGTAGGAAGAAATCAAGCAGCTGCTTTAATCCTAAACTATTTTCCATTAGCGATTGACCCAGTCTTTGACATATCCGGTACCGTACTGTGATAATACCGGGTATTCTATCATCCTAAATTTTAACGTTGAAATATATGGTGAACATAAGGTATGTAACACTCAAATTAAATATGAATTACATACTTCAAAACTAAGCACAAACGAAAAATCAAATCACAAAATAAAGAAAAATTATTGCATACTAATGAATGCATTGAGTGGTTGAGTGTATGCGTGTGTGGGTATATGTTTGCTTATTTAACAACAACTTAGGTTGGTGGTGACGTCATAATCCAAATTGTTCAACCAAATTTTCCTAGCATTTTCTTTTTACTTACTTTTACGTTTTAATGGTTCTTAGTGAGTTTAGATTGTTGTATTATTTATTTATTTATTACATTATCAATAAAAAAAATACAATTCAAGTTTGTTAAATACAAAAAAGCACCACTTAAACCTCTTGGGTTTGTGTGCGGTACTTACAATTCTATATATCGTATTAACATATATAAGAACATGTCGCTTGTTACTTATATTAATAACAACAATATAAATGTATTTTATTCTGGTGTTTGATCCTCCTTATAAATGAAGTTTAGACAGCTATGATGTCATATATTATTATTATGATATATTTATGTCGTTATGATGATATCTGCATGAATTATAATTCGGATAGGAAGTATGCTTTTAATTTGTATTTTATGTTTTTATCAGTTATAATATTACGTATGGCGGAAGGTAAAGAATTAATGAGTCGTGGAATCAAATAAGCACACGTTCGCTCGCCGTAGCAATTTTTTGCCGGTATTGTTATAAGTTTGTTTTCTGCGACTTGACGTGTAAATACAGAATGATTTATTTCTTTCTGTAGTTGCTTGTTGAAAAATTGTTCTTTTAAGAGGCTGAATTTTACCTTATCATGTATAGGAAGGGTTTTGGAGTACTTAAATAACTCAGAATCGTCTACAAGATTAGACTTGATTTTTGGCAAAACTATTAATTTTAATATCCGGAGTTGTAATTTATATAATGAGTCCAGGTAGGTCTTATAGGTCCGACCATAGCTGGATAGTCCGTAAGCTACAACTGAATCAAACAGTGCTTTATACAATAGGAGTTTAGTTTTATAAGGTAATTGGTTTTTTATTATGTAAAACTTTGCTAAGATAGCACGTAATTTGTCGCATACTCGCGAAATATGTGGGCCCCAGTTAAATTTATTGTCAATTAATAGTCCCAAGTACATATGTGTACCAACCTGCTCAATAATTGGGCATTGAGAATCACACATAAATGGTTTCCTGTGTAGACAAGTGTGGGTGTGAGCTACCAGAATAGGTTCTTGGGTGTTGCATTTTAAGTAAATTGATTTTATGTGCATTAACTTTGTCTTATCAGAATTGAGTACAAGTCCCATGTCGTGACACCACATATTAAGTCTATCAAAGTCAGTTTGTAAGAGTAAGCCAATTTCATCTAACTCAATTCCGTCTATAAGAAGGCATGTGTCATCAGCGAATTGGTACGATTTGCAGCTTTGGAATATTGTATGCATATCATTAACATATGACAAAAAATGCAGAGGGCCGCATACAGAGCCTTGAGCTGTTCCATAGGTTACAGAAATTGTATCACTGAGGCTCTTATCGATTCGCACCTGATATTTCCTATTTTTTAAGTAGTCTACACACCAACCATAAATAGGTCCCCTTAGACCCGAGTCTTCTAGCTTTTTTAATAATTTTTTGTGGTCAAGGGTATCGAAAGCTCGGGAAAAATCTATAAAGAGAGCTAGGACATGCTTTTTATCATTAAGTGCAGTATTGACGTAATCAGAAAATTTTGAAAGAAGCGAGGTCGTGCTTTTATTTTGCTGGAATCCGTATTGGGATTCGTTAATAATAGAATTTGTTTCATAGAAATTAGATATTTGGTTGCAAACAAATTTTTCGACAATTTTGTCTATGGATGATAGTAACGTAATAGGTCGGTAATTATATTCGTTATTTCTTTTGCCTTTCTTGAAGACTGGTCTCACACATCCCATTTTTAAAGCGTCTGGGTACTGGCCTGTGCTTATGCTGACATTTATGAGATTAGCTATAGTAGATGCGATCTTAGTGCTAATAGCTTGTATATCTAGCACACTGATCGCATCCAAACCTGGAACCTTCCTACTGTTTAGAGATCGAATTAGCTTCTGAATATTTTCCGGTGTAGCTTCTTGGAATCTCATACTGACGTTAACTGACTCATCTGTATGATTAGCGAGAAGAGGAATAGCACAGTTCGGTAAGATGTCCTTTACAGATTTATCAAATTTATATTTATTATTTATATAACGGGTGCAAGATAGTTCCAAGATAGTAAGGCATAGTGCCTTCTGGAAACTACGGAGCGGGAGCGGCGGAATTTGTCACTTCTTTTTTTAAATACAGGAATTTGGGAACTGTGTTGCGATGATATCGCCATATCCCAAGGTGTACAAGTAATTTCCTAGCACTCAAAATTTTCCGTTTTTCATATACCATTGTTGTTGGATGTCTTTTTTTTTTTTTTTGGGCTTCTCGCATACATTTCTGGGAAATGTAGTTGCTTAACCGGTCATTTTCTGGCGAAGCCAAAAGAGGCCTCCAGCCAGGTGTTGTTGGATGTCTGTTGGATGTCTGAACGTCACTTCTAATATTGCACAGGGCAAATTTTATATTATATCATATTATTGAGATTGACATCCGGTTGGTTTGCTTATTTCTTACGAAATTTGGCATAGAGGTAAATAATGTAGAATAGGATATAGGATACTTGTTATTTTAATCATTAAAAACAATCATCACCAATCATAAATTTACGCCCACTAAAATGGCCTTGTAACGTCAATTTCATAAAACTAACCGTAACAAAATAACTTCAAACCGAAACAAACTTCTCTAGTAATAACACTGGCATCTCTGATTGATATTTCTGTCAGACTTCATAACAAAACACCTAAGTTGGACGCAAACCCAAATCGAAATCAATTCAAAACTCAAACTGATAACTTAAAGTTTTACGTTTTCGTTTCATCGATGGAAAGTTTTGGGCGCGCTTGCCAACTCGGTGCCAGTTTTGTAAGTTTACTTAGTGCCTTAATAGTTTTTGGCTAAGTAATTGATGAACTGGTGTTTTTATAACCAAGGTTTGTTAGATATATACTGATTAATGTTTTAGGTATTCATAGTCATTTATGGATAATTTAATTATTTTGTTTAGTTGCCTTGATAGCGGTGGTAGGTCTCTACTGGTGGTTGGTATCTTATTGCAAGAGGCTTAGGTAGGTACTATCCCAGTTCCAGATATTCGCCACCAAGCAGTAGTTTTTAAACTTTAAACATTACTGTGCTCCGGTTAGAAGGGCACTGTAGCTAGTGACATAACTGGGCAGAACATCATCATCATCATATCAGCCACAGGACGTCCACTGCTGAACAAAGGCCTCCCCCTTAGATTTCCACACCTTGCGGCCACATGCCGCTCTTATCCAACGACTCCCAGCGACCTTCACTAGGTCATCTGTCCACCTCATTGAAGGTCGTCCCACGCGGCGTTTTCCGGTGTACGGTCTCCATTCAAGAAAAGTTGTGCCCCAACGGCCATCAGTTCTACGAGCAATGTGTCCTGCCCATTGCCACTTCAGTTTACAAATCCTTTCAGCTATGTCGACAACTTTAGTTCTTCTACGGATCTCCTCATTTCTGATTCGTTATCGTACAGAAATACCAAGCATAGCTCTCATAACAGATTAAATAAATTTACACGTCTCGAGATGACGAGCGCAGTGTGGTGCCTCGCAGGACCTGTCCTGGGTAGCATTCTAATTGTTATGGGCAGGCGTGTCGCTTATGACCAGGCAAATGACTTGCTCGCCTCGTCAACAAGTTGTATAAAAAAGAAAACGTTGACTAACCGGTGTAGCTTCCGGTTACGTATAAAAGATACACATCTCATCCCGTGGGTATCGTAGGAGGTGACTAAGGGTCCCCGAGAAGTGCCTGGGGGGCGACCTTTTTACAGTTGCCTTCCCTCCGCTAGAGGGGGTGACCACTTTACAGTCATCCCTTCCGAGATGTGCCTAAAGGCGTGGCCCCAATGGGCGGCTCTAGTGTGATCTTACGAGGACCTGGAGCCCCCCTTCGGTGCCGAAGATGACCGCTCCAGTGGTTTTAGCCGGTAGGAGTACGGCATACCCCTTCGCCCTTCCCCGGGGTGAAGGAAGTTCCATGTAGAATTTCCACTGGACATCAATAAAAAAAAGGAGGTGACTAAGGGAGCTTGGAAACAGGTGCGTACCTCTAAGCACTTTGTGTTACCCGTGACTTGCGGGTACAATATTAACTTACCTAAAGAGGGCAGGCAGCCGACTCTAAAACCCTTTTGCCAAAACCTTTGCAATATAACCGAAATCCTTAAGTAACTTGCAAACAGGGCAGGAAGAAATAGTGGCATCAGTAGTCTAGCAGTTTGCCATGCTCGCTCAAGTATCCTGCTGACGGTGGCGTTGTGTATCGGCGGGCTGATTACGTATATCGCAGACAGTCCGCGACAGGCGTAAATCCCGCAGACGTCGCTGTCAAATGTTTTTTTCGTATTTGCTAATAGCGATTTAACAGGTGAAGATCTCTGAAGCACAGCCTGGCGGACGATCAATAAATAAAAATTGCATCCTTGCCTTTCAGTTTCAGGTGCCACCGATGGATCCATAGCTGCGTGATAGCTGCTGCCGCGTCCGCTGTCGCAATTTTCAGCTAATCAGGGTTCCCTGTGATGGTTATGGTATGGTGCTGATGTACACATCATGTTCGTGAATGAGCGCCATCTGTTGGGATTTGTTTAATTCAATACTACTATGACAATTGTATCACAAACTTCAACAATGATTCACGGGTTTAGTGTAGACATTTTAAGAAGTTTATACTGTTTTCTCCTACATTTCCCCTTAACAATAATTTAGAAAACAATGTAGTCATAAAAAATTAACACATATATTATTTAACAAATAACCATTTCCCATTCTTATCCATAGAAATATGCATCTTGGAACGCGGCAACTAAAGTCTGACTATTCATAAGTTTTATCATGTTGTTACAGATTTCTCCTGCTGTTTGGTGAAGCTGAGTGGCTTGCACTCACTCCGTGTAATAAAGGTACCAATAAATGCCAATGGTATTTAAGAAAAACCCCGATTGATAAAATTCTCTAGAATATTGTCACACCTTTTAATATTGGTACTAGCCGAGCTAGAGGTCAAAGCTCAAAACCTTTGATGGTATGTGGTAGATAAATACCGGTGCTGACCATAAGTTACCTACCATATCTCATTGTCTACTCAATATAGTTCTACGTGGCGGTCAATGAGGGATACATAGCAGAAGAAGTCCATGCGCTACTATGTTGCCTATTTGATTAGGCAACTTTACGCATTCATAGCGGAAATACATTTAATATATATTATACTGATGTTAATGTGTTGTATTATGTTTTGATGTTTTTGGTATATTTATGACTACCTACATTAGATGTTCGTGTTTTACATAGTTTTTACCCAACCAGAAGACGCCATTACGTCACCAAGGAGGCTGACACTGAAAATCAGTGCTGTTGGCGTTGTCTCAACGCCTCGGCAACATGCTGAGTGTCAACCTGTTTCTGCACACATTGGCGCACTTGTTTTCTGTTTTTTTTTAAATTTAAATTTAAGCCTAAAACTATATTTAGTTTACGGATTCTATTCACACTTTAAAAAAATAAAATGATGTGTCTATTGATAAGTTTTTATTTATATATAGGTGTTCTTTGTGACATAGTTATAATTTTTAAATTGACTTTTTTATTACTGTTTTACGCAAAAACATTTCCTTTCTTTCTTTTCTTTTCTTTCATTAGAGATTGTTAATAACTATAAACCGGTAATATTTCCGACTCCCGTGCAACTAAATCGACTCAAAAATTTCTAAACAATCCGCGGCAGATCACCAAAATGCTCGAATAAAACCACACCAAATAATTACAGTAACTAACAAAAGCAAAAATTGTCACCGCCACCCAACGAATACACATAGTGCCAAATAAAAATGGCCACACATTATTTTTTGTCCAGCAGTCGGCACGTGAGGTGAATCCAATCGTTTTTTCTTATTTCCCCCGATTGATTGGACTGTGCTGTTATTTTTTTTCGTTTATCCCCTCGCAAACAATGCGGACATCGGGCAGGTGAGCTAAACGCTTAAGGGAAACGAAAGATTTTGTTGGATTTAACGTCTGTCGTTGCACATTTGTCAAACTTGTTTTATCGTTGTGGTAATAGGATAAAAAAGCTATTGGTTTCTACACAGTCTTTTTGTTACGGGTAGAATCGTTTTCTAAGCAATAAATCGAATGAAATTAAGATATTTGGCTTCTATCCTATCCTTTGGTATACACACTTTTACCTTACAGGGCAACCGTATAGTGTCTGGAATAAGAATAAAGCAACCTATTTATATAAGTAGGCCCCTCGATTAAAAGAAGAGATAAGCTGAAATTTAGCAGCACGCGAATCAAGAATGCTTTTAATGTTGCTACCTTCAAATTTATCACGTTAACCAAATAATTAACAATTTAACGACTGGGATTTCCACAATATTGTATTCAACTTGTTTGGATAGATTGCATTTAAATATTTTCCAAGTCTGTTCCAGATGTACCGTGTGGTGTCAGGATTAAGATTAAAGTACAGCTCCTCCAGTGGATGTCTTGAAAAACGACTAAGGGGCTTTAAACCAGAAGAATGGGCAGCAGCACGCCTTCTTTTGGACAGTACCTATATCGCATTCGCCAACCCGCCTGTCAAGCGTGGTGAGTACTGTCAAATTCCCTTGAAAATGACGCCTCATTTGTGCAAATCTATGGGCGAGGCCTTTGTTCAGCAGTGGACCTTCTTAGGCTATGATGACCTTACAGGGTATGTCAACCTCATTATCTTCTAGTGGATTTTTCCAACATCTTCTTTATTTGACTATTTTTGGCCTATAAACCATAATTAAAACCATGAACTACAATCTTATGAAAAAACAATAGTTTAAAATACCTACTTAGAAATGGAAAATATGTTACCGTATTTTTCACGATTTCACGAATCTAAATGTACACTTTACTCGGTGTGCAGTGTAATTATAATAAACAAAGCGGCACTAACTCAGGTGTTCGTGCGCAGACTATGTGTGCATTTTATTTGCACTACAGTTTAATTTCTTAAGCCAAATGCATTACCTCCCTCAGGAGTTGCATGTCGGCCTCTTTATAGCGGAAACCAAGCGAATTTTAATTATGTTTATTTGTTTAGAGGATTGTTTAGCGACTTCGAAATGGAATGAACTTTGCCGTGTGGTGCCGGCTCAGAATGCCACCACCCCATCTCCTCCCATGGGTGTCGTAAAAGTCGACTAAGGGATTAGCCGGAGGATGGGCAGCAGCGTTCTTCGAGTACATTAACGACTCAACTGCGATCGCCAACCCGCCTGCCAAGCGTGGCGATTATGGCAAAACCCCCCAATGAGCGAGAACAAATCCATATCGGTGGTTGTGGTGATCTTTGGGGGAGGCCTGTGTCCAGCAGTGGACTTCATTCGGCTGAAATGATGAAATGGAGGAGGATCTCAATTCGATGCGTATTTTTTATGTATGTACACCGATTACTTCGAGATTAGTAGACCGATTTGAGCAATTCATATTTTAACTGATACAAAATGGTTTCGAATTTGTCCCATATAAATTTTATTACATTTCATTGAGCAGTTTTTAAACCAGCTTCAATAAACAGGATAATTTGACTGCGCTTACCTAGATGATGTCTTAATCGTTTCGATTCTTCTCAGATCAGAGATTTGATTTGAGTCATTCTTATTTTTAGTGTTAAAAACTGATACCAAATTGGAAAAAGTTCTTAAATTTATTTACATTTAAAAAAACAATTACAACTTTATATCAAAATAAAAACCGACTTAAAAAACTCGATATAAAACGATTAAAACCACTGAAAAAAAATCTTCCCGTGCATACCATTCTTGGCAGTGATGAGCGCAATATCGCTACTGTACCACAGAAGGGACGCTGTTATTATTCCTCTGGTTTACAGGTCTGTAGTCGTCTTTTTCGACACCCACTCCAACTTTTAGATCGAGTGGTGCTATTCCTTAATCCGGAGACTACACGTAGACTATATTCTTGATCCGGAGACTATATTCTTGATCCGGAGACTACACGGTGACTATATTCTTGACCCGGACTCCAGAGGATTCTTAATAAGTCAGTAAAACATAGTGACGGTAAACTAATCACAACTTCTTATTTCTTTTATATATTGTATCAAGGTCGTAAATGTTCTTTTTTCTATTAGAACCAACTCCGGGCATAGCATTAGAATAGAATCGTTTATTCAGTAATTAGGTCATGGCAGACATTTTTACACGTCATATTGAAACGACGGAGGGCATTTCACTTCATGACAACCTTTTTTTTATGAGTACATTGTTTTTATGGTAATCTAAATGTGAGTGTAGTGTAGATATAGGCTATCTATAACTAACATGCTAGTACCAAAAATCTGACTCAAATAACTACATCACACTCATATTTACAATGTGAATAAATAAAGTTATAACAATGTAAAAAAAGTAATGTCAATTATACAAATGTCAAAAAAATATCAACAATACAAATGACAAAAGATATCAATAACATTAAGGTCAATTTAAAAAAAAAATTAATAATTGATGTCGCAAAACAATGCCATCGAGATGTCAACATATTTAAGCGACACCTCGTGTAATTCTAGTGTTACAGAGCTGGACTAGCACTCTGCCAAACATTTTTATCCATTAGGTAATCATCTTATTTATAATATGAGTATGTTTTATTAGCTGCCTAACCTAACCCCGTCACCTTTATACTCGCAAACTTCTCCCCTTTTTCACTTATCCATCACCTCGAAAGAAAGAAGTAACCGAATTGTGGCCATCGGTCCATGAAATGATCTGCAAACTTTCAATACCATCACGCTATACAGAAGGGTTGGTCGTAAATTCGGGGCAGGTGGTCCTCCTGTTTTATCAGATCGAGTTATTGAATCCTTAATCCTCTTTTATTACTTTCCCTGTCGTAATAAAAAGCTCGCAGACGCGGGTAATTGTGCAAAATTGAGGAGTTTTGTGAGAGGTTTTAATCGGTTGTGTTTGGCGTTTTTTGATTTGGTCGGGTTAATTGCAGATTAGGGAGTTTGAGGTTTGATGTGTGTTTGGGTGAAAGACTTATATTGTATCTAGGTCCACATAAACTCTTATGACATAACTAATTTGGTACATTTTATTGAAGTACACTTTATATTTAAGTACAATTTTATTTATTTGTATAGATGTAAAAATAATTTGATATTTGACTTGACTTATTTAAAATAGTATTTATTCAGGGTTTTAAATATTTAAATGTTTGACATTACGACATTGATTTACCATCATTAATTGTTAATATTGTTCTTGTGACATTAATTTATAATATTCATACAAAACTATGTTTGAGCACCATGCAGCCATTAATGAGTATTTACATTGATTGTGTTTTTTGCCTAGGAGTATTGGTTTGCCATGCTCACTAAAATATCTTGGTGACAGTAGCGCGCCGGTGATGTGTATTGAGTCGTTGCATTCCCTACAAAATAGTTGAGCTAATCTATGCTGATGATTGCGTCATGTTCGTGAACGAGTTTTCAATACTAGTCAGCCGTTAAGTATTATATTACTGTAGTATATTCCATTCCATCTTTACACATTAACCTACATTTTTCTCGTTATATGTTTTAGCATCATTTGTATCAATCAACATTGTGATCTCAATTATTATATAAGAGTATCCATGGAGTTTTTTGCCGGCTCGTCTCCATAGGATCAACTAATTGGAACCGTGCAACTTAAATTCTGACGTTTCATAAGTGCCAATAATTGGTTTATTTGAGGTTGAAAATATTTAACTATCAATGTTCACTGGAGCCGTCAAGTCTTATCCACATTAGGGCAGAAGTCAGCGGGGGTCGCGGGCGCGCAGATTGGGGAATCTGCGTGCTCACACCGAGCGACCCCCGGGAAGACGGTGGCGCGCACGTGGTCACGTGCCGCCGTGTGCTCGGCACAGCGCAAAGCGAGGCTTGGGGGGATCCTTTACAATCCTCCCCGAGAAGTGCCCGGGGGGGCGACCTTTTTACAGTCGCCTTCCCTCCACTAGAGGGGGTGACCGCTTTACAGTCATCCCTTCCGAGATGTGTTTAAAGGCGTGGCACCAATGGGCGGCTCTAGTGTGATCTTACGAGGACCTGGAGCCCCCCTTCTTGAATAAAATTCAACGCAAATAATCCTCGATATAATTGCGACACGTGCAACCTGCCGTAGACAATGCTTTACAGGTAGATAGGTATACGTTAATTCCTTTTCTCTCTCTTGTTTGTTTATAAACCGCAATCAAACGTCCGTTAAAAATTACAGCAAAACTGTAAAAAAAATACCCGCTTTTGTAAGATATCAAATAAATACAACTAAACTATAAAGCACAAAACAATATAATCTAAAATAAAAACGCAATGTGCTGTCTACTTATATTCTCATGATTATTATTATTATAAGAAGCGATTCTAGATGACTGCAAAATTTCAAGTCTATCGAACATCCAGCGGTGGGTGAAACGGAATTGCAAGATTCTATTACTTTCGAATCTAGGTACATAGTTATATACATAGGCTGCACTAAAAGTATCGGGAATGGAATATTTCCACTGTTCCTGTCATATTAAAATCTTTTTAATTGAAAACTCCTTGGTTTTACAAATCGAATACCATTTATTTATTTAAAAAAAGATTCACGGTCTTGTCACAAGGTTTTGTCAAACTTGTTTAGTCGTTGAGAAAATGGAATTGACTCGAGAAAATTCAAGAGCGATGATTTATTATGACTTTCGAAGTGGTTTAACACAAAAACAGTGTGTTGACCGGATGATTTCTGCATTTGGTGATGAAACCCCATCCAAAACCACAATTTATCGCTGGTTTGCTGAATTTCAACGTGGACGTGTCAAGCTCAGTGATGATCCTCGTCAAGGTCGTCCAAAAACTGCAGTCACCCAAGAAAACGTTGATGCTGTGCGTAAGCTGATTGAGGAATATCCACATGTGACATACCGCGAAATTCAGGCAACTTTAGACATTGGCATGAGTCAAATACAAATAATCTTGCATGAACAATTAGGTGTAAAAAAGTTGTTTTTCCGATGGATACCGCATTTGCTATGTGAAGAGCAAAAAGCGGCTCGCGTTACTTGGTGCGTCAGAACTCTCGAAAGATTCCACGCAGGATCCTCAAATGCTGTATACAACATCGTATCAGGTGACGAATCCTGGATATATGCGTACGAACCCAAAACAAAAAACCAGTCACGAGTTTGGGTGTTCGAAAATGAGTTAAAGCCAACAAAAATTGTTCGTTCACGGAGTGTTGCAAAAAAAATGGTGGCCACGTTTGTCTCCAAAACCGGCCATGTTACGACTATTCCTCTTGAGGGACAAAGAACGGTTAATGCAGAATGGTATGCTAGCATTTGTTTGCCACAGGTCGTTTCTGAACTCCGTAGAGAGAACTGCAACCGCCGCATCATCCTCCATCACGACAATGCGAGTTCTCACACCGCGCACAGAACAAAAGAGTTTTTAGAGCAAGAAAACATAGAATTATTAGACCATCCGCCATACAGCCCCGACCTAAGCCCTAATGATTTCTATACTTTCCCTAAAATAAAGTATAAATTGCGTGGACAGAGATTTTCATCACCTAAAGAAGCTGTGGACGCCTACAAAACGGCCATTTTGGAGACCCCAACTTCCGAATGGAATAGTTGCTGAATGATTGGTTCCATCGTATGGAAAAATGTGTCAAATTTCGCGGAGAATACTTCGAAAAGCAATAAATACATTTTTAAATAGTAATGTTGTGTCACTTCCTTGATTCCCGAAATTTTCAGTGCCGCCCTCGTACATACATGTATGTTACTATGTATTTATCTTATATATGATCACATGAATGACCTGTGGATTATGGTAATATAAAAAGTTAAAAAAATATAGTATTGTTTAAATTTTTGTTCCAATAAAGTCAACAGAGAAGAGATTGTTATCTATAACCTGACGCACTACTTCTTTCAATAGATCTTTAGCTTAATTTATCTACTTTTGCCGTGTGGTGCCGGCTCAGAATACCAACTCTCCATCTCCTCCCGTGGGTGTCGTAAAAGTCGACTAAGGGATTAGCCGGAGGATGGGCAGTAGCGGCCTTGGAGTTCATTAACAACTCAACTGCGATCGTCAACCCGCCTGCCAAGCGTGGTGATTATGGCAAAACCCCCAATGAGCCCACAACACACCCATATCGGTCGTTGTGGTGATCTTCACAAGAGGCCTGTGTCCAGCAGTGGACTAATTTCGGCCGAAATGATGATGATGATCTACTTAAAACTAAAAAACAACACGATACACGAAACAATAAAAAGCTAAATACATGCACAAATTCCAAACCCCTCCATGTCTACACTTACCTACAGAGCCTTCCACTAATTACTGTGGTACACATTTCTTGAGTTTTTCGCTAACATTAAACAGGATCCCGTCACGCTGCAGACAGGTTTTTAATTAACAAACCCCAAACATTTGCGACTGAACGAAAAATGCAAAAACCTTAACGAGTTTACTCACGATCCCTGTCCGAATTGTGAGATTACGGTTTTTTGATTTAAGAAGGACTTTCTATATTCAAACTCAAACTCAAAGTATGTATTGCTTTCATGTGTACATAGAAGGTGTTACATAGCATAAGTTTACCAACAACATGAAACCCTGTTAGGGCGCAGCAGTTTTAGTAAGAGGCTTTATGTAGGTATATTGTTATTAAACATTAGAAATGTACTATAATGCGGCAGCGGAAGTATTGGCACTATATCAGAATAACAGATTAAACTGAATAAAAAAGAAGGTAGTATCAAACAAAACATTAACCATAAGCTGAGAATTAGAATACTAAAATTATTTATTATGCTAGAAATTTGAATCACTCTTATCTTCAAAACTCTTGTAAGTTATAAGAACACTTTTTTATTAGGTATTTATTTAATTTATTTTTAAATATATTATTGTTTTTTGTATCTTTTAGTGCGTGAGGTATTTTATTGAACACTTTAATGGACGTAACATATGGGCCAGAATGGAATATAGATAGGTTGGAAGATGGTAATGCTAATCTGTTTTTGTGTCGTAAGTTACGGGATTGAGTGTTCTTTAAAATTGTATTCTGCAAATTGTTACATTCAACCTCATCTTGTTGAACCATTTAATCTCACCGGTTTTTCAGATACACTGGAATATCATCTTATTATTCCAAAAGTGTCCATTCATAGATTTCCATAAAGATCGTTTACATGCTGTGTGTCAGTTTGGGAGGAATTTGTCAGTACTCGCCACACTTGTCGGGCTGGTTGGCGAGCGGAGAATGGCTTCTCTTACATAGAATGGACGCTGTTACCCATCTCTCTGGTTTAGAGTCCCTTAGTCACCTTTTACGACATCCATGGGTGACGTAGTGGTTCTTTATTCTTAATCCGGACACCACACTGTATAACTGGAACATACTTAGAAAATATTTAGATGCAATTTATCCAAACAATTTGATAAACAAGTAAAATGTGAATAACCCGACTGCATAAAAAATAGCATATACAACTTATTATAGCCTATGACACTACCACGTTTAAGACGAATCTAAAGCCACCTCATATGTTAAAATCCATCAAGCCGTTTAGGCTACAAAAGCTGCCAAAGCAAAGAAATAGACACATATGTACACTCGAAAGACATTACCCTCCTTCTGGGGCAGTCGAGTGAACATTGTGGAATCTCATCCGTTAAATTGCTTATTATTTGGTTTAGACGATAAGTTTGAATGCACATATATCACACTAAAAATATTATTGATTTGCGGATTTGCGTCTGAGGGAACTACCACTTAATCGCTTCAAACCTGCGCTTAAGAAATGGCTTATAGATAAATGTTTTTACACTATTACTGAGTTTATCGCATGTAAGGATTTGTAAAGTGAATGATAATGATGTTCTCTTTTGCGAAATTCTGGAATAATATATAACAATCTTAATTTGACGTCTTAATTTTTATATTGTAATTTTCAGTTATATTTGTGAAATGACATTCTAACTTAACTCTTAGCAATATTATTATTTTATTTGACATAGGTACGTTTCGTGGTAAATGTTGTCTACACGCTTACATATATATATCATATCATCATACTGCACTAATTCAATATAATTTAATAAATAATATTACTGACTATGGTGTCTTCAAATTCAATTTATATTATGTTGCATATGTTTAAATTCATTACTAGGTACAGAAATAATAACACTTGATTTTTGCATGCCGGTTGTACGGTGAGACGTGCTGCACTATACCAATTGATGTAACATCTCTGAAACCATGTTTCTAGCAAATAAATGTTCTATGTTCTACAAAACCTCTACTTTTTCTCTTCTTCTGAGTAGCCCTATTTACATATATAATTGAGTTCAGCGTTAGTGCGAGTGGATTGAATCTTAAACAAAACCAATATTCTAACCAAAATACAGCATCAAATTTATCGCGAGAAACTTGAACCTCCTTGGAAGATCCTCTCAACCTTCATGCGAGTACTATCAACCACTAAAGTTTAGTCTCACAACAAGATAATAGCATAATCGACACACTGCTATAGCATTACAAACTTCATATCTCAACTTTGTGAGTGCCCCTCACCTGCTCGCCCAAGTTTCAATAGATTTATAGTCGTGCACTGCATCTTAGTAACTTTGTGTGCCAGTTCACTGGGCTGCAATTGTGTTTACCTGCTTAAGATAGTGAGGTCTGGTTCAGCATTTTCAGGATTTGGTAGTTTGTGTTCATTTATTTAATTCGAGAATATTAACATTTACATAAGTTGAATAAAATATAGAAAAATGTATTATTTAAGTGAAAAATTACAAGTAGGGCCTACATCGAACTGCGCAAGTCATCATTTCGGCCAAATAAAGTCCACTGCTGGACTCAGGCCTCCCCCAAAGATCACCACAACGACCGATATGGGTGTGTTGTGTGCTCATTGGGGGGTTTTGCCATAATCGCCACGCTTGGCAGGCGGGTTGGCTATCGCAGTTGAGTTGTTAATATACTCGAAGGACTCTGCTGCCCATCCTCCGGCTAATCCCTTAGTCGCCTGTTACGACACCCAAGGAATGAGATGGGTTGGTGCTATTCGTAGCCGGCAGCTGCGCAAGTATCAAACTTCAACTGAGGACGCAATCGATAGAACTATGAGGTAAAGATTATGTCTATCATTATCGGTATCATATAGAAGAAAAGATAGAAGAAAGAGTCATTTCTTTTTCTCAATTTGCCGCTAACAACCACAACACAAAAATTAAATAGCATATAAGGGGAAAAAGGTAGATATGCATCATCACCATCATCATATCATATCATAAAGGACGTCCACTGCTGTACAAAGGCCTCCCCATGGATTTCCACAATTGTGTCGTCATTTCGGGGGCAATTTGCGTCACCACGCTTAGCAGCTGGATTGGTGAGCGCAGTATGACTACTGTTCCATAAGAAAGACGCTGCTGCCATCCCTCTGGTTTAGATTCCCTTAATTGCCTTTTGATAGCCACGGGAGGAGATGGAATGGTGTTATATTCTAAATCCGGACACCACACGGAGGTTCGCGTGAACATAGATATCATGAAAATCATAAAATAATGTAACGCCTTTTATTGGATCATCGCTCAAGCGCTTTCACTTCATTCTTGAACTCTGTCAGATGCTCTAAGATTAAGATAGTATAAGTAAGTAATATAAGAAGTATTCAACGGGACCATTAAATTCAAAATTGCTGAAATCTGGTGAGCCCCATTTAGCCCATTGATAAACATACATACATATGTCATATCTATCTTTTATCAATGTATAAATAACTGTTTTAAGTACTTTGCAACGAACAGATTTCAATAGTTATAAAAAAAAAACTACAAAAGACCTTTTTTTTATTGGTTTCCAGTGGTAATTCTACACGAACTTCCTTCACGCCGGGGAAGGGCGAAGGGGTTTGCCAGACTCCTACCGGCTAAAAACACTGGAGTGGTCATCTTCGGCACCGAAGGGGAGCTCCAGGTCCTCGTAAGATCACACTAGAGCTGCCCAAAAACTCTTGAATTTCTTTCGGCATCACTTCTCGGAGGTTGTCATGTAGTGAAATGCCCTCCGTTGTTTCAAAAGTGTCTATTTGGACCTACTTGCTGAATAAATGATTCTATTATATTCTATACCAAATATCGTGTATACTAAATACGAATATAAAATTAAGATGTCTACACTACACGGTTTGTATACGTTATGTCGGCGACGTGTTGCTCAGCATCGTGCTGTCGCATAATCTTCTGCACGAGCGCCATTTTACGACACCATTTGGCTAGAATTATAACTCTGTAAATTTCCTTTTGCCGTGTGGTGCCGGCTCAGAATACCACCACCCCATCTCCTCCCGTGGGTGTCGTAAAATTCGACTAAGGGATTAGCCGGAGGATGGGCAGCAGCGTCCTTAGAGTACATTAACAACTCAACTGCGATCGCCAATCCGTCTGCCAAGCGTGGCGATTATGGCAATACCCCCCAATGAGCACACAACACACCCATATCGGTCGTTGTGGTGATCTTTGGGGAGCCCTGTGTCTAGCAGTGGACTTCATTCGGCCGAAATTATGAAATTTCCTAAGAGATAAACCACAACTTGAATAAAACAACTGGATTGTTAATCAATGCGGAATACGAAGAGCAGGTTATTGCAAATCAAAAAGTCATGTCCATAGTCTTGAACGCTGTTATAGCCTAAATTGATTATTTGAAAGACATTACAGTAATGGTATAGAAATTTCATCACATTCACAAACGAAATACGTACCCAGCAGTGCGCAAGTGCCCGTGAGTTACATTTCGCGAACGATCGCTCACAGCGCGAGCCGCGTCGACACCACCATTTGTCTTGGACCACCTTTAAAAGCTATTCACGATCATTTTTCTTTTTTAAAACCTTCAGACACTTCCTTTTCGTTTTTCAATCGCCCCCGCCCCGGTTGGAGTTATCGCGATAAATGCTTTTGTTTGGGAGACTATGTGGATGTCATGAGAGTTGCTGATACCGGCCAACGAGTAACGTGTATTTTTTTATGAAATTAAATGATGTTTTCGTTTAAATGATGTTTTCGTCATCATCATTTCAGACGAGAAACGTCCACTGGTGGACAGTACCCCTAAAATTCCACAATTTCCGGTATGAGCTTATGTTGTGTGCTCATTGGGGGGTTTTGACACAGTCGCCACGCTTGGCAGACGGGTTGGCGAATCGCAGTTGAGTTATAAATGTACTCGAAGGACAATCCCATAGTCGTCTTTTACGACACCCACGGGATGAAATGGGGTGGTAGTATTCTTAACCGGCACCACACGGCACATGTTTTTAGTGATATCATATAAATAAAATGATTGCCTGGAAGAAATAGCCAAATGCTGTCAGTCCGCCCATTGTAATGTATAAACTAGGCCCTCCTTTTATATTTTTTGTATTACTTATTAATTGGTGTACAATAAAGACTATACGAGGGCGGCACTGAAAATTTCGGGAATCAAGGAAGTGACACAACATTACTATTTAAAAATGTATTTATTGCTTTTCGAAGTATTCTCCGCGAAATTTGACACATTTTTCCATACGATGGAACCAATCATTGAAGCAACCATTCCATTCGGAAGTTGGGGTCTCCCAAATGGCCGTTTCGTAGGCGTCCACAGCTTCTTTAGGTGATGAAAATCTCTGTCCACGCAATTTATTCTTTATTTTAGGGAAAGTATAGAAATCATTAGGGCTTAGGTCGGGGCTGTACGGCGGATGGTCTAATAATTCTATGTTTTCTTGCTCTAAAAACTCTTTTGTTCTGTGCGCGGTGTGAGAACTCGCATTGTCGTGATGGAGGATGATGCGGCGGTTGCAGTTCTCTCTACGGAGTTCAGAAACGACCTGTGGCAAACAAATGCTAGCATACCATTCTGCATTAACCGTTCTTTGTCCCTCAAGAGGAATAGTCGTAACATGGCCGGTTTTGGAGACAAACGTGGCCACCATTTTTTTTGCAACACTCCGTGAACGAACGATTTTTGTTGGCTTTAACTCATTTTCGAATACCCAAACTCGTGACTGGTTTTTTGTTTCGGGTTCGTACGCATATATCCAGGATTCGTCACCTGATACGATGTTGTATACAGCATTTGAGGATCCTGCGTGGAATCTTTCGAGAGTTCTGACGCACCAAGTAACGCGAGCCGCTTTTTGCTCTTCACATAGCAAATGCGGTATCCATCGGGAAAACAACTTTTTTACACCTAATTGTTCATGCAAGATTATTTGTATTTGACTCATGCCAATGTCTAAAGTTGCCTGAATTTCGCGGTATGTCACATGTCGATCTTCCTCAATCAGCTTACGCACAGCATCAACGTTTTCTTGGGTGACTGCAGTTTTTGGACGACCTTGACGAGGATCATCACTGAGCTTGACACGTCCACGTTGAAATTCAGCAAACCAGCGATAAATTGTGGTTTTGGATGGGGCTTCATCACCAAATGCAGAAATCATCCGGTCAACACACTGTTTTTGTGTTAAACCACTTCGAAAGTCATAATAAATCATCGCTCTTGAATTTTCTCGAGTCAATTCCATTTTCTCAACGACTAAACAAGTTTGACAAAACCTTGTGACAAGACCGTGAACCTTTTTTAAATAAATAAATGGTATTCGATTTGTAAAACCAAGGAGTTTTCAATTAAAAAGATTTTAATATGACAGGAACAGTGGAAATATTCCATTCCCGATACTTTTAGTGCAGCCTATGTAATAAAATAAATGACTAATTCTTCTAATAATTCTTTGAAATCAAGTACTCCTTGTTCTGTGTGGTTCCCGGCAAAGAACAGACCGTCCAACTCCACTCTTTGGTGTCGTAAAAAAGACTAATGGTTGATTTGAAGAGGATGGGCAGCAGAATCCTAAAAACAAAATACTTCACCGCCTGCTGAGCTTGGTAATTATGGCAGTATACTATAACCACCCATTGTGGTGATGATTAGGAGGCCAATATTCAGCAGTGGGCGTTTACTGGCTGATGAGAGAAAATTATTCCTATCACAGGCCCCTGCCTGAAATAAGCCGAATTCCGGCTCCGAATTTGTACCATAACATGCTCAGCGTAATGAATAAATTGGGCTCAGAAAACATAAAAAATAGTTTTTGTAAAATTTTGGAATAATATCTCGCTATTTAACGCTATGCCGTGTGGTGCCGGCTCAAAATGCCACCACCCCATCTCCTCCTGTGGGTGTCGTAAAAGTCGACTAAGTGATTGGCCGGAAGATGGGCAGCAGCGTCCTTCGAGTACATTAACAACTCAACTGTGATCGTCAACCCGTCTGCCAAGCGTGGCGATTATGGCAAAACCCACCAATGAGCCCACAGCACACCCATATCTGTCGTTGTGGTGATCTTTAGGGGAGGCCTGTGTCCAGCAGTGGACTTCATTCGGCCGAAATGATGATGATGATGATTTAACGAGTATGGTCCGGATCTTCAGCAGTTCTCAGATGAATCTATCTTTTTGTATTCTCATTAACTACTTTTGATAGCCATTTGCGTTTGAAAAAGATGAAAATAAACTGAGCCAGCGTCGATTAGACGCAAAATAAATATTCTCTTTCTTTGTCTTTCTTTCTTTTCTAGTTCTTAAATGTCAGAAAGACACGTTCATATCGTAGTAGTATGTGCCCAGCTTAGAATAAACCATAAATCTTGTATTTTATTTGCAAAACAATACATTACAAATATAATTAAATTAAATTTATAGATATACAAAAATCAAGAAATAATTTTTTGTTTCTAATTATCATCTCCATGTTTGTCGTTGGTATCGGGCCGAAGCGTTGAGCCGCCTGGACAGGTGAATAGATGTCTCGACCCGTTCGCTGGCAATCAGTCACAAATAGCATTCTCGAAGCTAGCACCACGGCACGAGTGGCAAGCGGTGGAAGAAAACTTATCCAGTTTGCTTACAGAGCTTTGTAATAGTTTGGACCCCAAAATCGTTTCTTTCACAGTGTTAATAATTTACTTCTTTTTGAATATGACTGCACAGAAATGAGATTTACATATCATATGAGAGATTACATATCTAAGTATTTTATTTACAACCCACTTTTAGTTAAAACGTTTTTTATCCTAATTGTCGTACTGTCGTTATCTTTGTGTTTACTGATATGTTAATTGCACTATTCTCGTGACAATAATTTAATCATTTTAATTTTTTAAACGGTTTTTCCACCACCTACCTCAAATTCAAATACTAAATATTTTTAAACCTATAAACCATTTGCAGGCACTTTTGAATAGTCAGAATGTAGTTGCGTGGTTCCAAAAGTTGGTCCTATGGAGAAGAACCAGTAAGAAACTCTATAGACACTCTTTTAATATAATTTTGTAAAATGTTTCATTACATTGTTGATCATCATCATAGCCATTTATACGCCCACTGCTGAACAAAGGCCTCCTCAATAGATTTCTACAATCGTGTCGTTATTTTGGGGGGTATTTGTCAATACTCACCACGCTTGGCAGGCGGGTTGGTGAGTGACGCTGCTGCCCATCTCTCTGGTTTAGCGTCCCTCAGTCGCATTTCATGACATTCACGGGAGGAGCCAGAGTGGTGCTATATTCTTAATCCAATAATTCTGCGCTCACCAACCCACCTGCCAAGCGTGGTGAGTACTGGCAAATATTCCCGAAAATGACGACTTAAATGTGGAATTATATGACGATGATATTTATTTCTGCCAAGCGTGGCGATTATGACAAAACCCCCCAATGTGCCCCCAACACACCCATATCGGTCGTTGTGGTGATATTTGAGGGAGGCCTGTGTCCAGCAGTGGACTTCATTCGGCTGAAATGAAGATGAATAATGATATTTATTCCATCACCATAATTCTACTACACAAATTATTCGACAAAACATTTTCTCCATATTACCCCGCTCCCGCTTCCTCCCGTCCTCTACAATCGCCCAGCAATCACAGGCGATGGCTGGCACCCTGGCAGTAGTCCTGCAATCAATCAGCTGCTGATGCTTACCCTCTAATTGAATGCTCTCTTCAACGCTACGTTTATTGTCATCATCAATATAGACTGGCTGCTGACATGTTTCTTTTACGACCATTTGTTTAGGGAATTTTCGTTAGGGTTTTATATTTTTGGGATTTAATCGTTTGTGCCTTTATCTAACACTTGATCTGGTAGGCGCAGTCAAAATACCACTTTTTTCATACTTCCTGTAAGTTATACGTATTGAAAATACATAAGTATACTGGATGAAAGTTACTCAGAGATGATCACGTTAAATTCAACCGTTCCAAATATTAATCAAAAGCTCAAGTTCCTTTTGCCACCATTTCACAGCCTGAAAAAGGCACACAGGCTAGCGCATAGGAATCAATCATCGGTCACCATTCCCCATAAAGGCTGCGCAATAAATTCAGACGAGCTTTCGGCCTATTTTCCACTTGTTTTCACCTCAACGTCGATTTTCAGTTCGAATGAAAGCGCTCATTCACCCCCCGCATTTTGAATTCACGTATTTGTCAGTTTGTGATGTATTTCGCTTCGGTGTTTGGCCGTATTGCCCCTTTTGTTTGATGATTAATCGTATTGATTTTACGAACGATTGAAATAGTGAGATTAATTGAATGACAATTTGTGTTTTATTTTGTGAATGTATTGAATAAACGCGCGCTGAAAACCCCCGCTGAACTACTCGTTAGTCGAGAAATTTCCGTTTGGTGTCCGGAATACATTATTCCATGTCCTCCCGTGGATATCGTAAAAGGTGACTAAAGGACTCTAAGCCAGGGGGATGGGCAGCAGCGTCTATTAAATTACTGTGCTCACCAACCCGCTTGCCAAGCGTGGCGAGCATCTACTGGCGATTTCACCCTAAAATGACGTCATAATTATGGAAATCTACTAGGGAGGCCTTTGTTCTCCAGTGGACGTACTTTGGCTGATATTATGAGAACGTAGAAGTTTTGTATAAATAGAATTTGTATATTTACAATATTATCTATCTCGATTTTTATTTTTTAGTCACTTACATGTTGCATGTTTGCATTTGCAGATTTTTGACAAAATACTGCATTAATTAGAAAACCAATTGATGTCACAATTAAACAAAATAATAGTATTTTCCAGGGATCCGTGCCTACTATATGAAAAACGGAACCGTTATAAGAACTTTCTCATACATCTGTCCGTCTGTCTGTCCGTGTTTTATGCTCCTTTTCTCAGAAACGTCTTGAAGTATTAAGTTGAAATTAATATTGAGTACCAACGTCAATAGCTTCGTAAATAATTTAAGTTTCTAATTTAACGTAGTAAAAAGATATGTCCTTTCAAACCGTATTTTCATACCAAACGTCCCACTCTGCTGATCATCAAAACTTATAGGGTACTTACTGGTGTTCTACAGTCTTGAAAGGCACGAAGGCAGGTCTTGTGGTACAAGTGCAGGAATAAATCCGAAAATTATAAAATTGAAATCCCTTGTGGAATAATACTGCGACCAACTTATCATCATCACCATATCAGCCATTTGTACAAACAAATATTTGTGTGATCTACGGATAGTTGTTTATGCATGTCAAATGTATGTCTGTATACTGTCCCCACGACACAGGACAAATCCTACTGTAAACGATAGAAAACAATGTTTAAAAAAACATGTGACGTCTGGAGATCCTCGTCAGGAACCTAGATTCTTACTTGCAATAATGACACAATATAAATTCCGTTTAATAAAAAAAAATAAAAAATTAGTCTACATAATATTTACACATGTTTAGAATTGAGGTTATACAGTTACGCGCGCACAATGATTGCTGCTCGAATATCGATAATAGCCCGCACGCACACACACACACACACACACAACCTACATAATAGAAAGAGAAAGAGAGGGAAAGGTTGCCTGGAGGGGCATAACGCTTTTTCCTTACGTGACGATATCTGCCAATTCACTCTAAGCCGCGTAAAAGAATTTCATTCCAAAAAAATGTTGACGTTTTAATTATTTATCCATATTCAGTGGACCTGCTGAACAAAGCCCCCCCCCCCCCATAGCTGATGCTGCCGCGAGGCCTACTCGCACTTGACACTTTTATTCCTTCGATTCCCACTTTAATTTTACCATTCTGTGTTGGTAACCAGGTACATGAAAAAACCACTCTTCTATCGCAACTAGTTGCCACCAAAGAGGTTGCGAAACTTGGTTGCCATGGCGATCGAATGGATCATGTAAACGTACATACATACCTAATATTTACCTTAAAACAATGATATTATATATTAAAAGAGGTAGTTATGTTACGCATGCGCCAACTGTAAGAACTAAAACTCCCCCAATTGTAGCACTTTGCAATCAGTTCGCCCAAAACAAAACAACGAGCACACCCTGTCATAATCTCAATTTTTTATTAATTATGTGATAACAATGCCGTCGTGCGTATATAGAAAATGCACAAACTATCAAGCAAACATGAATAAAGAACAAGGAATCTCAGACCACATGTGAGTAACAAATAAAATAAAATATTTGAATAAAAATACTATTCAAATTACTTATAGAATAATATTCTCGAAGAAAACCCAGGTCAAGCAACGTAAAGAAACAACATATATATTCTATCATAGGTGCAACAAGGACATCGAGTACACGTGTTTTCATTTTAGATAGCTATCTCTTTTACTCTCGTTGTTTTTGTATCTTCTTTCTTACAGCATAGGTAGATGTGCAGTTTTATAGGTTTATACATACAGCGAGACTGAATTTTGCGCGCCACTTAATATGGACGTAACATATCTATGGTATAATATCATTGCCTTAAAACATATTTGTAAGGCATACGAATATTTTTCCTTGAAAATAAAATCACGCATTCAAGTCCCTTTACAATTCAAAACTCAGTTCAAAAACATCCCCTAAAAAGTTGTTTCAAAAAGAAAATAGCTTAAAGATAACATGTATGAGAAGTGGGGTCATTTTTCACGGCGCACATTAAGCGCCGGTTAACGCCGACGGGCTATAAAAAGCGTGTAAACACGTCACCTGTCACGTGACGTCACCGACGTGACGTGACGGAGCAGGTTCACGGGGGTGGAGGTAGGAAGGAAGATTTGTGGAGGCGGTACCCACAATACGAACGCGAACATTCATTTCGTCCACGAATAAATAACGACTCTCCTAATAGTAAAGTAAAGTGAGCTTTAAGAAGTGACTTGGAAGTGCTACCTTTTAGCCTAATAATATGAGTTGACAGTCCACTAACAACTGTATAACTAAACTGCCCAGTTATTTCATTACCTACTACTGTAGCTAATGAAGTGACTGGGCAGTTTAGTTATACAGTTATTAGTATATTAGTTATATCCTTCTAACCATGCCACAATCATTAATGTTTAAAATTGAAACATTACTGCAGTGATACCAACTTTTTTTTATTGGTTTCAGTTGAAATTCGTCATGAACTTCCTCCGCCTCGAGGAAGGACGAAGGAGCATGCCACCGAACTCCTACTATCTAAAACCACTGGGACGGTCATCTTCGGCACCTAAGGGGGGCCCCATATCCTCGTATAATCACACTAAAATCCTTGCGATAAAAAACCTACCAGCATTGTTTTTCGGTTTATGGATAAGTAGATTTCTAATACAATTAATAAAATTATTCATTTATAATACAAACAATTCATTTCTTACTATTCCGCATGGTGTACAGAGTAAAAATATAGCACCACTCCAACTCCTCCCGTGGATGTCGTAAAAAGCGACTGAGGGCTCTTAACCAGTGGGATGGGCAGCAGCTTCCCTCCTGTGGAGCAGTAGCTATACAGTGCCCATCAACCCGCGGTGGTGAGTACTGGCAAATTTCCCCTAAAATGATGAAACAGACGTGGAAATCTATGGGGAGGCCTTTGTTCAGCAGTGTACTTCCATTGGCTGATGATGATGAGTGCATTTCCATTTGCTTTTGTACGCTAATATGACAATATCTTTACTTTCTGGGCTAAATCACCATGAAAATCAATACTTCAAGACAATGCTACTACTGTATCTCTTACATCACTATCTTGTGCCATTTTCTATTCTATTCTATTGTTGGCTCCCACGGGCTCAGCATTAGCCGAACGCACTTCGACCCTATTGGGTCCATTGTGCTGTAAAATTGTGCCATTTTAGATCACACCTTCTAGTTCACTCTTAACAAATATTTTTTTATTTAACTGCCGCATCCAAACGCGATACTTACAATCATACCTCGTCGCTTGGGCATCGGTATGAAAAATTACATGCTGTAAAGCCATTGACACACCGTCGGCAGTGTATTGAGGAGAATGGTTTACGATGATGCATCGCTTTGCAAACGCCTCCGAACGGGAACATTTTATCATGTATTTTTCTCTCAAACTTTATTGACTTCATATTGGCAGTATGGAGTTATGTTTATCGTGTAATATAAGACTTAAATGTCCAGTCCTATTACTGAATGAAGGCAATTGCGAAACGGTTCTCGAGTGGAGACC
This sequence comes from Diloba caeruleocephala, assembly GCA_947459985.1. Taxonomy (NCBI): domain Eukaryota; kingdom Metazoa; phylum Arthropoda; class Insecta; order Lepidoptera; family Noctuidae; genus Diloba; species Diloba caeruleocephala. The sequence goes on along the minus strand of OX381612.1, from coordinate 27,717,059 downwards.
GCGCACCGGAAAACGCAGCGTGGGACGACCTCTGACGAGGTGGACAGACGACCTGGTTAAAGATGTTGTGTCACTGGCTGTTGATGGAGGGAGCGGCATTTATAGCCAGGAGTTGTGGATATCTATGGGGCAGGCCTTTGTTCAGCGGTGGGCTATGATATAGGGTACTACAAAAATGGTGAACTTTATTTTGTGGGATTGCTTTTAATAAAACAATAAGTTGTAATATCCAGTTTTTATTGCTTGCGATATTAATTGATAAAAATTCAGCACAATTTTCTTTTGCTATTTCGTTACAGTGGCTCGTGTTCTCTATCTGTGTGCGTATTCGTAATAAAATGGTAGGTCATTTGTTTGTGCTAAAATTGAAAGGTTGTTTATTATTATTTTTTTCTTTAAAAAAATACATCTCCCCACACTAGGATTTCTCCTGTGTCATGGGTGCGTTTACAGACATGAATTTCACATACAATACACCCAGACCCGGGACAACTACCTGCAGATCATATAAATATTTGTTTCGTGTGGGAATCCAACCCACGGCACGGAGCGCTGCAGCCGACTGTACTTATCAGCCACAGCACCAACGGTGCCGTCGATTAGCCGGAGGATGGGCAGCAGCATCCTTCTAGTACATTTATAACAACTGCGATCGCCAACCCGTCTACCAAGCGTGGCCATTATGGCAACACCCCCAATGAGCACACAATACAAACCCATAGCGGTCATTGTGGCAATCATTGGTGGAGGCTTCTGTCCAGCAGTGGACGTTTTTCAGCTGAAATTATGATGATGATGACTAGAGTTACCCCCCAGGTTCCACATCTTGCAAACCCTTCGAGAAACCAATAGTTTTCCTCCTTCTCAGCCCAAGCGAAATAAGCGCTCTATCTCAACAGCCACTGAAATATAGTCCACTAATTGTTAAGGTGATGCTATGTGCATGTGTGTGCGTGCCTGCGTGTGGGTGAGTTGTGTCTGTAAATGTGTGTTAACGACTATATTTCAAAAAAAATACTACCATTATGTAATACCACGATTGTATTTACAGATATCGTAAAACTGTGTATACGTCTACCATTTTTACATCAATATTTCTCTGATGATGGAAATAAGTACGATGTAATAAGAGGCGTACCTGTAGCCATTCTTCTCTCAAAATTCCAAACACGCGGACCACCACAGAGTATTTCAAGAGTCCAAAAACCTCGGAAGGTAGTTTCACAAGGCAAGAATTTTCTTCCCATAAAATTCAAAGGTTGCAATCATTTCTCTCGCTCACAGTGCGTGTGAGTGGTCCACATAATCGGTTTAGTTCTCGTTCACCTCTGGTTCGATAATAAATCATTTGTAAGCCCGCACCTGACACGCTATCGCGGCGGCCGGGTATTGGAGCTGAGGGTGCGATCCGTATTGCCGGTCCATCGGGGTTTTCTTTTAGATATTTATACCGTATTGAGGCTTATTACAATGGTTTATGATCCTGTTCCTAACAGGCTAGAAGAGTGATGTTATTTTTAAATTTAAGCCTTGAAGGAAACTTTTATAAAGCGTATCCTATATCCTGTTTTATCAAATAATCTTGACTTATTCAACGTAGTTGGCGTAGTGGCGTACCAATTTAACTTTCTCCGCTACGTGTCGCGAGTTCGATCCCCGCATGGCACAAATATTTGAATGGCCTACAGATAACCGTTCCAGGTTTAAATTTTTGTGCATGTAAGATTCATGTCTGTAAATGTTTGCCTTGGCCGTGTGGTGCCGGCTACAAATAGCACCACCTCATCTCGTCCCGTGTGGTGCCGGCTACGAATAGCACTAACTAGTACAGCATTACGCAAATCTCAGTCATATTTACACATTAACGTGTATGTAGTCCGCCAACCTGTATTAACGTGGGGATAAGGGTTAGGCCCTTCTCATCGTGAGAAATGCCCCGTACCTAGCAGGGAGTCAGTAATGGGTTGATTTTGAATTAAAAAGTAAAAATGCGGACCATTCGTCATCATTCATCTCTGACTCTAGGAAAGTTACGTATCTCCTATAGTCGTCATTTAGGGAATTTCAGCGTCATATCCGTAGGTAAGTCCCCGAGGCTTGTTTAAACTAGTTGGGACATTAGTGAAGTTCACTAATGCCTCCATCCAACTTAGTTACGAGTGCTATCGCGACACCTTTAATTAACGTTAACTTTAACGGATGCTGGATTACTCTTGTGCTTGTCCCACTTGATTAGCCTACGTTAGGTAGCTGGATCAAGGGTCTGCTATAGAAGACTGTACTTCATGACACTACGTTCATAGTGAGGAGGTTCCTTCCTTTGGAAGCATAGGGCTTCCACCACCAGTAGGGGCACCAGTACCTTGACAGTAGCTTATAGTTGCCGGTTGGTCTTTATTTTTAATATTTTCAAATAATGTATTTTTACAGATTAAGAAAAAGTAGATAATATGTTTTAATTTTAAATATAGGAAATAGTAATTCTAAAACCTGTTTAATTATTCCTTTATTCATCCAATTAAATCCTTATAATGAAATCGATCTGAAGAGGTTAGCAAATTGTTAAGTAGATCACAGCCTATTTTATTGATGTCCAGTGAAAATTCTACATGGAACTTCCTTAGCCCCGGGAAAGGGCGACGGGGTATCCTACCGGTTAAAACCACTGGAGTGGTCATCTTCGGCACCGAAGGGGGTTCCAGGTCCTCGTAAGATCACAGCCCTAGATAATAAGTAAATAAAGAGATCAACTAAGGGCCCAGCACACCATTGCAGGAGCATTGTATTTTCCAGTAACCAGATATTTGATATTATTATATAATTAAGATTTTAATTAATAATTAATATAGCAAGCCATATACTAATAAATTGAATTAACAACCAATCCAATCGTAAACAAATTAATCAAAACCACCTCACAAAACTTAGCAAACAAAAATATAAATCCAGCTAACTTGTAGGGTAGATGTAGCAACACTCGGTTATACGTCCCGCGGGTGTACTTGCATCGCCACGGAACCGCGGCCCGAGCACCGACGGAATTGCACGACCGCTTTTATTGTTAGTTGCCGCCATAACTCGGAGCTAGTTAACCTGATACAAGGTGGGATTTGGAGTGGGTAAAGAGTTTATTGTGGAAGGTGTGATAGGGGTGAGGATGAGTAAATACAGTTTTGGTCAGTCTATTTTTTAGATACGCCGTACAAGATTGTTTAGCAAAAATGTGTGTTATTGACGTATTGCTTTTATATTTTGTAGTAACTTCACCTACTCTTTAAATGCAATTTCTTTCCCTCTACATACTATCAATTGCATTTTGATTAATTAATATAGAGAATTGTATTAACACTTTGTAGAAACTGAATGAAAATTTATTAAAAATGTTAAAGATAAAAATGCCAATGCATTCCACATAAATTTTTTCGTTAAAACCTTTACCATTCGACTACATATAATCGAATAAAATAATAAGACGTACTCAGTCATTGTCAGCCTTTAATAAACTGGTAAAGGATTATTTGTTGCTTTAAATTCTACTATTCCATTTTGACTTGCTTTATAGCTCATAATATTTTCTGAAGATTATGCGAATAGCATCCATTGAATTGATATAGCTTACGGTAATACATCGCTTTTAATTCATACATTATTTATACTTACGTACAGTATCTAGGTATACATGCAACGTGCAGCCCTATATTATTAATACACAAATATATGAACTACAATAAATAAAACAATATTCTATTGTTCTACCCATAATGTATACACAATTTTTTTCATAAGAATACCTGAAAAAAATCGTTCGTGAAGTACGCAATTAACCAACACCTTTGTGTAGTGGAACATAAAGCATTTACGATAAATATATAAAATAAAATACAACTCTTACATATTCGCTCCGCTCTTAAGAAATATAGTTTGATTCCCGTTTGTATTTCATATATTTGTGTATTAATAATATAATAATTGTATGTGCTAGGGCATTGCATGTACATAGGCTGCACTAAAAGTATCGGGAATGGAATATTTCCACTGTTCCTGTCATATTAAAATCTTTTTAATTGAAAACTCCTTGGTTTTACAAATCGAATACCATTTATTTATTTAAAAAAAGATTCACGGTCTTGTCACAAGGTTTTGTCAAACTTGTTTAGTCGTTGAGAAAATGGAATTGACTCGAGAAAATTCAAGAGCGATGATTTATTATGACTTTCGAAGTGGTTTAACACAAAAACAGTATGTTGACCGGATGATTTCTGCATTTGGTGATGAAGCCCCATCCAAAACCACAATTTATCGCTGGTTTGCTGAATTTCAACGTGGACGTGTCAAGCTCAGTGATGATCCTCGTCAAGGTCGTCCAAAAACTGCAGTCACCCAAGAAAACGTTGATAATAAATATATATAATACTAATACTAAATATAGATAAATGCGTAAGCTGATTGAGGAAGATCGACATGTGACATACCGCGAAATTCAGGCAACTTTAGACATTGGCATGAGTCAAATACAAATAATCTTGCATGAACAATTAGGTGTAAAAAAGTTGTTTTCCCGATGGATACCGCATTTGCTATGTGAAGAGCAAAAAGCGGCTCGCGTTACTTGGTGCGTCAGAACTCTCGAAAGATTCCACGCAGGACCCTCAAATGCTGTATACAACATCGTATCAGGTGACGAATCCTGGATATATGCGTACGAACCCGAAACAAAAAACCAGTCACGAGTTTGGGTGTTCGAAAATGAGTTAAAGCCAACAAAAATTGTTCGTTCACGGAGTGTTGCAAAAAAAATGGTGGCCACATTTGTCTCCAAAACCGGCCATGTTACGACTATTCCTCTTGAGGGACAAAGAACGGTTAATGCAGAATGGTATGCTAGCATTTGTTTGCCACAGGTCGTTTCTGAACTCCGTAGAGAGAACTGCAACCGCCGCATCATCCTCCATCACGACAATGCGAGTTCTCACACCGCGCACAGAACAAAAGAGTTTTTAGAGCAAGAAAACATAGAATTATTAGACCATCCGCCGTACAGCCCCGACCTAAGCCCTAATGATTTCTATACTTTCCCTAAAATAAAGAATAAATTGCGTGGACAGAGATTTTCATCACATAAAGAAGCTGTGGACGCCTACAAACGGCCATTTTGGAGACCCCAACTTCCGAATGGAATGGTTGCTTCAATGATTGGTTCCATCGTATGGAAAACTGTGTCAAATTTCGCGGAGAATACTTCGAAAAGCAATAAATACATTTTTAAATAGTAATGTTGTGTCACTTCCTTGATTCCCGAAATTTTCAGTGCCGCCCTCGTATAGATGCTGTACGTAAGTATATTTACTTAATGAATTAAACGCGATATATTTCCGTAAGCTATTTCAATTCAATTGCTTTTTAGCTCTTTACATTTAATATATATTACTTTAATTTTTAAGAATTCATATAGTTTAAATAGTTTTTATTTATTTAGTTTTCATGTATTTAGTGTAGTACATAATAATATTTATTTATATTAGTAGCTATAGATAGTTACAACTCTGACTGCCTCATAATTACTTCTATCTACCATTTTCCATCTTAAGGTTGTCTGGAAGAGATCACGAATAGCGTTAAGGCAGCCTATTGTACTTTTACTTCATTCAAAAAAAATTGACGACCCGTATTTTATTAATTTATTAGATTTTTAGTTCATGATTTTATTTCTACAACACTTATTACATCTGTACATAACAACACACACATTTATTTTATTTATTACTTACCTACATACTACTTTCACTATTATTATTTGCTACACGAAGGTATTTTTTATTTATCCATGTTCTATAAAACTGATTTACATCCGTAACACGTTACTACATATGGTCCAGTTGAAAACCAGCGCCAGGCACTAGTGGTCAGGCATTTTTGCTGAACTGGGCCTGTTTGGCGCAGCTGTGGGGCATACAAAAATGATTTCTTTGTTTTTAATGGTTTTTTTTAAATTCAGTTAATATGTACCACGTTGTCTGTGTCAAATAAATTTATTTTCTTTCTTTTTTCTTTTCTTTCTTTCAAAACTTCTGTGACTATTTTTTGTGTACTGTAAAGAGTATATAAATATATTTTAGAAAAGAAATGAAAAAAAAGACAGCTATGAGTATATATATATATATAGCCTCTGGTGAATCAATTCCAGGTGGTGTCCGGATTAAGAATATAGCACTAATCCATCCTCCTTTCGTGCATGTCTTAAAAAGTGACTAAGGAATTCTGAACCAGAGGAATGGGCAGCAGCATCCTTACTGTGCAACAGTAGCTATACTGAGCTCACCAAATCGCCTGCAAAACGTGGTAAGTACTGACAAATGCTTCCCAAAATTCTGGATATCTATAGGGGAGGCCATAATTTCAAGAGTCTTTCTAGGGCTAATATGATTATGTTGATGATAATGAGTGTTTGATTCGACATGACTTCTCAGAGGTGTACCGAAATGCCATTCGATATTTCAATATGACGTTTAGAGTATCTCTAAAGAACTATTTATTGAATAAAAGATCCAACTTTTTTTTTTTTTAAGCTTTGCTCCACACTAGGATTTTTCCTGTGTCGTGGGTGCGTTTACAGTCACAAATTCCACACACAATACACCCAGACCCGGAACAACTACCTGCAGATCATACAAATATTTGTTCCGTGCGGGAATCGAACCCGGGACGCAGCAGCCGATGTAATCGCCGATGTATCAGCCACTGCACCAACCGTGCCGTCCGTCTTTATTTCTAACTGAGGGCTTCTTATAATAATAAGTCTCTTTTATAGCAAAATATTTAATCATTAGTAACTATACTATTCGCTTCACATAATTCCCTTTTAAAAATCCACAATTTAACCGAACTCTACCAACATACTTTAACTATTTTTATTTTTACCAATTCCCTAACACTCAAAGCTTTTATCTAACAAAGAAAATAACAAACAAGAAAACCCAATAGGTGTAACAATATCTGTCCGGTCCACAGAGACCACTCACGTATAAGGTGAAAGCAAATATTGTTAGAATCGCAAACAGTGTTCGACGACGACTTTAAAAAGTGCAGTTTGAACAAACGCTATGTTGCGAGTAAGTGGGGCCGGGCAGTTACAATTACATCCACCCTACTACCTGAGGATATTGAAGTGGGGATGTTTAATGTCCTAAGAAGTTTAATTGTTGTAATTAATTAGATTAACATAGGTATACCAAGTACTCTTGGGTCCACGATTCAATAAACAACTCATAGCATATGTACATAATTTCGAACGATTCTCTCCTCTAAAGATTTCTTCAGTAAATTTACAACTGCGATCACCAATATACCCGCCAAGCGTGGCAATTATGGATTGGATAGGATGATGAAAAGCTAAAGCAGTTTCTGTTGAAGGAGTGTTATTACTCTTTTGACGATTTGTAGAATGTAGTTAGGTTAGGTATACGTGACTTATTAGAATGTATTATTAATCATTGATCTAATTAATGACCTTTGTATTATTATTTAACTATATAATTCATTATGTGTATCTGCTACAAATTAAATTGATTTTTGACTTTAATTAATAATTAAAAATATAAAGGGTATTTGCGACATTAATTTTATTTTTGTGTGTGGGTTTTCTTAATTTATGTATTTTCTAAATTAATGTATGTACTTATTGCTTTTTTATTGAATTAATTAATCGTGTTTTATCTTAAAATTCAAGTACAATGTAAATTGTTCCTGAATAAATGAATTAAATTGAATTGATAGCTATGTTCCTAACAATTAAAAGAATCGGAGATGATTCATTTACTTACAGACTCATAGCATTATGTAAGCATAACATATTTAAAACTTCTCAAATTTGATCACGACGTAAATAATTCACCTTACGTAAGAGAAGCGCAAAGTCAAACTCCACAAAATCAATTTAGAAAATCTACCGCACGTCAGCGCAAAGTTCCACGTAGCTATCAGAGGAATGGCTATCATAGCTCTCGGTAGATGAGAATGTGTCTGGACCGCAGTAGGTGTGCTGAGAAAACATCATATTTCACGGCTTAACCCTTCAGTAGAAGCTTTTTGCTTGATCAAGTTCGTAATGAAAATATTGGATTGTATTTGGTTTGGCATAGTTCTTGTTGAAGTTGTGTTCGGTTTAGAAGGTAATTTAAAATCAACTGTGGGAATTGGAAGCGATTAAAAGAAAATCAATTCAGTGTAATAGCTATTAATAGTGATTTGGAAAAAGAAATGTATGGATAAGAATGGGAAAGTTTTATAAGAAATAATTAAATGATTTGCCATCATATTGGTTTAGCAGCTATTAAGTCATTTTGACATAATACTATGTATTTGTCAGCAGTAAACGAAAACAGGACCAATACTTACAATACCGTCAACAAATAAACTCAATAGTATCAGAAAATAAATCCATATTTGGTCAGCTTGTAAATATTTATAAATTAATTATATTTTCAGCAAGATTATACAGTTGATTAGCACGAAAATCATCGTCTTTCAATCCTCTAAAGCGGATCCGACTCGGATAATTTAGAAAAAGAATTAAGAAATTAATTATCGAGCCACAATAAATTTTACAGCATTAAAAAAAAATATATTTTACTTACATTTTGCCTCTTTATTGCTAATTTGCTGCAGATATATTTAATAATCTATGAAACCAATTTTGAGGGATGTCTTGCGGAGTCTCCGTCGGCATACCGTCCCATCGTGTTGCTGGACGAGGTGGGCAAGCTCTTCGAGAGAGTAACTGTAGGCCGCCTCGTCCGGTACCTAAATGTGGTGGGGCTGGATCTGGCGGACAACCAGTTTGGTTTCCGCCGAGGGCGCTCCACTGTTGATGCAATCATGCCCGTAATAGCTCTGGCGGAGGAAGCAGTATCCGAGGGCGAGGTGTTGCAGCGGTCTTGTTAAAAATTACATCTTTTAGTTCTCTAATGAAGACATTAGTGAAAATAAAAAAGTCCACGCCTGTTTGAGTGAAAACAAGTACTCGTATATTGTTTTGTAAATTAGTTGCCAAATACACTCACGTATCTTCAATTCGCGATCTCTGGACTATCATAATTTTTGGCCGAATGAAGTCCACTGCTGGACACAGGCCTCCCCCATAAATCACCACAACCACCGATATGGATGTGTTGTGGGCTCATTGGGGGGTTTTGCCATAATCGCCACGCTTGGCAGGCAGGTTGGCGATCGCAGTTGAGTTGTTAATGTACTCGAAGGATGCTGCTGCCCATCCTCCGACTAATCCCTTAGTCGACTTTTACGACACCCATGGGAGGAGATGGGGTGGTGGCATTCTGAGCACGGCAATTTATCCGTTTTCAAAAAAATGTTTAATTGTTGTAAATAATATTTAAAAAGCTCATGACATTGACTCTTCACTCCTAAGCTTGTAATGACTAGATAGCCCGAATTCGGTGAAAGAAATAATATGACATACATCCTACTCATATTCCTATTGATTTCAACTCGCGACTCAAAATGCAGAATGAGGTCACTATGTCTTTTCTGATCATAAATAATTCCTCCACATTCAAAAAATTATGCAGTCAACCGACAATTCATAGCGTGCCAAATATGTTCTTCAGAAAATCCGAATGGTCAAACCCTGTCGGCTCCTGATCTTGCTTGCATTGCATGTCCCATAAATGTGAAGGTACCACCTACTAGATAAACTGATGAGTCAAACAGCACGTGTGATTTACGATCAATGTCCCTATTGTCCCTTCTGAAGAACCGTCCAAGATAGGAAAACTTTTGGGTGAAGGTTTTAGACGTACACTGGGAATTGCCTACCTGAGAGACGGGGCGACTAGGTCAGAGAAATCATAAATCTCTAAATAAAAGTGGTAGTATCCTACCACATCACATGTAGTTGTGGAGACACGCTTAAAATTGTTTAGTAATAATTGACGTCACACAGAGTTCTCAGAAAACGAAGATGACATAATTAGAATAAAATCAAACCGATCAAGTGCGAGTAGAACTCGCGTGGAGAGGGTTCCAAAATTGCTGAGTGTATTGTCTATTGTTGGATTTGGTCTCGTACCAATAATTTCCCAAGAACAAACTTAACATCGTAGTTGAAAAACGTGTTTTCCCATACATTCCAACCACAAACGTAAGTTTGTACGCACAGTATTGAAAGATTTACCATGTTATTTTAAGACCATAGACTTCTTATTGGTTTTCCTGCTATCTATATATATATATATATATAAATATAATATGCATGAGTACCTCTTAATTATTACAGCACACAATATCTTGAGCAAACAACACGTACTTATATTAAACGTCCATGGTTACCCAACCAAAGGTGACAAACAGACAATTTTCTCTCCTGTCCAATGCAAATGAGAACATCTGGCATAACCTGCGCTAGCCACATTGGTCTACTGTCTAAACCAACTTTGTTACAATGACTTAAGGCTTAATTTGATGTTATATAATCGACAACATAATATTGCAGAATATGCAGCAAGACAATTTTATTAAATACGTTCCTTTTGAACTGTATGTCAACGAGTCAAGGTGTACAATGACTAAACTTGCTTCGAAGTATATGTCTGTACTAGAGTCTGGCCTCACGTGGGATTTCAAAATAAAGCGATGACCCTAAAGCGTTGGCGTGTGAGTTATAGGGATGTCGCTTGTATGAACTTTGGTGTTCCTGCGTAATATTAATGTTAATACATTTGCATGGTTTTTACGTAGCCTGTGTTTTGATTAAATCTATACAAATAAATAAAATTGAAGTGTCTGTTTGTAATGTCAAAATAACAGCTTTTTACTGAATGCATATGAAATTATATACGGTACTTATGACAAAAAACAATTTTTAAATTTTTTGTCTTTCTGTCTGTCCGTCTGTCTGTCTGTTTGTTCCGGGTAATCTCCGAAACGGCTGGACCGATTTTGGCGGGACTTTCACTGGCAGATAGCTGATGTTATAAGGAATAACTTAGGCTACATAAATTTTAGAAAAATAATTAGGGCTTCGCGCATTAAAATTAAAACCCTTGAAATCCAATATATATATTCTATGTCAAGTGTCTATGTCGAAGTATTCTAAATTTCTTTTAAACTAGCTGGGACCCGCGGTTTCACCCGCGTTTAATTTATGTAGCCTAAGTTATTCCTTATAACATCAGCTATCTGCCAGTGAAAGTCCCGTCAAAATCGGTTTAGCCGTTTCGGAGATTACCCGGAACAAACAGACAGACAGACAGACAGACGGACAGACAGACAGACAAAAAATTTAAAAATAGTGTTTTTGTTATATGTAACGTACATACTTTCATATGCATTGAGTAATACTTTCATATGCATTTAGTAAAAAGTTGTTATTTTGACATTACAAACATACACTTCAATTTTATTTATTTGTATAGCGTATAGATTAAACGCGGGTGAAACCGGGGGTTCCAGCTAGTTTTTAATAAAAATGTAAAATTAACGATGATACATAGACAAACTGTACCTACTCTAGAATATTGAATACTCTTGGATACGAACGATTTATATCAATGCTAACTTAACAATTAAAATTGATGAATCTTTATATATCTAGGTCTAGGCAAAACTAGTTTTAACTGACATTCATTTTCGAGCAGCAGTAAATTCTAATTGTAACGAAGGCATTCAGTATAAACTAGATTAACTACAGAAAACGCTTTCTCACCGGAATTATAAAGTGAATATGAGGAAAGTAGCAATTTAAATATTCAATTGTCTGTGGAATTTGTGTCTGTAAATGCACCCACGACACAGGCAATATCCTAGTGTGGGGCAACGTTTTTATAAAAAGAAAAAAAACTGATCAGTTCTGATCTTTAAAAAACTACTTAAATGAGAATATCGCTCACTGTATACGTATTTTAAGGTTCCAAACGGGCGGAACCTTGTAGGATCATTCGTGTGTCTGTCCGTCCGTCTGTCACAGCCAATTTTCTTCAAATCTACTGTACCGATTAGTCTATGTACTATAATGCTGCATAAAGTTTAAATAAATAAATAAATAAAAGATAGGATAGACAGAATTGCATTATATGTGAGTTAGTGCTGGTCTACCGTGATTAAAATATAGTAGAATAAAAAATATAGTTATTAATAAGCTTTACCTATAGATTACAGGAAAACCTATAAGAAGTATATGGTCTTAAAATAACATGGTAAATCTTTCAATGTTGTGCGTACAAACTTACGTTTGCGATTGGAATGTATAGGACAACATATTTTTCAACTACGACGTTAAGTTAGTTCTTGGGTTAAGTTATTGGTACAAGACCGAATTAAACAATCTATAAAAATAAAAAAAATAGAAGTGTCTGTTTGTAATTTCAAAATAACAGCTTTTTACTAAATGCATATGAAAGTATATACGGGACCTATAACAATAAAGCTATTTTAATTTTTTTTTGTCTGTCTGTCTGTCTGTTTATTCCGGGTAATCTCCGAAACGGCTGGACCGATTTTGACGGGACTTTCACTGGCAGATAGCTAATGTTATAAGGAATAACTTAAGCTACTTTTATTTTAGAAAAACAATAAGGGTTCCGCGCAAAAAAAAACCCTTGAAATCCAATATTATTCTATGTCAAGTATATATGTCGAAGTACTCTACATTTCTTTCAAATTAAACGCGGGTGAAACCGCGGGACCCAGCTAGTAGACAATATATTCAGCCATTTCGGAACCCTCTCCAAGCGAGTTCAACTCGCACTTGTCCAGTTTTTTTATCACTGATAGATTCAATTACCCACGAGATCCTTTCAAAAACTCGTATATTTACCAATCTCTGAACTAGCAAGTCCCACAGATTTTATGGCAGGTACTATCATATCAAAACGTCGCCGTACCCCATTGATTTTCCGAAGGTTTTATGGTTACCTTTACTTATAGAACAAATTTATTACTATCTTTTCACGGACGACTTGGCAGGGGAGCCGTTACCTGTCACACAGGTATGATTTAGAGCGGTGACGCAGACTTGGACACTAAATTAAAACCTAGGTCTCCTGGAAGTAACGACATGGCTGAGGAAATTGGTTTTGTCTGTGAAAATATTTTTGGGGGATCACAGTATCTGTTTTTGAAAGAAGAAAGAAAGAAAGAAAGAAAGAATTTTTTATTTGACAGCAAAGTGAGACATCAAAATATCTTGGATCAACAAAAAAACGACAATAAAAACAAATTTAATTTCAAAATATTGTATCAGAACATAAGAAGCCTACAGAATAAAACACACTTATTAGAATATATTACAAATGATGAAGAAAGCGACGTAAAGGTGCTCTGCCTGACCGAAACTTGGATTACGGAAGACAAAGCAGATTTACTTCAAATAGAGGGATATATCTGTGCAACTGTATTCTATAGAAAAAACCATGCTGGTGGTGGCGTCTGTATTCTGCTACAGGAAGACATAGAGTTTAAGGATAGGGAGGATGTTAAAAGCCTGAGTACAGAATTTGTGTTTGAAACTTGTGCGATCGATATTCCTGCTTTGAATACAGTAGTTATTGTATTATACTGGCCAGAAAAGAATAGAAATACAGACTTATTCTTCGAATCATTGGAAAAAATATTGCAGATTACAATGTTAAAAAACTACAAGGAAAACATTATTATAGGTGGAGATTTCAATATTAATGTCTTGGACAAAACCATTTTATCTGAGACACTCATAAATATTATGAAAAGTTATAACTTTCACCAACATATTAAAGAACCCACAAGAATAACAACTAAGAGTGCCACATGCATTGACTTAATTTTTTCAAACTTTCAACATGTTGACATGTCTGCACGCGTAAAAGATCTAGGTCTTTCAGACCATAAGGGTATTTTAGTCACAATCTCCTTTGGTAAAATAGACACAAAATGTGTCTGGTATACAAAACAAAGAGTGTTTAGTAGGAAAAACATACAACACTTTAAGTCTGAAATAGGAACGATTGATTGGAACACAATAATCTCAGAAAACAACAACGCCAACGAAAACTACAATTTATTTCACAATTCTATACGTGAAGTATTGAACTTATGTATACCCAATAAAAAAATGGCCCTAAAAACAAAAAAAACAAAAATCATGGCTCACAACAGGTTTAAAGATATCCTGTAAAAATAAGCGTCTCCTTAAACTATTAAACACTGAAACTAACAACCCTATTATAGACAAGCATTATAAACACTATGAAAAACTGCTAAAAAAGACCGTTTTGAAATCGAAAAAACTTAATTACATAAGACAGATAAATAACTCAGACAACATTACTAAAACTATGTGGAGCATTGTTAAAGAACGTACTAAGAAGCTTGTTAAAAAGAAAACTAAAAATATACAAATAAAAATTGAAAACACTGTTAAAAAGGACCCAATCTTTGTGGCTAACTCGTTCAATAACTTTTTCATGTCAGTCGGAAATGACGTTCTAACTCTTAGCAGCCAAGAAGTCCCTTCCATATCACCAGCTGGTCGACCAGTCATAACCCCAGCTAATAATACTATTTTTATTCAACCAACTGACATAAAAGAAATTCTTGGTATCTTCGGATCCTTAAAAAATAAAAGAAGTTACGGTTTCGATGAATTGCCAAGCCACTTAATTAAGAAATGTGCTGACGAGTTGGCTCTGCCACTCACAGTACTTATTAACCAATCTTTCTCAGAAGGCATAGTCCCTGACCTGCTGAAGATATCTATAATCAAACCTTTGTTTAAAAATGAGGATCCTACAGATGTTAACAACTATCGCCCTATAGCGCTCTTACCAACCTTTGCCAAAATATTTGAGACTGCTATGTCCAGAAGATTAAATAGCTACTGCGAAAAATTTAACATTCTAGATGAAAGCCAAAATGGCTTTAGGAAAAACCGATCCACAACACTTGCAGTATTTAAATATATAAATGAAATTCTAAATATAATAAACAATAGAAACTATGCTGTAGGAGTTTTATTGGATATGAGTAAGGCATATGATAGAGTCTCACATAAAATCCTACTTGATAAATTATACGGAATAGGAGTCAGGGGAGTAGCTCATGACTGGTTTACGTCATATCTAAATAATCGGGTACAATGTGTTGAAATAGAATACTATGATTCTAAACTAAGCACTGTTACAAATGTAAGATCACGTACACTTGATGTAAAAAAGTCTATCCCTCAAGGAAGCGTGCTTGGTTGTATCTTATTTTTAATATACATCAACGATC